>JADMNL010000031.1:62877500-64371250 GCA_016271365.2 Neoceratodus forsteri | reverse complement strand
GTAGAGTTTATATTTTACATTTCACACCTAATAAAACAGTATTAAAATGGAAAATAAGTCACTAAACAAAAAGCAACAATAAAACAGTTACAACAGAATTAGGGTTGGGTGAAATTTATCTTCCACTGGTGAAATTCGGGTGAAGTGCTGATTTTGCTACCATGAAAGTTTTTGAAATATCCACGAACATTCTGATAAATCTTGCCAAAATTGGGATTTCAGTTGTTTCTCCCTAATTTCAAAAGTGTTAGAACAAACTGCACCAACTTTGGTATGCTGAAGTACCCATGCCATGCAGAAATAAATGTATTTATTTATTTGAATTTTGGTAACCAGGTGAGACTTAAATCTGTATCTTTAAAAGTGACTGAGTTATAAACTTTCAAACTTTCATACTTTTTAAAATTACATTTTGCAGTTATGTAAATTGCAGAATTTCTGAAGAATTAGTTCAAATTTCACCATATTTATTATGCTGACTTTAACAAGGCCCATACATATATGTACTGAGCTTCAGATCTCTGTCTTTAATGGTGACTGAGTTGTATGCCTCTAAACTTTCAGAAGTTTTAAAATTACATTTTATAGTTATTAAACTGCAGAATTTTAAGGCGTTATAATGATAAAACTAGAAAATGTAATATCACCAATGTTGTTAGGTTCCTTGACCCTAAATACTAGGCTTTCAGACTACCTCCATGGCCCAGCAGCAGAGCGTCACGCTGCCATGCTGATGACCCGCGTTCAGAAGCAAGCCTGGGAAGTCATGTCAAGAGGCAGGTCATGGCTGAGAGAGCTGCTGCTTGGCAGTGCATCTCAGTCAGGCAGGGTTGACAGCGGGTTCCACTAACACAGCAACCCCTGTGGCTGGGCCAGGGAGCTTTCTCTTGCCACAGGGAAAGCTGTGGCTGTTCAAATCTGACAGAGACACCACCCCCACCAGGGGAGAATGGAGGGGAAAAATATTCGGGAAAAACCTGGTAGCCTACTGAATGATGGCCTTTTTCAGCCTGATCCGGGTATATCCCTGTGAACAGGGTATATCCCCCAGAGACAAGCTGCCGGCTGTGAGAAAAAAAATATGAAAAAAAAAATGTGTGCCACCTCTTATATCTCTTGCTTATAGCCTGGCCAGGTTATAAGCAGCCAAACATTCCAGAATACATTTGAAGAAGAGTAAATTTGAAGTCACTGTGGAGGTACCAAACATAGTGGACGCTTCTCTCGGTCCAAAGGCTGCGATGTCTGCTGCTATCCTGGAAGACCCTTTGACATCAGGAAGAGGAAAGGAGAAGGTGAAGGTTGCGGCTGTCCTTTGGCAACTCTAGTTCGAAGCAGGATGAGCATTGTAGTGGTGAGTGTTGGGGGTAACCAGTGGGGTGCGAATGTGAAAGCTCTACTGCCCCCTGGGAAAACACCATTTGCTTTGCATTGCCCTGTGTGGGAGTTGTTTCTGGATCAGAGCTGTGAGCTGGGTTGGAAAGGAGCTCCCTCTGTGTGCAGAGGAGTGGTCCTCCTTTTGACCTAGCTCCACTTTGGACTGGTGTGAGCCATGTTTTCTTCCCCCACTTCCTTGGAGCTTGTTTTCATTTTTCTTGGCTTGGAACTATATCGTTTCTCCTAAGGACTTGGCTGGCTATGTGAAGAGCTGCCTAAAGTGTCCTCTGTAGGTCGGCGGCCTTTCAAACCTGGCTCCTGGCTGCCTGTTTGTATGTCCTCCCTTGACTGCAGAATTTCCATTCTCTGAAATGCTCTGGTGAGAGTGGAGTTTCTGATTGTAGACCTCTGGGTAAGAGTCCATACTGAAAGACCACTGTAAGTCAATACTCAGCAGCTGTGAGAGAAGTGCTGAGTTAAGTCTCTTCAAAGTTTGCCCTTCTAACACTGTTTGCTAGCAATCTGTTTTACTTCATTTGGGTCATGGTGGTGTGAGTGCCATTCCCCTTTTCTGCCCTCCCCTGATACATCAGAACTGGTTTACTGGATCCCATTGCCAGGACTGGACTGATTGCTGGTGCTCATTTTGGAAATCATCTTTCTGCTTTAAACTGCAATCTGACTTTAAGCCCTTGGTGGATTGGACTGGTTTTACAGCACACCACACTCTAGAAAATGCCTCCCATATTTATTTGTTTTAAATTGTATTTGGATTTGGGGTAAAATTTGGTCTCTGGGTGGGATTTAGTGGCTTCGGAAGGGTTGTGTGTGTCTGATGGTGTGACTGGAGAATTTGTTCAGTGTGTGGTTATGTGTAGGTAAAATTGTTTCAATGTGTTTACGAACTGGATGAGATGGGATATTGCTTATTTGTTTTGTGGCTTTCGCCTCTCTATCCATGGGATATACCTCCCTGTAGGGATACAATGCAAGGAACCCTAGAGGAGGGTTCCCCGCCTACAGGTGCTGTGGGAATGATTGTGTCAGCTAAAGGTAGGTTAGGAAGAAGGGCAAAAAGAATACCTAAAGGTGTCAAGTATCAAAGAGGCGAGGATGATGAATGAATGAATTCTGAGATGATGATGAGGGCTGACTTCCTAATAAGAGTGGAGAAAGCCGGAGTCACCATCCACCTCCATCCAACAGTGGAACCTAACTAATTAACCGAAGATAGCATTAACTCTAACTAATATTATGACCATTGGCATGTAGGAGAGGAAAAATCCCCTTTCAGGAGGAAACCTCTGGGGATCCAAGACCTAGGTCGCCTTCCCTCCAGGCTGACGACATTAGATTTGAGGATGTATGTCATCAAAGAGAAGGGTTCGCTAACGAAAGGAACATGAGTAGGTAGGATGACGAAGGAACAGGGAAAATCCCCAAAAGAAGGCAGAGATCAAAGAGGGAACATGAGGCCGAGAGAGAACAGGAGGCTGCCCATAGATCGAAGAAGGAATGTGAGGCAACGAGGAATACCATAGGAGGGTGGCAGGTCAATAAGGTAGCATAAGATCCAATGAGAGGTATACCTGATTGAGCAAGGTGAATAAGTAGACACTGAGGCCAATAAGGCATGATTATGTGATGCGAACAATGAGACCCTGATGTTGTAGTCGATGAGGTAGCATAGGATTCAATTAAAAGAATGCTCGAGTAAGCGATGGAAGTAGATAAACCTTGAGGCAAAGATGAGGGAATGATGACTGGAGTAATGAACTCGATACATGTGGGAGGATAGCCATGGGTCAATGATGATGGATGGAAGCCATGATGCAAGTGAATCCTTGACGGCTGGTATGAGAAAATTCAATGACAGGAATGGTTAAGGAAGTGAGTAAGGAGGCTCCCGGAAAGGAGGTAAATTCCAAGACCAAAAGGCATGTCTGGACCCAGAGGGTATGCAAACCCAATGCAAACTAAAGATGATGATGATCACTGCAGGAGAGCAGCAGTGAAATACAACAAGATTGAGGAAGAGGAGACAGGAAATGAACTTGAACATGAACCTCAACGTTGGTGGTGAGCAGCCAGCCAAGCAGCGATTGGATGAGGCGCCAGCCCGTAGCAAAGGGTGACAGACAAGAAGGCGTGGCCATGAATGGAAATAGAGGTGAAATGAGGTGACTGACATTGCTGGCCAGAGGGAGGCAGCCAAGGTATACTGACGAAGTGATTGAAAGAGATGAGCAAGTCGAGGCATGATATTGTGGAATGCGAGAAATTCAGATGATAAGGAGTGAAACCACATCTGGAGTAAATCCGTGATAGCTGATGATGGAATGCAGCCAAGAATGGAGGCTTGATGAGATAAAAAAGGGTAATGAAGGCCAGAATCTGGAATGAGGAACAGAGTCAGGAACCTGATACATGCAGCAGGGGGGTCATGGATCGATGAGGTGGCACATGAGTCGTAATCAGTATGCCCAAAAGAAATATCCACTGCTTGCACACTGAGTAGGTAGGGATGAGAAAAGATGCTAGGACGAGGAATGGAAAACAGGAAGGCACAAAGATGGACTGAAGCCATGGAGGCAGGTACTGGAAAGCGAGGTATGAAGGGATGAATGACGGTAGGGAGGGCAATGAGTAGCATCGGACCCAGCCGTCACATGGATATCAAATTGATACGATGTAGCAGAGACAGCAGTGGGCGAAGGAGAGGCAAACTCACGGAAAAAGGTATGCACTGCATACAGGATAACTGAACGGGGAGACCACAGGTCGATGAGTGATTGGGGAGAGGGGTGCAGCACCCCATACGTCGAATGGGAAGAACGCCCCTCCCCCCTCTGCTAGTGGTCAAACAGGAATTCAGCATGTTTGCCGTTCATTTGCATCACCAGGTAAGAAAAAAGGTTTGTCTCCCCATACGACGCACAGGGGTAATGCCAAACTTCACCCAACAACTAACACACCAAAATCTGGCCAATGGAAAATCATGTACACAATGCTCACAGCCTGGGAAATAAGATCCCAGACCTGCAGGCACAATGTCAGAGGCTAAACTGGACATAGTAGCAATTAGTGAGATGGTTTACCAGTAGCCACACTTGGGAGACTTAGTACCTGGCTATGTATTGTTCAGAAGAGACCGAGGTGCAAAAAGGGGGAGGAGTGGCCCTGTATGTCAATGAAAATATCAAAGCTACAGAAATTCAGAATACACATAAGGAGCCAGAAGAACTGTGGGTCACCCTGAAAACAGGAAATGGGACAGCCATAAGAACTGGGGTTGTCTACAGGCCCCCAGACCAGAGGGAGGACATAGACACATTACTGTTAGAAGATATACAAAACATGACAGCTAAAGGGGAGGTTCTGATAATGGGAGACTTCAACATGCCGGATACAGATTGGTCAATACCAGCAGGAACATCTGCCAGAACTAGACTCATAGTGGATTCTCTGCAGGGGAGGGCCTCAAACAACTGGTACAGCAACCCACAAGAGACAGGGCTATCCTAGATCTAGTACTGACTAACAAAGAAGGGATCACAGATCTCCAGGTAGAAGGTCACCTGGGGCCAGTGACCATCACATGGTATGGTTCAATTTGGCTACTACATCTAAATCATCCCATTCCAAGGCAAAATATGGGACTTCAGAGAGCTGACTTGATAAGATGGCTCAACAGAGTTAAGCTTGCCCTTGCAAAAAGAAACACAGGTGAGGGGGTACAGGCAAGTGGGCAAGCATTATGATGCAATACTTGGAAGCAACATCCCATTGTGTTAGACAGAAAAGGAAGTGCAAAAGAAGAAGGAAACCACTTTGGTTCTCAAATACAGTAGCAGAAAAGTCAGAGCCAAAAGGCTGGCCTTCAGGAAATATAAGGGAACACAGCGGATGAAGATAGGAAGCATACCAAACTGCCCTAAGGGAAGCAGGTAAGGCAGTAAGGCAGGCAAAGTCCCAAACTGAGGAAACACTAGCACTAACAGTAAAAGAAGGTGACAAGACTTTCTATAGATACATTAGTGAAAGGAGAAAGTCCAGAGGGGTATTGCTAAGCTTAATGGAGAAAAGGGGCATGTGAGGAGGAGGACCCTGTAAAGGCATCTATCCTAAATAGATACTTTGCTCAGTATTTACTGAAGAGAAGGTAGGCAGGGCCCACAGCCTCAGCATCATGGACACAGGGGAGGGAGGTGAGCACTACTCCCTTCACAAAAGAAAGGGTCCTACAAGAGCTTGCTAAGCTCAGGGTGGATAAGGCAATGGGACCTGATGGCATCATCCCAGGGTACTTAAGGAGCTAAAGGAGGAACTAGCAGAGCCATTAGCAGAATTGTTTAGTGAGTCTTTGAGCACAGGAGAGGTCCCAGAAGACTGGAGAAGGGCTCATGTGATCCCACCCACAAGAGTGGTAGCAGGAGGAGGCGGGAACTACAGACCGGTCAGTCTTACCTCAGTAGTGGGCAAGATTATGAGGCACTCCTTAAGGAAAGGATAGTGCAACACCTGGAATCCATAGGGGCACAGGATCCAAGACAGCATGGGTTTACAAAGGAAGGTCCTGTCAAACTAATCTCATAGATTTCTTGACTGGGTAACCAGAGTGGTGGGACCAAGGGGAGCAGTTGATGTCGCCACCTTGGCTTCAGCAAAGCTTTGACACTGTTCCACATAGAAGATTGATAAATAAGCTGGGTAGGCTCGGTGGGTCGAAGTTGGTCAACTGGGTGGCAAACTGGTTGACGGGCAGAAAACAGAGAGTGGTGGTAAATGGTATACAGTCAGAAGAGATACAAGTCACAAGTGGGGTACCTCTGGGATCAGTCCTGGGGCCAGTCCTCTCAACATCTTCATTAGTGACTTGCAGATGGACTAGAGGGTAAGGCTTGTCTGTTTGCAGATGACACCAAGATCGCAACAGAGTAGATGATCCAGATGGGTGGGCAGAATGAGAAGAGATCTGGATAAACTAGCAGAATGGTCAGAAGAGTGGCAACTGGATTTAATGCAAAGAGTTGCAAAATCATGCACATAGGGAAGAGAAACCCTGAGCCACCTATAGGCTGGGAGGAGTTGCTAGCAGTCACAAAGGAAGAGAGAGACTGTGCATCATCATCACTGATGACCTAAAATCATCCAAGCAGACCTCAAAGCAGTAGGTAAGGCTAGGGGGGTGTAGGTGTATTAGTAGGGGTATCACAAGTCGTAAGAGGAGCTAATAATCCTCTGTACAAGACACTGGTTAGGCCCCATCTGGAGTACTGCTGCAGTATTGGAGGCCACACCTTCACAAGGACAGTAACAAATTGAGGCAGTCCAGAGAAGGGCAACCAAAATGGTGCAGGGACTGCATCAGAAGACATATGAGGACAGATTAACGGAGCTCAATATGTATACCCTTGAGCAAAGGAGGAGAGAGGTGATATGATCGAGGCATTCAAACACCTTAAGGGCATAAACAAGGTGAAAGAGTTAACATGTTTAAATATAAGAAAAATAGCAGGACAAGAGGACACAGCATGAGATTAGAGGGAGGCCATTAAGGGGAAATGTGAGAAATTCTTTTCACAGAAAGGGTGGTGGATGCATGGAATAGCTTACCACAAGAAGTGGTGGCTATAAATACAGTGCAGGGCTTCAAACAGGCATGGGATAGGCATAAGGGAGCAATACAAATGACTATGAATAGATAGGTCACTGACAGAGCAAAGGCCGATGGCACATTTATAAGGTAGAAAAAGAAATGGGCAGACTGGATGGGCCTTGCGGTCCTTATCTGCTGTCAACTTCTATGTTTCTATGTTAGCCGTCATGCCTGGCTCACAGTCTCAGGATTCTCTCAGGATCTGCAGTCCAAGATCCCGGACCTTCCCTTCCAGGGTTCCATCCCTTTTGGGGAGGAGAAGGAGAAATTGTTTTGTCATCTCCAAGAGTCCAGGAAATCATTCTGGTCCATCTGCAAGGTGTATAAGGGGACCAGAAACCCTTTGGCAAACGGCCTTTTCATAATCCCTCAAGACAAAACACCTGCAACCAGTTCCAGCAGAAGGGAGGCTTCAAGAGGAAAGTACCAACCCAAACTCCTGGCATCAGAAAAATACCATTTGTCCATCCAGTCTGCACAGTTTTGCCATACCCTGTCTCACAAACTAATGGCTAATTGGATTTACTGCCCTTGTCCAACCCACCCCCTCTCATACTCATAGTCCTTCTTTTCCAAGCCCTTAACCATTTTGATGCTTTTCTTTGCACTTTCTCAGTCCTGTCATATTTCTCAGATACAGTGACCAGAACTATACACTATGGAAGCTATGGAACCACACTCTTATAGGGAGAACAAAAATACAGAAAGACACTCCATAATACAGCATGGACAGCTTGGGTGGGCTTCCCTGACTATTGTCTACATACAATCAGAATTACTGGTAAAGGAACTAAATTCCCCATTTGTGTGTCAGCTCCTTAAGGGCAGGGAGATGGTAAGGTTCTAATAAGCAATAACCAGCAGGATGGAGTTAGTGCTGAATTACAAAGCTCTGTGACCCCTGCCAAAAGGCAGCATGAGCAGCACTAAACACACTCCCATTGAAGTGCTTGGAAAAGATGTGAACAGAGGCTCAAGTAGCGCTACAGACCTCCTCCAAGGAGGTAGATGCTCATTGTGCGCAGGAGGTGGCCACTGCTTGAGTGAAGTGCAGAAAATGGGAGACCCCTGGAAACATAGGAATGAGCTGTGAAAGAGCTCAGTACATCCAGTAGGCCTAGGTTTGATTTTTCACAACCACTTGTATACCATGTGACCCTGAACAAGTCACTTAACCTTCCCGGGCTCCTGGGACACATCTGGAACCAAGCTTTGCCTCAGTATGTCTTTCCTGACAGAGAACTGTAACAATAAATGTAAGCACCCCCCACTTCCCTGTCTAGAGTTATTTAAGGTGGAAAAGTTCTTGGGGAAGGGGGAGCGCTGTGCAGCCAAGAAAACACAGTCCAGAGATAAGACAGGAAAACAGTACCTGACTGACCATGGTGATGATGGTGATGGATGGACTCCATCGGGGTTCCCGGACCCTCGGGGTGCTAAGCTGGAAAGTGGAAGGGGTGATGCAGATCTTCACCTGTCTGACCTTGCCCACTTCACTCAGTGACCTTTGTAGACTGTGTTCACCAGGCAGACCTCTCAACGTCTTCCTCGGTGGTTCTCCTGCCCCGTGACACTCTGGATTCCACCCTGCAACACACTGAATGGCAGGTTGTACAGGCAAACGCAAAGCTGCAAAAACAGGGGATCTCATTTAATGAACAGTCAGTAGAATAAACAGTCACTCCATGGAGCGGAAAAACAGGACCAGGGGATCACCTTATTAGCTGAACGATAGAAGGTAAACTGTACTTTGGATGCAGGGTTCCCAATTGTATAAGATATTTAGGCAGCCAGACAGTCCCAATACAGTCAGTAGCCTGAGGTCGAAAAAACCACACACACAGGCAGCATTAGATGTCTGACTCCCAGCTTCACACTCTCTTAACAGGAGTTCTGACCTGCAAGGGGTGCACTGAGCACTTATGACCCCCCTCACCATCTACTCCTCCTGCATGAGCTTTTAGATTGGATACTGCATCTTTTAGGTAATGGGGCTCCCTCCATAAATGGGAGCAGTCAAAGCCACAAATGACAAGGGCAGGAGTGAGACCCTTCAAACACAGTCTAGTACCCGATCACTGCTATGCTTTTGCTCCAAGCATTCCAGGGGTATTTCACTGGTGACTCCGCAGATTTCGGCCAATCCCTCATGCAGTGATCCCAGTCCAGGATGGGTTCTTTTGTGGGACTCAGATGAATTACCATGAGAATATAGAACACAGCCTGCTGCTCCACCTTCTTCCCCAATGACCAGCCCCACAGGTCTCCTCCTGCCTCCTACAGACTCACACCTCCTGGATCTCCTCAGCATGCAGTGGCATTCATGTCCAGGCAATTCTGGGGCCAACTGCCACCTAGGTCCCAACACCATTTGGTCGTGCCACCACCAGTGTGGCACACCTGGATCCCATCTGCCAAACCAGGCTCAGCCACAAGCCTCATCTAGCTCCATGCAGCATTCCTCCCAGGATAAGGCTTTACCCTTAGGATGCCCCTCACCTCCGGTATCTGCAATGGTAAGCAGTATCTTCCCTCTGTGGATTCTCTGGCCAAGGATACTAGGTCTCTCCCACACACTGCAACCACTGCTCCTCATTTTTCTTTACTGGTGGCCACACTTATTTAAAATAAAAACCCTGCAGCAGCAGCCGTATGGCCGCATGACCGAGAGGGTGAGTGCTCCGCTCCGACCTCGCTGTCCTTCTCGAATCTCTCCCTCTTTCCTCTCTCTCTCTCTCTCTATCTCAGCCCTCTCTTATATGGGCTTCATTTGGTGCCTGAAATGTAGGTCCAGTCATGGACCATACACACTCAGGCACCAAACACACTACCCCATATGATGGCCTCTCGGGACTTGAAGTCCCAGTCCAATTCTTTAAATTGTGCCCCGCGGTTCCAGCCGGCACCAAAAACTACTGCAGCAATAGGAGCTACTGCTCCTTTAAATTTCCTGCCCCTGGTGGCAGTCACGCATGCTCATAGTGTGCAGACCCACGATTCTGAAAAAACAAAACAATTTATTTACAATGCAGCAGCCCCGAGCCCAGTCTGTCCAAAAAACGGACCCGGGACCACACTCCCCCGCACCTGGCAGCACGGACTTCCACTGTGGTGCTCGGCCCAACCCCAAATGGGCCGAGACACTGGGAAAGAAATAGCCACATGCCACAAAGGGTGTCAGAAGGTGCGACTCCCACCACAGCCCCAGGAGAAAACAGCGCTGTTGAGGAGCTGGAGAGCACAGAGCTCCACAAACAGATAAACCCGCTTAAGGGGGCTTATATACAGTAAATAAATACATACATAAAACCATTCCATTTTTTTTTGCACACCAAAACTATTTGATTTATAAATTCAAGTTTTGAAACAGAAGCTTTGCCATGACTTATGTTTACAACTACTGTCTCCTACAGGTCATACATCTTTGTATGCTTTTGAAACATAAACTCTGACAGCATAAAGAGATCAAAGGTCCATCGGGTTGCCAGTACTATATTACCTCACTCCAATAACCTACTATGCTTGTGGTCTTGTACCTTTCCCCACTCCTGAAACACATGTTGCACACCACCACCCCTCAGACTGTGAGTCCCCTGCCCTGTCCAACCTGTTTAAACCCAGTAAGGGTAGCTGCTCCCACTACTTCCATCGGCAGTGTGTTCATGGTTCTTCCACCCTCTCAGTGAAGTACAAACCTCCTCACATTTTTCTTGACCTTGTCCCCCACCACCTTCCAGTCATGCCCCCTATTGACTCTGGTCCTTGTTATTCACTTTGTTTAACTTTAATGTTTCAGTCATGCCCCCCGCCCCTCCTGACTCCCAGCGAGTATATATTGAGGACCTCTGGAAACAAGCTGTTACCAGCACAGTATGTCATTCCTGGTGAAACTTTTGAAATGAATGAAATGTCCCTCCTCAGGTGAGGACTCCAGAACTTGATACAGTAATCCAGGTGAGGCCTCACTAGGGATCCATCCAGTAGCAAAATCACCTCGCTTCTCCTACCATCAAAACCCTTCTCTATACACCACAGCATCCTCGATGCCTTACTGTATGATTTGTTTGCTTGAGAGAGACCTTAAGACTGCCAGATCCCTTCCTCTGTCTGTCTTTAGGTGTCCTTTCAGCAAACAGCAAAGTTTATGACATCATCCCATGACATCACAGTACAGAATGCTCCATTGTTTAAAGGTAATGGAATTGTAGAACATTCCCCATTTATGTCACTGCTGTTTATTCCACATCCTAGCAACCAGCTTCCACAGCACTCAAGAGGGAGTAGTATTCACAGTAGTTTTCTTGTGTTCTGGAGAAAATGTTCTCCCTACGCTTACCTTTTATGATCTGTATTTGGAGCGCCCTTCTTTCAAAAGATGAAGGACCTTCTCAGGGCCCAGATTGGTCCAGAGACAGCACTGAATTCCTACCAGAAGATATTCCTGAGATAAATGTCTGGCCTCAGCCACAGTCCTGTCTCATGTACCCCTTGGACTCAATGTGCTGGAGAATGGAGACGGAGGAGAAATTCCTAGAATGGATCAGCAGTTACTACTTTCTTGCAGTTCCAGTCATCTGTTTTTGGCTCTGACGTTTCTGGAGGAAATCAAGGAAGAACTTGGAAAAGGTAAGGATATCATCCCAAGTCTACCTACCTCTTTTGGCCCTTATCATCAGATATGTTTTCTTTCAGGATCAAGACTCATCTATGCCTCAACAGGCCAGCTATAATTCACCTCTGTTTTAGTTTATCCTCCAACAGGGATATCAAGGTACTGCTTAGGCCTGCCTCAAGTCCCTTTCTGTCTTGGGTAACTGCCATAAGTAAGGACTAAGGACCTCTGGGTTGTATGTACCTGAATACTTACCACCCTGCACGCTACTATGCCAGTTTCTTAGTGTACCTTTCCAAAAGAAGCTGTAAAACTATGGGTGAGGGAATAAAAGTGGCCCCTCCTCCACCCCCAGAAACTAAAACCTAAATATCAGCTTGTTTTGTTAACAATTGTGAGGGCTCCACCTCACCCCCAATTTTTTGTTTGTTTAACATTAGAAAGTAAGTGTCTTGGCTTGTTTATGCTGCATCATTGCTACCTGCCCTATATAACTGCCAGATAGAAAGCAAGTGTGTTAGCTTATAGTGTATGGTGGAATGCGGCTGTGTACAGAAATCTATACACCGTGAAAAGCCATTCTGCTGCAGTAGTGATGTCCTCACTGATGCAGAATTACTTTTCATTCTGCGTTAGTGAGGACATCATAATACAAGGGACTCCAGCAGATGTTGTGATTCGTCATCCCTTGCTGTGTCAGAGTAGAATGCGCATGTGCTGGCCAGCAGTTGTTAATCAAGGACGGTCGGCTGAAATGTGGAAAAGTGAGTGTTTTTTTATTTTGCAGTCACCATACACTATATAGAACAGTGTATGGTTACCCATACATTACTCGGCTGTTCTTTCACTTCAAGGATACAATGCCGACTTGGGGGCCTCTCACATTTTGCTCTCAAGGTCATCAATCAGAACTATATCCACTCGGTGGCAGAATAGCCTTGCAGTGTATGGTTACCCATACACTATCCTATATGTTTATGATAGATTCTAGAATGCTGACAGCAGAGTGGCTGTGTCTATGTGCAGCTCACATAGCTAAGTGAAAATGTTCTGTATTTTGTCTAGTTTTAAAATATTTTTGTATACAGTTTGTGGACTGAGAAGGAGGGTATTGTTGCCTACAGGAAGGTGTGGGTTGTGTGTGTTTCATGTTAGTTGGGAACAGTTCAATCAGCATGTTTGTTCTGTGGTGAATCATATCTTGTGTAGGTTTCGGTGGTACCCTCTGAGTAGCCGCAGGACATCCTGGATGGCCATCAAGCTGCAATGACTGGGCACTCCCCCTTTTTCCTTGTTCTGGAGGCAGGGCATGCAATGCAGACAAGGAGTTTACTGTGCACACATCTGCACGCAGCATGCCTGTCGGCTGCCCCACCTACCACCCCATTCTACCTGGCCAGATGTGCCTGCACCAGGTGTCAGACTATACCAGTCACTGTGCACCAACCCACCCTGGGAGAGAAGAGCAGTCTATCAGATGCTCTATCCACTCCCACCCCTACCAACTCCTATCAACCCAAGGTCGCTCCCAAACCCAGGTCACTGGTGTGGCACGATGTGCGGCGACCAGCGCCTCAGCCCTCACAGCCACCGGGCCAACCTTAAAAGGCATTTATAAAAAATACTTTTTGGAGCTAGAATCAGGTGGCTGCTAAGAAACAGCTTCCTTGGTATACTGTTCTAGTTTTGCTAGAACACTGGAAGTTGCAGTCTACTGAGTTCTAGATTATTGAGGTTGTTGTTACATTTTGATGGTAAAGTGAGATTGAAATGTATATATTTTTGAATTGTATAGTTATGTATGACTGGAGGCTAGGAAAAGCTGGGTTGGGAGGATGTTGGCGAATAGGTATATGAATGGGAAGCAGGAGAGTGGTAAACTGTGATAGCTGTGGGGCAGCAGTCTTTCTGGGGGTGCTGTGGAGTAAAGGGGGGAGTCCTGTGTATAAGAGCTTAGAGCAGCTAAGGGCTGAAATAAGGCTGCTCAGATGGGAGCTGGGAGGATGCTATGGGAAATCAGAGGAGCAGAGCAGTAGAGGGAAAGGCAGAGGGGTGATGCCCAGGGGGGTGAGGGCATCAGGCAGGGGATGGGAGTGGTGAGGAGTACCCAGTATACAGGAGTATCTCTTACACAGAGGTCTAGGGAACCCAGGGTGGAGAAATGGCAAGTGGTAAGGGTAAGGTGAGGTGGGAATGTGAGAATAGCATCAGGGGTGGGAAATTCTAAAGGGGGTAACTTTACTGAATATTTTGCACCATGTCTGAAAGGAGGGAGGGAGGGGCCAGCAGGAGGTAAGGTAGGAGGTCAGGTTCAGCCAGGGCTGGGAGTAGGAGTACAAGGGACGAGGGAGGAAACTAATCTGGGTGTACAGGGAAGAAGAGGCAGGCAAAATGGAGTGGAGGATGGGGAGGGAGAGAAAAGAAAAGGAAGAAGCGAGGGAAATCTGAAAGCAGACACAGATATTCGGAAGGGGAGAGGACATAGTGGGTTCTGTAAAAACAGTTAAGGAGATAAATTGTGGATGTGGAGATAAGTTAGTCGGGGTGCAAATGGAGCAGTTAGGTGGGGAAGCAGCTAGTACCAAAGGTAGGGAAGGAAAGGACGGGGAGCATGGGTGCAGGGGATGGAAGGGTGGTAATCATAGAGAACTCCATTATGAAGGAGGAAGTAAAGGGGACCCAAATGCAAGAAGGAGGGTGGTTTCTATCTCATGGATGACAGCAGGTAAGGTGGGCTCAAGAATAAGGGAAATAATAAGGGAGTATGGACAGCGCTTCAGATAATTTTTTTTGGGTGGAAGTCAAATACTTTCATGGGTTGAAATTTGGAAGGCATGTCAGTTTTACTGGAGTCAAAATACACCAGCTGTCAAATTTTGGAAGTCAAAATACTTCCAGTCAACAAATTTCGTAAGTCAAAACACTCCAAGTTCTATAGTTTTGAAGTTAACTTATTGGCCTTCTGAATACCTCACTGTAACCCACGCCACATCCACAGAAATACATTTCTTAATGTATGGAAAGGAAAACATACACAGACTGGTAAGACACACATAACTATGATGTACCACACCATAGTTATGTGTGTCTTACCAGTCTGTGTACATTTTCCTTTCTGTACATGCTAAATTAAATGTACAGGCTGAGCTTCTCTGTGTAAATATGTTTTCTGTCTAGTGATCATATCCAATTACTAAAAGCTGAAATGAAAATAACTTATCTAATACACACAAACATCAGCAGAGACAGGCCAAAAAAATACATTGACAGACACAGAAAGAAGCAATGTTTTCTCCCAATCTGATGTAATCAGTGGAACTTTGGCCCACCAGACTTTTAGCAGGCAAACACCTCTTTGAGACTAGACTAATGAATGAGCTGGACATGCACTAGTCTTGAAATGCCCATGCACAAAGAATGTTGCAGTTAGCTGAGCCGCTCATATTTATCTCTACCAATCTCATTCCTGAAAAAAGCCTAATTAATGATGAAAATACTATTTCAAGTTTTATTGTCTAGTTTCACTCAGTATTGTTTCATGCACATTATTACTTTAGCCTAGGGTGAGCAACACGTGGCTGCACAAAACTGCTGTGCTACTACTCTATAGCCTATATAACCTGGCAGCTGGCAAATACAATAGTTAGCAACAATGCAGGGGCTGGGTAGTTTGAGAAATCATATGATTTGTGCATTGTGTACTTTAAAAAAAGTTTGAGTCTGCAACTGCATTTGCAGCAAATATTTGCCAGTCTCAAAGTGTTAGCAATGCTGAGCAGACTGAAAAGTATACTAGAGTCTCCAATTTACACAGAAAAAAAATCTTTTTGTTCCAAATAGAAGAGAGCAAAGTCACCTGCTGCTGGCTCAGGAGTCAGGCTGCTGCACTGTGTCTGGTTCTGGTAGCCATTCTTCTGCTGCAATGACTGCTCCCGGACTACTCAAGCAGCAACTCTTGAATCTGGGCAGGGCGGCTGCTCAGCCTGCTTTGCTTTCCCACCGCACATTGCTCCACTCCCGCCTCTACTCCTGATCGAGTACAAGTCATGACTCTTGATTTTGGGAGTACGGTTGCTCAGCTCATCCACTACACGCTGCTGATGGCTCACTCAAAAAACAGTCTAGCTCCTCCTTTACTAACCATCAGTCTGGACTAGGTACTTTTCGCATGGTTAACAAATTGCAAATCTAGCTAGTCCAGTCACCTCACCACCTCCTTAGCTCTCATGAAGAATTACACCACGAGGCAGGCAGTGTAGAATGGCGTGGTTGGCTGAGGCTCCTAAATACATGTGCATGCACAAAACAAATGGTCCAGCAGTGTATGGGCATGGGGGGGATTTGAAACAAACAAAAGATTCAACTCCCAACTGCTTGAAAATGGAATGGACATCAGCAGTCATGGCAATGACGTCCACCACAGGATAAACAGACGTAGCCATAAAACGAGGGACTTTAAGTAGACGTCAATGACTCCAAACAGTCTGTTTTTGGACATTTTCAGCTAATTTTTGGATGTAAAATGTGTCGAAAATTGACTTATCTGAAGGGCTGAGTGTGAAGGAAAACCTAATTTAGTTATACATTTGGGAACCAACAACCTGGCTGGGGAGGAGGGTGAGGTAGTGCAAAGTAGGTTCAGGGAGTTAGGGAAGATCTGCAAGGAGGAAGGAAGTTCACTGGCCTTCTCAGAGGTGATATCAGTACCACCTTCTCCTGGTTGGATAGCTGCGTCCAGCGGGATCACTCTCTCAGCGGTCGAAACAAGAAACAGACAATGATTTTTGTGACATGGAATGTTTGTACTCTGATGGAAACCAGTATAGCGAACAACCAGAAAGAAGAGCTGCTATCATCGCCAGGGAACTTGCAAGATGTAACATCGATACTGCTGCCCTAAGCCAGACAAGATGACCAGATGAAGGCCAGTTGAGAGAAGAGGGTGGAGGTTTCACCTTTTTCTGGAAAGGGAATCCTGATGAAGGCAGACGCATTCACGGTGTTGGCCTTGCCATCAAGAACAAGTTCATCAACCAGCTTACAGAGCTCCCCATTGGCATCAACGAACACCTCATGACCCTTCATCTTAAGCTCAGCAACAATCAGCATGTCACTGTCATCAGTACATACACCCTAACACTTAATGCTGACGAGGACGTCAAGGAACAGTTCTACTCCAACCTTGTCAGAGTCCTGACCAACACCCCTAAGGAAAACAAGATCATTCTCCTTGGTTACTTCAACGCCAGAGTCAGGCATGATTCAGATCTCTGGAATGGTATCATCGGGAAGGAGGTGGTAGGAAAGACAAACTCCAAAGGCATCCTACTCCCGAACAAATGTGCAGAGCATGGCCTGGTCATCACAAACACCATCTTTAGACAGATCGACAAGTATAAGACTACTTGGAGACACCCTCAATCCAAGCACTGGCACCTCCTTGACTACGTCATTGTCAGAACCCGTGATCGAAAGGATGTCTACATCACGAGGGCAATGCGAGGAGTCGATGACTGCTGGACAGACCATCGTCTTGGCAGATCTGTCATGAACATCAGGCTCACTCAGAAACATCCAAATCAATGCAAAGGAAATTCAACACCAAATCCCTTCAAGACCCAGAGGTTCAAGAGGACTTCCAGCAATGTCTCCAAGCAAGTCTTTCTTCCATGCCCGCCGCTGATGATAACATTGAGAGATACTGGAAGGAGTTCAAGACTGCCATCCACTCGGCATGTGCTGAATCTATTGGCTATGTCACCCGGCATCATCAGGACTGGTTTGATGAAAATGATACCAAGATTCAAGAGCTGCTCAACCGGAAAATAAGAGCTCTCTGTGCATGACAAGAAGACATCTCATACTAGCAAAAGAAAGAGTCATACCAGCAGCTCAAGGCAGAAGCTCAAAGGAAGATCTGAGACATCAAAAACAAATGGTGGCAAGACAAGTCCAAGGAGATCCAGCTCTATATTGACAAACATGACATGTGGAGCTTCTTCCAGGCTACAGGGGCCATTTATGGTCCAAGCTCCCATGGTCCCACTCCCCTCCGATCTCAAGATGGCTTGATGCTCCTAAAGGGAAATGAAGGCATTCAAGCTAGATGGAAGGAGCATTTTGAGACACTCCTGAACCGCGAGTCATCTGTGACAGATGCCTCTATCAATTCTGTCCCTCAACACCCTGAAAGAGAATCTCTCGCCAACCCTCCTACCATCAAAGAAATAAGGCATGCCATCAAGCTGGCTCAAAACAATAAAGCTGCAGGACCAGATGGCATACTGGCTGAAGTCTACAAGGCTGGCAGTGGAAAATGGTACTAAAGCTCCACAAACTCATTCTCTGAATTTGGAACAATAAGGAGATGCCAGAGGACTTGAGGAATGCCAACATTGTTACCATCTTCAAGAAGAGAGACAAGTCAGTGTGGGGAAATTATCGAAGCATTGCCTTACTCTCCACTGCATGGAAAATCCTCGCCCGTATTCTTCTGAACCGTCTCATTCCCATCGCTGAAGAAGTTCTGCCAGAATCTCAGTGTGGATTCAGACCATCTCGCAGGACAACCAACATGATCTTCATTGCCAGGCAGATCCAAGAAAAGTGTCGGGAACAACATCAGGACCTGTACATGGCTTTCATCGACCTGACAAGGGTCTTTGACTCCATCAGTTGTGAAGCCTTGTGGAAGGTGCTGGCTATGCTGCTCCTACAAAATTCATCATGGTCCTGAGGCTTCTGCATGACAGATGACTGCCAGTGTTCTCACAATAGTTCAAAGACAGACACGCTCATCATCCAAACTGGGTCAAGCAAGGATATGTCATTGCTCCAACCTTCTTCTCTATCTTCCTAGCAGTCATCCTAGTCCTCACCAAAAGCCACCTTCCCACTGGAATTGACATCGAATACAGAATGGATGGAGGGTTCTTTAATCTTGGACTGCTCCATTCAAAGACCAAAGTTTGCAAGGCATCCATCATTGACCTCCACCATGCTGATGACTGTGCCATCCTTGCACACACCAGGAGTGACCTCCAGTCTGTGCTAGATCTCTTTGTGGAAGCTTACCAAAGTCTGGGACTCTCACTCAACATCAAGAAGACCAAGGTGTTCTATCAGCCTGCTCAAGCCCTTGTAAATGACCCTCCACAATTCACCATCGAAGGACAGACCCTGGAGACAGTCGAGCACCTCCCTTACCTCAGTAGCCACCTCTCCCTAACAGTGAACATCAACGATGAGATTCAACACAGGATCCATTGTGCTAGCACCTCATTTGGAAACTGCTTGTCAAGATCTTCACTGACCGTGACATACTGAAAGGACACCAAGATCCAAGTATACAGTTCAGGTTTCATCCCTACCCTTCTTTATGGATGTGAAACTTGGGTGACTTACTGACATCATCTAAAGAGCCTGGAGAGGTACCACCAACGATGTCTGCGGAAAATCCTCTGCATCAAGTGGGAAGACCACCTCACTAACATCAGTGTTCTTGCTGAGGCCAATGTCACCAGCATTGAGGCAATGATCCTCTGACATCAATTCCACTGGACTGGACACTGTGTATGGATGCCTGAATCTTGACTCCCCAAACAAATTTTATACTGCCAGCTCAGTCAAGGCCAGAAATCCTGTGGTGGTCAAAGGAAATGCTACAAAGACACGCTGAAGGCATACCTCAAGAAAACAGATATGGATATCATGAGCTGGGAGAAGCTGGCCACCAACCGATCTCAATGGCGCCAGAACCTCCATCAAGTGGGGACCTGCTTCAAAGAGAAACGCCTTGCCCTTGAAGCTCAAAAAGAGAGAGTGTAGGAAGGAAAGGGAAAGAAACCCCAGCCAGCAGGCAACTCTCCCACATATAAACATCTGCAATTTCTGCAGACGAATCTGTGGCTCTAGGATTGGATTACTGAGCCACCTCAGGACCCATCAGTGAACCATAGTAGAGATCATCCTCGAATTGAGGGATCACCGCTGATGCCAACGATATCAGTACCAAGGGTCAGCAGAGCCAGGAAAAGAGGACTAGAGGATTTTAATGACAGGCTGAGGAAATGCTGCCACCAGAGAGGAGATGTCTATCTGTACTGGGGACTGGGAGGAGACCGGGTCAGATGAAGCATTCTTTTCACCAGACAGGCTACACCTTAGTAGGGAGGGTTTGAGGGTACTCAGGGACAAACTGGGGAACACATAACTGCTACACTTAATTTACACCACTGAGAGGGGTGGTCATGTAGGCCCACAGAATCCAAGAGGAGGAGGTCAGCAACCCCCCCACAGTGATGGAAGAGGTCTTGAGAGAGGACCTGAAAGGGGTGAGAACACAGCAAAGGGTGGAGGGGATGAGGAACACATAACAAGGGTGTGTGGAGGGGTGCACACAGAGTGAATAAATGTGGACAGAAGAATAAAGAGAAGAGAAGGAAGGTCAGATTCTAGGTGGAGGGTGGTGTCTCTGAGTGTGCAGACTCTTGGAAATGAGATGGATGACCTGTAGGCATTATTAGTAGACAGAAGGGTGGACATAGCTGCAATAACCAAGACTTGGGTAACATCACACCATGACTGGGAAATTGCAATCCCAGGATAGGGGGAGGGGTGGCAGTTTATATCAAGAAGGGAATAACTTGCATGAGGGAGGAGTCAGAGGATGGGAAAGTGGAGGCATTATAGGTTCAGTTAAGGTCCAATAGAGGAGAAAGGTGAGGTTAGAGCTGTTTACAGATCACCCAATGAGGATGAGGAGGCACGGGAAACTGAACTCACAAATATTGGAAGCTGAGGGAAAGGCGAGGTGGCAATTGTGGGGGACTTCAACCTGCCCAAGGTGGACTGGAGCATATCCTCCACAACATGTGTCAAGTGATCCTGGAAGGACTGCAGTGTGGATTCCTGTCTCAGAGCATCATGGAACCAACAAGAGCTGAGACAATTCTTGATCTGGTGCTCGCAAATGGGGAACATGTTCAGGAAATAATGGTCAGGGAGCCACTGGGTGTAAGTGGCATTCCACAGTGTGGTTTCAATTGGATATGGGCAGGGAAAACATCCCAACTAAGACCAAAATCTTGGATTTCAGGAGGGTGGACTTCAGGAAAATGGGTGAAATGCTAAGGAGCCATCTGGCAGGCATCAAAGCAGATATGAAGGTGGACCGAATGTGGTCCATCATTAAGGAGGAATACTGGTTGCCACAGATGAGTGCATTAGACTCATGCAGAAAAATACAAGGGCCAAAGCACCTACAGAAGAGAAAAAAGGAGCAGGGAGAGGAACACAGATGTAGTGATAGAGGAGGACAGAGAGAGGGAGGGGCTGCTGGCATCGAAGGTGGAAGTATCACTAGGCCTGGACAGAGGACATACAAGGATACTAAAGGAACTGGCTGAGGAGCTGACAGGGCCCCTGGCAGACCTGTTTAATAGTTCACTAGTCAGGTGTGATACCGCAAGACTGGAGAACAACACATGTAGTGCCTCCACAAAAGTGGTCCCAAGATGACCCAGGAAATTACAGACCAGTCAGTGTGAACTTCATTGTGAGCAAGCTCATGGAAACCATAATAAAGGAAAAGTTTGGTGCAATATCTAGAGGAGCATGGTCTCAGGATGCAAGGCAGCATGGGTTCATGGGGAAGATAGTGTCAAACAAATATGATTGACTTATTTGACTGTGTCTCTAAGACAGTAGACAGAGGGCAAGTGGAACACGTCCTCTATCTTGAGATCAGCAAGGTCAGGAAGCACTTCTTCACAGAGAGGGTGGTGGACACTTGGAATGCGCTGCCAGAAGAGGTCATCTCATTGAAGACAGTGGACAGCTTAAAGATGGAAAGTTTAAAAAAAAGAAGACAGTGGGCAGCTGAGGATGGGATAGGCATAGGAAGAAGGTGAGGATCATGGGTAGGGAGGATGGGAGGAGTAGGAAGGGAGGGCAGGGACATTAGCTCAAGCTGTGGACCCTGCAATACGACCAGAATTGATAGATCAAATGGCCTTCTTCTGATGGCTTCTTCATATGTTCATATCTTCATTACTACCTACCCTACAGAACTGCCAGATAGAAAATAAGTGTGTTGGCTTGTTTATGCTATATCATTACTACCTGCCCTATATATCACTTCTAGATAGGTTGCGTATTGTTATGTCTAATAACTATGGTGTTCTTAGTCCTCCACTTAAGCAGGGTACACCTACTCACCATCCTGGGGACTCCATTTAACTTCCTCTAAACTTCTAGCAGGCCACCATGGCAGAGGCAAGGCAATCTGGAGAAGGACAGAGCAGACTGCCCTTCCCAAGACAGCAGGGCAGCACTTGTCGACATGCCAAGATCCTCTGCTCGGCCAGTCCACCCTCCATCGATGTTTCTATCTGATCCTCTTCAGGCAGGTGCATTTCCAGATCACCCACAGCTTCCAGGTGTGCCTCTGGCCCCACTGCAGCACCAAGCAACAGTGCAGTGGCAGAGGCTATCATCCATCCTATGGGTTTCTCAATCCTCCTATCAAGCTGCTGCAAGCGGGCATGAGTCCAGGGTGCTGGCACAGTAAGTGTCTCCACCTGGCAACTGCATTATCAGACCGCCTCCTTGTTCTATGTAATAACGTAAAGAATATCCGCCCAGCTGAAACCAGGTTCGTTCAGAGAGCAATCATGGGTCTCTTGCTGCGTGGGCCTGTGGATGGTGGGCAAACAGCAGAGCTAAAGCACATCATAGTATAGGTAGGCAAGGCAGATTAGATGGGCCAGTCGGCCTTTTTCTGCCATCAGTGTCTATTCTTCTATGGTCAGCCAGGAAGGCTGGAGTGTATCACTCTGCAGGGCCCCACCCCACAGCTGACTTACAAGCAGAACCTGGTGGGCCTACTCAGGGCATCAGGGAGGGTGAAAATAGAGGACAATTACACATCTGTTCGGGGTGGGGTCTGAGTGAAAAAACTCTTTTCTGTACTGTATACTTTACAATTACTGTTTTCCCTTGGTGTTGTACAGTCTTTCTGATTAACTGTTCACATTAAAAGTGGCTGTCCTCGATACTAGGTGACACACAAACCCAGCTGTCAAGGAGCACCATGAGAATGAAATGATCTTGTTCCAGGCTACATCACACCAACATTTTCAAACACATGATGGACCACAAACCTGCTACCCACTAATCTTGTGGTTCCTGCAGATAGTGTCGCAGACCTTCTGGAGGCTGCAATGCTGCCCATACGCACGCCCTCTTGGAGATGATAGAGGAGGTCGCTGGACCCAGGCCAAGTTGGATAGGATGTGGGCAATCTCTTTCCTCACCCAGGGCCACTAAGTCTGACACAGTTGTCTCAGAGAGTCTTAGGAGGAGGAGCGCAGTATTGAGGTGGGCTCTGGTAGGGTGGCAGGTCAGAACTGGTACCGCTACAGAATTCCTACAAAATTCTGGCTGGGTGGGACTACTCAGAAGGGGGTCCCTGAAGTAGGGACTGAGGAGGATGCAGGGGTTCACAGTAGCGAGACCTCAAGAAGGGTTGTAGAGGACCCCAGAGGAGGAGGTGGAGGAGGATGCAGTTTCTGGTGGGGAACTCAACTATGAGGGGAGGACAGATCTGGGAATAGGAAAGGTGGTGGTGGGGAGGCTGATTAGATGCCTACTTGGCACCATGTCCCGAAGGGATAGGAAGTGGATCCTGAGGATGGCTAGGGCAGGAGGGAGAGAGGCTGAGCTGGATGTCATTCGACGCTTGGGGACCAATGACCTGGCTAGGAATGGGACTTATACAGTGCAGGGGGAGTTCATCAAGCAGAACAGAGGCCTTATGCAGGCAGCAGATTCAGTGGCTTTCGCAGAAGTAGTGCCTGTCTACAATGGGGAGAGGGAAGAGTGATCCCCACACCAGGACCTTCAACTCATGGTTTAAGGAATGGTGCAGAGAGGAGGGGTTCAGCTACACTGGGGACAGGGTCTAACCTAGAGTGAAAAGAGCTGTTACAAGGGTGAAAACCTGCATCGATCTGGGAGGGGAGCTGCAGTTCTTAGTGGACAGTTTAAATGTTTCTTCAAACTAGCCAAGAGAGGCAGTAGAATAAATCATGGGAGGCAATAACTATCCTCCTGCCAAGGTTAAAATGGGAAGTAGGGAGAACCTGAGGGAACAGAGGTACCTCAAGAAACAAAATAATGAAGGTAGTAGGGTGGCAGAAATCGAGAGGAATGGAAAAGAAGGCATAAAAAACACAGGGGGATGGAGGTAGGCAAAAAGGAAAAAACAAGAGCGGTAATAATCAGACTGGTAACAAAATCTAGATGATCATGTTTGCAAATGATAGAAGTGTAGAAAATAAGACTCCAGACCTGGAAGCCAGCATGGCAGAGGCCGACCTGCATACTGTGACCATTACCAAGTGATGGTGCAATGAAAATTACTACTGAGACATGGCTATACCAGGCTATGCTCTGTTCAGAAGAATAGCATGGGAAAGATTGTGTGTGTGTGTGTGTGTGTGTGTGTGGTGCTTTTGTGCAGGAAAGCATAAACTGAAAAAGATACAAGGAATATGGGGGGAGAGAGAGAGAGGGAGGAAGGTACTGTGAGTTACCCTGGAGAAAGGGGACGAAGCCACTGTTCGCATTTGTCTGATCTACAGACCTCCAGTGCAGGGGAGGAGTTAAATAAGGTATTGGTGAAAGCCACTGGCAACATGGCAGAAAAGGTGGAGGTGCCACTGGTGGGGCACTTCAATCTGCCAAATGTGGACTGGAACCTCCCAACTGTGGCTTCAACTGGAAGGAGGGACAACCTGGACTCCCTGCAGGCAGCATTGCTCAGGCAATTGGTCAGCAAACCCACTCCTGGTGGTGCAATGCTGGACCTGATGCTCACTAACTGGGACAGTGTTGCAGACATCAAGGTGGGAGGCGACCTGTGGACTAGTGATCATCGTACAGTGTGGTTCAACATAAGGATGTCTGTGGAACTGAACCACACAAGGGTGAGGGTTCTGGACTTCAAGAAGACAGATTTTGTAAAGATAGGTGAATGCTTCACAGATAACCTTGTTCAGGGGGTTGAGGTACAGTGAGAGAAGATAAAAGGGAGCACAGCGAAGAGAACAAATCTCTGTGTCAAGCAAGTGGGTAAACATAAGAGGGGAAAACCTCTGTGGTTCTCAAAAGATGTGCTTGGAAAAGGCTAAAAAGACAATATTCAGAAGATATGAGGAGATGCAGAGCAAGGAGGCCAGGGAAGTGTGAACAGAGAGAAGCAGGGAAAGCAGTAGGGTGTGCAAAGGCACAAACTAAGGAGAAAACAGCCCAAGTAGTAACGAAAAGGGACTTTTTTTAAGTATTTCCAGGGGAGGGACTGTAAGGTCAAAAAGGGAAGGGGGACTGTGCACAGTGGGACCAGGAAAAGGCAGACATCCTGAACAAATACTTTTCTTCGGTGTTCACAATGAAAGGAGAATGGGAGGGATTGCAAAACAGTAACAGAAGCTCTGAAGGGAGAGAAGTTGACACTAGTCCTTATTCAGTAGAGAAAATTCTAAAGGGACTCACTAATCTGAAAGTGGGCAAAACAACAGGACCAGATGGGGTACATTCTGGGGCACCGAGAAAGCTCATGGTGGTACTGGTTGCATCTCTAACAGTCCTATTTAACAGCCCACTGGAAAAAGAAGTGCTTCCAGAGAACTGGAGGAAGGCAGGTGAAGTCCCACTTCACAAAAGTGGTAGCAGGGAGGAGGCTGGCAATTTTGGGCCAGTCAGCCTGATATCGGTGGTGCAAAAGTTAATGGAGTCACTGCTGATGGAGAGGACAATGGAATATCTTGAATCAAATGAGTAACAAGACCCAAGACAGCACTGAGTCATGGTTGGGAGGTCATGTCAAACGAATCTGACATAGGAGACTATTAAGCCAGCTGGGTGACTTAGGAGTGGGTCCTAATGTGGTAAAGTGGGTACGAAACTGTTTAAGTAGCAGGTGACACAGGGCGGTAGTAAATGGAGTGAATTCCAAGGAAGGGAGGGTGACCAGTGGAGTGCCTCAGTGATCAGTGCTGGGACCAGTCCTCATTATGTCATTATAGGTGACACTGCAGATAAGCTAAAAGGGAAGGTCTGTCTCTTTGCAGATGAGTCCAAAATCTGCAACAGAATGGATACTCGGGTTGGGGGGGCAGAAAGGATGAGCAGAGACCTGAGAAAACTCGCGGAGTGGTCAGGGATATGGCAGCTGGGTTTCAATATAAAAAAAGGTGCAAAATGATGCTGTATCACTGAAACACTGAGGCAGAGTACAAAATGAGGAGGAGTGTTACTTGACACCCACCAAGCAGGAGACGGACCTGGAGGTAATCATCTCTGATGACCTAACAGTGGCAGTTGGGAGGGCTAGTTGGATGCTGGGGTGCATAGGGAGAAATATCACCAGCAGAAAGAATGAGGTGGGGTTTCCTCCATATAGATTTATTTATTTTAAATATGTTCTACCAGGTAAGCACCCATAGCCCAGGGCTCATTTCCAGTTGCGACCCAGGAGGAACAGGACAGTGAGGAATCTTACAATGTTCAAACAATTCACACTCCAAAAACAAATGAAACAAGTACATGGTACGCATCATATCCCGGTGCAGTAAACTATACCAAAGTGACAGAGTAACCCCAGGGAAAGAAAATAAAGGGTAGAACCATGACTGTCCTGCACAGGATCACAGCAGTTAGTGCAGTGTGCATCACTAGGTTAATATGATATGTAATAGCTAGATGAGTTAGATAGACTGGGAGGGGTGCTTCGCACTGGGGACCTGAAGTTGGGGACATTTAGTGGTATTTGATCAGAGCAATACTCCATGTGGGGAAGGGGGCAATGACACTGACTGGAAGATTGTTCCAGGTGTTGTGGAGCCTCTAACTGATGGATGCTTGGCATAGGCTAGGCTTGTACCAGGGAAGTAGCGATGGCATCCTGCCTTGGAGCTGAGCAGATATGAATGGTTTGCTGCAGAGATGTCGGACAGATATCTAGCAGTTTGCTTGACCAATACTTGGCACCCAGGAGGGAATAATGCATCATTTGTCTCTGGGGGGGCCCACCCTATCCCATTGTACATACTGCATTAGTAAGGGGGAGTCCATGATTAATCTACACAGTGCCTTGAACAAGGTGTTGATTTTATCAGGAGGTGGCTATAGTACCTAAGTAGACTATATTGCCATAGTATATAAGGGAATGACTGATTGTCCCACAGTCTGTTTTCTCATGACTCGATGGAGGCAACCCTTTACTCTTTCTGGCACCTAGCCTGGTGTATGACTTGGTTACTACCTGGGACATGTGCCCCAAGCAGTTACGGTGCTGGTCGAGGTGGACACTGAGGTATTTGTAGGAGGAAACTGAGTCTAGAAAGGACCTGTCTGGGGTGTGTTAGGTCAGAGTCAGAGTGGAGGTGAAAAAGCTGAGCTTATGCCTGATGCCAAACAACAAGGACACAGTTTTCTTTTGGTTCATGATGATACAGTTAGCCAGGAACCGATTTTGCACTACGGTGAAGTCCTGTTGGAGGTGACCTCAATGGCCAAAGTAAATGTCCCAGATACATAGATAATGGTGTTGTCCGCACATGTGCATGTTGCTGACAGTAAGGGAGTTTGGTGTTGTTACTGAAGGTAGAAGAGCAGGGCCCCAGAATTGAGCCTTTGGGATCCCAAGGTGACTGGTAGTGTGGGAGAGCATGGGCCAAGCTTGACAGATTGGGTCTGGCTGGTCAGGTATAACTGGAACAGTGCTAGGCTGGAGGAAGGGGACACCAGAGTTGGTTAGTCTGAAGCAGGAGCAGATGGTAATCCATGGTGTCAAAGGCCTTTGCTAGGTCTATAAATATTGCCCCTGTATCCAGGTTCTTGTCCATGTTGCTGTGAATGTGGTTGGTGACTCTAAGAAGGGAGGAGGAGGAGGAGGAGGAGGAGGTTGAGTGGTTGGAGCAAAAGCCAGCTTAGTTGGAGTTATTTTTTTTTTTTTTAGTTGTTTAACCAGGAGAAGCATGCTGCTGAAAGCTTTTTACAGGTGTGACCAGGGAGCACAGGGAACTTAAGTGACTTGCTCAGGATACACAGTATGCAAGTGGAAGCTGTGGGATTCAAACCCATGTCTGGTCTGCTGGATGTCCCCAGATTTGCAGCTCAGAGCCTTAAACCACTGTGCTATACTGCCTCTCGAGTTAGGAAGCCTGTTTGAAAGCTGCCTGCTGATAAACCTCCAAGGGTCTGGGAAAGGATCTGGATCTGAGAGGTTGGCTGGTAGTTGAAGGGTGAGTTAACTGGGTCACATTTCAGTTTTAGGCACCAGTGAACCCTGCAGCTGCTGGGGCCCCTGCTTATGGGAGCCCTCAACCAGAGTAGTTCTAGTTTTAAATGTTTTTCTTAATCTGCTTAAAACAGCAATAAAGGCTGTCGCTGCTTCTAATGTGGCATCATGATGTCATTAAATGTCTCACCAAGCTATGACTCAGCCAATAAGAGGCAGATGGGCAGCAAAGGACTGGATGAGAAGGACAGCCCAATGAAGTAACACTGCCCTCTCCCCCTAGAAAATATAAATATTCCACTGGTTGTACTGAAACAAAACTAAAATGTCAGAGGGACTGAGACAAGTAGGGAGCCCAATGACTTCCTTAATTCTGCTAGGCCCCAAAACCCAAAGCCAGTCCTGAAAATTTGTGATCAAAATACTAGTGCATGTTTCCAGCCATGAGGGAAGGAGCTGGTACGTAGTGATCTATTACATGGGCAACAGTGACAGCTACTGCTGGAGTGCTAATTTTGAGGAATTTAGAAGTGATGTCGGTTCCACAGCTCATGCTCAGTGCTGAAAGCTCTGCGATACTGACACTGAGACTGTCTGCAGGTGGAAGTTGCCACTGGTGGATGGACTGAGTAGTGAGAGGGGAGGTTAAGATAAGAGCCCCAGGGCCTTCTGTGAAGTATTGGTTCAGGGCGTTCAGGCCAAGGGGAACCAGGTAGGTCTGTACCCACTGGGGAAGGATTTAAATTACAATAGCAGCATGACAGGGTGTGTTATAGTGGATAACGGCCCTCCTTGGGGTGGGTTGAGCATGAGGCAGCCGAGGGCTTCCACCACCCGAGAAGGGCAATTAGCCCACCATAACAAACTCCTGGAGTGCCTATTACAATTATGAAATGGGTAATTTTTAGTAAATTTAATGCATTTTTACATAATACTTCAGCTGGGCTGTTGTGCTAGGATAACGGCCCAGCTGAAAGCAGTTCTCGCCAATCAGAATTCAGCATTCTTTCTACCCATTTCATAACAGGCTATTAACCATGTGTTCCAGAATGGGCATGGCACTGCTAGACAGCTTGCTCTGGTATTTAGCTTTGGCTAGGCGTATGCTCCGTGTGCACTGATTCCGAAGTGCATTGAAAATCATTGGTAAGATATCACCTAGAATATTGTGTCCAGTTCTGGAGGTCACATCTCCAAAAGGACACAGACAGAGTAGCAGCTGTCTAGAAGAGGGCAACTAAAATGGTAAGGGGTCTGAATCAAAAGCCCTGTGAGGAGACACTAAATGAGCTCAATACGTACACTGTGTAAGACAGGAGGAGAGGGGAGATATGATAAAGATCTTTAAATACCTCATGGTGATAAATAAGCTACAGGAGGAAAGTATTTTTCAGAAACTGTGCACGAGAACAGAGGGATACACTATGAACTTGGGGTTCGATTTAGAAGAGACATGAGAAAGTACTTCTTCACAGAAAGAGTGGTGGTTCCTGGAACAGTCTACCAGCCAAGCTTGTGGGGAAAAACAGTGGTGGGTTCAAGAATTCATGGGCTAGACTAACAGAATCTTAATGGGAAGGAATGGGGGGAGGGAGGAAGAACCAGAGATCAAGTACACTGTGCAGTGGTACTGTAGGTAGGGGAAAATGGGCAGGATTGGGTGGGCCAAGCGATCTTTATCTGCTGACAGACTCTGGTTCTGTGCTTCTCCTGGGGTCACTGCAGTATGCCACCGTTTATCTTGTGATAATCTCTGGCCCTAGCGTTGCCTTACTGTCACCCTGCAGAGCTCATGAAGGTGCAAAATGTGTTATTTGCAGGAAAGGTCTCCTTGAAATAGGACGGAAAGTAGGTATAGCAGCCCCAAGTACAACACTGTATGCTCCTTATTTTAATATAGAGGATAATGTGTCATCAGTGGTGTGTAACAACACTAGGTTTGCCTTCGAGTGGTTCCCTTGGCGACGCTGTTAAACCTCGATAGCGACACTTGAGAGGTTTTACCAGCATCTCCAAGGGAACGAGAAGACAAACCTAGTGTTGTTACACACCACTGACCATACGTTGTCTTTTATAGTGTATAGTCAGCGGGGAAGATGAGCCAGGACAATTTATCGTTTAAAAAGCATTTTTATTAATACTGTAACAGGAATACATTGCTAACTAACCCGGTGTAACCAAGTGTACTGTCTATGACAAAAAAAATAACATTAACGGCCTTTTGATCACGTGGTTGGTTGTGCCAATCAGGAGTGCCGTGAAGCGTGTGTCTGTGTTGCGATGTTACGTCAATGATCACGCAGAGCTGAAAAGAGAGATGAACACAACAGTTAGGATTTGGAGTGGTTGCAGAGGTATAGTGTTTTGGTGTTTCTTTACTTTAATGCAGTGAATGCTGATTTTTTTACTAACCTGCTACGAGTCGTCTTCTGAGGAGGAGTCCAAGATAACTGCAGCACATTTCTTCTTCTGAGGGCAGTAATAGTTGTTGTTAGTCACGTTCACAGTTATTCAATGTTGGAATATGCAATTGTCCCCACCCAGTCTAAAATTTGTTAGGTCTGATAATGGGTTCAGTGGACCCTTGCTGCTTGTGTTTGAACCGTAAAAGATGAGCATCTTCAGTATCCTAGCAACAACAAAGCTTTGAGTTCGATGTTGTTACATTACTCGATCGCGACGTCATCGATACTGTAACAGGAGCATGACATCACATAGATAGTGTAACAACGCTGTAAAAGATGATTTTTGCCACATTACAGCGTTTTACCATACATTATATACTTTTATTTTAATAATATATTTGAATTATTTGAATTGCCTTTGGTATCTATGATTATGCTCCTCTGGTATACTATATAGCTGTGACTTCTGTTTTTAATGTAAAAGCTGTTACCATCTCACTATGTCTTTCCTGGTGAACCTTTTAAATAGATAAATAAAATACAGTTTTAATTATGACACCAAACAACTATTTCCAACACTCTCCCCCAACTCTAATGTCACTTTTTCTACCCTTCCCAGGACAAATCAGCAAAGGACACCTCTGGGCTCATTTCTGAGGCTTCAAGTTCTACCGACGAAACCAGTCAGCAGAAACCGGAGTTATCTCGGCTGGGACTGGCTTTAATGAAGATGGAAGTGCTCGTGTTAAAGATGCAAGCCCTGAAGGACCGAATGGAAACTGCTCAGAAGCAGTACAGACGCTCTGCCACTAAGAAACGCAATGGCCGAAGGCGGCAGAATCTACACCCTTATCACGCCCCTTAACTCAAAGATTTACTGAGACTGTGGACAAGGGCTATTTCACAACCACATCTGATGCATGATTCTCAACCCCCACCCAACCCCTGGACCTCCGATGGCCCTGGCACAGTCCCAAACCCAGCCCATCAGCATCATGAGCGGTAGCCCTATCGCTCTGCTGGCGGGCGTAATCAGTCTCTAATAGTAGGTTTGAATTTAGCTTTGTGTGCGAAAGCGCAGTATAACTGTATATAGCCTGAGCTAATACACCAGAATTAAGGACAGAATGCCAGCATCACAAATTCTGGTACTCTGTCTGAAACACAAAATTGTAAACTAAATTTCTAGCCCTTCTAGAGGTAGTTCTGGAAGATACTTTGGTGGTACATAAGGGGATGGGGGATGAGAAGTGAATGCTAGAGTGCATTTAAGCTGTGCACCCAACAGTTGTAGTTATATGCATGTTATTTAGGGAAACCATCATTTTCTTTACTGGAGGTGCATGTAATGGAATGGTGGCTCCCTGTAAGGGACTCAGGCTTGCAGGGGTAAAGAAGGCCAATGAACTCTAATCTCCAGATTTTACAGAGGTGAAAATCTGCAGTAGCCCTGGAGTCCAGCGCTCCCAGGATTTCCCTTGGGTAAACTAAAACAGAGAGGGATGTCACGGTATCATGGTTTTACAGAATACCACTGTATCATGAGTCACAGTATTGATACCATGGGCAATTTCCAATACCGTAACAGTATTAGTTCATGGTACACAGCCCTTTCAACTACATATTTTCAGGGACAACTGTCCCTTCCACACCAACTCTCCCTGCCATAAAAGTCTGAGTAGGCTTCCTTTTTGTTCAAAAATTACTTTTTCTGTAATACAAATAATGATAACTGCTGTATTACATGTGATGATTATCATACCGTTACAACTTCATACCGTGATATCCCTAAGACAGAAAGTACAGTTACATAAGAACTTTCTGTAACAGCAGATCTTCAAATGCAGCTCTTGCAACAGAATATTACCATTAGGACTATGCTGCCAGGCTCGAGGACCCATGGAAACCTTCTAGCTAGCGATCTCCAGTGGGGACCACCCCCGATGCCAACTCCGCCCCAACGTCAGCCAGTGGTATATCTGGATGTGGTCCATAGCCCCACCTCAGTTCACCTGCAGCAGACCCATTGGTAAGGCCAACATGCGGATCAGGTGGAAGCTTGCCATAAAATAAAGATATGCAGAAAACTCACTAGGGGGGAAGGATGGAGGAAAAGCAGTGCCTGCTGCAAGAGCTCCTTTCAAAGATCTACTGTTACGGTAAGTTCTTACATAACTGTACTAACTTACTTTGAGTTGGAGCTCTTGCAGCATGCTATAACCATTAGGACTGAATCCCAAGCAGTCCTGAAAAAGGAGAAAAGTAAATCCGGGAGAAGGCTGAAGTGCAATAGCCCTAAGCTATTGCACTTCAGCCCTAAGCTAGCCCTAATAGCACTAAGACAGGAGGCCTTGAAGGACCACCAGCTGAAACCTTCCCTTCCCTAGAGGCAATGTCCAGGCTGCAGTACTTAATGAAAGAATGCACTGAGCTCCAGGTAGCCTCTGCACAGATGTTGGCAATGAAGACATTACATGGATGTAAAGGAAGTAGCCACTTCCTTGTAGAATGACCCCTAACCAAGCTTGGTAGGGGTTTGTTGTATTTGTTGTAACAGAAGACGATGCAATTTACCAGCCACTTCGATAATGTCTGCATAGACACCAGAGTGCCTTAACAGTGGGGTGCAAAGCCCACAAACAACTGCTCCATCATACGTTGTGGAGCGTGCAATTAAGGTATACCTTAGTGCCCTGTGGACATCCAAAGTATGCAGGAGCATTTCTTCTCGTTCGAGTGATTAGGATAGAACACTGGTAGGTTAATGTCCTGATTCAGTGTGGTCTCAGATACTATCTTGGGCAAAAGGTAGGATTAGTTTGTAAGGACACCTTGTCATTATGGAAAACTAAATAAGGCCAGGCAGAAGTAACAGCAACTAAAAATAACACTCTCCAAGAAAGGAAGCAAAGCTCGCATTTCGCAGCAGGCTCAAACAGGGAAAGGGTACATTTTTCAAGCACAAAAAGGAGATCCCAGAGCAATACCAAATCTCTGATGTGAGGCTTACTATGCAGTATGCCCCGCAAAAACGTAAAAGACAAGTCTAGTTGGGCGATGGGTTTTCCCTTCATAGGTACGTGGTAAGCAGAGATTGAGGAAAGATGCACCTTTAAGGAGGAGGAGGAGAATGCTGAAACCTTAATTTAATAAGGAGAAGAGACACTCTAAAATCAAGTTCATTGGATAGGTATGTGGGTCCAAGTGATGGGGAGAAGCCCATAAGCAAAATAGTTTGCACTTCATGGGATAAGTGGATCTAGTTGAGGGCTTTCTCGCTGACACAAAAAAGTATGCCACCTCCTGAAGTCCCCATACCTAGATTTGACTAAGTCTGCAGGAGTCAGGCATGAAGATGCAGAGATCTGAGAGCTGGGTGGACTAGGTTCCCTGATCTTCTGACAGCAAGTGGAACTGAGCAGCAGCTGTATTGAGACCCCACTGCCAGCTGCTGAATAGTGGGAACCAAATCTCGCCATGGCAAAGAGAGTGATGAGGATCATCTCTGCTCCTTCTTCCCAGTCATGCAGTCCTACTGACTCCCGTGGCTGGACTTTACATAAAGAACAGTGTCACCGATGTCACACCTCCTTTCCCAGTGCTACCCACCGTTGCTTCTCTAGCTGTAGGAGATCAGTCAGCCAATGTTGGTGTGATAGCCGTCATCAGCATTCTACCAGCCATTGCCAGACCCACAGCCGCCGCTGGTCTTCTAGTGGGCGCCATTCGTCCTAAGAGGCACAGATCTTCCTCAGGCTCTAGATCAACTTCCCTCTCTCCTAGAGGCCATGGTTCAGACTCCAGTACATCAGGTTCTAACTGTTCTTCTTTGAGAGAAAGGCCTGTCTCTAGACGAAAAGGACACTCCTAGATCTCCTCCTCCTGATGATCCTACCTTTATGGACATCATGGGGCACATGCAGACCTCCACTGGATGGGAGATGGAGGATCTGGATCCAGAGTGCCAAAGCTTGACCAAGTACCTGAGGCAGAAGGAGCCAAAGCCCTTGGTCATTCCTCCTTTAGTGAATATGTTAGAGGATCTCACCCAGATCACTTGGAAGCATCCCTCCTCCACTCTGGCGATCTCTAAAATGTTGGATGGGCTGTACCAGGCACAGAGGATGAGCCTTTTTGGTGGAACACCCTCAGGCAGACTCAATGGTTATTACAGCTGCTCATGACAAGTCAAGAAAGAAACACCTTAGTTCACAGCCTCCAGATGTAGAGTCCAGATTGTTAGACCGATATGGATAGTTTTCCTATGCACGTTTCATTGGAATCTGATGTTTAGAATGTTGTTTACCAGAGACAGTGGTTTGAAAACAGAGCTTGAGCCTAGCATTCTATCATTTGCATAGGTTCTATTAACCTTCAGCTTCCGGGCAGTACAATGGTAGGACCACAATGCATATGTCAGAATATGTAAAAATACAATAAGATTTCCTGGGATTAGAAAGGGAGGGAAGATTAGAAAGGGAGGGAAGGCATACAGAAACCTCCCTGTCCAACAGATGGACAAAGGGTCTGGCCAGAAAACACCAGATGCGGGCTCTTGCAAGCAGAAACTGGGCAGTCTGTCATTGAGTGGAGATGCAAAGAGGTCCAACTCTGGATGGCCCCACCTGTTGAATAGTTGATCTGCTACTGACTGAAGGAGCACCCACTCGTGGGTCTTGGACCGAGACCAGCTTAGGCTGTTGGCCAAGATGTTTAGGATGCCTGACAACATGAACAGCGGTAAGGTCTAGGCGATGTTCAGTGCCCAATACCAGACCCTCATTGCCTCCTGGCAAGAGGTAATAATGTGTGCCCCTTGCTTGCTGATGTAAATACTACTGATGTGTTGTCCATCTGGTTGAGAAGAGGGCATGGAGAATGGTCCATCTGAAACACCAGCAAGGCATTCAGGACCGCTTTTATGTCTAGGACACTGATGTGGAGCATTTGCTCATCTGCTGATCAGGTCCCCTGGGTCTGTCTGTTTTCCAGATGAGCACCCCAACCGAGGCTGGATGCATCTGTTGTTAAAATCTGCCTCAGAGGCTCCTGGCAAAATGGAACCCCTTGTAGCAGGTTGGAGGGGTCCAACCACCAGGAATGAGTCCTTTGGACTGGGTAAGATACCCTGACTGGCTGGTTGAGGTCATCTGACCTCTGGTCCCACTGCTCCCTGAGCATCCATTGTAGGACTCTTAAGTGGAGGCAGGCCAAGGGAAGTCTAGGGATGGCCACTGCCATGTGCCCCAGAAGTCTGTCAGAGGTCCTGGCTGGGACCTGTGGAACCATGGATACCATCCAGGCTATGCCACTTAGATGATCCCCACTGTCATCTGGGAGGAAGGCCATGCCTTGAACTGTGTCCAGAACTGCTCTGATGAAAAGGGTCACTGGCTGCACCATGGGGATGACTTTGGAAGGTTCAGGTTATCCCCAGCTCTTGGAAGAGTAAAGGTGTCCAAGAGTGTAAGCAGATCGGCTCTGGAAGGAGCTGTCAAGAGCCAGTCATCTATGTGAGGAAGATGTAGTGGCCCTGCTTCAGAGAGCCACACCACCACTGCTAGGCACTTGGTGAAGACTCAAGGAGTGGAGGAGAGGCCAAACAGCAAGGCTCGAGTTGGTAATGTCTCCCTGGAAGTGGAATATCAGGAACTTCCAATGGGGAGGAAAGACCCTATGTGCAGGTAGGCATCCTGCATGTCCAGGGAGCACAGACAGTCCGTGTGGTGCAAGAGGGAAAGAGGTCTGGCAAAGTGAGCATTCTGAACTGCTTCTACTTTATAAAGGGATTTAGAGAGCTGAGGTACAGAATGGGCTAAAGGTCTCTGGTATTTTTGGGACCAGGAAAAATAAGAATAGTTGCCCTGCCTCTGTTGATCTGGGGGGGGGCTGGCTCTTTCACCCGCTTCTGCAGAAGAGCTTGGATTTCTCTTTCTATCAGAGGAATGTGTGAATTATGATAATGGAAGGACCCTAGTGGCTTGTCCAGAGGGATCTGAAGGAACTCAAGAGTATGTCCTCTCCTGATAAGAGTTCTGTGGTGATGCTGAACCATTCCTCTAGATAGAGGGGGAAATGACCCCCTACTGCCTCTCTCTTTGCCTTTGCTGGAGCAGGGGGCAGGTAGTGAGTCACTGGGCAGTTCCGGGAACAGGCAGAGATGGCTGGGACATCTTGGAACCTCTAGAGGCAGAGCTTACAGGTGTTTGGGTTGGTGCTTTCCTCTTGAAGCCTTTTCTCTGCTAAAATTGGCTGTGGGTGTTTTGTCCTGAGGGCTTATGAAAAGGCCGTTTGTGAAAAGGTTTCTGGTTCCCCTTATACATCTTTCAGATGGACCAGATAGATTTCCCAGACTCTTGGAGGTGAGAGATCAGTTTCTCTATCTTCTCCCAAAAAAGAACAGAACCCTGGAAGGAAAGGTCCAGAATCCCAGATGGCAGATCCTGGGAGAAACCTGAGACTCTGAGCCAGCCATGATGTCTAAGTCAAACATCGGACCCAGCTGCACTAGAGGCCGTGTCTGCAGTATCATATGAAGCCCTCAGGACATGAGTGCCTACATCCAAACCTGACTTCAGGATATCCAGAAGCTTGGTCTTCTGAGCTGAGGCTAGCAAGACCTGAGCAACCTATAAGCCTTTTCTCCCACATCACGTTCTGGTACATGACCATATGTGTGAGAAGGTTCTAACGATTGAATAGAACAGGTGGAACCAGAATATACTTTCTTGCCCACCTGGTCTAACAATCTGGACTCTACATCAGGAGGCTGCGAACTAAGGTGTTTTGGCTTCATCGACTTGATATAAGAGCCGTAATAACCATTGAGTCTGCCTGAGGATGTTCCACCAAAAAAGGCTCATCTATCATTGCCTGGTACAGCCTGCCAACTTTTTAGAGATTGCCAGCGTGGTAGAGGGATGCTTCCAAGTGATCCAGATGAGATCCTGCAACCTATCCACTGAAGGGGGAATGACCAAAGGCTTTGGCTACTTCTGCCTCAGGTACTTGGCCAACCTTCGGCACTCTGGATCCAGATCCTCCACCTCCCATCCATTGGAGGTCTGACTGTGCCTCATGATGTCCATAAAGGTAGGATCATCAGGAGGAAGAGATCAAGGAGTGTCCTTTTCATCTAGAGACACAGGCCTTTCTCTCGAAGGAGAACAGTCAGAACCTGATGTGTTGGAGTCCAAACCATGGCCCCTAGAAAACAGGGAAGTTGATCTAGAGCCTGAGGAGGATCTGCACCTCTTAGATGAACACTGCCCACTAGAAGATCAGTGACAGCTGTGGGTCTGGCGATGGCAGGTAGAATGCTGATGACAGCTATCACACCGACATTGGCTGACTGACCGCCTACAGCTAGAGGAGCAATGATGGGTAGTGCTGGGTGAGCAGGAGCAACGTCAGTGACACTGTTTTTTATGTAAAGTCTGGTCACAGGAGTCGGTAGGATTGCATGACTGGGACCTAGGGTTAGGTGCTTAAGGCACTGGAGAGGACGGTTTGTCTCCTCCAGCTTGGTCTTTATCTGTATCCAAAGTCAGATTATCATCTGGCTGCAGTGGAAAGAAGTCTTTCATCACTTGGCCCCACCAAAATTAAAAATGTTCTGTCAGAACTTCTTTTGAGAATTGAAGAGATGCTGGCCCCTTTGGGGGCTGAGGTGTTTCTGGCGTAGGTGGAGCAATAGGGGAAGAGGTGAGGTCCAGTGGGTCCCTGGAGATGGAGTAGACCAATCTCTTGGTCGTCAAGGTAGAAGCCCTATGGACTGGAGAATGTTCAAGGTCCAAAGAGGCTTTGGCCTGACTTATGACCCTTGTCTGGTACTGTCAAAGGTCTGGAGCTGTCAGGCTTGGGGGCCGTCATTGGTTTACCATAGGCACCTGAGAGACTGAGGTACGGTAAGCTGAGGTCAGTTTAGAGACCAACTTCTGATCCTGGTGTTCAGCAGTCCTACCTGGAGCCCCGGGAGAGGCCAACGTCGGGAGCTTGCAAGATGAGCCCGAGGTCCCCATTGAAGACAAGGAGGAGGTCCTGACCCCTAAGGCGGAGGGTGACTGCAAGGGTGTGTCCTTCGCCTTCAGGGTACTCAAGGCCAGTGTAGAACCTGAGCCATGCTTTCCACTCCCTGGCATTGGGGTTTTGGCAGGGGTGGAGGAATTCTGCTTCCCAGTAGAGTGCTGCAAATGGTGGGAGGAGTGGTCAGAGCCCCCCAACTTGGAACCCAAGGAAGTCTTCCTATGGTGTGGGGACCGGGAGCACTAATGCCCCTTGAACGACCCCAGTCCTTTCTGGGACTTACACTGGTCCATGTTCTTCTTCTTGTCCTTATGCTTCGATGAGTGAGAAGAAGAGGAAGACTTCTGCTGGTGAGCTCTGCATAATGGCAACCTACTGTTCCAGAATGTGGGCCTTAGTGTCTTAAGGTGATGAATCTGAGTCCAACTGGTAAAGCCACTGCAAATACAGCAGGCCTTGGTGTCGTGGTCAGGCCCTGGCAGAAAACACAGGCCTTGTGCTTGTCCTTGGCCAGAATCTGGCAACTGCTGGCACACTTCATCCTCTTCTCTTGTGGAAAAATGATGATGGTGAAGAGGACATACAGATGAATATAAATGGGATGGAAAGTGGACTGTTCGACAAAAAGTGATAGAAACTGTCACAAATTTGCTGAAAAGCACCCAAAACATGTTCTGAAGGCAACTGAAGAGATGAAGTAGACAGGTCTGCAGTGGAAAAGAACTGAGGTAGGGCTGGGGATCGCCCCGATATACCACTGGCCAACGTCGAGTGATACAGCGCCACACCATTACAGTTAATGGAGCCCCAGTGTCCGCCATACTTCCAGGTCATGGTCTTTTAGAAAATAAAATAAACTCTGTTGCGGTGCAAGAAAAACATCACTCTTGACAGATAAAGCTAAGCCAGAGGGTAACCCTTTCAGGGACAGGCGCCCCCTGGTTTATACTGTTCCTTTAATTGTAAGTGGGGCACAATCTACAACCATTTTAAGTCCCCGCCCAATAGTCTCCTACTTTGTACTGCTATCTAGTAACATACTTTCCACTAGGACTTTTCTTTTCTCTGCCTTCCCCATTCTTATATTCTTCATCCATTTATTTTTCTTACTTGGATTTTCCTGTATATTAGGGGAACTTTGATCCAAAGAATTGTGGAGTAACATCCCTTACGTAGTTAACATTTTCTCTGTGCTAATTGTTTATGAACTTATAGTTATTCGCTGAAAGATTTATCTGTTTATTTACTTATTGTTAGTATAGCTTTAAATGATTTTGTTATGATGTGTTGATGTATTGGTGACATTTTTAATAATGTTTGTTATGTATTTTATCTCAATAAAATTTTATTGATAAAAAAGGCTCCACTACAATTGGTCAAATGGGAAGAACCACAAGGGTCAAAGGGCAGGAGGCATACTCAACCCTGCTCATGGCCCAAAAATGTTCCACTGCTGCCAGAAGAAGACCTCATGCTCCTCCCCACTCAACACCACTGATGGTCTTCAGAGGATGATGACAAGGTAGATGAGTGTTGATTGCTGCTGTATCAACCAGAGTGGGACCAAGACTGAGAACAGGAACAGAACTGCGAATGGGACTTCGCTCTTATCTGTGTCAATCTTCACCATTCATCACTGGTGGGTTCTGGCTGAAGGAGCAGGACCCCGTGGGAGCATTTTTTTTCTAAAAGAGGAGAAGTCAGTGCTGTGGACAGCACCACCCTTGAGGCTGACGCACTGCGTGGTGCTCACGGGTTGGCAGAAACTAACACTGACTCTCCTCCATCCCAGTTCTGCTTCTCTCACCTTCAAGTGAGCACGACCTTGTGAGAAGAGTGTTTCAAAACTGTGTCATTATGGTCTAGTCTGTTTTAACCATTCTTCAAACCATCTTAGTTTTGCAGGAGCCATTGCATTCTCAGTGCCATCCCATCATTAAGATCTTTCTATATTTTCCTTTGCCACCGAGACCTTTTGATGCATTGTTTATTGATTTTTTCATCCGATTATGTCTCGTCCCGGAGACAAAAAGAAGAAATATTTGAAGGCCAGCCAGCCTCCAATGCTGCACTGTTCCTGTGGCTGGCTTTATTCCATCTTGGACCGGCATGATTGTTGCCTGACCTGCCTGGGCCCAAAGCACATTACAGAACACTGCAATGCTGTTTCTCCATGGACCTCAGAGTATTGGAACACCGCGATTTAAAGTCGCTACACGCTGATGACTTTTGAAGGACAGTTGCAGCACTAGGGACGCCAGACACAGGTCCCTTGACCATTCGTCCAGGTCCCTCCTGGTTATATATGGGCTGGGGTGGAGGGGCTTCCACCTTTTAGCCTCGCCACAGCAGAGTCCACTCTCATGGTATCGGAGGCCCAGCCTGACTCCTCAAGGGGTCAGGCCGGAGGCACCATTTTGGCAATGACCTCCTTAGAGGTGAAGGCTCCCCTGGCATCATGTGTCTGCCAGGCATGGTTTGGTGGTTTTCTCAGAGCCACCTCTCAGTGCTGGCTCAGATCCCAGTGCTGTTCACAGCACTAGTGATTGGGGCAGTGCCGTGGGCAGTGCTGGGCCAGTTTGCGGTGCCGCTTATGGAGCCAGGAGCACAAGAGTTCGGGAGGTCTTCTGGATCTGCTCTTTCTAGGGGGTGACAATTCGGAGGTGGGTTCTGACTGGCTTTCTGATTCTTCAGAGTCCTTGAACTCTCTCCATCCCAGCACTTCGACACCTGTCCAACCCCCTTCTTCAGAACAGGTGGTTTTTGCCAGCATCAGTGTCAAGCCACTTGCTCACTGAATGGATTTTCTGGTGCTGGGGGCAGCACCGGAGGGTTCACAAGAGCTGGTAGGGCCTCTGGACTCAGAGGAGGTCAGCCCTCATTTTAGGTGTGCAGGCTGGGTCCACTTCAAGACCTGCTAAGGCATCTGGGACAGGGTGAAGGATTCCTCACTGGCTGCCCCTTGGGTGCTGGTGGGTGGGGTTGAGCTTCATGGCTGGACCTGAGGAAGAGGTCCATCTCTGAGTCTGAGGGTTTAAGTGGACAGGCCAGGAGCAGCCACTTCCCTGGTAGCCTGCAAGGGTTCAGGTAGGAGCAGCAGCACAAGCCCTGTCTTCTCCCCTGAGGTCTCCCAAAGGGACAATCTCATTTCTTGAGGCTAGAGGCCGCCCTTCTGGACCCAAGTGAACCCAGTCACCTTGTAAGGGGGAATCCCCTTCAGGGCTCAGTCCTGACTGTTTCAGGGTGGCTGAACAGCCAATGACTGTCTCGACTGATAGATCCTTCCAGGGTGTTGGATTGCCTGTTCAGTCCCTGAGCCTTAGCAGAGGATGTTCTCTTCCTCAGAGGTATTTGGCCCCTTTACCTCTGCCTTCCCCTCCCCTTCTCCAGGGCCACTCTGGTCCTATGGGGCCTCTAACCTGGGAGCAGTTTAGAGCCATGGCTGCCCATTTCCCAGCCTATATTAGATCCATGGATGAGCAGGTGTTTCATCACTCACCCCTGCGACAGCCGGACTCTGACTCCACTGACTCATTGGCCTCCTCTCTTCCTCAGATGAGAGAGAGGATCCTTCTGTCCACCTATCCTTGGATGCTGATTAGACCTCCTATCAGCATTTACTTTCGAGGTTGGTCGACGAGCTTCATATTTCATGACTGGCAAGACGCAATCCTCAGTGGGTGACGCACACTTTTTTAACTGTATAAAGTGTAGGCAGCCTGGTGGTGCCCACCAGCCCCCCCCTTTGAGAGGCATCATACTGCACTTGGCAGCATCCATCAGTCCCCTCCCCAGCACCGATGGACTGCCGGCACAAATATTGCACACCCCAGGGATATCAGGGAGACCTACCACGCCCCTCGCCTGGACACTTCATCCAGGAGAAGCCCAAGATGCGACTGGTCCCCTGATGCAGACTTTGTGGAGTTTGACTCCTTGGGGAGGAGAGTCTTTTCCTCAGTGCACTCTCTCTCTCTCTCTCTTTTGCAGTACATCAGGGCCATCATGCTGCCTACAACAGGCACTTGTGGTCTTTGTTAGGACAAATCCTAGCATCTGTGCCAGTTACAGAGGCAACCAGACAGCCATTGCCCTCTGCACATGAACTGGGGCTTGCGAGGCACCAAGAAAGGGCATTGTATGATGCCAATGAGGGGCATCCAGGCTAGCAGAGACAGCAATCTGCATTAGGCAGACAGCATGGCTTTGTCTTTCCGGTTATCACCCATGGCCTGGCGAAGGGTGATTGCCTCCTCCTTCAAGGGAACCCACCTTTTGTTCCACAGAGTGAGGTGGGAACTTCAAGGGTGACTTCCATCTCCCGGCCAGAGGGAGTCCCACCTCACCCTTACCAGTCCCAGGCCTAACTAAGCCTGTAAGGGTCTCACCCTTCTGTCTCCCCCACAGAAGCGTGAGGGACATTCTTTCCTCAGAGAGGTACCAGGTGCTCTTCGGAGGCTTGGTAATCACCCACCAGTGATGAATGGTGAAGACTGACACAGATAAGATATGAAAATTATGTACAGATCTCAACATGCAAGTCATTATACAGTTCATTTTTGCAGATGATCATAATAAAATTTATGCGATTTAACCATACACCCTGGAAAAGGGATGCATTTAAATATTGATATTGGGAAGGGAACAGATTTGAATTAAAATGGCATACATTTTGTTTTTATGTTGTGACAAAATGACCTCCACCATGCTGATGACTGTGCCATCCTTGCACACACCAGGAGTGACCTCCAGTCTGTGCTAGATCTCTTTGTGGAAGCTTACCAAAGTCTGGGACTCTCACTCAACATCAAGAAGACCAAGGTGTTCTATCAGCCTGCTCAAGGCCTTGTAAATGACCCTCCACAATTCACCATCGAAGGACAGACCCTGGAGACAGTCGAGCACCTCCCTTACCTCAGTAGCCACCTCTCCCTAACAGTGAACATCAACGATGAGATTCAACACAGGATCCATTGTGCTAGCACCTCATTTGGGAAACTGCTTCGGCGCATCTTCACTGACCGTGACATACGAAAGGACACCAAGATCCAAGTATACAGTTCAGGTTTCATCCCTACCCTTCTTTATGGATGTGAAACTTGGGTGACTTACTGACATCATCTAAAGAGCCTGGAGAGGTACCACCAACGATGTCTGCGGAAAATCCTCGCATCAAGTGGGAAGACCACCTCACTAACATCAGTGTTCTTGCTGAGGCCAATGTCACCAGCATTGAGGCAATGATCCTCTGACATCAATTCCACTGGACTGGACACTGTGTATGGATGCCTGAATCTTGACTCCCAAACAAATTTTATACTGCCAGCTCAGTCAAGGCCAGACATCCTGTGGTGGTCAAAGGAAATGCTACAAAGACACGCTGAAGGCATACCTCAAGAAAACAGATATGGATATCATGAGCTGGGAGAAGCTGGCCACCAACCGATCTCAATGGCGCCAGAACCTCCATCAAGTGGGGACCTGCTTCAAAGAAACGCCCTTGAAGCTCAAAAGAGAGAGTAGGGAAGGAAAGGGAAAGAAACCCCAGCCAGCAGGCAACTCTCCACATATAAACATCTGCAATTTCTGCAGACGAATCTGTGGCTCTAGGATTGGATTACTGAGCCACCCCAGGACCCATCAGTGAACCATAGTAGAGATCATCCTCGAATTGAGGGATCACCGCTGATCCAACGATATCAGTACCAAGGTCAGCAGAGCCAGGAAAAGAGGACTAGAGGATTTTAATGACAGGCTGAGAAATGCTGCCACCAGAGAGAGATGTCTATCTGTACTGGGGACTGGGAGGAGACTGGGTCAGATGAAGCATTCTTTCACCAGACAGGCTACACCTTAGTAGGGAGGGTTTGAGGGTACTCAGGGACAAACTGGGGAACACATAACTGCTACACTTAATTTACACCACTGAGAGGGGTGGGGCATGTAGCCCACAGAATCCAAGAGGAGGAGGTCAGTGACCCCCCCACAGTGATGGAAGAGGTCTGAGAGAGGACCTGAAAGGGGTGAGAACACAGCAAAGGGTGGAGGGATGAGGAACACATAACAAGGGTATGTGGAGGGTGACACAGAGTGAATAAATGTGGACAGAAGAATAAAGAGAAGAAGAAGGTCAGATTCTAGGTGGAGGTGGTGTCTCTGAGTGTGCAGACTCTTGAAATGAGATGGATGACCTGTAGGCATTATTAGTAGACAGAAGGGTGGACATAGCTGCAATAACCAAGACTTGGGTAACATCACACCATGACTGGGAAATTGCAATCCCAGGATAGGGGGAGAGGTGGCAGTTTATATCAAGAAGGGAATAACTTGCATGAGGGAGGAGTCAGAGGATGGGAAAGTGGAGGCATTATAGGTTCAGTTAAGGTCCAATAGAGGGAGAAAGGTGAGGTTAGAGCTGTTTACAGATCACCCAATGAGGATGAGGAGTGGCACGGGAAACTGAACTCACAAATATTGGAAGCTGAGGGGAAAGGCGAGGTGGCAATTGTGGGGGACTTCAACCTGCCCAAGGTGGACTGGAGCATATCCTCCACAACATGTGTCAAGTGATCCTGGAAGGACTGCAGTGTGGATTCCTGTCTCAGAGCATCATGGAACCAACAAGAGCTGAGACAATTCTTGATCTGGTGCTCGCAAATGGGGAACATGTTCAGGAAATAATGGTCAGGGGAGCCACTGGGTGTAAGTGGCATTCCACAGGTGTGGTTTCAATTGGATATGGGCGAGAACATCCCAACTAAGACCAAAATCTTGGATTTCAGGAGGGTGGACTTCAGGAAAATGGGTGAAATGCTAAGGAGCCATCTGGCAGGCATCAAAGCAGATATGAAGGTGGACGAATGTGGTCCATCATTAAGGAAGGAATACTGGTTGCCACAGATGAGTGCATTAGACTCATGCAGAGAAAATACAGCGCCAAAGCACCTTCAGAAGAGAAAAAGGAGCAGGAGAGGAACACAGATGTAGTGATAGAGGAGGACAGAGAGAGGGAGGGGCTGCTGGCATCGAAGGTGGAAGTATCACTAGGCCTGGACAGAGGACATACAAGGATACTAAAGGAACTGGCTGAGGAGCTGACAGGGCCCCTGGCAGACCTGTTTAATAGTTCACTAGTCAGGTGTGATACCGAAAGACTGGAGAACAACACATGTAGTGCCCCTCCACAAAAGTGGTCCCAAGGATGACCCAGGAAATTACAGACCAGTCAGTGTGAACTTCATTGTGAGCAAGCTCATGGAGACCATAATAAAGGAAAAGTTTGGTGCAATATCTAGAGGAGCATGGTCTTCAGGATGCAAGGCAGCATGGGTTCATGTGGGGAAGATAGTGTCAAACAAATATGATTGACTTATTTGACTGTGTCTCTAAGACAGTAGACAGAGGGCAAGTGGAACACGTCCTCTATCTTGAGATCAGCAAGGTCAGGAAGCACTTCTTCACAGAGAGGGTGGTGGACACTTGGAATGCGCTGCCAGAAGAGGTCATCTCATTGAAGACAGTGGGCAGCTTAAAGATGGAAAGTTTTAAAAAAGAAGACAGTGGGCAGCTGAGGATGGGATAGGCATAGGAAGAAGGTGAGGATCATGGGTAGGGAAGATGGGAGAAGAGGAGGGAGGGCAGGGACATTAGCTCAAGCTGTGGACCCTGCAACGACCAGAATTATAGATCAAATGGCCTTCTTCTGATGGCTTCTTCATATGTTCATATCTTCATTACTACCTACCCTACAGAACTGCCAGATAGAAAATAAGTGTGTTGGCTTGTTTATGCTATATCATTACTACCTGCCCTATATATCACTTCTAGATAGGTTGCGTATTGTTATGTCTAATAACTATGGTGTTCTTAGTCCTCCACTTAAGCAGGGTAACCTACTCTACCATCCTGGGGACTCCATTTAACTTCCTCTAAACTTCTAGCAGGCCACCATGGCAGAGGCAAGGCAATCTGGAGAAGGACAGAGCAGACTGCCCCTTCCCCAAGACAGCAGGGCAGCACTTGTCGACATGCCAAGATCCTCTGCTCGGGCCAGTCCACCCTCCACCGTTGTTTCTATCTGATCCTTCTTCAGGCAGGGTGCATTTCCAGATCACCCACAGCTTCCAGATGTGCCTCTGGCCCCCACTGAAGCACCAAGCAACAGTGCAGTGGCAGAGGCTATCATCCATCCTATGGGTTTCTCAATCCTCCTATCAAGCTGCTGCAAGCTGGGGGCATGAGTCCAGGGTGCTGGCACAGTAAGTGTCTCCACCTGGCAACTGCATTATCAGACCGCTCCTTGTTCTATGTAATAACGTCAAAGAATATCCGGCCCAGCTGAAACCAGGTTCGTTCAGAGAGCAATCATGGGTCTCTTGCTGCGTGGGCCTGTGGATGGTGGGCAAACAGCAGAGCTAAAGCACATCATAGTATAGGTAGGGAAAGGCAGAATAGATGGGCCAGTCGGCCTTTTTCTCCCATCAGTGTCTATTCTTCTATGGTCAGCCAGAAAGGCTGGAGTGTATCACTCTGCAGGGCCCCACCCCTACAGCTGACTTACAAGCAGAACCTGGTGGGGTCTACTCTCAGGGCATCAGGGAGGGTGAAAATAGAGGACAATTACACATCTGTTCGGGGGGTGGGGTCTGAGTGAAAAAACTCTTTTCTGTACTGTATACTTTACAATTACTGTTTTCCTCTTGGTGTTGTACAGTCTTTCTGATTAACTGTTCACATTAAAAAGTGGCTGTCCTCGATACTAGGTGACACACAAACCCAGCTGTCAAGGAGCACCATGAGAATGAAATGATCTTGTTCCAGGCTACATCACAATTCAACATTTTCAAACACATGATGGACCACAAACCTGCTACCCACTAATCTTGTGGTTCCTGCAGATAGTGTCGTGCAGACCTTCTGGAGGCTGCAATGCTGCTCCATACGCACGCCCCTCTTGGAGATGATAGAGGAGGTCGCTGGACTCCAGGCCAAGTTGGATAGGATGTGGGCAATCTCTTTCCTCACCCAGGGCCACTAAGTCTGACACAGTTGTCTCAGAGAGTCTTAGGAGGAGGAGCGCAGTATTGAGGTGGGCTCTGGTAGGGTGGCAGGTCAGAACTGGTACCGCTACAGAATTCCTACAAAATTCTGGCTGGGTGGGACTACCCAGAAGGGGGTCCCTGAAGTAGGGACTGAGGAGGATGCAGGGGTTCACAGTAGCGGAGACCTCAAGAAGGGTTGTAGAGGACCCCAGAGGAGGAGGTGGAGGAGGATGCAGTTTCTGGTGGGGAACTCAACTATGAGGGGAGGACAGATCTGGGAATAGGAAAGGTGGTGGTGGGGAGGCTGATTAGATGCCTACTTGGCACCATGTCCCGAAGGGATAGGAAGTGGATCCTGAGGATGGCTAGGGCAGGAGGGAGAGAGGCTGAGCTGGATGTCATTCGGACATCTGGGGACTAATGACCTGGCTAGGAATGGGACTTATACAGTGCAGGGGAGTTCAGCAAGCAGAACAGGGCCTTATGCAGGCAGCAGATTCAGTGGCTTGCAAAGTAGTGCCTGTCTACTAGAGAGGGAGAGTGATCCCACACCAGGACCTTCAACTCATGGTTTAAGGAATGGTGCAGAGGAGGGTTCAGCTACACTGGGGACAGGGTCTAACCTAGAGTGAAAAGAGCTGTTACAAGGTGAATAACCTGCATCGATCTGGGAGGGAGCTGCAGTTCTTAGTGGACAGTTTAAATGTTTCTTCAAACTAGCCAAGAGAGGCAGTAGAATAAATCATGGGAGGCAATAACTATCCTCCTGCCAAGGTTAAAATGGGAAGTAGGGAGAACCTGAGGGAACAGAGGTACCTCAAGAAACAAAATAATGAAGGTAGTAGGGTGGCAGAAATCGAGAGGAATGGAAAAGAAGGCATATAAAACACAGGGGGATGGAGGTAGGCAAAAAGGAAAAAACAAGAGCGGTAATAATCAGACTGGTAACAAAATCTAGATGATCATGTGTGCAAATGATAGAAGTGTAGAAAATAAGACTCCAGACCTGGAAGCCAGCATGGCAGAGGCCGACCTGCATACTGTGACCATTACCAAGTGATGGTGCAATGAAAATTACTACTGAGACATGGCTATACCAGGCTATGCTCTGTTCAGAAAGAATAGCATGGGAACAAAAGATTGTGTGTGTGTGTGTGTGTGTGTGTGTGGTGCTTTGTGTGCAGGAAAGCATAAAACTGAAAAAGATACAAGGAATATGGGGGGAGAGAGAGAGGGGAGGAAAGGTACTGTGAGTTACCCTGGAGAAAGGGGACGGAGCCACTGTTCGCATTTGTCTGATCTACAGACCTCCAGCAGAGGAGGAGTTAAATAAGGTATTGGTGAAAGCCACTGGCAAGATGGCAGAAAAGGTGGAGGTGCCACTGGTGGGGCACTTCAATCTGCCAAATGTGGACTGGAACCTCCCAACTGTGGCTTCAACTGGAAGGAGGGACAACCTGGACTCCTGCAGGCAGCATTGCTCAGGCAATTGGTCAGCAAACCCACTCCTGGTGGTGCAATGCTGGACCTGATGCTCACTAACTGGGACAGTGTTGCAGACATCAAGGTGGGAGGCGACCTGTGGACTAGTGATCATCGTACAGTGTGGTTCAACATAAGGATGTCTGTGAACTGAACCACACAAGGGTGAGGTTCTGGACTTCAAGAAGACAGATTTTGTAAAGATAGGTGAATGCTTCACAGATAACCTTGTTCAGGGGGTTGAGGTACAGTGAGAGAAATAAAAGGGAGCACAGCGAAGAGAACAAATCTCTGTGTCAAGCAAGTGAGTAAACATAAGAGGAAAACCTCTGTGGTTCTCAAAAGATGTGCTTGGAAAGGCTAAAGAGACAATATTCAGAAGATATGAGGAGATGCAGAGCAAGGAGGCCAGGGAAGGTGAACAGAGAGAAGCAGGAAAGCAGTAGGGTGTGCAAAGGCACAAACTAAGGAGAAAACAGCCCAAGTAGTAACGAAAAGGACTTTTTAAGTATTTCAGGGAGGGACTGTAAGGTCAAAAAGGGAAGGGGGACTGTGCACAGTGGGACCAGGAAAAGGCAGACATCCTGAACAAATACTTTTCTTCGGTGTTCACAATGAAAGGAGAATGGGAGGGATTGCAAAACAGTAACAGAAGCTCTGAAGGGAGAGAAGTTGACACTAGTCCTTATTCAGTAGAGAAAATTCTAAAGGGACTCACTAATCTGAAAGTGGGCAAAACAACAGGACCAGATGGGGTACATTCTGGGGCACCGAGAAAGCTCATGGTGGTACTGGTTGCATCTCTAACAGTCCTATTTAACAGCCCACTGGAAAAAGAAGTGCTTCCAGAGAACTGGAGGAAGGCAGGTGAAGTCCCACTTCACAAAAGTGGTAGCAGGGAGGAGGCTGGCAATTTTGGGCCAGTCAGCCTGATATCGGTGGTGCAAAAGTTAATGGAGTCACTGCTGATGGAGAGGACAATGGAATATCTTGAATCAAATGAGTAACAAGACCCAAGACAGCACTGAGTCATGGGTGGGAGGTCATGTCAAACGAATCTGACATAGGAGACTATTAAGCCAGCTGGGTGACTTAGGAGTGGGTCCTAATGTGGTAAAGTGGGTACGAAACTGTTTAAGTAGCAGGTGACACAGGGCGGTAGTAAATGGAGTGAATTCCAAGGAAGGGAGGGTGACCAGTGAGTGTCTCAGTGATCAGTGCTGGGACCAGTCCTCATTATGTCATTATAGGTGACACTGCAGATAAGCTAAAAGGGAAGGTCTGTCTCTTTGCAGATGAGTCCAAAATCTGCAACAGGATGGATACTCGGGGGGGGCAGAAAGGATGAGCAGAGACCTGAGAAAACTCAGGAGTGGTCAGGATATGGCAGCTGGGTTTCAATATAAAAAGGTGCAAAATGATGCTGTATCACTGAAACACTGAGGCAGAGTACAAAATGAGGAGGAGTGTTACTTGACAACCACACCAAGCAGGAGACGGACCTGGAGGTAATCATCTCTGATGACCTAACAGTGGCAGTTGGGAGGGCTAGTTGGATGCTGGGGTGCATAGGGAGAAATATCACCAGCAGAAAGAATGAGGTGGGGTTTCCTCCATATAGATTTATTTATTTTAAATATGTTCTACCAGGTAAGCACCCATAGCCCAGGGCTCATTTCCAGTTGCGACCCAGGAGGAACAGGACAGTGAGGAATCTTACAATGTTCAAACAATTCACACTCCAAAAACAAATGAAACAAGTACATGGTACACATCATATCCCGGTGCAGTAAACTATACCAAAGTGACAGAGTAACCCCAGGGAAAGAAAATAAAGGGTAGAACCATGACTGTCCTGCACAGGATCACAGCAGTTAGTGCAGTGTGCATCACTAGGTTAATATGATATGTAATAGCTAGATGAGTTAGATAGACTGGGAGGGGTGCTTCGCACTGGGGACCTGAAGTTGGGGACATTTAGTGGTATTTGATCAGAGCAATACTCCATGTGGGGGAAGGGGCAATGACACTGACTGGAAGATTGTTCCAGGTGTTGTGGAGCCTCTAACTGATGGATGCTTGGCATAGGCTAGGCTTGTACCAGGGGAAGTAGCGATGGCATCCTGCCTTGGAGCTGAGCAGATATGAATGGTTTGCTGCAGTAGAGATGTCGGACAGATATCTAAGCAGTTTGCTGGACCAATACTTGGCACCCAGGAGGGAATAATGCATCATTTGTCTCTCTGGGGAGGGGGGCCCACCCTATCCCATTGTACATACTGCATTAGTAAGGGGGGGAGTCCATGGCTAATCTACACAGTGCCTTGAACAAGGTGTTGATTTTATCAAGGAGGTGGCTATAGTACCTAAGTAGACTATATTGCCATAGTATATAAGGGGAATGACTGATTGTCCCACAGTCTGTTTTCTCATGACTCGATGGAGGCAACCTTTACTCTTTCTGGCACCTAGCCTGGTGTATGACTTGGTTACTACCTGGGACATGTGCCCCAAGCAGTTACAGGTGCTGGTCAAGGTGGACACTGAGGTATTTGTGGAGAAACTGAGTCTAGAAAGGACCTGTCTGGGGTGTGTTAGGTCAGAGTCAGTGGAGGTGAAAAAGCTGAGCTTATGCCTGATGCCAAACAACAAGGACACAGTTTTCTTTTGGTTCATGATGATACAGTTAGCCAGGAACCGATTTTGCACTACGGTGAAGTCCCGTTGGTGGTGACCTCAATGGCCAAAGTAAATGTCCCAGATACATAGATAATGGTGTTGTCCGCACATGTGCATGTTGCTGACAGTAAGGGAGTTTGGTAAGTTGTTACTGAAGGTAGTGAAGAGCAGGGGCCCCAGAATTGAGCCTTTTGGGATCCCAAGGTGACTGGTAGTGTGGGGGAGAGCATGGGCCAAGCTTGACAGATTGGGTCTGGCTGGTCAGGTATAACTGGAACAGTGCTAGGCTGGAGGGAGGGGACACCAGAGTTGGTTAGTCTGAAGCAGGAGCAGATGGTAATCCATGGTGTCAAAGGCCTTTGCTAGGTCTATAAATATTGCCCCTGTATCCAGGTTCTTGTCCATGTTGCTGTGAATGTGGTTGGTGACTCTAAGAAGGGAGGAGGAGGAGGAGGAGGAGGTTGAGTGGTTGGAGCAAAAGCCAGCTTAGTTGGAGTTATTTTTTTTTTAGTTGTTTAACCAGGAGAAGCACACTAAGCTGAAAGCTTTTTTACAGGTGTGACCTGGGAGCACAGGGAAGTTAAGTGACTTGCTCAGGATCACACAGTATGCAAGTGGAAGCTGTGGGATTCAAACCCATGTCTGGTCTGCTGGATGTCCCCAGATTTGCAGCTCAGAGCCTTAAACCACTGTGCTATACTGCCTCTCGAGTTAGGAAGCCTGTTTGGAAAGCTGCCTGCTGATAAACCTCTCAAGGGTCTGGGAAAGGATCTGGATCGGAGAGGTTGGCTGGTAGTTGAAGGGTGAGTTAACTGGGTCACATTTCAGTTTTAGGCACCAGTGAACCCTGCAGCTGCTGGGGCCCCCTGCTTATGGGAGCCCTCAACCAGAGTAGTTCTAGTTTTAAATGTTTTTCTTAATCTGCTTAAAACAGCAATAAAAGGCTGTGCTGCTGCTTCTAATGTGGCATCATGATGTCATTAAATGTCTCACCAAGCTATGACTCAGCCAATAAGAGGCAGATGGGCAGCAAAGGATTGGATGAGAAGGACAGCCCAATGAAGTAACACTGCCCTCTCCCCCTAGAAAATATAAATATTCCACTGGTTGTACTGAAACAAAACTAAAATGTCAGAGGGACTGAGACAAGTAGGGAGCCCAATGACTTCCTTAATTCTGCTAGGGGCCCACAAAACCCAAAAGCCAGTCCTGAAAATTTGTGATCAGAAATACTAGTGCATGTTTCCAGCAATGAGGGAAGGAGCTGGTACGTAGTGATCTATTAAGTATGTGGGCAACAGTGACAGCTACTGCTGGAGTGCTAATTTTGAGGAATTTAGAAGTGATGCCGTCGGTTCCACAGCCTGCGTTCAGTGCTGAAAGCTCTGCAATACTGACACTGAGACTGTCTGCAGGTGTGAGTTGCCACTGGTGGATGGACTGAGTGGTGGGAGAGGGGGAGGTTAAGGATAAGAGCCCCAGGGCCTTCTGTGAAGTATTGGTTCAGGGCATTCGTGGCCAAGGGGAACCAGGTGGGGCCTGTACCCCACTGGGGAAGGATTTAAATTAAGCAATAAGGCATGACAGGGGTGTGTTATAGTGGGATAACGGCCCTCCTTGGGGTGGGTTGAAGTATGAGGCATAGCCGAGGGCTTCCACCACCCGAGAAGGGCAATTAGCCCACCATAACAAACTCCCTGGAGTGCTTATTACAATTATGAAATGGGTAATTTTTAGTAAATTTAATGCATTTTAAATAATACTTTCAGCTGGGCCGTTGAGCTAGGATAACGGCCCAGCTGAAAGCAGTTCTCGGCCAATCAGAATTCAGCATTCGTTCTACCCATTTCATAACGGGCTATTAACCATGTGTTCCAGAATGGGCATGGGCACTGCTAGACAGCTTGCTCTGGTATTTAGCTTTGGCTAGGCGTATGCTCCCGGTGCACTGATTCCGAAGTGCATTGAAAATCATTGGTAAGATATCACCTAGAATATTGTGTCCAGTTCTGGAGGTCACATCTCCAAAAGGACACAGACAGAGTAGCAGCTGTCTAGAAGAGGGCAACTAAAATGGTAAGGGGTCTGAATCAAAAGCCCTGTGAGGAGACACTAAATGAGCTCAATACGTACACTGTGTAAGACAGGAGGAGAGGGGAGATATGATAAAGATCTTTAAATACCTCATGGTGATAAATAAGCTACAGGAGGAAAGTATTTTTCAGAAACTGTGCACGAGAACAGAGGGATACACTATGAACTTGGGGTTCGATTTAGAAGAGACATGAGAAAGTACTTCTTCACAGAAAGAGTGGTGGTTCCTGGAACAGTCTACCAGCCAAGCTTGTGGGGCAAAAACAGTGGTGGGTTCAAGAATTCATGGGCTAGACTAACAGAATCTTAATGGAAGGAATGGGGAGGAGGAAGAACCAGAGATCAAGTACACTGTGCAGTGGTACTGTAGGTAGGGAAAATGGGCAGGATTGGGTGGGCCAAGCGATCTTTATCTGCTGACAGACTCTGGTTCTGTGCTTCTCCTGGGGTCACTGCAGTATGCCACCGTTTATCTTGTGATAATCTCTGGCCCTAGCGTTGCCTTACTGTCACCCTGCAGAGCTCATGAAGGTGCAAAATGTGTTATTTGCAGGAAAGGTCTCCTTGAAATAGGACGGAAAGTAGGTATAGCAGCCCCAAGTACAACACTGTATGCTCCTTATTTTAATATAGAGGATAACGTATGGTCAGTGGTGTGTAATCAGGCTTGTTTTTCGTGTGGTTCCCTTGGCGACACTGTTAAACCTCGAGAGCGAAGCTTCGAGAGGTTTACCAGCATCTCCAAGGAACAACGAGAAGACAAACCTAGTGTTAGTTACACACTGCTCTCGTGTCTTTTATAGTGTATAGTCAGCGGGGAAGATGAGCCAGGACAATTTATCGTTTAAAAAGCATTTTTATTAATACTGTAACAGGAATACATTGCTAACTACCCCGGTGTAACCAAGTGTACTGTCTATGACAAAAAAATAACATTAACGGCCTTTTGATCACGTGGTTGGTTGTGCCAATCAGGAGTGCCGTGAAGCGTGTGTCTGTGTTGCGATGTTACGCCAATGATCACACAGAGCTGAAAAGAGAGATAAACACAACAGTTAGGATTTTGAGTGGTTGCAGAGGTATAGTGTTTTGGTGTTTCTTTACTTTAATGCAGTGAATGCTGATTTTTTTACTAACCTGCTACGAGTCGTCTTCTGAGGAGGAGTCCAAGATAACTGCAGCACATTTCTTCTTCTGAGGGCAGTAATAGTTGTTGTTGGTCACGTTCACAGTTATTCAATGTTGGAATATGCAATTGTCCCCACCCAGTCTAAAATTTGTTAGGTCTGATAATGGGTTCAGTGGACCCTTGCTGCTTGTGTTTGAACTGGTAAAAGATGAGCGTCTTCAGTATCCTAGCAACAACAAAGCTTTGAGTTCGATGTTGTTACACTACCGATGCGACGTACCGTCGATACTGTAACAGGAGCATGACATCACATAGATAGTGTAACAACGCTGTAAAAAGATGATTTTTGCCACATTACAGCGTTCTACCATACATTATATACTTTTATTTTAATAATATATTTGAATTATTTGAATTGCCTTTGGTATCTATGATTATGCTCCTCTGGTATACTATATAGCTGTGACTTCTGTTTTTTTAATGTAAAAAGCTGTTACCATCTCACTATGTCTTTCCTGGTGAACCTTTTTAAATAGATAAATAAAATACAGTTTTAATTATGACACCAAACAACTATTTCCAACACTCTCCCCAACTCTAATGTCACTTTTCTACCCTTCCCAGGACAAATCAGCAAAGGACACCTCTGGGCTCATTTCTGAGGCTTCAAGTTCTACCGACAGAACCAGTCAGCAGAAACCGGAGTTATCTCGGCTGGGACTGGCTTTAATGAAGATGGAAGTGCTCGTGTTAAAGATGCAAGCCCTGAAGGACCGAATGGAAACTGCTCAGAAGCAGTACAGACGCTCTGCCACCAAGAAACGCAATGGCCGAAGGCGGCAGAATCTACACCCTTCTCACGCCCCTTAACTCAAAGATTTACTGAGACTGTGGACAAGGGCTATTTCACAACCACATCTGATGCATGATTCTCTACCCCACCCAACCCCTGGACCTCCGATGGCCCCGGCTCAGTCCCAAACCCAGCCCATCAGCATCATGAGCGGTAGCCCTATCGCTCTGCTGGCGGGCGGTAATCAGTCTCTAATAGTAGGTTTGAATTTAGCTTTGTGTGCGAAAGCGCAGTATAACTGTATATAGCCTGAGCTGATACACCAGGATTAAGGACAGAATGCCAGCATCACAAATTCTGGTACTCTGTCTGAAACACAAAATTGTAAACTAAATTTCTAGCCCTTCTAGAGGTAGTTCTGGAAGATACTTTGGTGGTACATAAGGGGATGGGGGATGAGAAGTGAATGCTAGAGTGCATTTAAGCTGTGCACCCAACAGTTGTAGTATATGCATGTTATTTAGGAAACCATCATTTTCTTTACTGGAGGTGCATGTAATGGAATGGTGGCTCCTGTATGGGACTCAGGCTTGCAGGGGTAAAGAAGGCCAATGAACTCTAATCTCCAGATTTTACAGAGTGAAATCAGCAGTAGCCCTGGAGTCCAGCGCCCCAGGATTTCCTTGGGTAAAATAAACAGAGAGGATGTCACGGTATCATGGTTTTACAGAATACCACTGTATCATGAGTCACAGTATTGATACCGTGGGCAATTTCCAATACCGTAACAACATTGGTTCATGGTACACAGCCCTTTCAACTACATATTTTTAGGGACAACTGTCCCTTCCACACCAACTCTCCCTGCCATAAAAGTTTGAGTAGGCTTCCTTTTTGTACAAAAATTACTTTTTCTGTAATACAAATAATGATAACTGCTGTATTACATGTGATGATTATCATACCGTTACAACTTCATACCGTGATATCCCTAAGACAGAAAGTACAGTTACATAAGAACTTTCTGTAACAGCAGATCTTCAAATGCAGCTCTTGCAACAGAATATTACCATTAGGACTATGCTGCCAGGCTCGAGGACCCATGGAAACCTTCTAGCTAGCGATCTCCAGTGGGGACCACCCCGATGCCAACTCCGCTCAACGTCCAGCCAGTGGTATATCTGGATGTGGTCCTAGCCCACCTCAGTTCACCTGCAGCAGACCCATTGGTAAGGCCAACATGCGGATCAGGTGGAAGCTTGCCATAAAATAAAGATATGCAAAACTCACTAGGGGAAGGATGGAGAAAAGCAGTGCCTGCTGCAAGAGCTCCTTTCAAAGATCTACTGTTACGGTAAGTTCTACATAACTGTACTAACTTACTTTGAGTGGGAGCTCTTGCAGCATGCTATAACCATTAGGACTGAATCCCAAGCAGTCCTGAAAGGAGAAAAGTAAATCCGGAGAAGGCTGAAGTGCAATAGCCTAAGCTGTGCACTTCAGCCTAAGCTAACCTAATAGCACTAAGACAGGAGGCCTTGAAGGACCACCAGCTGAAACCTTCCCTTCTCCTAGAGGCAATGTCAGGCTGCAGTACTTAATAAAGAATGCACTGAGCTCCAGGTAGCCTCTGCACAGATGTTGGCAATGAAGACATTACACATGGATGTAAAGGAGAGCCACTTCCTGGTAGAATGACCCCTAACCAAGCTTGGTAGGGGTTTGTTGTATTTGTTGTAACAGAAGACGATGCAATTTACCAGCCACTTCGATAATGTCTGCTTAGACATCAGAGTGCCTTAACAGTGGGGTGCAAAGCCCAAACAACTGCTCCGTCATACGTTGTGGAGCGGTGCGATTAAGGTAATACCTTAGTGCCCTGTGGACATCCAAAGTATGCAGGAGCATTTCTCCTCTGTTCGAGTGATTAGGATAGAACACTGGTAGGTTAATGTCCTGATTCAGTGTGGTCTCAGATACTATCTTGGGCAAAAAGGTAGGATTAGTTTGTAAGGACACCTTGTCATTATGGAAAACTAAATAAGGCCAGGCAGAAGTAACAGCAACTAAAAATAACACTCTCCAAGAAAGGAAGCAAAGCTCGCATTTCGCGGCAGGCTCAAACAGGAAAGGGTACATTTTTCAAGCATAAAAAGGAGATCCCAGAGCAGTACCAGATCTCTCATGTGAGGCTTACTGTGCAGTATGCCTCGCAAAAACGTACGGGACAAGTCTAGTTGGGCAAGGGGGTTTTTCCTTCATAGGTACGTGGTAAGCAGAGATTGAGGAAAGATGCACCTTTAGGAGGAGGGTAGGCTGAAACCTTAATTTAATAAGGAGAAGAGACACTCTAAAATCAAGTTCATTGGATAGGTATGTGGGTCCAAGTGATGGGGAGAAGCCCATAAGCAAAATAGTTTGCACTTCATGGGATAAGTGGATCTAGTTGAGGGCTTTCTCGCTGACACAAAAAAGTATGCCACCTCCTGAAGTCCCCATACCTAGATTTGACTAAGTCTGCAGGAGTCAGGCATGAAGATGCAGAGATCTGAGAGCTGGGTGGACTGCGGTTCCCTGATCTTCTGACAGCAAGTGTGAACTGAGCAGCAGCTGTATTGGAGACCCCACTGCCAGCTGCTGAATAGTGGGAACCAAATCTGCCATGGCCAATAGAGAGTGATGAGGATCATCTCTGCTCCTTCATCCCAGTCATGCAGTCCTACTGACTCCCGTGGCTGGACTTTACATAAAGAACAGTGTCACCGATGTCACACCTCCTTTCCCAGTGCTACCCACCGTTGCTTCTCTAACTGTAGGAGATCAGTCAGCCAATGTTGGTGTGATAGCCGTCATCAGCATTCTACCAGCCATTGCCAGACCCACAGCCGTCGCTGGTCTTCCAGTAGGCGCCATTCGTCTAAGAGGCACAGATCTTCCTCAGGCTCTAGATCAACTTCCCTCTCTCCTAGAGGCCATGGTTCAGACTCCAGTACATCAGGTTCTAACTGTTCTCCTTCGAGAGAAAGGCCTGTCTCTCGACGAAAAGGACACTCCTAGATCTCCTCCTCCTGATGATCCTACCTTTATGGACATCATGGGGCACATGTTGACCTCCACTGGATGGGAGATGGAGTATCTGGATCCAGAGTGCCAAAGCTTGACCAAGTCCCTGAGGCAGAAGGAGCCAAAGCCCTTGGTCATTCCTCCTTTAGTGAATATGTTAGAGGATCTCACCCAGATCACTTGGAAGCATCCCTCCTCCACTCTGGCGATCTCTAAAATGTTGGATGGGCTGTACCAGGCACAGAGGGATTAGCCTTTTTTGGTGGAACACCCTCAGGCAGACACAATGGTTATTACAGCTGCTCATGACAAGTCGAAGAAGCCGAAACACCTTAGTTCACAGCCTCCAGATGTAGAGTCCAGATTGTTAGACCATATGGATAGTTTTCCTATGCACGTTTCATTGGAATCTGATGTTTAGAATGTTGTTTACCAGAGACAGTAGTTTGCAAACAGAGTTTGAGCCTAGCATTCTATCATTTGCATAGGTTCTATCAACCTTTTCAACTCCGGGGCAGTACAATGGTAGGACTACAATGCATATGTCAGAATATGTAAAAATACAATAAGATTTCCTGGGATTAGAAAGGGAGGGAAGATTAGAAAGGGAGGGAAGGCATACAGAAACCTCCCTGTCCAACAGATGGACAAAGGGTCTGGCCAGAAAACACCAGATGCGGGCTCTTGCGAGCAGAAACTGGGCAGTCTGTCATTGAGTGGAGATGAAAAGAGGTCCAACTCTGGATGGCCCCACCTGTTGAATAGTTGATCTGCTACTGACTGAAGGAGCACCACTCGTGGGTCTTGGACCGAGACCAATAGGCTGTTGGCCAAGATGTTTAGGATGCCTGGAACATGAACAGCGGTGAGGTCTAGGCAATGTTCCAGTGCCCAATACCAGACCCTCATTGCCTCCTGGCAAGGGAGTAGAATGTGCCCCTTGCTTGCTGATGTAAATACTACTGATGTGTTGTCCATCTGGTTGAGAAGAGGGCATGGAGAATGGTCCATCTGAAACACCAGCAAGGCATTCAGGACCGCTTGCATGTCTAGGACACTGATGTGGAGCATTTGCTCAACTGGTGATCAGGTCCCTGGGTCTGTCTGTTTTCCAGATGAGCACCCCAACCGAGGCTGGATGCATCTGTTGTTAAAATCTGCCTCAGAGGCTCCTGGCAAAATGGAACCCTTGTAGCAGGTTGGAGGGGTCCAACCACCAGGAATGAGTCCTTTGGACTGGGTAAGATACCCTGACTGGCTGGTTGAGGTCATCTGACCTCTGGTCCCACTGCTCCCTGAGCATCCATTGTGGACTCTTAAGTGGAGGCAGGCCAAGGGAAGTCTAGGGATGGCCACTGCCATGTGCCCCAGAAGTCTGTCAGAGGTCCTGGCTGGGACCTGTGGAGCCATGGATCCATCCAGGCTATGCCCATAAACGATCCCACTGTCATATGGGAGGATGGCCATGCCTTGAACTGTGTCCAGAACTGCTCTGATGAAAAAGAGTCACTGGCTGCACCATGGGGATGACTTTGGAAGGTTCAGGCTTATCCCCAGCTCTTGGAAGAGAGTAAAGGTGTGTCCAAGAGTGCGAAGCAGATCGGCTCTGGAAGGAGCTGTCAAGAGCCAGTCATCTATGTAAGGGAAGATGTAGTGGCCCTTGCTTCAGAGAACCACAGCCACCACTGCTAGGCACTTGGTGAAGACTCAAGGAGTGGAGGAGAGGCCGAACGGCAAGGCTCGAAGCTGATAATGCCTCCCCTGGAAGTGGAACGTCAGGAACTTCCAATGGGGAGGAAAGACCGTTACGTGCAGGTAGGCATCCTGCATGTCCAGGGAGCACAGACAGTCCGTGTGGTGCAAGAGGGGAATGAGGCCTGGCAAAGTGAGCATTCTGAACTGCTTCTACTTTATAAAGGGATTTAGAGAGCTGAGGTACAGAATGGGCTAAAGGTCTCTGGTATTTTTTGGGACCAGGAAAAAATAAGAATAGTTGCCCTGCCTCTGTTGATCTGGGGGGGGCTGGCTCTTTCACCCGCTTCTGCAGAAGAGCTTGGATTTCTCTTTCTATCAGAGGAATGTGTGAATTATGATAATGGAAGGACCCTAGTGGCTTGTCCAGAGGGATCTGAAGGAACTCAAGAGTATGTCCTCTCCTGATAAGAGTTCTGTGGTGATGCTGAACCATTCCTCTAGATAGAGGGGGAAATGACCCTCTACTGCCTCTCTCTTTGCCTTTGCTGGAGCAGGGGGCAGGTAGTGAGTCACTGGGCAGTTCCGGGAACAGGCAGAGATGGCTGGGACATCTTGGAACTTCTAGAGGCAGAGCTTACAGGTGTTTGGGTTGGTGCTTTCCTCTTGAAGCCTTTTCTCTGCTAAAATTGGCTGTGGGTGTTTTGTCCTGAGGGCTTATGAAAAGGCCATTTGTGAAAAGGTTTCTGGTTACCCTTATACATCTTTCAGATGGACCAGATAGATTTCCCAGACTCTTGGAGGTGAGAGATCAGTTTCTCTATCTTCTCCCAAAAAAGAACAGAACCCTGGAAGGAAAGGTCCAGGATCCCAGATGGCAGATCCTGGGAGAAACCTGAGACTCTGAGCCAGCCATGATGTCTAAGTCAAACATCGGACCCAGCTGCACTAGAGGCCGTGTCTGCAGTATCATATGAAGCCCTCAGGACATGAGTGCCTACATCCAAACCTGACTTCAGGATATCCAGAAGATTGGTCTTCTGAGCCAAGCCTAGCAAGACCTGAGCAACCTATAAGCCTTTCTCCCACATCACATTCTGGTACATGACCATATGTGTGAGAAGGTTCAACGATTGAATAGAACAGGTGGAACCAGAATATACTTACTTGCCCACCTGGTCTAACAATCTGGACTCTACATCAGGAGGCTGTGAACTAAGGTGTTTTGGCTTCATCGACTTGATATAAGGAGCCGTAATAACCATTGAGTCTACCTGAGGATGTTCCACCAAAAAAGGCTCATCTATCATTGCCTGGTACAGCCTGCCAACTTTTTAGAGATTGCCAGCGTGGTAGAGGGATGCTTCCAAGTGATCCGGATGAGATGCTGCAACCTATCCACTGAAGGGGGAATGACCAAAGGCTTTGGCTACTTCTGCCTCAGGTACTTGGCCAACCTTCTGGCACTCTGGATCCAGATCCTCCATCTCCCATCCACTGGAGGTCTGGATGTGCCTCATGATGTCCATAAAGGTAGGATCATCAGGAGGAAGAGATCTAGGAGTGTCCTTTCATCTAGAAACATGGGCCTTTCTCTGAAGGAGAACAGTCAGAACCTGATGTGTTGGAGTCAAACCATGGCCCCTAGAGACAGGGAAGTTGATCTAGAGCCTGAGGAGGATCTGCACCTCTTAGATGAACACACCTCCCACTAGAAGACCAGCGGCGGCTGTGGGTCTGGTGATGGCTGTAGAATGCTGATGACAGCTATCACACCGACATTGGCTGACTGACCGCCACAGCTAGAGGAGCAATGATGGGTAGTGCTGGGTGAGCAGGAGGCGATGTCAGTGACACTGTTTTTATGTAAAGAAAGTATATACAGGAGTCAGTAGGACTGCATGACTAGGACCTAGGGTTAGGTGCTTTAGGTGCTGGAGAGGCGGGTTTGTCTCCTCCACCTTGGTCTTTATCTGTATCCAAAGTCAGATTATCATCTGGCTGCAGTGGAAGAAGTCTTTCATCACTTGGCCCCACCAAAATTAAAATGTTCTGTCAGCACTTCTTTTGAGAATTGAAGAGCTGCTGGCCCCTTTAATGTGAGGTGTTTCTGTGTAAGTGGAGCAATAGGGAAGAGGTGAAGTCCAGTGGGTCCCTAGGAGATGGAGTAGACCAATCCCTTGGTCATCAAGTGTAGAAGCCCTATGGACTGGAGAATGTTCAAGGTCCAAGAGGCTTTGCCTGACTTATGACCCTTGTCTGGTACTGTCGAAGGTCTGGAGCTGTCAGGCTTGGGACCGTCATTGGTTTAGCCATAGGCACCTGAGAGACTGAGTGCAGTAAGCTGAGGTCAGTTTAGAGACCAACTTCTGATCCTGGTGTTCAGCAGTCCTACCTGGAGCCCGGAGAGGCCAACGTCGGGAGCTTGCAAGATGGAGCCGAGGTCCCCATTGAAGACAAGGAGGAGGTCCGACCCTAAGGCGGAGGGTGACTGCAAGGTGTGTTCGCCTTCAGGTACTCAAGGCCAGTGTAGAACCTGAGCCATGCTTTCCACTCCCTGGCATTGGGGTTTGGCAGGGTGGAGGAATTCTGCTTCCCAGTAGAGTGCTGCAAATGGTGGGAGGAGTGGTCAGAGCCCCCCAACTTGGAACCCAAGGAAGTCTTCCTATGGTGTGGGGACCGGGAGCACTAATGCCCCTTGGAACGACCCCAGTCCTTTTCTGGGGACTTACACTGGTCCATGTTCTTCTTCTTGTCCTTATGCTTCGATGAGTGAGAAGAAGAGGAAGACTTCTCTGCTGGTGAGCTCTGCATAACGGCAACCTACTGTTCCAGAATGTGGGCCTTTAGTGTCTTTAGGTGATGAATCTGAGTCCAACTGGTAAAGCCACTGCAAATACAGCAGGTCTTGGTGTCGTGGTCAGGCCCCTGGCAGAAAACACAGGCCTTGTGCTTGTCCTTGGCCAGAATCTGGCAACTGCTGGCACACTTCATCCTCTTCTTCTCAGTGAAAAAATGATGATGGTGAAGAGGACATACAGATGAATATAAATGGGAGGAAAGTGGACTGTTCGACAAAAAAGTGATAGAAACTGTCACAAATTTGTTGAAAAGCACCCAAAACATGTTCTGGAAGGCAACTGAAGAGATGAAGTAGACAGGTCTGCAGTGGGAAAAGAACTGAGGTAGGGCTGGGGATCGCCCCCTGATATACCACTGGCCAACGTCGAGTGATACAGCGCCACACCATTGCAGTTAATGGAGCCCCCAGTGTCCGCCATACTTCCAGGTCATGGTCTTTTAGAAAATAAAATAAACTCTGTTGCGGTGCAAGAAAAACACCACTCTTGACAGATAAAGCTAAGCCAGAGGGTAACCCTTTCAGGGACAGGCGCCCCCTGGTTTATACTGTTCCTTTAATTGTAAGTGGGGCACGATCTACAACCGTTTTACGTCCCTGCCCAATAGTCTCCTACTTTGTACTGCTATCTAGTAACATACTTTCCACTAGGACTTTTCTTTCTCTGCCTTCCCATTCTTATATTCTTCATCCATTTATTTTTCTTACTTGGATTTTCCTGTATATTAGGGAACTTTGATCCAAAGAATTGTGAGTAACATCCCTTACGTAGTTAACATTTTCTCTGTGCTAATTGTTTATGAACTTATAGTTATTAGCTGAAAGATTTATCTGTTTATTTACTTATTGTTAGTATAGCTTTAAATGATTTTGTTATGATGTGTTGATGTATTGGTGACATTTTTAATAATGTTTGTTATGTATTTTATCTCAATAAAATTTTATTGATAAAAAAGGCTCCACTACAATTGGTCAAATGGGAAGAACCACAAGAGGTCAAAGGGGCAGGAGGCATACCCAACCCTGCTCATGGCCCAAAAATGATCCACTGCTGCCAGAAGAAGACCTCGTGCTCCTCCCCACTCAACACCACTGATGGTCTTCAGAGGATGATGACAAGGTAGATGAGTGTTGATTGCTGCTGTATCAACCAGAGTGGGACCAAGACTGAGAACAGGAACAGAACTGCGAATGGGACTTCGCTCTTATCTGTGTCAATCTTCACCATTCATCACTGGTGGGTTCTGGCTGAAGGAGCAGGACCCCGTGGGAGCATTTTTTTTCTAAAAGAGGAGAAGTCAGTGCTGTGGACAGCACCACCCTTGAGGCTGACGCACTGCGTGGTGCTCACGGGTTGGCCAGTAACTAACAATGACTCCTCCTCCATCCCAGTTCTGCTTCTCTCACCTTCAAGTGAGCACGATCTTGTGAGAAGAGTGTTTCAAAACTGTGTCATCATGGTCTAGTCTGTTTTAACCATTCTTCAAACCATCTTAGTTTTGCAGGAGCCATTGCATTCTCAGTGCCATCCCATCATTAAGATCTTTCTATATTTCGCTTTGCCACCGAGACCTTTTGATGCATTGTTTATTGATTTTTTCATCCGATTATGTCTCGTCCCGGAGACAAAAAGAAGAAATATTTGAAGGCCAGCCAGCCTCCAATGCTGCACTGTTCCTGTGGCTGGCTTTATTCCATTTTGGACCGGCATGATTGTTGCCTGACCTGCCTGGGCCCAAAGCACATTACAGAACACTGCAATGCCGGTTTCTCCATGGACCTCAGAGTATTGGAACACCGCGCATTTAAAGTCGGCTACACGCTGATGACTTTTGAAGGACAGTTGAGCACTAGGGACGCCAGACACAGGTCCCTTGACCATTCGTCCAGGTCCCCTCCTGGTTATATATGGGCTGGGGTGGAGGGGGCTTCCACCCTTTTTTAGCCTCGCCACAGCAGAGTCCACTCTCATGGTATCGGAGGCCCAGCCTGACTCCTCAAGGGGTCAGGCCGCAGGCACCATTTTGGCAATGACCTCCTCAGAGGTGAAGGCTCCCCTGGCATCATGTGTCTGCCAGGCACGGTTTGGTGGTTTTCTCGGAGCCAACTCTCAGTGCTGGCTCAGATCCCAGTGCTGTTCACAGCACTAGTGATTGGGGCAGTGCCGTGGGCAGTGCTGGGCCAGTTTGCGGTGCCGCTTATGGAGCCAGGAGCACAAGAGTTCGGGAGGTCTTCTGGATCTGCTCTTTCTAGGGGGTGACAATTCAGAGGTGGGTTCTGACTGGCTTTCTGATTCTTCAGAGTCCTTGAACTCTCTCCATCCCAGCACTTCGACACCTGTCCAACCCCCTTCTTCAGAACAGGTGGTTTTTGCCAGCATCAGTGTCAAAGCCACTTGCTTCGCCGATGGATTTTCTGGTGCTGGGGGCAGCACCGGAGGGTTCACAAGAGCTGGTAGGGCCTCTGGACTCAGAGGAGGTCAGCCCTGCATTTTAGGTGTGCAGGCTGGGTCCACTTCAAGACCTGCTAAGGCATCTGGGACAGGGTGAAGATTCCCTCACTGGCTGCCCCTTGGGTGCTGGTGGGTGAGGTTGAGCTTTCATGGCTGGACCTGAGGAAGAGGTTCATCTCTGAGTCTGAGGGTTTAAGTGGACAGCGCCAGGAGCAGCCACTTCCCTGGTAGCCTGCAAGGGTTCAGGTAGGAGCCGCAGCACAAGCCCTGTCTTCTCCCCTGAGGTCTCCCAAAGGGACAATCTCATTTCTTGAGGCTAGAGGCCGCCCTTCTGGACCCAAGTGAACCCAGTCACCTTGTAAGGGGGAATCCCCTTCAGGGCTCAGTCCTGACTGTTTCAGGGTGGCTGAACAGCCAATGACTGTCTCGACTGATAGATCCTTCCAGGGTGTTGGATTGCCTGTTCAGTCCCTGAGCCTTAGCAGAGGATGTTCTCTTCCTCAGAGGTATTTGGCCCCTTTACCTCTGCCTTCCCCTCCCCTTCTCCAAGGCCACTCTGGCCCTATGGGGCCTCTAACCTGGGAGCAGTTTAGAGCCATGGCTGCCCATTTCCCAGCCTATATTAGATCCATGGATGAGCAGGTGTTTCATCACTCACCCATGCGACAGCCGGACTCTGACTTCACTGACTCATTGGCCTCCTCTCTTCCTCAGATGAGAGAGAGGATCCTTCTGTCCACCTATCCTTGGATGCTGATTAGACCTCCTATCAGCATTTACTTTCGAGTTGGTCTGACTCTTCATATTCATGACTGGCAAGACGCAATCCTCAGTGGGTGGCGCACACTTTTTTAACTGTATAAATTTAGGCAGCCTGGTGTTGCCCCACCAGCCCCCCCTTGAGAGGCATCATACTGCACTTGGCAGCATCCATCAGTCCCCTCCCAGCAACCGGCGGACTGCCGGCACAAATATTGCACACCCCAGGGATATCAGGGAGACCTACCACGCCCCTCGCCTGGACACTTCCTCCAGGAGAAGCCCAAAATGCGACTGGTCCCCTGATGCAGACTTTGTGGAGTTTGACTCCTTGGGGAGGAGAGTCTTTTCCTAAGTGCATCTCTCTCTCTCTCTCTCTCTCTCTCTCTCTTTTGCAGTACATCAGGGCCATCATGCTGCCAACAACAGGCACTTGTGGTCTTTGCTGGGACATATTCTAGCATCTGTGCCAGTTACAGAGGCAACCAGACAAGCCATTGCCCTCTCTGCGCATGAAAATGGGGCTTGCGAGGCACCAAGAAAGGGCATTGTATGATGCCAATGAGGTGGCATCCAGGCTAGCAGAGACAGCAATCTGCATTAGGCAGACAGCATGGCTTTGTCTTTCCGGTTATCACCCATGGCCTGGCGAAGGGTGATTGCCTCGTCCTTCCAGGGAACCCACCTTTTGTTCCACAGAGTGAGGTGGGAACTTCAAGGGTGACTTCCATCTCCCGGCCAGAGGGAGTCCCACCTCACCCTTACCAGTCCCAGGCCTAACTAAGCCTGTAAGGGTCTCACCCTTCTGTCTCCCCCACAGAAGCGTGAGGACATTCTTTCCTCAGAGGTACCAGGTACTCTTTGGGGGCTTGGTAATCACCCACCAGTGATGAATGGTGAAGACTGACACAGATAAGATATGAAAATTACGTACAGATCTCAACATGCAAGTCATTATACAGTTCATTTTTGCAGATGATCATAATAAAATTTATGCGATTTAACCATACACCCTGGAAAAGGGATGCATTTAAATATTGATATTGGGAAGGGAACATATTTGAATTAAAATGGCATACATTTTGTTTTTATGTTGTGACAAAACACTGAACAGGTTGATACATTTTATTCAAAGAGGGAACATGTCATTTTCCAGAGACCAGGAAAGGGGGGGTCCCAGATTTGGGAGAATGTCTCTTCCGTACCGTTAGCTTTGAGCTGGATTCTCTCTAGTTTAAGACACAGCTTCATGTTATCAGCTCACTGCTGCATGGCGGGGTGTTTGACTGCCATCCACTGCTAAGCTATGTTTTTTGGGGGCATTTGTGAAAGCAATAGAGCACAATCCCAAGCTCCCCCACTGTCTATGCCTGCCAAGCTATGCCCCCAGCAGAAACCCCAAAGGGACTTGGGCATTCTACATCCCTGAACCTGCTCCACAATGCCATGCATACCATGCTAGAAAGAGGCTACTTTATAACATGTGAGGGCCATGTGAAGGAAGGTGTCCTTCCGGACCCCACACTGGCAATATGGGAGATGCATCTTGGCACAGGATATATAAGCAAGCAGGGGTGTAATATGTTCGGTACATGAAGTTTAGTCGCACCCATCTAAGTTTGTTGCTTTAGGAGCAGACAATGGGAGGGGTTTAAGCCCTAGGTTCAATAGGCGTAGCAACAACATCACTCTCCCAGGGCTGGCCTTAGGGTGTATAGTGCCCTAGGCGAACTTGCCAGTGGCACCCCCCCACACAGAACTTTTTTTTTCAACACCCCACACAGGGTTTTAAATAATTGATTAGCAGTTTTTTTCTTAGGACACTGCTAAATGTACAGAAAGCATTTATACAGGTTTTCTAGAAGTGTTATATTTATTAAACACAGCGAGGCAAGTGCTATGCATTTTCACAATGTTTTTGAACTTTTATGAGCAAAACGCTAATCAATTTTTAGAGTTAAATAAAACCCTGCCACACGCACACACCAGTGACATTCCTAATGGCAGATAACTTCCTTAGCAATAAAAAAAATGATTTCCCTTTTTTCGATCAGCTGTAATTGTTAGTGCTGAACATACGTTTGTGTTGATATTGCTAGCATTGGCAGATGCTCTCCAATTGGTTGTGCTCTCTGCCAATGTCAAAATAAGCAACTATAACAAATTACGCAACCTCTTAAAAGAATTTGTATCTTTAGCATAGCTAGCACGATAATGGATGCCATCACATCGGTGGTATGAAAAAGCTAGTTGTAAATAATCACAGTAGAAGATAGTTTGATGACCTTTTTTTTATTTATTCATGCACTGCCATTAGCAAGCACACACAACTCTTTTGTTTTGTAAACAAATCGGCCACTAGTAGAACAGGGGATTACATAATGGTCCTATGGACTGAATATCAACAATGGTTATCGATGTCTGGAGTGAGTTCATTAGTTTTCCCTCTAAGTAAAAACATAACCATCTTACATCATAACCACACCAGTACTGCAGACATGGTACAAGACAGAAAGCTAATTCTGTAAAATAATATATTTTGGTGACATAAAACAGTAGTAGTGGTTAGTGCTGGAATAGGTGTCATCATATAATTTTTTGCAGCAATGTGTTTTTGCAATTGAAAGGGTGGTCTTGGCCACATACACAGAAACAGCAATGTAAAAGAACTCAAATTCTTAATATTTATTTCACAGAAAACAGCCCTTACAGTTCTGCAGAGAACATAGCATAACCAACCCCCAACTGAAGACATAAAAATATCACTAATTCTTTACAGAACACAATCAATATAAAGACAACCCTTACAGTTCAACAAGGAATATGAAATAAGCAAAACTCCATTTGAAGACATCTAAATATCAATATTTATTTACAGAATACATTCAACAGAAATACAGCCCTAGATTATCCAAAAAATGACTACAGTACTTAAAATCTAACCTTTCGCACTTTATAAGCTACAAATTCTTGTATTAATTCTGTACAGTCTAATTGTGATGCTACCTCTGTTGATGGAAACCATTGATAACCCCACCAGCCTTTCCTGACGCATTGTACTCCTTAAATAGGTTTTAAACAATTTCAGTTTTTAGAAACTGTGCTCTCCAGATGCCACAGTGACTGGCACAGTTAGCAAAATTCTCAGTGTCTACTGCCTGTGGGAAAATGTGAAGCATCCCCCCACTTCTAATGAAATTTAGAGCATCTAGCATAGAACACTCACTTGGAATATGTCTGCACAGTGTTTTAACTCTTCAAACAGTTCAGTGCCATCAATATCACATGAGTCATTGTGAGTAAGTGCAATCTGTAGATCCTTACATTGCTGTAGCAGTTGCTCATCAGCTATTGTTTTTGAAAGATTGATTCTGTACAAGAAACCACATTTCTGGGCATGTTCATTAAGCTGTTTAAATATTTCATCAACTGATGCCAATGCAGTATCAACAACAATGTAGAAAAATTCAACTTCAAATTTTCTTTCAGGATCATTTACACAACAATCTGCGTCCTCATAATCCAATTGCCTCTTTCGTTTTCTAGGCCGTACATCATTTTGTGAAGGAAAAAACAGCTGCACATCTAATTCTTCTGCCAACTCTCTGGCTGCTGATTTGGCATTCACAAAACCACTGGCCCTATATTCAAGCAAAAATCATTTCATTTCATCTAATAAAAGAACTGCTTGATCAATCTGCATGGAGGAGCTTCGCATCAGTTTGCTTACTTGACCAACGTTTATGAGAATGTCATACCAAATACAAGAGACATTAGGAACTTTGCACTTTTGACAACATTTGCCAATGAGGCAGTCTCCGAGTATGCCTTTAGATCCTTTCCCTTTGTGACCATGGTTAGTGCTACCAATGCATCATAAACTGCACTGACCTGATATCTCATAGCCTTCACACACTCTACTCTACACTCCCATCTGGTTTCACATAATGGTTTGACACATAAGGCACTAAAATGATCATGGAATACTTTGTATCGGAGTGTGGAAGAAGTGAACAGGACATAAATGCACTGTAGTTCTCCAAAGAAAGAAACTGCATTGACTGAAGATTTCGCAGAATCACCAATAACCAAATTAAGGCAGTGACAACCACAGGGCACAAAAAAGCTCTTGGATTCTGTTCTAGAATTCTTGCTTGTACACCAACATTTTTCCCCTTCACATTAGAGTCGTTATCATAGCCCTGCCCTCTGCAGTTGTCCAATGAACGTCCCAAACCTGCAAGTTCTTTTAACAAATACTCAGTCAAAGATTCTCCTGTAGTTTGATAGACTTGCAAGAATGACAAAAAGTATTCTTTTACATCTACAGTGTTATTTGTCTCAACAGTTCTAACAGTGGGTGACATTTGCTTCTGATGGCTCACATCCGGCATACAGTCTAAAATAATGGGATAATATGTTGATTGTTTGATTATTTCTACAATTTTTTTCCTAACTTTGTTAGCAATCAGCAGTATTAGTTCATCCTGAATCCTTTTACCTAGATAGTGATCATGAATCTCATCATTAGAGATACGCCATTGATGCTCCTGTGTGACTGGGTCAAATTTTCCCAGAAGTTCAACCAAACCCAGGAAATTTCCATTATTTATTTATTTTTTTAATTTTTTATTTTAGTCTTTTGGTAACTGGGTATTCTGTTGACCAACACAATCTACACTACCCCGGAAGGCCAAGTTGTGTTCTGTTAAGTACTTTGTGACTGCAAGCAATCTTTCCAAAACATTTCTCCAGTGCATTTTCTCTGACTGGATAATCTTCTCCTGTCGACTATCAGTAGTTGAACACTGTTTAAGCCTTGTAGACAATTCCATCCATTTCGCTGCACATTCTTTATGTTTGCCTGAGCATTCATGTTCCTTTAATTTCTGTCCCAAATGTTTCCAGTCACTTGTGCCACTGCAACATAATGCATTACTATGTTCATAAGTAAATAGCTTGCAACAGAAACAGAAAACTGAACTGTGACTCCTTGAATATATTAGCCATGGCCTTTTCAGAGTTTCCCCGTTGGCAAGCCTTCTTTTATAAAATGCTGAGTTGAATCGATGGTGCTGATCATCATATGGAAAGTGGTGTTTTAATACCTGATATGGTCCCTTTTCAATTAATGTCATACGTAATTTGTCATCAGTTTGATTTGGCCAGTTAGCAGGATCAAACCAGTCAAGGTCTTCATGCACCATACCACTAACAGACACTGTGCCCTCACCCAATCCCTCAGTCTGCACAGTCTCTAGTTCAGTTTCATTTTCACTTGTTAATCTGTCACTTTCCGTGCTTGTGATCCATGAATGCTATTGCTGTTACACGGTAGCGGACTATCACACATATCAGAGTCTGAAAGTGCCCTACTGGAGCTTGATGCCATTGTGTCAAAGCTACTTTTGCTGTTACTTTCTTGGTCTAGGCTGTCATTAGTAAACATTACTTAACTTGTGTCTTCTCCATTATCCACTCCCATTTCAGAGTCAACATGAAGACTGCGGGGTTAAAAAGAGTCACCCCGATGTGTGTTTGATCAGCATCCCGAAAGATTCAACACAGGAGGGGGGCAACAGACCGATACCAGTATACAGAAAAAGCATCACATTCTGGATGTCTTTCTGTGTGTTTGCGGGATGAAAATTAACTGTGATCTACAAAGAAGCTGGATTCAGGGTGTGCATGTGTGTGTGTGTTTTCACAAAAAAAGACACATTGTAATATAGGCAGAGGAAAGTACAGTTACGTAAGAACTTACCATAACAGTGGATCTTCGAGAGAAGCTCTTGCAGCAGATTCAACATTGAGGACTGACGCCACCTGACGGTGGTCCCGGCAACTTTTTTCTCTATTAGTACCGACATGGGGAATGCCCACCGCCGACATTGGCTCCACCCCCGATGTCGCCCTATATAAGGGAGGTGCTCCCCACATGCTCTAGTTCTTGAACGCCCCCGTCAGGCAAGAAACTGACAGGCCAGAAAAAGAAACTGATTGCCAATGGACAACCCCTCAAAGAGGAAATGATGCTGGCCTGAACAGGACCTGATCCTTGGGGGAAGGAGGGCGGGAAATATACCTGCTCCAAGAGCTCCTCTCGAAGATCTACTGTTATGGTAAGTTCTTACATAACTGTATTATCTTACTTCGAGGAGAAGCTCTTGCAGCAGGTTCAACATTGAGGACTGAGTTCCAAGCAGCATAAACTTATAACAACCCCTTGAGAGAGAGAAGAACAGAAAAGCAGGGAAAGACCATAGAAGGGAAGATCCCGCAGGAAACCAGGCCTTGCAGAACCGCAAGGCCAAACCCTGCTCTGCATCTGGAAATGATGTCTAGACTACAATGCCTGACAAAGGTGTGTACAGAACTCCAGGTAGCAGCAGCATAGATATCCGCTGTCGGTACTCTCTTCAGCTGTGAAGGAAGTGGCAATAGCCCTAGTAGAGTGAGCTTTAATTGGCCCCAAAGTTGACCTATTGTGCCTCTCATAACAGTAGGAGCTGCAATGGACCAACCAGCACAAAAGCGTCTGGTGACGGGGCGACCTACGGAACGTTGGGCAAAGGACACAAAGAGCTGATCAGACTTACTGACCTCCTTGGTTCTAGCCAAATACCATCTAAGAGCCCTGTGGACATCCAAGGAATGAAGCAGGGCCTCTCCCCTGTTGGAGTGTTCTGGGTAATAAACCGGAAGCTGAATAGACTGATTCAAAGTGAGCTTTGAAACCACTTTTGGCAAAAACTTCAGATTTGTGCGAAGATCAGCCCTGTCCTTGTGAAAGACAAGGTAGGGTTCCTTACACATGGGAGCCTGAAGTTCTGAAATGCGCCACGCTGAAGTAACAGCTGCCAAAAGCAGAGTTTTCCAGGACAGGAAATGGAGCTCTGCCTTTATAGCCGGTTTGAATGGGGGAAGAGAAAGCTTCTCCAGAACGAACAGGAGATCCCAAGGGGGGACAGGGTCCCTGATGGGAGGTCTGATATACAGAATGCCGCACAGGAAAGCTTTGGAAACCTCAATCTGAGCCACCATCTTACCCGACACAGATGAGTGGTAAGCAGAGATGGCAGCTAGGTGTACTTTGATGGAGGAATAGTTAAGGCCTTTCTCAAAGAGAAAGTGCAAGTATTCTAGAATAGTGTTAACCAGACAGACCAATGCATCCACATGCTTAGCTGAGGCCCAAATGCAAAATCGTTTCCACTTCATAGCGTAAGTGGCCCTGGTGGCAGGTTTCCTAGCCTCAACCAACACCTGAGCAACTTGATCAGACACCCTGAAGCGGACCTTGGCTAAGTCCGGAGGAGCCAGGTGAAGAGAACGTAAGTTCGGGTGCAACAGGGACCCACTATCCTGCGACAGAAGGTGCAATGATAAAGAAAGAGGCATCAGAGGCTCTGCCGCTAGACGCTGTAGTAAGGGAAATGAAATCTGACGAGGCCACAGCGGAGCAATCGGGATAATGGTGGAACATTCCAACTGAGCCTTGAGGAGGACCTTCTGAAGGAGAGGGAAGGGGAAGGGAAGGCATAAAGGAACCTCCCACTCCAACAGAGGGACAACGCATCTCACCAGAAAGCTCCAGGCTCTGGACCTAGAGAGTAAAAACTGGGCAGTTTTGTGTTGGATTCAGAAGCGAAAAGGTCCACCTCTAGTGTCCCCCACAGGCGGAAGATGCGATCTGCAATGTCCTGATGCAATTCCCACTTGTGAGCTTGTGATCTCATCCTGCTGAGTGTGTCTGATAACACATTTTGAAGCCCTGGAACATGAACCAATGTCAGGAACAGATGGTGCTCCAGGGTCCAATCCCAAACCCGCACTGCATTCCTGCAAAGGGGGTAGGAATGTGTGCTGCCCTGTTTGTTGATGTAAAACATCACTGAAGTGTTGTCTGTTTGCACTGAAAGGTGGCCTGGAAATAGGACCAATTCCAAGGCTTGGAAGGCGTAGAGCACAGCTCTCATTTCCAGGACATTGATGTACAGGTTCACTTCCATGGGAGACCAGGAACCCTGGGTACGGTGGATCCCCAAATGGGTGCCCCATCCCTGGGACTGATGCATCCGTGGTTAGGAACTGGGAAGGCACCCCCAATTGAAAGGGAATGCCGCTCAGAAGATTTTCAGATGACATCCACTAGTGGAGCTCTTGGTGGATTGGCTCTGATATTCTGACCAAGGCATCCAGGCTGTCTGATGTTTGGTCCCACTGGACCCTCAGGGACCACTGAATGGTCCTCATGCACAGATGTGCCAGAGGAATGGACACTATGGCAGCAGCCATGTGACCCAACAATCTGAGGAGGAGCTGAGCCGGCACCTCTGAGGCTGATGAAATCTGGGACACAATGATCCGAATGTGACAAGCTCTGTTAGAGGGAAGAAAGACCTTCCAGAGAGTGGTATCCAGAGAAGCTCCAATGAACTGGAGAATCTGAGAAGGGAAAGGCGAGACTTGTCCCTGTTGATGGTGATTCCAAGACTCTGAAACAGAGAGAGAGATGGAATCCCTGATAGTCTCTGACAGGTGAGACCTGGAGGGGGCCAGAAGGAGCCAGTCATCCAGGTAAGGAAATACGAAATGGCCCCGTCTTCAAAGCGCTGTGGCCACAACCGCCAGGCACTTGGTGAAGACCCTGGGGGACAAGGAAAGACTGAAGGGGAGGACTCAGAACTGATAGTCCTTGTCTTCAAATCTGAACCTTAGAGAAGAAGACCAATGGACACAGAACACAGAGGTAAAGTACAAACAGCGGGAAAGCAGGACAGGAGGGGAGGGGGAGACGCATGAAGAGAGAGGACACAAACCAAACAGTAGCAGTTAGCACAGGAGGCACAGCCACACGAGTCACGCAGAGAGCTCAGGGAAGAAAAAAACACTCTCTAAGCAAGGGAGCTGTGGTAAGGATGGGTTTAAGTAGAAGTTGTGGGAGGAGCTATTCCCCATATTGAACCTCGGGCTTAAGCCCTCCCATTGATGCATCCTAACATTGACTATCAAATGGAGAAGGAACTAGTGGAAGCATTGCAAAAAAAGGGCGTGTAAGTAATGATTTCAGGCAGTCTGAAGGCATCAGCACAAAGCAATAGGACAAAAGGTAGGACAAGTAGGATGCTAGGTTGCATGGGGTGGGATTGCCAGCAGGAGAAAAGAGATGCTGCTTCAACTGTACAGGACACTAGTTCACTCTAACCTGGAACTCCAGGAACAGCAGGAAAGAATATATGTGGCGAGGTTGCTGTATACACACACACACACACACACACACACACACACACACACATCCTATTACTTTACTGGGAGGCAGTATAGTGCAGTGGTTTAAGGCTGGAGACCTGGGTTTGAATGCCACAGCCTCCACTTGCATACTGTGTGACCCTGAGCAAGTCGCTTAACTTCCTTGAGTTCCCAGGTTACACCTGTAAACAAGCTGCAGCTTAGTGTACCTCTCCCGGTTAACAATTAAAACAAAAATAAAACTTTCCACATAACAGCTGAGTGTTTAGAAAGATTTTCACAGATGTGTTTACAGTCTAAAGCAATGTCTATTTATTGTCTTCTTAAACAGGGCCATAACCTACCTGTGTAGGGTTACCACCTTTTAAGAAGCCCACAGTGGGACATTTCTTACTGAAGTATGATTTCCCGAAGGACAATATGTAACCTAGACCAATGCAACAGATCTCTTTTCTGCAAATAATCAGAATTAAGACCAATTGTAAGTTTAATTAATTATTCATGATGGATCCAATGCTTCTCATTGGCTGCCGTGCCGGGCTGAAATCTCTTAAAAGTGACCGGTGCGACACCCACTCAGATCTACTCCTGCTGTTTAGTGTGTAGCTCTATAAAAACGTGCTTTACCGATGCAAAACCTGACAGAAAACTTAAATGCAAACAGCAACTGTTACAAAAGAAAAGAATAGCACTACCTGCCTTCATTTTCAATATTTTTTTTCCTCACTATGACAACGGCTCCCTTGCTATATTCATGAGTCACCACGCGCTGCCACTGAAACGCCTGCCTACCTAATCGCAACTCCACTCGTGTCACCACAGAATAAAAGTAATTAAAACACAACTGAAAGAATTCATTATTGCGATTAGATTTATAATCACATAATGACCTCAGAACTGTATTTTTTGATCACTCCATCAGGTGGGAGTGCTCTAAGCCGGGTCAGTAATCTGCCAGGAATGACTAGCTCTTCGGGTCATTATTGCTTAAGTGTTGTAGTTTGTTTAATTGCTTCTATTGTTTCTTACCATTTTAAGGTATTTTAGTTAAAGGTATTACAGTGTTCTGCAACATTTAGAGGAAAATGAAAAAATATTTCTTCTACTACAAGGTCAGGACTGTCCCGCAAAAATCAGGATAGGTGGTAATCCTATGTACTGGTAATAAACAAACAACTGGCAATAAAAAAAAGAGTTAGTATGGCACTATTTCATGTACAGTGCTTCAGATCCACAGTTGTCTGTTGAATACAATTAAATCCTGTATGCCTTTCGACATAAAATATTTCCTTGTAATATACTGTGAAGGCAGAGTGACAAAACGCCATAGAAACCCTCCTATAAAATTTAGCACCTACAATTTCAAGTCTGTGCTCATTAAACGTAAATGCCATATAGAAAGTTCTAGGAATTTTCCAATAATCAATCAATCACTAATCAGCATGGCTATCAACAGATTATTGTAATATGGAACAGTCGAGAGGTATGGAGTACAGTAGGCTGAAATGTAAATGAGTATAGAGAAGATAGTTTGGCCTAGCTGTCTGAGCAGAGCTGAACCTGGAGAACCAGGTCTGAATTCGATAAGTGACATTTATTCACTGTGCAACCATGTGCAAGTTTTCAACCTCCCAGCACTTAACCAAGCCCTCATGTCATGCCAGCTTTCTCCTGAACACCAGGTCTTCATGAGTTCTGCTACACAATAGCTCACCTCGGGAAACTCGCATTTCAGCTTATACTGTGCATCTTGTTACTGCCCTTTTCACATTCACACTACACAGTCATGCAGCAATGGACTTAGTTTCTTTCATCTTCTGAGTTTGGACCCTACAGAATACTGCTAACTGAATTACATTTCTTAAGTTGTGCACACAGAATTATGTTGACACTGATTCATTTGCAGTCACAAGAATGGTACTCTTTCCAAACCAGAATCTAATCGAAAAGTTATTTGTGGCCTTCGTTTCTTTTCACACTAACCTCCCCCTTTACAAACAATCTCTTCTTGCACAATATACAGTAGGTCTAGCCACTGCTGTCTTGTCCCTTGGAGTATATCTCCCGTAGTTTATAAAATAAACAAATGTGCTGCTTCCATTGTACTTTCCAAGAGGGCTCTCAACTCCTCTGTGGCCACACAACAAACTGTGCCGTCAGGTCCTGTGCCCTTGCATCAGCCATCTACTCACCATTTCACCATCGGACAGCCCACTGTACCAGTCCATGACTTCTGCTCAAGTTCCTCAGCCCTCACTCTCCGACCGACGCTCCTGTCACGCAGTTGTTACCTGACCTCGACACCCGCGGTGATCCGTGGTCATTGCACGACATCGACGCCACACACATACTGCTGCTCAATAGGATTGCCGCCCTGCTTTCCTTGCCCCTGGAATTCTAAGCAGAAAAGGCGCAAAAGACGCCAATTAAAAAAAAGTGCCATCCAATAGGTGCAGACGGGGTAGGGAGGGAATCGCTTCCTTCACAGCATTGGGAGGGGGTGACACGCATGCCACAGCATGTCACAGAGGGTGCACACGCACAAAAAACTGCCACAAAAAAATTATGCTGATGGTAATTATTGGTGGGGCTGAGTCCACTTTGTTAAATATTGCTGGGGCTTGGGTCCCACAGGCCCATATAACCCAGCGCCTATGTCTGTCTATCTATCTATCTATCTATCTATCTATCTATCTATCTATCTATCTATCTAATATACAGGGAATACAAGATGGGTTGTAGTAGATTATAAAATGGGAAGAAAAAATCTAGAAATCTCATTCGTCAAGAGACATCAGCCGACTGTACATTAAATCTCTATATGCACACAGTCATCCTGGTCCTAAACCCCATTACACAATGAGCAAAATCAGTCCTCCTACACCCAGAACTGATCTTCCATCACAAACATGGATGCTACCTTTACACTGTAAAAACCTTCAACTGGGCCCTAAAAATAAAACTACCTTAAATAAAAAATAAAACAAATTAATTAAACATTGTTTCCCTGATCATCACACTCTCCCTACACACGTAAATAAATTAGAAACATTAAGTATTGTTTATACTTTTCATTATAACTTTCTTTACTAACAGTGAAAAATCCCCCTTCTGTCTTTACCTGCTCATCAGGGAATTATCTTCTGCTTTCCCTGACAGTGAAATAATTGAGTCACTGGCTCTAAAACAGGTCTTTGTTGCTTGTGTGTACAGTATGTTAGGAGAGTAACATTCCACCAGTGGAATTGAGCAGAATTTTGAATCCCTTTATTCCATGATAAACATTCCATGATAAACATTCTGGGTGGGATATTCAAAGGGGTTGCACCATGCGCAACCCACTGATGCACCCCAGCACAATATTCAGAGGGGTTTGTTGTGCTGTGCAATTCCCGATGTGCTGGGGTGCACCAGTAATGTATGCGGCGCAAGTGCAGGGTGCGTGCCCATGCATATCTGGCAGATCCCTATATTCAGCCCAGGATATGCAGCGCATATGCAGGCACAAACCCGCCTTGTGCCACACAGGGGGGGCACAAAGATGTGCCTGTAAAAAGCAGGAGCATGTCGGGGGACACCCACAGGTGGGCTGCCGTGTTGCCGGGCGTAACTTGGCAGCCACCTGCTGTGGGTGGCCACCCAACCTCCCCAGACACAGGCCAGGTGTCGTGCACCCCCCGCCCGATCGTGGGCATAGAAAAATAATATCCCTGGTGGTCCAGTGGACCCTTCCCCATTGCCCGATCGCGGGTGTAATACGAGTATATCGCTGGTGGTCCAGTGGACCCTACCTCATCGCCCGATCGCGGACTTAATAAAAATACATCCCTGGTGGTACAGTGGACTTGCTCCCTGCCTGATCACGGGCATATGAATATATAAATACCCTGGTTGTCCAGTGGAACTGTTCCCCTGCCCGATTGCAGGCATACATTGAAATTAAATCCCTGGTGGTCCAGTGGATCCAATCCCCTGCCCAATCGTGGGCTTATGGTTAGCAATCCCTGGTGGTCAACAATACCCCCTCCCACCGCCCACTGAAGCCTGCCACCCAGCCCCTGGTCAGAGGCGGCAGCAGCTACCCAACCGCAAGCTTCTCGGCAGCCGACTGACAGAGTACAGTGGCTGGGAGCAGCCTGTTGTCTCAGACAGTTAATGGGCATGCAGACTGCATTGTACTACACAGTCCTGAAATGAGTTCATTCACATTTCGGGACTGTGGTATGGTATGGTTCGTATGCCCATTGGCCCATGCAGTGGACCAATAGATGTAAAGCGCAGTACTGTACGCCGTCCATCGGTGAATGGTCGGGTGGCTTATGGGTGGGGAGCTGCCACCCGCTGCTGACCGGGGGTTGCTGGGTGGTGGGCCTCAGTGGCGGTGGGGAGGGGGTACCACTGGACCACCAGGAATTTCTAACCATATGCCCATGATCAGGCAGGGGATTGGGTCCACTGTACCACCAGGGTATTTAAATTCATTATATGCCCACGATCGGGCAGGGGAGCAGGTCCACTGGACCACCAGGGATGTATTCTTATTACACCAGCAATCGGGTGATGGAGTAGGGTCCACTGGACCACCAGACATACCATTTTATTGTGCCTGCGATCGGGCGATGGGGTAGGGTCCACTGGACCACCAGGGATATAATATTATTACGCCCGCGATGGGGCACCTTGCCCGCTGAGGGGTAGGGGTTCCCTGATGGCTGCAGCCTAGCAGGGCGCCAGGCGCAAGTCACCAGGGATTGGCGCACCACATGCAAATGGGGCTATAATGACATGCAAATGGCCCCATTTGTGCCTTGCAAGCATTATGGCTTCATTTGCATGCCCAGCGCTGAATACTGCGGTTGCTGCACCTAATGCACCCGAATTTGTGCTGGCGCAACCCCCTGCTCCTCACCTGCCACTTGTGCAGACGCAGTACCACTGTGCCATGTGCAGTGTGTGTGCCCCCAGTGCCATATTCAATGGTGCTGAGCCATGGCGCAGCACCGTCAAATATCACCCGGACTATGCCCTGGTTCAAACCAGTTGCGCTGCGTCCAGGCTGGTGCCCCTGCCTGGCGCAGTCTGACTATCCCACCCTCTATGTCTTGAATGAGAGGAAAAACAGAAAAAAACAGGATGAAAAAAGTAGGCAATACATTAACACGTTATAAACAAAGAGAAAAGGTGGAAAACACAGTTACATAGTTAGAGGCAGACCCAAACTGCTCAAATAATACATTGCTGTCCCTCCAACTCACTGGTTTAGCATTTTCCAGTGAGTTGCTATTCAATCAATTTTACCACTCCTCTGCCCAAGTCTGGGGACTATTTTTCACCATATTTAAATAAAATAACATACTATTATTAAATCTTTATTAATGTGTCCAAAGTTTTGTTTAATTGTTATAGAAATAGTTGTTACCCATTTTATAAGTGCAATAGGACACTATTAGGTGGGTTGTTGATAAGAGCACTGCTCAGTTGTTGTAGTCACCGCGCAAGCGCCTCGTGTTCAACAACACACCTGGGGCATGCCGTTATCAATCAACAACCCACACCCTGTCGTGTCTTATTGTTTTCATACACATTTATCTCTTTAGTGAGTGGTAAGACCCAGAAGTCATGAGGGCAAAAGCCACTAGCTTGTTATGGTCTACCACACGTGGAGATAAATGTGTTATTTCACTGCAACCCTTTATGAGTTTGATATATACAACCCCATGTGTAATGTTTTACTGCTGTTTTACCTTATTGTAGCTTAAAACTGCCTTTCCTTCCATTGTACTGTAAGTTCTTTATCTGGTCCATTGTTGTCTGTGTTCCATTTTCAGATTCTAAGTGGAAATAACATGTTCTCAGTTTAATACATTGTGTTCGAAGTGTAATAAATGGTGTTCTAAGTGAAAATAAACATTTATCCTAAAATAACATGATTTATTTGCCCAATGTATTCACCACTGGTGTGGTGTGTGTGTGTGTGTGTGTGTATGTGTGCGCGCGTATATATATTTATATAAATATACATATATATGTATATACAATTAGTTTTATTTTATTAAACATTTTACCAGGAAGGGCCTGTTCAAGTGAGCCCAACTTGTTTTTAGAGGCATCCTGAGGGAAGATAACATGGAAAAAAATAAATAAAAATACAAATAATAAAACAGTACAATCAAAGCAGAATGCAACAACAGTAAATACTGCATTCGGAAGAGACTCTAGATCCATCCCTACCCCCCACTTCATAAGCAGGGATGTAAGCAATACGTCACAATAGCGTGTGCATGGAACAGATTTTACCAGATGCCCAGGGGTAGTGAGACATGAGGCCACAGGCTCGAGTGCCTTCAGTCACTGGAAGTGCAGTGAAATTGTTCATGCACACTCCCGGAGTGGCTTATTGAACTTATAAAAGGGTTACATTTTAAAACATTTCTAAAATTAGATAAATAGGTTTATCTATGAAAAAATGTGTAATTTGATGAATTTATGATAATAAGGAATAATGCATGACAGGGTGTGTGCGTGCTGGGATAACACCATTGCCTAGGAGGCTGGGCACAAGGCCATAAGTCGAGTGCATCCAATGCCCCAGGCATGGCTGCATCCCAAATGGCACACACCCTGAAATGCATTATTCCTATTATAAAATGGCTCGTTATTATATACAAAATAAAAATATAATTTTAAAGAATTTGTGGAAAAATATTTTTGTTTCTTAAGAGGAGATGCAAAAAAAAAAAAAGCTCATCATCCAAAAAATCATCTACAGGTTCACAGTGAGGCTGAGACTAGACTTGTGGCGTTGTGCTGGGATAACGCCATGGGTCCAGCCCCAAACTGACCAATCACAGTCCAAGATTCTTTCTTGCCATTGTATAATAGTCCTTTCACCTGGTTTGCTGTTGGGTTTTTGTCCTTTGGATCCATTCACAAATCTGGACTGTGTAGTACGGTATAGGCTGCACGCCCATTGGCTCACATTGTGGACCAATGGGCATACATCCCTACCGTACGATGTCAGTCGGTGGGCGACGGGGCAGCAAGCAGGTGGGGAGCTGCTGCCCGCCGCTGACCTGGGGAGGCGGGCGGTGGGGGCTCAGTGGGTGTGGGGAGGGGGGACTGCTTAGACCACCAGGGTTGGGTTTCTGTGGCATTAATGTTATACTGACTCCACGATCGGCTGCAAGTGGTCCACTGGACCACCAGGATATTGGACATGTATTTTTATACTTAATCCGTGATTGGGCTGCGAGCGGTCCACTGGACCACCAGGAATACTGGACATGTATTTTTATACTTAAGCCCATGATCGGGCTGTGAGCAGTCCACTGGACCACTAGGGATATTGAACGGTTAATATATTCTACCTATGCCTATGATCGGGCATGGGGGAAGGCACCGCCATGAAGGTGCAGCTGGAGCTCGGGTGGCCACCCACAGATGGCAGCTGCTGTGTTGCACCCTGCAATATGGCAGCTCACCTGTGGGTGGCCAGCCTTTGTTCCTTTTTTTTTTTTTTGATCACCTGTGTGCGGCGCAAGTAGGGGTTGCGCATGCATGGACTCAGCACATCCCGGGCTGAATATCGGGATGTGCAGAGTATGCATGGGCACACACCCCCACCTGTGCTGCATACATTACTGATGCACTCCGGCACATTGGGATTTGTGCCAGGCACAATCCATGTTTGAATATCACGCCGGGGCGCAACCCTTCTGAATATAAGGACCTGTAGCTCAAACTTCTACAACAGGCTGTGACCCACCAACATTCCATCACTGTTAACACCATCCCTCGTGGAAGGTAGGTGACTGCACCTCTTCTTTTAGGTCCTGGACAACAGCCCCCACTTTTGTAACCTTCCTCCCTTTAACTGTACTGGTGGTACACTTATTTTAACTCCAGCAACTTTACTTTCCAGTTACTCTCTCCTGCTCAAGCTCTCCAGGGGCTTACCCTTGAGCAGGCAGCAGCTTACAGTTCAGGCACAGATCACAACTCCAGAACTTACCACCTCCCCTTCCCGTCTAGGGATTTTGATGTTAATCTGACTCTGAGAAAGGGGAAGGGTACTATCTTGACTAGAAGCACACGGGAGGTCGCAAAACATTGTACCTTATTTTTGTAGATTAGGGATTCCACAGGTGATGGCACAATCTCCATCAAGTGCAGCTACCTGAACTTTCCTCCCAAAATGACTGGTGGGCCACAAGATCAGATGGTATTCATCTAGAAAACATTGGGTTAGGCAGGCAGCACAGCAATAACATTTTAGGTTTCCAAACTGATTCAGTCCCAAACAGAAATAAAGTGCAATCATGCAGTTTTAATTTTCTATCCAAAAGCTCAAGCTGGTACACACAAACATTTCTGAGGATCCTCAATTTAAATCAGAACAGTTTCCACACTTCAGCGGCACTCAGCCGCGGATAATACTTCCATGGGGGAGCAGGGTTTGAACCTGGGCCCTACGTATTTCTTTGTTCCCAATTTCGAGCCAAAAAAGGCTCCAATTCATTTCAGGACCTTTTCTCTGTCCCAACTGACTATCTTTTTACTTAAATCCCCACCTGTGGGAGCGGGGGACTTAATTCTGAACTCAGGCCAAAACTCTCCTCAGGATGGAGGGAGGGGTTGTACGATGGTAAGCTGTACAGGCACTATCCAGTCCTTGCCACTAGAGGCCTCTGCTACTGTAGATCCATGGGCAGGGTTCTCACAGGGCAGGGCCTAATCTCTCTCAACATCAAGAGTCCCAAATCCCAGCAGCACATACCTCGAGTGGACATGGAGAATGAAAGGGTAGCTCTGCCACCTACCGCACAGGAGACTCTCTGCCACTTTCATCTCAACTGGTCCTGCATGACAGCCACTCACTCACTCACTCAGGACTTTAGGAGCATAGCAGGCCCCTGACGACCATCAGCCACATTGCTGGTCCTTCTCTGCTGTTGCCCCTCCGGATGCTTGTGGGGGTCCCTCTGACACATTTGGGACCGGGTGGCAATCTCCCCACCCCAGCCCTGAGCCTCACCGGCTCCAACTGTAGACCTCCCCTACATGCCTGCGAACAGGTGCTCCCCCTCCTCCTCGACTCCTCTCAGCTGTCTCCTTAACTCCCAACTGCCTCTCGACGACTCTCTCTCGCACTGGTTGGCACTTTGAACTTGTTATTACCCATGCATGAAACAGATTTCAGGCACAGGTAATAACCACTCAGAAAGCAGAACTGTCTCTTCCCATTTTATAATATTATGTATCCCCACCCACTCTACTACCCAGGTACCCAGAGATTCCATTAGTAAACAGAAATTTGTAGAGCCAGGAAGGGCATACTTAGCTGATCCCAACATGTTTTCAGAATCATCCTGGGGGAAGATAACATGGAAAAAAAGAAATACAAAAAAATAAAAACAGTACAACCACAGCAGAGTGCAACAGCAGTAAATATTCTGTTAAGCAAAATCTGGCAGATTTAGAGTAACAAATCTGACAACACTGGATATTAAAGAAACCATGCAGTTAGCCACTAGACAGGTCTAGTACAAAGCTAGATAGCAATGAAGAACAAAATGATTCGCCATAATGATGTTTTTTCTAGAGGATGTATTAATAATTAACACAATCTTGCATCGCCTCAGCCTTTAGTTGTTGCCCCGGAGACAGAACTTTAGAAAGTAGCAACCAAAAGGGGTTTCTGCATTTCCCATGAATCAATATGTAACACTGCCAGTGTTTTCTTCCCCCTTAAACCTCATTGCATTGTAGGGGAAGAGAAACTGCAGGGTTTGGATGTGAAGAAAGCTTTTATATTTCTACTTAGACAGAACAAAGATGCCCCGAACTGATAGCACACAGCTGTTTGTCACTTATGGTGAAGAAGGTAAATCAGCAGCTAACAAGGATATTTCTCATTGGATAGTCTCTTGCATTTAGTTTGGCTATGAAATGGCCAGCAGCAAGCAGCTACCTAAAGGCCTACAGGCATACTCCACTAGTGTTACATCTGCCCCTGTGGTGGCATTAAGGGTATACCCCTATTACAGGTATGTAGAGCAGCTACCTGGTCCACAGTACACACCTTTACTCTTCATTACTGCCTGGACATCCAGATTAGAATTGATGCCAGGTTCGCTATTTTAGGACTTCAGAACATTTTCCCTAACTAGGTTGTAGATCCTACCTCCCAAGGTACTGCAGGGAGTCTGCAAGATTGTACGGCATCACTAATACATTATTGTTACTAGCAGAAAAAATTACTCACCATCATAATGATACAGTATTTCTTCTAGAGGATATGTTAGTGATTCTTATGAGCCCTTCTTGCCTCCCCTTTTATCACCATAGTATAAAAGGGTTCTTTGGACTTAATAAAAATGTTTATTATAATTGTTTTAGCATTTCATTAGTGCAGATACTGCAGTTTTTGTTATTTTTATGGCCGTCCTAACCCCCTTCCCTGGCATTCCACTGTGTTTTGGCTAGAATCCAGGCTCAGACGGGCACTAGGACCCAGGGGAATCCAGGAACCCAGGCTGTAATATACACAGCCCATGTTTCTTTTCTATGTGGTTTTCTCCCCACCCTCTCCTCTACTTTGGCATGGAATTACCCTCCAGGCCTGCGTTTGAATGCAGTGACCTCCCTGTGGGGGAAGCACGCTCCCCACGGCCCCCTGCAGTGGTTGCTCTGGCACTGGATACACGGCACCATCCTCATTGATGGTAGGACACTGCCAAGTTACAGCTGCTGTGGTCAGGCCCCTCTCCTGACCTGGCGTCCTAAGCTCACTCTCAAACTCGGGTCACCCACGTGACAACACAACACCCTGTCGCGGGGCCATTGGGGTGGACAAGCACTGCTCTCTTCTTGTCTTTGGCTATAAACTTGTCACTAGAATGCTGGAGATAGTATGGCCATAATGCAGAGTGTCTGAACTTTGATATTCTAAAATTCTGTCTCCTGGCAACAACTTAAGGCTGAGATGATGCAGGATTATATGACATCACCATTATGTTCTCGTCACTAGAACTGCATGTTACAAATTAGCATAATCAGGGAAGATGGGCAGTCAGAGTAAGAACACTAGGGAAGGGAAGAAGGAGAGAATTGGGAAGAGAAAGGAGGGGCTTTAGGTTTGCTATATCCACTGCCTTCACTGGTAGGCTTTTCTGTAGGTTCTCCTTCTGTGGGAAAAGTGCCTCCTTATGTTTGCCATGACTTTACTGGCTCTGAGCTTCAGAGTGCAGCTCTTCAGCCTGCTGGGTCACACCACTCAAGCACTGCCATCTGTTTTGGTTTGGTGATACCCATGAGTACGCAGAACACTGAGGTCTCATTCCCTCCCAGCCTCCTTTTCTGCAGAGTAAACATCCAGCTTCTCTTCAGCTTTTACCCTGTACCCCTGATCACTTTGGTGGCCAAGCCCTACACACATGTGGTAGAGTTTATATTTTACATTTCACACCTAATAAAACAGTATTAAAATGGAAAATAAGTCACTAAACAAAAAGCAACAATAAAACAGTTACAACAGAATTAGGGTTGGGTGAAATTTATCTTCCACTGGTGAAATTCGGGTGAAGTGCTGATTTTGCTACCATGAAAGTTTTTGAAATCTCCACGAACATTTTGAGAAATCTTGCCAAAATTGGGATTTCAGTTGTTTCTCCCTAATTTCAAAAGCGTTAGAACAAACTGCACCAACTTTGGTATGCTGAAGTACCCATGCCATACAGAAATAAATTTATTTATTTATTTATTTATTTGAATTTTGGTAACCGGGTGAGACTTAATTCTGTATCTTTAAAAGTGACTGAGTTATAAACTTTCAAACTTTCATACTTTTTAAAATTACATTTTGCAGTTATGTAAATTGCAGAATTTCTGAAGAATTAGTTCAAATTTCACCATATTTATTATGCTGACTTTAACAAGGCCCATACATGTATGTACTGAGCTTCAGATCTCTGTCTTTAATGGTGACTGAGTTGTATGCCTCTAAACTTTCAGAAGTTTTAAAATTACATTTTATAGTTATTAAACTGCAGAATTTTAAGGCCTTATAATGATAAAACTAGAAAATGTAATATCACCAATGTTGTTAGGTTCCTTGACCCTAAATACTAGGCTTTCAGACTACCTCCATGGCCCAGCAGCAGAGCGTCACGCTGCCATGCTGATGACCCGCGTTCAGAAGCAAGCCTGGGAAGTCATGTCAGGAGGCAGGTCATGGCTGAGAGAGCTGCTGCTTGGCAGTGCATCTCAGTCAGGCAGGGTTGACAGCGGGTTCCACTAACACAGCAACCCCTGTGGCTGGGCCAGGGCGCTTTCTCTTGCCACAGGGAAAGCTGTGGCTGTTCGAATCTGACAGAGACACCACCCCCACCAGGGGAGAATGGAGGGGAAAAATATTCGGGAAAAACCTGGTAGCCAACTGAATGATGGCCTTTTTCAGCCTGATCCGGGTATATCCCTGTGAACAGGGTATATCCCCCAGAGACAAGCTGCCGGCTGTGAGAAAAAACAATGTGAAAAAAAAAATGTGTGCCGCCTCTTATATCTCTTGCTTAAAGCCTGGCCAGGTTATAAGCAGCCAAACATTCCAGAATACATTTGAAGAAGAGTAAATTTGAAGTCACTGTGGAGGTACCAAACATAGTGGACGCTTCTCTCGGTCCAAAGGCTGTGATGTCTGCTGCTATCCTGGAAGACCCTTTGACATCAGGAAGAGGAAAGGAGAAGGTGAAGGTTGCGGCTGTCCTTTGGCAACTCTAGTTCGAAGCAGGATGAGCATTGTAGTGGTGAGTGGTGGGGGTAACCAGTGGGGTGTGAATGTGAAAGCTCTACTGCCCCCTGGGAAAACACCATTGGCTTTGCATTGCCCTGTGTGGGAGTTGTTTCTGGATCAGAGCTGTGAGCTGGGTTGGAAAGGAGCTCCCTCCGTGTGCAGAGGAGTGGTCCTCCTTTTGACCTAGCTCCACTTTGGACTGGTGTGAGCCATGTTTTCTTCCCCCACTTCCTCGGAGCTTGTTTTCATCTTTCTTGGCTTGGAACTATATCGTTTCTCCTAAGGACTTGGCTGGCTATGTGAAGAGCTGCCTAAAGTGTCCTCTGTAGGTCGGCGGCCTTTCAAACCTGGCTCCTGGGCTGCCTGTTTGTATGTCCTCCCTTGACTGCAGAATTTCCATTCTCTGAAATGCTCTGGTGAGAGTGGAGCTTTTCTGATTGTAGACCTCTGGGTAAGAGTCCATACTGAAAGACCACTGTAAGTCAATACTCAGCAGCTGTGAGAGAAGTGCTGAGTTAAGTCTCTTCAAAGTTTGCCCTTCTAACACTGTTTGCTAGCAATCTGTTTTACTTCATTTGGGTCATGGTGGTGTGAGTGCCATTCCCCTTTTCTGCCCTCCCCTGATACATCAGAACTGGTTTACTGGATCCCATTGCCAGGACTGGACTGATTGCTGGTGCTCATTTTGGAAATCATCTTTCTGCTTAAACTGCAATCTGACTTTAAGCCCTTGGTGGATTGGACTGGTTTTATAGCACACCACACTCTAGAAAATGCTCTCCCATATTTATTTGTTTTAAATTGCATTTGGATTTGGGGGGGGTAAAATTTGGTCTCTGGGTGGGGATTTAGTGGCTTCGGGAAGGGTTGTGTGTGTCTGATGGCTGTGACTGGAGAATTTGTTCAGTGTGTGGTTATGTGTAGGTAAAATTGTTTCAATGTGTTTACGTAACTGGATGAGATGGGATATTGCTTATTTGCTTTGTGGCTTTCTGCCTCTCTATCCATGGGATATACCTCCCTGTAGGGATACAATGCAAGGAACCCTAGAGGAGGGTTCCCCGCCTACAGGTGCTGTGGGAATGATTGTGTCAGCTAAAGGTAGGTTAGGAAGAAGGGCAAAAAGAATACCTAAAGGTGTCAAGTATCAAATAGGTGAGGATGATGAATGAATGAATTCTGAGATGATGATGAGGGCTTACTTCCTAATAAGAGTGGAGAAAGCCAGAGTCACCATCCACCTCCATCCAACAGTGGAACCTAACTAATTAACTGAAGATAGCATTAACTCTAACTAATATTATGACCATTGGCATGTAGGAGAGGAAAAATCCCCTTTCAGGAGGAAACCTCTGGGGATCCAAGACCTAGGTCGCCTTCCTTCCAGGCTGACGACATTAGATTTGAGGATGTATGTCATCAAAGAGAAGGGTTCGGTAACGAAAGGAACATGAGTAGGTAGGATGACGAAGGAACAGGGAAAATCCCCAAAAGAAGGCAGAGATCAAAGAGGGAACATGAGGCCGAGAGAGAACAGGAGGCTGCCCATAGATCGAAGAAGGAATGTGAGGCAACGAGGAATACCATAGGAGGGTGGCAGGTCAATAAGGTAGCATAAGATCCAATGATAGGTATACCTGATTGAGCAAGGTGAGTAAGAAGACACTGAGGCCAATAAAGCATGATTATGTGATGCGAACAATGAGACCCTGATGTTGTAGTTGATGAGGTAGCATAGGATTCAATTAAAGGAATGCTCGAGTAAGCGATGGAAGTAGATAAACCTTGAGGCAAAGATGAGGGAATGATGACTGGAGTAATGAACTCAATACATGTGGGAGTATAGCCATGGGTCAATGATGATGGATGAAAGCCATGATGCAAGTGAATCCTTGACAGCTGGTATGAGAAAATTCAATGACAGGAATGGTTAAGGAAGTGAGTAAGGAGGCTCCCCGAAAGGAGGTAAATTCCAAGACCAAAAGGCATGTCTGGACCCAGAGGGTATGCAAACCCAATGCAAATTAAAGATGATGATGATCGCTGCAGGAGAGCAGCAGTGAAATACAACAAGATTGAGGAAGAGGAGACAGGAAATGAACTTGAACATGAACCTCAAGCGTTGGTGGTGAGCAACCAGCCAAGCAGCGATTGGATGAGGCGCCAGCCCGTAGCAAAGGGTGACAGACAAGAAGGCGTGGCCATGAATGGAAATAGGGTGAAATGAGGTGACTGACATTGCTGGCCAGAGGGAGGCAGCCAAGGTATACTGACGAAGTGATTGAAAGAGATGAGCAGGTCGAGGCGTGATATTGTGGAATGCGAGAAATTCAGATGATAAGGAGTGAAACCACATCTGGAGTAAATCCGTGATAGCTGATGATGGAATGCAGCCAAGAATGGAGGCTTGATGAGATAAGAAAGGGTAATGAAGGCCAGAATCAGGAATGAGGAACAGAGTCAGGAACCTGATACATGCAGCAAGGGGGTCATGGATAGATGAGGTGGCACATGAGTCGTAATCAGTATGCCCAAAAGAAATATCCACTGCTTGCACACTGAGTAGGTAGGGATGAGAAAAGATGCTAGGACGAGGAATGGAAAACAGGAAGGCACAAAGATGGACTGAAGCCATGGAGGCAGGTACTGGAAAGCGAGGTATGAAGGGATGAATGACGGTAGGGAGGGCAATGGGTAGCATCGGACCCAGCCGTCACATGGATATCAAATTGATACGATGTAGCAGAGACAGCAGTGGGCGAAGGAGAGGCAGACTCACGGAAAAAGGTATGCACTGCATATAGGATAACTGAACTGGGAGACCACAGGTCGATGAGTGATTGGGGAGAGGGGTGCAGCACCCCATACGTCGAATGGGAAGAACACCCCTCCCCCCTCAGCTAGTGGTCAAACAGGAATTCAGCATGTTTGCCGTTCATTTGCATCACCAGGTAAGAAAAAAGGTTTGTCTCCCCATACGACGCACAGGGGTAATGCCAAACTTCACCCAACAACTAACACACCAAAATCTGGCCAATGGAAAATCATGTACACAAATGCTCACAGCCTGGGAAATAAGATCCCAGACCTGCAGGCAATAATGTCAGAGGCTAAACTGGACATAGTAGCAATTAGTGAGACGTGGTTTACCAGTAACCACATTGGAGACTTCAGTACCTGGCTATGTATTGTTCAGAAGAGACCGAGGTGCAAAGGGGAGGAGTGGCCTGTTAATGAAAATATCAAAGCTACAGAAATTCAGAATACACATAAGGAGCCAGAAGAACTGTGGGTCACCCTGGAAACAGGAAATGGGACAGCCATAAGAACTGGGGTTGTCTACAGGCCCCACCAGAGGGAGGACATAGACACATTACTGTTAGAAGATATACAAAACATGACAGCTAAAGGGAGGTTCTGATAATGGGAGACTTCAACATGCCGGATACAGATTGGTCAATACCAGCAGGAACATCTGCCAGAACTAGACTCATAGTGGATTCCCTGCAGGGGAGGGCCTCAAACAACTGGTACAGCAACCCACAAGAGACAGGGCTATCCTAGATCTAGTACTGACTAACAAAGAAGGGATCACAGATCTCCAGGTAGAAGGTCACCTGGGGGCCAGTGACCATCACATGGTATGGTTCAAGTTGGCTACTACATCTAAATCATCCCATTCCAAGGCAAAAATATGGGACTTCAGAGGAGCTGACTTTGATAAGATGGCCAACAGAGTTAAGCTAGCCCTGGCAAAAAGAAACACAGGTGAGGGGGTACAGGCAAAGTGGGCAAGCATTAAGGATGCAATACTTGAAGCAACATCCCATTGTGTTAGACAGAAAAGGAAGTGCAAAAGAAGAAGGAAACCACTTTGGTTCTCAAATACAGTAGCAGAAAAGGTCAGAGACAAAAGGCTGGGCTTCAGGAAATATAAGGGAACACAGCGGGATGAAGATAGGGAGGCATACCAAACTGCCCTAAGGGAAGCAGGTAAGGCAGTAAGGCAGGCAAAGTCCCAAACTGAGGAAATACTAGCACGAACAGTAAAAGAAGGTGACAAGACTTTCTATAGATACATTAGTGAAAGGAGAAAGTCCAGAGGGGGTATTGCTAAGCTTAATGGAGAAAAGGGAGCATGTGGAGGAGGACCCTGTAAAGGCATCTATCCTAAATAGATACTTTTGCTCAGTATTTACTGAAGAGAAGGTAGGGCAGGGCCCACAGCTCAGCATCATGGACACAGGGGAGGGAGGTGAGCACTACTCCTTCACAAAAGAAAGGGTCCTACAAGAGCCATAAGCTCAGGGTGGATAAGGCAATGGGACCGGATGGCATACATCCCAGGGTACTTAAGGAGCTAAAGGAGGAACTAGCAGAGCCATTAGCAGAATTGTTTAGTGAGTCTCTGAGCACAGGAGAGGTCCCAGAAGACTGGAGAAGGCTCATGTGATCCCACTCCACAAGAGTGGTAGCAGGGAGGAGGCGGGGAACTACAGACCGGTCAGTCTTACCTCAGTAGTGGGCAAGATTATGGAGGCACTCCTTAAGGAAAGGATAGTGCAACACCTGGAATCCATAGGGCGCAGGATCCAAGACAGCATGGGTTTACAAAGGAAGGTCCTGTCAAACTAATCTCATAGATTTCTTTGACTGGGTAACCAGAGTGGTGGACCAAGGGGAGCAGTTGATGTCGCTACCTTGACTTCAGCAAAGCTTTTGACACTGTTCCACATAGAAGATTGATAAATAAGCTGGGTAGGCTCGGGTGGGTCAGAAGTTGGTCAACTGGGTGGCAAACTGGTTGACGGGCAGAAAACAGAGAGTGGTGGTAAATGGTATACAGTCAGAAGAGATACAAGTCACAAGTGGGGTACCTCAGGGATCAGTCCTGGGGCCAGTCCTCTTTAACATCTTCATTAGTGACTTTGCAGATGGACTAGAGGGTAAGGCTTGTCTGTTTGCAGATGACACCAAGATCTGCAACAGAGTAGATGATCCAGATGGGGTGGGCAGAATGAGAAGAGATCTAGATAAACTAGCAGAATGGTCAGAAGAGTGGCAACTGGGATTTAATGCAAAGAAGCAAAATCATGCACATAGGGAAGAGAAACCCTGAAGCCACCTATAGGCTGGGAGGGGAGTTGCTAGCAGTCACAAAGGAAGAAAGAAACTTGGACATCATCATCACTGATGACCTAAAATCATCCAAGCAGACCTCTAAAGCAGTAGGTAAGGCTAGGGGTTGTTAGGGTGTATTAGTAGGGGTATCACAAGTCGTAAGAGGGAGGTAATAATCCCTCTGTACAAGACACTGGTTAGGCCCCATCTGGAGTACTGCATGCAGTATTGGAGGCCACACCTTCACAAGGACAGTAACCAAATTGAGGCAGTCCAGAGAAGGGCAACCAAAATGGTGCAGGGACTGCATCAGAAGACATATGAGGACAGATTAACGGAGCTCAATATGTATACCCTTGAGCAAAGGAGGAGAGAGGTGATATGATCGAGGCATTCAAACACCTTAAGGGCATAAACAAGGGTGAAAAGAGTCTAACATGTTTAAATATAAGAAAAATAGCAGGACAAGAGGACACAGCATGAGATTAGAGGGAGGCCGATTAAGGGGAATGTGAGGAAATCTTTTTCACAGAAAGGGTGGTGGATGCATGGAATGGCTTACCACAAGAAGTGGTGGCTATGAATACAGTGCAGGGCTTCAAACAGGCATGTGATAGGCATAAGGGAGCAATACAAATGACTATGAATAGTTAGGCCACTGACAGAGCAAAGGCCGATGGCACATTTATAAGGTAGAAAAAGAAATGGGCAGACTGGATGGGCCTTGTGGTCCTTATCTGCCGTCAACTTCTATGTTTCTAAGTTTCTATGTTTCTATGTATGTTTCTATGTTTCTATGATTGCCGTGATTTGATGAGGTGGCATAGGGCCATATTAGGTATACCCAAAAGAAATACTGAAGGCAAGTCATGAGTGGAATGAATCCTTGAAGGCCGGTACGGGGCAAGAACTGCAGGAGGCATATCCTAGAGGCATTTGGCTTTCATTTTTTTTTTACACAAAGATATAGAGATATAAACAAGTTGAGTAATAATGAAGACCTCAGTGAGGCAGGAACAGGGTCAAAACCCCCAAAGAAAGCACAGGAGAGACGTGCAAGGAGCAGAATGGAAGGAAACCTGAGGAAGCTAAAGCTGCAGAATGAACAAGAAATAGAGACATGGCTGAGGGTGAAGTGCCTGGAAAGCGCAACAAGTAAATCTGCAAGACCCAGCTGTGCACAGCAGCCTGAGCGGGAAACTAGAGACACAAACAGCATAGGGCTGTAGGTGCACTCCACCCAATCCGTTGCACATAGAATGACTATCAGCAGAGATCCAGGACAGGCATGCATTTCCCAAAACAGGTGACGACTACAACTATACCTCCTTCCATAGCAGAGAACAGAGAGGTTGCAGACCAGCCCACCTTACAAAGGAGCGGTAACAGCAGTGTCCAATAGTAACACTAGGTAGGCAGAAAGCTGACCCTAGGCAAACAAAGCAAGGAGAGGCAAAACATGGGAAAGCGAAAACAGCAACGTCCTTGGTACTAATCTGAAATAGGTCCATAAGGCAACAGTGCCTCAGTACAATGGAAAATGCATGTCAGGTAGCATAGCTGGCAGGATAGTCTATAGGCCAGAGTAACGAAGCAGAATGAACTGGCAAATGCAACAGAATCGGGTTTGATGCCCGCTACCCCCATGCCGATCGTGTAGGAGATGGAGCATTACCGTCAGACACACCCAGAACCAGAGTGGCTGCAGGATGGCCTGAGAACGAATGAGAGATGCAATGACTGGGAGGACTTGGGGCGCCCACAGCACAGCCCAGAAGGGCAGCGCAGCGGCACTGAGCAACAAGAAAAGTGGCCAGGAGCATCAGGAAAGGTGGCTCTAAACAGCAGGAGCAGTACAAGTGGTACGGGGAATGGGGGGAAGAGGCAAATGGTAAGGGTCAAGAGAAGGGGGTAAGTTGGTCAGTCGGCGAGGATGAAATCCAGGAGAAAGCGGGACAGAACACATAGAATGTAGCAGAGGTCGCGAGGCTTCTACGGTCTGACTGCATGAGCAGGGAAGCGGCATAGTAATGCAGCCATGGTGAGGGAAGCACAGAAGGTGAAGTGCACCGAGGAGATGAGAGAGAAATAGGGGAGGAACTGAAATGCAGTCTAAGCATAGGGAGAGGAGATCCTGAAAGTGTTGATGGCAAAGGGGTAGATGCGGTCTGAGACAGGAATCAAACTCCTGCCGGAAAGCAGATGAGAAAGCGGGGAACAAATGGAGACCAAAGGCTGCGATGAACAATGGGCAGCTGCCAGATGGGGGAAAATGGAAAAATGCCAGAGAGGTGAAGGAGAGCAGCGCCTCCGGCTGCAACAAAAAAACGAATCCTGGAGGTGCCCAATATGAATGACCTTTTAATCCCTATGGGGAGTGATGTTGTTGCGCTGCCCATTGAACCTCAGGCTTAAAGCCCTCCCAATATAGTACAACCCAGCAGGTTAATACTATCCTTACTTCTTAAAAGGCAAGGTTTCTTGGGCTGTATCTTAAGTGTCAGTGGCTTCCTGGTTTGGCTAGGATGTGTCGGAGTTGCAGCCCTCTGTGATTCATCTATACTGCTTCCCAGCTACATGACCTCCACTCCTTCTCTGACTTCCCAGTACCAGCTACTGCAGCACGGCACTGCAGAGAGGTTGGGATTAGCAGGAGGTGTAGAGGTCAATGGTGGCAGAGAGCAGTGGGTGTAGCGGAGATGAGCAGGACAGGAGTGGTTTTGGTGCAGAAGATGCCATTGGAATAGACAGAGCCTTGAGCAAGGCCAGATGTGTTTGGTCTCCATCCCCAGAGGGACTGAGTGGGCTGGTAGCCAAAGGGCCAGCAGTTTCCTCAAATCCCCCTTTGGGCAGTGCTATGCAATGCCAGGTTGATAAGAAACAAGATTGCAGTTATAGCGAACTAGTATCAACCTGGCTTGCATCATGGAGACCAGGTGGGTTACGACACTGGGCCAGTCTTGGAGGTAACTGTCCCCTCTGGTTACTCCATAGTGCACTGCCTGAGGAGGGAATGCAGGGGTGGGGATGTGGCCATAATTTGTAGATCCTGCCTGGGTTTCATCATACACCTGACTGTAATGGCCAGGTCTTTTGAGTATGTGGCTGTTCATAGGGGTCCAGGTGTGGGCTGCAGGATCCTCCTCATTTATCGGCCCCCTGGGGCCAGAGGAGATTTCCTGCAGGAGGTTGTGGACTTTGTCATTGACCAGGTGCTGGAGTCCCCCCAGGTATTTAATCCTGGGGGACATCAATGCCTGGCTCAGTGATGAATTCTCGCAATTCAGTTACAACCTCCTCCAGCTGATGTAATCGCTGGGCCTAGCACAGGTAGTTACCTCTGTGACACATCAGCCACACTCTCGATCTGGTGTTTCAGCTGTGTCTCGGGGTTGACAGCCTCAAGATTGATCATGTCAGTTGGTCTGATCACTGTACGGTGGGATTCATGTTTGGGCCCCCCCAAAAGTCCCTCCCCTGTGGGGATGGTCAGCTATTGCCCCTTTAAGTGATTTGTCCCTGGAGGGACTGCTGGCGATGACTGACTTATCTAGAGTGGAGGCTGCATCTGCAGTGGGTGTTAGCAAGGTAGTGGCTACCTATAACAAGGTGGTATCAGAAGTGCTTGACTCCCTCGCACAGGTCTGTATATGACCCAGATCCTCTCAATTGAGATCCACTAGGTTTGATGGAGATCTCAAGGTGATGAAGAAGAAGGGTTGGAAGTTGGAGCATTGCTGGCGGAAGACTCGGTCAGAGGAGGACAAGCAGGCCCTGCATGCTTATTACAATGAGTACCAGAGGGTAACTACCTGTAAAAAGGCAGAATTCCTGTCCAGGAAAATTGCTGCAGGGAGGAACAGACCATCTCAGCTTTTCTGGACTGTGGACAGACTACTTCACCCACACTGCCTACAGCCAAAAAAAACTATTCCACTCACTTTATGTAAGGAGTTTGCTCTGTTCTTCTCTGACAGGATGTCCTCTATTCGGTTGGGGATTTCATCAGTGAGGCGAGTTTTGCCTTGCAGTGATTGGGCAGGGAGGAACAGATGAACTCTGTTGGTCTGGGAGGAGTTTAAACCGGTGGAGATGGTCAAGGTTATAGAGGTGATATCAGAGCTAAAGCACACATATTACGAACTGGACCCAGCCTAGACTCTTTTCTGGATGAGATGTGCCAGGGCTGTTCATGGGATTGCCTGCTGCTCAATGTTAGAGGGAGTCTTCTCAGAGGCCCTGAAGGAAGCTCTGGTGAGACCTTCTTGAAGAAACCATCTCTTGACCCTGTTGTCTCAGGAATTACCGTCCCATCTCCAACCTGCCATTTTTGAGCAAGGGGAAGGAAACAACTCCTGGTGGGGGACTCCATTGTTAGGAGGGTAGAACTAGGGGAGGAAGGGTACAGGGAGGTAAGGTGCCTGCCTGGCATCATGGCTTGGAGGGACAGGGAGCAAATCCCCAGGATCGCCAGAGCAACTGCATGGGGGAGGGAGCTGGATGTCATTGTCCACCTAGTGACAAATGATCTAGCTGAGAAAGGGATAAGAACAGTGTAGGAAGAGTTTGTGGAGTTTGGGAGGGGCCTTAGACAAATAGCACGCACACTAACCTTCTCGGACGTGCTGCCTGTCTATGGCATGGGCGAGGCTATGGTGCTCCACACCATGGGATTCAGTCAGTGTTTAAAAAACTGGTGCAGAGCTCAGAGGTTTGGCTTCCCTGGAGACTGGGGGGGTCCGCCTAGAGTGATGCAGGCCTATACTGGTGTGACAGTCTTCATCTGTCTAGGAGGGAAACCAGGATCCTAAATGATAGGTTTAAATGCTTCATTGGCAAGCATTTAAACTAGCCAAGGGGGGAGGCACTGGAAAGGAGCAGGGAAATCATAGTCCCCCCCAAAAAAACAAGGTAGTAAGTGAGGTAAACAACAAAATAGAGACGTCGACAGAGAGAAGGGCTGGGGTAAATGGAGAAATTGACAAAGGAAATAAGGACAGGGATGGGGCAAAAAGGGGTAAGGCCATCAAGAAATGGAGGGTAATGAGTACCAATGCCCATTGCCTGGGCAACAAGCTCCCTGAACTGGTGGCCTTGATGGAAGAGGGATGCCTGGATATTGTAGCAGTCACAGAAACATGGTATACAGAGAACCATGGCAGGGATGTTAACATACCAGGGTACACAACCTACAGGAGAGATGGGGGGAGTAGAGGGGGAGGAGTAGCTCTCTATGAAAGGGAAGGGATAAAAGCAATGGAACAAAAGAGTAAACAGGGAGGAGAGGAGACACTGTGGGTCACCTTAGAGACTGGAAATGGCACTACAATCTGCACAGGGGTTGTATACAGACCCCCATCTATTCTCAGGGGGAGGACATGGACAAGGATATGACAGAAGGCATCCTTAAGATGGCAGAGAAAGGGGAAATATTGTTGATGGGAGACCTGAATATGCCAGATGTTAGCTGGAGCACCTTTGCTACAGCCACATCCAAGAGCAGGGCCATTCTTGATGCTCTAAAGGGGGCATGCCTCAGACAGCTAGTTATGGAACCCACTCATGAGGAAGCAATCTTAGACCTCATACTCTCAAATGGGGGCAGTGAGAGGATCTCAGATCTAGAAGTGAGTAGCCATCTGGGAACAAGTGACCACCAGTGTGGTTCATGATAAACTCAGCTACAGAGTCAAGCCATACAAAAGTGAGGGTACTGGACTTCAGGAGGGCTGACTTTGGCAAGATGGAAGAGTGCCTTAGAAAAGCACTAGCAAACAGGCTTGACAGAGGAATGGAGCAACAGTGGGGAAACATCAAAACTGCCATTACAGAGGCAACAAGCCTTTGTGTGAAGCAAATAAATCAAAATGAATGAAAAAGCCACTATGGTTCTCAAAAGAGGTGGCAGGGAAGGTTAGGGAGAAAAAGGTAGCATTTAGGAAGTATAAGGAAACACAGAAGGGGCAGGACAGAGAACTGTACTAGTTAAGGCAGAAGGAAGAAGGGAGGGAAGTCAGAATACCAAAGGCCCAAACTGAGAAAAAGATAGTCAACTCAGTTAAGAAGGGGGATAAAACCTTTTATAGGTACCGCAGGGAGCACGGAAAGACAAAGGGAGGGATAGTGAGGTTGAATAGAATGGATGGTGGGTGGGCAGAGAGGGACAGTGAAAAAGCAGGGATACTGAACAAATACTTCTGCTCAGTATTCACAAAAGAGGAGGAGGGGTGTGGTACCTAATCCAATTAACAGAAGCACTCTGGATAAGGGGGTTGATCCCAGTCCTTTCACAGAAGAAAGGGTTCTGAAAGAACTCATAAAACTGAAGATGGACAAAGCAATGGGATCTGATGGGATTCACCCCAGAATTCTAAAATAATTAAGAGGAGAACTAGTGACACCACTGACTACCCTTTTTAATAAATCATGGGAGGATGGTGTGGTACCTGAGGACTGGAGGAAGGTGGATGTTATTCCCCTTCACAAAAGTGGAAACAAGACAGAGGCAGGAAACTACAGACCCATCAGTTTGACCTCTGTAGTAGGGAAAGTGATGGAATCACTTCTGAAGGAAAGAATTGTTGAGTACCTCAAGGCCAGTGGGGCACAGGACCCAAGACAGCATGGGTTCATAGTGGGAAGGTCATCTCAGACCAATCTAATTGATTTTGTTTACTGGGTGACCAAAGTAGTAGACCAGGGAGGGGCTGTGGACGTGGCCTACCTAAACTTTAACAAGGCATTTGACACAGTCCCACACAAAACATTAATAAATAAATTAACTAGCCTGGGAGAGGATCCCAGGGTGGTAGCCTGGGTAAAACATTGGCTGGACAACAGAACACAGCAGGTAATTGTAAATGGAGTCCATTCTGAAGAAAGGGGAGTTACTAGTGGGGTACTGCAGGGTTCAGTACTGGGTCCAGTCCTGTTTAATGTCTTTATAAGTGAAATTGCAGAGGAACTGGAAGGAAAAGGATAGTACAACACCTGGAATCCATAGGAGCACAGGATCCAAGACAGCATGGATTTACAAAAGGAATGTCCTGTCAAACTAATCTCATAGATTTCTTTGACTGGGTAACCAGAGTGGTGGACCAAGGGGGAAACAGTTGAAGTTGCCTACCTTGACTTCAGCAAAGCTTTCGCTTATGTTCCACATAGAAGATTGAATAATAAGCTGGGTAGGCTCGGGGTGGGTCAGACATTGGTCAACTGGGTGGTAAAATGGTTGACAGGCAGAAAACCGAGAGTGGTGGTAAGCGGTATACAGTCAGAAAAGATGCAAGTCACAAGTGGGGTACCTCAGGGATCAGTCCTCGGTTCAGTCCTCTTCCACATCTTCATCAGTGACATTGCAGATGAACTGGAGCGTAAGGTTTGTCTGTTTGCAGATGACACCAAGATCTGCAACAGAGTAGATGATCCAGATAGGGTGGGCAGAATGAGAAGAGATCCGGATAAACTTGTAAAATTGTCGTAAGAGTGACAACTAGGGTTTAACACAAAGAAGTGCAAGATCATGCACATAGGGAAGAGAAACCCTGAGGCCACCTATAGGCTGGGAGGGGAGTTGCTGGTAGTCACAAGGGAAGAAAGAGACTTGGGCGTCATCATCACCAATGACCTGAAATCATTCAAGCAGACCTCTAAAGCAGCAGGTAAGGCTGGAGGGATGTTGGGGTGTATTAGTAGTTGTATCACAAGTCGGAAGAGGGAGGTAATAATCCCTCTTTACAAGACAATGGTTAGGCCCCATCTGGAGTACTGTGTGCAGTACTGGAGGCCACACCTTCACAAGGACATTAACAAAATTGAGGCAGTCCAGAAAAGGGCAACCAAAATGGTGCAGGGACTGCATCAGAAAACATATGAGGACAGATTAACTGAGCTCAACATGTATACTCTAGAGCAAAGGAGGGAGAGAGGTGATATGATTGAAACATTCAAACACCTTAAGGGCATTAACAAGGTGAAAGAGTCTAACATGTTTCAATATAAGAAAAATAGCAGGACAAGAGGACACAGCATGAGATTAGAGGGAGGCTGATTAAGGGGTAATGCGAGGAAGTTTTTTTCACAGAAAGGGTGGTGGATGCATGGAACGGCCTACCTCAGGAAATGGTGGATATGAATACAGTGCAGGCCTTCAAACAGTCATGGGACAGGCATAAGGGAGCAATACAGATGAGTATGAATAGAGAGCCATTGACAGAGCAAAGGCATACGGCACATTCATAAGGTAGAAAAAGAAATGGCCAGACTGGATGGGCCTTGTGGTCCTTATCTGCTGTCAACTTCTATGTTTTATGTTTCTACTTTTCAACCATAGAATCAAGCTTTCAAGGTCTGATACAAATGCCAAGCCTTTGCCATTTCTTCAGCAGAGGGTTCATCCTTTTCTTTTGTGTGTGTGTGTGTATGTGTGTCCCTGGCATCTCCCTTTGCTTCACAGTGGGAGGGGCAGTGATATGTTTTTCTTTTTGTTTCTTTTTAGCAGGCACCGCATCAGAGCCTACTCAACATATCTTTTCTTGGTTTGGTCACTATTTTTATTTTTATCAGACTTATTATCAAAGGAGTCCCTAGGGAACTTGTCTTTAGGCTTATATTGTGAGGAAGACCCCTTTTCAGAATTTTTATTAGAGTGGGAGGTAGATTGAGAGGCCATTATCTCCAGTCATTTGGCTCTCTTTATTACAGTTTTCAAGCAAAATTTAGAGCAGAGCTCACAGCTATGTTCTCGACCCAAACACTTTAAACAAAAGTCGTGACCATCTGCCCTGGCCGCTATTCTGAATCTCTTAAGACAATTTTTAAATCCCGTTGATCCAGTTCTCTTTCTTAGTCTTTCTGACATACCATTTCATCAGAAAAACTATGAAAAGTATTGTTCCCAATATGGAAATATGTGTAAAGCGAATGGTTCCCTACTCTCGGGGTAAAGAACTGTGATTAAATTGGTTCCCTAATCCCTATGAGGAACAAATAAGTTAAAAGTGAGAAAAAAATGTGGTTCCCATGGGACAAAAGGGAACCGCTAATGTTTAGAAGTATAGAGAAATACAACCGCAAAGTTTTACCACAGATGTGTTAGATTTTTACTTCAGAAAAATAGCGGAACCGTTGAAGGAACCGCAAGTAAAGGAAATTTGCAGTTCCCTGGAACTGAAGGGAACTGTGAAAAAATATCTAGAATACAAAAAACTACCTCTAAAAATACTATAGGCAGCATTAAAATACCAAAATGAACACTTCTAAAAGAAAATAAACTTCTTCAAGCGAAGTGAGAAGAAAACATCTCAGGGGCAGTGTTGCTCAGTCAACGGAGAAATAATTCTGGTGCCCTCTAGGCCGGCCATGGGCAGTACACCCTCTTGCTCTCTTCTCATTGGCTAATTCCCTAAACTCATTACCATTGACTCCACCTCCGGGGCAGCTTAACCCAGCTGCCATTCTGCTATTGTCAATCATACCGAAGGACCCCTGAGGTGAGAATAAGTGAATCATTACGATAATATTGCAATAGTAGTAGTATATTTTATAGTTTAGAATCTGTATATAGGAATCCATTTGGAACCAATGGATTATCTACTCTGTTTGTATATATTTTCTTTCATAACTGCACATTCTTGTCTTTTTTGACTAATGTACTGCATACCATGATTAATATGTGATGCAATCTTTGTACTAAGGACCACACTGAAAATGAGTTTGCTCAATTTGACCTGGGATCAGGCGTGATCTCAGGTTTCTGTAGGATGGCCAGGGAGAGAGGATAAACTTCTGGTAGACTGCTCTCCTCTCCTCTCCCAGGGGAGAAGGTGTGCTGTTCTCGATGAATGACTTCCAGCAGGAGAAGTCCTGGTGGTAATGGAGGCCTGCAGGGCAGCACAGGAAGGGAAGGAATTATGGGACTTCAGCGATGCATGCATCTGCTTCCACATGTGCACAAGTTTGCATGTGCACCCCAGCACAGGGATCAGGGAGAAAATGGAAAATCTAGGTACCTGGGCATTATGAAGCCCCTGCCTATAACTTGGCTGTCTGTCCTGCCTCTCCAGTCCTGAAGTGAATATGGATATGTCAGCTGGGGGAGGAGAACAGCCCTCCCTTCCCACCCTGCCACAGAGGGAATCCATGGGGATGAGATCTCAGAACACAGAGAGGTATGGATGACCGATGAGCATGGGGACAGGGCTGATAGCTGGCCAGGTCTGCTAGGGGAAGTTAAAAACCTTTGTGGAACATACTGCCTTCCCAGAGTCCTGGCAAGGAAACATTATATATTTAATACGTAAAAAAGGTCACTCATTGATCCACAAATGTATACTCCCATGAGCCTGATTGATAATACTCAAAAACATCTGTCAGCATTTTATTAAATAGACTGGAAAGACTAGAAATGTGAGTTGAAGTCAATCAAATCTTAGATAACGCCCAAAATGGTTTCAGAAAGGGTCACTCAACAATACAGCACTGTCAAGTTGTATCACACCTTGTTACTAAGTATGTTAAAGCAGCAGTGAATAAATCTGATGAAAAGTTTGACATATATTTCTTATTCTATTTTAAATTGCCCCTTATCTACTGACTTGTGTGATACCCTCCTTTGCACAATTTGAGTCTACTTTAGTACTTTTTTTAACATCTAAAATAATAAACAGAACTCTCCTTTTAATATGGCTTTGGACAGGTTTTCCTCAGTATTCTCAACTGCTTTTGTACATCAAGGCCCAGACATTCAAAAGAGTTGAGCCATGCGCAACAGGGTTGCGTTTGCACAAGTCCGAAAATGCACCATTCTGCGATATTCAGCAGGTGGCAGTTGTGCCCCTCAAATCACGCTGAGCAACAGTGCAATGATAATGAATGCATGCACAACCGAAGGGGGAGGAACCATGCATAAATGGCACAGTGCGATATTTAACAGCTTGCGCCATGTGCAATAGGGGAGCAAGTGGAAGTTGCGCCATAGCGGAAATGAGCCAAAATAAAAGGGAGCAAGGGAGAGGCACAAGAATGCTACAGGGAAGCCACATGAGAGCCAAAGATAGCAGGGAAAACTGGGCAGCAGGGACACACAGGCCAGGCAGGAAAGGGCACCTGGAAGCAACAGCCACAGGGGAAGGTGTGCGGAGACAGTGCAAAAGGGGAAGTACACCACTCAGCAGTGAGGCAAGCACAGGCAGGTGTTCCCGGTGCAGGGGAAGTAGCAGTCAGGACAGCGGGGGGGAATACAGTAACAGCTGCTGGGGGCTAACACAAGCCAGGGACATGGACAGTGCCACCTTCCAGATGGAGGCCATAATGAGGGGGTGAGAGGCGGGCAGCAGGGGGTGGCCATGGAAGGGCCCATGGGTGGTATGCCTCCAGCCAGGCAATAGTAATACTGAGCCGCACCACCTTCGAGCTGTACTGTGATACCGAGATCGTGGTCCGGTACCGCCTGAATCGAGCAATTCTGAGGCGGTTCTGTGAGCTGTGCAGTGATGTGATGCAGGCACCCACACGATGGAGCCATGCCCTGTCAGTGGAGATGAAAGTGACAGCTTGCATGTGCTTGCTCGCCATGGGTACCTTCCAGAGACCAACTGGGGACACCACAGGCATAACCCAGTCAGCCACGTCACGCCACCTCACCCAATTCCTCAGCGCAATGCTGCCACATGCTGTAGAGTACATCCATTTCCCCAGCACACCAGCGGAGTGCACAGCAAACATACAGGAGTTCCACAAGGTAGCACGTATGCCTGGTGTGCTAGGGGCAATAGACTGCACCCATGTAGCCATCCGCACACCACCTGGCCCCAAGGGGGCCGTATACATCAATCACAAGGGCTATGCCAGCATCAACTGTGAGGTGGTGTGCGATGCCAGGGGGTGCATAATCAATGTCTGTGCTACGCACCCTGGGGGAGGACATGATGCCTTCATCTGGCACCAGTTGGCACTGTGCCACAGATTCGAGAATGGGGATATCCCCACTATCCACCTAGTGGGTGAGTATGCAAACCACATGGACAATCATAGGACCTGGGGGGGGCATGGTCAGAGGTGACATGGGTAGTGGCCTACATGGCCCAGGGCAGGGCGATGCTGATCACCAAACTAACCTTTACCCTCTACACACAGGTGACAGTGGATACCCACTCCATCCCTGGCTGCTCACACATTACTGGTGGCCCGCGACCCCATCGCAGCAATGCTACAATGAGTCACATGCCACCACATGTAATGTCATTGAGCGGGTGTTCGGGATGCTGAAGGCATGCTTCCGTTGCCCGGACACCTTCGGTGGTGCCCTACAGTACAGCCCCTCAAAGGCCTGCGGGCTATTCCCGGCCTGTTGCATCCTGCACAACATGGCCAACGAATGTGGGAGAGCTGTACAGGTTGAAGAGGGGGACAAGAAAAAATTACTCACCTTAGTAATGTTGTTTCTTCTAATGGAGTCTTGCTATATTATGACATATGCAGTATAACCCCAGGTTAGAACTGCTCCGGAGGTGAAAGAGTTAACTTTCCATGCCAGGCATGGAACCTTGAGCGCGAGCTCGGTTGAAAACACTGTCTGTTGTTGCTCAAACTTAAACTGTCAGATCTTTACGAGCAAAACTCACTAAGGTTCTGTGTGAAGTCAGAAACCCACACTAGCCCATTGGCTACTAACTACAAAAACACATTTGTGTTCTTGATCCCAAAACAAAGACTCAAGTCAGGGAATCAAGAAAGAAAATTAAAACATAACACCCAGGCACCCTAAGAAAGGGTGAAACAAAGTGGGCATCTATGAAGTGCCAACATTGCGCTGCCCACCCACATCCCAAAAATAGAGGTTCTGAGAGGGCAGGTTGGGGAGGTCATAATATAGTAAGACTCCATTAGAAGAAACAACATTACTAAGGTGAGTAATTTTTCTTCAAACAACATGAAATTGCTATATTATGACATATGCAGACTACACAGCAGTACCTCCATGGAGGAGGGACAGAACCTACTTAGGAAATAGGCTGTGAAGCACGGCTATGCCAAATCGAGCATCACTCCTAGCCTGGATGTCCAGGGAGTAATGCTTAGTGAAAGTGTGAACTGTTTTCCAGGTAGCTGCTTGACATATCTCTAGGATAGGAATGTCCCTGGCAGCAGCCAGAGACACAGCTGTACCCCTGGTAGAGTGAGCCCTCAGGCCTGAGGGAGGAACCTTACCCAGTTTTTCATAGCAAAATTGGATACAAGAGACAATCCACCTGGCAATGGATCTTTTAGTGGCAGGTTTTCCTTTTCCAACCTCACCATAAGTGAGGAACAATTTGAGGGAGTTAAACCTGTGACCCTTGGTATGTTCTATGTAGTAACTAAGAGCTCTTTTGACATCTAAACTGTGCAATCTCCTCTTGCCTGAGGAAGAATGGTCAGTGAAATACACAGGAAGGGACATGGATTGATTAAGGTGGAAGTCTGAAACCACCTTAGGCAAAAACTTTCTGTTAGTCCTGAGGATCACCTTATCCCTGTGAAAGGAGATAAAGTCAGGTTCCACTGACAATGCTTGCAACTCACTTATGCACCTGGCAGAAGTGATGGCTACCAAAAACACAGTTTTCCAAGTCAAGTACTTGAGCTCTGCTGAAGACAATGGCTCAAAAGGGGGGTTGCATAAGCTGGGCAATGCAAATATTAAGATCCCAAGCAGGGAGGGTCCCTGAATGGAGGGTTGGTGTGAAGCAACCCTTGAAAAACTTGGAGAATACAGGGTGAGCTGAAAAAGAAGAAGGTTTACCTGCTGATAAGAAAGTAGACACGGCTGCCAGGTGCACTTTTAGGGTAGCTGATCTCAGCCCCAAAGAATTCAAATGCACCAAATAATCCAGGATTATGGGCAAGTCAGCAGATTCTGGTGGAATATGCTTGCCAGAGCACCATATGGAAAAACTCTTCCATTTGGAATTATAAGTAGACCTGGTGGAAGGGTTCTTAGAGGCCTTCAAGATATCCAATTCATCTTGGGAGAGGTGTAGGTCAGCAAACTCTAACTCTTCAAGAGCCATGCCTTGAGATAGAGAGATTTGAGGTTTGGATACCAAACCCCCCCCCTGGGCACAGGTTAACAGATTATGATTCCTGGGGAGGTGCAGGGGGGGGTGGACTGCGAAGGACATGAGGAGTGGGTACCAGGGCTGTCTGGCCCAATCTGGAGCAATCAGGATCATCTTGCAGGGTTGAGATCTGATTTTGACTAGCACCTTGAACAGAAGAGGGAAGGCATAGAGAAACTTCCCTTCCCAACTGAGAAGGAAGGCATCCAGAGGGACTGAGCCCAACACTGGGGGCCTGCAGCAAAAAAGGGGAAGTTGGTGATTGTCTGGGGCTGCAAAAAGATCTATCTGCGGGGTGCCCCATCTGGCAAATACTACCTCCAGTACTAGGGGATCCAGTGCCCATTCATGATGGCCCTGGGAAATCCTGCTGAGAGCATCCGCTAGGACATTGTCCTTGCCTGGAAGGTGAACTGCCGTAAGGGAGGCGTTCAGGGAATAAGCCAGAGACCACAACTTCATTGCTTCGGTGCACAAGGTCGTAGACCGAGTGCCTCTGCTTGTTGATGTACCATAGTAGTAGTATTGTCTGTCTGACCTGTACAACCTTGTTCTGAATAGATGTGGAAAAACCTGGAGTGCTAGAAAACTGCTCTGAGTTCCAACAAATTGATGTGGAGCAGAGATTCCTGTGGGGACCACAACCCCTGGTAGTGAGGTCGCCCATGTGAGCTCCCACCCCAAGAGGGATGCATCTGTAGTAAGGGTCAAGGAGTGAGACTGGGGTTGAAGGAAACCCCTGTCTCAGATTGCTCTGGTCCTGCCACCACTGAAGGGCCTGGATCAGGGTTCGAGTCACTGGGATCAATTTGGTTAGAGGGTCTGTCCTTTGAGACCAAAGGTTCTCAAATGGAACTGGACGCCCTCATCTGAAATCTTGCTCCCTGCACTACTGCTGTAGAAGCAGTCATGTGCCCAGGAGCTGTAGAAAATGCCTTGCCGTCAGAGACCTGCAGGGTGAAAGAGGAGGCCAGAGAGACCAAGGTCCTTGCTCTTTCCAGAGGGAGGAAGGCTCTGGCCTCTTTTGTGTTCAGTTCTGCATCTATGAAGGTGAGAAGCTGGACAGGCTCTAGAACAGACTTTGGAAGATTGAGAAGGAAACCTAGAGATGTGAGCAGTTGCTGTGTTATCTGAAGGTGTAGTTTGACCTGGTCTGGGGACTGGCCTACTATGAGCCAGTCGTCCAGATAAGGAAAGATTGTAAACTTTTGTCTTCTTAAGTGGGCAACTGCTACTGCCAGGCATTTTGTGAATACCCTCGGGGCCGAGGTGAGGCCGAAGGGCATTGCTCTGAACTGGTAATGGCCTGAGGGCAGTTCGAATCTGAGGTACTTTCGTGGGAGCTTCTGATAAGAACATGGAAGTAGGCATCCTTGAGGTCCAGGGAGGCTAGCCAGTCCCCTGGCCTTAGAGAGGTAAAATAATTCTCAGAGTCACCATTTTGAACTTTGGTTTTAAAGGTGCTTGTTTAGATACTTGAGATCCAGGATGGGCCACCATTCTCCTGTCTTTTTTGGGGTAAGGAAGTACCTGGAGTACAACCCTTTGCCCTGGTGTAGGGGTGGAACCCTTTCCACAGCTCTGAGAGCCAGGAGGGCAGAAACTTCTGTTTCTAGGGCAAGTGCCTCTGATGGATTTGCAGGTGGAAAGGACCTGGCTCTCATCTTCGGAAATTATTTGAAGCTGAGAACCAGTCCCTGGCTTACTACTTCCAGGACCCACTTGTCTGATGTTAAAGACTTCCAGTCCTGGACAAAGTAAGCCAGCCTGCCCCCTACCGTAGTGTAGAATCGGCCCTGGCCACCCCATCAGGGAGCCTGTTTTGCAGGGGCTTTGGGTTGAGAGGTAGAAGCAGGCTTACTGGAACTCCTTCTGCCTCTTCCTCTAAAGAAACCCCTCTGGGCATAAGCAGAAGAGGAGGCCTGGGCTTGGTTAAAAGGCCTATGAAAAGGCCTGCCCCTGCCCCTGACATGCTGCCTTTGAGGAGTGGCTTGCCTTTCTTTGGCCTGTGCACTCCTATAAGTGGTCCTATACTCATCCATTTTCTTCATATAATTCTCTGTCTGCTCCCCAAACAGAGAATTGCCCACAACAGGAAAATCCATTGCCTTAGACTGTGTATCCTGTGACAGGGCAGTACATCTGAGCCAGGCCATTCTGCGAAGAGACACAGATGTAGCCATGACTCAAACATCATTAGAGTCTACTGCAGCATGAAATTGCACCTTGGATGCCTCAATACCATCCACAGCCACCTGCTCCAGCTCCCTTGCAAGCTGGTCAGGGGCCTGTTTTGCTAGGGCCAGCACAGTATCCCATCTGGATTTCTGGTACCTAGCAGCATAAGCCATATAGTTTGCCTGTCTGAGTCCTAAAGATGCTGCCATGTACTGTTTCTTTGCCATGGCATCCATCCTCCTGGAATCCTTTTCAGGAGGGTGAGAGGCTAGAGGAATATTAGCCTTGTCACAGGCTACAGCCTGCACTACTCCCACATGGCTGCATTGCTGAGAGAGGAACTCCGTATCAGAGCCTGATAATGTATACCTCTTGTCCATCCTTTTATCAACAGGAAGGATAGAGTGAGGAGTTTTTAGAATTTTTACTGTCTGTTTCCTAAAGGATTTGTGCAAGGGAATAGACAGTCTCCTAGACCCATCATTTCTACATAATCAGGCTCTTCTTGGTCATCAACAGCTTCCTCAACAGGGAGTTGGAGAGTTTCAGCAACTTTCTTATAAAACATAAAATGAGAAGGGGACTCAGATAGCCTGGGGGGGGAACCCCTGATGGTCTGTCTGGAGAGATGTCCGGTTCAATGGGCACATCCAGACCTTCAAAATCACATTCGCTCTCCTCATACCCCTTCTCCCCTTCCTCCGGTTCATAAAAATCCTGAAAATCATAATCTTGAACCGGTGGAACCATCCGAACCGAGTGCTTCTCTGATGGTGTCGGTTCGGACAGAACCGGGGAAAGAGACTGGACAATTTGAATAGCTTTAGCTATTTCCTCAGCGGTTGGAGAAAGAACTTTTGGCTCCACACCAGCTGACTTTCTAGCCCTTTTAGTTGGAACCGGCTCCTCAGAGCTGGCTCTACATTTGTCCGAGGAAGTATCGCCCTGGTCAGAGGGCACTCCCTCAGGTTCGGTTGGAACCGAACCGGTTTGGCCATCCGGGTCAGCGGACGTTTTGGCCTCCCTTCCCCTGAGCCTACCAACTCTTTTTTCCACGGTGGCAGCAGGAAAATTCTTACAAATCTGGCAGTCTGCATTGAGGTGGTCAAACCCCAGACAATATACACAGGTGGTGTGTGGGTCAGCATTAGCAAAGGCTTCTCCACAGAGGCCACAGTGCTGAAACCCAGTGGGTCCGGTTTTTCCTTTGGGTTTCTCAGACATAGTGCCAGCCTAACCAAAACTTGCCCGTTAGTGGCAATCCGCCAAGCAAGACTCTCTTATCGGTTCTCAACCGTGTCATGGGTCGTGGAAAAAAACGTAATGAAATCCATTTTTTTTAGAACCAATAAGAACCGGGAACCACACTCTAAAGGACTAGAAAGTTATTTTAAACCAATCTGATCGGTTCAAACCGAACCGAAAAAGACGTTTACAAGTTCCACACAGAAGAAATAAATGTAAGCCTATCTATTACTTACAATACCACAGACAGAGCTTGAACCGACCGATTGCGGTTTAATTTCGGTCAATAAACCGAAAATTACAACTTTTTAACCGACAAACAAACCGAGCAGCAGGAGAAATCTCCGGAGTGACTGTTCAGTGAGGCGGAGTAAAGAATCTGACAGTTTAAGTTTGAGCAACAACACACAGAGTTTTCAACCGAGCTCGCGCTCAAGGTTCCATGCCTGGCATGGAAAGTTAACTCTTTCACCCCCGGAGCAGTTCTAACCTGGGGTTATACTGCATATGTCATAATATAGCAAGACTTCATGTTGTTTGAATGATGAGGACGATGAGGTCGTCAGTGATGATGGTGATGAGCAGCCCCACCTGGGCGACGGGGCCCCCAACTGCTCCGGCTGGCACAGCTGTACCGGGACACCATCACGGAGGAGCACTTCCGCCAATCCAGGTAAGTCATGGGGCCATGTGCAGCCAATAGTGGCTAAGACACAACCCACAAACATGCATGGACACACACCAGGGGTGCATGCCATCAAGGGAAGTGGCAGGGCATGGAACCACACACACAACCAGGGATGGGTGAGCTCTAACATGCCACACGGGTGGACACACTCACATGCACACACAAACAATGCACGAAACATGCACAAAGGGTAGGAAGCACACCGACCCAGAATACCACCCCAAGCCACACACATGTCCACAACAGACCACCACGTCCACTGCCTGTCCATGTGCGTGTGTCAGATGCTGAGCACCATTGCACATTGGTATACAGCACAATGCAGGCATCATCATGCACACGCAACTGCAGACAGCAGCCAGGAGGGTGTGCAGATGGACTGTGTGTCTGCGTGCAGGGCCAGGTACCCACCCGTGCAATGCCCAGTGAAAGACACAATGCACACAGGGCAGCACCAGACAGTAGCCGCATTGGGAGACAGGTCAGTCAGGCGACACAGTGCCCCGGATGCCATGGATGCGTGGGTGGCCCCACCGAGACTCGCCAGCACTGACACGCCGACCACTGGCCTCATGGGGTGGCACGATGGTGCCCCAGGGGTTCCACTGCATGAACGCGAAAGTGCTTGCACAGGGGTCTGCAGCACACCAAACATGCCTATGCCTGGTGTGCTCAGGATGCCCACAGCTGAACCCAGTGTCAACAGGGAGGGTGTTGCACGACGCCTGGAACGGGGGGCGGACAATGCACTGCGTGGTGTCTGCAATGCGTGGGCACATGACTGTGTGCCCATTGTGGCCATGACAGCAGTGAATGCCTGTGTCTGCCTGTCAATGGCAGCGGTCACATCCTCCCACAACCGGTCCATCCCTGCCAGGATCAGAGTGGTGTCTCTGCTGCGACGCTCCTCTGCCCGCTTCAGAGCCGCACACAGTGCATCCACCGACGTCGCAAGCCGCATCTGCTGCTGGACTGATGCTTGCAGTAGGCGGGTGTGCTCATCCAAGAGGTCATCTGCCTCCTCGGCATCCTGTCCCTCAGGGTGTGCGTGGCCCTGATGCTCAGCACCCCTTGAGGGTGTGCGCTGCACACCAGGACTAGGTCTGGGCATGTCAACAGGTGATGCACAGATGCCGCCCCTTTACCCTGTACCCCCAAGCCCATTGGCCGCCTGCTGATACTGCCCCACCGGCTGCCACTCCCCAGGGCTCACTGTTGCCACCGCAGTGGCCGCAACAGTCCCACTGTCCTGTACACACACCAGTGCTGCCCCACTGGTGCTGACAGACACAGGCTGGGACTGTGCTGACATGCAGACCTCCATGGCAGCACCGCCCACAGCCATGGCTGCGATGCTACCTGCTGTGTGGCCATCCCATGGCACACATGTGTCACTGCCCATGCCATTAGTGACATCATCATCGGTGACGGACCCGGCACTGGCCCGAGTCACAGCGTGCTGGCATTCGTGGAAGCTGACACGCCGGGACATGGGCAGAGCCTCCTCCACACCTGTTCCAACAACATCAGTGTGGACAGCCAGGTGGGACCACTGTAGCACTGAGCCACGTATACCTGTGGAGGTGGAAGGGCCCTCCTCCATCTCCAGCTGACTGGCCTCAGAGAACAGGCCCACCACCGCTGACCCATACAGATGCTCAGGATCTGTAGGGAAAACAAAGACGCGTTACTGCATGTGACCTACCCTGCCCCCCCATAGACAGACCATGACCTACCATGCAGTGATGGGCTACTAACCGTCTGGAAACCACCACCCCAGAATACCCTCAATGGCACAACTCCTGTCCATGCCCATCTTCTTCTTGCTCTCCTGCACAGAGCGTTGGTGGCTGCCATGTAGGTTCACTGCACGTGCCACCTCCTCCCATGCAGCAGCACCGGCTTGAGGTGTTCCCTGCCATCCACTGAGAAGTGGCTCCTGATCCAGGTAGGCCTCAAACAGGGCATCAGTCTCGGCCTTGGTATAATTAGGCCTCCTCCTCCTCCTCCCACCACTGTGTTCCTCCTCTCCCACAACTCGCTCGGTCATTATTTAGCCTGTAAGAATGACAGTTGTTACCTGTGACTGTGCAGTCCCATGCATGTCCCTAAATCCACAGTCCACACTCCCAAACAGCATGCAACTCACCAATAGACTGCAGTAACCGACTGTGGGCCAGTGCAGCCCAATGTCGCACTTTTATAACGCAACCCATGAAATGAGGTGAGGCGCAACTTTTAGTGGATGCAAATTGCAGTGCTGCACCACTGAATGGCTGATTAGCTGTTTTGCATATAACGACTGAATATTGTGCTGTTCCGCTTTGAGCAATTGTGTTGAATGTGCTGAGCCAAGGGTGCAGTTCTGTGACATGTGCAGTACACACCTCACTGCGCATGCCCGGGTTGCTGACGCAGGCGTCTGCCGCGCTGCTGACGTGCTGACGTGCTGTGCACGGGAAGCAATGCAGGTCACAGCCACCATTGTGCCAGTGGTGCTATAGCGATGTTCACCTAAATAGCGCTGTGGCACTGGGCCATCATAGGTGCACTGGGGCAACAGTGCAGTAGGCCACTACTGAAGGTAGCACACAGGCATCCAATCGTGCTACATGCATTGGGTTCCAATGGCGCTTTGCCTGTCCGTGCGCCAGAGCCCCTTGACCCTGTGCCCGACCTTTGCCCCCTAGGCGCCATGCATCAGGCATGGGTGCACCACTATTGCGCTGTTCAGTGACAGTGCGATAGGAAATGGCAGTGCTGTACCGTGCAGCATCTGCACATGGGGAGCCACGCTGTACAGTGCCATTTTTGCAGACTGAGCTAGGAGAATGGTGCGGAGGAGGGCTGCACAGTGGAGCCAGGTAGTACTGACCAACCTAGTGGCCATAGTGGAGCCACTCCATGGACCACTGTTTAGGGAGGCACCCCTGGACAAGTCCAGAAGCCAGGTGTGGGAGGAGGTGACCACTGCACTAGAGGAGGCCACAGGAAGGGGGCAGACAGCAGAACAGTGCCGCCACAGGTATGGCGACCTGTGGCGGAGGGAGCCAGACCTGCTTACCCACCAGTGGGCACGTGCCAGGAGGGGCATGGTGCCACTGCCAGGTAGGTGTTATATCAACACACTTTTATTTTCCATATGGGTATCACAGTTGTATGTGTCCAGCACATGGGGAGGGACCGTCAGTGTTGGCTGTGGTGGTGTTATCAGGTTGCAGGGTGGGTGGGTGGGTCTGGCTGGGTGGGAGGGCACACACCTGGGGGCAGTGGGGCTTTGCTACAGGATTGTACTGATGTTCCTCTCTCCATGTTTGCACCACAGGGCCAGAGGAGCGGCGTCTAGCCCATGAAATGTGGTGCCACCAAGAGGACAGGGACGCACGGAGGGGCGACGGTCCACAGCACCCCAGGGACTGGCCTGATGATGGTGAGTGCCATACCTCCGTGATTACTATTGCATGCTGTGTAACAGGGTGGGCAGCGGGGCATAGCCATCATCCATTGACACCACTACCATGCATGCAACTTGTTACAGTCAGCACTGTCCAGTGGCACTGCATGTTTGAGAGTGCGTCGATGGCGGTCCATGCGTGCACTGGGTACATTGCTGTGCCACTGCCTTTGCACCACATAGCCATGTCACTAAACGGCGATGGTGGTGCTGTGCATGACTTGGCCGGTGGGTGTGTGCAGTGTTCCGCATGGCTGTATGCGCCTGGGTGGGAAGGTCTTGTGGACATGATCACTGTGGGTGGTCACACACCATCACAGAGGCATGTCCCACGGCTGTATGCCATGCACAGTGGGTGGGCTGCATGGGGCTGTACATTCACACCTATTGACTGTGCTTCCTTGTCCTAGGTGTCCACCAGCTGATGGAGATAAGTGAGGCGTTGAGGGAGATATTGACTGTGGCAAGGGCATCCTTAGAAATCCTTCAACGGATTGACCAGATTGGGGTCCGCAGGAGGCACCAGCAGAGGAGCAGACAGAGCGGGGAGCAGGGCTCCCATTAACAGGCCCCCCTGCCCCTGATATCCCCTACACCCCTGCTTTCCTGTCCCATTTGTTCTCCCCTGCCCCTTACGCACCCCCACCTTCTTCGTGGCCCCCCCAACTTTGTATATAGTTCATTTTGTTATTTTTTTTTAATACAGATCTTTTGATATGAATACTGTGGTGGTCTCTGATTTGCAGCGGGCTATAGGTGCTCAGCTGCAGTGGTGTGCATGGCGTCAGGGGTGGTGCAGTCATGGGTATATGTGTGTGAGTGTCCATGGGGAGGTGACTATGGTGTGGGGGTAGCTATCAGTCAGTGTCTGTGGTGTGTGTGTTGTTCCCTGATCACCAGATGACTGTGTGCAGTGGTCTGTGGTGCATGCTCTGTGTCCATGGTGCCCCTGTCAGCCCGTCCATGGCCTGTGCAGCTGACACCCATGCATGTCTGTGACCTGCATGGTCTGCTGGCATGTCAGTGGTGGCTGTCCATGCAGGGCAGCCACTGTACCTGTCACAATGCTGGGTTGCCACTTGTCACTGGTGTGGTGCATGTCTGCCTCGGGTGACACTTTGGCATCCACAGTTGTTGGCCCACCTCCATGCTGAGGCTTGTGTGTGTTGAAGGGGATGTGCACCACTGTCTGTGACTTGTGCTCCGGGCAATTGATGGTGGCCAACAGGTCCACAGTGCCTATGCAGGGTGGCTGGCACTCCTGTGTCATGGAGAACTGCAGGTTGTGTGTACACAGTTTACATAGGCCCACACTTGGGGCTTGGTTGCCCCGCTACTGCGTCCCTGTGTTGTTGTGCCCTTGGGTATGGGTGGGTGTATGGCTACGCACTGTATGGTATCCGGTGCGGTGCATGCTTCCACACACCACTGTGGGTGTCTGCGCTGGCTGTTGTGGCCAGTGCAGGGTCGGGGTGTGTCACTGGGAGAGTGTGCAGGGTGCTGTACCACTGATGGTGGGGTTCAGGGCATGCCCTGTCCCATGTGGGGGTGCCTCATGTGCCGACACATGGTGGGTCTCTCAGCAGTACCTCAGGGGGTCTGTGTGTGGTGGCACTGTGTATGTCATCATTCCATCGCTGTGTGCTGCCACCCGCTGATGGCTGCTCATGGTGGGGCTGCCTTGCATGGTTCTGTTGTGCACAGGGTTGCATTGTCACAGTGGGGGTGGTGGCATGCATGGGGTTTCCTGCAGTGGTGGACGCTGCTCCTGGGCAGGGTGTCTGGGGGTCATGGTGCAGGGTGTGCTTTGCATTGGGGGGATGTTGTGGCACGGGGTGGTCAGCCCTCCTTGTGTGTCAGTCACAGCTTGCCCAGGGGGGTGTGATGGGGCACCATGGCCCGGCTGTGGGTTGGTTGCTTGTCTCCATGGGCCAGTGGTTATTCCAGCCCTTCCCCAGTTGTGCAGTGCATGGGGTGTGGGGGGATGATGTCTGTTCTGCTGTGTGTTCCAGTGCCCATCTGTAGCATGGGTGGTGGGCCCCTATCTCCCTGGTTGTGCAGTTGCATTGCCACCCTGCTGCTAGGGGGCATCCCTGGTTGCGCTATGGTGCCTCTGGACTGCTCAGCTGAACATCCCTTGTTGCTCTATGGCGCATCTGATCTGCTCAGCTTCCCCTCCCTAGTTGCGCTATAGTGCAGGTGGTGCGATATTCAGTCGTTGGCTGTAGGCACAGTTTGGCCGGCTCAGTTTTTGAATATCACGCCTCTTACACATGGGTACAATGGACTTGCACTTGCTCCTGCTATTGTGCACTTTTTGGGCGCAGTTTGAATATCTGGGCCAAATTGTTTAAAATCACTTCTGTTGTGACTAAAATGAACTATTATGCAACAAGCAGTGCTCCCTGACTTTACACAACAGTAGATGTTCAAAAACAGCTGGGAGTAATGATAAAAATCTGGGGTTTACAGACCATGGTAACCTCTCGATGAGAAAACAACGTGGTTGTTAACTACTCCCCATACATTATAATAAAAAGAAATAAAACACAGATGGTAGTACATGAAGCAAAGTCACTTCAAAAAGCACACCTATCTAGATACAATCTCCTTTTTCACCCCTTTTCAGGCCGGGTTCAGAAAAACCACTCCACCACCACATCCCTCCTTCGCCTCACCAACTCCATCCTCACAGGCATTGACAAAGGTGACATAACCGCAGCTATTTTTATTGACCTGGCAAAAGCTTTCGACACGGTCTCACACTGCCTACTATTATCCAAACTTGCCCAAACTGGCCTGTCAACATCTGCCCTCAGTTGGTTCCACTCTTACCTAACTGGCCGATCCCAAGCAGTCTGCATCGGTACGGCTCTATCCCCCACCCTCCCTGTCACCAGTGGCGTACCTCAAGGGTCTGTACTCGGCCCACTGCTCTTCTCAATTTTCTTAAACGATCTGCCTACTGTCTGCACAAAATCCGGCATCCACATGTATGCGCCGATCGACGGTGCTTTCGCCTCTGGCCCATCTGGTGCAACCGTGATCAGCTTACCTCCAGAAGGATTTCGATCAGTCCAACGCTGGCTTCTGGAGAATCAACTCTCCTCAACTCAAAAACTGTCTCCCCACATTCGGCCCTGAGCCAAATTATCCCGGCTTACTCGATGTGCCCACATTCTATACCTTGGATAGGTCTCCACTTGAGGCATGCTCCACATATCGTTACCTCGTCTGGCTAGATCAGCACCTGGACTTCTCTACATGTAGATGCACTGCAAAAAACTACATCCCATGCTGGGAGCTCTCCACCGCAACAAATATTGCATCCCCCTACCAACCAGGCAAGAAATGGTGCAAAAAATGATCCTCCCAATTTTTGACTACGGCGACGTCATTTACGGCGCTGCCCCCTCTACATCCTTAGCCAGGTTAAACCCCATTTTCAACTCCTTCTGCCGGTTCGCCTTGGACCTCCCTCCCAATACCTATCACTGCGACCTCTACCGGTCCCTCAACCTCCCGTCACTCCAAAATTGGCGTTTGCTGCACGGTGTTAGAATCACTGCTAAATTCTGGTCTCACACGCTGCTCTCCTATCAACATCTCTAACCACCGACCCCCCCCACCTACCTACGACCTCAGGAACACTGACGCCAGGCTCCTTCACATTCCTCACAGATCCACCCGATCAGGTCAGGTAGCTTTTAGTTTCAGACTGCCCAAACTATGGAACTCACTGGCAGCCGACATCAGACTCTCTACAAGTACTCCCCAACGTAATGCCCTCCTCAAAGAGCATTTTGCTACTAACTGCACATGCTTTCCCCATCACTAAAATTCCCTGCATGTCTCTTAACAGCTTCAGGCCCATTCTCTACTCAGCACCTTTTTGCCACTGACTTCTCTCAACTGCTGCTATAGATACGCCTGCCTACCCAAATAGTATTGTATTTCTAACCACATGATGTAAATGTGAATTTTTTTTGTTTGTCCATGCTAATACAACACTACCTGTTATACTCCTAATCCGTCTTCATTGTACCTTCCATATGCATCTTAGCTTCTGCATCCACCCTTCTGGACCACCTGATGCTAGCTGCAAATTACTCATGTGCTGAATTTTGGCCACTGTTGTTACCTGCTTATTTTTGCATGTACTGATTATTGTATTTTTGTATTTTTGTACTGCACTCCTGTAATCCCCTTACCCCAGGGCGCATCTGGAATCGAGCGGTACTCTGCTCAGCATGCCTTCCTGGTAAATCTCTTAAATAAATAAATAAATCAAATTCTTTAAGTCCAGATACAGTCAATCATTACGACTATTTAGGTGCACATTTCTAAGCAAGTTCTAACTGAAATATGCACATCAAGTATGTCAAACTTCAGTTACAATCTTCCATAGGTGGCATTAAGTGATTTGCTTAAGCATCTTTAGTTGCTATAAATGCAAAAATCACTAATGCTGTATTATACACTGCTAAAATTTGGGGTCTTTCAGATTATTCATTTTAAAAATAATCTTAAATAAATTATATTACATATATATTAAATGTTCGAAATAGTACACCATGTATTCTTAGATGCGAACTTGGTCAATACACAATAGAATCAAGCATTTTATCCAGGATTATTATTTACATGATGGATTCATAAATCATGCCTGAAGAACCAAAAATAAAAAAAACAAGGTGCTGTATCAGCGTGTGGTCTGAAAACAAAACAAAATGGTAAAAACAGTGTTAGAATCGATGTTTCGACCATAGGCTTCTTCAGGAAGCATGTGTCTGAAGAATGTTAACCCAATGTTTTGAGGAACAAGTTGATTATTCACTAAGACAATTTGTTTTCCCCATATGTGAAGTTTCTGAAAGCTTCCTTGTATCCTAAAATGGGTCTGAGATTTGCCTTGATAGGAATACATAGAACCCCTCATTTCATATTAGTAGATCATATACAATTGAGATGTAAAGATCTTCCTGCTCAACAGGAAATGGCTAAGAACCATAGCGCTAAAATTCATATAGCATGGAAGCATATCAAAAAAGGTTTTAGCAGAGAAATGTACCTTTTAAGAAGTCAGGTTACAAGTAAAATAAATCTATTTATTTTATTTAGGTTGAAACTATGTGGTTCTAATCAACTATAAACAAAAAAGAGGAGTCCACTCACTCTCCTGCAACTGTGACATGGGTGTTATGGACGACATTGAACATTTCATTTTCAATTGCTCAGTATTTAGTAAGGATAGGAGTACATGATTAATGGACTCACCGGCACAGCGGTAGCACTACCGCTTGTAACACCGATGACCCAGGTTCGAAAGTGTGCCCAAGGCATTGGAGGGCTGGCCGAGGGAGGATGATTGAGCGTCTAAAGAACCACTCTCCTCTGGAGGAGAGGGTGGGGAAGAGCTTGGTTCTCGACTGGCCCCTGGCAGAAGCCACAGGAGATGCAGGCCAAGCTACAGAGGTGGTCTCATATATTTGAAGTTCTGAAGTTATATGGCTTCCCAGATGACTTTTTAAAATGGGTGCAACTTTTATACAACAACCCCTCAGCCTCTGTCATCCCTAATAGGATCTCCTCTACATATTTTAAATTAAAAAGGGGCACCAAGCAGGGGTGTCCTATCTGTCCATTGTTATTTGATTTAAGCCTAGATCCCCTAATAAGGAAACTATCAAATAAAGATATAAAGTGCATTAAGTTTCTGGATATGGAATATCTACTCTCCGGTTACACAAATGATACTGTCGGTTACTAATCCTGATTCTTCTATCAAAAAGATATAAAAGATTATATTAGACTTTGCCTCCTTTTCCAGATAGGTTCATAGGTCCATAGAAGTGTACAAGCAATGAAGGCATATATAAGGATGCCCATTGTATGCTTGCCACCCATATGTCCTATGGGTGGAAATCAAATTTTTTGTTTCCCATATGTTTATCCAATCTTTGCTTAAAGGTATTTAATTCATCACTATTAATGACACTTACAGGTAAGTTATTCCACAAACCCACAACTCTCTGTGTGAAAAATAGACTCCTTCTAGTGGATATACATTTTTCTCCAATGAGTTTATAACCATGACTCCTAGTTGATTTGATGTTGGAGGAGTAGTAAGTCCAATTGTGGTTCTTAAATAATCATTTTTTAAGGTTTGATATACCAATATTAAGTCACCCCTTATTTGTCTGTATTTTACAGAAAATAGGTTAACTTTTTTTAATCTATCTTCGTAACTATCACTATGTAAAGATTATACTTTTTTAGTGAATTTACGCTGAACACCCTCAGCGAGTTTTAAACCCCTTATAGAAGTTAGTGCACAAAACTGAGAACAGTATTCCAAGTGGGGACGTACCAGACAGGTGTAGAGTGGCATAATAACCTTGGAGTCTCTACTTTTGATATTTCTTAAAATAGAGCCAATTATTTTATTAAATTGTTAGCCTGGGATTACACTGAGAATCTAAGAAGTTGGACTACTTAGGAATCAAGGTCTTTAAGACAGTGACAAAAACGTTTGGCAGAATGTTATTCCTCCTTAAAAAACTCAGTACAAGACAGACTAGCTAGATGAAATACCTTACCACTTGGGTTCTGGGGTCGATTAGACTCTAAAAATGATGATTCTCCCAAAATGTCTTTACATTCTCTCAATGATACCCCCCAACATAAATAAAACATGATTTTTGTCCTTACAGAGTTTAATTTCTAACTTTCTTTGTGCCAATAAATGATTCAGGAAGGCTTATCAAAAACCATCTAAGTCTAAGGATATTGGGGGGGGGGGGCTTAAAGTACCAGACCTCTGTTATTATTTCCTATCTTGCAGAATGCCCCAGATAAGAAAATGGTTTACTAGCCAAAAGAGGAACTCAAGTAATCCGGTGTGGCTTGAAATGGAATTGGATTTAGCAGAGGACCTCTCATTAGAACTGGGATCCTTAATTTTCGCTAGGCCGGCAAACCTCTATAGAGAATAAAATTCTATTGGATAATGTAATTATTCTGAAAAGATAGTCCTCCTTGTTAAATTTAAACCTGTATAGATCTAAAATTCAGCACATCTTTCTTAATCCCAGCATAACAACTAATGGTCAAACGTTTGTGAAGGGTGGGTGGGAAATGAAGGGAATATCCCAAATCAAAGATCTTTCAGAGGACAGGGCATGTATGCATTTTGATACAGTAGCAATTAAAAGTACAGTTATGGAAGAACTTATCATAAGAGTAGATCTTCGAGAGGAGCTCTTGCAATAGGCTATCACCGTTAGGACTATGCCACCAGGCACTAGTACCCTATGGAAACTGTCCAGCTAGCAGTCTCTAGTGGGACCTCGCCCCAATGCCAGCTTCACCCTGACGTCAGCCAGTTGTATGTCAAGGAGTGGTCCCTAGTCCCACCTCAGTTCTTTTCCCACCAATGTTTTCTTGGTGCTTTTAAGCAAATTTTTGGTTGTTTCTCTAACTTTTTCATTGAAAAGTCTACTTTTCATCCGATTTATCTTCATCTCTATGTCATCTTCACCATCATCAGTTTCTTCCACTGAGAAGAAGAGGTTGAAGTGGGCCTGTGGTCACCAGATTATGGCCAATGACAGGTGCGAGGCCTGTGTCTTCTGCCTGGGGCTCGACCATGACACCAAGGCCTGCTCTATTTGCAATAGCTTTACCATCCAGACTCAGATTCACCGCCTTAAGGCACTAAAGGCCCACATTCTGAAACAGCAGGTGGCCATTATGCAGAGCTCACCAGCAGAGAAGTAACATACTAACTTACTAAAAAGCCAGCAGAATAGGCCTAACAGTCTCTTGAGTCTGCTCGATTTTCAGCACCCGCACTGAGGGCCAATTTTGGTGTCCTCCCCTCCCCTTCCCCTTGGGTTATACTCAAGGCCCCTACTTTTCTGTGGCACAGTGGGACCAAGTTCTGCGGCAAGACTACCATTTGCCACAGAACTTCTGAGGCGGTGGTTTGTAATTTCTGAGGCACTAACAAACTACCACATCACAGTGTCAGCTTGTCATCCTGACTTCACTTTCATGGCAATGGTTTAAGCAATCAGGATGGTGGAAAGCACAGTAACACTATTTCAAAAAATAACACGCTTACATAAATAATTTTTTTGCCTAAAAAAGCGAAACAAATGTCTCTCCCTTAAGGTCCTAGCCTATTGCATAAATGACATGCGGAGGGGACCTTATGTGATAAATAAGGTATTTCTATATGCATGCTATCTATCCCACTAATGAGGTCTCTACTGTGAATCACTTATATATTTGTATGTGCTTTCTACACCACTCATGAGGTTCCCACTGTGTATCACTTATATATTTATATGCAATCTGTAACATGCATACAAATATGTGTGTGTGTGTATAGTGAGAGAGACAGAGATACTGTATATGTGTGTGTGTGTGTATATATATACTGTATATATATATTTTTTTAATTTCCATGAAATTGCATCCTCATTCATACAGGTCCCATTGGAAATGGAATAAACAGAATAGAGGAGTTATTGTAAAACTCATTTTTCATGTCAACCTGCTTCCCCAGACACACTATGTAACACCTTCAGGCCATGACATGCATGTGAACCGATTGTGAGATAGAGCTCTCCAGCCCATCACAATGTGTCCACCGTGTAACAGAACACTGCACCATACCTTCCCAGGCTCCAAGCAGTGATGTGTTCCACCAATCCTTGTGCTGCCCAGCCAGCTCCCAGAGCTAATCTCTGAACCTGAGTTGCTGGCATGGAAACACAGCATGCTTCCATTTGGCCCAACAGCTGTCCCTGCACACAACATTTCTCCATAACTTTTAGGTGATTCTATCAACCAATGACAATATGTAATCAATAACCCCGGCAAAAATGTGTACAGTGCAATTATTTATTTAACAGGTCTATTCTTTCAACATGTCTACACATTATTATATTCCTCTTTTCTGGGCATAATTACTTTATTATATTATAAAATGGCAGTTAAATTCATTTTACCAGTTATTCATTTTAGATGGCATCTTTATACCTTAAAGGCACAAATAAGTTTGTACAAAGTGAGGTATTGACTTAACAGGTCTGTGCCATTGACAAGGTTTTGTTTAAGCTGGACCTAGTGCAATAATGTAAGACTGAAAATTGTATTAGGCTGTAGTGCAGGTTGAGCAAATATCACCATGCCTGATGTGCTTTGCCACCGTCTCTGGCAGTGGGAGCTGTGGTAGATAAGTGACTGTTCATATCTGTTGCAGAATGCAGCCATTTCATTAGCTAATGTATGATGTTATAGCAATAATAACATCACATTCTGAGCATATAGGGGGTTTAGGATATAAAAATAGGGAAAGGGAACCAGATTCTATGGATAAACACAAATATTAATAAAAAATCACCAAGAAGAGTGAATTCTGCGGCACCAGAAGTTCTCATTAGATTGATGTTCTCATGCATAACTTGCGTCAAGAGACCCTAGGGGCCCTTGTTATACTGTCCCAGTCCCCTCGATGTTCCACCTCTGTTGGTCCTGGTCAGATTTACCCTCTCCTATGCCTGTCCCATTCTCTCTAAACCCATCCACAGTCTCCACTTCTACCAGCTCCCTGGGCAGTACATTCCATGGCTCCACTACCCTTTCAGTGAAATAACTTCTCCTCCACTCCCCTCTGAGCCTGCCCCCTTCCAGCTTACACTGGTGATCTTTTGTTGCCCCACCCTCATTCCTTTGTAAAACCCTGACTGGGCCTCTTTATTGATCCCTTTCATGTACTTAAAGAACTCTATCATGTCCCTCCTGTCCCTCCTCTCCTCCAGGATGTACATGTCAAGCTCCTTGAGCCTCTCCTCATAGGTCTTCTCCCCAGGACCCAGATCATTTTGGTTGACCTCTTTTGGACCCTCTCTTCCTCTTCTTTTCACTCCTCAAAGCATAAGGACAAGAAAAAGGATACGGACCAGCATAAGTCCTAAGAAAATGATTGGGGTCAGTCCAAGGGCTGTTTGCACTCGTGGTCCCCACACCATGAGAAGATCTACTTGGATTCCTACTCAGGGGGCTCTTCCCACTTCTCCCACTATTCACAGCACTCTACTGGGCATCAGGATTCCTCCACTCCTGCCAAAACCTCGATGTTAGGGAGTGGAAAGCAGGGCTGGGTTCTAAGCCAGCCTTGAATACCCTGAAGGTGAAGGCTATACCCTTGTGGTCACCCTCTGCCTCAGGGGTCAGGAGCTCCTCCTTGTCTTCTGCAGGGACCTCAGTCTTGTTATCCAAGGTCCCGATGTTTGTCTCTCCTGGGGCTCAAGATAAGACAACTAGGCACCTGGGATTGGGAGTCGGTTTATAAGCCAACCTCAGCACACCATACCTCGGTCTCTCAGGTGCCTATGGCCAAACCAAGGACAGTCTTGAAGCCTGACAGCTCCAGACCATCAACAGTACCAGACAAGGGTCAAGCATCTGGCAAAGCCCCTTTGGACCTCAAACATTTGTCGGTTTGTAGGGCTTCCACACCCAACAACCAATGGAATCGGTCCTCTTCCTCTCCCAGGGACCCACCAGACCTCACCTCTTCCCCTATTGCTCCACTTACTCCAGAAACACCTCCCCCCAGCAGGGCCAGTGGCTCTTCAGTTCCCAAAAGAAGAGCTGACAGAACATTTCAGTTTTGGTGGGACCAAGGGAAGAAAGATGCCCTTCCACTGCAGCCGGATGCTAATCCAACTCTGGATACAGACAAGGACGAAGGAGGAGGAGACAAATCTTCCTCTCCAATGCCTAGAGTGTCTAAATCTGAGTCCCACTCATGCAGTCCTACCAACTCCCGTGGCAAGACTTTACATAAAGAATGGCATTACTGACATTGCTTCCGCTCACAATGCACTACCTGCCGTCGCTCCTCTAGAAATAGGCGGTCAGTCAGCCAACATCAGTTGGATAGCCATCTGCCATTGACAGTCCCACAGCTATCACCGGTACTATAGTGATTGCCGAGTCTCTAGCTTGCAGCCTTCATCTGAGAAGTGCAGATTACCTTCAGGCTCTAGATTGACTTCCCTCTCTTCTATGGGCCATGGTTTAGACTCCAACACATAGGGTTCTGACCGTTCACCTCTGAGAGAAAGGCATATGTCCCCAGATGAAAAGGACACCCCTAGATCTTCTCCTGATGATCCTACCTTTATGGACATCATGAGGCATATCGAGAACTTCAATGGATGGGAGATGGAAGATCTGGATCCAAAGCACCGGAGGATGGCCAAGTACCTGAGCCAGAAGGAGCCAAAGCCATTGATTGTTCCTTCTTTAGTGGATACATTCCAAGATCTCACCCAGATCACTTGGAAGCAACCCTGCACCACTCCAGCGATCTCTAAAAAGCCAGATAGGTTGTACGGGGCACCAAGAGATGAGTCTTTTTTTGGCAGAACACCTTCAAGCTGACTCAATGGTAATTACAGCTGCTCACGAGAAGTCGAAGAAGACGAAATGCCACAGTTCACAGCCTCCCAATGAAGAGTCCAGATTTTTTGACCAGGTGGGCAAAAAAGTGTATTCTGCCTCCACCTGCTCTATTCAATTGTTGAGCTTTCTCACACATATGGTGCAGTACCAGAATGCATCTGGGAGAAAGGCTTAGAGGTTGCTCAGGCCTTCCCAGACTCGGTTCAGAAGACTGAGCTTCTGGATATCCTGAAGTCGGGTTCAGATGAAGGCAATCATGTCCTGAAAGCCTCATACGACACTGCAGAGACAGACTCTAGGACAGCAGGGTTCAGCGTTTACCTTAGACGTCATGCCTGGCTCACAGTCTCAGGATTCTCTCAGGATCTGCAGTCCAAGATCCCGGACCTTCCCTTCCAGGGTTCCATGCCTTTTGAGGAGGAGATGGAGAAATTGTTTTGTCATCTCCAAGAGTCCAGGAAATCTTTCTGGTCCATCTGCAGGATGTATAAGGGGACCAGAAACCCTTTGGCAAACTGCCTTTTCATAATCCCTCAAGACAAAACACCTGTAACCAGTTCCAGCAGAGGGGAGGCTTCAAGAGGAAAGCACCAACCCAAACTCCTGGCATCAGAAAAATACAATTTGTCCATCCAGTCTGCACAGTTTTGCCATATCCTGTCTCACAAACTAATCTCTAATTGGATTTACTGCCCTTGTCCAACCCACCCTCACTCATCCTCATAGTCCTTTTCCAAGCCCTTAACCATTTTGGTGCTTTTCTTTGCACTTTCTCAGTCTTGTCATATTTCTCAGATACGGTGACCAGAACTATACACTATGGAAGCTATGAACCACACTCTTATAGGGAGAACAAAAATACAGAAAGACACTCTATAATGCAGCATGGACAGCTTGGGTGGGCCTCCCTGACTATCGTCTACATACAGTCAGAATTACTGGTAAAATAACTAAATTCCCCATTTGTGTGTCGGCTCCTTAAGGGCGGGGAGATGGTAAGGTTCTAATAAGCAGTAACCAGCAGGATGGAGTTAGTGCTGAATTACAAAGCCCTGTGCCCCCTGCCAAGGGCAGCATGAGCAGCACTAAACACACTCCCATTCCAGAGTTTGGAAAAGGTGTGAACAGAGGCTCAAGTAGCTCTACAGACCTCCTCCAAGGAGGTAGATGCTCATTGTGCGCAGGAGGTGGCTACTGCTTGAGTGAAGTGCAGGAAATGGGAGACCCCTGGAAACATAGGAATGAGCTGTGAAAGAGCTCAGTACATCCAGTAGGCCTAGGTTTGATTTTTCACAACCACTTGTATACCGTGTGACCCTGAACAAGTCATTTAACCTCCCCATGCTCCTGGGACACACCTGGAACCAAGCTTTGCCTCAGTATGTCTTTCCTGACAGAGAACTGTAACTATAAATGTAAGCACCCCCACTTCCCTGTCCAGAGTTATTTAAGGTGGAAAAGTTCTTGGGGAAGGGGGAGCGCTGAGCAGCCAAGAAAACACAGTCCAGAGATAAGACAGGAAAACAGTACCTGACTGTCCACGGGTGATGACGGTGATGGATGAACTCCATCAGGGGTCCCGGACCCTCAGGGTGCTAAGCTGGAAAGCGGAAGGGGTGATGCAGATCTTCACCTGTCTGACCTTGCCCACTTCACTCAGTGGCCTTTGTAGACTGTTTTCACCAGGCAGGCCTCTCGACGTCTTCCTTGGTGGTTCTCTTGTCCCTGACACTCTGGATTGCACCCTGCAACACACTGGATTGCAGGCTGTACAGGCAAATGTAAAGCTGCAAAAATAGGGGATCCCATTTAATGAACAGTCAGTAGAATAAACAGTCACTCCATGGAGCAGTAAAACAGAACCGGGGGGGTCACCTTATTAGATGAACAATAGAAGGTAAACTGTACATTGGATGCAGGGTTCCCAATTGTTTAAGATATTTAGGCAGCCAGACAGTCCCACAACAGTCAGTAGCCTGAGGTAAAAAAAAAACACACACACACACACAGGCAGCATTAGACGTCTGACTCCCAGCTTCACACTCTCTTAACAGGAGTTCTGACCTGCAAGGGGTGCACCGAGCACTTATGACCCCCCCTCACCCTCTACTCCTCCTGCATGAGCTTTTAGATTGGATACTGCATCTTTTAGGTAATGGGGCTCTCTCCATAAACCAGAGCAGTCAAAGCCACAAATGACAAGGGCAAGAGCGAGACCCTTCAAACACAGTCCAGCACCCGATCACTGCTATGTCATTGCTCCAAGCATTCCAGAGGTATTTCACTGGTGACCCCGGAGATTTCGGCCAATCCCTCATGCAGTGATCCCAGTCCAGGATGGCTTCTTTTGTGGGGCTCAGATGAATTACCATGAGAATATAGAACACAGCCTGCTACTCCACCTTCTTCCCCAATGACCAGCCCCACAGGTCTCCTCCTGCCTCCTACAGACTCACACCTCCTGGATCTCCTCAGCATGCAGTGGCATTCACGTCCAGGCAATTTTGGGGCCAACTGCCACCCAGGTCCCAACACCATTTGGTCCTGCCACCACCAGCGTGGCACACCTGGATCCCATCTGCCAAACCAGGCTCAGCCACAAGCCTCCGTCTAGCTCCCAGGATAAGGCTTTATCTTTAGGATGCCCCTCACCTCAGGTATCTCCAATGGTGAGCAGCATCTTCCCTCTGTGGATTCTCTGGCCAGACAGAGCTTCTCTCACCGAGCTCGAGCTCTAAGTTCCATGCCCTGCATGGAAGTTAACTCTTTCACCTCCGGAGCAGTTCTAATGGTGGGACAAACTGCAATAGTCATAATATAGCAAGACTTCATGTTGTTTGAAATAGCCACATGCCACAAAGGGTGTCAGAAGGTGTGACTCCCACCACAGCCCCAGGAGAAAACAGCACTGTTGAGGAGCTGGGGAGCACGGAGCTCCACAAACAGGTAAACCCGCTTTAGGGGGCTTATATACAGTAAATAAATACATACATAAAACCATTCCATTTTTTTTTGCATACCAAAACTATTTGATTTTTATATTTCAAGTTTTGAAACAGAAGCTTTGGCATGATTTATGTTTACAACTACTGTCTCCTACAGGTCATACATCTTTGTATGCTTTTGAAACATAAACTCTGACAGCATAAAGAGATCGAAGGTCCATCGAGTTGCCCGTTCAATATTACCTCACTCCGATAACCTACTATGCTTGTGGTCTTGTACCTCCCCACTCCTGAAACACATGTTGCACACCACCCCCCCCCCAGACTGTGAGTCCCCTGCCCTGTCCAACCTGTTTAAACCCAGTAAGGGTATCTTCTCCCACTACTTCCATGGGCAGTATGTTCATGGTTCTTCCGCCCTCTCAGTGAAGTACAAACCTCCTCACATTTTTCTTGACCTTGTCCCCTCACCACCCTCCAGTCATGCCCCCTATTGACTCTAGTCCTTGTTATCCACTTTATCTTGTATGTTTCAGTCATGCCCCCCCGGCCCTCCTGACTTCCAGTGAGTATATATGAGGACCTCTGGAAACAAGCTGTTACCAGCACAGTATGTCATTCCTGGTGAAACTTTTGCAGTGAATGAAATGTCTCTCCTCAGGTGAGGACTCCAGAATTGGATGCAGTAATCCAGGTGAGGCCTCACTAGGGATCCGTCCAGTAGCAAAATCACCTCGCTTCTCCTACCATCAAAACCCTTCTCTATACACCACAGCATCCTCAATGCCTTACTGTATGATTTGTTTGCTTGAGAGAGACCTTAAGACTGCCAGATCCCTTTCCACTGTCTGTCTTTAGGGTGCCCTCTCAGCAAACAGCAAAGTTTATGACATCATCCCATGACATCACAGTACAGAATGCTCCAGTTGTTTTAAGGTAATGGAATTGTAGAACATTCCCCATTTATGTCACTGCTGTTTATTCCACATCCTAGCAACCAGCTTCCCCAGCACTCAAGAGGGAATACTATTCACATTAGTTTTCTTGTGTTTTGGAGAAAATGTTCTCCCTACGCTTGCCTTTTATGATCTGTATTTGGAGCGCCCTTCTTTCAAAAGATGAAGGACTTTCTCAGGGCCCAGATTGGTCCAGAGCCAGCACTGAATTCCTACCAGAAGATATTCCTGAGATAACTGTCTGGCCTCAGCCACAGTCCTGTCTCATGTATCCCCTGGACTCAGTGTGCTGGAGAATGGAGACGAAGGAGAAATTCCTAGAATGGATCAGCAGTTACTACTTTCTTGCAGTTCCAGTCATCAAGCTTTTGGCTCTGACATTCTTCTGGAGGAAATCAAGGAAGAACTTGGAAAAGGTATGAATATCATCCCAAGTCTACCTACCTCTCTTTTGGCCCTTATCATCAGATATGTTCTTCTTTCAGGATCAAGACTCATCTGTGCCCTCAACAGGCCAGCTATAATTCACCTCTGTTTTAGTTTACTTCCTCCAACAGAGATATCCAGGTACTGCTTAGGTCTGCCTCAAGTCCCTTCCTGTCTTGGGTAACTGCCATAAGTGAAGGACTAAGGACCTCTGTGTTGTATGTACCTGAATACTTACCACCCTGTACGCTACTATGCCAGTTTCTTAGTGTACCTTTCCAAAAGAAGCTGTAAAACTATGGGTGGAGGAAACAAGGAAAAGTGGGCCCCCTCCCTCCACCCCCCCGGAAATAAATCCTAAATATCAGCTTGTTTTGTTAACAATTGTGAGGGCTCCACCCTCACCCCCCCAATTTTTTTTTTGTTTAACATTAGAAAGTAAATGTGTTGGCTTGTTTATGTTGGATCATTTCTACCTGCCCTATATAACTGCCGATAGAAAGCAAGTGTGTTGGGATATAGTGTATGGTGGAATGCGGTTGTGTACAGAAATCTATACACCGCGAAAAGCCGTTCTGCTGCAGCAGTGACGTCCTCACTAATGCAGGATGACTTTTCATTCTGCGTTAGTGAGGACATCATAATTCAAAGGAACTCCAGCAGATGTTGTGATTTGTCATCCCTTGCTGTGTCAGAATGGAATATGCATGTGCTGGCCAGCAGTTGTTAATCAAGGACGGTCGGCTGAAATGTGGAAAAGTGAGTGTTTTTTATTTTGCAGTCACCATACACTATGTAGAACAGTGTATGGTTACCCATACATTACTCGGCTGTTCTTTCACTTCAGGGATACAATGCTGACTTGGGGACCTCTCACGTTTTGCTGTCGAGGTCATCAATTAGCACTATATCCACTCGGTGGCAGAATAGCCTTGTAGTGTATGGTTACCCATACACTATCCTATATGTTTATAATAGATTCTAGAATGCTGACAGCAGAGTAGCTGTGTCTATGTGCAGCTCCCATAGCTAAGTGAAAATGTTCTGTATTTTGTCTAGTTTTAAAATATTTTTGTGTACAGTTTGTGGACTGAGAAGGAGGGTATTGTTGCCTACAGGAAGGTGAGGGTTGTGTGTGTTTCATGTTAGTTGGGAACAGTTCAATCAGCATGTTTGTTCTGTGGTGAATCATATCTTGTGTAGGTTTCGGTGGTACCCTCTGACTAGCCGCAGGACATCCCAGATGGCCATCAAGCTGCAATGACTGGGCACTCCCCCTTTTTCCTTGTTCTGGAGCCAGGGCATGCAATGCAGACAAGGGGTGTACTGTGCATGCGTCTGCATGCAGCACGCCTGTCGGCTGCAACACCTACCACCCCATTCTACCTGACCAGATGTGCCTCCGCCAGGTGTCAGGCTACACTGGTCACTGTGCACCAACCGACCCTGAGAGAGGAGAGCGGTCCATCAGATGCTCTATCCACTCCCACCCCTACCAACTCCCATTAACCCAAGGTCGCTCCCAAACCCAGGTCACTGGTGTGGCATGATGTGCGGCGACCAGCACCTCAGCCCTCACCACCACCGGGCCAACCTTAAAAGGCATTTATAAAAAATATTTTTTGGAACTAGAATCAGTTGGCTGCTAAGAAACAGCTTCCTTAGTATACTGTTCTAGTTTTGCTAGAACACTGGAAGTTGCAGTCTACTGAGTTCTAGATTATAGAGATTGTTGTTACATTTTGATGGTAAAGTGAGATAGAAATGTATATATTTTTGAATGTTATAGTTATGTGTGACTGGATGCTAGGAAAAGCTGGGTTGGGAGGATGTGGGCAAATAGGTACATGTATGGGAAGCAGGAGAGTGGTAAACTGTGATAACTGTGGGGCCACAGTCTTTCTGGGGGTGCTGTGGAGTAAAGATGGGTGTCCTGTGTATAAGACCCTAGAGCAGTTAAGGGCTGAAATAAGGCTGCTCAGATGGGAGCTGAGAGGATGCTATGGGAAGTCCAAGGAGCAGAGCAGTAGAGGGAAAGGCAGAGGGGTGATGCCCAGGGGGTGAGGGCATCAGGCAGGGGATGGGAGTGGGGAGGAGCACCCAGTATACAGGAGTATCTCTTACACAGAAGTCTAGGGAACCCAGGGTGGAGAAATGGCAAGTGGTATGGGTAAGGGGTGGGAATGTGAGAATAGCATCAGGGGTGGGAAATTCTAAAGGGGGTAACTTTACTGAATATTTTGCACCACTGTGTGGAAGGAGGGAGGGAGGGGCCAGCAGGAGGTAAAGTAGGAGGTCAGGTTCAGCCAGGGCTGGGAGTAGGAGTACAAGGGAGGAGGGAGGAAACTAATCAGGGTGCATAGGGAAGAGGAAGCAGGCAAAATGGAGTGGAGGATGGGGAGGGAGAGAAAAGAAAAGGAAGAAGCGAGGGAAATCTGAAAGCAGATACAGATATTCAGAAGGGGAGAGAGCATAGTGGGTTCTGAAAAAATAGTTAAGGAGATAAATTATGGATGTGGAGATAAGTTCCCCAGGGTGCAAATGGAACAGTTAGGTGGGGAAGCAGCTAGTACCAAAGGTAGGGAAGGAAAGGACGGGAGCATGGGTGCAGGGGATGGAAGGGTGGCAATCATAGAGAACTCCATTATGAAGGAGGAAGTAAAGGGGACCCAAATGCAAGAAGGAGGGTAGTTTGTATCCCATGGATGGCAGCAGGGAAGGTGGGCTCAAGAATAAGGGAAATAGTAAGAGAGTATGGACAGCACTTCAGATAATTTTTTTTGGAGTGGAAGTCAAATACTTTCATGGGTTGAAATTGGGAAGTCATTTCAGTTTTACTGGAGTCAAAATACACCAGCTGTCAAATTTTGGAAGTCAAAACACTTCCAGTTAACAAATTTCAGAAGTCAAAACACTCCAAGTTCTATAGTTTTGAAGTTAACTTATTGGCCATCTGAATACCTCACTGTAATCCGTGCCACATCCACAGAAATACATTTCTTAATGTATGGAAAGGAAAACATACACAGACTGGTAAGACACACATAACTGTGATGTACCACACTATGGTTATGTGTGTCTTACCAGTCTATGTACATTTTCGTTTCTGTACATGCTAAATTAAATGTACAGGCTGAGCTTCTCTGTGTAAATATGTTTTCTGTCTAGTGATCATATCCAATTACTAAAAGCTGAAATGAAAATAACTTATCTAATACACACAAACATCAGCATAGACAGGCCAAAAAAATACATTGACAGACACAGAAAGCAGTAATGTTTTCTCCCAATCTGATGTAATCAGTGGAACTTTGGCCCACCAGACTTTTAGCAGGCAAAGACCTCTTTGAGACTAGACTAATGAATGAGTTGGACATGCACTAGTCTTGAAATGTCCATGCACAAAGAAACCCCATGTTGCAGTTAGCTGAGCAGCTCATATTTATCTCTACCAATCTCATTCCTGAAAAAAGCCTAATTAATGATGAAAATACTATTTCACGTTTTATTGTCTAGTTTCACTCAGTAGTGTTTCATGCACATTATTACTTTAGCCTAGGGTGAGCAACACATGGCTGCACAAAACTGCTGTGCTACTACTCTATAGCCTATATAACCTGGCAGCTGGCAAATACAATAGTTAGCAACAATGCAGGGGCTGGGTAGTTTGAGAAATCACATAATTTGTGCATTGTGTACTTTAAAAAAAGTTTGAGTCTGCAACTGCATTTGCAGCAAATATTTGCCAGTCTCAAAGCGTTAGCAATGCTGAGCAGACTGAAAAGTATACTACAGTCTCCAATTTACATAGAAAAAAATAATCTTTTTGTTCCAAATAAAAGAGAGCAAAGTCACCTGTTGCTGGCTCAGGAGTCAGGCTGTTGCACTGTGTCTGGGTCTTGTAGTCTTTCTTCTGCTGCCATGACTGCTCCCGGACTACTCAAACAGCGATTCTTGATTTTGGGAAGGGCGGCTGCTCAGCCTGCTCTGCTTGCCCACCGCACACTGCTCCACTCCCGCCTCTACTCCTGATCGAGTACAAGTCATGACTCTTGATTTTGGGAGTACGGTCGCTCAGCTCATCCACTACACGCTACTGATGGCTCACTCAAAAAACAGTCTAGCTCCTCCTTTACTAACCGTCAGTCTGGACTAGGTACTTTGAGCGTGGTTAACAAATTGCAAAGCTAGCTAGTCCAGTCACCTCACCACCTCCTTAGCTCTCATGACGAATTATACCAAGAGGCAGGCAGTGTAGAATGGCGTGGTTGGCTGAGGCTCCTAAATACATGTGCATGCACAGAACAAATGGGCCAGCAGTCTATGGGCAGGGGGGAGGATTTGAAACAAACAAAAGATTCAACTCCCAACTGCTTGAAAATGGAATGGACATCAGCAGTCATGGCAATGACGTCCACCACAGGATAAACAGACGTAGCCATAAAACGAGAGACTTTAAGTAGACATCAATGACTCCAAATAGTCTGTTTTTGGACATTTTCAGCTAATTTTTGGACGTAAAATACGTCCAAAATTGACTTATCTAAAGGGCTGAGTGTGAAGGAAAACTTAATTTAGTTATACATTTGGGAACCAATAACCTGGCTGGGGAGGAGGGTGAGGTAGTGCAAAGTAGGTTCAAGGAGTTAGGGAAGATCTGCAGGGAGGAAGGAAGTTCACTGGCCTTCTCAAAGGTGATATCAGTACCACCTTCTCCTGGCTGGATAGCTGCCTCCAGCGGGATCACTCTCTCAGCGGTCGAAACAAGAAACAGACAATGATTTTTGTGACATGGAATGTTCGTACTCTGAAGGACAACCAGTATAGTGAACGACCAGAAAGAAGAGCTGCTATCATCGCAACGGAACTTGCAAGATGTAACATCGATACTGTTGCCCTAAGCCAGACAAGATGACCAGATGAAGGCCAGTTGAGAGAAGAGGGTGGAGGTTTCACCTTTTTCTGGAAAGGGAAGCCTGATGAAGGCAGTTGCATTCACGGCGTTGGCCTTGCCATCAAGAACAAGTTCATCAACCAACTTACAGAGCTCCCCATTGGCATCAATGAACACCTCATGACCCTTCATCTTAAGCTCAGCAACAATCAGCATGTCACTGTCATCAGTACATACACCCCGACACTTAATGCTGACGAGGACGTCAAGGAACAGTTCTACTCCAACCTTGACAGAGTCCTGACCAACATCCCTAAGGAAAACAAGATCATTCTCCTTGGTTACTTCAACGCCAGAGTCAGGCATGATTCAGATCTCTGGAATGGTATCATCGGGAAGGAGGTGGTAGGAAAGACAAACTCCAATAGCATCCTACTCCTGAAGAAATGTGCAGAGCATGGCCTGGTCATCATGAACACCATCTTTAGACAGAATGACAAGTATAAGACTACTTGGAGACACCCTCAATCCAAGCACTGGCACCTCCTTGACTACGTCATTGTCAGAACCCGTGATCGAAAGGATGTCTACATCACGAGGGCAATGCAAGGAGTTGATGACTGCTGGACAGACCATCATCTTGTCAGATCTGTCACGAACATCCGACTCACTCAGAAACATCCAAATCAATGCAAAGGAAATTCAACACCAAATCCCTTCAAGACCCAGAGGTTCAAGAGGACTTCCAGCAATGTCTCCAAGCAAGTCTCTCTTCCATGCCCACAGCTGATGATAACATTGAGAGATACTGGAAGGAGTTCAAGATTGCCATCCACTCGGCATGTGCTGAATCTATTGGCTATGTCACCCAGCATCATCAGGACTGGTTTGATGAAAATGATACCAAGATTCAAGAGCTGCTCAACCGGAAAATAAGAGCTCTCTGTGCATGGCAAGAAGACATCTCATACCAGCAAAAGAAAGAGTCATACCAGCAGCTCAATGCAGAAGCTCAAAGGAAGATCTGAGACATCAAAAACAAATGGTGGCAAGACAAGTCCAAAGAGATCCAGCTCTATATTGACAAACATGACATGTGGAGCTTCTTCCTGGCTACAGGGGCCATTTAAGGTCCAAGCTCCCATGGTCCCACTCCCCTCCGATCTCAAGATGGCTTGATGCTCCTAAAGGGAAATGAAAGCATTCAAGCTAGATGGAAGGAGCATTTTGAGACACTCCTGAACCGCGAGTCATCTGTGACAGATGCCACTATCAATTCTGTCCCTCAACACCCTGAAAGAGAATCTCTGGCCAACCCTCCTACCATCAAAGAAATAAGGCATGTCATCAAGCTGGCTCAAAACAGTAAAGCTGCAGGACCAGATGGCATACTGGCTGAAGTCTACAAGCCTGGCAGTGGGAAACTGGTACTAAAGCTCCACAAACTCATTCTCCGAATTTGGAACAATAAGGAGATTCCAGAGGACTTGAGGAATGCCAACATTGTTACCATCTTCAAGAAGATTGTGCCACTGTATAGGTCTTTAGTTAGACCACACCTGGAGTACTGCGTGCAGTACTGGCGTCCGTGTCTGAAGAGGGAGATTAAGTTACTGGAGGGGGTGCAGCGCAGAGCGACAAAGATGATCAAGGGGCTGTGGGACTAATCATATGAGAGGAGGTTGAAGGAGTTGAACACGACTCACTGGAGGAAGAGGAGACAAAGGGTGACATGATTGAAACCTTTAAATACATGAAAGGAATAAACAAGATGGGTACAGAGGGCTGTTCAAAGTAAGGAGGGAGGGTCACCAGGGGCCATGATATGAGACTGGAGTGAGGAAGGTTCAGGAGGAGATGAGGAGACACTTTTACAGAGAGGGTGGTGGCTGGGTGGAATGCGTTACCTGCTGAAGTGGTATGCAGTAGAACAGTGGATTGCTTCAAACGAGGATGGGACAGGACAAGGGGGAGGGTTAATGAAGGGGAAGGGTGGAAGGGAGGGACAGCTGCAGAATAAGAGGTGCTAGCTGCACGTTCGAGCAGATTTGATAGACCTCTAGGCCTTTATCTGCTGGCAAATTTCATATGTTCGTATGTTCGTAAGAGAGACAAGTTGGTGTGGGGAAATTATCGAAGCATTGCCTTACTCTCCACTGCATGGAAAATCCTCGCCCGTATTCTTCTGAACCGTCTCATTCCCATCACTGAAGAAGTTCTGCCGGAAACTCAGTGTGGATTCAGACCATCTCGTGGGACAACCGACATGATCTTCATTGCCAGGCAGATCCAAGAAAAGTGTCGGGAACAACATCAGGACCTGTACATGGCTTTCATCGACCTGACAAAGGTCTTTGACTCCATCAGTCGTGAAGCCTTGTGGAAGGTGCTGGCCAGATTTGGCTGCCCTACAAAATTCATCATGGTCCTGAGGCTTCTGCATGACAGATGACTGCCAGTGTTCTCCACAATATTTCAAAGACAGACACGTTCATCATCCAAACTGGGGTCAAGCAAGGATGTGTCATCGCTCCAACCTTGTTCTCTATCTTCCTAGCAGTCATCTTAGTCCTCACCAAAAGCCATCTTCCCTCTGGAATTGACATCGAATACAGAATGGACGGAGGGCTCTTTAATCTTGGACTTCTCCATTCAAAGACCAAAGTTTGCAAGGCATCCGTCATTGACCTCCAGCATGCTGATGACTGTGCCTCCAGTCTGTGCTAGATCTCTTTGTGGAAGCTTACCGAAGTCTGGGACTCTCACTCAACATCAAGAAGACCAAGGTGCTCTATCAGCCTGCTCAAGGCCTTGTAAATGACCCTTCACAATTCTCCATCAAAGGACAGACCCTGGAGACAGTCGAGCACTTCCCTTACCTCAGTAACCACCTCTCCCTAACAGTGAACATCGACATGAGATTCAACACAGGATCCATTGTGCTAGCATCTCATTTGGTAAACTGCTTCGGCGCATCTTCACTGACCGTGATATATGAAAGGACACCAAGATCCAAGTATACAGTTCAGATTTCATCCCTACCCTTCTTTATGGATGTGAAACTTGGGTGACTTACTGACATCAACTAAAGAGCCTGGAGAGGTACCACCAACGATGTCTCCGGAAAATCCTCCGCATCAAGTGGGAAGACCACCTCCTAACATCAGTGCTCTTGCTGAGGCCAATGTCACCAGCATTGAGGCAATGATCCTCAGACATCAATTCCACTGGACAGGACACTGTGTATGGATGCCCGAATCTCGACTCCCCCAACAAATTTTATACTGCCAGCTCCGTCAAGGCCAGACATCCCGTGGTGGTCAAAGGAAAGGCTACAAAGACACGCTGAAGGCATACCTCAAGAAAACAGATACGGACATCATGAGCTGGGAGAAGCTGGCCACCAACCGATCTCAGTGGTGCCAGAATCTCCATCAAGTGGGGACCTGCTTCAAAGAGAAACGCCTTGCCCTTGAAGCCGAAAAGAGAGAGAGTAGAAAGGAAAGGGAAAGAAACCCCAGCCAGCAGGCAGCTCTCCCACATAGAAACATCTGCAATTTCTGCAGATGAATCCGTGGCTCTAGGATTGGATTACTGAGCCACCTCAGGACCCATCAGTGAACCATAGTAGAGATCATCCTCGAATTGAGGGATCACCGTTGACGCCAGCGACATCAGTACCAAGGGTCAGCACAGCCAGGAAAAGAAGACTAGAGGATTTTAATGACAGGCTGAAAATGCTGCCACCAGAGAGGAGATGTCTATCAGTACTGGGGACTCGGAGGAGACCCGGTCAGATGAAGCATTCTTTTCATCAGACAGGCTACACCTTAGTAGGGAGGGTTTGAGGGTACTCAGGGACAAACTGGGGGAACACATAACCGCTACACTTAATTTACACCACTTGGGTGGGCGTGTAGGCCCACAGAATCCAAGAGGAGGAGGTCAGCAACCCCCCCGCAGTGATGGAAGAGGTCTTGAGAGAGGACCTGAAAGGGGTGAGAACACTGCAAAGAGTGGAGGGGATGAGGAACACATAACAAGGGTATGTGGAGGGGTGCACACAGAGGGGGAATAAACATGGACAGAAGAATAAAGAGAAGAGAAGGAAGGTCAGATTCTAGGTGGAGGGTGGTGTCTCTAAGTGTGCAGACTCTTGGAAATAAGATGGATGACCTGTAGGCATTATTAGTTGACAGAAGGGTGGACATAGCTGCAGTAACCGAGACTTAGGCAACATTACACCATGACTGGGAAATTGCAATCCCGGAATGGGGGAGGGGTGGCAGTTTATATCAAGAAGGGAATAACTTGCATGAGGGAGGAGTCAGAGGATGGGAAAGTGGAGGCATTATAGTTTCAGTTAAGGTCCAATAGAGGGAGAAAGGTGAGGTTAGAGCTGTTTACAGATCACCCAATGAGGATGAGGAGTGGCACAGGGAACTGAACTCACAAATATTGGAAGCTGCCGGGAAAGGCGAGGTGGCAATTGTGGGGGACTTCAACCTGCCCAAGGTGGACTGGAGCATAACCTCCACAACATGTGTCAAGTGATCCTGGAAGGACTGCAGAGTGGATTCCTGTCTCAGAACATCATGGAACCAACAAGAGCTGAGACAATTCTTGATCTGGTGCTCGCAAATGGGGAACATGTTCAGGAAATAATGGTCAGGGAGCCACTGGGTGTAAGTGGCATTCCACAGTGTGGTTTCAATTGGATATGGGCAGAGAAAGCATCCCAACTAAGACCAAAATCTTGGATTTCAGGAGGGTGGACTTCAGGAAAATGGGTGAAATGCTAAGGAGCCATCTGGCAGGCATCAAAGCAGATATGAAGGTGGACCGAATGTGGTCCATCATTAAGGAAGGAATACTGGTTGCCACAGATGAGTGCATTAGACTCATGCGGAAAAATACAAGGGCCAAAGCACCTTCAGAAGGGAAAAGAGGAGCATGGAGGGGAACACAGATGTAGTGATAGAGGAGGACAGAGAGAGGGAGGGGCTGCTGGCATCGAAAGTGGAAATATCACTAGGCCTGGACAGAGGACATCCAAGGATACTAAAGGAACTGGCTGAGGAGCTGACAGGGCCCCTGGCAGACCTGTTTAATAGTTCACTAGAGTCAGGTCTGATACCGCAAGACTGGAGAACAACACATGTAGTGCCCCTCCACAAAAGTGGTCCCAAGGACGACCCAAGGAATTACAGACCAGTCAGTGTGAAATTCATTGTGAGCAAGCTCATGGAGACCATACTAAAGGAAAAGTTTGGTGCAATATCTAGAGAAGCATAGTCTCCAGGATGCAAGGCAGCATGGGTTCATGGGGGGAAGATCGTGTCAAACAAATATGATTGACTTATTTGACTGTGTCACTAAGACAGTAGACAGGGGGCAAGTGGAACACATCCTCTATCTTGAGATCAGCAAGGTCAGGAAGCACTTCTTCAAAGAGAGGGTGGTGGACACTTGGAATGCGCTGCCAGAAGAGGTCATCTCATTGAAGACAGTGGGCAGCTTAATGATGGAAAGTTTAAAAAAAAAGAAGACAGTGGGCAGCTGAGGATGGGATAGGCATAGGGAGAAGGTGAGGATCATGGGTAGGGAGGATGGGAGGAGTAGGGAGAGGGGGCAAGGACATCAGCTCAAGCTGTGGACCCTGCAATATGACCAGAAGTGATAGATCAAATGGCCTTCTTCTGCTGGCTTCTTCATATGTTCATATCTTCATTACTACCTACCCTACAGAACTGCCAGATAGAAAATAAGTGTGTTGGCTTGTTTATGCTAGATCATTACTACCTGCCCTATATCACTTCCAGATAGGTTGCGTAATGTTGCGTCTAATAACTATGGGGTTCTTAGTCCTCCACTTAAGCAGGGTAACCTACTCTACCATCCTGGGGACTCCATTTAACTTCCTCTAAACTTCTAGCAGGCCACCATGGCAGAGGCAAGGCAATCTGGAGAAGGACAGAGCAGACAGCCCCTTCCCCGAGACAGCAGGGCAGCACTTGTCGACATGCCAAGATCCTCTGCTCGGGCCAGTCCACCCTTCACCGTTGTTTCTATCTGATCCTTCTTCAGGCAGGGTGCATCTCCAGATCACCCACAGCTTCCAAATGTGCCTCATGGCCCCCACTGAAGCACCAAGCAGCAGTGCAGTGCCAGAGGCTATCATCCATCCTATGGGTTTCTCAATCCTCCTATCAAGCTGCTGCAAGCTGGGGGCATGAGTCCAGGGTGCTGGCACAGTAAGTGTCTCCACCTAGCAACTGCATTATCAGAACGCTCCTTGTTCTATGTAATAACGTCAAAGAATATCCGGCCCAGCTGAAACCAGGTTCATTCAGAGAGCAATCGTGGGTCTCTTGCTGTGTGGGCCTGTGGACGGTGGGCAAAGAGCAGAGCTAAAGCACATCATACTATAGGTAGGGCAAGGCAGATTAGATGAGCCAGTCGGCCTTTTTCTGCCATCAGTGTCTATTCTTCTATGGTCAGCCAGGAAGGCTAGAGTGTATCATTCTGCAGGGCCCCCACCCCTACAGCTGACTTACAAGCAGAATCTGGTGGGGTCTACTCTCAGGGCATCAGGGAGGGTGAAAATAGGGGACAATTACACATCTGTTCAGGGGGTGGGGTCTGAGTGAAAAAACTCTTTTCTGTACTGTATTACTTTACAATTACTGTTTTCCTCTTGGTGTTGTACAGTTTTTCTGATTAACTGTTCACATTAAAAAGTGGCTGTCCTCGATACTAGGTGACACACAAACCCCACTGTCAAGGAGCACCATGAGAATGTAATGATCTTGTTCCAGGCTACATCACAATTCAACATTTTCAAACACATGATAGACCACAAATCTGCTACCCACTAATCTTCTGGTTCCTGCAGATAGTGCCGTGCAGACCTTCTGGAGACTGCAATGCTGCTCCATATGCACGCCCCTCTTCGAGATGATAGAGGAGGTCGCTGAACTCCAGGCCAAGTTGGCTAGGATGTGGGCAATCTCTTTCCCCACCCAGGGGCCACTAAGTCTGACACAGTTGCCTCAGAGAGTGCTTAGGAGGAGGAGCAGCAGTATTGAGGTGGGCTCTGGTAGGGTGGCAGGTCAGAACTGGTACCTCTACAGAATTCCTACAAAACTCTGGCTGGGTGGGACTACTCAGAAGGGGGTTCCTGAAGTAGGGACTGAGGAGGATGCAGGGGTTCACAGTAGTGGGGACCCCAAGAAGTGTAGTAGAGGACCCCAGAGAAGGAGGAGGAGGATGCAGTTTCTAGTGGGGAACTCAACTATGAGGGGGACAGATCTGGGAATAGGAAAGGTGGTAGTGGGGAGGCTGATTAGATGCTTACCTGGCACCAAGTCCTGAAGGGATAGGAAGTGGCTCCTGAGGATCACTAGGGCAGGAGGGAGAGAGGCTGAGCTGGATGTCATTCGACGTTTGGGGACTAATGACCTGGCTAGGAATGGGACTTATACAGTGCAGGGGGTGTTCAGCAAGCAGGGTAGAGGCCTTATGCAGGCAGCAGATTCAGTGGCTTTCACAGAAGTAGTGCCTGTCTACAATGGGGAGGGGGTAGAGTGATCCTAGGGTTGCCACCTGTCAGGTTTTTAACCTGGTGGTCAGGTTTTCAGGGTCCCTATCAGGTAATCCGGTTTTGCTCTGTGCTGGTCAGGTTTTTGAGCCATTTGGAGTGTGCACATACTTTTGAAACAAATTTGTCATATCATGCATTGTTTCAGCTACATGTCCAGGTTACAAACAACTTCTGTTGTCAATGTAGCCTTTTGTTTGTGAATGCAGTCACCCTGGGAGGTGTAAAGTATGGCCATTAACTAACACCATTAGCACATACTTAATCTAATCTTTCCACTGCATCTTAAAGTGGTATACCAGCACAGCTGCCCCCATCTTTTGTAACAGTAACAGAGCCAGTTATCCTCCACTTTCATTTGCTGGTAAACGTTTTCATCTCTAACAGAATGTAGGCATTTTTAAATGTTTTTAATTATTTTATTTCCTCAAGAAAAAAGTATAGTCACTTCTTTGGCTTTGAAATAGTACTGTGGAAAAGAACAGGAAATGGAGCCAGAAAAAGATATAAAGTATGTATACTATTGTATGCTGTCTACAGTATTTCCCTTGTCTCCCCCAGAGCATATCTGTAAATGAGATTTATTTTATCTCTGTATGTTTATCTGGTTAACCAATGTCAATCAATAAATAAATAAATAAATACGTGAATAAATAAATAATTAGGAAGAACCTAGGAAAGTAACTTTAACAGGCACAGTACAGTATTACCGTTTTGATTTAACTGCTGCTTTAAGTGTTGTTTTTTATTGATATAAGAAATGGACTTCTAGGAGGAACAATGCATGAAGAGTCATGAAAAGGGGTGGGGCTAGGGGCGGAGTCTAGGATCCGGTTTTCGCCTCATCCAAAGGTGGCAACCCTAAGTGATCCCCACACCAGGACCTTCAACTCATGGTTTAAGGAATGATGCAGAGAGGAGAGGTTCAGCTACACTGGGGACAGGGTCTAACCTAGAGCGAAAAGAGTTGTTACAAGGGCGATAACCTGCATCGATCTGGGAGGGAGCTGCATTTCTTAGTGGACAGTTTAAATGTTTCTTCAAACTAGCCAAGAGAGGCAGTAGAATAAATCATGGGAGGCAATAACTATCCTCCTGCCAAGGTTAAAATGAGAAGTAGGGAGAACCTGAGGGAAAAGAGGTACCTCAAGAAGCAAAATAATGAAGGTAGTAGGGTGGTAGAAATTGAGAGGAATGGAAATGAAGGCATTAAAAACACAGGGGGATGGAGGTAGGCAAAAAGGAAAAAACAAGAGCGGTAATAATCAGACTGGTAACAAAATCTAGATGATCATGTGTGCAAATGCTAGAAGTGTAGAAAATAAGACTCCAGACCTAGAAGCCAGCATGGCAGAGGCCGACCTGGAAACTGTGACCATTACCAAGTGATGGTGCAATGAAAATTACAACTGAGACATGGCTATACCAGGCTATGCTCTGTTCAGGAAGAATAGCATGTGAACAAAAGAGTGTGTGTGTGTGGTGCTTTGTTTGCAGGAAAGCATAAAACTGAAAAAGATACAAGGAATATGAGGGGGAGAGGGAGAAAGGTACTGTGAGTTACCCTGGAGAAAGGGGATGGAGCTACTGCTTGCATTTGTCTGATCTACAGGCCTCCAGCACAGGGAAGGAGTTAAATAAGGTATTGGTGAAAGCCACTGGCAAGATGGCAGAAAAGGTGGAGGTGCCGCTGCTGGGGCACTTCAATCTGCCGGATGTGGACTGGAACTTCCCAACTGTGGCTTCAACTGGAAGGAGGGAAGGACAACCTGGACTCCCTGCAGGCAGCATTGCTCAGGCAATTAGTCAGCAAACCCACTCCTGGTAGTGCAATGCTGGACCTGATGCTCACTAACTGGGACAGTGTTGCAGATATCAAGGTTGGAGGCAACCTGTGGACCAGTGATCATTATACAGTGTGGTTCAACATAAGGATGTCTGTGGAACTGAACCACACAAGGGTGAGGGTCCTGGACTTCAAGAAGACAGATTTTGTAAAGATAGGTGAATGCTTCACAGATAACCTTGTTCAGGAGGTTGAGGTACAGTGAGAGAAGATAAAAGGGAGCACAGCGAAGAGAACAAATCTCTGTGTTAAGCAAGTGAGTAAACGTAACAGGGAAAACCTCTATGGTTCTCAAAAGATGTGGTTGGAAAAGGCTAAAAGGACAATATTCAGAAGATAAGGAGGAGATGCAGAGAGAGGAGGCAAGGGTGAACAGAGAGAAGCAGAGAAAGGAGTAGGGTGTGCAAAGGCACAAACTAAGGAGAAAACAGCCCAAGTAGTAATGAAAAGGGACTTTTTTTTAGGTATTTCCAGGGGAGGGACTGTAAGGTTAAAAAGGGAAGGAGGACTGTGCAGATGGGGACCAGGAAAAGGCAGACATCCTGAACAAATACTTTTCTTCGGTGCTCACAATGAAAGGAGAATGGGAGGGATTGCAAAACAGTAACAGAAGCTCTGAAGGGGGAGAAGTGGACACTAGTCCTTATTCAGTAGAGAAAATTCTAAAGGGACTCACTAATCTGCAAGTGGGCAAAACAACAGGACCAGATGGGGTACATTCTGGGGCACCGAGAAAGCTCATGGTGGTACTGGTTGCACCTCTAACAGTCCTATTTAACAGCCCACTGGAAAAAGAAGTGCTTCCAAAGAACTGGAGGAAGGCAGGTGAAGTCCCACTTCACAAAAGTGGTAGCAGGGAGGAGGAGGCTGGCAATTTTGGGCCAGTCAGCCTGATATCGGTGGTGCAAAAGTTAATGGAATCACTGCTGATGGAGAGGACAATGGAATATCTTGAATCAAATGGGTTACAAGACCCAAGATAGCACTGAGTTATGGGTGGGAGGTCATGTCAAACGAATTTGACATAGGAGACTATTAAGCCAGTTGGGTGACTTAGGAGTGGGTCCTAATGTGGTAAACTGGGTACGAAACTGTTTAAGTAGCAGGTGACACAGGGCGGTAGTAAATGGAGTGAATTCCAAGGAAGGGAGGGTGACCAGTGGAGTGTCTCAGTGATCAGTACTGGGACTGGTCCTCTTTATGTCGTTATAGGTGACACTGCAGATAAGCTAAAAGGGAAGGTCTGTCTCTTTGCAGATGAGTCCAAAATCTGCAACAGGATGGATACTCAGGGGGCAGAAAGGATGAGCAGAGACCTGAGAAAACTCGAGGAGTGGTCAGGGATATGGCAGCTGGGTTTCAATATAAAAAAAAAGTGCAAAATGATGATGTATCACTGAAACACTGGGGCAGAGTACAAAATGAGGAGGAGTGTTATTTGACAACCACCAAGCAGGAGACAGACCTGGAGGAAATCATCTCTGATGACCTAACAGTGGCAGTTGGGAGGGCTAGCTGGATGCTGGGGTGCATAGGGAGAAATATCACCAGCAGAAAGAATAAGGTGGGGTTTCCTCCACATAGATCTATTTATTTTAAATATGTTCTACCAGGAAAGCACCCAGAGCCTAGGGCTCATTCCCAGGTGTGACCCAGGAGGAACAGGACAGTGAGGAATCTTACAATGTTCATACATTACACACTCCAAAAACAAATGAAACAACTACGTGGTACGCAGCATATCCCGGTGCAGTAAACTATACCAATGTGACAGAGTAACCCCAGGGAAAGAAAATAAATGGTAGAACCCTGACTGTCCTGCACAGGATCACAGCAGTTAGCACAGTGTACATCACTGGGTTAATATGATATGTAATAGCTAGATGAGTTAGATAGACTGGGAGGGGTGCTTCACACTAGGGACCTGAAGTTGGGGACATTTAGTGGTATTTGATCAGAGCAATACTCCATGTGGGGGAAGGGGCAATGACACTGACTGGGAGATTGTTCCAGGTGTTGCGGAGCCTCTAACTGATGGATCCTTGGCATAGGCTACGCTTGTACCAGGGGAAGTAGCGATGGCATCCTGCCTTGGAGCTGAGCAGATATGAATGGTTTGCTGCAGTAGAGATGATGTCGGACAGATATCTAAGCAGTTTGCAGGACCAATACTTGGCACCCAGGAGGGAATCATGCATAATTTGTCTCTCTGGGGAGGGGACCACCCTATCCCATTGTACATTCTACATGAGTAAGGGGGGGAGTCCATGGCTAATCTACACAGTGCCTTGAACAAGGTGTTGATTTTATCAAGGGAGGCAGCTATAGTACCTAAGTAGACTATATTGCCATAGTATATAAGGGGAATGACTGATTGTCCCACAGTCTGTTTTCTCATGACTCGATGGAGGCAACCTTTACTTTTCTGGCACCTAGCCTGCATGTATGACTTGGTTACTACCTGGGACATGTGCCCCAAGCAGTTAAGGTGCTGGTCGAGGTGGACACTGAGGTATTTGTAGGAGGAAACTGAGTCTAGAAAGGACCTGTCTGGGGTGTGTTAGGTCAGAGTCAGAGTGGAGGTGAAAAAGCTGAGCTTATGCCTGATGCCGAACAACAAGGACACAGTTTTCTTTTGGTTCATGATGATACAGTTAGCCAGGAACCGATTTTGCACTACGGTGAAGTCCTGTTGGAGGTGACCTCAATGGCCAAAGTAAATGTCCCAGATACATAGATAATGGTGTTGTCCGCACATGTGCATGTTGCTGGCAGTAAGGGAGTTTGGTAAGTTGTTACTGTAGGTAGTGAAGAGCAGGGGCCCCAGAATTGAGCCTTGTGGGATCCCAAGGTGACAGGTAGTGTGGGGGAGAACATGGGCCAAGCTTGACAGATTGGGTCTGGCTGGTCAGGTATAACTGGAACAGTGCTAGGCTGGAGGGGGGACACCAGAGTTGGCTAGTCTGAAGTAGGAGCAGATGGTAATCCATGGTGTCAAAGGCCTTTGCTAGGTCCATAAGTATTGCCCCTGTATCCAGGTTCTTGTCCATGTTGCTGTGAATGTGGTTGGTGACTCTAAGAAGGGAGGAGGAGGAGGTGGTTGAGTGGTTGGAGCAAAAGCCAGCTTAGTTGGAGTTATTTTTTTTTTTTAGTTGTTTAACCATGAGAAGCACACTAAGCTGAAAGCTTTTTTACAGGTGCGACCTGGGAGCACAGGAAGTTAAGGACTTGCTCAGGGATCACACAGTATGCAAGTGGAAGCTGGGGGATTCAAGCCCATGTCTGGTCTGCTGGATGTCCCCAGATTTGCAGCTCAGAGCCTTAAACCACTGTGCTATACTGCCTCTCGAGTTAGGAAGCCTGTTTGGATAGCTGCCTGCTGATAAACCTCCCAAGGGTCTGGGAAAGGATCTGGATCGGAGAGGTTGGCTGTTAGTTGAAGGGTGAGTTAGCTGGGTCACATTTTGGTTTTAGGCACCAGTGAACCCTGCAGCTGCTGGGGCCCCCTGCTTATGGGAGCCCTCAACCAGAGTAGTTCTAGTTTTAAATGTTTTTCTTAATCTGCTTAAAACAGCAATAAAAGGCTGTGCTGCTGCTTCTAATGTGGCATCATGATGTCATTAAATGTCTCACCAAGCTATGACTCAGCCAATAAGAGGCAGATGGGCAGCAAAGGATTGGATGAGAAGGACAGCCCAATGAAGTAACACTGCCCTCTCCCCCTAGAAAATATAAATATTCCACTGGTTGTACTGAAACAAAACTAAAATGTCAGAGGGACTGAGACAAGTAGGGGGCCCAATGACTTTCTTAGTTCTGCTGGGGGCCCACAAAACCCTAAAGCCGGTCCTGAAAATTTGTGATCGGAAATACTAGTGCATGTATCCAGCCATGACGGAAGGAGCTGGTACATAGTGATCTATTAAGTATGTGGGCAACAGCGACAGCTACTGCTGGAGTGCTAATTTTGAGGAATTTGGAAGTGATGCCGTCGGTTCCACAGCCTGCATTCAGTGCTGAAAGCTCTGCGATACTGACACTGAGACCGTCTGCAGGTGGAAGTTGCCACTGGTGGATGGACTGAGTAGTGGGAGAGGGGGAGGTTAAGGATAAGAGCCCCAGGGCCTCCTGTGAAGTATTGGTTCAGGGCGTTCTGGCCAAGGGGAACCAGGTAGGGTCTGTACCCACTGGGGAAGGATTTAATTGCTAACATAGGCATGACAGGGTGTGTTATAGTGGGATAATGGCCCACCTTGGGGTGGGTTGAAGCATGAGGCGTAGCCGAGGGCTTCCACCACCCGAGAAGGGCAATTAGCCCACCATAACACACCCCCTGGAGTGCCTTATTGCAATTATGAAATGGGTAATTTTAGTAAATTTTATGCATTTTTAAACATAATACTTTCAGCTGGCTGAGGTGCTAGGATAACGGCCCAGCTGAAAGCAGTTCTTGGCCAATCAGAATCCAGCATTCTTTCTACCCATTTCATAACAGGCTATTAACCATGTGTTCCAGAATGGGCATGGGCACTGCTAGACAGCTTGCTCTGGTATTTAGCTTTGGCTAGGCGTATGCTCCCGGTGCACCGATTCCGAAGTGCATTGAAGATCATTGGTAAGATATCACCTAGAATATTGTGTCCAGTTCCGGAGATCACATCTCCAAAAGGACACAGACAGAGTGGCACCGGTGTAGAAGAGGGCAACTAAAATGGTACGGGGGTCTGAATCAAAAGCCCTGTGAGGAGACACTAAATGAGCTCGATATGTACACCCTGTAAGACAGGAGGAGAGGGGAGATATGATAAAGACCTTTAAATACCTCATGGTGATAAATAAGCTACAGGAGGAAAATATTTTTCAGAAACGGTGCACGAGAACAGAGGGATACACTATGAAGTTGGGGTTCGATTTAGAAGAGACATGAGAAAGTACTTCTTCACAGAAAGAGTGGTGGTTCCTGGAACAGTCTACCAGCCAAGCTTGTGGGGGCAAAAACAGTGGTGGGTTCAAGAATTCATGGGCTAGACTAACAGAATCTTAATGGGAAGGAATGGGGAGGAGGAAGAGCCAGAGATCAAGTACAGTGTGCAGTGGTACTGTAGGTAGGGAAAATGGGCAGGATTGGGTGGGCCAAGCGATCTTTATCTGCTGACAGACTCTGGTTCTGTGTTTCTCCTGGGGTCACTGCAGCATGCCACCGTTTATCTTATGATAATCTCTGGCCCTAGAGTTGCCTTACTGTCACCCTGCAGAGCTCATGAAGGTACAAAATGTGTTATTTGCAGGAAAGGTCTCCTTGAAATAGGACGGAAAGTAGGTATAGCAGCCCCATGTACAACACTGTATGCTCCTTATTTTAATATAGAGGATAATGTATGGTCAGTGGTGTGTAACAACACTAGGTTTGCCTTCGAGTGGTTCCCTTGGCAACACTGTTAAACCTCGAGAGCGAAGCTCAAGAGGTTTTACCAGCATCTCCAAGGGAACAACGAGAAGACAAACCTAGTGTTGTTACACACCACTGACAACACGTTGTCTATTATAGTGTATGGTCAGCCGGGAAGATGAGCCAGGACAATTTATCGTTTAAAATGCATTTTTATTAATACTGTAACAGGAATACATTGCTAACTACCCCGGTGTAACCAAGTGTTCTGTCTATGACAAAAAAAATAACATTAACAGCCTTTTGATCACGTGGTTGGTTGTGCCAATCAGGAGCGTCGTGAAGCGTGTGTCTGTGTTGCGATGTTACGCCAATGATCACGCAGAGCTGAAAAGAGAGATAAACACAACAGTTAGGATTTTGAGTGGTTGCAGAGGTATAGTGTTTTGGTGCTTCTTTATTTTAATGCAGTGAATGCTGATTTTTTTACTAACCTGCTATGAGTCGTCTTCTGAGAAGGAGTCCAAGATAACTGCAGCATGTTTCTTCTTCTGAGGGCAGTAATAGTTGTTGTTGGTCACGTTCACAGTTATTCCCTGTTGGAATATGCAATTGTCCCCACCCAGTCTAAAATTTGTTAGGTCTGATAACGGGTTCAGTGGACCCTTGCTGCTTGTGTTTGAAGTGGTAAAAGATGAGCGTCTTCAGTATCCTAGCAACAACAAAGCTTTGAGTTCGATGTTGTTACACTACTGATGCGATGTACCGTCGATACTGTAACAGAAGCATGATGTCACATTGATAGTGTAACAACGCTGTAAAAAGATGATTTTTGCCACATTACAGCGTTTTACCATACATTATATACTTTTATTTTAATAATATATTTGAATTATTTGAATTGCCTTTGGTATCTATGATTATGCTCCTCTGGTATACTATATAGCTGTGACTTCTGTTTTTAATGTAAAAGCTGTTACCATCTCACTATGTCTTTCCTAGAACCTTTTAAATAGATAAATAAAATACAGTTTTAATTATGATACCAAACAACTATTTCCAACACTCTCCCCAACTCTAATGTCACTTTTCTACCCTTCCCAGGACAAATCAGCAAAGGACACCTCTGGGCTCATTTCTGAGGCTTCAAGTTCTACCGACAACCAGTCAGCAGAAACCGGAGTTATCTCGGCTGGGACTGGCTTTAATGAAGATGGAAGTGCTCGTGTTAAAGATGCAAGCCCTGAAGGACCGAATGGAAACTGCTCAGAAGCAGTACAGGCGCTCTGCCACCAGAAACGCATGTGGCCGAGGCGGCAGAATCTACAGCCTTCTCACGCCCCTTAACGCAAAGATTTACTGAGACTGTGGACAAGGGCTATTTCACAACCACATCTGACGATGATTCTCTACCCACCCACCCTGGACCTCGGATGGCCTGCTCAGTCCCAAACCCAGCCCATCAGCATCATGAGCGGTAGCCCTATCGCTTGCTGCTGGCGTAATCAGTCTCTAATAGTAGGTTTGAATTTAGCTTTGTGTGCGAAAGCGCAGTATAACTGTATATAGCCTGAGCTGATACACTAGGATTAAGGACAGAATGCCAGCATCACAAATTCTGGTACTCTGTCTGAAACACAAAATTGTAAACTACATTTCTAGTCCTTCTAGAGGTAGTTCTGGAAGATACTTGGTGGTACATAAGGGATGGGGATGAGAAGTGAATGCTAGAGTGCATTTAAGCTGTGCACCCAACAGTTGTAGTTATATGCATGTTATTTAGGAAACCATCATTTTTTTACTGGAGTGCATGTAATGGAATGGTGGCTCCTGTATGGGACTCAGGCTTAGGGGTAAAGAAGGCCAATGAACTCTAATTCCAGATTTTACAGGGTGAAAATCAGCAGCACTGGAGTCCAGCGCCCCAGGATTTCCTTGGGTAAAATCCAACAGTGAGGGATGTCACGGTATCATGGTTTTACAGAATACCACTGTATCATGAGTCAGTATTGATACCTGTGGGCAATTTCCAATACCGTAATAACATTGGCTCATGGTACACAGCCCTTTCAACTACATATTTTAGGGACAACTGTCCTTTCCACAATAACTCTCTGCCATAAAAGTTTGAGTAGGCTTCCTTTGTACAAAAATTACTTTTCTGTAATACAAATAATGATAACTGCTGTATTACATGTGATGATTGTCACAATGCTACAACTTCATACCATGATATCCCTAAGAGAGAAAGTACAGTTACTGAAGAACTTTCTGTAACAGCAGATCTTCAAATGCAGCTCTTGCAACAGAATATTACCATTAGGACTATGTTGCCAGGCTCTAGGACCCATGGAAACCTTCTAGCTAGCGGTCTCCAGCGGGACCACCGATGCCGACTCTGCCCCGACGTCCGCCAGTGGTATATCTGGATGTGGTCCAAGCCCCACCTCAGTTCACCTGCAGCAGACCCATTGGTAAGGCCAACATGGATCAGGTGAAAGCTTGCCATAAAATAAAGATATGCAGAAACTCACCAGGGGAAGGATCAAGGAAAGCAGTGCCTGCTGCAAGAGCTCTTTCGAAGATCTACTGTTACGTAACTTCTACGTAACTGTACTAACTTACTTTGAGTGGGAGCTCTGCAGCATGCTATAACCATTAGGACTGAATCCCAAGCAGTCCTGAAAGAGGAGAAAAGTAAACTGAGAAGGATGAAGTGCAATAGCCTAAGCTATTGCACTTCAGCCCTAAGCTAGCCCTAATAGCACTAAGACAGGAGGCCTTGAAGGACCACCAGCTGAAACCTTCCCTTCTCCTAGAGGCAATGTCCAGGCTGCAGTACTTAATAAAAGAATGCACTGAGCTCCAGGTAGCCTCTGCACAGATGTTGGCAATGAAGACATTACACATGGATGTAAAGGAAGTAGCCACTTCCCTGGTAGAATGACCCCTAACCGAGCTTGGTAGGGGTTTGTTGTATTGTTGTAACAGAAGGCGATGCAATTTACCAGCCACTGATAATGTCTGCTTGGGCACCAAGTGCCTTAACAGTGGGGTGCAAAGCCCACAAACAACTGCTCCGTCATACGTTGTGGAGCGGTGCGATTAAGGTAATACCGTAGTGCCCTGTGGACATCCAAAGTATGCAGGAGCATTTCTCCTCTGTTCGAGTGATTAGGATAGAACACTGGTAGGTTAATGTCCTGATTCAGTGTGGTCTCAGATACTATCTTGGGCAAAAAGGTAGGATTAGTTTATAAGGACACCTTGTCATTATGGAAAACTAAATAAGGCCAGGCAGAAGTAACAGCAACTAAAAATAACACTCTCCAAGAAAGGAAGCAAGCTCGATTTACGGCAGGCTCAAACAGGAAAGGGTACATTTTTCAAGCCATAAAAAGGAGATCCCAGAGCAGTACCAGATCTCTCATGTGAGGCTTACTGTGCAGTATGCCTCGCAAAAACGTACGGGACAAGTCTAGTTGGGCGAGGGGGTTTTCCCTTCATAGGTACGCGGTAAACAGAGATTGCGGAAAGATGCACCTTTAAGGAGTGGTAGGCTGAAACCTTAATTTAATAAGAAGAGATACTCTAAAATCAAGTTCACTGGACAGGTAAGCGGGTCCAAGTGATGGGGAGAAGCCCATAAGCAAAATGTTTTGCACTTCATGGGATAAGTGGATCTAGTTGAGGGCTTTCTCGCTGATACAAAAAAGTACGCCACCTCCTGAAGTCCCCATACCTAGATTTGACTAAGTCTGCAGGAGTCAGGCATGAATATGCAGGATCTGAGAGCTGGTGGACTATGTTCCCTGATCTTGTACAGCAAGTGTGAGCTGAGCAGCAGCTGTATTGGAGACTCCACTACCAGCTGCTGAATAGTGGGAACCAAATGCTATGGCCAATAGAGAGCAATGAGGATCATCTCTGCTCCTTCTTCCCAGTCATGCAGTCCTACTGACTCCCGTGGCAGGACTTTACATAAAGAACAGTGTCACCGATGTCACACCTCCTTTCCCAATGCTACCCGCCGTTGCTCCTCTAGCTGTAGGAGATCAGTCAGCCAATGTCAGAGTGATAGGCCGTCGGCATTCTACCAGCCATTGCCAGACCCACAGCCGCTGCTGGTCTTCTAGTGGGCGCCATTCATCTAAGAGGCACAGATCTTCCTCAGGCTCTAGATCAACTTCCTCTCTCTCTAGAGGCCATGGTTCAGACTCCAGTACATCAGGTTCTAACTGTTCTCCTTCGAGAGAAAGGCCTGTGTCTCTAGACGAAAAGGACACTCCAAGATCTCCTCCTCCTGATGATCCTACCTTATGGACATCATGGGGCACATGCAGACTCCACTGGATGGGAGATGGAGGATCTGGATCCAGAGTGCCAAAGCTTGACCAAGTACCTGAGGCAGAAGGAGCCAAAGTCCTTGGTCATTCTTCCTTTAGTGAATACGTTGCAGGATCTCACCCATATCACTTGGAAGCATCCTCCTCCACTCTGGTGATCTCTAAATGTTGGATGGGCTGTACCAGGCACAGAGGGATGAGCCTTTTTTTGGTGGAACACCCTCAGGCAGACTCAATGGTTATCACAGCTGCTCATGACAAGTCGAAGAAACCGAAACACCTTAGTTCACAGCCTCCAGATGTAGAGTCCAGATTGTTAGACCATATGGATAGTATAGATAGTTTTCCTATGCACGTTTCATTGGAATATGATGTTTAGAAGGTTGTTTACCAGAGACAGTGGTTTGAAAACAGAGCTTGAGCCTAGCATTCTATCATTTGCATAGGTTCTATTAACCTCTTCAGCTTCAGGGCAGTACAATGGTAGGACCACACTGCATATGTCAGAATATGTAAAAATACAATAAGATTTCCTAGGATAAGAAAGGGAGGGAAGATTAGAAAGGAGGAAGGCATACAGAGACCTCCCTGTCCAACAGAAGGACAAAGTGTCTGTCAGAAAACATCAGATGCGGGCTCTTGCAAGCAGAAACTGGGCAGTCAGTCATTGAGTGGAGATGCAAAGAGGTCCAACTCTAGATAGCCCCACCTGCTGAATAGTTGATCTGCCACTGACTGAAGGAGCACCCACTCGTGGTCTTGGACCGAGACCAGCTTAGGCTGTTAGCCAAAATGTTTAGGATGCCTACAACATGAACAGCGGCAAGGTCTAGGCGATGTTTCAGTGCCCAATACCAGACCCTCATTGCCTCCTGGCAAAGGGGGGTAATAATGTGTGCCCCCTTGCTTGCTGATGTAAAACATTACTGACATCTTGTCCATCTGGTTGAGAAGAGGGCATAGAGAATGGTCCATCTGAAACACCAGCAAGGCATTCAGGACCGCTTGCATGTCTAGGACACTGATGTGGAGCATTTGCTCAACTGGTGATCAGGTCCCCCTGGGTCTGTCTGTTTTCCAGATGAGCACCCCAACCGAGGCTGGATGCATCTGTTGTTAAAATCTGCCTCAGAGGCTCCTGGCAAAATGGAACCCCTTGTAGCAGGTTGGAGGGGTCCAACCACCAGGAATGAGTCCTTTGGACTGGGTAAGATACCCTGACTGGCTGGTTGAGGTCATCTGACCTCTGGTCCCACTGCTCCCTGAGCATCCATTGTAGGACTCTTAAGTGGAGGCAGGCCAAGGAAGTCTAGGGATGGCCACTGCCATGTGCCCCAGAAGTCTGTCAGAGGTCCTGGCTGGGACCTGTGGAACCATGGATACCATCCAGGCTATGCCACTTAGATGATCCCCACTGTCATCTGGGAGGAAGGCAATGCCCTGAACTCTGTCCAGGACTGCTCTGATAAAATGAGTCACTGGCTGCATCATGGGGATGACTTTGAAGGTTCAGGGTTATCCCCAGCTCTTGAAAGAGAGTAAAGGTGTCTCCAAGAGTGCAAAGCAGCTCAGCTCTGGAAGGAGCTGTCAAGAGCCAGTCATCTACGTAGGGGGAGATGTAATGGCCCTGGCTTCAGAGAGCCACAGCCACCACTGCTAGGCACTTGGCGAAGACTCAAGGAGTGGAGGAGAGGCCAAACAGCAAGGCTCGAAGCTGGTAATGTCTCCCCTGGAAGTGGAATATCAGGAACCTCCAATGGGGAAGAAAGACCCTTATGTGAAGGTAGGCATCCTGCATGTCCAGGGAGCACAGACAGTCCGTGTGGTGCAAGAGGAAAGAGGTCTGGCAAGTGAGCATTCTGAACCGCTTCTACTTTACAAAGAGATTTAGAGAGCTGAGGCACAGAATGGGTTGAAGGTCTCTGGTCTTTTTGGGACCAGGAAAATATGAGAATAGTTGCCCTGCCTCTGTTGATCCAGGGTGGGGGCTGGCTACTTTCACCCGCTTGTGCAGAAGAGCTTGATTTCTCTTTCTATCAGAGGAATGTGAATTATGATAATGGAAGGACCCTAGTTGCTTGTCCGAGGGATCTGAAGGAACTCAGAGTATGTCCTCTCCTGATAAGAGTTCTGTGGTGATGCTGAGCAATTCCTCTAGATAGAGGGGAATAACCTCTCACTGCCTCTCTCTTGCCTTTCGCTGGAGCAGAGGGCAGGTAGCAGTCACTGGGCAGATCCGGGAACAGGCAGAGATGGCTGGGACATCTTGGAGCCTCTAGAGGCAGAGCTTACAGGTGTTTGGGTTGGTGCTTTCCTCTTGAAGCCTCTCCTCTGCTAAAATTGGCTGTGGGTGTTTTGTCCTGGAGGGCTTATGAAAAGGCCGCTTGCAAAAAGGTTTCTAGTTCCTTTATACATCTTTCAGATGGACCAGATAGATTTCTAGACTCTTGAGGTGAGAGATCGGTTTCTCTGTCTTCTCCCAAAAAGAACGGAACCCTGAAGGAAAGGTCCAGGATCCCAGATGGCAGATCCTGGGAGAAACCTGCGACTCTGAGCCAGCCATGATGTCTAAGTCAAACACTGGACCCTGCTGCACTAGAGGCCGTGTCTGCAGTATCATATGAAGTCCTCAGGACATGAGTGTCTACATCCGAACCTGACTTCAGGATATCCAGAAGCTTGGTCTTCTGAGCTGAGGCTAGCAAAACCTGTGCAACCTATAAGCCTTTTTCCCACATCACGTTCTGGTACATGACCATATGTGTGAGAAGGTTCTACGATTGAATAGAACAGGTGGAACCAGAATATACTTTCTTGCCCACCTGGTCTAACAATCTGGACTCTACATCGGGAGGCTGCGAACTAAGGTGTTTTGGCTTTATCAACTTGGTATAAGCAGCCATAATAACCATTGAGTCTGCCTAAGGATGTTCCACCAAAAAAGGCTCATCCATCATTGCCTGGTACAGCCTAGCCAACTTTTTAGAGATTGCCAGCGTGGTAGAGGGATGCTTCCAAGTGATCCAAATGAGATCCTGCAACATATCCACTGAAGGAGGAATGACCAAAGGCTTTGGCTCCTTCTGCCTCAGGTACTTGGCCAACCGTTGGCACTCTGGATCCAGATCCTCCATCTCCCATCCACTGGAGGTCTGGATGTGCCCCATGATGTCCATAAAGGTAGGATCATCAGGAGGAAGAGATCTAGGAGTGTCCTTTTCATCTAGAAACATGGGCCTTTCTCTCAAAGGAGAACAGTCAGAACCTGATGTGTTGAGTCCAAACCATGGCCCCTAGAAGACAGGGAAGTTGATCTAGAGCCTGAGGAGGATCTGCACCTCTTAGATGAACACCGCCCACTAGAAGACCAGCGGACGGCTGTGGGTCTGGTGATGGCTAGTAGAATGCTGATGACAGCTATCACACTGACATTGGCTGACTGACCGCCCAGCTAGAGGAGCAATGATGGGTAGTGCTGGGTGAGCAGGAGCGATGTCAGTGACACTGTTTTTTGTGTAAAGTATAGCCACAGGAGTCAGTAGGACTGCATGACTAGGACCTAGGGTTAGGTGCTTTAGGTGCTGGAGAGGACGGTTTGTCTCCTCCACCTTGGTCTTTATCTGATCCAAAGTCAGATTATCATCTGGCTGCAGTGGAAAGAAGACTTTCATCACTTGGCCCCACCAAAATTAAAACGTTCTGTCAGCACTTCTTTTGAGAATTGAAGAGCTGCTGGTCCTTTGGGGGGTGGAGTGTTTCTGGTGTAAGTGGAGCAATAGGGAAAGAGGTGAAGTCCAGTGGGTCCCTAGGAGATGGAGTAGACCAATCCCTTGGTCATCAAGTGTAGAAGCCCATGGACTGGAGAATGTTCAAAGTCCAAAGAGGCTTTGGCTGACTTATGACCCTTGTCTGGTACTGTCGAAGGTCTGGAGCTGTCAGGCTTGGAGACCGTCATTGGTTTGGCCATAGGCACCTGAGAGAGACTGAGGTACGGTAAGCTGAGGTCAGTTTAGAGACCAGCTTCTGATCCCGGTGTTCTGCAGTCTTACCTGGAGCCCCGGGAGAGGCCAATGTCGGGAACTTGCATGACGGGCCCGAGGTCCCCATAGAAGACAAGGAGGAGGTCCCGACCCCTGAGGTGGAGGGTGACTGCAAGGGTGTGTCCTTCACCTTCAGGGTACTCAAGGCCAGTGTAGAACCTGAGCCCTGCTTTCCACTCCCTGACATTGGGGTTTTGGCAGGGGAGGAGGAATCCTGCTTCCCAGTAGAGTGCTGCAAATGGTGGGAGGAGTAGTCAGAGCCCCCTGACTTGGAACCCAAGGAAGTCTTCCTATGGTGTGGGGACCATGAGCACTAATGCCCCTTGGAATGACCCCGGTCCTTTTCTCAGGACTTACGCTGGTCCGTGTCCTTCTTCTCGTCCTTATGCTTTGATGAGTGAGAAGAAGAGGAAGACTTCTCTGCTGGTGAGCTCTGCATAATGGCAACCTTCTGTTCCAGAATGTGGGCCTTTAGTGTCTTAAGGTGGTGAATCTGAGTCCAGCTGGTGAAGCCACTGCAAATACAGCAGGCCTTGGTGTCGTGGTCAGGCCCCTGGCAGAAGACACAGGCCTTGTGCTTGTCCTTGGCCAGAATCTGGCAACCGCTGGCACACTTCATCCTCTTCTTCTTGGTGGAAAATGATGATGGTGAAGAGGACATACAGATGAATATAAATGGGATGGAAAGTGGACTGTTCGACAAAAAGTGATAGAAACTGTCACAAATTGCTGAAAAGCACCCAAAACATGTTCTGGAAGGCAACTGAAGAGATGAAGTAGGCAGGTCTGCAGGGAAAAGAAATGAGGTAGGGCTGGGATCGCCCCTGATATACCACTGGCCAACATCGAGTGATACAGCGCCACACCATTACAGTTAATGGAGCCCCAGTGTCCGCCATACTTCCAGGTCACGGTCTTTTAGAAAATAAAATAAACTCTGTTGCGGTGCAAGAAAACACCACTCTTGACAGATAAAGCTAAGCCAGAGGGTAAGCCTTCGGGACAGGAGCCTCTGATTTATACTGTTCCTTTAATTGTAAGTGGGCACAATTCAAACCATTTAAGTCCCTCGCCCAATAGTCTCCTACTTTGTACTGCTATCTAGTAACATACTTTCCACTAGGACTTTTCTTTTCTGCCTTCCCATTCTTATATTCTTCATCCATTTATTTTTCTTACTTGGATTTTCCTGTATATTAGGGAACATTGATCCAAAGAATTGTGGAGTAACATCCTTACGTAGTTAACATTTTCTCTGTGCTAATTGTTTATGAACTTATAGTTATTCGCTGAAAGATTTATCTGTTTATTTACTTATTGTTAGTATAGCTTTAAATGATTTTGTTATGATGTGTTGATGTATTGGTGACATTTTTAATAATGTTTGTTATGTATTTTATCTCAATAAAATTTTATTGATAAAAAAGGCTCCACTACAATTGGTCAAATGGGAAGAACCACAAGAGGTCAAAGGGGCAGGAGGCATACTCAACCCAGCTCATGGCCCAAAAATGTTCCACTGCTGCCAGAGGAAGCCTCATGCTTCTCCTCACTCAACACCACTGATGGTCTTCAGAGGATGATGACAAGGTAGAAGAGTGCTGATTGCTGCTGCCTCAAGCAGAGTGGGACCAAGACTGAGAACAGGAACAGAACTGCGAATGGGACTTGCATCTTATCTGTGTCAATCTTCACCATTCATCACTGGTGGGTTCTGGCTGGAGGAGCAGGACCCAGTTGGCATTTTTTTCTAAAGAGGAGAAGTCAGTGCCTGGGCAGCGCACCCTGAGGCCGGCCTTTGCCTGGTGCTACGGTTGGCCAGAAACTAACACTGACTTCTCCTCCATCCCAGTTCCGCTTCTCTTACCTTCAAGTGAGCATGACCTTGTGAGAAGAGTGTTTCAAAACTGTGACATTATGGTCTAGTCTGTTTTAACCATTCTTCAAACCATCTTAGTTCTGCAGGAGCCATTGCATTCTCGGTGCCATCCCATCATTAAGATCCTTCTATATTTTCCTTTCCCACCGAGACCTTTTGATGCAGTGTTTATTGATTTTTTCATCCGATTATGTCTCATCCCAGAGACAAAAAGAAGAAATCTTTGAAGGCCAGCCGGCCTCCAATGCTGCACTGTTCCTGTGGCTGGCTTTATTTCATCTTGGACCGGCATGATCGTTGCCTGACCTGCCTGGGCCCAAAGCACATTGTGGAACATTGCAATGCCTGTTTCTCCATGGACCTCAGAGTATTGGAACACCACACATTTAAAGTCGGCTACACGCTGACGACTTTTGAAGGACAGTTGCGCACTAGGGATGCCAGACACAGGTCCCTTGACTATTCATCTGGGTCCCTCCTGGTTATATATGGGCTGGGGTGGAGGGGCTTGCATCCTTTTTAGCCTCCCACAGCGGAGGCCACTCTCATGGTATCGGAGGCCCAGTCTGACTCCTCCAGGGTCAGGCTGGAGGCACCATTTTGGCAATGACCTCCTTAGAGGTGAAGGCTCCTGGCATCATGTGTCTGCCAGGCATGGTTTGCGGGTTTTCTCGAGCCACCTCTCAGCGCTGCCTCAGATCCCAGTGCTCAACCTGCTAAGGCATCTGGGATGGGTGAAGTTTCCTCACTGGCTGCCCTTGGGTGCTGGTGGGTGAGGTTGAGCTTCCATGGCTGGACCTGAGGAAGAGGTCCATCTCTGAGTCTGGGGGTTTAAGGGGACAGCGCCAGGAGCAGCCACTTCCTGGTAGCCTGCAAGGGTTCAGGTAGGAGCCACAGCACATGTCCTGTCTTCCCTGAGGTCTCCCCAAAGGACAATCTCATTTCTTGAGGCTAGGGGCCACCTTCTGGACCCAAGTGAACCCAGTCACCTCGCAGGGGAATCCTTCATGGGCTCAGTCCTGACTGTTTCAGGGTGGTTGAACGCCAATGACTGCCTCGACTGATAGATCCTTCCAGGGTGTTGGATTGCCTGTTCGGTCCCGAGCCTTAGCAGAGGACGTTCTCTTCTTCTCAGAGGTATTTGGCCCTTTACCTCTGCCTTCCCTCCCTTCTCCAGGGTCACTCTGGTCCTATGGGGCCTCTAGTCTGGGAGCAGTTTAGAGCCATGGCTGCCCATTTCCCAGCCTATATTATATCAATGGATGAGCAGGTGTTTCATCACTCACCCCTGCGACAGCTGCACTCTGACTCCACTGACTCCTTGGCCTCCTGTCTTCCTCAGATGAGAGAGGGATCCTTCTGTCCACCTATCCTCGGATGCTGATTAGACCTCCTATCAGCATTTCTTTTGAGATTAGTTGACGAGCTTCATATTTCATGACTGGCAAGATGCAATCCTCAGTGGGCTTATCGCACGCTTTTTTAACTGTATAAAGTGTAGGCAGCCTGGTGGTGCCCACCAGGCCCTCCCCTTCGAGAGGCATCATACTGCACTTGGCAGCATCCATCAGTCCCCTCCCCAGCACCGATGGACTGCTGGCACAAACATTGCACACCCAAGGGATATCAGGGAGACCTACCTCGCCCCTCGCCTGGACACTTCCTCCAGGAGAAGCCCAAGATGTGACCAGTCCCCTGATGCAGACTTTGTGGAGTTTGACTCCTTGGGGAGGAGAGTCTTTTCCTCAGTGCATCTCTCTCTCTCTCTTTTGCAGTACATCAGGGCCATCATGCTGCCTACAACAGGCACTTGTGGTCTTTGCTGGGACAAATCCTAGCATCTGTGCGGTTACAGAGGCAACCAGACAAGCCATTGCCCTCTCTGCACATGAACTGGGGCTCTGCGAGGCACCAAGAAGGACATTGTATGATGCCAATGAGGTGGCATCCAGGCCAGCGAGACAGCAATCTGCATCAGGCAGACAGCATGGCTTTGTCTTTCGGTTATCGCCCATGGCCTGGTGAAGGGTGAGTGCCTCCTCTTCCAGGGAACCCACCTTTGTCCCACAGAGTGAGGCGGGAACCTCAAGGGTGACTTCCATCTCCCAGCCAGAGGGGGACTCACCTCACCCTTATCAGTCCCAGGCCTAACTAAGCCTGTAAGGGTCTCCCCCTTCTGTCTCCCCCACAGAAGCGTGAGGGACATTCTTTCCTCAGAGAGGTACCAGGTGCTCTTTGGGGGCTTGGTAATCACCCACCAGTGATGAATGGTGAAGACTGACACAGATAAGATGTGAAAATTACGTACAGATCTCAACATGCAAGTCATTATACAGTTCATTTTTGCAGATGATCATAATAAAATTTATGCGATTTAACCATACACCCTGGAAAAGAGATGCATTTAAATACTGATATTGGGAAGGGAACAGATTTGAATTAAAATGGCATACATTTTGTTTTTATGTTGTGACAAAACACTGAACAGGTTGATACATTTTATTCAGAGAGGGAATATGTCATTTTCCATAGACCAGGAAAGGGGGGTCCTAGATTTGGGAGAACGCTCTTCCATACCGTTAGCTTTGAGCTGGAGTCTCTAGTTAAAGACATAGCTTCATGTTATCAGCTCACTGCTGCATGGTGGGTGTTTGACTGACATCCACTCCTAAGCTATGTTTTCTTGTGATGTTTGTGAAAGCAATGGAGCACAAGCCCAAGCTCCCCCACTGTCTATGCCTGCCAAGATATGCCCCCAGCAGAAACTCCCAAGGGACTTGGGCACTCTACATCCCTGAACCTGCTGCACAATGCCATGCATACCATGCTAGAAAGAGGCTACTTTATAACATGTGAGGGCCATGTGAAGGAAGGTGTCCTCCTGGACCCCACACTGGCAATATGGGAGATGTATCTTGGCACAGGATATATAAGTAAGCAGGGGTGTAATATGTTCAGTACATGAAGTTTAGTTGCACCCATCTAAGTTTGTTGCTTCAGGAGCAGACAATGGGAGGGGTTTAAGCCCGAGGTTCAATGGGCGTAGTAACAACGCACTCCCCAGGGTCGGCCTTAGGGTGTGTAGTGCCCTAGGCAAACTTGCCAGTGGCACCCCCACACGGAAACATTTTTTTCCAACACCACACACACACACACACACACACACACACACACACACACCAGTGACATTCTAATGGCAGATAACTTCCTAGCAATAAAAAACTGATTTCTTTTTCAGTCAGCTGTAATTGTTAGTGCTGAACATACATTTGTGTTGATATTGCTAGCATTGGCAGATGCTCTCAACTGGTTATGCTCTCCACCAATGTCGAAATAAGCAACTATAACAAATTACGCAACCTCTTCAAAGAATTTGTGTCTTTAGCATAGCTAGCATGACAATGGATGCCATCACATTAGTTGTATGAAAAAGCTAGTTGTAAATAATCACAGTAGAAGATAGTTTGATGACCTTTTTACATTCGCTTGCACGCATGCGCAAGAAACATTTTGGGAGAGTAGCACACTTTGGAGGTGTGCCTCTCCCTTGCAATCCACTGCTCAGTTGAGCAGGTGGTGTGTCCTGCACCAATGGATGCGGGAGTTGATGACAGCGGTGGTCTTCGATCAAAGAAAACCACCGCTGTCATACAGAGCACATCACACCGCCCCCGCATCACGCCACCCCGCAAAGCTTTGGTGGCTGCTGACTTCCTGCCGCAGGCAAACGCCTGCATTGTTTGCCGATGAGGTGCCCAATCCCCTGTCAGCTCTCGGCCCTCCCAGCCATCCTTGTGCCACGCTGGGAGTGACACTGGTCATGAGCAGAGGTGTTAAAATGGCTATGTTGAAATTTTGATGAAAAATTCCCAAAATGACTGTTTTAGGAGCGCATCGCTGCTCGTTCCTATCATGCTGGCAAGTTTGCAATTTGTATATTTACGCGCAGTTTTCAACAGTGCCATTTTACCGCACTTCCTTATGAGCAGTACAGCTACCATTTTTCACATCTCGCCCAAAATGTGTTTCCGCACATGTAGCGCACAATGGTACAGTCGGTGTGCGAAAACAACGTTTGGGACAGATTAAGAAAATCACAGTGACACTGGTCATGAGCAGAGGTCTTAAAATGGCTATGTTGAAAATCTGGTGACAAAACTCCATAAAATGACTGAGTTACGAGTGAGCATTGCGCAGTTTCCATGCACCCTCGTAAGTTCATGAATTTGTAATATTTCAGTCCAGATTTCCACCAGCGGCATTTTTCCACACCTCCTTACGAACAGTACAGCTGTCATTTTCCACAACATGGCCAAAATGTGTTTTCACACTTTCATCACAGAAATGCGTGGTCGCTCTGCGAAATCATTGTTCAGGACAGATAAAGAAAATCACACTGACACTGTTCATGATCAGAGGTCCCAAAATGCCTGTGTTAACAATCTGCTGTAAAAAAAATTCCCAAACTAGTTACATTACGAGTGTGCGTTGCACAGTTTCTACGCACGCTCGTGACTTCACCAGTCTTTTAAGATTTTCACAGAAGATTTTCAACATTGCCAGTTTTTACACCTCCCATGAACAGTACTGCTGTCATTTTTCACATCCTGTTCGGAATGTGTTTTTGCACCTGTGGTGCCAAACGCCATAGTCGCTGTGCAAAAGCAGTTTTCAACAAAACTGATATTCCCTCTGTTCATGAGGTGTGGGTCACAAAAAACATGTTGAAAATTGGGTGAAAATACCAACGAATGCCTGAGGCGTTAGGGTTTCTGACCATAACGCCCACTCTGTAGAGAATGACAGGCATCAGGGGTGTGACTTGGGATTCTTGCCTGTCATGCTCATACCATTCCACCCCACCCACACCCTGCAGCCAGTGAGAGGCATCGAGGTGTGCCTGGACTCTTCGGCCCAAACTTCACCCCATTCTCCTATACCGCACCCATCTCACCGTATTTTGATGGCATGGGTGCGCATAAGCCAAAGACCCCAAGGCACACCGTGACACTTGTCAGTGTCTGCAGGATAGGGTGTGGTGAAATGGCGTGGTTGTTATGCCTGACGACCCAAGGCACACCCCAATGCCTGTCACTCTCTGCAGGGGTGGTGGTGGGTTGGCTTCAGTTCAATATCGCTGCCATTCCTATTATGCAGCTCTGTAACTTCACTACCACTGCTAATGCCAGCAAGCAAACATTCGGCATTGACAAATGCTTGTGCTATTGCTCTACTGCCAGACTCTCAGTTAATGGTGCACAGCAATGTGACCTCCAAAGAGCAACTCTGCATGTCGTTTCATAACAATGTTTCAGCTATACAATCCAGTAAAGGATTAATGCCAGCATATTGCACCTTGTAATGCACAGTAATGACAACATTTTGGTTTGGATCTCTTCCCACTAACTATCTGCCTCTCTGGCCACTGCACCACCCCTCCTTAGACCCTTAGATCCTCCGACTCTCACACTCATGGCTGGGTCTTGCTGAGCAACCTCAATAGGCTAGGCTAGGCTGCTTTTTCCTCACTGCTTCCCAAAGCTTGGTAAGTCACTACCCCACCAGAAAAGACACTCCTCTTCTCCTACTCCATCTCATTAGCCCTACACAACTTCTAGTCCTCACATTGCACCTGCATTAACTATTCCATAAGAGCACTTAGCATCTCCACTTTGCCTGTACCCTAGTACTTCCTATCCTTCCTCCCACAACATCTCCCTTTCCCTGAACGTCATTATGGAAAACTAAATAAGGCCAGGCAGAAGTAACAGCAACTAAAATAACACTCTCCAAGAAAGGAAGCAAAGCTCGAATTTCACGGCAGGCTCAAACAGGGAAAGGGTACATTTTTCAACCATAAAAAGGAGATCCCAGAGCAGTACCAGATCTCTCATGTGAGGCTTACTGTGCAGTATGCCTCGCAAAAACGTACGGGACAAGTCTAGTTGGGCAAGGGGGTTTTCCCTTCATAGGTACGTGGTAAGCAGAGATTGCGGAAAGATGCACCTTTAAGGAGTGGTAGGCTGAAACCTTAATTTAATAAGAAGAGATACTCTAAAATCAAGTTCACTGGACAGGTAAGCGGGTCCAAGTGATGGGGAGAAGCCCATAAGCAAAATGTTTTGCACTTCATGGGATAAGTGGATCTAGTTGAGGGCTTTCTCGCTGATACAAAAAAGTACGCCACCTCCTGAAGTCCCCATACCTAGATTTGACTAAGTCTGCAGGAGTCAGGCATGAATATGCAGGGATCTGAGAGCTGGGTGGACTGCGGTTCCCTGATCTTGTGACAGCAAGTGTGAGCTGAGCAGCAGCTGTATTGGAGACTCCACTACCAGCTGCTGAATAGTGGGAACCAAATCTGCTATGGCCAATAGAGAGCAATGAGGATCATCTCTGCTCCTTCTTCCCAGTCATGCAGTCCTACTGACTCCCGTGGCAGGACTTTACATAAAGAACAGTGTCACCGATGTCACACCTCCTTTCCCAATGCTACCCGCTGCTGCTCTCTAGCTGTAGGAGATCAGTCAGCCAATGTCAGAGTGATAGCCGTCGGATCTCTACCAGCCATTGCCAGACCCACAGCCGCTGCTGGTCTTCTAGTGGGCGCATTCATCTAAGAGGCACAGATCTTCCTCAGGCTCTAGATCAACTTCCTCTTCTAGAGGCCATGGTTCAGACTCCAGTACATCAGGTTCTAACTGTTCTCCTTCGAGAGAAAGGCCTGTGTCTCTAGACGAAAAGGACACTCCAAGATCTCCTCCTCCTGATGATCCTACCTTTATGGACATCATGGGGCACATGCAGACCTCCACTGGATGGGAGATGGAGGATCTGGATCCAGAGTGCCAAAGCTTGACCAAGTACCTGAGGCAGAAGGAGCCAAAGTCCTTGGTCATTCTTCCTTTAGTGAACATGTTGCAGGATCTCACCCATATCACTTGGAAGCATCCCTCCTCCACTCTGGTGATCTCTAAAATGTTGGATGGGCTGTCCAGGCACAGAGGGATGAGCCTTTTTGGTGGAACACCCTCAGGCAGACTCAATGGTTATTACAGCTGCTCATGACAAGTCAAGAAACCAAACACCTTAGTTCACAGCCTCAGATGTAGAGTCCAGATTGTTAGACCACATGGATAGTATAGATAGTTTTCTATGCACGTTTCATTGGAATATGATGTTTGAAGGTTGTTTACCAGAGACAGTGGTTTGAAAACAGAGCTTGAGCCTAGCATTCTATCATTTGCATAGGTTCTATTAACCCTTCAGCTTCAGGGCAGTACAATGGTAGGACCACACTGCATATGTCAGAATATGTAAAAATACAATAAGATTTCCTAGGATAAGAAAGGGAGGGAAGATTAGAAAGGAGGGAAGGCATACAGAGACCTCCCTGTCCAACAGAAGGACAAAGTGTCTGGCAGAAAACACCAGATGCGGGCTCTTGCAAGCAGAAACTGGGCAGTCAGTCATTGAGTGGAGATGCAAAGAGGTCCAACTCTAGATAGCCCCACCTGCTGAATAGTTGATCTGCTACTGACTGAAGGAGCACCCACTCGTGGTCTTGGACCGAGACCAGCTTAGGCTGTTAGCCAAAATGTTTAGGATGCCTGCAACATGAACAGCGGCAAGGTCTAGGCGATGTTTCAGTGCCCAATACCAGACCCTCATTGCCTCCTGGCAAGGGGTAATAATGCCCCTTGCTTGCTGATGTAAAACATTACTGACATCTTGTCCATCTGGTTGAGAAGAGGCATGAGAATGGTCCATCTGAAACACCAGCAAGGCATTCAGGACCGCTTGCATGTCTAGGACACTGATGTGGAGCATTTGCTCAACTGGTGATCAGGTCCCCTGGGTCTGTCTGTTTTCCAGATGAGCACCCCAACCGAGGCTGGATGCATCTGTTGTTAAAATCTGCCTCAGAGGCTCCTGGCAAAATGGAACCCCTTGTAGCAGGTTGGAGGGGTCCAACCACCAGGAATGAGTCCTTTGGACTGGGTAAGATACCCTGACTGGCTGGTTGAGGTCATCTGACCTCTGGTCCCACTGCTCCCTGAGCATCCATTGTGGGACTCTTAAGTGGAGGCAGGCCAAGGGAAGTCTAGGATGGCCACTGCCATGTGCCCAGAAGTCTGTCAGAGGTCCTGGCTGGGACCTGTGGAACCATGGATACCATCCAGGCTATGCCACTTAGATGATCCCCACTGTCATCTGGGAGGAAGGCAATGCCCTGAACTCTGTCCAGGACTGCTCTGATAAAAATGAGTCACTGGCTGCATCATGGGGATGACTTTGGAAGGTTCAGGGTTATCCCCAGCTCTTGAAAGAGAGTAAAGGTGTCTCCAAGAGTGCAAAGCAGCTCAGCTCTGGAAGGAGCTGTCAAGAGCCAGTCATCTACGTAGGGGGAGATGTAATGGCCCTGGCTTCAGAGAGCCACAGCCACCACTGCTAGGCACTTGGCGAAGACTCAAGGAGTGGAGGAGAGGCCAAACAGCAAGGCTCGAAGCTGGTAATGTCTCCCCTGGAAGTGGAATATCAGGAACCTCCAATGGGGAAGAAAGACCCTTATGTGCAGGTAGGCATCCTGCATGTCCAGGAGCACAGACAGTCCGTGTGGTGCAAGAGGGAAAGAGGTCTGGCAAAGTGAGCATTCTGAACCGCTTCTACTTTATAAAGAGATTTAGAGAGCTGAGGCACAGAATGGGTTGAAGGTCTCTGGTCTTTTTGGGACCAGGAAAATGAGAATAGTTGCCCTGCCTCTGTTGATCCAGGGTGGGGGCTGGCACTTTCACCCGCTTGTGCAGAAGAGCTTGGATTTCTCTTTCTATCAGAGGAATGTGTGAATTATGATAATGGAAGGACCCTAGTTGCTTGTCCGGAGGGATCTGAAGGAACTCGAGAGTATGTCCTCTCCTGATAAGAGTTCTGTGGTGATGCTGAGCAATTCCTCTAGATAGAGGGGAAATAACCCCCTACTGCCTCTCTCTTTGCCTTCGCTGGAGCAGAGGGCAGGTAGCGAGTCACTGGGCAGATCCGGGAACAGGCAGAGATGGCTGGGACATCTTGGAGCCTCTAGAGGCAGAGCTTACAGGTGTTTGGGTTGGTGCTTTCCTCTAGAAGCCTCTCCTCTGCTAAAATTGGCTGTGGGTGTTTTGCCCGGAGGGCTTATGAAAAGGCCGTTTGCAAAAAGGTTTCTAGTTCCCCTTATACATCTTTCAGATGGACCAGATAGATTTCCTAGACTCTTGGAGGTGAGAGATCGGTTTCTCTGTCTTCTCCCAAAAAAAGAACGGAACCCTGGAAGGAAAGGTCCAGGATCCCAGATGGCAGATCCTGGGAGAAACCTGCGACTCTGAGCCAGCCATGATGTCTAAGTCAAACACTGGACCCTGCTGCACTAGAGGCCGTGTCTGCAGTATCATATGAAGTCCTCAGGACATGAGTGTCTACATCCGAACCTGACTTCAGGATATCCAGAAGCTTGGTCTTCTGAGCTGAGGCTAGCAAAACCTGTGCAACCTATAAGCCTTTTTCCCACATCACGTTCTGGTACATGACCATATGTGTGAGAAGGTTCTACGATTGAATAGAACAGGTGGAACCAGAATATACTTTCTTGCCCACCTGGTCTAACAATCTGGACTCTACATCGGGGAGGCTGCGAACTAAGGTGTTTTGGCTTTATCAACTTGGTATAAGCAGCCATAATAACCATTGAGTCTGCCTAAGGATGTTCCACCAAAAAAGGCTCATCCATCATTGCCTGGTACAGCCTAGCCAACTTTTTAGAGATTGCCAGCGTGGTAGAGGGATGCTTCCAAGTGATCCAAATGAGATCCTGCAACATATCCACTGAAGGAGGAATGACCAAAGGCTTTGGCTCCTTCTGCCTCAGGTACTTGGCCAACCGTTGGCACTCTGGATCCAGATCCTCCATCTCCCATCCACTGGAGGTCTGGATGTGCCCCATGATGTCCATAAAGGTAGGATCATCAGGAGGAAGAGATCTAGGAGTGTCCTTTTCATCTAGAAACATGGGCCTTTCTCTCAAAGGAGAACAGTCAGAACCTGATGTGTTGGAGTCCAAACCATGGCCCCTAGAAGACAGGGAAGTTGATCTAGAGCCTGAGGAGGATCTGCACCTCTTAGATGAACACCGCCCACTAGAAGACCAGCGACGGCTGTGGGTCTGGTGATGGCTAGTAGAATGCTGATGACAGCTATCACACTGACATTGGCTGACTGACCGCCTACAGCTAGAGGAGCAATGATGGGTAGTGCTGGGTGAGCAGGAGCGATGTCAGTGACACTGTTTTTTATGTAAAGTATAGCCACAGGAGTCAGTAGGACTGCATGACTAGGACCTAGGGTTAGGTGCTTTAGGTGCTGGAGAGGACGGTTTGTCTCCTCCACCTTGGTCTTTATCTGTATCCAAAGTCAGATTATCATCTGGCTGCAGTGGAAAGAAGACTTTCATCACTTGGCCCCACCAAAATTAAAAACGTTCTGTCAGCACTTCTTTTGAGAATTGAAGAGCTGCTGGTCCCTTTGGGGGGGGTGAGGTGTTTCTGGTGTAAGTGGAGCAATAGGGAAAGAGGTGAAGTCCAGTGGGTCCCTAGGAGATGGAGTAGACCAATCCCCTTGGTCGTCAAGTGTAGAAGCCCTATGGACTGGAGAATGTTCAAAGTCCAAAGAGGCTTTGGCTGACTTATGACCCTTGTCTGGTACTGTCGAAGGTCTGGAGCTGTCAGGCTTGGAGACCGTCATTGGTTTGGCCATAGGCACCTGAGAGACTGAGGTACGGTAAGCTGAGGTCAGTTTAGAGACCAGCTTCTGATCCCAGTGTTCTGCAGTCTTACCTGGAGCCCCGGGAGAGGCCAATGTCGGGAACTTGCATGACGGGCCCGAGGTCCCCATAGAAGACAAGGAGGAGGTCCCGACCCCTGAGGTGGAGGGTGACTGCAAGGGTGTGTCCTTCACCTTCAGGGTACTCAAGGCCAGTGTAGAACCTGAGCCCTGCTTTCCACTCCCTGACATTGGGGTTTTGGCAGGGGAGGAGGAATCCTGCTTCCCAGTAGAGTGCTGCAAATGGTGGGAGGAGTAGTCAGAGCCCCCGACTTGGAACCCAAGGAAGTCTTCCTATGGTGTGGGGACCATGAGCACTAATGCCCCTTGAATGACCCAGTCCTTTCTCAGGACTTACGCTGGTCCGTGTCCTTCTTCTTGTCCTTATGCTTTGATGAGTGAGAAGAAGAGGAAGACTTCTCTGCTGGTGAGCTCTGCATAATGGCAACCTTCTGTTCCAGAATGTGGGCCTTTAGTGTCTTAAGGTGGTGAATCTGAGTCCAGCTGGTGAAGCCACTGCAAATACAGCAGGCCTTGGTGTCGTGGTCAGGCCCCTGGCAGAAGACACAGGCCTTGTGCTTGTCCTTGGCCAGAATCTGGCAACCACTGGCACACTTCATCCTCTTCTTCTTGTGGAAAAATGATGATGGTGAAGAGGACATACAGATGAATATAAATGGGATGGAAAGTGGACTGTTCGACAAAAAAGTGATAGAAACTGTCACAAATTCGCTGAAAAGCACCCAAAACATGTTCTGGAAGGCAACTGAAGAGATGAAGTAGGCAGGTCTGCAGTGGGAAAAGAAATGAGGTAGGGCTGGGGATCGCCCCCTGATATACCACTGGCCAACATCGAGTGATACAGCGCCACACCATTACAGTTAATGGAGCCCCCCAGTGTCCGCCATACTTCCAGGTCACGGTCTTTTAGAAAATAAAATAAACTCTGTTGCGGTGCAAGAAAACACCACTCTTGACAGATAAAGCTAAGCCAGAGGGTAAGCCTTTCGGGGACAGGAGCCCCCTGATTTATACTGTTCCTTTAATTGTAAGTGGGCACAATCTACAACCATTTTAAGTCCCCGCCCAATAGTCTCCTACTTTGTACTGCTATCTAGTAACATACTTTCCACTAGGACTTTTCTTTTCTCTGCCTTCCCCATTCTTATATTCTTCATCCATTTATTTTTCTTACTTGGATTTTCCTGTATATTAGGGGAACATTGATCCAAAGAATTGTGAGTAACATCCTCACGTAGTTAACATTTTCTCTGTGCTAATTGTTTATGAACTTATAGTTATTCGCTGAAAGATTTATCTGTTTATTTACTTATTGTTAGTATAGCTTTAAATGATTTTGTTATGATGTGTTGATGTATTGGTGACATTTTTAATAATGTTTGTTATGTATTTTATCTCAATAAAATTTTATTGATAAAAAAGGCTCCACTACAATTGGTCAAATGGGAAGAACCACAAGAGGTCAAAGGGGCAGGAGGCATACTCAACCCAGCTCATGGCCCAAAAATGTTCCACTGCTGCCAGAGGAAGCCCTCATGCTTCCTCCTCACTCAACACCACTGATGGTCTTCAGAGGATGATGACAAGGTAGAAGAGTGCTGATTGCTGCTGCCTCAACCAGAGTGGGACCAAGACTGAGAACAGGAACAGAACTGCGAATGGGACTTCGATCTTATCTGTGTCAATCTTCACCATTCATCACTGGTGGGTTCTGGCTGGAGGAGCAGGACCCAGTTGGAACATTTTTTTCTAAAAGAGGAGAAGTCAGTGCCGTGGGCAGCGCCACCCTTGAGGCCGACGCACTGCCTGGTGCTCACGGGTTGGCCAGAAACTAACACTGACTTCTCCTCCATCCCAGTTCCGCTTCTCTTACCTTCAAGTGAGCATGACCTTGTGAGAAGAGTGTTTCAAAACTGTGACATTATGGTCTAGTCTGTTTTAACCATTCTTCAAACCATCTTAGTTCTGCAGGAGCCATTGCATTCTCGGTGCCATCCCATCATTAAGATCCTTCTATATTTTCCTTTCCCACCGAGACCTTTTGATGCAGTGTTTATTGATTTTTTCATCCGATTATGTCTCATCCCAGAGACAAAAGGAATAAATCTTTGACGGCCAGACGGCCTCCAATGCGGCACTGTTCCTGTGGCTGGCTTTATTTCATCTTGGACCAGCATGATCGTTGCCTGACCTGCCTGGGCCCAAAGCACATTGCGGAACATTGCAATGCCTGTTTCTCAATGGACCTCAGAGTACTGGAACACCACACATTTAAAGTCGGCTACACGCTGACGACTTTTGAAGGACAGTTGCACACTAGGGATGCCAGACACAGGTCCCTTGACTATTCATCTGGGTCCCCTCCTGGTTATATATGGGCTGGGGTGGAGGGGACTTCCATCCTTTTTAGCCTCGCCACAGCGGAGGCCACTCTCATGGTATTGGAGGCCCAGCCTGACTCCTCCGGGGGTCAGGCCGGAGGCACCATTTTGGCAATGACCTCCTTAGAGGTGAAGGCTCCTGGCATCATGTGTCTGCCAGGCATGGTTTGGTGGTTTTCTCGGAGCCACCTCTCAGCGCTGCCTCAGATCCCAGTGCTCAACCTGCTAAGGCATCTGGGATGGGGTGAAGTTTCCCTCACTGGCTGCCCCTTGGGTGCTGGTGGGTGAGGTTGAGCTTCCATGGCTGGACCTGAGGAAGAGGTCCATCTCTGAGTCTGGGGGTTTAAGGGGACAGCGCCAGGAGCAGCCACTTCCTGGTAGCCTGCAAGGGTTCAGGTAGGAGCCACAGCACATGTCCTGTCTTCTCCCTGAGGTCTCCCCAAAGGGACAATCTCATTTCTTGAGGCTAGGGCCACCCTTCTGGACCCAAGTGAACCCAGTCACCTCGCAGGGGAATCCTTCAGGGCTCAGTCCTGACTGTTTCAGGGTGGTTGAACGCCAATGACTGCCTCGACTGATAGATCCTTCCAGGGTGTTGGATTGCCTGTTGGTCCCCGAGCCTTAGCAGAGGACGTTCTCTTCCTCAGAGGTATTTGGCCCTTTACCTCTGCCTTCCCTCCCTTCTCCAGGGTCACTCTGGTCCTATGGGGCCTCTAGTCTGGGAGCAGTTTAGAGCCATGGCTGCCCATTTCCCAGCCTATATTATATCAATGGATGAGCAGGTGTTTCATCACTCACCCTGCGACAGCTGCACTCTGACTCCACTGACTCCTTGGCCTCCTGTCTTCCTCAGATGAGAGAGAGGATCCTTCTGTCCACCTATCCTCGGATGCTGATTAGACCTCCTATCAGCATTTTTTGAGATTGGTTGACGAGCTTCATATTTCATGACTGGCAAGATGCAATCCTCAGTGGGCTGACGACGCTTTTTAACTGTATAGTGTAGGCAGCCTGGTGGTGCCTACCAGGCCCTCCCCTTCGAGAGGCATCATACTGCACTTGGCAGCATCCATCAGTCCCTCCCAGCACCGATATGGACTGCTGGCACAAACATTGCACACCTAAGGGATATCAGGGAGACCTACCTCGCCCCTCGCCTGGACACTTCCTCCAGGAGAAGCCCAAGATGTGACCAGTCCCCTGATGCGGACTTTGTGGAGTTTGACTCCTTGGGGAGGAGAGTCTTTTCCTCAGTGCATCTCTCTCTCTCTCTCTCTTTTGCAGTACATCAGGGCCATCATGCTGCCTACAACAGGCACTTGTGGTCTTTGCTGGGACAAATCCTAGCATCTGTGCCGGTTACAGAGGCAACCAGACAAGCCATTGCCCTCTCTGCACATGAACTGGGGCTTGCGAGGCACCAAGAAAGGACACTGTATGATGCCAATGAGGTGGCATCCAGGCCAGCGGAGACAGCAATCTGCATCAGGCAGACAGCATGGCTTTGTCTTTCTGGTTATCGCCCATGGCCTGGTGAAGGGTGAGTGCCTCCTCTTCCAGGGAACCCACCTTTTGTCCCACAGAGTGAGGCGGGAACTCAAGGGTGACTTCCATCTCCCAGCCAGAGGGGGACTCACCTCACCCTTATCAGTCCCAGGCCTAACTAAGCCTGTAAGGGTCTCCCCCTTCTGTCTCCCCCACAGAAGCGTGAGGGACATTCTTTCCTCAGAGAGGTACCAGGTGCTCTTTGGGGGCTTGGTAATCACCCACCAGTGATGAATGGTGAAGACTGACACAGATAAGATGTGAAAATTACATACAGATCTCAACATGCAAGTCATTATACAGTTCATTTTTGCAGATGATCATAATAAAATTTATGCTATTTAACCATACACCCTGAAAAGAGATGCATTTAAATACTGATATTGGAAGGAACAGATTTGAATTAAATGGCATACATTTTGTTTTTATGTTGTGACAAAACACTGAACAGGTTGATACATTTTATTCAGAGAGGGAATATGTCATTTCCATAGACCAGGAAAGGGGGGTCCCAGATTTGGGAGAACGCTCTTCCATACCGTTAGCTTTGAGCTGGAGTCTCTAGTTAAAGACATAGCTTCATGTTATCAGCTCACTGCTGCATGGTGGGGTGTTTGACTGACATCCACTCCTAAGCTATGTTTTCTTGTGATGTTTGTGAAAGCAATGGAGCACAAGCCCAAGCTCCCCACTGTCTATGCCTCGCCAAGATATGCCTCAGCAGAAACTCCCAAGGGACTTGGGCACTCTATATCCCTGAACCTGCTGCACAATGCCATGCATACCATGCTAGAAAGAGGCTACTTTATAACATGTGAGGGCTATGTGAAGGAAGGTGTCCTCCTGGACCCCACACTGGCAATATGGGAGATGTATCTTGGCACAGGATATATAAGTAAGCAGGGTGTAATATGTTCAGTACATGAAGTTTAGTTGCACCCATCTAAGTTTGTTGCTTCAGGAGCAGACAATGGAGGGGTTTACGCCCGAGGTTCAATGGGGTAGCAACAACGCTCACTCCCAGGGTCGGCCTTAGGGTGTGTAGTGCCCTAGGCAAACTTGCCAGTGGCACCTCCCACTGGAACATTTTTTCCAACACCACACACACACACACACACACACACACACACACACACGTGACATTCCTAATGGCAGATAACTTCCCTAGCAATAAAAAAAAATGATTTCCCTTTTTTCAATCAGCTGTAATTGTTAGTGCTGAACATACATTTGTGTTGATATTGCTAGCATTGGCAGATGCTCTCCAACTGGTTATGCTCTCCACCAATGTCGAAATAAGCAACTATAACAAATTACGCAACCTCTTCAAAGAATTTGTGTCTTTAGCATAGCTAGCATGACAATGGATGCCATCACATTAGTTGTATGAAAAAGCTAGTTGTAAATAATCACAGTAGAAGATAGTTTGATGACCTTTTTACATTCGCTTGCACGCATGCGCAAGAAACATTTTGGGAGAGTAGCACACTTTGGAGGTGTGTCTCTCCCTTGCAATCCACTGCTCAGTTGAGCAGGTGTGGCGGTCCTGCACCAATGGATGCGGGAGCTGTATATGACAGCGGTGGTCTTCGCTTCAAAGAAAACCACCGCTGTCATACAGAGCACATCACACCGCCCCCCCCCCGCATCACGCCACCCCCGCAAAGCTTTGGTGCCATGCTGGGGGCCCACCCCAGCGTGGCAAACGTTCTGCATTGTTTGCCGATGAGGGTGCCCAATCCCCTGTCAGCTCCTCGGCCCTCCCAGCCATCCTTGTGCCACGCTGGGAGTGACACTGGTCATGAGCAGAGGTGTTAAAATGGCTATGTTGAAAATTTGATGAAAAAATTCCCAAAAATGACTGTTTTAGGAGCGCACGTTGCGTCGTTCCTATCATGCTGGCAAGTTTGCGAATTTGTAATATTTGCACGCCGGATTTTCAACAGTGCCATTTTACCGCACTTCCTTATGAGCAGTACAGCTACCAGTTTTTCACATCTCGCCAAAATGTGTTTCCGCGACATGTAGCGCACAATGGTACAGTCGTATCGGAAAACAACGTTTGGGACAGATTAAGAAAATCACAGTGACACTGGTCATGAGCAGAGGTCTTAAAATGGCTATGTTGAAAATCTGGTGACAAAACTCCATAAATGACTGAGTTACTGAGTGAGCATTGTGCAGTTTCCATGCACCTCGTAAGTTCATGAATTTGTAATATTTCAGTCCAGATTTCTCACCAGCGGCATTTTCCACACCTCCTTACGAACAGTACAGCTGTCATTTTCCACAACATGGCCAAAATGTGTTTTCACACTTTCATCACAGAAATGCGTGGTCGCCAGCGAAATCATTGTTCAGGACAGATAAAGAAAATCACACTGACACTGTTCATGATCAGAGGTCCCAAAATGCCTGTGTTAACAATCTGCTGTAAAAAATCCCCAAACTAGTTAATTACGGTGTCGTTGCACAGTTTCTACGCACGCCGTGACTTCACCAGTCTTTTAAGATTTTCACAGAAGATTTTCAACATTGCCGTGTTTTACACCTCCCATGAACAGTACTGCTGTCATTTTTCACATCCTGTTCGGAATGTGTTTTTGCACCTGTGGTGCCAAACGCCATAGTCGCTGTGCAAAAGCAGTTTTCGGCTACCAAACTGATATTCCCCCTGTTCATGAGGTGTGGGTCACAAAAAAAACATGTTGAAAATTTGGAGTGAAAATACCAACGAATGCCTGAGGCGTTAGGGTTTCTGACCATAACGCCCACCCTGTGAGAATGACAGGCATCGGGGTGTGACTTGGGATTCTTGCCTGTCATGCTCATACCATTCCACCCCACCCACACACCTGCAGCCAGTGAAGAGGCATCGAGGTGTGCCTCGGACCTTCGGGCCCAAACTTCACCCCATTCTCCTATACCGCACCCATCTCACCGTATTTTTGATGGCATGGGGCGATATGCCAAAGACCCCAGCGCACACCGTGACACTTGTCAGTGTCTGCAGGATAGGGTGGTGAATGGCGTGGTTGTTATGCCTGACGACCCAAAGGCACACCCCAATGCCCGTCACTCTGCAGGGTGGTGGTGGGTTGGTTTAGTTCAATACTGCCATTCCTATTATGCAGCTCTGTAACTTCACTACCACTGCCAATGCCAGCAAGCAAACATTCGGCATTGACAAATGCTTGTGCTATTGCTCTACTGCCAGACTCTCAGTTAATGGTGCACAGCAATGTGACCTCCAAAGAGCAACTCTGCATGTCGCTTCATAACAATGTTTCAGCTATACAATCCAGTAAAGGATTAATGCCAGCATATTGCACCTTGTAATGCACAGTAATGACAACATTTTGGTTTGGATCTCTTCCCACTAACTATCTGCCTCTCTGGCCACTGCACCTCCCCTTAGACCCCTTAGATCCTCCGACTCACACTATGGCTGGGTCTTGCTGAGCAACCTCAATAGGCTAGGCTAGGCTGCTTTTCCTCACTGCTTCCCAAAGCTTGGTAAGTCACTACCCCACCAGAAAAGACACCCTCTTCTCCTACTCCATCTCATTAGCCCTACACAACTTCTAGTCCTCACATTGCACCTGCATTTAACTATTCCATAAGAGCACTTAACATCTCCACTTTGCCTGTACCCTAGTACTTCCTATCCTTCCTCCCACAACATCTCCCTTTCCCTGAACCCCGATTACCCTTGACCCCTCTTCCTGTGTTATTCACTAAGGATATTCTTCAACACCTCTAACACAGCTGTTATCTCTCTCTCCAGATACCCATCCAACAACCATTAAAACATGCTCCCCTCCCCATCTCCAAAAAGTTGCAAAAGTAAATAAGTAATAACTTGCTCAACGTAGTTAAAAAATGCTACACAGATTTGAACTGTGGTATGTTTTAGCACTTGTATCCATTACCAAGGCCATGCATTTCTCCAGACTATTAGGTGTAACTCTGTTTAGAAAATGGGTGTGACAATCCTAGCACACTGATTGGATAAGAAGCCAACCTTAGCGGGCGGGTATTTTTCAACTGAGCCCACAAAAAAATAAGAGCCAATTCGGGGTACCCCATTACTCAGTCAATTCCTGGGCACCCCGAATGTTCACACTCACCAGCCGCCATTTGTCTGCTCTCGCCAGATGCCCGAGGAAAACAGCAGTTTGGCCACTCTCCCCCTTCCACCCAAGACAACCACATAAAAACAAATTAAATAAAAAAGCACTATAGCTGTTAAAAAACATTCCAGTTCCCACTGTGATAAATGAAGAGCGGTATCTCCTACACCACTTCTAAGCACCAGAGCAGCAGGGCTTTCTTAGTTTTCTATACCGACGATAGAAGTCCATCTGCAGTATACAAGACCAAGAAAATACCATTCCTCTCCTGCACTGCAGCGGGAGATGCTGCTCGCTCTCTCCAAAACCAACAAAGCATTTTCGGACCATAATAAAGAAAATTCAAAACATTACATTGAAAACGAGGTCAAAATAAACCTCCACAGACTAGAATTCATGTTTATTTTCATCCAAAGAACTACACGATGGCCCAATCACAGTCAGTCTCCCACACTGCAGCTTTCTTACAGGGTCATCAAAAATATAGGGAAAAACAAGGGAAACAGAACAGCTCTGTAAGGATGACATGGGGAGCAGGGCACAGTGCAGATACAGAAACTGCTTTGGGGCACCAACAACATTTCAACCACCATTTTCTAACAGGTCACAGTGCCTTGTCCCTTCTCTGTCACCGTCTCGGCAATACATCTCCATCTGCGAGATGCCATGCCCCGATCAACACCAACCAGTATTCTCTCCTGACAAGCCTGACTGCACAACATAATAAAAATAAATAAAAGTACTTGTATGTGGTTGGGAGAGAAAATAATTTCTCCCAACCACCTTTTTTTTTACATGTTTACAGTCTGACTTTGTGATCTCTAAAATATGTGAAGTTCTGCTGAGCACCGCGCTGCCTTCTGATTTCGGCCCACATAGCCACCTACTGTTAAGCCTGCAGTTTAAAAAGAAATAATAAAACAAAAAACAAAGTTGATAGTGTCTGTTCTATCACTGGTGGTCAAGAAAAGGTGTGTGTGTGATCAGCATCCCAAAAGATTCAACACGGGGGCAACAGACCGATACCAGTATACAGAAAAAAGCATCACATTCTCTATGTCTTTCTGTGTGTTTGCGAGAAAAAATTAACTGTGGTCTACAAAGAAGCTGGATTCAGGGTGTGTGTGTGTGTGTGTTTTCACAAAAAAAAGACATTGTAATATAGGCAGAGGAAAGTACAGTTACATAAGAACTTACCATAACAGTAGATCTTCGAGAGAAGCTCTTGCAGCAGGTTCAACATTGAGGACTGACGCCACCTGGCGGTGGTTCCGGCAACTTTTTTCTCTAGTAGTATCGACATGGGGAATGCCCCCCGCCGACATCGGCTCCACCCCTGACATCGCCCTGTATAAGGGAGGTGCTCCCACGTGCTCCAGTTCTTGAATCCCCCTCCCGTCCAGGCAAGAACCGGCAGGAGAGAAAAGAAACTGATTGCAACAGACAACCCTCAAAGAGGAAACGATGCCAGCCTGAACAGGACCTGATCCTGGGGGAAGGAGGGCAGAAATATACTTCTGTTAAGACCTTCTCTCAAGATCTACTGTTACGGTAAGTTCTTATATAACTGTATTATCTTCTGAGGAGAAGCTCTTGCAGCAGGTTCAACATTGAGGACTGAGTCCCAAGCAGTATATACTTATAACAACCCCTTGGGAGGGGAAGAACAGAAAAGCAAGGAAAACCATAGAAGGGAAGATCCTCGAAACCAGGCCTAGCAGAACCACAACGCCAAGCCCTGCTCTGCATCTGGAAATGATGTCTAGGTTACAATGCCTGACAAAGGTGTGTACAGAACTCCAGGTAGTGGCAGCGCAGATATCCGCTGTCTGTGCTCTCTTCAGCGCTGCAAAGGAAGTGGCGAAGCCCAGTAGAGTGAGCTTTAATCGGCCCTGAAGTTGACCTGCTGTGCTTCTCATAACAGTAGGAGCTGCAATGGACCAACCAGCAAAAGCATCTGTTTGGTGATGGGGCGACTCATGCGGACCGCTCGCAAAGGACACAAAGAGCTGATCAGACTTTCTGACCTCCTTGGTTCTAGCCAAATAGCATCTGAGAGCCCTGTGGACATCCAAGGAATGAAGCAGGGCCTCTCCTACTGGGAGTGTTCGGATAATAAACCAGAAGCTGAACCAACTGATTCAAAGTGAGCTCTGAAACCACTTTCCGCAAAAACTTTGGATTTGTGCGAGATCAATGCTGTCCTTGTGAAAGACAAGGTAGGGTTCCTTTCACATGAGGGCTTGAAGTTCTGAAATGCACCTCGCTGAAGTAGCAGCTACCAAAAGCAGAGTTTTCCAGGACAGGAAATGGAGCTCCACCTTCATAGCAGGTTTGAATGGGGGGGAGAGAAAGCTTCTCCAGAACGAACAGGAGATCCCAAGGGGGGACAGGGTCCTTGATGGGAGGTCTGATATGCAGAATGCCGCACAGGAAAGCTTTGTAAACCTCCATCTGAGCCACTGTCTTACCCGACACAGATAAGTGGTAAGCGGAGATGGCAGCCAGGTGTACTTTGATGGAGGATTAGCTAAGGCCTTTCAAAGAGAAAGAGCAAGTATTCTAGAATGGTATTAACCAGACAGACCAACGATTGACATGCTTAGCTGTGGCCCAAATGCAAAATCGTTTCCACTTCATAGCGTAACTGGCCCTGGTGGTAGGTTTTGTAGCCTCAACCAACACCTGAGCAACTTGATCAGCCACCCCGAAGCGGACCTTGGCTAAGTCCTGAGGAGCCAGGTGAAGAGAAATACAGGTTACTCACCTGTAACAAGAGTTCTAGGAATGGTATATGTTGTTCATCCACACTTCATGGCAGGTTCCTTGCCGCTTTAAATCTTGCTGGAAGGTCTTCAAGCTGGCTCCTCCCACCCACCCCGGTGATGAAACTCTCGGTTCTGCCCCATGACGCCAGATCTAGCCCGCTGGAAGTCAGGTTGTGTTGAAGCCGGGGAGGCCGGGTGGATTGTGTGGATGAACAACATACACCATTCCTAGATCTCCTGTTACAGGTGAGTAACCTGTATTTCTAGGGACAGGGATATGTTGTTCAATCCACACTTCATGGCAGACTCCTAGCAGTTCTCTGGGAGGATGAAGGCAAGGCGCACAACCCCTACTTAGGAAACAAGGACTGGAGAACCAAGGGCCCAAAACCAGCATCCCGGCGTGACTCAAGGTCGATGTGGTAATGGGTAATAAAGGTGTGTGCTGACTTCCAGGTAGCAGCCCTGCAGATTTCCTGGATAGGGACGTCCCTGGAAGCAACCACCGAAGGAGCAGTATGGCGGGTAGAATGAGCTCTTATCCCTTTGGGAGGCTCCATGTCCGCTAACCTGTAGAGAGATCTATGCAGGAGGTGACCCACCTGCTTATCGTCCGCTTGGCTGCAGGTCTGCCAGGTGCGGCTTCAGCGTAGGTGACAAACAGCTGGCGAACCTCTCCCCGAATTTCAGCCGTGCGCTCCTTATAATAAGCGAGCGCCCTTCTAGGGTCCAAAGTATGGAGCCTGTATTCGGCCTCCGAGGTGTGATTGGGGTAGAACACCGGCAGAGTCAACACCTGGTTAAGGTGAAACTCCGACACCACCTTCAGAAGGAATTTCGGGTGGGGGCACAGGACAACCTTGTCCCTGTGGAAGACCAGGTAAGGAGACTTGATGCAGAGCGCCTGGAGTTCTCCCATCCTTCTGGCTGACGTGATAGCCACCAAGAAGGCGGTCTTCCACGACAGGTGAGAGAGTTCACACCTGTGCATTGGTTCGAATGGCTTGCCCTTGAGCTTTGCCAGTACCAGCAGTAAATCCCACGGAGGTGGAGGTTCTCGCACCGGAGGGGAATGTGATCAAGGCCTTGAAAAGCGCCAGACCACCTTCTCCTGCGCCCACCGACTGCCCCGGCCCGCGCCCAGTAAGCAGAGATGGCTGCCAGGTGCACCCTTAGGGTCGTCGACCTAAGCCCTTGACTAGAAAGGGACCATAAATAGTCCAAGATGCTTGCCAAAGGACAGGAGGAAGGGTCCAAGCCCTTGCCCTGACACCAAATGGAAAATCTCTTCCATTTGAAGGCATAGCATTTCCTGGTCGACTCCTTACCGGACGCCTCAACAACATTGAGGACCTTGTCGGAAAGACCCAAGGCCTGGAACTCTAGCCACTCAGGAACCAGGCCGTCAGGTGCAGGGATTGAAGGTCCGGATGGAACACCTTCCCCTGATTGACTGAGAGCAGGTCCGGGCGAGCTGGAAGCTGCCTCGGGAGCCTGGAGCTGAGGCTGAGGAGATCTGGGTGCCAGAACTGGCGGGGCCAGTCTGGGGCTATCAGAATCACCTGCACCTTGTCTCTCCTTGCTTTGAGAAGCACCTTGTGAATCAAGGGAAATGGGGAAGGCGTAGAGAGGCCCGGGTCCACAGCCTCGAAGGCATCCCCTGCAGCGAGCCCTGCTGAGGGGCGGCATGAAACAGCCTCAGCTCGTGTTCTCCCTGAGGCAAACAGGTCCACCTGAGGTGTGCCCCAATGGGAGAACAGATCATGTACTACCTCCGCAGGAGAGACCACTCGAGAGATGCAGCCCCTATCCGGCTCAGGGCATCGGCCAGGGTGTTGGAGGCTCCTGCCACATGAATGGCGCAGACAACCTTGTCCCTGTGGAAGACCAGGTAAGGAGACTCGATGCAGAGCACCTGGAGTTCTCCCATCTTTCTGGCTGACGTGATAGCCACCAAGAAGGCGGTCTTCACGACAGGTGAGATGTCACACTTGTGCATCGATTCAAATGGCTTGCCCATTAGCTTAGCCAATACCAGCAGTAGATCCCATGGAGGTGGAGGTTCCCCATCGGAGGGATATGTGATCAAGGCCTTTGAAAAAGTGCCCGACCACCTTCTCATGTGCCACCGACTGCTTCCCGGCCCACGCCCGTAAGCAGAGATGGCTGCTAGGTGCACCTTAAGGGTCATCGACCAAAGCCCTAGCTGAGAAAGGGACCACAGGTAGTCCAGAATGCTTGCCAAGGAACAGGAGGAAGGGTACAACCCCTTGTCCTGACACCAAAATGAGAATCTCTTCCATTTGAAGGCATAGTATTTCCTGGTCGACTCCTTAAGGGATGCCTCAACAACGTTGAGGACCTCATCGGAAAGACCCAAGGCCTGGAACTGTAGCCACTCAGGAACCAGGCTGTCAGGTGCAGGGATTGAAGGTCCAGGTGGAGAACCTTCCCCTGGTTGACTGAGATCAGGTCTGGGTGGGCTGGGAGCCACCTAGGGAGCCTGGAGCTGAGGCTGAGGAGATCTGGACACCAGAACTGGCAGGGCCAGTCTGGGGCTACCAGAATCACCTGTGCCTTGTCCCTCCTCACCTTGAGAAGCACCTTGTGGATCAAGGGAAATGGGGAAAGGTGTAGAAGAGGCCCGGGGTCCACGGCCTCGAGAAGGCATCCCCCTGCAGCAAGCCCTGCTGAGGGGGGCAGGCATGAAACAGCCTCAGCTTCGCATTCTCCCTGGAGGCAAACAGGTCCACCTGAGGCGTGCCCCAGTGGCAGAACAGATCTTGTACTACCTCCGCAGGAAAGACTGCTGTGAGACGCAGCCCCTATCTGGCTTAGGGCATCAGCCAGAGTGTTGGCGGCTCCTGCCACATGGATGGCTAGGAGATCCGCCTCCAGGCTGCGAATGAGGGACCAAGTGCGGAGAGCTTCTTTGCACAGGGGCATGGAGCGCATCCCACCCTGGTGGTTTAGGTAGTACATGGTCATGGTATTGTCCGTCTGGACCTGGACCACTTGACCCCATACAAATGGAGCAAAGGCAGTGAGGGCTAGATGGACCGCTCGAAGCTCCAGCAGGTTGATGTGGCATCGGGACTCCCGAGGGGACCAGAGGCCATGCGCTCTGTGCTCCCCCAGATGGGCACCCCAGCCCATCAGAGAGGCGTCGGTCGATAGAGAAACCATCGGCTCGGAGCAGACAAACAGGATGCCCTCCTGCAGATGAGCTGGAATGATCCACCACTGGAGAGCATTCCACATCTCCTGGGTCACTGCCACTGGCTGGTCCAAAGGACGCAGCACTGTAACCATTGGCTGGCCAGCCCTCACTGAAGGGGACGCATGTGCCAACAGGCCCAACAGACCACACTGGTGCAGGCTGCCATGAGGCCCAGGAGGCGCAGGAAGTCCCGGCAGGAGCAATTGCCCAACCTGAAATGACTGGGCAAAGGAGGAAGAACCCTCGGCCCTGTCTGCCGGGAGCCGTGCTCTGGCTCGAAGAGAGTTGAGCTCTGCCCCAATGAATTGAATCACCTGCTTTGGCATGAGTTCCAACTTGGCCTCATTGATGAGGAGGCCAACCTGAGAGCAAACCTGGAGGGCCAGATCCCTGGACTGCTCCACTTCCAGTCTGGAGGAGGCTGCTATCAGACAGTCATCCAGATAAGGGTACACCCGGACCCTTCGGTGCCACAGGAATGCTGTCACCACTGCCATGCATTTGGTGAAGACCCTGGGAGCTGGAGAGAGGCCGAAGGGCATGGCCCAGAACTCATAAAGGGACCCCTCTGCTCTGAAGTGGAGGAATCGCTGGTGGGACAGATGGATTGGGACGTGAAAGAACGCATCCTGGAGGTCCAGAGAACAGAACCACATGCCTCGTTCCAAGGATGTAATGATCTGAGCCAGAGTGACCATCCTGAAGGTTCAGGACCTTAGGAACCTGTTCTGGTTGTGCAGGTCTAGAATGGGGCACCAGCCCCCCTGTCCGTTTCAGGACCAGAAAATACCTGGACACAAACCCTGGGTCTGGTGGAGGATCCGCCACCTCCCTGATCACCTCCTTCTGGAGAAGCAGAGCAATGTCAGCTCGATGGGCCGACAGAGAGGCCGCGGACCCCGTAGCCCCCCATGGGGCGATGGCTAGGAAGGGCGGGCCTGCTCGAACTCCAGAAGCAGACCCTTTCCTACCACTTCCAACACCCAGCGGTCCATGGTGATAGTGGACCAGGCGGAAAGTGGGGAACCCGGGGGGAGCGATGAGGCTGGGGACAACACCCCTCAACCCGTCACTAGGCAGGCTTGGAGGAGGGACTGGCCGAGGGGCCTCCCAGGCCTTTTTCCTCCCAGCTTCCTGCTAGAGGCAGCTGCAGGCTTGGCTTTGGGTGCCAAGTGCGAGCCTGCTGGCCCTGATGCTGGTGTTGCTGGGTCGGACATGCCGCAGGGACAGAAGGGCAAGGGTTTACACTGCTGCTGGCGGCTTTGTCCTTCTGGACAGACGTGACCGAGTCCAAGGTGGCATTGGATTTCTCAACCCTCTGGAGATGGCCTTCCACCCCGGGCCCGAACAAGTCAGTACCCAGGAAGGGGATGTCTGCCAGCTTGTTTAGTTTATTAGTCTAGGAATTAATACCTTTGAGCCAGGGCTCTTTTACAAAGGTTCCACGTCACAAAGAACATTTAACAAAGCACGATACACATTACAGGTAAAACCAGACAGGAAAGTTACATCATAAATTTGCTATTAACAGTTTAAGGCAGTAACGTTTTAAGTTTCATAGAAAACAAGCTATAACAGGTTCAAGCGAGTAGACAATTTCGAGGTTAAGGAAACTTCCAGGGAGAGGGTGATCATTAGGCGCCAAAGGAGGCTAGAGAGGAGGGAAAGGTGGTGAACGGGAGGTAAGTGAGAGGGACAGGAAAAAGGGGGAGTGAGTTTGGGTGGGAGACAGGAAGTAGTAGAGGTACCAGAGGTTCATTAGTCAGGAGGAAGAGGCCTCAGATGTGAGGATGGACATGAGGAGTAGTAGTCTTTATCTAGCTAATCACAGTTGCTAGTGGTGGTGAGGTGGGCATAGAGCATGGATTTGAAAGCTTCAAACGAGGTTGAGGATAGAGTAGGTGGACTAAGCGCATTGAACCATGTCGGGCCCTGTATGTGAAAGATCTTTGTCCCTGTGCAGTCCGGCATCTCGGAACCAGGAAAGGTTGGTGTTCAGATCTGGTGGAGGGTAAGCGCAGGATTCAGTTGGAGTAGGTTTTGAATACATAATGGAGTCAGTCCCAAGATAGATTTTTTTGCCATTGTGCAGGTGAGATAAATAAGACGATCTGATAGGTTCAACCAGCCTGATTCATAGTACAGATCACACGTGTGAGTCTTGTGCTGGGTATCCGCCATGAAGGTGGAGGTTCACAGCCAAGCTCTGCGGCGCATGGCCACTGCGGCTGCTACTGACCGGGCACAAGAGTCTCCAATATCCAGAGCAGTTTGAAGCTGCTGCTTCGCCACTGCCCTTCCCTGATCCCGCACCTGCTTGACCGTAGTCTGGAGGTCAGCCGGGAGATGAGGGATCACCTCATCCAGGGAGCCCATAAGGGCGTGGGAGAAGTGCGCCATCAGTACGGCTGAACTGGCCTGACAGAGGCCTAGGGAGGATGCAGCGTACACCTTACGCCCGACGTAGTCCAGCTTTTTGGACTCTTTGTCAGGAGGCTTGTCCACGTCCCTGGTGTTCCCGGGACACCGGAAAACACTATTGGTCATAAGCCCCTCCTCAGAGGGGTGCTCCGAAAAACCGGACAGTGAACCGGTGGAGACTGCATATTTCCTGGCCATCCTGGCCGAAGGAGCAGGACAGAAAGCTAGCCGCTGACATAACACCAAGGCTGGGCCAACAATGGCTTCAGCCACCGGAAAGGCCTCCGTGGGAGAATCCCCTCAGTCCAGTATCTCCGTGAGGGGATACTTAGCCCACTTGGACACGGGTTCGAGCTGCATCCAAGTAGATTCTGAGATGAGCTGAAGCAGACCCATGAACGAGGATGTGCTCTCGCCCACTGACTGTCCCCCAGTGGATTCCAGGTCAAGGGGCCTGGAGAACAGGGAATAGTCATCATCAGACTCCAAAGAGTCTGCGAACAGCTTCCTAGGGCCTCAGCCACCCTCCACCTGCTGAGGATGGTCGGGATTGAGGGTGACCGACAACCGATGGGGCAACCCCTGACCCGACCGAGAATCCTTGGTCGGAGCCCCAGATTTAGGTTGTGGAGGCAGGAGTTCTGCCACAATAGGTGGCGGAGCTGGTTTCGGCCAAACAACCGGCGCCGGTTTGGGCTCCTCAACAACCATGAGGGGTTGTTTCAGCCATTCAGGTGACAGCCACTTAATGGCTGGGGAAGGCGACGGGGTCGGCTTGTTCCCGGTCAGAAGGAGCTGCTGCCACATTAAGTCCTTGTAGTATCGATGCAACTTGCACTGAAGCCCTTCCTCCGAGGAGGAAGAAGATGAGGACGAGCGGCGCTACCGCTTTCCTCGGTGACAAGACTAAGACCGCCCAAAGTCGGCAGGATTGGCTGGACCGAGAAGAGTCCGAGCGAGACTGTCGGGTGTTTCCGAGGTGGGTCTGGGAGGGAGGGGGAACCCGCCCTCCCTCGCTCATGAACCTTAACCGGGACCCAGCACAGAAGGCGAGGCAAGTCCTCGGTTTCCACCGGGGGAACTGGTGAAGAAGGGTTGTCAGCTTCTCCAGTCGACAGCCCGTCCAACGGGTCAAGAAAAATCTCGACCGCGTCGACGGGTGTCTCGGACGGCTGACCTGACGGGGACACCGTGAAGCCAGCAGCCTTAACCGCAACCTCGACTGAAGCAGAGTGTCGACTGTCCAGGGAAGGGGACCTCTCCTGCTCCCACGAACGCCGATGGTGGGACTTATTCTTGAGTCCTTCTTCTTGGACCAAGAGGAGTGTCCCGATGGACCCTCACCGTTCGCAGAGAGGGATTGACAAAGCTCCTTAAAAGAAGCCATGCAGAAGGAGTCCAAGGAGAGCAGGATAAATGCTGCGACCGAGGAGGATGAAGATGAGGCCTGGGCCGCCTCCTCCCCGAGGGTGATCATCTGCTCAAGTTGCTCAGCCGAGCCTGCTGCCACAGACACCACCCAATGGGCCTCCTTTGACTTCACCGGTGGAATACGTCTCTTGGGGCGCCCAAGTTGGAGTCTGGCAGCATGGTTTTCGAGGACATTGGCCGAGAAGGACTTGCACAGATTGCAGGCCTGCGGATCATGATGAAGCCCGAGGCAATAAACGCACGTGGAGTGCGGATCGCTCCAAGACATCTTCACCCGATGGGCACCGCCAAAAACTGGAAGTCGACTTATCTATCGCAGCCACGAGGAAACAGACCAAGTCTTGTCAACTTTAAAATTAGTTTCGGTTAACCAAGAGTTTGATCCAGTCTAAACGCAGAGCGCTAAGGAGGGAACCTGAGCTTCCAAGCGTAAGGAAGATCTGACATCATGGGGCGGAGCGAGTTTTACCACCCGGTGGGTGGGTGGAGGAGCCAGCTTGAAGACCTTACAGCAAGATTTAAAGCGCAAGGAACCTGCCATGAAGTGTGGATTGAACAACATATCCATGTCCCTATAACATAAGTTCGGTGCAACAGGGACCCACTGTCCTGCGACAGAAGGTGCGCGGATAGAGGAAGAGGCATCGAGACTCTGCCGCTAGATGCTGCAGTAAGGGAAACAAATCTGACGAGGCCACAGCGGAGTAATCAGGATAATGGTGGAACGCTCTGACTGACTCTTGAGGAGGACCTTCTGAAGGACAGGGAAGGGAGAGAAGGCATAAAGGAACCTACCGCTCCAACAGAGGGACAACGATCTTGCCAGAAAGTTCCAGGCTCTGGACCTAGCGGTAAAAACTGGGCAGTTCTGTGTTGGATTGACAAGCGAAAAGGTCCACATCTGGTGTCCTCACAGGCGGAAGATGCGATCTGCAATGTCCTGACGCAATTCCCACTCGTGAGCTTGTGATCTTGTCCTGCTGAGCGTGTCTGGCAACACATGAACATGAACCGACGTCAGGAACAGGTGGTGCTCCAGGGCCCAATCCCAAACCCACATTGCTTCCCTGCAAAGGGGGTAGGAATGTGTGCCACCTTGTTTATTGATGTAAAACATCACCAAAGTGTTGTCTGTTTGCACTAAAAGGTGGCCTGGAGATAGGACCGATTCCAAGGCTTGGAGGGCATAGAGCACAGCTCTCATTTCCAGCACATTGGTGTGTAGGTTCACTTCCATGGGAGACCAGGAACCCTGGAGTGCGGTGGATCCCAAATGGGTGCCCCATCCTGGGACGATGCATCCACGGTTAGGGACTGTGTTGAAAGGGTATGCCGCTCAGAAGATTTTCAGATAACATCCACTGGCCAGAGCTCTCGGTGGATTGGCTCTGATATTCTGACCAAGGCATCCAGGCTGTCTGACGTTTGGTCCCACTGGACCCTCAGGGACCACTGGATGGTCCTCATGCACAGACGTGCCAGAGGAACTGACACTATGGCAGCAGCCATGTGACCCAACAATTTGAGGAGGAGCCAAGCCGGCACCTCTGAGGCTGATGAAATCTGGATGCGATGATCCGAATGCACTCCTCTCTGTCAGAGGGAAGAAAGACCATCCCGAGAGTGGTATCCAGAGAAGCTCCAATGAACTGGAGAATCTGAGAAGAGGACAGACGAGACTTGTCCCTGTTGATGGTGATTCCGAGACTCTGAAACAGAGAGAGAAGGAATCCCTGATAGTCTCCGACAGGTGAGAACTGGAGGAGGCCAGGAGGAGCCAGTCGTCCAGGTAAGGAAATACGAAATAGCCCCATCTTCGAAGCGCTGCGGCCACAACCGCCAGGAACTTGGTGAAGACCCTGGGAGCCGAGGAAAGACCGAAGGGGAGAACTCGGAATTGATAGTCCTTGTCTTCAAATCTGACCCTTAGAAATCTCTGATGGCTTCTGATGATGGGAATATGCAAGTAAGCATCTTGCATGTCCAGAGACACCAGCCAATCTCCTGCAGATATGAGAGGGAGGAGAATGGGAAGAGAAACCATCCTGAATCTCTTGTAGGGGACCCACTGATTTAGATCACTGAGGTCTAGAATGGGTCTGAGATCTCCCGACTTCATCGATACTAGGAAGAAGTGGGAAAAGAACCCTTTCCCTGACTTAGTCGGTGGAATCAGCTCAATGGCCCTTTTGTCCAGAAGGGAGGAGATCTCCCACCGGATCAGAGCTCTGTACTTCCTTGGGTATCAGGATGGGGGTGGTGGTCTGTCCAGAGGAATGGATTCGAACTCTATGGAGTGCCCATACTCCACGAGCTCCAGTACTCATTGGTCGGAGGTCACCTGACCCCACGCGTCTGAGCAGAGTGAAAAGCAGCCTCCAACCAGCTCCCCTGGTTGGGTTACCAGAGGAGTAGGGTCGCCTGAATAGTCAGGCACTGGGTGGGGGAAGGAGAGCGGCAGTGGCTGCTCTGGGTGGTTTAGAAGCTGAGACCAAATTACCTCTTGCTCCGCCTCTACGACCAAAGCCCCCTCGCTGAGCATGTTGCTGAAAGCGAGGTTGCTGTGACTGATGTCCCCCATAGCCACAAAAATGAGGCCTTCGGACTCATCTGTGTTGAGGGCGGTACATGGACTGCATGGAATGGATAGCCTTTCCAGATTCCTCCAGCCTGGTGATGATCTGCTTCGTTCTTCGCAAAGAGCACAGAGCCTTTGAAGGGAGCAGCCAGAAGGTTGGTTTGATGTCTGGATTGAACCCCGGCCACGAGTGGCGCAGAGGCAGATGCCAGTGGCAGACACCCTAGAGGAGATGTCCACAGAGTCATAGGCCAACTGCAAAATGTGGGTGACCATGTCTGAACCGGTCTGCAGCAACTTGGCAAGCTCTGTCTGCTGAGGACAATCGGGCAGGCTTTGCACAATGTCCAATCCCTGTTCTCAGAGGGCGTTCTGGAACTGGACCATATGCATCAGGAAGTTGAGACACCTGATGCTGCAGGTAGCAGCAGAGTACACCTTATGGCCCATAGAATCCAGCTGCTTCAATTCCCTATCAGGCGGTTGGGTGCTCAGATGTTTGGGCCTCTGCGAACGATTGTGAGCTGCCGAAATCACCGAGTCCGCAGCGGGTGGTTCGGCTAAAAAGGGGTGGACCGCAGGTGCCCCGTAGGGCCGGTAAGCCTTCTTCGGCACTTCGGAGGAGGAGGAGGACGCTTCCAGGTCACACGGGTGACATCCACAAAGGTGTCATCCATGGGAGGATAACCACCGGCTTTGGATCTTTTGGTGGAGGTATTTAGCCAGCCATAGTCGCCGAGGTCCAGGGCCTCGTGTCCCAGCCCATGTTGGCCTGGATGTGCCTCATCACCTCCATGAAGCTGGATCATCTGGAGGATTTAGGAAGCCTCCATGTCCCCTGGGTCTGGCTCTGAGTAGACGAAGGAGGAGGAATACGAGTCTACATAGGAGGTCGAGAAGAAGACAGTGAGGGGCTACGCCTCTTCCCTTGTGCCTCTTGTCCAGAGGAGGAGAGGGAGAGCGAGGAACTACTGGGCTGGTCTCTCTAAGACTTGTGCTTCTTTGAGGAGGCACCTTGTCCGCCCCACCATTCGGTTCAACAGGTTCTGGAACTGGCTCCGGAGTGGGTGGAGGTGCACCCACTGGCAGGTCTTTTTTAACAGTCTCCCACCAGTGGGTAAAAATCTCCTTTACCTGTGAAAGATGTATTTTGGGAGAATCAGGTATAGACAGAGGAGCGCCCAGCCCATACCGGCGTCGGCCCCGCTGTCCGGGAGGGGCCATCGGGTCTGAACCCTTGTCAACCAGCATCGGCCTAAGGGGGGACATCGGGGCAGCATCAGAACCACCGTTATCAGGGTCCGGTGACCAAGGAGAAGGAGTGTCTGAGCTGATGGGCGTTGGAGAAAGGACCAGCGTCTGGGCGGCCCGGCATCGGGTGAACCACGACCAGCAGCGGAAGAACCGGCACCGGAACTGGGGCTGAGGTAGTAGCGGGCAGACGAGAGCCTGGTGTCCGCTCTCCTTAGGGACCAATGGGCGCTGCTCTCTTGTCGTGAGACTTACGATGGTCAGTCTCGTGGCTCGAGAACTTCTCGGCCGAATGCCGGTCAGAAGCTGGAGGCTGGCGTCAGTCAGAGTCCTTATGTTTTGGCAGCAAGGAGGAGGCTCTGCCACTAGAAGACCCGAGGCCTTGCTCAACTCCCAGGAGTCGGCTTTGGAAGAAGAGGCTGAGCAGGAGGAGGTCTTACCTGAGCCCTTGGATTTGTCAGAGGGCTGAGAAACTTTAATTGGCTGAAGTGTAGCCATCTTGGAGTCCACAGAAGAAGGTTTAAGGGCTGTGAGGCAGGAATCATGCCCTGACAACCCAGACTTCGATCCCGAAGACCTGTGTTTCGAGTGAGATGTCCCTCTGTCTTGCTCCTGGTGTTCTTTGTGCTTGCGGGCAGGTTGAAGGTCAGAATCCCCCGAGGAGGAGGCCCATTCCATAGCGGTGAGTTTCGTCTTGGCAAGGAAGGCCGCAAGAGACTTTTGGCAACGGATTCACGCCCACGAGTTGAAGGCCTGGCAATGAGGGAGGCCGGTGCGGTGGTCAGCCCAAGGCAGTAGAGACACACCGAATGTCCGTCCTTGCGGGAATCTGTCACCCACAAGTGCACTTTTTACATGCGATGACACAGATTCGAAACAGAATGATGGATAACTGAATTCTAGCTGTGGAGGAGAGCGATCAGTACTAGGGGCAAATGAATGAACTAACCCTGACCGTGAGGTGGGAAAGAACTGGAGCACATGGGAGCACCTCCCTTATATTGGGCGACATCGGGGTGGAGCCGACATCAGCGGGGCTCCCCTACATTGGTACTACTAGAGAAAGTTGCTAGAACCGCCGCCAGATGGCGCCAGTCCTCAATGTTAAACCTGCAGCAAGAGCTTCTCCTCAAATTAAGATCTATTTTATTACAAAACTAATTTAAAACAAATTTTCTAATAACATTTTTTATTAAACAAATTTTTTCACAGTGCCCATTTTCTAAGCACAATAATACCCTCCAGGAGTGGCGGTATGGGCAATACCAGACCTTCTAGGGCTATAAGGCCCCTACGCCTGCGGCGTTGGGCCTTATTAAGATCCATGGGTGGTCCTGTTTGCCCAATACCGACATTGTCAGGTATTATTGCTTGCACGACTTATGCTTGTGCCTCTCCTCAGCTACAATGATGAGCCCATGTTGTTGTTGCTACATGTTGTACTATGTATTGATGTAAACTGTCACTTGGCATGTGCTTTGAAACTGTGTATGAATTATGTATTCCTGGTTGTACCTCTACCCCAGGATGCACCAAGAGATGAAGCAGTTTGATTGTTCAGTGAGCATTTCCTGGAGAAACTTTTCAATAAATAAAAAACTGAAACTATCAGATTCAAAGTTTAATTTGTTATTATTGTAATGCCACTAATAATAACACACACAACCAACTTCATGACAAATGCTAACCTGATCATGCTCAGAAATCTGCATAAGGAAGGTGAGGAAGAGCACAAAAAGAAAGAGGCCGCTTTGACTTGCCAGGGAAGTGAGGGGACCACAGGAGAGAGAAAAGGGGTGTTCAGAGAATATAAGAGGACACAGGGGAAGGAAGACAGGGAAACTTAGTGAGAAGCTGAGGGTGGCAGGGCAGAGGATTTGGAAGGCAGAAACAGAGGAATGAATTGGGAAGCAGGCAAAAAGGGGTGACAACACTTTTGTTTGGTATACAGGAGAAAAGAGGGAAGCAAGGTAGGGTATGGTAAGGGTGAAGGGAGGCGGGAAGTACAAGTGGAAGGGGACTTTGGGAAGGTGGAGATACTAAATAGGTACTTCGGATCATTCTTCACAATGAAAGGGGAATGAAGGGGACCAGTGTTAAGGTAATGGGGAAAACATGACACAAAGTGGGGGATCCTAGCCTAATCATTCAGGACAGGGTCAGAGAGGAATTAAGCAGGGTTCAGGCACCCTGCATCCTAGGGGTCTCCGGGAAGTAAGGGAGGAGCTGGTGGCACCACTAGCGAGGCTGTTTAACTTGTCCCCGGATACAGGGTGGGTGCTAAAAGACTATAAGAGGGCTCAGGGCACTGGACAGACATGGTGCCATTTTCATAAAAGTGGCAACAGAGAGGAGGCAGGCAATTATTGCCCGGTCAGTCTCACCCTGGAGGTGGATAAGGTCATGGAGGCGATATTAAAATAAAGGATGGATAGTGGGCTGCAGGACATCTGTAGGCATGGCTTTACACAAGGACAGTCATGTCAGACAAAACCCAAGATCTTCAATTGTGTGACGAGGGTGTTCAATCAGGGAAGGGCAGTGGACTTGGCCTATCTGGATTTCGGGAAGGCCTTCAACACTGTTCCCCACAGAAGGCTGGTAAATAAACTGGAGAGTTAGGGAAAAAATAACAAGGTGAGTGGAGAACTGGATGACGGGTAGAAGCCAGAGAGTGGTGGTAATTGGGGAACATTCCGGGGAGGTAGGGGTGAGAGGCTGGGATCCCCAGGGGTTGGTGCTAGGGCCCATCCTGATTACCATCTGTATCAGCAACATATCATAGTGACTGCAGGAGAAGATCTGTCATTTTGCAGATGATATGAAGCTCTGCAAGGTGGACACCCCAAGGGGTGTGGAGGCCTGAAGGATGATCTAAGGTTGTTGGAGGAGTGGTCAGAAACATGATAACTGAAATTCAATGCCAAATAATGATGAACATGGGTCACAATAACCTGCAAGCAAATTACAAACTGGGGAGAAGAAATGAAAGCAACTGAGCAGGAGAGGAATCTGGGGATCATCATTTCAGACAACCTTAAGGCAGGACCCAATGCAGCAAGGTGGTCAGCAAAGTGAATGGAATGCTAGTGTGCATAGGGAGAGGTATAAAAGCAGAAGGAGGGAGGTGCTGATGCCACTGTACAGCTCCATGGTGAGGCTTCACCTGGAGTACAGGTACACAGCAAGGTGCAGAGATGCTGAAATTAAGCCAGCAAAACACACATTTGCACAGTATATGGAAAATTGTTTGTTATGTTCTGCAGGGATTTGAGCTGGATTGCAGTAGATATACATATGGGTCAGATGCCTCAGGTGTGATGGTGTGCTCTCTGACCCAGTCCCCAGGGTGGGTATGCCTCCCCTGACCAAGCACTGTGAATATATTCCTTCTTTAACCCCTCATCTGAAAGCATGTTCTCTGCCCCCTCCCTTCCACTGCTGGACTTGTCTCAGCCCCCTGTGCCAATGCGCCTTCCATGTTCCCAGGCATGTTAATATGTTGTCTGTCCCCAGTCCTCTGCACTGCCCCCCCTCCCCCAGCCAGTTGGCATGTGTTCTTTTGGAAAGCTTTGCCAGTTGGGACATTGTCATCCAGGAGATCGCAAGCCAGGGCATGCTTCTACTCCGAGACAGAACCTTTTAAAATACAGAATTAATGTTTCAAGCAGCCCACATCTCGTTTGTGCCCCCATCTTAGGTACTCTGACTCAGTCAGAGCTGAGGCCAGGAACCACTAGCATAATTTCTGGCAGAATAACAGGGATTGCAGAGCTGCCAGTTCACACATTTTATATAAATAAATTCTGGAAACCCTTTTTAAGGGTTCCAGTAGACATCATCGCACTTGCAAAATCACAGATGTCTTAACCACAAACCTTTGCTACCGGTCCCGAGCCTAAATGACCACCCTGCCAGAAATCTTCACTCAAAATCCCACCCCTTCCCCATACACACTCGAGATTGGAACTATAACTGCCTGACTCTACATGCCAGGCTCTGACTGTCTATTTATCTATCTGTCTGTCTAAAGCTTCGTCCACAGCCAAGTCAGGACTAGCGCTGTCTGGCAGTGTGCCAAGTAACAAGCAGTACATTTAGAAAAAGAAAGTCGCACTAGGGTCAGGTGCTCACTAGCACAACACAAACATTTAGCGTGATAAAAAAAACTACTGCACTCACCCCCTTTACTGGGATAACACAGGCACTAGAAGCGGACAATTCATTTGAATTTTCTTCTTTATTATCCTTCATTTATGTTTATTATATTTTATTCTTATGCAGAAAATATGACAAAACCACTGGAGTAAAAATACAGTGACTTTAGTCAGCCCCTGGCCTGTTTGGAAACCACACTGTTTTAATGCCAAAAACAAGTCAGGGAATGGCAAGGATTACTGTATTTTTACTTCTGCAACTTGGCACAGCAAAAAAGAATATTAAAGAAGAAAACTGAATCTTTACAGGTGCCAATATTGTCCTGGTGAAGAAGAGGCAAGTGCCCTAACTTTGATTTTTTTTCTGCTGCAGCACAGGTGTAGGACACAACAGTCCATCAGATTTCAGCCAGGAAACCTTGCCCCTGAACCGATGATGTACTGGGCTGCTGTCAGAATGTGTGTCCAGCCAGAGATGAACCAGAGAACCATCCCCTCAAAAGAGATGTAGGGAGTTGAATCCTAGGGCTGTCTGGTTTTCTGCCACAGGTCTCAGTGTTCTGGACAGTGTTACAGCAGAAATGGGATGGGATCATCCTTCTTCTGGGCTGACCTATAGGACCCCAGAGTTATCTTGACTTGAGCACAGCACAGGACAATGCTGGCCCTTCCTTGTCAGTTTAGCACTGCTTCCAGCAAACTGTGACGATGCCCAACAGACAAAAATGAAATTAATAAGTACAGCTAGAGATCTTCACAAAGTTTTCTTTTTTAAATAAAACAACCTGCTTAGATAATGTTACAGCTATTTTACTGCCCTCTTGTATGGTGAGATACCTGCATTACACAAATGTGGGAGCGTACATATACAGCATCAGATTTAATAATAGTAAATAGCCCTGCAGCTCAGCTTCTGACAGCTAACAGGCATTACATTACCTGTTGGAAAAATGCAACCTTGAAATAGCTGGGAGCAGAGAGTCCTGTTAATAAAGGATCTGCCACCAGGAGCCACTAAATTGCTGTGTAGTACATAAAGGTGCTTTGTATTTCCTTGCAATTGCCCAGCCAATATTAAAGAGCAGGTGCACACTGTGATTTTTCCAGTCCCTCCCAAACATACAGTATATGGTAGCTGACCTTCTCTCTAGTGTTGACGGTATTAAAAAATACTATGCAGTTCAGTCCAGTAAAAAAGTTACAGCACACCTAAGTTGTACCCCAGGAAAAACAGAGTTGCTTCCTGAACCTGCTGACATACCCCCAGGCAAGCATCTGCAGTCCCCTTTGTGATGTGAGAAAATGAGGGCTGTGCTTGTGCTCCATCGACTTGCTGAGCAGTACATTTTGCCATACTTTTAGTAATATTTAGAGCCAGTGCGATTTAGAAAAATCAAGCAACCAGTTGATTTGCAGGGATATTACTCCAGTGGTCACTTTGATTTGTTTATATCACAACTCTAAATATTACTAAAAGATCTAGAATGTTGCGTTCATTCAGTCAATGGAGCACACACACAGCCCTCATTTTCTGACATCACAAAAGGGGGCTATGGGTGCTTGTCTTGGGACGTATCAGCTGGTTTAGGAAGAAAAAATTACTCACCTTAGTAATTGTGTTTCTTCTAATGGAGTCTTGCTGTATTCTGACATTACGCAGTTAGCCCCAGCACTTGAACTGTTCCAGAGAGGAAAGAGTGAACTATGTCAGAGCATAGGACATTGAGCTCAAACTCGGTTCACACCTCTGTCTGCTGCACTTTGAAGTGTAACCGTCAGATTCTTACGAGCTAATACTAACTACACCTGCTAAGTGGAAATTGTAAAATCTACTAGCCAAAAGGCAACAAAATATTTTGGGTCCCCAAACTGACTCAAGTCGAGAACTCCAAAACAAAAACTAGGTAGTGAACAAAACATGACTATAGAAAATGAAATAACTTAACCCACTCCCCCTCTCTATAAAGGGGAGAGTGCCAATTGCACCCCTGAGGTGCAACACTGCACCTGCCAGCCCACTTCCCAAAAACAGGTTCTGAGAGGGGAGGCAGGGAAGGAGGTCAGAATACAGCAAGACTCCATTAGAAGAAACACAATTACTAAGGTGAGTAATTTTTTCTTCAAACAACATGAAATCTTGTTGTATTCTGACATTATGCAGACTACCAAGCAGTACCTCCATGGAGGAGGGTACCGAACCTATTTTGGGAATAGGCTCTGCAGTACTGCTGTACCAAACCTAGCATCACTCCTAGCCTGGATATCCAGAGAGTAATGCTTGGTGAATGTATGGACTGTTTTCCAGGTGGCTGCTTTGCATATTTCTAGTAATGGTATATCTCTGGCAGCAGCCAGAGAAGCAGCTGTACCTCTAGTCAAATGAGCCCTCAGGCCTTGGTGGGGGGGGGTACTAGCTTTTCATAGCAGAATTGTATACAAGAGACAATCCACCTGGCAATAGTCCTCTTAGTAGCAGGTTTACCCTTTCCCACTTCACCGTAAGTGAGAAACAACTGAGGACAGTCAAACCTAAGTACCTTAGTGCACTCAATGTAGCAGCTAAGTGCCTCTTAACATCCAAACTGTGTAATCTCTCTCTCCTGAAGAAGAATGATCAGTGAAGAACACAGGAAGTGACATGGATTGGTTCAGATGAAAATCTGAAACCACTTTAGGTAAGAACCCCTGCTGGTTCTATGACCACCTTATCTCTATGGAAAGAGATAAAATTAGGCTCCTCTGACAGAGCTTGTAATTCACTGATACACCTGGCAGAGGTAATAGCTACCAAGAACACAGTTTTCCAAGTCAAGTACTTAAGTTCTGCTGAGGCCAAAGGTTCAAATGGTGGTTGCATAAGCTGAGCAATGCAGACATTAAGATCCTAAACAGGAGTAGGATCCTTAAAGGAGGATTGGTATGGAACAATCCTTTAAAGAATTTACAGAAAACAAGATGAGATGCCAGTGAGGAGGCCTTTCCCACTGACAGGAATGTGGAAACAGCTGACAAGTGTACTTTCAGGGTAGCTGCTCTGAGGCCTAAGCTATTAAGATGAACCATATAATCCAGAACTGTACCCAAGTCAGCAGAATCTGGGGATATGTGCTTATTGGAACACCAAATGCTGAATCTTTTCCATTTGGAGTTATACGTCTTTTTGGTGGCAGGTTTTCGAGAGGCTTTGAGAATATCCAGAACCCCCTGAGACAAATGTAAGCTTGCATATTCTAGCTCTTCAAGAGCCATGCCTTGAGATGAGAGACCAAAGGTTGGGGTACCAAATCCTCCCTGAGAGGAGGTTAACAGGTTGTGATTCTTGGGAAGACACAGGGAAGATGGACTGCTAGGTATAGCAACAGAGGATACCAAGGTTGCCTGGCCCAGTCTGGAGCAATCAGGATCTTTTTGCAAGATTGTGACCTTATCTTGACCAGACTTTGAATAATAGAGGAAAAGGGGGAAAAGCATACAGAAATGTCCCCTCCCAGTCCAGAAGTAGAGCATCCAGGGGGACTGAGCCCAAGACTGTGGGTCTGCAACCGAAGAGAGGAAGTTGGTGATTGGGGCTGCAAAGAGATCTATCTCTGGAGTGCCCCACCTTGAAAAAATCACCTTTAACACTAGGGGATCCAGGGACCATTTGTGATGGCCCTGATAGATCCTGCTCAATGCATCTGCTAACACATTGTCCTTCCCTGGAAGGTGGACTGCTACCAGAGATGTCTGTAGGGAATAAGCCAGGGACCATAACTTCATGGTTTCCATGCAAAAGGCTGTAGACCGAGTGCCTCCCTGCTTTTTGATGTACCACATGGTGGTGGTGTTGTCTGTCCTGACCTGAACCACCTTGTTCTGTATTGAGTCTGAGAAAACTTGTAGAGCCAGGTATACTGCCCTGAGCTCCAGAAGATTGATGTGAAGTAGAGACTCCTGAGGGGACCACACTCCCTGTGCTGTGAGGACTTCCAAGTGAGCTCCCCACCTCAGGAGAGAAGCATCTGTGGTTAGAACCACAGAGTGAGACTGAGTGATGAATGGGACTGAGGCTGTCCTGATTCAACCACCATTGGAGAGCCTGCATCTGAGTCTGAGTCACTGGAACTAGTTTGGTTAGAGGATCTTTTTTCTGAGACCAAAAAGCCCTCAAGTAGAACTGGAGGTCCCTCATCTGAAATCTGGCCCCTTGTACCACTGCAGTAGAATCTGCCATGTGGCCCAGGAGTTGAAGAAAATACCTTGCTGGTTGAGACACCAGAAGGTGAAAAGAAGAAGCCAGGTCTATAAGGGCCTTTGCCACTGCCAGAGGGAGACAGGCTCTTGCTTTGACAGTATCAAACTCTACCCCTATGAAGGTCAAGAGTTGCACTGGTTTGAGAACTGACTTTGGAAGCTTGAGGAGGAATCCTAGAGAAGTGAGCAACTGTTGGGTCACTTGCAGGTTTGACTGATTTGGTCTGGAGACTGACCCACAATGAGCCAGTCATCCAGGTATGGAAATATGAAAATGTTTTGTCTCCTTAGAAAGGCCACTACTACTGCCAGGCATTTTGTGAACACTCTCAGTGCTGATGTTAGGCCGAAGGGCACTGCTCTGAACTGATAATGGCCTGAAGGCAGTTCGAACCTGAAGTACTTTTTGTGGGAGCACCTGTTTTGAATGTGAAAATAGGCATCCTTGAGGTCCAGGGAGGCTAGCCAATCCCCTGGCCTTAGAGAGGGAAGAATTATTCCCAGAGTCACCATTTTGAATTTTGGCTTTACTAGGTGCTTGTTTAAGTATCTTAGATCTAGGATGGGCCGCCACCCCTGTCTTTTTGGGGTAAGAAAGTATCTGTACACAGACCTTTGCGCCTGTGTGTAGTAGGAACTCTCTATGGCTCTGAGAGCCAGCAGAGAAACCTCTTCCTCTAGGGCAATGGTTTCGGAGATGTTTGCAGGTGGAAAGACCTGACCTCAGCTTTGGAAATTTTCTGAAGCTGAGGGTTGGTCCTCGCTTACTACCTCCAGGTCCCACTTGTCTGAGGTAACAGACTTCCAGGCCTGGAAGGAGTAAGCCAGCCTGCCTCCTACAGGAATGGGGGAGCTGACCCGGCTGACACACATCAGGGTGTCTGCTTGGCAGGAACCTTAGACTGAGAGGCGGATGCAGCCCTGCTCATCCCCCTTCTGCCTCTCCTCTGAAGAACCCCCTCTGAGGAAAAGGAGAGGAGGCCTGTGCCTGGTAGAAAGGCATGTGAAAGGATCTGCCCCTGCCCCTAGATTACTGCTTTTGAGGAGTTGCCTGCCTTTCCTTGGCATGTGCACTCCTGTAAGTGGCCCTGTATTCATCCATTTTCTTCATATAATTCTCTGACTGTTCCCCAAACAGAGAATTCTCCATGACAGGGAAATCCATGGCCTTAGCCTGGATGTCCTGTGAGAGGCTAGTACATCTGAGCCAAGCCAATCTCCGAAGAGCCACAGATGCAGCCATGACTCATGATGACACATCATTGGAGTCCACAGCAGCATGAAACTGTATCTTAGATGCCTCAATCCCAGCAGCAGCCACCTCCTACAGCTCCTTGGCAAGCTGGGGGAAGCCTGTTTAGCCAGTTCCAGAACAGTATCCCATCTGGACTTCTGGTATCTGGCTGTGTAGGCCATGTAGTTAGCCTGCCTGAGTCCCAAAGGAGATGCCATGTACTGTTTTTTAGCCATGGCATCCAGCTTCCTGGAGTCTTTATCTGGGGGGTGTGAAGTCAAGGGTATATTAGCCTTATCACAGGCTGCAACCTGCACGACCCAACATGGCTGCATTGCTGGTACAAAACTCTGTACCTGAGCCTGACAGCATGTACCTCTTGTCCATTCGCCTGTCCACAGGAGGTAAAGAATTTGGAGTTTTAAGCAAATTGTGTGTGTTTCCCAAAAGATTTATGGAGGGGAATAGACAGTCTCTTGGACTCTGGGATGTCCATCATCTCCACATAGTCAGGCTCCTCTTGTTCCTCAACAGCTTCAACCAGAGGGAGCTGGAAGGTTTCTGCCACTTTTTTGTAAAACATAAAGTGGGAAGGGGACTCAGAAAGCCTAGGAGGGGAAACACCAGAAGGTCTGTATGGGGAGATGTCCGGTTCTATGGGCTCATCCAGACCTTCCATACCACCATCATCATCATAGTCTTCATCCCCCTCCAGATCCGGTTCATAATACTCTTCTGGGGAATAGTCCAGAACTGGAGGAACCAACCGAACCAAGCGCCTACCGAGAGGCGCTGGATCAGTCGGAACCAGACGGAGCGATTCAACTATACTAATTGCCCTGGCAATTTCCTCTGCGGTTGGACTATGCGGTTCTGCATCCGAACCGGCCGATTTCTCCTTTTTCTTTCTCTTAATCGGAACCGACCCCTCAGGATTGGCTCTCCTTTTGCCCGAGGGAGTCTCACCCAGGTCAGTGGGCACTCCTTCAGGTTTGGTCAGAACCAAACCGGGCTGGCCATCTGGGTCAGCGGACTTCTGCCTCCTTTTCCCTAAGCCTGCCCAATCTTTATCTAAGGTGGCCTTAGGAACATTTTTACAAATCTGGCAGTCTGAATCAAGGTGGTCAAAACCCAGACAGTAAACACAGGTGGTGTGGGGATCAGCCTTAGCAAAGGCCTCCCCACACACACTGCAGTGTTAAAACCCAGTGGGCCCGGTTTTTCTTCTGGGTTTCTCAGATGAAGCCATCCTAAAACTTACCCTTTACTCTGCAAAAGCCAGGCAAGACCCCTTATCGGTTCCTAACTGTGTCACTGGTATTTGAAAAAGGTCTAAAATACATTTTTTTAGAACCGATAGGACCAGTACCTCACACTAAATACAGAAATAAAAATAAACTTAGGAGAAAATAGCAAACGATCGGTTCAGCCAAACCAATTGAAAAGTATATATCTTTTTTTACAATTTCCACACACAAATCATACTAGTCCACTACCTAAGTACTTACTGTACCGCAGACAGGAATCTGATCCAAAATAAAATAAGAAACAGCGGTTTAAACCGACGTCTTTTACTATACCAAACCAATAGCGAAGGAGAGATCTCCGGAGCGACTGTTCAGTTAGCGGAGTAAAGAATCTGACGGTTACATTTCAAAGTGCAGCAGAGGTTTGAACCGAGCTCGAGCTCAACGTTCTAAGCTCTGGCATAGAGTTAACTCTTTCCTCTCAGAGCAGTTCAAGTGCTGGGGCTAATTGCATATTGTCAGAATACAGCAAGACTTCATGTTGTTTGAAGGCATAGAAACCTGCCCTTCCAATCCAGAATGAGGTCTGCAACAAAACAGAGGAATTGGTGATTGTCTGGGGCTGCAAAGAGATCTATCTCTGGAGTGCCCCATCTGGAGAAGATGACCTGTAGTATGGGAGGGTCCAGGGACTATTCATGATGCCCTGGGAGATTCTGCTCAGGGCATCTGCTAGTACATTGTCTTTTCCTGGAAGGTGAACTGCTATCAGGAAGTCCGAAGAGAATAGGCTAGAGACCAAAGTTTCATGGCTTCTATGCACAAGGCCGTGGATCGAGTGCCCCCGCTATTGATGTACCACATTGTGGTGGTGGTGTCTGTCCTGACTTGGACCACCTTGCCCTTGACTGACTCTGAGAAGACCTGAAGGGCTAGAAAAACTGCCGAGTTCCAGGAGATTGATATGAAGGAGAGACTCTTGTGGAGACCAGACCCCTTGAGCTGTAAGGGCTCCCAAATGGGCTCCCCAACCTATTTATTTATTTTAAGTTTTTGTTGACCAGGTAAGTGCACTAGACAGATTCTGCCTATTTTCAGGCACAACCCGGGGGAAGGGGATACAGATGAATGCCAACTGATCTTGAACTAGATTAAGCTGTTGGTGGTATTTTTAGTGAATGGGGGGAAATTTGGCCAGGGCACCGGGGAAATTCCCCTCTTTTCGAGAAGTGCCATGGGATCTTTAACATCCACCTGAACTACCACCAGAACAGGCAGATGAGACCTCAGTTTAACGTCTCATCCAAAAGACGGCACCTCAGAAGTGCAGCACCCCGCTCATGATACACTACAGTGTCAGTGTTGGGATATTATCCCAAGTGTCTGGTGTGGAGATAGAACCCACAGCCTTCTGATCTCCCAGTCTCAGAGGTGAGTGTGCTACCTGCTGAGCCACTGACACTGCAAGAGGAGAGAAGCATCTGTAGTTAGGACTACTGAGGGGACTTGAGAGAGAAATGGAACTCCTTGTCTGAGGTTGTCCTGGTCCAGCCACCACTGGAGAGCTTGGACCAGAGTCTGAGTCACTGGAATCAATTTGGTGAGAGAGTCTCTTTTCTGAGACCAAAAGGACCTTAGGTGGAACTGAATGTCCCTCATCTGAAATCTGTCTCCTTGCACCACTGCAGTGGAAGCTGCCATGTGGCCCAGGAGTTGAAGAAACTGCCTTGCTGGACGAGAGACCAGAGGCCAAAAAGAGAAACAAGATTTGTTAGGGCCTCTACCCTTGTCAGAGGGAGGAAGACCTTTGCTTGGATAGTATCCAATTCTATCCCTATGAAAGCAAGAAGTTGTACTGGTTCGAGAGCAGACTTTGGGAGACTGAGAAGAAACCCCAGGGAACTGAGCAAGTCTTGAGTGATTTGTAGAGCTGACCTGACCTGGTCGAATGACTGACCTACAATTAGCCAGTTGTCCAGATATGGGAAAATGGAAATACCCTGCCTTCTGAGGAAGGCAACTACTACTGCAAGGCACTTTCTGAACACCCTTGGAGCTGATGTTAGGCCGAATGGCATGGCTCTGAACTGATAGCGGACTGAAGGCAACTCGAACCTGACGTACTTTCTGTGGGAGCACCTGATAGGAATATGGAAGTAGGCACCCTTGAGGTCCAGGGGTGCAAGCCAATCCCCTGGCCTTAGTGAAGGAAGGATTATTCCCAAGTCACCATTTTGAATTTTGGTTTTGAGATGTGTTTGTTTAAATACCTTAGGTCTAGGATGGGTCGCCACTCCCCTGTCTTTTTGGGGTAAGGAAGTATCTGGAGTACAGGCCTTTGCTCCTGTGCTGAGTGGGAACTTTTCTATGGCTCTGAGAGCCAGAAGAGATGAAACTTCTGCCCTAGGGCAAGAGTCTCTGAGATGGATGCAGGTGGAAAAGACCTGGCCGTCAGTTTTGAAACCTTGAAGCTGAGGGCCAGTCCCTGGCTTACTACCTCCAGGACACACTTGTCTGAGGTAACAGACTTCAGGCCTGGAAGTAGTAAGCCAGCCTGCCTCCTACTGGAATGGGGAGTTGACCCGGCTGACATATCAGGGTGTCTGCTTGGCAGAGCCTTGGACTGGAAGAGGATGCAGCCCTGTTCATCTCCCTTCCTCAAAAGAACCCCCTCTGTGGGAAGGAAGAGGAAGCCTGAGCTTAGTAGAAAGGCCTGCTCCTGCCCCTAGACACTTCTTCTGAGGAGTGGCTTGCCTCTCTTTGGCCTGTGCACTCCTGTAGGTGGTCCTGCACGCATCCATTTTTTTTCATGTAAGCCTCTGTCTGCTCCCCAAACAGAGTTACCCACTACAGGGAAATCCATAGCCTTGGCCTGGGTATCCTAGAAAGGCTAGTACATCTGAGCCAAGCATGTCTTCTGAGATACACAGATGTAGCCACGTCTCTTGATGCCACATCACTGGAATCCACAGCAGCATGAAAGAACAGGTTACTCACCTGTAAAGTACAGTTATGTAAGAACTTACTGTAACAGTAGATCTTCGAGAACAGCTCTTGCAGCAGGTAACACCATTAGGACTGAAGCCGGCAGGTGTCAGGACCCCACATAAATCTTCTAGCTAGCAGTCTTCAGCAGGGACCGCTTCTGACGTCGGTCCCGCCCCCGACGTCAGACGTAGTACATAAGGAGGCGGTCCTGCCAGATTCCCCAGTTCTCCCGCCGGAGACTCCCGGCCGCAGGATGACATCAGAAGGGGAGACCGAGGATCCGCCATCAGAAGAAAAAGGACGAGAGAGCGTAAGCTCCTGCCCAGGCCTGGTAGGCCATACCTCCTCCAAGGAGGAATGGTGGGCGGGAAGGTACCTGCTGCAAGAGCTGTTCTCGAAGATCTACTGTTACGGTAAGTTCTTACGTAACTGTACTATCTTACTTCGAGATACAGCTCTTGCAGCAGGTAACACCATTAGGACTGATTCCTGCCAATAGCGCCTCTAAGCATTATGAGAGGAGGAAATTAGGAAAGATCTTGAGCAAGTCTCATTTAGGACAGGAGACCCTGTAGAACGGCAAGATCAAACGCCTGCCGCCGTGATGTAATATCCAGGCTATAGTGCCTAATAAATGTGCGCACAGAGCTCCAGTAGCTGCAGCACAAATGGCCAAGGTGGAGACGCTAAGCAGTGCTGCAAAGGAGGTAGCCACCCCTTGTCGAGTGGCCCCGGACTGTACCTGGGAGGGGCTTCTGTTTGCTGTTGTAGCAAATGAACACACTGGACAAGCCAGCGAGAAAGGGTCTGCTTTGAGACTGGTTGGCCCAGCATCCTTCTCAGCGAAGGATACAAAAGTTGCTCTGACGCGAGGTTGTTTAGTTCTGTTCAGGTAGTACCTTAAGGAGCGGTGAACATCCAGGGTCTGAAGCAACGCCTCTCCTCTATTAGAGTACTTGGGAAAATGCACAGGCAGATCGATGTCCTGGTTGAGAGTGAGGGCAGAGACCACCTTAGGCAGGAATTTAGGATTCGTCCTCAGAGACACTCTGTCCTGGTGGAAAATTAAGTAAGGCTCCTTACACATGAGAGCAGGAAGCTTGAAACTCTCCTTGCTGACGTGACAGCAACTAAAAGTAACGTTCTCCACGACAGAAAACGCAGCTCGCAATCTGCGGCAGGTTCAAAGGGGGGAAGCGTGAGTTGTTCCAGGACAAAGAGTAAGTCCCAAGGAGGAACGGGATCCTTGATGGGTGGCCTAAGGTGTAACACCCCTCTCAGGAAGTCTCGAGAGGCATCAAGCTGTGCCACTGTGCGCTGTCCTACCGGGAAGTGGTAGGCAGAAATCGCGCAGAGGTGAACTTTAATGGAGGAGTAGGCGAGACCCGAATGGAAGAGGGAAAGCAGGTATTTCAGAACCAATTTCACTGGGCATTCTAAAGGGGAAAGGCAGCGTGCCTGCGACCACAAGCAAAAACGGCGCCACTTCATGGCGTACGTCGCATGCGTTGCCGGCTTTCTGGCTGTGGAAAGGACTTCCGCCACCTCTTGCAAGACCCCGTGTCGCATAATGGCTATGTCTCGAGGAGCCAGGCATGCAGGTTCAGTGAGCGTAAGTCCAGGTGGACAAGTGAACCCTCTTCCTGAGACAATAGATGGGCGCTGAAAGGCAACGGAATTGGAGGTTCCCGGGACAATTGTGTCAGCATGGGGAACCAGATCTGCCTGGGCCAGAAAGGCGCTACCAGGATCATTGTTGCATGCTCCCTGCGCAGTTTGAGAAGGACTCTCTGGATCAACGGGAAGGGAGGGAAAGCGTAAAGGAATCTGTCCGCCCAGGAGAGGGACAACGCTCGCCAGAAAACACCAGGCCCTGGATCTAGCGAGCAAAAATTGAGCAGTTTTATGCTGGATGGGGAAGCTAACAAGTCCAACTCTGAGTGCCCTATCGAAGAAACAGATCCTCTACTACCTCCTGAAGAAGTTCTATTCGTGGACTCTGGCCTGGGAATGACTCAGGCCGCTCTGTGATTATGTTGTCCACTCCGGGAACGTGAACTGCAATCAGGCTCGCGCCGTGTCGGATTACCCAATCCCACACTCTCATAGCTTCCCTGCAAAGGGGGTAAGAGTGTGCGCCTCCCTGTTTGTTGAGGTAATACATCACCGCCGTATTGTCTGTCTGAAGCATAAGAGTACTCGACGGGATTTCTGACTGAAAGGCCTGCAGGGCGTAAAGGACCGCCCTCATCTCCAGAACGCTGATGTGGAGGTGGGCTTCCTGAGGGGTCCATGTTCCCTGGGACCTCACCGCTCAGGTGCGCCCCACCCCAGCCCTGAGGCATCTGTGGAGAGGATTACCTCCGGGACAGCGCTAAACGGACCTCACGACAGTGTCCCCAGGTCTAGCCACCATTGCCAGTCTCGAATCACGGCATTCGTGGATTCTGACCGGATGCTGCATGTGGTCTTGCCTTTGGTACCACCGCACTTTGAGCATCCACTGAGTTACCCACATGTGGAGCCTTGCCAAAGGGATGGTTGGAATGGCCGCAGCCATGTGTCCGAGCAAGCAAAGGACCAACCTGGCGGGGACAGTCTTCTTCGACGAGAGATCCCTGATGAGGGATCTGATGTGTTCCGCTCTTTCGTCGCGAAGAAAGGCTTTCCCTTGGACAGTGTCCAGAACTGCAGCCTATGAACTGCAGCTTCTAGGATGGTACCAGGAGAGACTTCTCATAGTTGATAAGAATGCCCAGAGACTGAAACAGATCCTGGGTGCTCTGAATAGCCAGCAACAGTGCCTCTTTGGAGGCGCATGAGAAGCCAATCATCCAGGTACGGGAACACGTAGTGGCCCTGTCTTCTTAGAGACGCTGCCACGACTGCCATACACTTGGTAAAGACCGGGGCCGATGACATTCTGAACGGAAGAGCCCGGAACTGTGTGGTGGCCGAGAAACTCGAAGCGCAGGAACCTCCTGTGCGCCTGAGCTACTGGGATGCAGGTAGGCATCCTGATGTCTAGGGACGCTAAGAAGGCGTCCTTTTCAGCACTGGAATGAGCCCTTGAGGGTCATCATGCAAAACATTTGTAGGCGAACCGACATTTTGAGGTCACTGAGGTCCAAGATTGGATGGAGGTCCCTGTTTCTTCGGAACCAGAAAGAAGTGGGAATAGTATCCGGATCCTTTCTGGTTCTCTGGAACATACTCCACCGCTCCCTTTTGCAGGAGTGCGAGTACCTCTTGCCTGATGAGTGATTTGTGCTGACCCGAGTAATGGGAGAGCAGAGGAGGCCTTGTGGGTGGCTTGTCCACGAATTCTATAAAGTGGCCTCTTTTGACCAACTGAAGAACCCACCTGTCAGTGGTTATGGACTGCCACCCTGGCAGGTGGTCCGCGATACGACCCCCAACCTTGTTGTCCCATTGATCCTGAGGGGCGGGGGCCGGGAAGGAGTCATGCTGTGGTGGCTGAGGGTCCTGCGGGCTGGGTCGACTTAGCTGGGCGTTGGCCTCGCCCGCGGACGACTTCTCTGGCTCTGCGGAGAAGGAGCCCTCTGTTGTGGACCGGTGCGGGACTGCTGTCTCTGCATCCGGCCTCAAAACGGCTTTGGTTCCTGTGAAAGGAACTAAGCTTGAGTCTGTACATGGCCTGGACAGACCGTACCGCCTTCCCGGCCTCTTGAAGTTTGGTGAGGACCTTCTCCGAGGACTCACCAAAAAGAACTTCTCCATGAAACGAGGCGTCCAGGATGTTCTTCTGGACATCCAAGGTAAATCCAGAGACACGGAGCCAAGAGTGTCTCTGGAGGCATACGCCTGAAGCTGCCGCTCTGGCCGAGGAGTCCGCAGAATCATACGCGGCTCGCAGCACCTGGGATCCCACGTCCGAACCCATGCGAAGGAGTTGTAGCAACTCCTCCTTCTGCTCACCTTCTGGCATCTTTTCTGCCAGATCCAGTCCCTGCTCCCACAAGGCATTCTGAAACTGTACCATGTGGGTTAAATAGTTGAGGGACCTGATGGCACAGGTAGCGGATGCATACGCAGCTTGCCCATAGCGCCCAACTGCTTGGACTCTGGGTCTGGTGGCAGGGTGCTCAAATGTTGATGGCCTCTGGGACTGGTCATGAGAGGCTGTAATGACCAGAGAATTGGCCAGAGGATGTGATGCCAAGTACTGGTCCTCCCTAGGGCCTCGTGACAGGCAGTCGCTTCTTCGGCATCACCGGAAGCGTGCGTGGACATTTTCCACGCTGCCTTGGTGACGCCCATGAAGGTGTCCACCAGGGTGGCACCACCACAGGCTTTGGATCTTTTGCCGAAGATATCTGGCAAGGCGTAATCTCTCGGGGTCGAGTTCCTCTGTGTTCCAGCCCATGTTCTCCTGGATATGTCTCATAATCTCCGAGAACGATGGGTTATCCGGAGGAGATCTTGGGAGCTCAGGTGGGTCCAGAGAAGGGACGCTGATCGAAGAGGGGGATCTGGATCTGTCCAAGAAGTCCGATCCCGTGTCCTCCGTCGAAGGCAAATGACGGCGTCTTCTGGGTCTCTTGGGGCTGGGTGACCCTGAAGAGGATCTGGACGGAGGTCTCCTCTTTTCTGGTCTACCCCAGGAGGATCCGTAGGCTCCTGGTGGGAAGGTACTCGGCCTGCAGCCGTGGATGGAGTAGGGGGCGCGGGGGCTGGTGGAGTCGCAGGTGGAGGAAGAGGAAGAGGAGGAGGTGTGAACTACATCCTTTTTAATAGTATCCCACCAGTAGGTGAACAGCTCCTTAACCTCGGAAATACTGAGGCCCGACGATGGACCGGGCGCCGATGGCCGGTCGTCAGGTTCTGGCGTCAGCTCCCCAGGGGTCTCGGGTTCCAGGGAGGGTTCCCTTGGGGTGCGACAGGACCAGGTTCGCCCATCTGGTCCTCGGGCTGGGTCAGCTCCTCCTCCGTGATCGCCTCCTGACCAACATCAGTGGGAGGCATAGGGTTCTCTTCTGTAGATACGGACGCCGGTCCCCGGCCGGCGTCCGTAGGCGGGAGGTCAACCGCGGGGTGTCTGGCGGTTGTCGGTTCCGGACTGATGGTGTTTGGCCGACGCCGGATCCGACGATCTCTTGAGTGAAGTCATCTCTTTGGTCTTCCACTGGGAGGAGGAGGCAAGGAGACCGACCGGGTGAGGCTCCAAATGGCAGGAACCAGACTTGTGGTGGTGGTGGCGGTCCCTGAGCTCGGCAGGGCCCTGGAAGCCAAAGAAGAGGAGGCCTGGAGGTCTTGGCCTGAGGAAGAGAGGAAGAACCAGAAGGAGTCTTCACCGCTGCAGGGGAGGCTGAGAGCGGGCCCAGGAAGGGGAGCGGTTGGATCGGGAGCCAGAGCTATGGGAGTCAGAGGCCCTAGACGGGGACTTGGATCTCACCCTCTCCCTATGCTTCTCAAGGTGTCTCCGGGCCTTATCAGATGATTCCCCCTTGGAGGCTGCGTCCATGGCCTTAACCTTTTCTTCGAGCAGGAATGCCTGTAGGGCCTTCTGGCGACGGATCCGGGTCCGGCTATTGAATCCTTGGCAGAAGATACAGGCCCAGGTGTCGTGGTCTGGGCCTAGGCACCGGACACAGGCTGAATGCGGGTCTTTAAATGGGATTTGCTTCCCACAGGTGCACTTCGACGGATGGCCTTCCATGGAGGTTGGAGAGGATATCAGACAGCAACTAAGCAGAAGAAACAAACTTTTTCCTAAAAGGAAGAACTTAACCAGGCGTCACGCACTAGAAATGAACTGAAGGGTCGAGACATGCAAGTCGATGGCGGGAAAGAACTGGGGAATCTGGCGGGACCGCCTCTATGTACTGCCTGGCGACCGGGGTGGGACCGACGCTGAGGCGGTCCCTGCTGAAGACTGCTAGCTAGAAGATTGTGGGGTCCTGACGCCTGCTGGCTTCAGTCCTAATGGTGTTACCTGCTGCAAGAGCTGTATCTGAAGTAAGATCAGTAGTTCTAGGAGTGGTATATGTTGTTCATCCACACTTCTTGGCATGTCCCTTCCACTTTAAATCTTGCCGGAATTCTTCAAGTTGGCTCTCCCACTTCGGGTGGTATATACCTTGGCTCCACCCGATGATGCCAAATCTTAGCCTACTGGAAGCAAGGTTGTGCGCCCGAAGCCGGGGAGGTCGGGTGTGTGTGTGTGTGAACAACATATACCACTCCTAGAACTACTGTTACAGGTGAGTAAAGTACAGTTACGTAAGAACTTACCGTAACAGTAGATCTTCAAGAGGAGCTCTTGCAACAGGTAATATCATTAGGACTGAAGCCGCCAGGCGTCAGGAGCCCACGGAAAACTTGTAGCTAGCAGTACAAGGCAGGGGACCGCCCCCGAGGTTGGCTCCGACTGACGTCAGTATGTGGTATAAAGGGGGCAGTCCCCTGGCACCACTCCAGTTCTCCCACTGAAGACCCAGTGATAGGAAAAAAGGAGAACTGGGCAAGAAATCCCCACTCTGGCTGGAACTCGTGATTCCTGGTAAGAAGGATACCGGGGAATGGAGGGTGGAAAATCTGCTGCAAGAGCCTCTTGAAGATCTACTGTTATGGTAAGTTCTTACATAACTGTACTATCTGTCTTTGAGGGTGGAGCTCTTGCAGCAGGTAATACCATTAGGACTGAGTCCCAAGCAGTAGGAAGGATAGGCCCAGGTCTGAAAGGGCGGTAGGCAGGAAATCCAAAGATAGGTGAAAACAAGACCTCCTCAAGAGAGGAGGCCCTGAAGGACTGCCAGTCCAAAACCTGCTCTCCTTCTGGAAGCTATATCCAGACTGTTAGTGTCTGACGAACGATGGACCGAGGTCCATGTCGCAGCAGCATATATCCAATGAGGAAACATTCCTGAGCACCGCGAAGGAAGAAGCCAGTGCTCTGGTGGAGTGGCCCTTAACAGCATCCGGGTGGGCCCTCCCGTGGTGCTGATAAAAGGATATGCAGTCCACCAGCCAACGGGCTAGCGACTGCTAAGACACAGGAGCCCCTAACATGCGCTTAGCATAGGAGACGAACAACTGGTCCGTCAGCCTGGTGGAGCGAGTCCTGTGAAGGTAGAACCTAAGAACACGGTGAACATCCAAGGTGTGCAACAGTGCCTCACCTTGGTTTGAAGCTTGGGGGGTAGTACACAGGAAGGCTGATGTCCTGATTGAGGGTCAGGGCGGATACCACCTTCGGCATGAACTTGGGATTGGTTCGCAAGTTCACCCTATCCTTGTGAAAATCGATATAAGTTTCATTGCACATCAGAGCCTGGAGCTCGGAAACCCTTCAAGCGGAGGTAATAGCTACCAGCAGTAAGGCCTTCCAGGAAAGGAAGCACAACTTGCACAAAGCTGCAGGCTCGAAGGGAGGGAGAGTGAGCTTTCCCACAACAAAAAGGAGATCTAAAGGTGGAACAACGTCCCTCCTTGGGGGTCTGACGTGCAACACCCCTCGCAAAAATGTCTTGCAGGTATCCAATTGTGCTAGAGACCTATCTCCTGTAGGAGCATGATATGTGGAGACCGCACATATGTGAACCTTGATAGATGAGTAACTCAGGCCTAAATCTAGGAGGTGATGGAGATACTCTAGCACGTGTCTGACAGAACAACCCAAAGGAGCCTGGGCTCATGCTGAAGCCCATAGGCAGAAGCATTTCCATTTGAGAGTGTAGGTAGCCCTAGTGGAAGGCTTCCTCACTGCTACCAGAATCTCTTCCACCCTGCTTGACACTCCTAGCCTCTCTTCCGCTAGGACTGCAGGAGCCACGCATGCAGATGAAGAGAGTGAAGAGCCATATGAACAAGAGTTCCCCGATCTTGAGAGAGCAAGTTGGTGGTGAGAGGCAACTGCACTGGAGGCTCCCAAGACAGTTGTTGGAGCAGCGGATAACAGATCTGTCGGAGCCACAGAGGCGCCACCAGAATCATTCTGGCTCCCTCCGACTGCAATTTTAGCAGTACTCTCTGCACAAATGGGAAGGGGGGAAGCATACAGAAACTTCCCCATCCAAGAGAGGGACAATGCGTCTCACCAGAAAACACCAGTCCCTGGAGCGAGCGAGCAGAAATTGCGAGTTTGGCACTGAATGGGGACGCAAAGAGGTTAAACTCTGGAAGGCTCCAACGGTCGAATAGATCATCTTGGAACAGCTCCCACTCATGGCTGAGACAAACAAAGTGACTGAGACTGTCAGCGAGAACGTTCTGGACCCCCGGGATGTGAACTGCCACGAGGTCCATGCCGTATTCTACTCCCCAGCCCCACACTCTCATGGCCTCTCTGCAAAGGGGGTAAGAATGCCCCCTTGCTTGTTGATGTAAAACACCACTGGTGTGTTGTCTGACTGCACCAGCAGAGAACCCCGAGAAACTAAACTCTTGAATGTTGACAGAGCATTCAGAACTGCTCTCATTTCCAGGACATTGATATGCAGAGAGCATTCTGTGTCAGACCAAGTTCCCTGGGTCCTGTGAATCCCTAGATGTGCCCCCCACCCTGACAGGGAGGCATCCGATGTCAGGGTTTGGGATGGAGGTGGTCTGCGGAAAGAGACCCCCCCCTTTCAGGTTATCCCGGCGAAGCCACCATTTAAGAGAACGGTGGGCTGCTTTTGAAAGCCGGATCCATAGATCCAGGTCATCCACGCCTTGGTCCCTCTGCGTTTTGAGGTGCCACTGCAGCATCCTCATATGAAGCGTGGCTAATGGGACAGTGGCGATGGCCGCCACCATATGCCCCAAAAGCTGCAGTACCATTCGTGCGGTGGAAGAGGACCTTCCCCAAAGGTCCTCACCAGGTCCTGAGGCGATTTTATCCTGTCCGAGGGCAGGAAGGCACGCCTTCCTTGTGTCCAGGATAGCTCCTGCGAACTACAGTCGCTGAGATGGCGGTGGCTGAGACTTCGCCAGTTCATCGTGATCCCAGGAAGAGAAAAGAGCCTGCGCTTGACTAAGGGAGATTGCTAGCTGCGCCTCTGACTGGGTGGAGAGGAGCCAATCGTCCAGGTAGGGTAGACAAAGAGGCCTCTCCTGTGGAGGGCCGCTGCTACCACTGCAAGGCACTTTGTAAAAACCCTGAGGGCTGACAAGAAAAAATTACTCACCTTAGTAATGTTGTTTCTTCTAATGGAATCTTGCTATATTATGACAATTGCAGTTTGTCCCACCATTAGAACTGCTCCGGAGGTGAAAGAGTTAACTCCATTCCATGAATGGAACTTTGAGCACGAGCTCTAAAGAGAAGCTCTGTCTGGGTAGTTTTAAACCTAAAATGTCAGATCTTTACGAGCAAAAACTCACTAAGGTCTGTGTGGAAGCTGTAACCTACACTAGCCAACTGGCTACCTAAATATTAACACCCATTGCTGGTCCCAACACCAAAGACTCAAGTCAGGGGACCAGAACTAATAGTATAATTTAACAATATGAGAAGTAATATAAGGAAAATGAAAAGTGAAAAAACACCACACCCCAAACCCCAAGAAGGTGAAAAACATATAATGGGCATAAACTAGTGCCCACACTAGGCTGCCCACCCCATACCCAAGTAGAAGTTCTGAGAGGGGCAGGTTGGGAGGTTAGTATTATAGCAAGACCCATTAGAAGAAACAACATTACTATGGTGAGTAATTTTTCTTCAAACAACATGAAGTCTTGCTATATTATGACAATTGCAGACTACACAGCAGTACCTCCATAGAGGAGGGACAGAACCTACTTAGGGAATAGGCTCTGAAGCACAGCTAGCAAACTGAGCATCTCTCCAGCCTGGACATCCAGGGAGTAATGCTTGGTGAAAGTGTGCACGCTTTCCAGGTAGCAGCTTGACATATCTCTAAGATAGGATGTCTCTGGCAGCAGCTAGAGAAGCGGCTGTACCTCTGGTAGAATGAGCCCTCAGGCCAGAGGGGGGATCTCTCCCCAGTTTCTGATAACAAAATTGGATACAAGAAACAATCCACCTGGCAACTGATCTCTTAGTGGCAGGTTTCCCTTTTCCGACCTTACCATAAGTGAGAAAAAGTTGGAGGGATTCGAACCTGTGACCCTTGGTACGTTCTATATAGTAACTTAGGGCCCTCTAACGTCCAAACTGTGCACTCTCCTCCTCACCAGAAGAGGAATGTTCAGTGAAAACACTGGAAGGGAGATAGATTGGTTAAGATGGAAATCTGAAACCACCTTAGGGCAAAACTTCCTGTTAGTCCTGAGGACTACCTTATCCCTGTGGAAAGAAATAAAGTCAGTTTCTACTGACAAGGCTTGCAACTCACTTATGCATCTAGCAGAAGTGATAGCCACTAGGAAACAGTTTTCCAAGTTAGATACTTAAGCTCTGCAGAAGACAGAGGTTCAACAGGGGTTGTATTAACTGGGCAATGCAAACATACAGTCCCAGGAGGCGGATCCCTAAAAGGTGATTAGTATGAAGTAATCCCTTAAAAACTTGGAAAATACAGGGTGAGCGGAAAGAGAGGATGGCTTTCCTGCTGAAACAAAAAGCAGAGACAGCTGCCAAATGAACTTTCAGGGTAGCTGGTCCCAGACCTAAGAATTAAGATGGACCATGTAGTCCAACACAATGGGCAAATCAGTAGATTCTTGGGAAATATGTTTCAGAACACCAAATGGAGAACCTTTTCCACTTAGAATTATAAGTAGCTCTAGTGGAAGACTTCCTGAAGCCTTTAGGATTTCAAGAACACCCTGAGAAAGGTGTAGGTCAGCAAATTCTAACTCCTCAAGAGCCAGGCCTTGAGGTTGAGGGATTTGAGGTTCGATACCAAACTCTCCCTGGGCACAGATTAACAGGTTGTGATTCCTGGGAGACAAGGGGAGATGGACTGTAAGGGACAGAAGGAGTGGGTACTAGGGCTGCCTGGCCCAATCTGGGGCAATCAGAATCACCCTGCAAGGCTGGGATCTGATTTTGACCAACACCTTGAATAGGAGAGGGAAGGGGAAAGCATAAAGAAACTTCCCTTCCCAATCCAGGAGAAGGGCGTCCAGGGGGACTGAGCCCAACACTGGGGGCCTGCAACAGAACAGTGGAAGTTGGTGATTGTCTGGGGCTGCAAAAAGATCTATCTGAGGGGTGCCCCATCTGGCAAAAACTATCCCCAGTACCTGAGGATCCAGAGACCATTCGTGATGGCCCTGAGAAATCCTGCTGAGAGCATCTGCTAGGACATTGTCCTTTCCTGGAAGGTGAACTGCTATGAGTGAAGTGTTCAGGGAATAGGCCAGAGACGACAACTTCATTGCCTCGGTGCACAAGGCCGAAGACCGAGTACCCTCCTGCTTGTTGATGTACCACATTGTTGTGGTGTTGTCTGTTCTGACTTGTACCACTTTGTTCTGAACAGAAGCAGAGAATGCTTGAAGTGCTAAAAAGACAGCTCTGAGTTCCAGCAAATTGATGTGGAGCAGAGATTCCTGGGGGGACCACAATCCCTGAGTGGAGAGGTCGCCCATGTGGGCTCCCCACCCCAGGAGGGAAGCATCCATAGTGAGGGTCAAAGAGTGAGAAAGAGGAATGAAGGGGACCCCCAGTCTTAAATTGCTCTGATCCTGCCACCACTGGAGGGCCTGGATCAAGGTTCGGGTCACTGGGACCAACTTGGAAAGGGGGTCTCTTCTCTGAGACCAATAGGCTCTCAAGTGAAACTGAATGTCCCTCATCTGAAATCTTGCTCCCTGCACTACAGCTGTGGACGCAGCCATGTGCCCCAGGAGCTGCAGAAAGTGTCTTGCTGGTCGAGAGACCTGCAGAGTGAAGGAGGAGGCCAGAGCCACCAAGTTCCTTACCCTCTCTAAGGGAAGAAAGGCTCTGGCCAGATTTGTGTACAACTCTTCACCTATGAAGGTGAGCACCTGAACTGGTTCCAGAACCGACTTTGGTAGATTTAGCAAGAAGCCCAGGGAGGTGAGAAGCTGCTGGGTGACTTGCAGGTGAGATTTTACCTGTTCTGGGGACTGGCCTACAATGAGCCAGTCATCCAGATAGGGAAAAACAGCAATCCTTTGCCTCCTTAAATGAGCAACTGCTACTGCCAGACATTTTGTGAATACCCTTGGGGCAGAGGTAAGGTCAAGGGCATTGCTTGAACTGGTAGTGACCTGAGGGCAGTTTGAATCTCAGGTACTTTCAGTGGGAGCTTCTGATTAGGACGTGAAAATAGGCATCCTTGAGGTCCAGGGAAGCTAGCCAGTCCCCTGGCCTTAGAGAGGGTAAAATCATTGCCAGAGTTACCATTCTGAACTTTGGTTTCAAAAGGTGTTTGTTCAGATATCTGAGGTCTAAAATGGGCCGCCATTCTCCTGTCTTTTTTGGGGTAAGGAAGTATCTGGAGTACAGACCCTTGCCCTGGTGTAGGGGAGAAACCCTTTCTACCGCTCTGAGAGCTAACAGGGTTGAGACCTCTGTTTCTAGAGTAAAGGTCTCTAAAGAGCTTGCAGGTGGAAAAGACCTGATTCTCATCTTTGGGAACTTTTTGAAGCTGAGAACCAGACCCTGGCTTACTACTTCCAGAACCCACTTGTCTGAAGTTAGAGACACCCAGTTCTGACTGAAGTAAGCCAACCTGCCCCCTACTGGTAAAGGAGAATCTGCCCTGGGCACCCCATCAGGGTGCCTGTTTGGCAGGTGCTTTAGGCTGAGGGGTGGGGGCAGGCCTGCCCACACCCCGTCTGCCTCTGCCTCTGAAGAACCCCCTCTGAGCAGAGGAGGCCTGGTTTGGTAAAAGGTTTGTGAAAAGGCTTCACCCCTACCCCGGGGTGTGCTCTGAGGAGTGGCTTGCGTTTCCTTGGCATGGGCAATTTTATAGGTAGTCCTATATTCATCCATCTTCTTCTTATAATTCTCTGTCTGCTCCCCAAACAGAGAATTTCCCACCACAGGAAAATCCATAGCCTTAGTCTGGGTATCCCAGACAAGCTAGTACACCTGAGCCAGGCCAACCTACGAAAAGCTACAGATGTGGCCATGACTCTAGAGGAAACATCATTAAAATCCACAGCAGCATGAAACTGCACCTTAGAAGCCTCAATGCCATCAGCAGCCACCTGCTCCAGCTCATTAGCAAGCTGGCCAGAGGCCTGTTTGGCTAAACTCATAACAGTGTCCCATCTAGATTTTTGATACCTTGCTACATAAGCCATATAATTTGCTTGCCTGAGTCCCAAGGACGCTGCCATGTACTGTTTTTTTGCCATGGCATCAATCTTCCTGGAATCCTTGTCAGGAGGATGTGAAGCCAGGGGAATGTTAGCTTTATCACAGGCTGCAGCCTGAACTACCCCAACATGACTGCATTGCTGAGAAAGGAATTCTGTATCAGGACCTGACAGTGTGTACCTCCTGTCCATCTTTTTATCCACAGGAGGCACAGAATTAGGAGTTTTAAAATTTTATTGTTTGCTTCCTAAATGACTTATGCAAAGGAATAGACAATCTTCAGACTCTGGTATATCCATCATTTCTACAAAATCAGGCTCCTCTTACTCATCCACAGCTTCCTCCAAAGGGAGCTGGAGGGTTTCAGCAACTTTTTTGTAAAACATAAAATGAGAGGGGGACTCAGAAAGCATAGGGGGAGATTCTAAAGGTCTGTCTGGGGAGATGTCCGGTTCAATGGGCACACCCAGACCCTCCAAGTCACATTCATACTGTTCATAATCATCCTCCCCCTCTTCTGGTTCATAAAACTCCTCAACATCATATTTCTGAACCGATGGAACTGACCGAACCGACCTTTTACCAGATAGTGGCGGTTCGGATGGAACCGGAGAAAGTGACTGGACAATCTGAATAGCTCTTGCTATCTCTGCAGCAGTTGGAGAAAGGATTTTGGGCTCCAAACCTGCTGACTTTCTTGTTTTCTTTTGGCCATGTGAGAGAGAGGTGGGCTGTGCCAGTCTTCAGCTGGGGATGGGTGGCGGGTTTGGGGTGGGCTGGCAGGCTGGGTGGGGGGGCCACTTGCCGCTAGGGCTGGGTATTTGCTACAGTTGCGGCCGGTGACTCGGGAGTCGGGGCACGGGTGGTGGGGTTGATTGCACCAGACTGCGGGGCTTATCGGAAGGATGGAGTCTGGGCACATGGGAGTGTGGGCATGCCCTGCGGTGTTGGATGCACTAGGTGTCGGGGGACAGTTGGTGGGAATACTTCATGGGCTGAAATGTGGGGTATTGGGAGGCATGTAAGAACAGGGATGGGGGCGGTGCGGCGCCCATTGGGGCAACAATGGAGTCTGGGCATGGGGGTGCACATGGACCGGGTTCTACAGGACCCTTGGAGGATAGATGTAGGTTACACCACCTAACTGCAGGTGTAACTTGCATTGCCGGTTCTCCTCCGGTGGTTCTTATAGAATCCCGACAGTGGAGATTTGTTGCTGCCCTTCTGGAATGGGGCGCAACTGCTGCCGTAAATCCCCTAGCACCATGCTGCAGGGGGTTTATGGCGCAACTGCCGGCGTAATAGCTGTTCGACTCAAGTGCCACTTTGTAGAATAGCACACGTCGCAACTGCTGGCATAAGGTGCTACTTGCACCATTTTACTTGGCGCAAGTGCTGTTACGCCAGGCGTAACTTTTCTAGAATCTGGCCCGAGGAGCGAGGCACACAAAAGCAATCAGTTATGGGGCTAATAGTGATCCTATAACAAGAAGTGAAAGCAGGCTTTGCAAAATCTCACAGCCCAAATTTCCCATGTTCTGTCAGTGGTCACAGAGCTGGCAGAGATTTCGTCTTCCCATTGCAACTGAATTGGAGACGCTGAAACATGGATAAGTAACCTTGAAGACATAGTGGCAGATCTTTCCCGGGACCGTAAGACCCTTATGGAACTGTCAATGACAGCGTGCAGTATACACTACAAGCCCATCCAATGGGTTTGTAGTATAAACTGTACATTGTCATTGACGGTTCAATCGACAGGTAACCGTGGAGGTGTGAGGAGGGCTGTGCTGCCCGTCGACAGGTGGCCGTGCTGGGGTGGGGAGCGTGGTGGTATGGAATTACCAGAGTGGGTGGGGGTTGGGGACCACTAGACTACCAGGGACTGGAGTTATGTCAATTAGGGGTCAGCAGTCGATGGGGGCACTACCCTATGGAAATGGGGTTTTGTTACATTGGGTGGGAGAGTGGGCACCAGGGTGGGACACTACACTATGGATATCTGTTAGTTTTCATGTTGGGTGGAGATCAGGATCGGGAGGACCCACCACTATGGAAAATTATTTTCTACATTAACGGGTGGGAGTGCAGGAGATCAGGGACCAGAGAGGGACCCACACTATGGAAGATGTATTTTACTATGGAAATGATCGGCGGAACTGGGCGCAGTACCTCTGCCAACCACTAGGGAGTACCATCAGTTTTTTGGCAGTAATTTGCTCCATGCAGGGACCTTCACAAAGGCCCTTGCATGAAGCAAATCCTTTGTGAATGGAACTGTGGGGATATGCAGGTCCCCTCACTACTTTGTCTGGGGCAAACTGGGCTTTGTGAATATCGGTTATTCACAAACCACAGTTTGCCCCGGGCAACGCTTTGTGAATCCTGCCCCTGGTGTCTTTTATTCTGTATATTTGCTCCTTGTACACTGCACTGGGTTGATGGTAATTGCCATGTGGTGGGACAGCAATCTTTTTTTGTAGGCTGGTGTGTCCATGCCCTGCTGATGAGTACTGCACTTACATTGATGTTCAGGGGCCTAATGCAAGAAAAATGTGAACCCCAACTGGTAGTTGCATGCTGTACCCACTGATCTTATCCCTGTGTACATGGTCATAGACTGCAATCTTTCTGGACTTAAAATAGATCGATGGAACATTAATTTATTTGCTGTTCATGAGTGTGGAGGGAGATGGCAGAACAGCCTCACTGCTTGGGATGGGGGACTCCGTAGCGCCCGTTATGCCATGAGACATGGTTACTATGTGCTGAACACACTGCCACAGTACTACATTGTGCACTGACAGCACCAGAATGACTGTAAAAAATGTATATAGTTCATGTTGATGCTACCCTTTATGCTCAGGTATGTGCTATATTTTGCATGTATAAGTTTGGAAATAGATGTGGGCACTTCTGTTTGGTGAGGTCCTGACTTAGCAGCTGTCCTTCCAAGGAAACATTCGTGCAGATTGCCATTGGTTTGTGACAGTTTTAGGAAGTCCGCTAAGGCATGTTAGTTTGTTCTTCCACCGTGGCATCCCTTGCATTCTGATGGCTCAGATGCAGACGGTTTGGTGATGTGCATTGAGGTGACTTGAGGTGAATCTGAATAGACTTTTACAGCTTTGCTGTGTCTTAAATAGCATTCTAGGGACGTAGATATGTTGTTCAATCCACACTTATTGGCAGGTTCCTTGCCACTTTAAATGTTGCCGGAAGGTCTTCAAGCTGGCTCCTCCCACCTGGGTGGTAAAACTCTGCTCCGTCCCATGACGCCAGATCTTCCTTACCGTTTGGAAGCTCAGGTTCCCTCCTTTGCGCTCTGCATTGCAGCCTCGACGGAACAGCTGGAGCAGATGATCGCCCTCGAGGAGGAGGTGGCCCAGGCTGCATCATCATCCTCGGTCGCGGCATTTATCCTGCTCTTCTTGGAATCCTGCTACACAGCTTCCTTCAAGGAGCTTTGCCAATCCCTCTCCACCAAGGGAGAAGGCCCTTCGGGACATTCCTCTCGGTCCAAAAAGAAGGTCCCTAAAGGTAAGTCCCACCATCGACGTTCGTGGGAGCGGGAGAGGTCCCCTTCTTTGGATAGTCGACACTCTACTTCGGTCGAGGTTGCGGCTAAGGCTGCTGGCTTCACGGTGTCCCCATCAGGTCAGCCGGCCGAGGCACCCATTGACGGTCGAGATTTTTCTCAACCCGTTGGACGGGCTGTTGATCAGAGAAGCCGACAACCTTTCTTCACCGGTTCCCCCGGTGGATACTGAGGGCTTGCCTGTGCCTCCTGTGCCGGAGTCCCCGGTTAAGATCCCTGAACTGAGGGAGGAGCGGGTTTCCCCCGCCCCCTCTCAGACCCACCCTCTGAGACACCGAAGGTCTCAGTCTCGGTCTTGGATGTCTTCTCGGTCCAGCTGATCCCGCCGACATCGGCGGTCTCTGTCTTGGCACCGTGGAAGGCGGCAGCGCCGCTCATCCTCGTCTTTGTCCTCTTCGGAGGATAGACTCCGGCGCAAATTGCTTCGGCGCTACGAGGATCTAATGTGGCAGCAGCTCGTTTTGACCGGGAGTAAGCCGACTCCGTCGCCTTCCCCGGCCATTAAGTGGCTGTCACCGGAGCGGCTGAAACAACTCCTCATAATGGTTGAGGAGCCGAAGCTGGCACCGATTGTTCGGCCGAAACCGGCTGCGCCACCCATTGTGGTGGAACCTCTGCCTCTACAACCTAAATTTGGGGCCCCGACCAAGGATTCTCGGTCGGGTGAGGGCTTGCCCCATCGGTTGTCGGTCACCCTCACTCCTGATCGACCTCGGCAGGTGGAGGGTGGCTCAGACACTCGGCAGCTGTTCACAGACTCCTCGGATTCTGATGACTCCTCCTTGTTCTCCAGGCCGCTTGACTTGGAGTCCACTGGGGGTCAGTCGGTGGACGAGAGCCCATCCTCGTGTCTGGGAATGCTTTGGCTCATCTCAGAGTCCACTGGGATGAAGCTCGAACCTGTTTCAAAATGGGTCAAGTATCCCCTCACGGAGATACTGGACTAAGGGGATTCCCCCACGGAGGCCTTCCCTGTGGCTGAGCCATTGTTGGCCCGACCCTGGAGCTGTGGCAGCGGCCAGCTTCTTGTCCAGCACCTTCAGCCAGGATGGCTCGGAAGTATGCTGTTCCCACCAGTTCACTCTCCAGTTTCTCCCAGGCACCCCTCACGGAGGCTGCGTGACGATAAGCGTTTTCGGCATTCCAGAATGCGGGGCGTGGACAAGCCTCCCGACAAGGAGTCCAAGAAGTTGGACTACTCCGGTGGAAAGTTTACACTGCTTCCCTCCCAGGCCTCGTCAGGGCCAGCTCGCCATCCTGATGGCACACTTTCACACGCCTTTTGGGCTCCTGGATGAGGTGATTCCTCATCTCCCGGCTGACCTCCAAACTACCATCAAGCAGATGCGGGATCAGGGAAGGGCGGTGGCCAAACAGCAGCTCCAGACTTCCCTGGACATCGCTGATTCATGTGCCCGGTCAGTAGCGGCCACAGTGGCCATGAGCCACAGGGCTTGGCTGCAGATCTCCACTTTCACAGCAGAAAACTAGCACAAGCTGGCAGACGTTCCCTTCCTGGGTACCAACTTGTTCGGTCCCGGGGTTGAGGGGCATCTTCAGTGGATCGAGAAGTCCAATGCCACCTTGGACTCAGTCACGTCTGCCCAGAAGGACAAAGGCTGCCAGCAGCAGCATAAGCCCTTTCGTCCTTCAGCCCCTGGGACATGTTCGGCCCAGCAGCACCAGCATCAGGGCCAGCAGGCTCGCACTTGGCACCCCAAAGCCAAGCCTGCTGCTTCCTCCAACAGGAAGCTGGGAGGAAAAGGTCCAGGAGGCTTCTCAGCCGATCCTTCTTCCAAGCCTGCCCAGTGACTAGGTGAGGGTGTCGCCCCAACTTATCCTCCTCCCGGGTTACCACCGGTGGAATTAGCTCTGCCCACTTCATTTCCACTTGGTCCGATATCCTGGACCGTTGGGTGTTGGAAGTGGTAGGAAAGGGTCTGCCGCTGGGTCGAGCAGTCCCCACCCTATCAACCGTCACCCACGGAGAACTCACGGGGTCCGCAGCCTCTCTGTCGCGCATCGAGCCGACATTGCCCTGCTCATCCAGAAGGAGGTGATCAGGGAGGTGTCGGATCCTCTCAGACCGGGTGTGTGTCCAGGTACTTCCTGGTACCAAAACGGACGGGGGGGCTGGCGCCCCATTCTAGACCTACATGACCTGAACAAGTTCCTAAGGTCTCGAACCTTCAGGATGGTCACTGTGGCTCAGATCATCCCATCCTTGGAACGAGGCATGTGGTTCTGTTCTCTGGACCTTCAGTACGCGTTCTTTCACGTCCCAATCCATCCGTCCCGCCAGTGATTCCTCCGCTTCAGAGTGGAGGGATCTCTTTATGAGTTCCGGGCCATGCCCTTCGGCCTGTCTCCAGCTCCCAGGGTCTTCACCAAATGCATGGCAGTGGTGACAGCATTCTTGCAGCACCGAAGGGTCCGGGTGTACCCTTACCTGAACGGCTGGCTGATTGCAGCCTCCTCCAAGTTGGAGGTGGAGCGGTCCAGGGATCTGGCCCTCCAGGTCTGCTCTCAGATTGGCCTCCTCCTCAACGAGGCCAAATCGGAACTTGTGCCAACGCAGGTGATTCAGTTCATCGGGGCAGAGCTCGACTCTCTTCGAGCCAGAGCACAGCTCCCGTGGACAGGGCTGAGGTTCTTTCCTCCTTTGCCCAGTCATTTCTGGTTGGGCAGTTGCGCCCTGACTGGGACTTCCTGTGCCTCCTGGGCCTCATGGCGGCCTGCACCAGCGTGGTCCGTTGGGCCCGCTGGCACATGCATCCCCTGCAATGGGGACTGGCCCGCCAATGGTTACAATGCTCCAGTCCTCTGGACCAACCAGTGGTGACCCAGGAGATGGGGAATGCTCTCCAGTGGTGGATCGTTCCGGCTCATCTGCAGGAGGGTATCCCGTTTGTCCGCCCAGAGCCGACGGTCACTCTAACAACCAACGCCTTTCTGATGGGTTGGGGTGCCCATCTGGAAGAGCTCAGAGCGCACGGCCTCTGGTCCTCTCAGGAGTCTCGATGCCACATCAAGCTGCTGGAGCTTCGAGCGGTCTGACTAGCCCTCACCGCCTTCGCTCCATTTGTACGGGGTCAAGTGGTCCAGGTCCAGACGGACAACACCACGACCATGTACTACCTAAACCGCCAGGGCGGGACGCACTCCTTGCCTCTGTGCCAGGAAGCTCTCCGCACTTGGTCTCTCGAGGGCAGTCTGGGGACAGATCTCCTAGCCATTCATGTGGCGCGAGCCTCCAACACTCAGGCCGATGCCCTAAGCCGGATAGGAGCTGCATCTCACGAGTGGTCTCTCCTGCCGGAGGTAGTACACGATCTGTTCTCCCACTGGGGCACAACTCAGGTGGACCTGTTTGCCTCCAGGGAGAATGCGAAGCTGAGGCTGTTTCATGCCCGCCCCCCCCCAGCAGGGCTCGCTACGGGAGATGCCTTCTTGAGGCCATGGACTCCGGGCCTTTTCTACGCCTTTTCCCATTTCCTTGATCCACAAGGTGCTTCTCAAGGCGAGGAGGGACAAGGCGCAGGTGATTCTGGTAGCCCCAGAATGGCTCCTGTCAGTTCTGGCATCCAGCCTCCTCAGCCTCAGCTCCAGGCTCCCGAGATCGCTTCCAGCCTGCCCCGGACCTGATTTCAGTCAACCAGGAGGAAGGTATTCCACCTGGACCTTCAGTCCCTGCTCCTGACGGCCTGGTTCCTGAGCGGCTAGAGTTCCAGGCCTTTGGTCTTTCTGATGAGGTCCTCAACGTTGTTGAGGCATCCTGTAAGGAGTCGACCAGAAAATGCTATGCCTTCAAATGGAAGAGATTCTCCATTTGGTGTCAGGATAAGGGGTTGGACCCTTCCTCCTGTTCCTTGGCCAGCATTGTGGACTACCTATGGTCCCTTTCTCAGCTAGAGCTTCGGTCGATGACCCTTAAGGTGCACCTGGCAGCCATCTCTGCTTACCGGGCGCGGGCCAGAAAGCAGTCGGTGGCACAGGAGAAGGTGATCGGGCGCTTTTTCAAAGGCCTTGATCACATATCCCCTCCCCTCTGGTGCGAGAACCTCCACCTCCGTGGGATCTACTGCTGGTATTGGCTAATCTCATGGGCAAGCCATTCGAACCGATGCACAGGTGTGGCATCTCTCACCTGTCGTGGAAGACTGCCTTCTTGGTGGCTATCACGTCAGCCAGAAGGATGGGAGAGCTCCAGGCGCTTTCCATCGAGTCTCCTTATCTGGTCTTCCACAGGGACAAGGTTGTCCTGTGCCCCCAACCCGAAATTCCTTCCGAAGGTGGTGTCGGAGTTTCACCTTAACCAGGTGTTGACTCTGCCGGTGTTCTACCCCAATCACACCTCAGAGGCCAATATAGGCTCCATACTTTGGACCCTAGAAGAGCTGTCTTATAAGGAGCAGATGGCTGAAGTTCGGGAGAGGTTCGCCAGCTGTTTGTCACCTACGCTGAAGCCGCACCTGGCAGACCTGCAGCCAAACAGACAATAAGCAGGTGGGTCACCTCCTGCATAGATGTCTACTATAGGTTGGCGGGCATGGAGCCTCCCAAAGGATAAGAGCTCATTCTCACCGCCATACTGCTTCGGTGGCTGCTTCCAGGGACATTCCTATTCAGGAAATCTGCAGGGCTGCTACCTGAAGTCAGCATACACCTTCATTACCCACTACCACATCGACCTTGAGTCACGCCCAGGATGCTGGTTTTGGGACCTCGTCTCCAGTTCTTATTCCTAAGTAGGGTGCACGCTTGCCTTCCTCCTCCCGGAGAACTGCTAGAGTCTGCCAATAAGTGTGGACTGAACAACATATCCACGTCCTTAGAAATACAGGTTACTCACCTGTAACAGGAGTTCTAGGAGTGGTATATGTGTTCATCCACACAACCCACCCGACCTCCCAGCTCACAGAACCTGGCTTCCAGCTGGCTAGATCTGGCATCATGGGGCGGAGCCGAGAGTTTTACCACCGAGTGGATGGGAGGAGCCAGCTTGAAGATCTTCCAGCAACATTTAAAGCGGCAAGGAACCTGCCAATAAGTGTGGATGAACAACATATACCACTCCTAGAATTCTTGTTACAGGTGAGTAACCTGTATTTATCGATGTTGGTCCATGCTTCCAATAATGCGACCCTGCTGAGCTTGCTAGGCATCCTTGTTGTGGCGACTCACCTGGCGGATCATCCTTAGCGACATGCGGAGTGCCTCCTGATGCGTTCGTCTCCTCTGATGTGAGGTATGTCTGGGCTTTAGCTTTGGCTTTGAATCCACAACTGTAAATATGTCCCTAGAACTGTCATATTCTGAAGTGTCTGTGGCACATCGGGGAAGGGAACATTGCCCTACCTGGAAAGATGATTATGTCTGCTGTGGGCTCTCATGAGGATCTGCGGGTTCACATCCCGCTACTTTCTCCCTCTGACTGCCGCTGGGGCAGAGCGTTTTTATGGTGACTGCCCTGGCTTCTAGGGCACAGATCATGGTGCTGTCAGGCAATGCTTCAGGCGTGTGAACAAATACAGATGTACTAGAACAATTTAATATCATGAATAGCTAGCTAAGGGCGATCTTTAATCTATCATAACACTGGATGGTTCACCAATCACATCTATCCTAGTGCATGTGAAGGTTATGTCGGATCTAGGGGGCAAATTGTTATTCAGAGCTGTACACTGTTTCTCCTAACTTGCTTATTTTTTTTTTTTTTTTGTTAAAAAAAAAAACAGGAAAAGCTGTATGAAGAAATCAAGTACACGTTTGTGGAGGTGCAGTTTCCTTACAAATTGTTTTCTTCTTTAATAGAACCTGAGTGATACCTGGCAAGCGTTTAATCAGGCTAGAATGCATTGGGAATCAGCCAAGCTCTTAAAAAGCAATTTCATGAATAGTATTTTTGTGACTTTTGCAGAGTTGTGCTGGTTATCCAAAGGTATGATGCTCCAGTCTCACTAACTTGACATCATTAAGTTCATGTGATGAACCTCAAGGTATTACCAGGTCAGCATACCCAATATCCAGCAATAGGGCTCCATAGATGCCCACAGGCCTGCTTGCCATGTGTAGTAGGGGATATGTGTTCTTCTCCCCGCCTGGGACAGAGATAACATTAAAGGTAGGGAGATAGATAGCCATCTAAGATGCAGGGGAAGAGAGAGGATTGGGAAGAAAGCCAGGAAAGACTAAGTAAGCAAAGGAACATGAGCACTGCAGGGACAAAGTGGAGGGTGGTGTTACTAAGCCATAGTATTGGGAACATAAGGTAGCAGAATTGTATGCCCTCTTAGCAGAGGGTAAAGTGAATATCAGCTGCCATTGCAGAGACCTGGGCAACAGCACACCATGACTGGGATCTCTCAATCCCAGGTTATAAACTGTACAGAAGGACAGGAGAGAGGCAAGGAGGGGAGCAGCATACATAAGGAGAAGGTATAGTATGGCAAGAGAGGAAGAGATTGAAAAAGGAACATTGAAATCACTGTGGCTCCAACTCCAGATGAACAGAGGAGGGAGGAAGGAAGATCAGGATGGGGTTGTATGCAGACCGCCCAGCCTGGGTGAGGAGATGGACATGGAATTATGTTCAGTTGACAAGAGCAGCAGAGAAGGGGAGGTAGTAGTGATGGGTGACTTCAATCTGCCCAAAATGGACGGGTCACTCCTGCCACATCCTGTGCCAGAAGTCAGGAAATCTTGAATGTGATCCAGGATGGCTTCATGACGCAGTATGGACAGGTCCACCAGGGGAAGCAATTCTGAACCTGGTGCTCTCTAATGGGGAACATGTATGGGACATAGACATCAGGAACCCCTGAGTGGGAGTGAACACAACATAGTGTGGTTCAGCCTGGACATGAGTAAGGCAGACATCCCCACAAAAACAAGAGAGTTAGATTTCAGGAGACCAAATTTTAATAAAATGAGGGAAATGATTAGGGAGGACCTGAGGAGAATGGAGGAAGGCATGGAAGTAAACAGAATATGGGATGTCATTAGAGAGGCCATTCAGAAGGCCACAAACGGCTGCATAAAAATGAGGGGTAAGAAAGCAGGAGTTAGACCACGAAGTTGGTTTAATGGGGAGGTGGCCAAGGTAGTAAGTGAAGAGAGGGCTGCTTACAAGAAAAGCAGAAGAACAGCAAGGTAACAGGATGAGGAGGAATACAAGAGGCTGGCCAGTGGCCACACTAGCAAGAAGGGAAGTGCAGCAGGCCAAAGTGCAGAAGGAATTCCAAATAGTGGAAGGGATAAAGAATAGGGAAAAGGCCTTCTTTCACTACATTATCGAAAAAAAGGACAAAAGGATGGCATAGTCAGGCTTAAGAAAGGGGATGGATGGGTGATGGAAGACAGGACAAAACGGAGGTATTAAATGAAACTTCTGCCTGTCTTTGCAAAAGAAACGGAGGGTCCAATACCACGTGGTGGGAAAAGGGAAGGAGGGAGCTGGGAAGACCCAATAGGGGCCATCAGGATTGAAAGGTGAGGGAGTGGCTTGTGGCATTGAAGGTGGACAAACCCCCAGGACCTCACGAGGTACACCCCAGGATACTAAAGGAATTGGCAGAGGAGCTGGCAGGCCCACTGACAACTCTGTTCAATAGAGCTCTTGATTCGGGGGTAGTACCAAGGGAATGGAGAACAGCACATGTGCCACTCCATAAATGCAGCCCTAAGGAGGACCTAGGCAAAAACAGGCCAATCAATGTGACCTCGATAGTATGTAAACTAATGGAGACCATACGGAAGATGGGGCTGATCAGGTACTTGGAGGAAAATTGCTTGCGAGACAATAAACAGCATGGGTTCATGGCAGGCAGATTGTGTCAGACAGACTTAATTGAGTTCTTCGAATGGGTCACTAAGGCAGTGGACAAAGGTCAGGCGGTGGATATCGTATACCTGGACTTCAGCAAGGCCTTCGACTCAGTGCCACACAGAAGGCTGATAACAAAACTAAAGAACCTAGGGGTGGGGAGAATTGGTCAGATGGGTTGAAAACTGGTTGAGTGGCAGGACACAGAGAGTGGTAGTAGGGAAGGAGTTCTCCAGTACCAGGGAGGTCATCAGCAGGGTTCCACAGGGGTCATTGTTGGGACCAGTATTGCTTAACATCTTTATATGCGACATAGGGGAAAGCATTCAAGGCAAAATGTGCATGTTCGCAGATGACACCAAGCTCTGTGGGAGGGTGGACACTCAGGAAGGGATGCAAGAGTTGAGGGAGGACCTAGCCAGACTGGAGAGATGGTCAGGGATATGGCAGCTTGGGTTTAATGCCAAAAAGTGCAAAGTGATGCACATTGGGACTAGAAACCCAAGAACAGAGTAATCTTACTTCAAGATACAGCTCTTGCAGTAGGTTACACCATTTGCACTGAAGCCGGCAGGCGCCAGGACCCCACAGAAATTTTCTAACTAGCAATCTTCAGTTTGGACCGCCTCTGACGTCGGTCCCGCCTCCGACATCGGGTGTAGTACATAAGGAGGCGCCCCATAATCCCTGCCGACTCCGCCAGTATCGGGCCTCGGTCTCCTTTCTAGCACGCCGACGACCATAGAACTATGACGAATTTCGTCTTATCTTTGAATTTGAACAACTGATGTCCTCTCCAACTACATCTTTAGAGGTCACCACATGAAGTGCACCCATGCAAACAGATCCCCTTCAAGGATCCCCATTCAGCCTGTGTGTGCGCTGCCCAGGTCTCGGACCCGACAAGAGGCCTGCTCCTTCTGCCAGGGCTTCAACAGCCACACCAGGATCCTTCGCTAGAAGGCACTTCAAACGTTTCTCCTAGAAGAGAAACTCAAAAGCATGGACAAGGAACCTTCCTCCCAGGGAGATCCTTCTGAGTAAAACCCACAAGCACCGGGAAAAGGGAGGTCCAGGTCTCCTGTGAGGGCCTCGAACTTCCGAAGCGCCAGCTCCAAAACGGACCGCTCTCCCTCCAGGACTCTGTCGCAACCTCCCCCGGTCCAGGTCAGGTAATCCAGCGGTTCCTTCTCTCTCCAGCCTCCGAAGACTTAGAGGCCCTCTGCCTCCTGTGCTCCTTCCAAGGCCTCATTGAAGTCGGGTGAGCACCATAAATCTTCCTCCCGTCGCTGGGACACTGATGCCAGGTCAGTATCCCAGCCACCCCGAGGTTCGGATCCGGCGCCCCGCAAAACCAAGGACCTGACGTCCCTCAAACGGACATCGGACCCAACGTCAGCCCACCTGACGTCGGCCAAACATCACTGGCGCTCACAGGAGCCGACGACACCCAGACACCTGTTGCTGGCCAGGCGTTTGCCTCTGAAGACGTCGGCCAGGGGACTGACGTCGGCTACCCCAGAGAAGAGACCGCACTCTCGCCATCGGGCGGACGCAGGTCAGAGGGACTTCAACGAGGAGGACGCCACACAGCCCGAGGACCAGGCGGGTGATGCCGGCTCCCAAGGGAACCTTCCCGGAGCGGAGACCCTGGGGACCCAACGTCCGACCCCGCAACAGGCCACCGCACCAGGCCCATCGTCAGGTCTCAAATCTTGCAGAGGTAAAGGAGCTTTTACCTTCTGGTGGGACACCATCAAAAGAGGTGGTCCCTGCACGTCTTCCTCCTACTACACCTGCTACTCCACCTCCACCCACTCCTTCACCACCCACGCCCTCCTCCACCTAAGGGGCCCATAGGGACACCTCCATCCCCCAAGGAGGAGATGCCACCTCCTAGGGATAGATCTTCGGAAAGAAGGCCTCCCTCCAAATCCCCCTCAGGGTCACCCAGCCCCAAGACACCCAGACGACGCCGGTACACTCCGTCGGAGGATTCCTGGTTGGACGCTTCAGAGTGTTCCAGATCACCTTCTCCTCTCAGCATTCCCTCTCCTGACCCACACAACCTACCCAGGTCTCCTCCGGATGATCCCTCCTTTGCGGAGATCATGAGGCACATCCAGGAGAACATGGGGTGGGATGCTGAGCAGCTTGACCCCGAGCGACAATGCCTTGCCCGCTACCTCCGGCAAAAAGACCCGAAGCCTGTGGTAGTGCCATCCTTGGTGGATACCTTCATGGACGTCACCAAGGCTGCCTGGAAATGTCCGCATTTCACTCCTGCGGTGCCAAAGAAGGCTGACTGCCTATACGAGGCCCCTAGGGAGGACCAGTATTTGGCGAACCATCCTCTGGCTGATTCCCTGGTCATCACTGCTTCGCATGACCGGTCTCAGAGACCTCAGCATTTGAGCACCCAGCCACCGGACCAGGAATCCAAGCAATTGGATGTCCTGGGAAGGCACACGCACGCTGCTGCTACTTGCCATCAGGTCACTTAACTATCTTACCCATATGGTTCAGTTCCAGAACGCCCTGTGAGAACAGGGTCAGGAGCTGGTTGAGAAGATGCCCGATGGCAAACACAGGAGGAGCTCTTGAACCTCTTCCGCACAGGTTCAGATGGGACCCCAAGTCTCAGAGTCAAGATATGATTCTGTGGACTCTTCAGCCAGAGCTGCAGCCTCAGGCGTTTGTCTCCGAGACACTCTTGGCTCCGTGTCTCCGGATTTACCCCGGACGTCCAGAAAAACATCCTAGATGTCCCTTATAATGGCGAGGTCCTGTTTGGTGAAGCCTCCAAAAGAGTAATCACTAAACTCCAGGATGCAGGGAAGGCAGTCCGATCTGTACAAGCTATGTACAGGTCTCGGCCTAGTTCCTTTCGTAGGAACCAGAGCCTTTTCGTGGCCAGCTACAAAGGCAACAGCAACGTTCCGGTCAGCAGCAGAGGGGTACTTTCACACTTAAGGCCCAGGCGGAAGCCAACGATTTTCAAAGTCGGCCCAGCCTGCAGGGTCAAACGCTGCCACAGCATGACTCCTTCCCGGCCCCCGCCCCTCCCCAGGATCAACGGGAAAGAAAGTCGGGGTCGAATCGCACGCCACTTTCCAGGGTGGCACCGATCACCACCGACAGGTGGGTTCTACAGCTGGTCAAAAGGCCATTATATAGAGTTTGTAGGCAGCCCACCTACAAGACTTCCCCTGCTTTCCTGTTACTTGGGTCAGCATGCCTACTCATACAGCAGGAAGTGCTTGCGCTTCTGGAAAAGGGAGCCTTAGAGCACGTTCCACGGAACCAGAGAGGACTAGGGTACTATTCTCACTTCTTCACTGGTTCCAAAGAAAATAGGGGACCTCCGTCCAATACTGGACCTCAGCGCCTCAACCTTTCGGTTGCTTACAAACGCTTCCACATGGTGACCCTTCCGGGCCTAATTCCCATGCTGAAGCAGGACGCCTTTCTGGCATCTTTGGACATGCAGGACGCCTACCTGCGCATTCCCATTGCTCAGGCACACCAGAGGTTCCTGCGCTTCTCGTTTCAGAGCCACCATTATCAGTTCCGAGCTCTTCCCTTCGGGCTGTCATCGGCACCTCACGTGTTCACGAAGTGCATGGCGGTCGTAGCCGCGTCTCTGAGGAGACAGGGCCACTCACGTGTTCCGATACCTGGATGACTGGCTTATCATGGCGCCCTCCAGGGAGGCCTTGATGACTGCTATTCACTGCATGCAGTCTCTGTTTCAATCCCTGGGTATTCTTATCAACTACGAGAAGTCACACCTAGTTCCATCCCAGAAGCTGCAGTTTATCGAAGCAGTTCTGGACACCGTCAGAGGGAAAGCTTTCCTTCCCATGGACAGAGCGGAACACATCAGATCCCTCATCAGGGAGTTGTCGGCAGAAGACCATCCCGCCAGACGGGTCCTTGCCTGCTCTGACACATGGCTGCGGCCATTGCAGCAGTCCCGCTAGCCTGTCTCCACATGCGGGTAACCCAGTGGATGTTACGGGTGCAGTGGGACCAAAGGCAAGACCATCTGCAGCATCCAATCTGAATCTCGAAAACTGTAATTAAAGATTGGCAATAGTGGCTACATCCAGGGAACCTCTCTGTGGGAGTTCCCTTCACAGCACCGTTCCTGACTGTGACTCTCTCCACAGACACTTCAGGGCTCGGATGGGGAGCACACCTCGATGGTGTTTGGTCTCGGGGCCTGTGGACAGCCCAGGAGTCTCATCTCCACATCAGCATCCTAGAAATGAGGGCAGTCCTTTACGCTCTGCAGGCCTTCCAGTTGGAGATTCCACTGGGTACACTTCTGTTACAGACAGGCAATTCCGCGGTGATGTATTACCTCAACAAACAAGGAGGCACTCACTCCTACCCGCTTTTGCAGGGAGGCCATGAGAGTGTGGGAGTGGGTATTGCAACGCGGCGCAAACCTAACTGCAGTTCATGTTCCCGGAGTGGACAACATCATCGCAGACAGCCTGAGCCGATCTTAGGCCAGAGTCCACGAATGGGAACTTCTGCAGGAGGTGGCAGAGGATCTGTTTCACAGATGGGGTACTCCAGAATTAGACCTTTTCCGTCCCCATCCAACGCAACACTGCCCAATTTTTGCTCGCTAAATCCAGGGCCTGGTGTTTTCTGGTGAGATGTGTTGTCCCTCTCCTGGGTGGGCAGGTTCCTCTATGCCTTTCCTCCTTTTCTGTTGATCCAGAGAGTTCTCTTAAAACTTGTCAAGGAGCAAGCAATGCTCATTCTGATCGCACCCTTCTGGCCCAGACAGATCTGGTTCCCTCTCTTGCACCAGCTGTCCCGGGAACCTCCAGTGCCTTTGCCAATCTGCTCCCATCTGTTGTCTCAGGAGGCGGGTTCCTTGGTCCATCCGGACCTACGCTCATTGAACCTGCACGCTTGGCTCCTAAAGACATAGCCATGATGCGACACGGGTTCGCAAGAAGTGGCAGACGTTTCTGCCACCAGAAACCGGCTACCGACGCAACGTACGCCATGAAATGGCGTAGATTCTGTTTGTGGGTTCAAGTGCGTGGCTTTTCGCCATTAGACTGTCCCGAAAAGCTGGTTCTGGACTACCTGCTTTCCCTCTTCCACTCCGGACTGGCTTACTCCTTGATTAAAGTGCACCTTTGTGTCATTTCAGCTTACCATGCCCGTGAGGCCATCGGATGTGCCCAGCTGGACACTACCTTTTTTAAGGGGTGTCCCCACCTTAGGCCCCCATTAAAGATCTAGTCCCTCCATGGGACTTACCTTTTGTCCTGAGCAGCCACGCCACCCTTGAACCAGCCGCCGATTGGCGTAGCCACGCTTCTTGAAAACGTTATTTTTAGTTGCAGTTACTTCTGCCAGAAGGATTTCGGAAATGCATGCTCTTATGTGCAAAGAGCCTTATTTGGCCTAAGGTGGACTCGGTTCTCACCCTTAATCAGGATATCGATCTACCTGTGTATTTTCCAAAGTACGCTAATTGAGGAGAAGCTGTTCTGCACACCCTAGACATGCACAGGTGCCTCGGATACTACCTGACCAGAACCAAACAGCACCGAAAGTTGGACCAACTTTTCATCTCCTTTGCCCACAGGATGAAGGGAGCTGCTGTCTCTAAACAGTCACTTTCTAGGTGGCTCATCCAGTGCATTACTTACTGCTATGAGAAGCTCAATAAACCCTTACCGGGCGTGGTCAAGGGTCATTCCACTAGAGGGGTGGCTACTTCCTTTGCGGCGTTAAAGAACATCTGCACCTCAGCTATTTGCGCTTCAGCTACTTGGAGCTCTGTGCACACCTTCATCAGGCATTACAGTCTGGACATTGCATCGAGTCAAAGAGTGGGGTTCGGTCTAGCTGTTCTTCAGGGACTTCTATCCTAGGCTCGAGTTACCTCGAGATCTCTACCTTTCCTCCTCCCGATGGTGCATGATTGCCACTACTGCTTGGAAATCAGTCCTAATGGTGTAACCTGCTGTAAGAGCTGTATCTCGAAGTAAGATAGTACAGTTGCATAAGAACTTACCGTACACAGTAGATCTTCGAGAACAGCTCTTGCAGCAGGTACTTTCCCTCCCACTATCCCTGCTGGAGATAGGTCGGAGTCAAGCACCCATCTCATTAGATGGGACATTCCTATTTACTTGTTTTGCCACCTGGTGTCGGATCCTCGGTTTCCTCTTCTGATGTCATCCAGCGGCCAGGAGTCTCTGGCGGGAGAACTGGGGATTATGGGGGGACCGCCTCCTTATGTACTACGCCCGACATCAGGGGCGGGACTGACGTCGGAGGCGGTCCCAGCTGAAGATTGCTAGCTAGAAAAATTTCCGTGGGGTCCTGGCGCCTGCCGGCTTCAGTCCTAACGGTGTAACCTGCTGCAAGAGCTGTTCTCGAAGATCTACTGTTACAGTAAGTTCTTGCATAACTGTACTTTTCATAAGTAAGGTTCAGGTAACGGCATCTGAGGAGGAAGAGGACCTGGGGGAGGTAATTTCTAGTGATCTGAAACATTCAAAATAAATTCAAAAAGGCAGTGCCAAAGACTAATAGGATGCTAGGATGTATCACAAGGGGTTTTAGTAGTAGGCAGAGTGAGGTTATTCTGCCATTGTAGAGGTCATTAGTGAGACCACATTTGGAATAAAGAGTAAGATATTAGCATCTATACCTGAAGAAAAACATTAATATGCTGGAAAGGGTCCAGAGGAGAGCAACTAAAATGATCAAGGGGCAGCAGGACAAAAAATATGAGGAGAGGCTGGGAGACCTAAAGATGTACTCTCTGGAAGAGAGAAGGCAGAGAGAGGATATGATTGAGACCTTCAAGTACTCGAAGGGAATTAACAGAGTGGAATGGAAGGGTCTATTCAATAAAAGGGACAACACCACCACCAGAGGACATATCCTAAAACGGATGGGGGTAGATTCAAGAGGGAAGTAAGGAAACACTTCTTCACAGAAAAAGTGGTGACTGCATGTAACAAGCTACCAGAAGAGGTAGTAGCGGCAAAGGCAGTAGGATCCTTTAAAAGAGCCTGGGACAAACACAAAGGAAAGTCATGGGGCCAAGACAGGGAAAAGGAAAGGAGATTTGTGGGAGGAGAGGAGAGGAGGGAAGGGGTCAGGGTCACTGGTAGAAACATAAGGCCGGGACTCTGCATTATTATGTCAAGCAGACATGACAGACCATGAGGTCCCCTTCTGCTGGCTATTTTCTTGTGTTCTTTGAGACGCAGGCTTGGACTTATGTGCAATGGTTTGAAGACAAATACCTTTAAATAATCTCGGGTTAAGAGAAGTAGGCCGAATTATAACTAAATCCATTAAGGGAAACACAGATTTGGAGAAAATAGACTTAAATATTTGACAACCAAAGAAATAAGCAAACTTAGATTTAGAGGATAACCAACCTAATTGTGAATATATGGAATAATGATGAGTACGAACAGGGGAATCCAGAACAAAACGACAAACATAATTATAAGCAATTGCAAGAAAAAATTTTTTTTTTTTTTTAACCAGGATAGACGCATTAAGCTGAAAGCTGAACATTACTTTCCTTTACACCCAACTTAAAATACAAACTAAAATAATCAAGATACGGCAGCAACAACAACGTCCCAATGGCAATAGAATGATGGGTTTCAAAAGAAAAATATCTTTTAAACTTGTACAGCAAGCCTGACTTTTGATTAACTGTCCTACTCACAGCTTTAACCTGTGGAAAAAAAGTCAGGTCAGGATCTAACAAAACTCCACGATACCTAAATTCATAAACCTATTCAGTTGCTGCCTCTCTGCTGTCATGAATCGAAAAACTTGGTTTGTCCTTTAACAAACCAAACATAGTTTTAGTTTTTTTAACATTCAGAATCAAAGAATTATCAATAAACCAATTGCAAACATCAAGAAATTCCCACTCAGGAGAAATGTCAACTGCGAAACAGATTTTGCTTGAAAAAATTTAATTAAATCATCGGCATACAATAAACATTTATGAGACCTGCAAAGAGAGGGTAACTGATTAATAAATAAGGAAAATAATAATTATTGAGTCCGGTTCACCAAATAATCATGACACCAATCCAACCACATTCTCTAAAAAAAAAAAAAAAAAAAAGGCATTTATCAATGCCGAATGTTTACTGCTAGCATTAGTAGTGCAGGAGTTAGAGAGCTGCATAATAGGAATGGCAGTGAAGTATTGAACTGAAGCTAACCTCACCACCACTCCTGCAGAGACTGACAGGCATTGGGTGTGTGCCTTGTGTCGTCAGGCATAACGGCCACACCATTTCACCACAGCCTACCTTGCAGACACTGACAAATGTCACGGTGTGCCTTGGTGTCTTTGGCCCTTATTCTCACCCCATTCCATCAGGAAATACGGTGAGATGGGCCCTGTATAGGAGAGTGGGATGAACTTTGGGGCCGAAGAGTCCAAGGCACACCTCGATGCCTCTCACTGGCTGCAGGTTGTGGAATGGTATGAGCATTACAGGCGAGAATCCTAAGTCACACCCCTGATGCCTCTGAAGCTCTACAGGCTGGGGCGATGGTCCCAAACCCTAACACCTCAGGCGCTCGCTTGCATTTTCAATTCAAATTTTCAACATGCATTTTTGTGACCCCCACCTATGAACAGTGGCCATATCAGTTTGATTAGCCAAAGGCTAATTTTGCACAGCGACTATGCCATTAGGGCACCACAGGTGCAAAAAATTTCAACAGGATGTGAAAAATTACAGCTGTACTGTTCATGGGGAGGTGCAAAAATGGCAATGTTGAAAGTCTGTAGTGAAAATATTAAAAAAAAAAAAAAAAACACTAAGTCAATGAGCATATGAGAAATGCGAACACACACCCATAATGCAATCAGTTTGGGATTTTTTGCAATAGATTGTCAACACAGGATTTTGTAACCTCACGCTCATGAACAGTGTCACTGTGATTTTCTTAATCTGTCCTGAACAGTGATTTCCCACAGCGACCATGCATTTCTGCCCTGGAAGTGCAAAAACACATTTCGGTCACGGTGTGAAAAATGACAGCTGTACTGTTCATAAGGAAGTGTGGAAAAAGCCAGTGGTGAAAATCTGACTGAAAAATATTAGGAATCCATGAAGTTACGAGGAAGCGTGGAACCGTGAGTGGTCACTCAGTAATAGCCATTTTATGGACGATTTCACCAAATTTTAACATAGCCATTTTAACACCTCTGCTCATGAACAGTGTCACTGTGATTTTCTTAATCTGTCCCAAACATTGGTTTTGCACACCGACTGCGCCATTGTACGCCATAGGCGGAAACAAGTTTTGGCCGAGATGTGAAAAATGACAGCTGTACTGCTCATAAGGAGGTATGGTAAAATGGCAATGTTGAAAATCTGGAGTGAAAATATTGAAAATTCGCGAACTTGCGAGCATGCGTAGGAACAGCGCAACGCATGCTCGTAAAACAGTCATTTTGGGAATTTTTTCACCAGATTTTCAACATAGGGTTTTTGGGGCCTACCTTATGAACTGTGACACTGTCATTTCATAAATCGGTCCCAAAAGGTGATTCCGCGCAGTGAGCGCAAAATCACCTTCCGGGGCCGATTAACGCCATGACAGTGACAGAATTCATGAGGTGGAGTCCCAAAACCCCATGCTGAAAATTTGGTGAAAAATTCCCTAAATGCCAGAGATGTGCACTAAAGTTGAAAAAAACCAATTTATTCCATTATACAGCTTACCGGCATTTCCTCAGTTCGCGGTCGGCTTTGAAGAGTGCAGACGTATTCCCGGTCCACCGAGGATCGTAATGCCAAGCTCCAGAGGTAAGTATGGGGTGAGTGGGGCTGTGTGGGAGGTGTGCTGCACAGAGGGTCCGTGGGTGGGGGAGATTGGCCAGGACAGTCAGCGAGGGAAGTTTTTTTCTTCCAGTGTTTTTTTTTTTTTTTATTATTACTTGGACAACGCGACATTTGCCACGCTGCTGGAAGGCTGTTTGGGGTGGGGCGTGGAGCCGATGGGGATTGAGCACTCCGGCCATATGATCTGTTGCCATGCTGGGGTGGGCTCCCAGCGTGGCATCTGGAACTCTGGTTGGGGGGAGCACAGCACAGCCGACGGGGGATTGGGCACCCCTGTCGGCTATACAGTGTGTGCTTGGGGGGGACACGAGCATGCAGTGTGCGTGTGTGTGGAGAGCGTGCATGAGCACGCGATATCTTATCGCTGCTCACTGAAGCATAGCTCTCCCTTTCAGTTGTATACCACTGCATTTTCAACTGCTGTCATAGACAGCTGCAGCGTTCATTGGAGAACTGCGGCCGCATCTGTAAACACACTGACTGAATTGGAAGACTGGTGCCACACCTCTGAAAACTTAGATGATGGCGCTATGTTTCTTGCACATGTGTGCAGGCAAACATAAAAAACAGTTGGCCCAATTTTAGACAAAGCAGTGAATGATCAATGAGATAGAATGCTTTTGTCAGGTCCACGAAAACCGCCCCATGATGAGACAAAATACTAGCTGCCCTGACTTCTTCCATAAATTATCAGTTCAAATGGTGGATTTTGAAGGTCCATGGTTAATAGCGGAATGGTTAATAGGGAACGGGAGAATTTAGTTGTGTTACGGATACTGTTTTGGACAGATCCTGCCTTAGTGTGGTTCCTCTCTAGCAACGCCAGGCTCTTGTATATTTGATGGAGGGCCACCACTGTTTGATGCATGGCGATATTCCTATCGCATGAGCAGAGAATACACCCATTACTCTTATTCATCCTCTCATTATGCCAGGCTTGATACTATTCTAATTTCCCAGAGTCTCATTCCATCCATATTAACAGCTAAACATGAGGCAATGATTTTAACAGACCATGCACCAGTGCTGGTGAATCTTAAGGGCCTTGGGGTAACAATGGCTCCAAGAACATGGAGGCTTGACCCTGTTTTACTAAAAAAAAAAATTAGATTTTATTACCCACATACAAGATCAAATCTCTGTATCTTCAGATCAATCATAGGGAGGAGACTTCAGTGACAACAAGATGGGAAGCCTTAAAATCTTATTTAAAGCAGCCGTGCAACACAAAAGTTATTTCAGAAAGCTAATGTTCTGCTGTGGTTACGAAGAATATTGGCAGAACTGTTGATTTGGGTTTTCAGGATGCTTCCTATGCTGAGCACTGTACATCTGCATTTTTGTCTGGTTTCTTACCCTCCTTGGGTCCTCAGTATTATTTCTTTGCAAAAATGAGGTGGCTGTCTATTTTTCTTGAGAAATAATTACTTTTAAAACATTCATAAAATTCTTAAATGATAATGAAAGCTGAAAATTTTACCACCACACAATAAAATGGATGCCGGCTGGCACCAATTAGGAAGAAAAAAAGTGGGATGAAATTTTAGCCCATTTTTGTTGCACTGCTGCTTTAAGAGGGGTCATCATTTCCTATTCTAGCCATAGTAGACGGGTTGAAAATCAACCAATACATGATTCGGAACAACAAAGAGCTAAAACTGAAAAGCAACATATGGCAAATCCTAAACCCACTCTCTATTACCAATTACAGAAGCTATAATGAGAATATAATAGACTCAGTAATTCCAAAATAGAGCGAATGTTAAAACTTAATCCTGCTAGCTATTTTGACAGGGTTGCCCGTGGGGAAGTTGCTGGTGTGGCAAGTTAAGCACAGGGAGAGTGTTAAAAGTATTAATTGTGTGATGGGCCTGGATGGTATACCCACATTTACAGATGATGACATTGGGGAACATTTCCATAACTATTATCTTAAACTTTACACACCTGAAGCTAAACCGACAGAGCTAGATGCACAGCATTTCTTGGATAAAGCCCCCCTTCCGACCATCACAGTAAAGCAGAACAGCACTCTTGAAAGCAAATAACTTGGGAGGAGGTTCAGACTTTATACAGCATCTAAAAGGGAAAGCACCAGGGCCAGATGGATTTCCTATTTATTTTTTTAGGTGTTTAGAGCAGATTTTTTTGGGGAGGAAATATTTTTATTTAAACTTAACAAAAGGAAATACAGCAACAAGAAACGGGTATAAAACAGTAATGCAAAGTAAACTATAACTGCACAAAAAAACAGGAAGTACGAGTACATTGTCAAAAAAACAGCAGGAAAAGCAGGTACATAGTAGGATTGGGAGTGGTAAGGGAAACGTACATTATATGCTATAAAGATGAACAGGCTGGCCCAGTGGCGCTGAAGGTTGAGGCACTGGACACCACACCTTGCTCCACGCTGGCGACCCGGGTTCGGGAATGAGTCAGGGTCATCGGGGGTTGGCAGGGGAGGAGAAGGATTGAGCGTCCGTAGGACTGCTCTCCTTCTCCGGGGAGTGGGGTGTACCGCTGCTGGCACTCGGGTGGCCCCTGGTGATGACTGGGAATCACTGGCAAGATTTGTGGGGACAGACTGTGGAGGATGCCAGGATCAGGGGGCATGTGGACGCACGTCGGGTCCTTGGGCATCATTGCACCACAGATGTCAAATGGGGAGAAAAGCAGAAGTATGGGCACCAGACGTGGCAGCTTGATGGCTGTCTCTAATGGGGGACCTGTACGGCTCCGTGGAGTCGTGACATACTGGATCCTGTCTCGGGGGTGTTGAGTTAAGGGGGAAAAGCTCCTCCACCCTGCAGCGGGGCAAGCCATGGGGTAACCGTGGGACCTCGCAATAGGAGCCGCTGGATTCCTGGAGATGGCGGCCGGAGACCCAAGGAGGATGCCTGACTTGACATGGGTAGGCAGTCTGGTGGCTCAAGGTGGGTTAAAAGTATAATGTAAAAAAATAAATAAAGATGAAGAACAAAACTGTTACTAACAGAGAGAATCTAAATGTAGAAACTACACAGTTTTGGTTATAATGGGTTGATGTGTGACAAGAATGGGGCACCAAATATGATACTAAGGAGATCAAGACAGAGGTAGGGGCAAATATCAGCAACCCAAGATGTTCACCATGGGAACAAGTCTTTTCCATGGCATTCAACAGTTTGTTAGATCAGCTCAAACTTTATGGTGTCGCTGTGATGCTTGCTTGCTGTATCTTTAAACAGTAGAGCAGGTTAAGAGCCCACTGCTGAACGGTGGGTGGGTTTTCAGAGATCCAGCATTGAACCAACGCTCTTGCGGCATTTATTAATGCAAGGGACCACAGTTTTAGGTTCTGTCCCAACCTCTTTCTTCCTGATCCAGCCCTCAGAAGGAATTCTAAAGGAGACTTTCAGTAGGTGGAGGAGTGCCTACCTAGCACCTTTTCCATGTATTTCATGCCAATAGTTAAGAATTTTAGGCACATGCCTGTCATATGTAAAAGTCTCCTCTTCTGTACAATATTTGGGGCAATATTTTGGTTTCTCTAGGTAAAGGCAGTGTAGCCAGAAAGGGGAAATGTAGGTTCTGCAAGAAGTTCAGTTGAGTTTTCCTCAGCCTGTTATTTTTTGAGCAGTTGTTGGGGTGTTCCACCACAGCCGACCACATCTCAGGGGTAAAGACAGTATCCAAGTCACGCTTCCAGGCAGATTGGACATGTTGAGAGGGAATTGTAGGTGTCTTCTGGAGAATCTTATATGGACTTTGAATTGGGTGCGGCCTGAATATCTGTTCCTCAAATGGGTCTGCATGGACACTATCAGTGTGAGCCTCACAGGAGTTTAGGGCAGATTTAAAGGAACCTTTATTTGATATGATTCAAGAAAGCCTGGCTAATGGTATGCTACCCCCTCCACATGGGCTTCTGTAATAACTGTGCGGCCAAAGCCTGGCTAATGGTATACTACCCCGCTCCACATGGGCTGCTGTAATAACTGTGCGGCCAAAGCCTGGCTAATGGTATACTACCCCCTACACATGGACTGCTATAATAACTGTGCAGCCAGTGCCTGGCTAGTGGTATACTACCCCTTCCACGTGGGCTGCTGTAATAACTGTGCGGCCAAAGCCTGGCTAATGGTATACTACCCCCCTCCACGGGCTGCTGTAATAACTGTGCGCCAAAGCCTGGCTACTGGTATGCTACCCCCCTCCATGTGGGCTGCTGTAATAACTGTGCGGTCAAAGCCTGGCTAATGGTATACTACTCCCCTCCACATTGGCTGCTGTAATAACTGTGCAGCCAAAGCCTGGCTAATGGTATACTACTCCCCTCCACATGAGCTGCTGTAATAACTGTGCGGCCAAAGCCTGGCTAATGGTATACTACCCCCTCCACATGGGCTGCTGTAATAACTGTGCGGCCAAAGCCTGGCTAATGGTATACTACCCCACTCCACATTGGCTGCTGTAATAACTGTGTGGCCAAAGCCTGGTTAGTGGTATACTACCCCCTCCACATGGGCTGCTGTAATAACTGTGTGGCCAAAGCCTGGCTAATGGTATACTACCCCCCTCCATGTGAGCTGCTGTAATAACTGTGCAGCCAAAACCTGGCTAATGGTATACTACTCCCCTCCACAGGTGCTGCTGTAATAACTGTGTGGCCAAAGCCTGGCTAATGGTATACTACCCCCCTCCACATGAGCTGCTATAATAACTGCGGCCAATGCCTGGCTAGTGGTATACTACCCATTCCACATGGGCTTCTGTAATAACTGTGCAGCCAAAGCCTGGCTAATGGTATACTACCCCCCTCCACATGGGCTGCTGTAATAACTGTGTGGCCAAAGCCTGGCTAATGGTATACTACCCTCCATGTGACTGCTGTAATAACTGTGGCCAAACCTGGCTAATGGTATACTACCCCCTCCACATGGACTGCTATAATAAATGTGCGGCCAATGCCTGGCTAGTGGTATACTACCCCTTCCACATGGGCTTCTGTAATAACTGTGTGGCCAAAGCCTGGTTAGTGGTATACTACCCCCTCCACATGGGCTGCTGTAATAACTGTGTGGCCAAAGCCTGGCTAATGGTATACTCACCCTCCATGTGAGCTGCTGTAATAACTGTGTGGCCAAAACCTGGCTAATGGTATACTACTCCCCTCCACAGGTGCTGCTGTAATAACTGTGTGGCCAAAGCCTGGCTAATGGTATACTACCCTCCACATGAGCTGCTATAATAACATGCGCCAATGCCTGGCTAGTGGTATACTACCCTTCCACATGGGTTCTGTAATAACTGTGCAGCCAAAGCCTGGTTAGTGGTATACTACCCTCCACATGGCTGCTGTAATAACTGTGTGGCCAAAGCCTGGCTAATGGTATACTACCCCCTACACATGGACTGCTGTAATAACTGTGCGGCTAATGGTATACTACCCCCTCCACATGGACTGCTATAATAAATGTGCGGCCAATGCCTGGCTAGTGGTATACTACCCCTTCCACATGGGCTTCTGTAATAACTGTGTGGCCAAAGCCTGGCTAGTGGTATACTACCCCCTCCACGTGGGCTGCTGTAATAACTGTGTGGCCAAAGCCTGGCTAATGGTATACTACCCTCCACATGGGCCGCTGTAATAATCTGTGCGGCCAAAGCCTGGCTAATGGTATACTACCCCTTCCACATGGGCTTCTGTAATAACTGTGCTGCCAATGCCTGGCTAGTGGTATACTACCCCTTCCACATGGGCTTCTGTAATAACTGTGCGGCCAAAGCCTGGCTAGTGGTGTACTACCCCCTCCATGTGGGCTGCTCTAATAACTGTGCGGCCAAAACCTGGCTAATGGTATACTACCCCCTCCACATGGGCTGCTGTAATAACTGTGCAGCCAAAGCCCGGCTAATGGTATACTACCCCCCTCCACATGGGCTGCTATAATAACTGTACGGCCAAAACCTGGCTAATGGTATACTACCCCCTCCACATGGGCTGCTGTAATAACTGTGCGGCCAAAGCCTGGCTAGTGGTATTCTACCCCTTCCACATGGGCTTCTGTAATAACTGTGTGGCCAAAGCCTGGCTAACGGTATACTACCCCTCCACATGGGCTGCTGTAATAACTGTGCAGCCAAAGCTTGGCTAATGGTATACTACCCCCCTCCACATGGGCTGCTGTAATAACTGTGCAGCCAAAGTCTGGCTAATGGTATACTACCCCCACATGGGCTGCTGTAATAACTGTGTGGCCAAAGCCTCGGCTAACGGTATACTACCCTCCACATGGGCTGCTGTATTAACTGTGCAGCCAAAGCCTGGCTAATGGTATACTACCCACACAGACACATGGGCTGCTGTAATAACTGTGCCAAAGCCTGGCTAACGGTAGTACTACCCTCCACATGGGCTGATGTAATAACTGTGCTGCTACAGCCTGGCATGGACCCAAAGCAATGTGGCTCATGTAGGCCTATTTTACTACTAACAGCAGATCGCAAGATCATAGCAAGGATATCGCCCGCAGAATAGAGACAGTATTGCCTCCTTAGTCCACCCTGACCAGGCTGACTTTGTTCAGCGGCATCAGGAAAACATAACCTGCATAAAGCACTGAACATAATTTGACAATGGGGATGTGGACGGGTTGGGTCTAGGGCAGCAGTGTTGGCCTCAATGCCGAAAAGGCATTTGACCGCAGAGAGTGGAATACATGTTTGCAGTGCTTAAGAATTTGGCATGGGTTGTAATATGATCAGATGGATATCAGCTCTGTCAAAACCCAACAGACCAGTTATCCATGAATGGCAAATTATCAAAGCTTTTCCTCGACAGAGGTACCCGCTGGGATGCCCACTCTCCCGTTGTTATATTTGCTTTTCCTTGAACAAACAGTAGCAGCAGTTTGCTCAGACACTTTTATTAGAGGCTCCCAATCAGACATTCACCATTTTAAGTCATCCCTGTTTATGATTGCCTTTAATTTTCCTTGATGACTCAGAACTCAGTCTCCCCAAGGTTAATCGTTTATTAAATGAGCTTAGTAAGATATCCAGTTACAAGATTAACTGGACAAAGAGTGAAGTGCTTCTAGTGTGGACAGGACTACATACCCATTTAAATAATAATGCACTGGCAGAGTTCCCACTCTCTGAAAATATAAGCGGTGGCAATGGTGATCCGTCAAATGGTGCGTTATTTTTCAGGACCTCCTATATGCACTGTACATGTGCATAAGTAGCTTTTAAGTAACATATAGTGTGCTGGTATTAAATGGGTAGTATTGCAATAAAGGATGTCAATAAAAGACAATTTTGGAGGATTTTATAAAAAAATGGATAAAAATATAGGGTGGTGGCAAAAAAATATAGGGTGGTGGTAAAAAATATAGAGCGGTGGTAAAAAAAATATAGGGTGGTGGCCCACCGCCCTAAAACAATGAATGGGGAACACTGACTGGGTATGAAAGTGGTAGGAATATTACAATATTTGGGCATTAACATTTTAAAACCTGGGCCTGCACTCTTTCAAGAAAATTATGGCAGGCTTTTAAGTTCTTTATGTCAAGACTGTGAAAGATGGCCAGCCCATCAGGGCAGCGGTAGCGCTACCGCTCGGGACACCAGTGACCCGAGCTCAGGTGCGGACTGTGGTCATCGGGAGCCAGCCAGGGGGAGAAGGACAGAGCATCCCTTGGATTGCGTTCCTCCTCTGGGGAGGGAGGGTAGCTATCCCCACTGCAATACCGCCACCTGGGTGACCACAGGTGGAGGTACAGCTCAGGGATGCCATGGGTGGCGAGGATGTCAGCCGAGTTCTGGGACGGCCGTCATGTAGTGATGCACCCATGTCCCTTGGAGTTCCCAGCATGTCGATGCCCTCGGGGACAGGGGAAAAATAAGGAAAAAGACCCACGAACGAACCTGGAGATGGCCTCCATGTAGCCCTGACTTGCTCTGATCCCCCAGGGGCTCTGATGAAGACATACAGCAGGTGGTGGGGTGGTAAGGGAGACTGCACTCGCGCCGCCAGGGGCAAACCTAGACAGCATGGGAGGTGGCCCTAAGGAAAGAGGTCAGAGTGCAGCCAGCCAGATGTCTTGGAGGACCTGAGGGAAGGTAAGGCCAGGGTGCAGTAGGGGCATAAATAGCAAATATTAAAAAAAAAAAAAAAAAAAAAAGACTGTGAAAGATGGGTTGGTCTCCCTTTACATTAATCTGTAGTATAAACACCATTAAAATGAATATTCTCCTCAGTTGTCTTTATTTCAAAACTTACCAATAAGAGTACCGCAAAGTATTTTCAAGCTGTCAATGCAACCCTGACGAGGTTCTTCTGGAGTGGGAGGAAGGCTAGAATATCCAGAGCTATACTGCAATTGCTAAAGGTGGCTTATCTCTTCTAAACTTTAGTTCTATTACTGGGCCACGTAACTGGCCCTAGTGTCAGAGGTTGGTTCAGGCTGGAAGGAGAGAGAAGTATCGGGCTGCTGAGGGACATCTGCTGCCAGGAATAGCTAAAGTAAACTACACATTGAAAGCTAACTCATTCACTCGTAAACTTGGCAGAATATGATTTAGCACCCACAAATTTATAAAGCATCATGGGGTTATCCCTATGAGCTGGTGGTTATAATGTCCAAATGCACAACATTTTGTAGAGATGGAAGATAAAGGGGCTTGAATTTGTAGGAGACATGTACGTAAGGGTGTTCTTAAATCACTCACTGCAATAAGAGATGAGTTCTCACTTTAAGTTGGTGACTTTTTGCTTTCCTGTGAATAAGGCATTATATCACTGGTTTTCCTATTGAAACGTCACCTATAGATTAGATTCTGTATAGGCCCCAACCTTGTTCAAGACCCTTGGCAGCTGTTTGTAGGAGCAGCCCAGTTCCTTAATTCAGGGCAAAAGAACAGTGGAACACTGACCTAGATAATGTTTTGGACCCTGAGACTTGGGAGCTGCCAGTTAAACATGTACACACTTCGGTAAGTTCCAATAGACTGCGGAGAATTCAATATAACTTTTTGTATAGAGCATATCTTACTCCAGTACTACTACATCTATACAAACCTTCACTTAGCCCCCTTTGCCTGAAATGTCAGGCGGAGGAGGGAAACTTCTTGCAAATGGCTTTGACCTGCAACAAGGTTGCTCCCTTCTGGATAGAGATGCATAGGATGATGGAGGAGGTGATGTAATGCAAACTGCCAGGTTCTCCCTTTGAGCTGCTGTTGGGGGCTGATGAATCTCGCTTCTTCCAGTTTCGGAGAGGAATCAACCTTAGGCTATGGGACATGGCACTGATTATCGCATGGAAAACCATTGCGCAAAACTGGATAAGCTCCCCACTATGGCTCATTGGCTCAATAACATATCTCGCTTTATGAATATGGAAAGCTATCATTATAATGTCATTGGGCAGGGGCAAATCGTTAAACAGATATGGGACCCATTGGTAAGGGCAGTATAACATAATCTTGTTTCAGTGTAGAAGTTTGTGCGACAATACCTTTTAACTACATATGGCGTTTTATCTAACTGGGCTCTAATAAGACCAGGCCACGGCTTAGCCGATATTTTAATTTTGTGGGGCAAAATTCAGCTCCATAACCACTGCTCATACTGGACCATCTTTGGCCCTATTTTTCTAGGGTATTGGGTACTGATTAAATATTGTGATTGCATATTATGATAGTCATGTAAGATTATGACATCTCATGGTTTATTTCTTTCTGGTATATGTATTGTCTTTCCATACTGTAATGTATTTTGCTTATCTGCTCTTTATGTGATCTGTGTGGTAAATGACATGTATTGACCTGCAGTACCTCAATAAAGTATGTTTACAAAAAAAAAGATGCAAAGCTACCAAGAGCCCTGCCCTATTTTTTTTTTTTTCATTTTCATCTCCTCCATGGATACCGGCACCCAACTCCTTTGGGCCTTCTATGCCTTCACTCCTGCCTGGCTCACTCCACACTGCCCATCTTTACAGTCCAACCAGACTTCAACCCAGCATCCACGGGCTGATGTGTCTCTGTTGAGTTCCCCTCCATCGTTGTCAAGGAGAGTACACCTGACCCTTCCAGCCTTCATCTGAATTTGTCAGCCTGCTCTTGCCAGGGTTCTAACTGCAGCTGGAAAGAAGACACACACACGCAACACACGCTGCTGGTGCAGGCTTGAGGGTCTCAAGACTGGTGCACTGGGGACCAGTGTTGTAAGGAGGGCTGGAGAGGCTGTCATCCAGCATACTGGGCAGCTTCATCTTTTGTTTTCCTTCCTGCCTCCCATATGCTCATGCACACACTGCAGCTAGGTGGGGTGTGACTGACCCTTAGGGTGTGACAGTGGCACCCGGAGCTCGAGTGATACATTGGCTGAGACCACATAGATAGGGGAGGAGATGGTGGCGGACGTCTGCAGGTCATGCTTGGGAGCATGCATGGCCACGGGCTGCCGTCAATGCACTTCCACATGCCTCCGGGGCAACCAAATGAAGAATAATCCTTTGTGGCTGTGCAGTGTGACACTGATCCTCTAGGGTCTGTCGCCAGCCAAATGATGCCTTGCCTATGTTTATTGGGGACCAAAGGTTGATCTTGGCCCTTCCCCCCAGCCCGCTGAGGGAGCCCTGCTCTGATGGGTAAGTCACGGGCCTCCCCAGGCAGACAGGCAGTGGAGGATGCCGGGTGGGTAGGGGACTCTTGGGGATGTGGGCAGATTACAGGGTACTTCCCCGGCAAAACATGATGGGAATAAACAAGAGTTAAAAGACACTGGAGCTGGAACTACAGTTATAGATTGAGGGAATGCTCCTGATCAATCAGAGCACTCTTTTGCTCTGGATGTGAGACACTCATGTTCTCTGAAGAGTGTCTCATGTGTAGCTGCCCTGGATACAATGAAACCCACTTAAGCCAAACACCCTTATGCCGGATGTTCGTTTAGTACAGACGACACCCTGTTGTCAAAAGCTAGTTGTATTGGTGGCAGTGCTATTCATGCTGTATACAACAGATGTTACAGTCTATATACAGCAGATGATGGAGGCAGAAAATACTGTCCTGATGAACATCTTAATGAGATTTCTGGCAGGACGGGGTAGAGATCCTCCCAACCCCCCCACCAGACTTTCAGTGCCGAGAAGAGTCAAACAAGCAGTGAGGGAGTGGCAGCTGTAGGACTTGGGGACAACAACCAATAGGAGCACAGGCCACACCTCCCTCCTTACTAAGGAGCCAGTCAGAGAGTTGCACAACAACATTCAGGAAGAGATGAATGAAACGGGGCTTTAAATAGCCTGAACTAAACGGTGGCAATCACAGTTGGAGCTTTCTGATGGGACAGGGTAGAGATCACCCCCCACCAGACTTCAGCGCCGAGAAGAGTCAAATGCACAGTGAGGGAGAGGCAGCTGTAGGGCTCGGGCACAACAGCCAATTGGAGTCCAGCCGCACCTCCCTTCTTACAAAGCAGTCAATCAGAGTGTTACACAATGACATTCAGGAAGAACTGGGACCTACATAAGGAGTAGGCCACTGAGCGCCCCCTCCCCCGCCACACTAAGGACCCCCAAGACAAGGACAGCACAGGAGTCTGCCCACTGAGTCAGCCCAGCAAGGCAGCCAGTGGACACTCTACAGCTCATCAAGCTGGCAGGAGAGCCACAAAGGAGAAAGACAGGAGGAAGCAGGATGTCAGGATGGTTACCCTACACCAGAGGTAAGTGTCCTGCTTAAACTCCTGTAACTGCACACACTGCAAGGCAGCGAGGAGGGTCAGGGACACGCAATAAGAAGGGTACAGGTAGAAGTAAGAAGCAAAAGAAAAGGGGGGTAGTGGCGAGTTAGGATCTAGAACTAGTTTGGGTATAAGTAAAACATCATATCTAGTGAGTAAATAAGGGTTTAGAGAGAGCAAAACAAAAACAGGCAGTGTAGAGGTGAGTTAGGTTCAAGCAATAGTTTGGACAAGGGTTAAAAAGGGTCTGAAGAAGGCAAAACTGAAAAACGGGCAAGATAGAACATAGTTATGCTGGGAGTGGTGCAGTGCAGTGGCTGTAGGGCGGCAGTCTTCAGGGAGACTTCCTGGAGACTGCGGTGCCACCCCATCTACATGCACCTCTTTGGGATGAGGAGTGAGGTTGCTGGACTTCAGTCAGAGTTGGCTAGGATCCGGGGTGCCTCTATCCCCACCCAGGCACCGCCAAGTCTGCCACTGAGGCCTCAAAGGATATCAAGGACAAGGATTGGCTGGATTATGGTGGGCTCCAGAAGGGTGAGGGTGGTGGGTGAGACACATCCCCCACATGGTTCAACTACAGAATTCCTGTGCTGGTGTAGCAGGACGGGACTGTCCCATGGAGGCACCCACACTAGTGATTAAGGAGAATGTGGGGGCTCTCCATAGTGGAGACCCCAAGGTGGGTGGTAGAGGACCCCAGAGGAGGAGGAAGCAACTCCTGTTGGGGGACTCAATTGTTGGGATAGCTTTGGGGACAGAAAAGGAGGTGGAGGTTAAGTGCCTACCCGGCACCACTGCTCGGAGGGATGGGGAGCAGATCCTCAGGATTGTTAGGGAAGCAGGACGGGAGGGAGAACTGGATGTCATGGTCCACCTCAGGACCAATGACCTAGCTAGGAACGAGGCTAGGATAGTACAGGAAGAGTTGAGGGAGCTATGGGAGTCTTAGGCAGGTAGCATGCTTAGCGGCTTTTTCAGAGGTTCTGCCTGTTTATGACAGGAGGAAAGATGGAGTACCCTGTACCAGGAGCTTCGATACATGGTTGAAGGAATGGTGCAAAGAGGAGCGGTTCAGCTACATTGGGGATTGGGGTCCCATCTGGAGGGATAGAGGCCTATACAGGGAGATGGCCTGCATCCATCTGGGAGGGGAACCACAGTCCTCAATGAATGGTTTAAATGTTATATTGACAGGCATTTAAGGTAGCTGGGGGGGGTGGAAGGAAACGGGGAGACGAACTGTACTCCCCTCAAACTGAAATAGGTAGTAGGGAGAGACCTAAGGGAAAGAAATCCCCAAGGGTACCAAACAAAAAAGGAAATAAAGTGGTAGAAGTGAAGAAAGATGGGACTTAAGAGCAGAGGGGTTAAGGAGACATGGCAAAAGAGGACTGGGGATGACAAGAAACAGGGTAGTAGCACATTCTGGAAGGCCATGTGTCCAAATGCTCGAAGTCTGGGAAACAAAATCCTGGACCTAGAGGCCATCATGGCGGAGGCTGACCTGGACATTGTCGCCGTTACCAAGTCGTGGTGCAGTGAGAGCCATGATTGGCATATAGCCATACCAGGCTGCACTCTGTTCAAAAAGGACAGGGAGGGAAGGGGTGGGGTGGGCTCTTTATGTGAGGGATAACATAAAGGCTACTGAGATACTGGGAAATCAGGAAGGGGTGGAGGTACTGTGGGTCACCCTAGAAACAGGGAAGGGAGCCACTGTTTGCACTGGTGTGATCTACAGGCCTCCAACATGGGGGAGTTGGATAAGGTTCTAATGGAAGCCATCCAAAATATGAAAAACAAGGGAGAGGTGCTGCTGGTGGGGGACTTCAATCTGTTGGATATAGGTTGGAGCATCCCAGCTGCAGCTTCAGCTAGGAGCAGGAACATCCTGGACTCCTGCAGGGGGCATTCCTCAGGCAGCTAATAAAAGAGCCCACTCATGAGGGGGCAGTACTGGACCTTGTACTCACCAATGGGGACAGTGTTGCAGATGTCACAGTGGGTGGCCACCTGGGGACCAATGGTCACCGTACAGTGTGGTTTAGTGTAAGTACTGCAGCAGGAGCGAATCACACAAAGGCAAGGGTCCTGAATTTTAGGAGAGCAGATTTTAAAAAGATGTGGGAATGTCTCAGGGATGCCCTGGCAGGGGGGGATGTGGAAGGAGTGGAGGAACAGTGGACGAATCTAAAAGGAGGGCTAGTGACGGCAACAAACCTCTGTGTCAGACAGGTAAGGAAAAGCAGGAGGAAAAAGAGACTGCTAAGCTTCTCAAAAAAGATGTCCAGGAAGGTAAGGGCAAAAAAGTTAGCATTCAGGAGGAATAAGGAGACACAGAGAGAGGAAGATAGAGAGGTGTCTAAGGAGAAACAGAAGGTGATGGAAAAATCAATTAGGAGCACAAAGGCGCAGACAGAGGAGAAAATATCCCAGGCAATGCAGAACGGGGACAAAAAGAGAAAGACCAGGGGAGGGATAGTAAGGCTTAGGAAGGAAAGAGGGGAGTCTTTGGAGGGGACCAGAAGAAGTATACATCTAGTACTTTCAGTATTCGCAGAGGAAGGGAAAGGAGAGGGAACCACAGATAAGGGCCAGGAGCATTGGAGGAAAGGAGGCAGACACTAGTCCATTTACAGAGGAGCGGGTTCTGAGTGAACTCACAAATCTGAATGTGGACAGGGCTATGGGGCCAGATGGGGTGCATTCTAGGTTACGGAGGGAGTTTAGGGAGGTGCTGGCTGCACCTCTGACAGCCCTGTTTAACCACTAACTGGAGATGGGATTGGTTATGGAGGACTGGAGGAGGGCAGATATAATGCCACTTCACAAAAGTGGAAGCAAAGAGGAGGCTGGCAACAACAGGCCAGTCAGCCTGACTTCGATGGTGGGGAAAATAATGAAATCGCTACTGAAGGAAAGGATTGTGGAATATCTGTAATCCAGTGGCCTTCAGGATCCAAGGCAACATAGATTCACTGGGGGGAGATCATGTCAAAAAAATCTGATAGATTTCTTTGACTAGGTGACCAGGGAAATGGATCAGGGTGGAGCGGTGGTTGTGGCCTGCCTAGATTTCAGTAAGGCATTCGGCACTGTTCCACATAGGAGACTCATAAACAAACTGGGAAGCCTAGGAGTGGGTCCTAAGGTGGTAAACTGGTTAAGGAATTGGTTAGGGGACAGGAGACAGAGGGTGGGTGGTAACGGAGTTTACTCCGAGGGAGGGTGACCAGCGGGATACCACAGGGATCAGTACTGGGACTGGTCCTCTTTAATGTCTTTTTTAGAGAAATTACAGAGGGGCTAGAAGGGAAGGTATGCCTCTTTGCAGATGACACTAAAATCTGTAATAGAGTAGACACTCCGGGCCGGGGGTGTTTATATTAATAAAAAAAAAAAAAAAAAAAGGAATAGGGATCTAAGAAAGTTAGAGGAGTGGTCAAGGGTGTGGCAGTGGGGGAGCACGTGCCGGCGCTGCTGATGGTGGTCATTTGAATGAACTGCTCCTTAGCAACTATCGGAAGTTGTTTTAAAAATGATCGGGACAGCGCGCTTCATAAATATTAAATTTCGGGGCATTTGGATGTTCAGAAGTAAAAATACAGGTGAAAAAAACAAATTTCAACACTACTGTCACCCTTAACTGAATTGTCAAAAGGGCCAGGAGACGTTCCTTACGCCACAGTGGACTGCAGTAACGCTGCTGGCAAAAAGGATATTCAATCGCTGAGAGAGATGTTAGAGGACATAAAAATTGAAATAGGTACAGTCACTCAATAACAGAATTAAAGTCTAACTCGGTAACTGTTGCAAAAAGGTTGGATCGCACAGAGACACCACAGCAGAACTTGAAGATCAAGTACAGGCACAGGGCAAACCGATACATTTCCTGCTAGAAAAGGTCGATAATTTGAAAAATCATGGGAGGTAAAATAACCGGAGGATACTAGGAGTACCAGAGGGGTAGAGGGACATATTATTGAATTTCTGCAACAACTTATTCCATCATTCTTGGACTTTCAATGGATATGGGCACTAGGAATTGAATGGGCACATCATGCCCTAGGACCCCACCCCCAACTTGGCCAAAGACCCAGAATCATATTGGCATATTTTTTAAGATATTCGGTGAAAGAATAGATTTTAAGACTGCCGAGAGAAAAAACAATTGATGTAGAGTGTTAACAAAGTGCTGATATTTCAGGACTTTCCAACTGCTGTCACGGACAAATGGGAACGTTTTTTTGAAGTAAAGCAAAGGCTAACTAAGATGGGTATCCTATATTTGCTTTAAATTCCCAGCAGTACTTAATGTGGTGCAACCTAATGGGCATATTCACATTTTTCATGAAGCGAGAGAGGCTATGTTCTTTATTGTCAGTTTAGAAAAGCCTACCAAGGGTAATCATGGAAATAAGCCTAATGACTTTCACTGTTCAAAGAAGCATCACGTGGACACTGCTCCACGTTCCACGAACGAACATGCCACCCCATGAGATATACGGCCTATAGACACACTGACCTCAGCCCCAACACATCCCTCTACCAGTCAAAACATTGCTAAACTTCACAAAGAGCACCAAACTGCTGTTAACAAGCCGCTTCAGTACCTCATTTTTATTCAAAAGCAGTACAGGAAGAAGCCGGTCATACCTCCACCATATTGAGGAAAACCAAGGCCCAACGTAAACAGTGTCAACTGCCAATTTTGAAGCCCAAGAATCAAAGGGAAAGGATACTGAGCAGGTCTAGAAGCGGAGAAAGCACTTGTTCCTCTGGCTTCAATTCCATCACGCCTTTTCCTGAAGAACTTTATCCACAACTGATGCAACTTGGAGGGTTCATAGACTACAACATAGTTTGAAACCTGAGTGTAAACCTGAATTTACTAGCTGTAGCATAATTGCATCTGATTGCTTTACAAGGCCAGGTGCCCCCCTTCTCCATTTCCTGTTTCCTTTTTTGTCGGAACTGGCTACGAAATGCCACCACTGGATTAATTTACCAAATTGTAAGAGTCATTCTGCCTTTTTTGACAAAAAGGTAAGGCACATAAAAGTTGTTTGTGTAACCCTAGATGGCGCTATCCCAGGGGCTACTACCCTGCCTGATTTGCCACTAACAGGTTGAGGGGCCTGGATCCAATGGGGATGCCTCCACCCAGAGGTCAGGGTTTGCAATAGTTAAACTAACTTGGTCACAGCCCTCTGGGACACTGCAACCCCTTTCTTCCCACTAGTGGCCCACACAATATATCAGAATTACCTTCACAGTATACACTTACCCCAGGTCTGGTTCCGGCACTGGGACCTCTGTGAAATGAGATACAGTGCAACAATCACAGTACAGTACTTTAACATAGACAAATACCTCAGGCAGTATAACTTTGCTGAAACAAGCAGCTCTGATTTATTTAGGGGATATAACAAGGACAGGGGAAATCAGGTTAATTAGCTTATCCTCTAATAATCATCTATGGCTCTGTGCACAGGCCTATCCCTATCAGTTACTGTCCCTGGGTACCCAAGCCCTAGTGGCTAGTCCAAACCGTGGCAGCTGGTAGGGGCCCTTCACACAGAGAAAAGGAGAATTAAACAGTCAGCAGTACAGTAATTCCATTTGGATTTAATGTGGCAATTCAACAGGGAGCGACCCTGAATTAGTACTCATGACCTCCAAATAAGATAGGGTCCTTCAATGTCAGCGAGGGCTCACTTGAGGTACACAAACCTCTTCACACATCCATATAAAAGAAAGCACTATACCAGGCAGGCTGCATCTGTATCCCGATCATAATTACTGCACAATACCGGGAGAACACACAGCAGATTCAGTTCCTGACAGAGTGAGTGCAATTTTCAGCAATTCCTCCAGTCTTCTACAGGGTGAGCCTGGTTTCTACTCTTCAGAGATCCTTTGATTCTTTTCAAGGACGGATTCAGTCCTAACAAGCTGCAGACCGAACTCTGGGCCTTACACACGTTTTTGACTAAAACTGCACACTGAAAAAGCACAGGGCTCCTTCCTTCTTCACTGCCAAAGCTCAACTGAAACTCCAACCGACAAAACCGGCACTTTGAGTTCCTCCCAGTTCTTGACTGGATTGGCTGTCACTCACAATAGACTGCTGCTGTTGGTCCAAAAGGCACTGAAGTCTAAACTACATCTCCCAGAGTCACTGCCCATACAATCCTCTTGTGGCTGGCTCAGATTATGAGTCCAAGTTCTGATTCGTCCAAGGCACCATTTTAGAGCTAGCTTACCCCACACTGATTGGTCCAGTTCAGCAGTTCAAAACCAGAATGGGAAGTAGACAGACACAGTTCTGACTGCAAAGAAAGCAGGTTAGACAAACTGTAATTTCATTACTCTAAATAATTTCTGTCAAACAGTTACATCTTTCAGATAGGTTCCTTTGCACTCCTAGTGACTGCAAAATGAAGTGAATTGGCAGCAGCTTGAGTGCTCAGAGAAGCACACAGTCCCCCCATATAAACTAATTATGTCTGCAAGCAGACAGCTCTTAAAGAGACAGTACCAGAGGCTCTAAAAACACTCACTGATAAATGGCTTAAATGCCAAACACCATTCAGGCTTGGAGCATTCAAGCAAGCTCCTGGAAGTCTTTTGGGAACCCCCATTTGCAGGGGGGGTTACATTTGGAACAATAAAAAGGGATACTGGTTGGCAGAACGAAGCCAATATGAACAGCTTCATGGGGACTGATATATGGGTCCGATGCAGATGATCCAAACATTGTGCGCATGTCTGTTAATTGCCGATTTAGAAATTCCACTACTTCTCAGTGCAGTTTAACCCCTGCAAGGTATATAGTTTTTTAAACCAAGGATGGAAATGAGAAAGGAAAATGTGGGCGCACCGGGATTTGAACTCCGGATCTCTGGTATGCCATTCCAGCCTCAACCATTAAGCTACAGGCCCACTGGTTACAGTGTCCAAGAACTTCCTATTTCACAGTCACATTCCTTTCTCTCTAGTGTTGCTTAATCTGCAACCAGAAACCAATTTAGAAATTCCACTACTTCTCAGTGCAGTTTAACCCCTGCAAGGTATATAGTTTTTAAACCAAGGATGGAAATGAGAAAGGAAAATGTGGGCGTACTGGGATTTGAACTCCGGATCTCTGGTATGCTGTTCCAGCGCTCTAACCATTAAGCTACAGGCCCACTGGTTACAGCGTCCGAAGAACTTCCTATTTCACAGTCACACATTCCTTTCTCTCTAGTGTTGCTTAATCTGCAACCAGAAACCAATTTAGAAATTCCACTACTTCTCAGTGCAGTTTAACCCCTGCAAGGTATATAGTTTTTTAAACCAAGGATGGAAATGAGAAAGGAAAAGAGATCCGGAGTTCAAATCCCGGTGCGCCCACATTTTCCTTTCTCATTTCCATCCTTGGTTTAAAAAAATGTGTTAATTGCCGAGTCATTTATTTCTTTATCTGCCAATCTTTGCATTAATGTTTGGATGCAGTTACTCTTTTTAGAGTCTAATGTGTTGATGCCCTACAGCTAAGCAGTTTGAATTCATTTAAATACATTAGATGAGATACTGCAACCATACTAAGTTGCTCTAGCCACAGGTTTGATTCCTGCTGCCTCCTACTTGTGCCTTCAGATAAATTTCTAATAAATATTGTGTAGAGGGGTTTCTGTCTTTGCCAGAGTGTGGAAAGCATTATATCACTAAACAAAAGGCAAATGTTTTTTTATGAAATAAGGAATAAAGTATAGCTACAGAAAGGAGGATGGTGCAGATCAAGCAAGTTTAAGTAAGTTGACATATCTACACATGCCCATTGAAAGTTAAATACATACCAGGCACATAGAGATATAGCAGTCATGCTCAGACTTTGCTAGTGTAACCCCCATCCCTGCCTTTTTGCCAAAACGACAGGTGGCATGCTGTTGGCTCTGGCAGCAATACCTGGTGGGGACCTGGGTTCAGGAGGATGAGGTTACTCGGCACAAGGAGATCCTAGGTTTGGCTACTCTGCACAGGGGCATCCTAGCAATCCAAACACAGGAAGCAATAACTGTAATGTCCAGAACCAGGACTGGGATTTTTCAGTGTGGCTTTTATTCATAACTAGCTGAACTCAACAAAGCATAGATGGACTCCCATGGGGCTACGTTTACTGATAATGCAGATTAGAGACTACAAGGCGGTCCACTTGAAGAATGAACCAAATCTACTGTTTTCAGGCTCTGGACCCACCAGGCACACAGCCCGGACTTGCACGCACGTTGGGTACACAGCCCGACTGGCCCGGGTCCCCTGCCGGCCACTTGACTGGCGGTTCATTGGAAGAATGAACCCATTTTACTTGTTGTGGCTCCCACACCACTTAGAGTCTCATGCACCCCCTAGAGAGATTTCCTTCTTACTTCTTCTGACTCTCATCTCACAAAGAGAATTATTTACCCATGTTGTGGCTCCCCACTCCACTTAGAGTTTGCGACTCCTAGAGAGATTTTCCCATTTGCGACCCACGTCTGGGTACTTCCCTCATCACTGGCCAAGCGCATGAGGTAAGTAGCAATCACAGCAGAAATCCATAGAGGTGGACCTGGTTACTGAAGATGGGGGGGGGGGTGTTCCCACCTCCAGCTCCCACAGCCCATACCCGGCCATTTCTCTGGAAAAACTGAAACTTCGAAATGTAGATTAAATGGTGGATGAACTCTCACCCCCTCTACAACATTACTTGAATCCACACAGCACTGTAGCTTTTGACACTACTCCATTTGTTTGTCCTAGTACTATAGGCCTCCCAAATAGTAGTTCAAATCCCAGATTTTTTCACATTTCCCAGGCTGAAGAAACACATTTTTTGTCCTCTCATATTAGAGCAAACACTCACCCTTTTGTTGCAGGTGCCCCACAGGCGAAGTACAACTTTTTCCACTTTTCAAGCACAAACCCAAACTGTAAAAGGCAGCTTTCTTTCTTTAGCAGAGGTTAGGGGATTGCCCCTGGAATCTACATGGGGATACTTTACTTCCCCCCCCAAAGGGAGGGGGGCACTGAGACCTGGACAGCGGTCTCCACCACTTGAACACTGGACACTCACTCCTTCTCCCACAGAAGGTAAACAGGAACTCCCTTCCTGCTTGAGGGCAAGCAGGAGACTGACTTTGAAAACTCCCAACGTTCTATCTCACTCCCTCTGCTGCAGATTCCAATGTGGCTTATGCAGCTGCGACAGTTCTGTTGGTGATGTCATCTCAGTCTCAGCTGAGACTGAGAACAGAGTGAGACAGTGTGAAACCCATTTAACTGGAGTTTCACAAGCTGCCTCCCTGCCTACCACTAGGTCTTACTGGGATTCTAGTAACCCCGGGTAACAAGGGTTACACTAGCTTCCTCTTCTGGTTCTCTTTTTCCCACCTCTGTCTGTGCTCTGGCAGGTGGTAGCCCACTGTGTTCTTGGTTGTACACTGCTGATGGGGTCTCACATGTAAGTAGTGTAAGTGCATATTATGTGTATGATGCACTAATGTGTTGGCTAGAGATCCTTGGATTGACGGTGTTGAGGTGTGCGCTTGAGGTAGAATACAGACTTAGCCAATATACTCGGTCTAATTGCACTATTAACCCTGTGCCATGGACTGATGCATCAGTCCAAAGTTCATATATGTTCTAATTTTGTCAGCAGCCTAAGGGTTAAAAAGTCTTAGTAAAATCGAGTGACACCTTGTGGCAAATGTTGAAGGAAAAAACACATGGTTACTAAACAGATGCCACAGTCTCTGCCATTTCTTTTTTTTTTTCCTCCCTCCTCTTTCTTCTGACCCCTCTCCAATCCTACAATGCTTTATCATAACTACTTATTATTTATTCTATGATAATGCTGTATGTTTTATGTAGCCCTGACAACCAAGTCTGGTGCTTGCATGTAAATAAAAGACTGGTTGATAGTACATGTATTACGATATTGCTGTCATACTTGAAGATGCCGAAGCTGAAGGGTTTTCGACTCCACCCAAGTAGTCACTGTTTAACCAGTGCCTTGGACCACGAGTCTGGTACATGGTGGGCAGCAGGATATACCGTTACTGCAGTGACTCCGGCAGAGCGAAGACCACCGCAGCAACAGGGATCGGGCAAAATCTGCCGTCGCCGCTGGTGGTCTGTGTGCCAATCGGGATGGCCTCGTTAGTGTTTGCCCCATCCCCATCCAACTCAACTCAGAGTTAGAATCCTAGGAGCGGGGGTTCGGGCACAGCCCCCAGCTATTACCAACATCCCGTGGCTGCAATGCCGACGGTCTGCATTGCAGCCGTCATCGTAGGGGATGTTGGCGCTAGCGCTGCCGAAGCGCTATGGGTAAACTGGTCAGCAGAGGTAGATCAACAACCTACTGTACCTCTAGTTTAAATATAAATACTGGTTTTACTGCATGCAGGTTTTTATTGTTGTTACAGTTGGTAATAAGAGTGTTACTTTCATCTTATTTTAGTAACATTTTTGCCCGTTCTGTGTGAGTAATCTGAAGCAATGTAATATCTAGTGGTGTTTAGTTAGTTAGATAGAATTCATTTGAACTTGATAGTGCTTAATTAACATTAGACCTGGTTTTGTAGCATGTTGAACGTTATTTAATATTACTTATTCTTTTTATTGAAAAGGAATTGTTTGCATTTAATAGATATTTAGGGTCAATGTATACAATATTGAGATGTCTCAGTATAAATTAATATCCTAGAATGTAAACGACTTGGGTTCCCCCATCAAAAGAAAAAAAGTTTTACGCCATCTTAATAAACAAAAAACTGATATCGCATTCATTCCAGAAACACATATGATGCACGAAGAGGTTCTTAAATTAAAAAGAACATGGGTGGGACAAGTTGAAAGTTCATGTTTTTTCTCAAAAAAAAATGTGGCACAGCAGTTTTAATAAGAAAGGGGGTAAACTTTAGTAAACAAAACTACTTCTTAGACCCGGAAGGGAGGTATCAGGTTCTTACTGGACTCCTGGAAGGACAAAAAATAGCTGTTTGTAACGTGTGTGCCCCTAACTCAAGTCGAGATGAATTTCAGTTCATTGGTGGTAACTCTTACTTCCTTCACTAACTATGCAGTTATCGTCGGAAGGGATTTTAACCAAATGCTAGACCCCATCCTGGACAGATCCTCCACCAACAAAATACAGTTAAACACAAGATTGAGAGATTCATTTAAAAAACATCTGTCGGACATGGGGCTTTCAGATGCATGGAGCATAGTTCATCCAACTGGGAGGGACTTCATTCTTCTCAAATAGACTTTCAATGTATAGTAGGATTGATTATCTGCTAATTCCCAACTCCCTGATCACAAATATTGTGGATGCCAGAATAGATATCCTGATATTAGACCACACAATGATTTCTCTAGACCTAGTAATAGGTGGCATAGGTGAGAAAACACACAGATGGAGGTTTAATGCTAACCTACTTAAAGCAGCAGCGCTGGATAATCAGGAAGTGATCAGTTTCCAATTCTTGTAGTGCTACAGAAAGTATGGTAGCTCCTATCTAGTATATGGGTTTCAATATGGTGGGTGGCAGAAATGTAAACAAAAACAAAGGACAATGGAATGAATTACGGGGTGATGGTACAGTGCCGGCGAGAAAGAGCACCAGGTAAATGCTCAGCAGAGCACAGGGAATAAACTGTTGAAAAAGCGCAGAATTTTTTTTTTTTTACATTGCACTGCTGCTTTAAAGAAAAATAATTTTTGATATGGGTAACTAAGCAGACGATGGAATATTTTGAAATAAATGACAATGGAGAAGTCTCAAGTGTGTGTGTGTGTGTGTGTGTGTGTGTGTGTGATGGAAAGCCTATAAAGCCTGTATCGAGGGAGAATAATAAGTTACTCAGCTAGCAGAAAGAGAGACGGAGAAAATACTTAAGGAAAAAGAGGAGAAGCTTGCAAGCCTCTCAAATCTATCAAAGCAACAGCTGACACCTACTGGTGATCTTTTACACAGAATTTCGTTGTTAAAAGGGGAGATCAACTCAGTGCTATCACAAAAAGCGGAATATGCACTCTTTCGAACAAAATAGTGATACTGTGAAGCTGGGGATAAAGCAGGTAGACTCTTAGCTATGAGACTGAAGAAAGTCCAATGGCAAAATATTATAACACGTATTAAAAATAAGGCAGGATCTGTACTTACAAGAAGTAAGGAAAAATAATGAATTTCATAAGTTCTTTCAAAACATATACTCAAAGCAGGATGTCGTAGCAAAAAACTCAAACTACCAACACTCAAGCAAATGGAGAGAGAACAGATAGGTAAAAACACATCTCTTGGGGGAAATTCAACTAGCCACACATGATTTACCCCCAGGTAAAATGCCTGGACCTGATGGATTCTCAGGTGAATTCTGTAAGAAACTTGCGCTGTGCTATTGCCCCATCTACATGCTGCTTTTCTTGACTCATGGATAATAAGACCTTGCCACCCACAATGAGACAGGCTTTCCTAACCCCGATTCCTAAAAAAAAAAATTGTCTAGATTGTGCCAGTTATAGACCAATATCGTTAATGAATACCGATTTATAAAATTCTAGCAAAGGTGCTAGCTGAAATAATCCAAGATATTATACAAACTTGGTAGGCCCAGAACAAGCAAGATTCATTAAGAATAGGCCAGGAGCAGATGGCATCCATAGGCTACGTTCCATCTTGGTTCTCCTAGATCTCTCAGCAGCACTTGACACTGTGGACCATGGGGTGTTGCTCAACGCTCATGTTCTTTGTGGACTGGAGGGGATGATCTTCAATTGGTTTCATTCATTCCTCGAGGGCAGGTCACAGAGGATTGTATCAGGAATTTATTCCTCATCCCCTCGGGGCCTGCTCTGTGGGGTACCACAGGGTTCGGTGCTTTCCCCCATGTTGTTTGCAGTGTATGTAATGCCACAAGGGGACATCATAAGGCGGTACAGGTTGAGTTTTCAATGCTATGCAGAGGATTCTCAACTGTACATGCCCTTTGTGCCTGGCCAGGAGTTTGATACAGTCTTGATATTTAATAGCTGCCTACTGGAGATACAGAACTGGATGAGTGCCAGCTGGCTGAGGTTAAACCCAGAAAAAATGGAGATATTGGTTGTGGACCCTGATGTGAGGATGGTTGGATCATGGGCAGGAAAACCCTTCGGTTTACAACTTGGAGGGAACCTGCTCAATGCTTCGATCCAGGTGCGGAACCTTGGGGTGGTGTTTGATGAAGGCCTGACCTTGAAGGCTCAGGTGTCGGCCACAGTCAAATCCACCTTTTATCATCTGAGAAATATCGCCAGGGTGAAGCACTTGGTTTCATCCGAGGATCTTTCTACATCAGTCCACGCCTTTGTCACCACCCGTTTGGACTACTGTTACGCCTTCTACCTAGGACTTCTGGGAGTGGATATTCACTGATTGCAGCTGGTGCAGAACGCAACGGCTAGGTTGTTAACTGGAACCCCTAGATCCAGTCATATAACACCTGTGCTGTGCAAACTGCACTGGCTGCCTGAACAGTGACAAATCACTTTCAAGGTCACATTGCTGACCTGTAGAGCCCTACATGATCAGGGACCCCAATACCTGCAAGACCTCCTGTCTCCCTACTGTCCCTCCCATTCACTGCGATCCTTCGATGAGGGATTGCTAGAAGTTCCCAGAGTATGTTTGAAAACGTTTGGAGGAAGATCTTTTGACTTTATGGCCCCCTACCCTGTGGAATTCTCTACCTTGTCAGATACAAGAGAGCCTGACTGTAAAAGGGTTTAAAAACTCCCCTAAGACATATCTTTTTAGAAATGCCTTTGAAGGAACTTAAAGGAATTTGCTCAGTTTTATGGTTGTGATTTACCATCCTTTCTAGCAACACTAAATATGCCTAAAATGGAAAATTATTTTTATAAAAAAAAAATGGGTTTTTAATACTTTTTCTAGTGTTTTCTGTCCACGAACTTGGAAGTCAAATCAATCAGGACTGGCCTACATAAAAGTTCGAGCAACCTCACAAGTGTTAGGTCGTGACGTCTTACCAGGTAAACAAGGAACAGCGTGGTGCGAACATGGCCAAGTCTAGCCCAAGTAGCAGTGCTACTGGTAGTGACTCTAATGTTTTCGGGTCTGACAGCGAGCACAACCTTAATGTTCAGAGCTGCTTCAGTCTCCTGGACCCTTTCTGTGATGACCCCTATCAGTCAGATCCTTCCGATGACAGCAGAGAAAACGAGTCATTGAGCCTGCCTGATCCCTGAGCATATGGTGGAGACTGACATCGATCCCTTAGCCACTGGTAAGCTCTTCTAGTTATTTAGTGTTGCAGTGGCTGTGAGGAAAGTCCGTTACTTTTGCCAGCCTTCTCAAAGAAGCGTTTCCGCCCTTGGTTTTGGGATCAGAAGGGTTCCCTTTGTGCCATTAGCAGTTTGCATTTAAAACAAATCTTGCCAAGATCGAGGGTTCGCATAAATTCAAAAAAGTTAGTGTGCGAACTATAGAGCAATAGGGTCGGTGCTTGCTCAAGAGATGGCCAGTCTCAGAACAAATCAAGATCCAAAAAGAGAGCAGCACTCGGGATCTACATGCAGTTCAACTGCATCCAAATCCTGAGTGCTGCTCTCTTTTGGATTTCAAGATCAAGGGTTGTTGGGCAGTGAGCCACAGGCCACATCCAGTGTGCAGTGTAGGGCCTCTGCTGTAATGTTGTTCTCACTGCTGTAGTTCTACCCAAGTCCACCATCACAACAGTGCACCACAAAGACTGCCTTTGTTCCAGCAGCAGTGTAGGCCCCAATCTGAACATTCCCATTGCCACCACTACATGTCTCACATTGGTAGAACAAGGCAGCCCAGTATTGTACAGCAGGGACAGTGTAGGGTAGAAACCCAGATCTCCAACAACAATATTGGTTCGTAGCTGGATGTTGTAGCTAGGTTAGAAGTTTGAAACAATGGTTGCACAGACTGCAGATAGCAAGGAGTGGTACAGTAGAAATGAACGGTCTGATGTTTCAGTAACGGGCATAGAGGAGCAGTCGGAACACTGTGGAATAAAAAGGTTATTTTAGCGGTGAGGATTGTTCCACAGACTGCAGATACTGAGGAACTGAATGTACAGTTAGCACATGGCAGTGAATATTAGGGCAGAAACAGGCGTTCTGATGTTTCACTGAAAGGCAAGGCAGGCAAGCATGCCCTGCTGTTACGTGACTTGGGAGTGCCACTGTGCATTGTGGGTAGAACTGCCGCCGAGTGAACACAGGGAGCAGCTTGAGATGGGGTTGTAACAAAATAAGGTAGTTTGTATAAAATACAATGATTTACATTGCGATTTCTGTTGCCAATGCTAGTGATGTGATATATTATGATGTTTGAGGGTAATGAATGCAGTTTTCAGAGAAGTGAGAAACTTCCTTTAAGATTTTATGTATTGAATTCACTTGTATTATTTTAATGTGTTTTATAATCTGTGGGAGTATGGTGTAAGGGCTCCTGAGCTACGGAAGGGTGCCCAGTACAATTAAAATGTTACTTACTTAATATGGTCAGCTAATAAAGGACAGGCACCTTATGTAACACTGTCCTTGACGTGCTTAAGGCCTTTCATTTAATGAATTGGGCCAGCATGTCAAGGGCACTGACTGAGTTTGGCTGTGGGGAGGATTTCTGTAAATGGGTAGCAGTGCTTTAGGATAAGTCCAGAATGCAAATCCTAACAAATGGAATATTATCCCCACAAATTGAACTAACTTGCGGTGCTCGGCTGGGTAGTCCCCTCTCCTCTTGTCTCTTTATTCTGGCTTTCAATACCCTTATACCAACAATATATAATCACCGCAGAATTAGAGGCCTCAAATGTGGGGAAAAGGGAGTACAAACCTTTTGCATTTGTAGATCACTTACTGTTAACTCTTAGTAATCAGCTCACTCATGCCAGTGTGTGTGAAAGCGATCCTGTCAGCTTTTGAGAGACTTTCTGGACTTAAAATCAGTTGGGAAAAAACTCAGAGGGTGGGATATTCAAAGGAGTTGCACATGGCGCAACTGGGTAGCGCCATGTGCAATCCACCAATGCATCCCAGCGCGATATTCAAATGGGCGTGTAGCGCTGTGCAACCTCCAATGCGCCGGGGTGCACCTGTAATGTATCCGGCGCAAGTATGGGGGCATGCCCATGCATATGCGGCACATCCCAATATTCAGCCGGGATGTGGCACATATGCAGTCACAACCCCACCTGCGCCTCGCGGTGGTGGGCGAGGTTGTGACCGCACAAACAGGGAACAAGTCGGGGCACCCACAGGTGAGCTGCCACATTGCAAGGCGCCAACATGGCAGCCGTCTGCTGTGTATGGCCACGAACCACCCAGGACACAGTCCGTGAGCTCCCTGCCCAGGGGGCGTTGCTTCGCCGATCACGGGCACACTTGAAGAAACCCTGGTGGTCCAGTGGACCGATTCGTGTCGCCCACTCGCTGGGCATATATCACACTCCCTCATGGTCCAGTGGACCGATCTCCTTCGGCCAGCGAGCACATATATCGTCTCTGGTGGTTCAGTGGTCCCCCTCCCCACCCGCCCACTGGGTCCCCACCACCTGCACCCCACCCAGTCAGCAGCGGGCAGCAGCTTCCTGCCATAAACCGCCTGCTGACGACAGTACTAATGGGCTGTATGCCTGTTGGTCCCTTTCGTGGGCCAATGGGCATCGAACCATACTATACTACACACGAATCCTGGAATGTGAATGACATTCTTATACAATTCAGGACTGTAGGGTAAGTATGGTCTACATGCCCATTAGCTTATGCAGTAGGAACAACAGGCATACAGCCAGTGTTTCTATGTTTCTATGTATGCTGTCAGTGCGGGTGGCTGGGCAGCTGAGGCGGGAAGCTGCTGCCCGCCACTGACCGGAGGGGTGCAGGGTGGCGGGGACCCAGTGGGCGGGTGAAAGAAGTACTGAACCACCAGGAGATCAACATATGCCTGCGAAGCGGCGAGAGGAGATCGATCCGCTGGACCACCAGGGATCATATCAACACATGCCTGCGATCAGGCAGGGATAGCGTCCACTGGACCACTAGGGATTATATCAGCACATGCCATGACCGGGCGAAGGGGCGGGCCGCGAGGGTATAGGGCGTGGGTTCCCGATGGCTGCAGCCTGGCAGGGCGCAAGTTGCTGGGTATCTGTGCACCGCATGCAAATGGGGCCATAATGACATGCAAATGAGCATTTGCACCTTCTTGTAATATAATGGCCTAATTTGCATGTCAGTGCTGAATATCGCAGTGGGGATGCGCCTAGATGCAACTGTATCTTACGCTTGAAGCATCCCCTGCTCCCCTTTGCCACTTGCGCAGGCACAATGCCACTGCACCATGTGCGTGGTGTGCCCTCAGTGCCATATTCAACAATGCAGAGCCATGATGCACCACCATTGGATATCGCCTGGACCATGCCCTGGCTCATCCCAGTTGCGCTGTGCCCAGGCTTGCGCCCCTGCCTGGCACAGTCTGAATATCCTGCCCAGATACTACACAACAGTTTTACAATACATGAAATGAATTACCGTGAAGGAATTCTTGACAGCAAGTAGTTTAAATCTAACATTAACTATTTGGGCCTTCAGATCTTTGCTAATTTAAAAGACATAATACCCCTTAATTACGAACCACTAATGAAAGACATTGAATTGGATCTGGCAATGTGGGGAAAGCTTAATGTATCTTTATGGGGGAAATAAAGACAATCAAGATGAATATTGCACCAATATTTTTCACTTGTTCCAAAACTTGCCAATGTTCTTAGAGAAAAAAATAATAAAAAGACTACAGAATTATTAGTTTTTTCCTATGACAAGGGAAGCCACCTAGACTAGGGATAATTAACTTAAGGGCACTGAGTGTCACAGGGTTTTGCTCTCCCATGGTGGGAGCGCTATCAGCTTGCTTTTAGTCTTAAGTATGCCCTGAGATGCCTGGAGAATCCTTCTGTAAGAGGGGACCTCCACCTTTACGGCTTGTAATGGAAAAGGACATACTTAAACCCAACTGTCTTTTGACCACTTATATATTCTGCAGCACACATGTATACTACATGATCCTTGCTTGCAAGGTCCCGCGTTGGCACTGAAAAAAATAAATATCATTATAAATCCTAAGCAGATACCCCCGAATTTGATGCCCCTATGGAACAACCCTAGGGTGATGGGGCAAAAAAAGGCATACTAAACACTAAGTGGTCCAAATTTGGTGACACAAGGTTGTCCACTTAGATGTCCAGTTCAGAGTTATGCTGCCTTTCCAGGAACTCTGGTGTAGATACGGTATCCATAAGTACCATTTTCCCTATTATCTGCAATTAAGGGAAATACATAAAAATTGTTAAGTACTAACTCATGGTTTCTCATTGCCCAAACTGGTATGTCTAGCAACTCTTAGAAAGGGAGCAGGTCTTTTGTATAAATTCCTGACTAACAATCTGTCTTCTACCTGTTTATCCATCAGGACAAACAGAAGTGGGAGAAAGAAATATGTCTTAATATAACTGAAGAAGAATGGGAGCCCACATTGGGGTAGGGGCATCAAATATCACAAATAATTACAAGGTAGGTTAATTCAGTTTAAAGTTCTGCATAAATGCTATTTCTTTCCAGAAAGATTACACGCTATGGGGTACCTGGGAAATGCAAGTTGCTGGAGGTGTAATAGACCGAATGCAAACCTGACACACATGATGCGGGACTGTCCCTGTATTCATGCACGTTGGAAACAAGTCCTGTCTATCTGTAACATGATCACAAGGCAAATTATACCTCCCTGGCCTTTGATATTTCTTTTTGGGATCTTTCCTGAATCTCCAAAATGGAATAAGCACCAGGAAATCTGGATCTCTCAGGCTTCACTTTGTCTTAAAATGCTTATTCTACAAAACTGGAAACGTACTATAGTGCCCTCACTCAGTCAGTGGTACAGTCAGATGATATATGTGTATAACAGCGAAGAAATCTGTTATTCCCTAACTGATAAGTTAGACATCTTACAGGAAATCTGGTCCCCTTTTGTTCTATGTAGAAGATGTTGATGATAATAATTAATCAAATATTTTAAATAAAGAATTATTGTCTCGCTTTACCCTGGCCAGATTTCACCTCGAACAGATTAGTCCCAGGCTAAACTTCAAATATGTGTTGCTATCGTTGCACTGGTACTGTATTCTAATTTAGTCCACTAATTAATTTGAATGTTTACATCATTTATTAATGAAATTTACAAGTTAAGTATTTTTCGTCATGGTGCGCTTACCTGTAGCAGAAGTGAGCTGACTCTATATAGCAAAATTTGCTGCTTAATTTAATAGTGGAAGGATGGTAAATTTCTTCAAGTGATCCTTCACCTCCTAGTTCACAGGAGCTGGTGAAGTCCCACCCAGCGCTCAGCAAAGTTATGACATGTGTGCCCAGGGAGGCGTGAGGACACACTCCATTAAGCTATGGGGGCATCTTTCCAATTTTTGTTTTATATTGAAATGGTCACTTGTTGATGAAACCTGGGCACTGGTGGGTAACACGGGCCTTGTTAGTGGAGCCAGTGCTGCATTCATGCAAGTGACCAGGACAATTATAAAAAAAAAAAATTTGGAAAAGATTCTGCATAGCTTATAATGGAGCATGTCCCCTGCACTCCCCTACACACGCTTATAATTCCTACTGAGCACGGGGCGGACTTCAGCAGCTCCCAGAACTGGGAGGTGGAAGGATTGGCTCTGAAGAAATTTCGATTCCTTCCACTATTAAATTAAGCAACTAATTTTTGCCATAATAGAGTCAGTTGCTTGCTACAGGCAAGGCACCATGACATGTGGTGCAAATCCAATTTAACATAACTTGGTAAATCTCTTTAACTGTTTATCTGTGTTTTTTTTAAGCTACATCTGATTTGTATACTTTTTTTTTACTTTGTATTGACTGTTTATAAATGTTTAACTTTTTAAAAAAACAATAAAAATTATTATGGAAAAAGGATGTGGTAGCTAGGTTTCAATGCAAAGAAGTACAAAATCATGCACTTGGGGCACAGAAACCTGGGGCGGAATACAAAATGGGGAGGGGGTAGTATTAACCACCACCAAACAGGAATGGGACCTGGGAGTAATCATATCTGATGACCTAAAGGTGACCAGACAGTGTGACAAGGCAGTGGGGAGAGTTAGTGGGATGCTAGGGTGCATAGGGAGGGGTATCACCAGCAGAAAGAGAGAGGTGGTGTTACCTCTGTATAGATCACAAGTAAGACCTCATCTAGAGTACTGTGTCCAGTTCTAGAGACCACATCTCTGGAAGGACATAGACAGGGTAGAGGTGTTCCAGAGGAGGGCAACCAAAATGGTGCAGGGTCTGCATTACAAGCCCTATGAGGAGAGACTGAAGGACCTCAGTATGTATACCCTGGAGGAAAGCAGGGAGAGGGGGATATAATAGAAACATTGAAATACCTCATGGGTATAAATAAAGTTCAGAAGGGAAGCATTTTTCAGAAAAAAAAGGAGCTCAAGAACAAGGGAAAATGCTATTATGCTGGAGGGGGTAGACTCAAGGGAGATGTGAGGAAGTACTTCTTCACAGAAAGAGTTGGGAATGCCTGGAACAGCCTCCTGGCAGAGGTGGTGGGGGCAGAAATGGTAATGGGCTTCAAGAATACATGGGGTAGGCATAAAGAAACCTTAGAGGTGGGGGGGGTTAATACCAGAGATCAAGTAGGGTCTGCGGTGTTACAGTAGGTAGGGAAAATGGGCAAACTAGGTGGGCCAAGCTGTCCTTATGTGCTGTCAGTGTCTATGTTTCTGTGAGCTGTCACAGATTATCCCTGTCCTAATGAGCCATTAAGTGCTGGCTGAGTACCCCTAAAACCCAACTGTTCTCTTCTTCACTTCCTGCTGTGTTCAAGCTCTCCTCTTCTCCTCCCTTTATCTCCTGCTGCTTTTATGTTTTCTGGGCTGCAACTCTTGTCTGTCAGTTCATCCCAGTTGGTTGCCTGAGAGTTTCCCAATCTGTGTGTTCAGGCAGATTTGATGTGCAGGATGCCATCTAGGTTGTCATAACCAACTCAAGTTCTGGTTCTAGTCTAGAACTTTGAAAGAGTTCTAGGTTCTAATTTTTTAGAACGCCAACCCTTATTTTTTTTTTTTATTGGTAGTAAATAGTGAAGATAATAGTGAAATACATACCATGAAATTGTGGACAAAAAACATTTGTTCAACATAAGGGAATGAGAAATATGGATACCACTTTCATTCATTGAGTGGTTGAAGGCTATATATATAATAATGCTGTGAGTTCCCATTGATTGCAGGGCAGGGGTGTAATGGAATTAAAATCTGGAAGGGTATGGTCAGTGGTACCTAGAAAATTCTATTAAACCTCAATGTGTAGGGTATTTCTGGGGACAGGTTAAAGATGAGGTGAAATTGGTTGTATACGTGGATGATATCAATTTTTTTTTGCTAAAAAACAGACGAGTGTACAGGAAATGTTAGTAGAAATGGGGAAATATGCACATGTTCAGAGATCCAGTTTGAGTATGCAAAAGAGTGTGGGCTTCCAGTTAGGATCCAGTACTCCCCCTGTGACCAAGGTCTGTGGGATCATATGTGACTTTGACATGACTATAGCTAGGTTTATCTGTGGTTTCTTCTGTTTGCTAAACCCAGCCACTTACACGTGCTGACAGGGCCACCCACCCACCAGTATTTTAAACGTTTCCTGCTGCACCTGGATTAGATTTGTTTAACCCCCTACAAATGGGGTTCCTAAAAAGTCTTCCTTGAACTTGCCTAAATGCTCACTGCCAGGCTGGTGTCCTGCATTTTAACAGTTTAAATGTGATTACCGGAGCTTGTATAGCCTCTATGTACTGTATCTTTAAGAGCTGCCTAATTGCAGTTTAAGTAACCTAAGAGGGAGGTTGTTGAAAGATGTAACTATTTACTGAAAATCATTTAGAGTGATAATTTTATTTTATTTATTTATTTAGTGTTTGTTTACCAGGTGGGTGCACTAGCAAGAAACTATTTTCAGGCACAACCCGGAAGAGTAGAGACAAAACTTCCAAAAACAATCATAATTAATCATGATACATCGTATAAAGTGCAGGAAATTGTGATACATAGTACAGATGACAAAACAGCAGCAATGTGACAAAGAAATTGAGGTAGTTTGACCAAAATAGGCTCTTTAAATTAGATTAAGACGCAATATAGTCAGGTCAGTGTAGGAAAATTGAGGTGGTAGGAACAACGTATAGTAATTAATATTTATACAAAAATTACACAATACGGTCAAGATTATGCAATCAGGAACTGTGCAAGTAATTAGGAGAAAAAGGAGCTGTGAGGGTGATGGCCCCCATACATAGATTGATAGGGGAGGACCTTGGGAGAAAGGTGGACAAAGATTATAGGATAATCTGGAGGGAGGAAAGGAGGTGGGGGTAATGAAGGAGAAATGAGGAGTGAAGGTGGAGAGAAGGAGTTTCAGAGACAGGGTGGGCCTTAGGCTCCTAGATGAAATGACAGGCAGGGGGTAGGGTTAGAGAGAAGGGCTAGGGTGGTTTGAAACAGGAGCATATGTAGGAGGAGAGGAGATGTTGTCGGAATTTTTTCTTAAAGGAGTTGTGAGATACGAATTGGCGCAGGGTTATAGGCAGTGAGTTCCAGTAGCGAGGTGCATGACAGGCAAAGGCATGACCCCCATTATTTGTGCGATGTCTCTGAGTGAAAACAGGGATGTTTGCCACAGAGTGCAGTACATAGTGCGATTTCTGGTAAGGAAGGAGACAGGCCAGTGAATTAGAGGTGCAGGACCTGATGATGTTATCGGTAATGGACCCAAGCGCATAGGACCTAAGTTCAAGAGGGGGGAAGCCATCCTAGATCACAGTAGAGGAGACAATGATGTTTGAGCCGGGGGGAGCTGGATGCAAAGTGACAGATATTAATGTAGCTAACATCCAATTTGCAGAGACTCGAATTGCTGGCAGAGACACACGTAGCGACCCCGTAGATGAGGGAGGGAAGTAATATTCCACGAGCTATGGCGAGTCTAGCTAAAGGAGGGAGCGCATAGCTAGTTCGGTAGGCGATCCCGAGTTTGGAGTTAACCTGCTTGCAGATATTATGAATGTGGAGGTCAAAACTCAAGGACTGGTCAAGGGTGACCCCAAGATACTTGAATGAATTTACAACACCAACAGACGAGCCATCGTGGAGGAGACAGAAGTGTGTTTGGGAGTGTTTGAGTTGGGACTGGAGCCAAATAACATAGCTTGGGTCTTGGCTGAGTTTAAGACTAGTTTGTGATTTTCAAGCCACTGTTGTAGCAGTTGGTAATCACTGGAGAGTTTTGTGTTTGTCCGCAGTGTTTATTGAACTGCAGTACAAGACAATGTCGTCCGCATATAGTAGGGAGGAGGTATTGAGGAGATTCGCGGTGATACTATTAATGAAAATGGTGAAAAGCAGAGGGCCTGAGATAGACCCTTGAGGAACACCAATGTTGATGGCATCTTTATCAGAGAGGGTGGAGTTGAATTTCACATACTGAGATCTATTAGACGGGTAGTTCTCAAACCAGTTTACAGCATTTTGCACGAAGCCAAGAGACTTTAGGGAAGCGACGAGGAGGGAGTGGTCGACAAGGTCAAAAGCCTTGGTCATATCAATAAAGATGGCCCCGGTGAGCCTGCCAGAGTCCATAGCAACTAAGGTGTCAGATGTGAGTTTGAGTAGGGTGGTGGTGGTACTATGGCCCTAGCGGAAACCATGTTGGGCGTCAGTTAAGAGGTTGTGTTTTAGTAAGTCGGTGGTCTGGGTAGCTACTATTTTCTCAAGTATTTTACTGAGAACGGATAGAATAGCAATAGAACGGTAATTCATTGGGTCAAGTGGGTTTCCTTTTTTGAACACGGGTAATTCTAGCCATCTTCCAGATATCCGGGATAGTACTTTGACATAGAGAGAGGGTAAATATTCTAGCAAGTGGAGCAGCTGTGGGAGTGGCCAATTTTAGGAGCTTAGGTTCTAAGTTATCAGATCCAACAGCTGTGCACTCGAGATATTTCTTAGAAGACAGAGAACCACACTGGTTTGGACAGACCTGAAATGGAAAGTATGCTTGGGGAGTTTATGGTGGGGTTTGACAAGGTAGGGAAAGTGGAAGTATATTGTGTGAGGTTAGCAAATTGACTGTTAAAGAAGTTTGCAATAGTGAGGGTTGTTGTGTACAATGTGTGCCATTTAGAGTCATGTTATTTGGGGTGGATGATTAGTTTGAGCCCAGGAAGAACTTTATATTGGACCAGAATTTTTTGGGGTCCCCCTGGGAGTCTATTAAAAGGGTTATTGCAGTAAGAGCTTTTTGCTTGTTTGATTTCTTTCTTACAGGCATTTCTCAATGCTCTGTATGCATTTAGGTCTGCCAGATGACCCGTTTCCTTATGTCAAAGCCAGATTTTGTCCCTCTGTCTTAATTTAGACAGTAAGTCAGATTTTAGCCAGCGCATCTGCTAATTTCTAACCCGCCTAGTAACGAGTTTGCAGTGGATTTCTTGCAGTTCTAAGAATTTACCTAGGAAGATATTTAGGGCTGTCTGGACATCAACTGTGCTGTAGAGAGGGGACCAGTCAATGCAAGCTACGTCAGACAAGAAGGCCTATGAGTCAAAGTTTGCAAAGTTGCGGAAAGTAATAAAGCGGGGCTTAATAGGTTCGGGCCTACCTTTTCCCCAGACACAGAAAGTGGGGGAGTGATCTGTGATGGTGTCAGATAGAATTCCTGTATCTGCAATATTCTTGGGGCGGTTTGTCATGATCTAGTCCGGCAAGGTGCTAGTATTTGAATTGGGAGCAGTTCTGGTGAGCATTGGGATAAATTGATGCAAGTTAAAACTCTTTAGTCTAGTCAGTGCTGTCATGTGTGAGTTACCCAACCAGTTTATATTGATATCGCCTAGTATAAGGACTTCATAATTTCCAGAGAGAATACCAGTTTGGTCCAGAAGCTCATCCAGTCCTTTTAGGCCATTTGTAGAGGGATTGTAGGCACAGACAATATGCATTTTCTTAGTACCAAGAGAGAGGAGGGTGTGTAGTGCCTCACAGTGGTTCATGGGGCTAAGTTGATTTTAGAGAGCTGGAGGTGTGATTTATAATAGATGGCTGTCTCTTTCCCCCCCCCCGGGGCTGGTCTGTCGTTCCTCAGCAGATTATAGGATGGCAGAGAGCACCGTGAGTTAGGGGTGGCTGGCTTCAGCCAAGTTCCAGTGAGGCACAATATATCAGGCTTATATTGTGTGGTCCAGGATTCGAGTTCCACAAAATTCCACTCGAGGCTCTGATATTATGGTGAGTTATACGTAGGCCTGATACAGTTGAGATAGGAGCAGCCGATGAGATTTGGGGTCCAGGGTTAGGCTGTATACCACCGGAGAGTAGGATGGCCAGTATGAGGAGGTACCATAGCTTACAATGCAAGAAGGGTGAGAGGGTACCGAATTGCAGGGGCCTGGAGTTGAGGGCAAAGCCAACTAGGTGAATCCAGATCTTGTTGAGAAGTAATGGTGTGGGATTGTGGCATACTAATGGAGTTACCAGTAAGTTTGAGAAAGTAAAGTCGTAGTGTTGATAGTGCAGGAGAGCGGATTTGGTCAGGGGGACCCTAGAGATAGGTGCAATAGAAGTGAAGCAGATATGAGCAGTGTCAGTATCACCTGCTTGATCATTTTCGGCCCTGACATTGGGGAGTGTTTAGAGGAAAAGTAGAGATTGCTAGCACAGTCAGTATTACTAAGGGTAATTTAAATAACAAGGAGTAAGAGGACAAAGAGTGAGAGCGGGAAGATTGGCAGAGCAAGAGGAGGGAAATAAACCAGATAGGCAGGTCATGAGGATATGGCCAGCAATATAGGATTTACAGTGGGTCAGCACAGGCTGCAGTGTGGAACAAATCTAGGAATAGCAACAGGACAGTGGACTGGAGGCTGCAATGTATAAGACTGAGGTGGCTGGGAAGAGAGGAGAAGGGAGAGATGATCTTTATCAGTTCTAGGGTTACTAAAGAGGAAGGAGGTGGGATAAAAGTGATGTCAGCAACAATGCAGAACTGTTATGAATAGAGCCGTTGTAATCACATGGTAGTAGGGAGGGGCAGATGGGCACTGAGAGTCAGGTAGTATTGGAGGAACCGTATGGTCGGGGACAGAGAGAGTATTTAATAGGAGGCCTGGGTGGGGGTGGGGGGGGTCAGGAGAAAACCCACTGCAAGAGTTCAGCCCCTGAGCCTGGAGCTCTGTTTTGGAAGCCGGTTTGCAGGCGCGCCATTGAGGAGCCTGGAGATAACCGTTTGACCAGTCAGGGCTTAAGTAGAGAAAAGGCACCAGTCAAAAATCCGCCATTAGTGGGCTGACTCAAACAGCAATACTTGCAGAGGAGTCCGGAGGCGGAACCAGGAGGCGGCAGGAGCTGGTCGGGAGTCCTCGGTGATGGCGGCCAGGGGAGATGGCCGACGCACCGCCCCGCAACAGCAGTCGCTCGGTTGGCCTTACAGCTTCTGAAAAGAGAGCGGGAAAAGGAGAGTAAAGGATTCTGAGTCAGGGTGGGAGAGCTGGCAACAGACCGACAGCAGGGGGTGGGGTACTAAAATTGAGGACAAAGAGACAGGTATTAGTAATTAAGCGTAAATGGTAGGGAGTGGTCATAGGGGCAACAGGGTAAGTGTGGGAGATCAATTTAGTTTGAGTATAGACTTCTGAAGGGGTGGGGTAGGAGATGGGGTGGATTTGGCAGCAGGCAGCTGAGAGGGTTAGGGAACTGAGAGAGGAGGAACAGTGAAAGGGCAGAGGTCAGGCACAGTGAGACTGGGCAGACTAAAACACAAGAGAGAATATGAACTATATTTAGGCAGTTTCAGGTAGGCTTAATAGTGATACAGGGCAACAAAAGCAAAAACAAAGTAACCTAGTGATCGTAGTGTGAGAGGTAATTTAAGAGCTCTAAAATAAGCCGTAGGGCTGACTATATAGATAATGGCAATAGACTTTAAATACAGCACAGTTTCACAAGCACAAAAGGGCTAACAAGTACGCATATTAGTAAAACCCACTGCAAGAGTTCAGCCCCTGAGCCTGGAGCTCTGTTTTGGAAGCAGGTTTGTAGGCTCGCATGTCAGGAGCCTGGAGATGACCGTTTGACCAGTTGGGGCTTAAGTAGAGAAAAGGCACACCAGTTGAAAAGCCGCCATTAGCGGACTGACTCAAGCAGCAATACCTTGCGGAGGAGTCCGGGCAGCAGATCCAGGAGGGCGGCAGGAGCTATTCAGGAGTCCTCGGTGATGGCAGCGGCCAGGGAGACAGCCGGAGGCGCCGCTGCAACCATGAGCGCTGCTCGGTGCAGCACTTAATGATAATGTAGTTTGTCTAACCTGCTTTCTTTGTAGCAAGGACTGTTTTGTTTGTCTCCACTATCTTGGTCCTGGACTGCAAATTGGATCAAACAGTACTGGTGGGACCTAAAATGTAGCCGGACTACAGGAGCTGTCTGAATTCAAAATCTGTAGGAACTTTAGTTTGGAGCTTTTTTGCACCTTTTTTGCAACTGAAGGGAGGGCTCTTGCTTTGACTGACAGCCAAATCAGCCAACCAAATCTTGGGGAAGTCCTGGGCTGCTTGCAGTTTTCAGTTAGAACTAATCTGGAAGCTGAGCAAGAAGGAGCTGTAATGTTTCTGAGCAGCAATCCTGAACGGATTTGCATGGGAGAACTCTGAAAAGGCTAAGTTTTTTACCTGCATGCCGGTGTGCTGCTCCTGAGAGGGGAGAGAAGAGAATTATTTTGAACTAAATCCAAGTTTGTGTGACTAAAGTAAGCTACTGAAGTGAGCCAAGCTCAACCTGAAGAAGACCGAATATTTTTGCTGAATGCGATCGGCCTGTCAGGAGTTCTAGCTACCCCTAAGCTCCCGGTGTGTGCAGAGACATTGTGCCCGGGGAACACTTTGCCTGGTACAGTAGAATTCCCGTACGTGTAAATGTGCTATGAGCTGCTAGTGGGTTGTGAGTTAGTTCCCCACTGTGTGAACTGTGTTCTGCTTGCTGGAAGCTGTATCCAGCCCAAAACAGACTGCTTCCGAACTTCTCTCCATGCAGTCTGGGCTTTGCCAGACTGGCCCAGCCAGACTACCCACTGCACAGAGAAGCCATCAACGAGAAACCTGCCTGGGGATCAGCCCCCTACTCCACGCTTTAACAGGAACGACACCTCTGCGACTTGTGTGGGCCCTGCTTTTCCTGGCATTCCAGATCAACCACCTGCAGTCTTGATTTTCATCTAGCCTGTGTCCAGTCTTGGGTATCGTGAGTAAATACCAGGGTAGCTCAGTATAACAACAGTTTAATCTGAGTGTATCATCTGATTGTCTTGTTTCGTTTCCTTTACGAATTGAGCACTCTGGCTCCAGATTACAAATATTGTGTACTGTGTATGTTGTGTTTTCCATCACAGGGCCACAACCAGCTGCAACCCCAGGCAACTGTCCTGGCTAGCCCATCTCTTCCCTACCTGGGTACCCAGAGATGGACTGTGTGGGGAGACTTGAGCGCATGCATAACTGCTTGATTGATATAACCTTTAAGCTAATTAACCTGATTTTTCCCCTTCTTTATTCAAGTCCCCTGAATAAATCAGATCTAACCTTTTCTGCATGGAATCTGACTGTGGTTCCAGTTTGTGCTTAAAGTACTGTACTGTTGCAATTTGCTGTGCATAACCTTGTTTTACAGGGGGTCCCCAGGGTCAAGCCAGAGGAACCCTCCCTGGTGGTAAGTGCAAACAGTGTGGGTACTTGTGTGGTGTACCAGGAGTATTGTGAAAGTGATTATTGTACAGTGTTCAGGCCACTAGAGGGGAAAGAGGGGGGTTACAGTGTCCCGGAGGGCTGTGTCCAGGTTAGCTTGACCACTACCAATCCTGACCTCCGGGTGGAGGCACCCGTTTCAGAACTCAGGCCCCTTAACCTGCTACTAGCCAAGCAGGCAGGGGTAGTAGCCCTTGGGATAGCACCACCTAGGAGTTGCATCTTGGAGGCTCACCGCTGGGATTTTGTGTCTTTTAGTGGCCGAAACTACAAATTATTGTAAAACATAAATGGCTACCCCAACAGAAGTGGCTGTACACCAGTTGGTGGGGTGGTGTACTGGGCAGGAGGTCGACCCCCAAAATGCTGTACTTATCCTGGATATTCCCCTGGGTACCAATAAGGACACTGTAGAAGGAGTACTTTCCAAGGTTGAATGTTTACAAAACCCTGTGGTGGTGGGTCAACGGGCTAATCTGCTTGCACAAAGTTTCATGGCGTTAGTGTAGAGTGTAAGGACCCAGTAGACAATTCCAAAGTGCCACAGACTATCACTCCCGAAGGAGCTCTCACTGCATGGAGAGTAATAACTAAAGACAGTAAAGACCCCGGGGAGAATGAGCCCCCCCCCCACCACCATCTGAGACTTTTGAGGAGAAATTTGCTAAGTTGTTGCTGGAGGAATGGAAAACTGTGGAGGACTAAAGAAACTATACCTGCCACCTGGGGTGTTCCTCCCAACACCCCTCCGCTCCAGCACCCGTTATTGCCCTCCTTCTGTGCCCGTGCCAATGCTGGTCTATGTCTGTACCTGCCATTAGTCACGACTCTTACCAAAGGTTGAGAATCTTCTCTGGCACCCTCCCCCCCAAGGGGAGGATGATTGGGAGACCTGAATAGATTGTGTTGCCCCTTTGGTACCTGAATGGCAGTGTACGAAGGCTGAGAAACGGAAAAAGATCTTAGAAAGTTTGAGGGGTCCCGTCCTAGAGGCCATTAAATTTCTGAGGTCCACAAACCCTGTTGCATCTGCCCAGAAGTACCTGTCTGCACTCAAAGGCAATTTTGGGAGCATTGAGTCAGGGGAGAACTTGATGTGGAAATTTCGAGGTACAAAACAATGGCCAGGGGAAAGTTTGTCTGCATATGTTACTCGTCTGGAAAGAGCGCTGCAAGAGGCTTACCAAAAAGGTGGGGTAGCCGCCAGTGACTTAAACCATGTGAGGCTGGGGCACATACTGCAACATGCAAAACATTCTAAATTGCAGCTCCTTCAATTAGGGCTCCCAGATAGAAGGGTAACCCACCAGACTATTGTGACTCGATAAAAGAACTCCGGAGGTTGAAGATGAAGAGGGTATTGTAATTCTAGGTGAGCGCAGCCCAAGTGATCACGGCATCGAAGGCCCTTCCGGGACCAATGAGGGTGTGCCGCCATGGGATGAACTGCTGAGGGAGTTCAGGGAAACAAAAAACAGTCTCTTTATGAAGGCTGCTCCTGCAAGTACAGGCACCGACCCTTATCCAACTGCATCTGCTATAGGGGTGAGGGTGTCCACCCAGGCATCTCCTGCTGACAGCAGCTCGAAACTCAATGTCTTGACCATAGAAGTAAGAGAATTGACGACTTGTCTCCAAATGTTCACCACACAGCAGACAGAGATGGCACCAAGGTTTTCAGTTGGTAGTACCACACCCCAGCTCCCAGAGTGATGCCTGCCACCCCAAATCCCAGAAAACATATTTTGCCATAATTGTGGGATGGATGGGCACATGAAGAGGGAATGCCGTCCACAAAAGACCTAGATAAAGTTGTATACATGCTTCAAGGAGAGCTTGAGAACTATTCAGCGGTCAGGAGTACCAAAATGACCGCAGTGAGGGTTCAAGAAGTAGTAACTCAAATCCCTATGTGGCTAAATCATCTCTACAGGCCCTGCTGCTGTCCTCCAGACTGGTCCAAAATAGTGCCTTCAATGGAGACTACGTGGCTGTGAATGGTATTCCTACTAGAGGAGGTGCGGACAGTGGTCTAGTGACCATTGTATTTAAGGACTGGTATGACAAACACTTATCTGCTGTGCCCTACAATCCCTGGAAGGCCTGGTGTGGGGGCTGAGTGACAAGTCTTATCCCTACCTAGGATAATGTCCGCCTCTGGTTGTCATTTCCTGCAGCTGTAACTGGTGTAGAGGAGCAAGTCGAGACACTGGCCTTAGTGTGTCCCCCTACTGGACTGCATGATGGGATTCCCCTGTTAAATGGGACCAACGCCCATATGTTTGGGAGACTGGCACAACTCTGTCACGAGAAATAAGGGCGACGGACTGGGGGGGCCCTAAGAATTCCTGCTCTGATCAAAAGGGCCTGTGATTTGCAACAGAACCCAAAGGGAGTGGACCAGGATGAACCGGTAGGAGTCGTGTGGGAGAAGGATCCTGATTCAGTGGTAATGGCCCCTAACGCCCAGTGTACAGTTCAAGGGGAGGTCCGCCTCCGCAAAGATGTTAAGAACAAAATATTGATGTTGGACACGCCAGGGGGAGATCCGGGTAAGCGAGGATGCACCTAGCTACGGTACACTGCACAGACACTGCAGTGTTGCCCAGCAACAAGCACTTCTGGCAAGACAGATAGTTACTCCCACTTGTTTGATTTTGGTGACTCCCTTGCCAGCTGAAATGGAAGACTAGAATTAGCCAGAAACTTGCCTAGAGAGATCAAGTGTTTTCTTTGAAGGAATGGGACGGGATGTGTCCAGGGTGAGGAGACACATACGCCTGCACGATAAGCGGCCATTTCGAGAGAGGTCTCGATGCCTAGCCCCTGCAGACATAAACGATGTGAGAAGATGCTTGCAGGAAATGCTCGCGGCTGGTGTGATACAAGAATCCAGGAGCCCATATGCTTCTCCCATTGTTGTTGTGCGTAAGAAGAACGGATCTGTGAAAATGTATGTTGATTATCGAACTCTGAATCGGCGGACCATCCCCGATCAATACACCATGCCCTGTATACAAGATGCTCTGGATTATTTGAATGGGAGCAAATGGTTCTCGGTGTTGGATCTTCGTAGTGGATATTACCAGATTCCGATGGCTCCGGAGGACCATGAGAAGACAACCTTCATCTGTCCTTTGGTGTTCTACGAATTCCTGAGAATGCCACAGGGTATATCGGGCGCTCCAGCCACCTTCCAGCGACTGATGGAATGAGCGGTGGGAGACATGAATTTGCTGGAATGCCTGGTGTACTTGGACGATGTCATTGTGTTTGGGAGCTCCCTAGAGGAACATGAGTCGACTGTTCAAAGTACTAGACCGACTGGAAGATTTCGGCCTCAAGCTGTCCATCGACAAGTGCCTGTTTTTCCAAGCCTCTGTAAATTATGTGGGGCACATAGTGTCTACAGAGGGGATAGAGACTGATCCTAGTAAAGTTGAAGCCTTGACTACTTGGCCCCTGCCCCACAATTTGAAAGAGCTACATTTCCTGGGATTCTGTGGCTACTACTGCCGGTTCATAAAGGACTTTTCCAAAGTGATTCGGCCACTCTTGAATCTTACCCAGGGTTACCCTCCTACCAATCACAAATACAAAAAAGGGTCCATCAAAGAACCGGACAAAGCATATTTCCACCCAGGTGAACTTTCGGTTCCCGTTGGACACCTGACTGTGAAGCAGCTTTTCACGAAGTCGTATACCATCTCACCCATGCCCCCATCCTCACTTATGCTGATCCCACCAAACCCTATGTGCTGCATACTGACGCCAGTCTGCAGGGTCTAGGAGCTGTACTGTATCAAGACCATGAGGATGGTTTGAGACCAGTGGCATTCGACAGTAGGAGCTTGACCCATCATGTAGTGAAACTACCCTGTGCACAAGTTGAAGTTCCTTGCACTAAAATGGGCTATTGTCGAACCAGTTTCATGATTACCTCTATGGGCAAAACTGTTGGTGAGGACTGACAATAACCCGTTGACCTATGTACAGACTTCAGCTAGTTAGGCGTCATGGGGCACGTGGTATTCTGCATTGTTAACATATGATTATGTTGTCGAATACAGACCAGGCCTGAATCCTATTGATTCTGACGTCCTATCTCGGAGGCCCCTTTCCAAGAGCGACTGGGCCAGGCTGTCTGAACCTGACATCCGAGCATTGTGCCAAAAGTTTGATAGAAATGAATAGATGCCTACGGACACAGCAGACTGCTTAGATTACTTGGACCCCTGTGACACCTGCATACCGGCTGCGTATTGCCACTTCTCTGCTCTAGATATTAGTGCACTACCTCAGTTTGACAATGGCAGCATTCAATGGGCTCAATCCCAAGATTCTATGATTCAGCCAGCACTTGACGCCCTTCGTGCAGGAAAAGATGTGTCCAAGTTGCATTCCTCTAATCTGAGAACAGCTTTATTGTTTAAAGAAGGCCCCAGGTTGAAGCTGCTTAATCAGTTGTTATATAGAGAGACTGTAGATCGGGGTGGCCAAATAGACAAGCAACAATTGGTCCTGCCCACAGCCTGCAAAGATTTGGTACTGAGGTCCCTCCACAATCATATGGGCCACCTCAGTATTGAACGGACCCTTGACCTGCTACGATCTCGATTCTGCTGGCCTAAGATGGGGGCCGATGTTGAGCACCATGTAAGGACTTGTAATCGCTGCCTGCAGAGAAAAGCCCTGCCTCAGAAAGCTGCCTCCCTCGTCAACATTACTACCAGCACACCAATGGAACTAGTCTGGCATAAACTTTCTTGAGTTTCGAGCCTGATCAGCAAAACATTGGCAGTTTGTTAATGGTTACAGAATCATTTCACATGGTATACACAAGCTTTTCCCACCAAAGATCAAAAAGCATCTACCGAGGCCAAGGTGCTAGTGGAAAATTTCTTCATCCACTATGGTGCTCCCCAGTGAATTCACTCTGATCAGGGCCGGGACTTTGAGAGTCGGCTAATCAAAGAAATGCTGTCTCTATGGGGGGTGCAAAAGTCAAGAACCACCCTTTATCACTCGCAGGGGATCCTCAACCTGAACGCTTTAACGGCACCCTACTAGACATGCTAGGCACCCTCCACCCAAAAGATAAACATAAATGGAGCCAGCAGATTAGCACCTTGGTACACGCATCAGTTACACAAAGAATGATGCTACCGGGCTCTCTCCCTACTGCCTCATGTTCGGGAGAGAGGCCAGGTTGCCTGTTGATGTCTGCTTTGGGGTTTCTTCCAATGAGGTCTGAGCTGAAGATTACCTGCAATATGTACAAAAACTGAAAGCTGAATTGAACCATGCCTATCAACTGGCCCAGACAATGGCCGCCAAAGAAATCTAGCCAAAAAAGAGACATGATAGAAAAGTAAAGGCTCAAGAGCTTAGGCCTGGAGACCGTTTAGTAAATTTAGGATTGCATGGTAAACACAAATTGTTGATCGATGGCACCATCTTCCCATGTCATAGTTGGAAAGCTGGATGATTTGCCAGTGTACAAAGTGCCCAGAGAATAACTCCAAAGCTGTCAAGACCATGCACCGTAACCACTTGCTACCTATTGGTCACATTATAATTGAGGCTGAACCCACCGAGATTGATTCCCCTGACCAGTGATCATGCTGCTGCAAGAAAGAAACAGTCAGCCTGCCCCCATGGCTGATTTAAGACTTCCCTCAGCAGGCCCAGAATGATAGTGATCAAGTCTAACTCAGTTGATGTGAGTGTGATAATGCCTATTACCCTCATATGAACTGAGCAGCTGTTTCTTGAAATCCTATTTTGAATTATGGGATGAAGCTGGGCCTTCTGGACTGCCTAACGCCTCAGCATCATCCTTTGGAGCCAATGCTCCCAGAAGGTGAAGTACAAAGGTCGCGTCTGAGGATGCTGAGTCTTTGTGTATCGTGGAACTATATGATCGGCCTGAAGCAGAGGCTGATGGTATGAATCTTCTGGGTGACATGCCAGAACTTGAGAAACACTATGAGAGTGCTGAAAACCCTTTCAGTGCCAGAGTGTCTTCAAAATGAGCCAAGTGTTGTAGAAACAGAGACTACAGAGCAAGTGACTGACAGTGCTCCCAACTTGGACATTCCCCTTCATGGAGAGGCACCCCTCACAAGTGATGAAAGCATCAAGACCATTGCTGAAAGTACAGAGACTGTGGTTGTTCACCTCAGAAAGACTGGCCGAGCTGTCAAGCCAGTGGTGTGCTTCAGTTACGATTCCCCCGGGAGGCCAGTGGATTTGCCTCTCAATGTAGTCCACAAAGGTATTTATGTCTCTCAGAGCTCACTGCCCAAATTGAGCCTGACGGCCCATTCCAGGTTACTTGTTCTGCCCTCTCACCATGGTACCCCTGCCCCATGCAGCCCCAAGTTAGCTGATAGGGAAGGGCCCCCTTTTGTGGTGCTTACAGTACAATCATTGATTACATGATTCTATATAGTAATGTTCAATTTACCTGTGTGAAATATGCATAATGTATTGTCAGAACGGAAATGATATAGTGGAGTACATTGAAATGTATAGTAAAGTGACAAGTTATGCCAATTGATGAATCTTATAGTACTTGTATAGCATGCTGGTGGTATAAATGTCTTGTATGTGTTGCATTTTCAATGCTATGATGGTACAGACTTGACGCAGACGCCAAGTTTTCCCAGGCAGGGAAGGGTGTACCCCCCCCTACAAATGGGAGTTCCCAAAAGTCTCCCTTGAGCTTGCCTAAATGCTCACTGCCAGGCTAGTGTCCTGCATTTTAGCAGTTTAAATCTGATTACCAGAGCTTGTATAGCCTCTGTGTACTGTCTCTTTAGAGCTGCTAATTGCAGTTTAAGTAATCTGAGAGGGAGCTCTGTTGAAAGATGTAACTATTTACTGAAAATCATTTGGAGTGATAATGACAAAGTAGTTTGTCTAACCTGCTTTCTTTGTAGCAAGGACTGTTTTGTTTGTCTCCACTGTCTTGATCCTGGACTGCAAATTGGACCAAACAGTACTGGTGGGACCTAAAATGTAGTCGGACTACAGGAGCTGTCTGAATTCAAAATCTGTAGGAACTTTAGTTTGGAGCTTTTTTTGCACCTTTTTTGCAACCGAAGGGGGAGCTCTTGCTTTGACTGACAGCCAAATCAGCCAACCAAATCTTTTGGATCTTGGGGAAGTCCCGGGCTGCTTGTAGTTTTCAGTTAGAACTAAGCTGGAAGCTTAGCAAGAAGGAGCTGAACTGTTTCTGAGCAGCAATCTTGAGTGGATTCGCATGGGAGAACTCTGAAAAGGCTAAGTTTTTGGCCGCATGCCCGGTGTGCTGCTCCTGAGAGGGACAGAAGAGAACTATTTTGGACTAAATCCGAGTTTGTGTGACTAAAGTAAGCTACTGAAGTGGGCCAGGCTCAACATGAAGAAGACTGAATATTTTTGCTGAATGCGATCGGCCTGTCAGGAGTTCCAGTTACCCTTAAGCTCCTGGTGTGTGCAGAGACTTTGCGATTGTGCCTGCGGAGCGCTTTGCCTGATACAGTAGAATTCCCGTATGTGTAAATGTGCTATGAGTTGCTAGTGGGTTGTGAGTTAGTTCCCCACTGTGTGAACTGTGTTCTGCTTGCTGGAAGCTGTATCCAGCCCAAAATGGACTGCTTCTGAACTTGTCTTCATGCAGTCTGGGCTTTGCCAGACTGGCCCAGCCAGACTACCCACTGCACAGAGAAGCCATCGATGAGAGACCTGCCTGAGGATCAGCCCCCTGCTCCACGCTTGAATAGGAGCAACGCCTCTGTGACTTGTGTGGGCCCTGCTTCTCCTGGCATTCCAGATCAACTACCTGCAGTATCGATTTTCGTCCAGCCTGTGTCCAGTCTTGAATATCGTGAGTAAATACCAGGGTAGCTCCCTATAACAGCAGAATCTGAGTGTGTCATCTGATTGTCTTGTTGTTTCATTTCCTTTATGAACTGAGCCCTCTGGCTCCGGAGTACAAATATCGTGTGCTGTGCATGTGGTGTTTTCCATCACAGGGCCGCAACCAGCTGCAACCCCGGGCAACTGTCCTGGCTAGCCCATCTCTTCTCTACCTGGGTGCCCAGAGGTGGACTGTGTGGGGGGACTCAGAGTGCATGCATAACTGCTTGATTGATTTAACCCTTAAGCTAATTAACCTGATTTTTCCCTTCCTTGTTCAAGTCCCTGAATAAATCAGATCTAACTTTTTCTGCATGTAATCTGACTGTGGTTCCAGTTTGTGCTCAAAGTGCTGTACTGTTGCTATTTGCTGTGCTTAACCTTGTTTTACAGGGGGTCCCCAGGGTTGAGCCAGAGGAACCCGCCCTGGTGGTAAGTGCAAACAGTGTGGGTACTTGTGTGGTGTACCAGGGGTATTGTGAAAGTGATTATTTATTTGTATAGTGTTCAGGCCACTAGAGGGGAAAGAGGGGGTTTAGAGTGTTCTGGAGGGCTGTGCCCAGGTTAGCTTGACCACTATTAACCCTGACCTCCAGGTGGAGGCACATGTTTCCGAACTGAGGCCCCTTAACCTGCTAGTAGCCAAGCAGGCAGGGGTAGTAGCCCTTGGGATAGCGCTATCTAGGGGTTACATTTGAGTGCAAAAAAAATCAATAACTACATTTGTTTATTCATTTGAAGACTATATCATCACCAGCATTCACCTGGTCACACACTAGGTACAGTGCAGTCAAAGGGAGCTCAGCCGGAATGATGGCCAATGTGTCGTGTAGGAGTCGTAGATATTTTTCTCTCCTCCCCAAGTCCTGTCACCCAAAATATTTTACATTTATTTAAAGGAAACATGACATGTGAAGCCCTACACCTTTGTGGGGCAGCCCCCGACTGGCAGATTCACATAATAAGTATAATTTTTACTGGTTCCACGTCAAAACGGTGAAAGCAAAATGGTGCAGGAAAAAAGGGTGCAGCACAAACACCAGAAAACGGCATGGTCCTAAACTGTGCTAGATTAGATAAACTAACTCCAGAACCACGCATGCTGTTATTACGCCATGGATTTTGTTCGTGTCATTTTGCTTTCATTGTTTTGATGGGACACTATTTGTACCTCAGTGGCTTTTTATGGTTTTGTACTTTATCTGGTTGATTCTGCCCGGTATGCTGACTGTCCCTGTTGATCTATACTCTGTCATAGTATAATACCCAGATCTGTACATCTCAAACCAGAGTTATTAATAGGTCCAGCCATAGAGCTGTACTATATATGTTCCTGTGGCTGCTCCCTGCTTCATACATCAGATTTGGGACAGCCACAGTAGGGTGTGGGATGTGTCTCTGCTGGCACTCAGTTCAGTATGCCAGCAGGAGGGACTTTCGTTTTTTTCTGGTACTTGTGGCAGGATCAACCAGATAAAGTACAAAACCATAAAGAAGCCACTAAGGTAAAAGTTGTATTCATTATGTAAAACTGCTAATCAGGGACTGAAGGGTGGGGCTTTGGCCCATGGACGTTTCCCTTTCAAGATACCACACAATGAGTTCTGCGTGGCACATGGTTAAACACTGGGTACAGTGCAGTCAGAAGCACTGCAGCAGGAGTGATGTAAGTATGCCACATAGGAGTCACAGATAGTTTTAAATTTAATATTTTTCTCTCCTCCCCAAGTCCTATCATCACCTAAAATATTTCTGAGAGGGGAAGGAAGGAAACAGCGACCCTCCCCATCTCCAGTCCCCCGCCACAGTTTATGCCATTGCTGCTTGTCCCACCAGTCCTTCCCAAATTTCAATCCCTGCCTTGTTTTTCTTTGAATTTAAAACAAATGTTTTTTCTTAGGCAGTTCGGCATGACTAGTAGCGAGTGACCCTCCCAGGTAGTTCCCACCCCGCCTTGCTTTATGCCACTGTTGCATGCTCCACTAGTCCCTTACTCACTTCTCAAATACCAGTCCCTGCCTTGTACTTCTTTGAACTTAACACATTTTTTAGACGAGCACTACTAGCAGTGACCCTCCCCACTTCACTTTATGCCACTGCCTGGCTGCCTGACCCACAAAGCCCTTCCTTCTTGCAGTTCTCTCCTGCCCCCAGTTTTTTTTGTTTTTTTTTAGGCACTAGTGCCCCTGTGAACCCCGCATGTCTTGTCTCTCTGATTCCACCTCTGGAGATGGCACCTGTGCTACTTGTAAACACAAGAAATTCCAGCACCACTCCTCACAAGGCAGACCACAAACAGAAGAATGCTGTATGCAGGTGGCCCTGGCCGTGGCTCAAGCACGCTTCATGAGGGGCATGGTGGGCAGTCTTCCCCGTAATGGGTGATGGCATGCCAGACGTGCAGGCTGCCACCAGTGCACTGCATGTTTCATTGGTACATGTGGCACGGTCCTTCACCTTTGCTAGCACCCCTCGAGCTGCAATATCAGCGACATCAGGCACATGGTTGTGGTTGGCAGTGTCATGTACCACATCCTCTCCCCGCGTATGCACCTGTGCGCGGCATCACACCTTGTCATACTCCAACGCACTGTCACGTATGGTCATGTGCACATGCTCCATCGGTAGAGGTACCTGGCGTGGTGCAGCAGGGTTGCACCTTCTGTGACTGGACGTGATACCAGCTGCATGTTCACAGCCAAGGTGGTTCACAGATACTGGATGCTTGCCCCACAGTGTGACCTGCCTTATATGGAGACTGGGCTGGGGCAGAGTGGCAGCATCTGTGGCCGGTCGCCCCCCCCCCCCCCGGCTGGGATGTGTGTTGATGATATATGTCTGCACTGTGGCAATATAACGGGCAGGCAGGCCACAACAAGGGGCAGCTGCTTACACTCGGCATAGCTCATTGCATGCTGACTGTGTGGGCGGACCTGCACAACAAGGCAACAGGTGTGGCAGTGTACTACTACTAAAGGGGCCGCAGAGGTCCCACCCCCCCACACACAGCATAGAGTACACAGATGTCCTCTATTCGAGCTATGCAGGATTCCACAGGTATGCTCCATAGCCCGGTGTGTCCGTCTTCCCACCATATGTGTGTGAACACGCTTCCCGGGACCTGCATGTACATGGGTATCTGGGGGTGTACTCTAGGTAAGGCATCAGGGCGTGGCAGGCGAGGGACTCCAGAGACCCCCATGTGGCATGTCAACCTCTGGTAGCACTAACACAGCATGCGTGGCCCACTGTGTGAAGCCAGCTGTGGCCCAGGAGACGCGTGCCACTGGGAGGCATACCTCTCATCCTGCAGCCTCAGAGACAGTGCATCAGGGTGGTCAGACGCATGGTAACAGCACATCCGCTAACAGCCCCACACACTGTAGTGTACACAGCCCCATCCTGTTGAGGCCTACACTGTGCTTGTCCTGGCAGCCATATGGACACATGGTACGTCCCCATGCCTCGGCCACACGACTGATGGATGTTACAGGGGCAGTGCCCTGTGTCTGTACAGGTCCCGGCCTGGTGTGTGCCTGTCCCCGTTCGCATCACCCTTGTCCATTCACGGGGGGGGGGGGATGCCTGGGCCTGCATGTTGCTTATCCCCCCCTCGTCCCTTCCCTTCCTTTCCTCTAGTGCTCAGCTGTTCCTGGTCCCCTCCTCCACCTGCTCACATCGGTGTGTCCCTCTGTCTCCGTGGCGACTGGTTTAGTACTGCTGCCTTCCGGCCACACTCTTAGGACTCCGGCGGAGTTAGTAAAATGTAAATGTGGCTTACCTGGTGGGCCCCTCCCCGCTCAGGGGCTGCAGCAGAGTGCACTGTCTTCAGCTAGTGGTGAGCATCCGTGGGCCTGCAGATGGTGGCGGCAGCATACCAGGGTATTCGTCCTGTGGCCGGTGGGTGTGCTGAATCCCCAGCTCTACTGCGGCATGTTTGGCGGCAGTGTTTGTGCGGTGGCGGGTGCAGGTCCTGAACTCCTGGCTGTTGGCGATCGCTGGTGTTTAGCGGTGTGTGTGCACACCCGCTACGGGAGCTGCTCGGCAGTGCATGGCCTCCTTTCCTTCTGGACATTGGAGGTCGTGAAGACGCAACAGCATGCATGGGAGGAACACCCGTAGAAAGAAGATACTGGGGATGGGACCTGTTTCAGTTGGAGCTGTTTAGCTCTGCTCCCACTTGCCATTCACTGAATGGTCGTGCGCTCATGTGCACCCCCCCCCCGCGCGCTGTTCTGGTCTACGCTATTATGCCTCACCGCCCTGCACTGTTCCTGCATGTGATGAGCTGCACCATGCGCTGTTACTGCCATACGCTAAGGTGTCTCAGCTGTTTTACTTGCGCCTCATGGGTTTGCTAATGTGACCTGGTAGGGTAACCTTCACACGTGTCTTCTCCTGACTTGGTTTGTTGCTGCCTCAGTCACAACAGCTCAATAAAATTAGATATAGTCCAGTGCATAAAATGATTTTATTATTAAAATTATTCTTTAGTCTAATAGTAAACAAGCTGATTAAAACAGAATCTGTGGGTGTTTTAAATAATCACAGCTCAACAAACCTAGCGCCTCTGTTATTTACACACGGTACATTAAGTAAGTAATAATACCCCACAGGGTGGGCATTATTGGGATATAATGGACTGCCCAGGGCCGTAATGAGTTATCCCCCTGGAAGGTCTGTTATATCCATAACGCCCACCCTGTAGGGTATTATTACACTTAGATAATGGGATTTTATTAGTAGTTTTTATAAAATAATGATTTCATTTTAAGAAAGTGGAAAATGTTAGTAAAAATGCAGAGAAATGTCTGGGTATGTAAAATAGTCCATTTAGTGCCACTAGAGGGGCATGAAATCTCAGTTTATCTGTTTGAATTATGTGGGTACGTATGGTTTCGTTGGGAGTGAGAGGCTAAGGTGTAGAGTGGGAATGGTGGCGTCTTGTGTGACACAGGAGTCAGTAATACGGAAGTCAGACAAGCTGTGGAGAGAGAAACAAAAAACGTACTTCGTTTTTTTTTAAAAAACAGAAATGGAGGAGCAGGAGTTTTGTTCAAGTTGTTGGTACTGCTCGATTAGCAGTGCTGGTAGTGGCAGTTGCAAGAGGGTACGTGGCTTTTGGACTTGTTAGCACCGGACTGAGGAGCGGCTTAGTGGGGGGGAAAAGAGCAAGAAAAATAATTTTTACCTTTTTGCAGATTGATTTCAAGATTGGCTGTATGTGGGCATGCATAGTAAAAAAAAAAATATATATATACCGGTTGTTGGTGCGTGGGGACAGGGATATCTGGAGGTGATGGGTACTGCAGGGGCGGGACTTGTTATTCAACAAGCCATTGTTAAGAACTAACGGCCTGGGTGGCAGGCTGATTCAGCCAGTCAGGAAGCGAGTTTGACTTTACCCATTGTCTAAGGCTGTACAGTACACTAGTGCCCTTCCTAAGGAGAACAATATTAATGGCCAACCCTTATAACGGACAAAATCCAGTCACACGGATGTGTCTGTTTTAAGTGGGTTGCACTGTATGTTTGAGACAGCTTTTTTTAAAATATTAATATATTATTGAAGGGCCTATTGATGGACCCCACATCGACGCTTAGGTCGGAAGTTATATAACGCCTCATGGGCAGACTTGATTAACCATTGGTCTTTTTCTGCTATCACTGTACTTCACAAACTTTGTGGTTGTTAGTTTTAAAAGTTTTCTGTACTGAGAGCAGCGACTTCGCAGCACTCAACTATAGAAATGACAATATATTTATGTGGCTTAAAGCAACGAGGAAAAAGTGGTTTCTGTACTCGAATTGGTTTGATTGACAGCTGTATCATAATTTTATTTATTTATTTGAAAATTAGTAACCGGAAAGACGACTGAGCCATGGCTTATTTCCAGGTGTTACCTGGTGTAAGGAGGGGGAGAAGAAATTAACTTCATACTTACTGTAATTTGCTTTTCTATTAGCTCCAACATTGTCAATGGTAATGAAAACAAGTTGGTATAGTGCATCCCTATCAAAGGAATGGCATAGCCCAAGCTTTAGAATGTTGGGCATACAGTATTCTAAGCAGCAGCAACTCCCCAGTCACTACTGACCTCAGTGAAAGTAGCTACACATTTGCCTATATCATAACCAATTACCTGTATGCAACATTCCTTAATACCGTGAATAAAAGCTGTCTTACCTTCCTAGCAGGCATCCGAGGAAGAAAAAATGCTCTCCATTGGATTCAAGGTTTGGACGATTCTGTTCTTCTTGCAGCGAAAGACAATCAGTCAGCAAGCACACTTAATACCAGTCACAGATCTGGGAAACTGAAGTCAAGACACAGAGGCAAACTTTTTTTTTTTTTTTTTTTAAACACTGAGTTCAATGAGACTACCTGCAACAGGAAAAAACACCTCAAGAAAGAATAACAAAACCTGTTAACCGGTGGTTGCAGACTGCTTGAAAAACTTTAATCTTTTAAATACATAAGTACAGCGCAGCAGAATAGAGAGGAGTCTGAAAAAGTAGGGGATTTGTACCAAGCCGGACCACTCCTGGCATACCGGATAAGGTTCTCCCGCAGGGGCCAGGCTTCTGGGTGGGCCCCATTGACAATGTTGGAGATAACAGAAAAGGAAATTACAGTAAATGTGAAGTTAATTTTGTCTTTCTGTAGCGTTCCACACTGTCAATGGGAAATCAGAACAACTGGGTTCTAAGTAGTAGTACCCAGAAAAAAATGGGAAGGGAGAGAATATTATCCCATACGCCAGAAACAACAGAGAAATTACTTGCAATTTGCTGTTTGCAGCACTCTGCGACCAAAAGCTGTATCAGCAGATCTCTGAAGATCCAGTTTGTAATGTTTTGTGAAAGTGTGGACGGAAGACCACATAGCTGCCTTGCATGGCTCTAAAACGAGATGCTTCGCTTCTCTCTGCCCAGGAAGTTGCCATCGCCCTGGTGGAGTGATCCTCTTCTTTTTCATGACATAGGTCTTAGCAATGCAGGCCTGCACCCACCTAGCTAGGGTGGTCTTAGAGGATTTTTCACCCTGCTTGGCTGCTTTCAGAACAGACAATCTGACTTTTGAAACTCAGTCATCCATTTAAGGTAGATCCTAACTGCCCATCGCAAATCCAACTTGTGCGATTCCTTCCCCTAGGGGTGAGAAGGTTGCAGACAGAAGGATGGAAGGCATATTTTCTGGTTCACATGGAAGGCTGTGGGGGACTTTAGGGACCAAAGACGGGCCATCCTGAGTACCACTTTGTCTTTATGCATAATAAGGTGTGGCTCCTTGGAGGCAAGGCCTGGTATTCACCAACTCTTGGCTGAACACATAGTCACTAAGAAATGCACCTTGTAGGACAACACGTCCAGCGATACAGATGATAGCGGCTTAAAAGGCTCCTTACAGAGAGCACTCAAAACCAGATAAAGATCCCATGGGGAACCAGGGATCGAAACACTGGTTGGCTCCTGCCAACTGCACGTAAAAAACAAATAACCTCTCTATTAGTTCCTAGGGAGAACCCCAAGGATGCTCCGAGAGTGGAAACCTGACCTCTCAGCATGCTCAGCGCCAGCCCTTCTTTACACTTTCCTGTAGGAAATCCAAAATCTGTGGAATTGAGGCATTGAAAGTCTTAAAATCCTTCCCTCTGGCCCAAAATGAAAAGGTGGTCCATACTTGAGTGTAAGCCATCAAGGTTTCAACTACTTTTTTAGAGAAACCTAGTTTTAGGAGCCTCCTCCTTTCAGGAGCCAGGTTGCAAGCTGCAGTACTCCTGGATCTGAGTGGAGAATGGGACCCTGTAACAGAATGTCTCTTCTCACCAGAAAACGGAAGGAAACTTGCTGAGCTAGATTCACCAAGTCTGAGAACCATGGTCTTCTGCCACTCTGGAGCAATTAGAAGGAAGTTTCCTCTTGAGTGTCTTTATTTTTGTAAGACCTTTGGAAGAAGAGGCAGTGGGGAAAAGTATACGCCTGCTGAAGGCCTACTCTTGAGTCAGAGCATCCACTGCCTCTGCCTGTGGACACCGAAAACAACTGAAGAACCTTTAGATCTGAGCATTGTGGCTGGATGTGACCAGATCTGCGGTCGACCAAACTGGTTGCTCAGGAGTTCAAACACCTCTGGCTTCAACTGCCACTCTCCAGGGTGAACATTTCTGCGACTTAGTCAGTCCTCCTGAATGTTCAACTCCCCTGCCAGATGAGCTGCCGACAGAGAGAGAAGATTCTCCTCTGCCCAACTCAAGAGTTTGGAGGCCTCTCGAAACATCTCCCTGCTTTTTATGCCTACCTGATTGTTATGTACACCACTGTGATGGCACTGTCTGACTGCACCTTTACTGCATTCTTTTTCAGCATGGTCTGAAACTGAAGTAGAGCTAAGCGGCTGTAGAGATGTTCCTGTATTGACCAAGTCTGCTGAGTGCGAAGTTGGTTCAGGACTGCCCCTGACCCATGCAGACAGGCATCTGTTGCGAGAATTAACTCTGGGGAAGGTTCTATCAGAACTCCCTTGCTGAGATTCTGCACATTCACCCAAAAACTCAGGGAGTAACGAAGCTGAGGGGTAAGCGGGACTCTGGCTGGATAATCCTCCAATGATATATCCCAGGCTGTCAACAAACCCACTTGAAGAAGCTGCATATAGAAGCAAGCCCACGGGACTGAATCTATCACTGCCACCATGAGGCCTAGAATTTGCAGAAGACTTTGGGCAGAGGCCGATGATTGATTCCTGAGCCACTGGACATCCGACAGTAATGTCTTCTTCCAGGAAGGTGACAGAAAAACCTTCCCTAGTTTCGTGTTGAAGACTGCCCCAGATATTCCAAGGCCTGAGATGGCTCGAGAGAGCTCTTCTCCCAGTTCACCACCCAGCCATGCAACTCCAGGATCTCCAGAGTCCTGAGATTGACCTCGTTGCCAGAGGCAACATCGGTTCATGAATGAGCAAGTCATCCAGATAAGGATAGTCATGATGCCCTTCCTGCCAGGGTTCAGCCACCAGGACTATCAGCACCTTTGAAAAAAAACTTGGAGCTGTTGCCAGGCCAAACAGAAGCATCCTGTACCAAAAATGTTGGCCCAGTATCGGGAACCTGATATACTTTTTGTGGGACTGATGGATGGGGATGTGAAAGTAAGCATCTGTCAGATCTGTTGAAGCAAAGAAGTCTCATGGCTGAATGGCCCGGTTTATCGACCTCAGGGATTCCATCTTGAAAGTTTTGTGGTGCACTAACTTGTTCAGATGCTTCAGATCCTGAATCAGTCTGAAACCCATTGACTGACTTCTTGGGAACTATGAAATAGATCGAATAGAACCCCTTGACCTTGCACGCTTGGCAGGACTGGTACAATGGCCCCAATTTAAATGAGGTGGATCAGGGTCTCTAACACCGCCTGGCATTTTCCCACATGTTTGGAAACCGGGAACGATAGAAAACATCCCCTTGAGGGAACTGTTAAGAATTCCATGGCATAACCCAGGTGAAGGATTTCCAGAACCCAGGCATCTTGACATTGATTGAGCCCATCTTGAGATAAACTTCTGAAGTCTTCCACCAAGGAAAGGGGGGCAAGAATGGGCCCACATACCTTCATTGCGAGGCACCAGGCTTTTGTGCTGATCCTACTCCGTGACACCTGGCAAAGGCTCCTCTGTTACCGTGACCTTTGTTACCTGAGTAGGCTCCTCTATTTCTCTGGTTACCAAAGTTCCAAAAGGGATGAAACCCCCCTCAGGACTGCCTGCACTGGCCATCACCTTGACCCCTTTGGGCTACTGTGGCTTTGCGCTGTTTAGATACTGGAAGCTGGCTCTTCTTGTCCTGAAGATCCTTCAAGATAGAATCCAGGCTGGAACCAAACAATAAGTGTCCCTCAAAGGGAAGCAGTAGTAGTAAAAGTTTTATTCTGAGAAAATTTTCCAGAAAAGGATAGCCTAGTTTAGCTGAAGCTTATTTTCAGTGGGATCTAGCAACAAGAAAATCTAATTCACAAAAAGTTACAACAATACATAATAAGGACTTTAAGAAGATGGGGAAATTTTGGGCAGGCACTGGCAGGAATGCAACCACACATGGATGCAGAACAGAAATGGGACAGCATAAAGGAAGGCTGGCAGAGACAACAGAGTCTTGCACTAGGAAGAAAGGCAAGAAGGGAAAGGCATAGAAACCCAGTTGGTTGACACAGGAAGTTATGGAAGGGGTGAGGGCCAAGAGGGCAGCATTTCGAAAGTACAGGAAATCGGGAAGGGGTGAAGATAAGGATACATACATGGGGAAGTCCAAGGTGGTTACCAGACTGGTCAGGGTGGCCAAGCTGTCCAGGGAGCTGAAACTGGTGCAGAGAATCAAAAGTGGAGAAAAATACTTATTCCGCTACATCAGATAAAGAAGAAAGAGCAAGGATCAGCTGGTGAGGATAAAGAAGGACGGAGGGTAGAGAAAAAGTGGAGCAGGCAGAGGCACTGAATGAATAAATCTGCCTCTGTATTCACGCAGGAGAAGGGGCAGATACCCCAGGCAGTGGGGTGGGTAGGTAGGGGAGGGCACGACAGATGTGGGATTACAGAGAGCAGGGTACTAGATGGGTTGAGGGCATTAACGGTGGATTAGCACCTGGACCTGATGGCATTCACCCTAGGGTACTAAGGGAGTTCGCAGAGGTCCTGGCGGGGCCACTGGCCAACCTATTAAATACCTCCCTGGACACGGGATGTGCACCACAGGCCTGGAGAATGGACCATGTGGTGCCCATCAACAAAAGTGGTCCAAAGGGTGAACCTGGAAACTATAGGCCAGTGAGCCTCACATCAATCATGGGGAAAGCTCATGGAGACCATACTAAGAGAGGCTAATGAGCCTTGGAGGAAAACGGTCCAGGATGATCAACAGCACGGATTTATAGTGGGCAGATCCTGCCACGCAAAACCTTGTAGAGTACTATGACTGGGTGACGCGGACTGGATAAGGGCCATGCAGTGGATGTCCTGTATTTGGACTTCAGCAAGGCCTTTGATTCATTGCCGCATGGGAGGTTGGGGGGGACTGGAATATGTGGGGGTGGGACCAAAAATGGTGAAATGGATCACAAACTGGCTAAAGGGAAGGCAGCAAAGGGTGGTGGTGGGAGGGGACCTCTCGTCACCGAGAGCGGTGACGAGCGGAGTACCACAGGGATCAGTACTGGGACTGGTGCTGTTTGGGATTTTTATTGCAGATATCTCACATGGGATCCAGAGCAAGATCAGTCTGTTCGCAGACAATATCAAGATGGGAGCTGTGGTTGAAGACATGGAGGGGTAGAAGGGGCTGCAGGAGGACCTGACTAAGCTGCAAGAGTGGGCAGAAACACAGCAGTTGGGGTTCAAAGCCAAGAAGTGCAATGTTCTGCACTTTGGAGCCAGGAACCAAGGGAGGGATTGTCACTTGAACGGGGTACAGTTGGGGAGCTCCACAGAGGAGAAGGACTTGGGAGTGATCATTACGGGGAGCATGAACAACTCTGCTCAGTGCAGGAAGGTGGCAACAAAAGCCAACAAAATGCTGGGGTGTATTGCAAGAAGGATCTCCTCCAGAAGGAGGAGGTTATCCTGCCCCTGTATAGGTCATTGGTCAGGCCCCACCTGAGTACTGCATGCAGTACTGGCGCTCATTCTTGAAGAAGGACATCAGACTGTTGCAGGAGTGCAGCTGAAGAGCCACAAAAGATAATCCAGGGATTGGAGAGCAAGCCTGCAAGGACAGGGTGGGACAGCTGAATAGAAACACAGAAACATAGATTTTGCCGGCAGATAAGGACCGCTTGGCCCACCCAGTCTGCCCATTTCCTTACCTAATGGATAAGCTGCAGATCCTAGTTAACCAGCAGCCTACTTCTTCCTACCCCCACCCCTAGAATTGCTTTCACGACTTGTCCCATGCATGCTTGAATTCCACCACTGTTTTTGACTCCACAACCTCCTCGGAAGGCCGTTCCATGCATCCACAACCCTCTCTGTGAAAAATACTTCCTTAAATTACCTCTGAGCCGCCCCTCTATCTTCAATTGTGCCCCTTGTTCTTCCACCTCTTTTTGAAAGATGCTACCCTCTTGGACTTTGTTGATTCCCTTGAGGTACTTGAAAGTTTCTATCATGCCCTCCTTTCCTCGAGGCTATACATATTAAGCTCCTAAGTCTCTTCATATGTCTTCCGGTACAGACCCTGCACCATTTTAGTTGCCCTCCTCTGGAAGGAATACTGAATATGTATTCACTGGAGGAGAGGAGTGATGGGGGGATATGATCGGGACCTTTAAGTATCTGAACGGGATAAACAAGACCAACACAGAAGGGATTTTTCAGATGAGAAGGGGGAGGGACACGAGAGGGCATGGGCTGAAATTGAAGGGGGAAGATTCAAGAGGGAGATGAGGAGACTTTTTTTCACGGAAAGAGTGGTGGACAAATAGAACACCTGACGAGTAAGATGGTGGGCAGTTTCAAGAGGGGATAGGACAGAGTAAGGGTAAGGGATACGGGGAAGGGGGGTGCAGCTGCGAGATGAGGGGCTGGCTACACACTCAAGCAGACTCGATAGACTATGAGGCCTGTTTCTGCTGGCAATTTCATATGTTCATACAATACAGTATCGACATCGAAATTTCATATAAAACTAAACATGCCAACTCAAATACGGCAATTTTTTGGCGGCATAGCAGCATAATAAATCCAAGTTTTAATAGTCCTCCCGGATATAATACTTTTTTGTGGTCTCAAATGACCAGGTAGCTTATTCCATAGCTTGGGGCCCACGCATACAAAACTGGACTTGCCCTAGCAGATTTCATAACTGGCACATGTACTCAAAAATCCCTGATGTGTGCAGGCCCTCCCTAACACTTCTTTCTTCTAATAAATCTATCATTTATTGGGGCATTTTCTTCTGTTTATTTCTATTGGCTAGGTGTAATACATGTAATTTAAGGGAAGGCTAAACAGTGTTGCCTTTGAAGCTTGATTAGCAGCCCAGTGTCAGCCACACGCCCCTCATGGCTGAAGCAGTGTGGTATGCCGAACGGGCTGACGGGCGTAAATTCTCCACTGTGAAATCGCCAAGAAAAGTGGAGGCCATGGCTGCTAACTGCAAAATGCTTGCACCTTCTGAGTCAGGCGGAACAAAACTGGCCAGAGCAGTGAACCAAATGTTTAAATCTCTGGAAACAATAAATGAAGCATAAGACTTATGAATGTTCATGCCATTAGAGGCGAAAGCCCTCCTGCATGCAGTATCCACCCGCTTGTCATGCGAATCTGCTAGGGCCAGAGAGCCTTCAATAGGCAGGGTGGTGTATTTGATTGAATTATAGACAGCCTTGTCTGACAGTGGAGGAGCTTCCCATTTAGAGATCTTTTCTCTTAAAAAAAGGAAAATTCCATGACTTTGGTTTGGGAAGATACTTTCTGTCATCCACACATGCACATTCTTGCTGAGTAATTTAGTCACAGTGAATAAAACCTGGAAACATTTTGGAGCAGAGGAGGACGAGACAGAATTGGATTGACATCCGCTTTCTCCACAGACAGCTCTAAGTTGTAAAATCTACAAGTCTCAGCTATCAAAAGGACAAGGACTTATTGTCAAACGGGGAATCAGTATCCTTTTTAATACTACTTTATTGTTTTCCAGAGATAGCAAATCGTACAATACAGTACATTACTAACATCATTGTGTTCAATAAAACATACTGGTTAACTTCATTCAATCAGAAGAAAGATTATATCCGGTGAAAAAAAAAGAAATACATTCTAACATTGCCCTAGGACTTCAAACCTTATATTTTAGATTACCAAACCTTATTCAGGTCCCTTTCACTGAATATAAATGCAGAGTTTCTGAGACCCTAGACTTAGTTAACCTTCCTTGATAGAATGTTTTAATAAAACAATTACAATTACAACTTTATCAACTAATTAATCAAACTATGCTACTGCAGTCTTTTATAGTTTCTCCATTGTATTCTAATTGAATTATTCTGTAATTAATCTACCATTTGTTATCCATCTGATTTTAAACAGTGTATGTCACTCCTCTGCAAGTGAAATGACAATCCTGACCCCCAGTGTACCAAGCACACCGCTTGGCCCTTATTGGGGGCGGGGCTTCAGTTGATTATTGTTCCCAAAGGAGATGACTCTTCCCATCTCTAGTTAGGATTACCCATCAGAGCCCTTCCAGAGTATCCACCTATTCCACCGATTCTGGAATGCAGTACTTCTCTGTTGGACCATGAAGGTGATTTCTTCCAGTTGTTGAATCTGTTGGACAACTACTTTCCATTCTTTTATGGTTGGGGGGCTACTCTGAAGCCACTTTCTAATTATAACTTTCAGAGCGACTACTGCTAACACCTGCCAAAGATATACAGCCTCTCATCCCTTTATTCCACCCGGGATCTCTCCCAGTATCGTATTCCCAGGGCCCAACTCGTCTTGTATCTGGAATATCTGGCTCAAGGAGTTTTCTATATCAACCCAATATTGTTGTAAGGTTGGGCAGGACCAGAAAATGTGTGTATGTGTGGAATCAGTGTCCTTGACTTGGGCTCCATCCAGTCTCCTTCCTCTTCCTCCTCAGAGGGGATGTCCTCCTCATCAGAGAGCAATTTTTTAATGTCAGGCGCTTCCCCAAGATTCTCGAAACCCTCGTCCTGGTCTTCTAAGAAGTCAGTGTCAAGGTCTGCCTCCACACCTGATTCCGCAGTCTTTTCGTGCTGTGACTCACCTGGACGTGCCTGTGTGGGCCCCCCCCCCCCCCCCCCCCCAACCTGAGGGGCCCAGTTTGGGGTTGGGTGCATCTGCTAGGATGTCCTGCTAAACATCGGGTCTCAAAAGCTCACCCAAGAGCAACAAAAGTGATTTTGGCAATTCTGGTTTGCTACTGCCCATAGAAGAACCAGGCGCCTCTTTCCCAGCTCGGAGGACCGAGTGGGGAACTGCCGTAGAAATATTTTGCTGAGCAACACAGTGAGGACAATAGGAACCCATGGGGAGGGCCTCATCACCCTTTTGCAGGATTTAGATCATTTCATAATTAATGGTCTCTAATAAGCCATGGTGACAGGAATAGAAAGTTGCTACAGAAAAAATAGATAAATATATTAAATAATAAATAATTAGCCCTATAGCTTGCGGGCTAACAAACTCTCCACTGAGCTGTATACAGTGATTTGCATACCAAAAGCACTAAATAGGCATGCATGCTCACTAGTGGTTGCAGCAGGATGTCACAACATGTCACGTACAATAGCGCACTAGCAGGGTGAGGTGCACCAGTAAGTGCACAGCCACAATAGTGCAGTGCAATTAATAGCAATTACACAGTAACACGCCTCATGTTAGGCATACGTGCGCACCATGGGTGCACGCCTAAAATACAGGCAGTAAAATGGCTTGAAGGAGGAGTGCACACCCAGCCCCAATGGCGGCCGCACAAATGGAAAACAAAGGGCTGTGGAGAAAAAAACACACAAAAAAAACCCTAAAGTACACCAAAAACACACACACAATAGCTTCAGAAATGCACTAAATGCATAACTTGAGGCTGAGGTGGGGAGGAAATAGGAACTGAAGCCAAAATCGAAGAACCGCCACAGAGACCCTGCACTCCCAGAACAATAAAAAATTGTACCTACTTGTGGCACCTTTTTCTTTTTCTAAATGGAGACCATTAAATAAATACCCTGCCAGCACTGTGGCACTGGGGATAGGGATCATGCGCAAGCTGGCAACCTGGGTTCGTGCCCGGCGCGGGGAGTCAGGAGTGGAGGCTGGCGGGAGGATTTGGATGCATTGCCCTTCAGCAGCCCTCGTGGCTGGATTCAGCCTTGGCTTGGTAACGGGGAGACCACATGCCATATGTGTAGGCAACAAGGATGTCATGGCATGCATCCATCAGGTGCGATAGAAACAAAACAAGGAAAATGGCCACCCATGCCGAACAGATGACGGCAGCCCACCTCCCCTGGCCACAAGGTCAGGAAGCCCCCGAGTTGCACCCTGCCGCCCGACCAAGATGCAAGGGGGTACCAAAGGGTGCCTCGATCTCCCCTCCTGGATGCCTCCCACGGGTAAGGCCACCCCCCCCCCGACGAAAGGATACGTCGGGACAGTTGGGCAGCGGGGCAACGGACAGCAGAAACGGGGAGCGCGGAGGAAAGTTAAACTGGCTGCCTGAAGGAGTGGGCAGCTGGGTTGGAAGGGGGATAAACAGAACATGCAAAAAAATACCCCAACAAGGCAGCAGTGACTCCCAGTCTGCGCAGAGAATGAGAAAAAGGCAGGTTAGTCAATTTGAAAGCTGCAGCTTAACAGGTACGATTTTAATTTAGGGGTGCTCCCTGGAACAGGCAGCCCCAACCTGCTATGCAGAATTGCAGCCCCAAAGGAGTCTTGAAATCTTGAAACTTGAAAATCTTGAGAGAAGATGAAAGTAGCTCTGTCCTCTTCAAATGGTATAGCTAAATTGGGGAGTTCTGCTGCTTGGAATCCTCATGTGCCCAACATTCTAAAGCTTTGGCAATGTTCCTCTGGTAGCCTTACACTACACCCAATTGTTTTGATTACCCATTGACAATGTGGAGTGCTACAGAAACAGGAGATACAATGAAACATTCACAGTAATCACTGTTTGGTACAAATAAAGTGCAAAGTGCAATATAGCATGGTACAAATGCAAATAAAGGCAGCAACGCACATCAAGCAGCAGTAATGTATCAACAGAGAGACCAGCACAGGGAATGATGGTGGAAACAAGATAGGAGGTAGGGAGCCTGATACAGGCTACGATAGAAGCCAAGAGGAAGCCCAACATCGTGGAGCATGGGGCTTCAACAGGGAGGGTCAGGAAAGGGCGACAAGAGCAGATGGGAGCATGGACGAGTTTCAGCTGATTCCTGAGGAGCCAGGGGACAGGGAAGAGACTGAGGAAGGTGGGGCAGGTTCCAGATAGAGGGAAGGCGATAGGAGAAGGGTGATTGCCCACCAGAGGAGTGGAGGGTGGAATGGAGAAGGTCTGATCTCTGGAGTGGAGGGAGTAAGAAGCAGGGGATTGAAGAAAAACAACTCTTAATTTTGGTGCAGTTAATATTTTTGCACCTCTATAAACTTGGTGCCTGCTGAATCGACTGTAACAAAATTTACAGGATCCAGGGATCTGTAATTTTCATGCCTTTCAGATTTCAGGCAAATTGGTTGAATAGAGGCAGAGTTATTAAGGTGCAAAAGTCGAGGTTTAACATTAAAGTGCTGACTCGGCGCTAATATACAGGTGCCACCATGCGTGTATAATACAGTCTTATTGCAGTTGCAAACTGGGGCTGCCAGGTAGCCTAGCAGGTAGCCCTACATGTTTCTGTGCTGGTGACCCGAGTTCAGAAGTGAGCTCGGGAACCAGATGGGCGGTCTGAGGGCTAGAAATGCCCTGCTGCTTGGCAGCACTGCCAGCCTGGGAGGGCAAATGTCAGGTTCTGCCGCTCCAGCGACCCCTGCACTGGGCCAGGGAGCTTGCTCCTCTGCAGGGAGTGCCAGTGACATGTCGAGGCCTGAAGAGCCTGACATCAGGGGAGGTGGGAGGGGACAAAAAATGGAAAAGGCAAGTAATGCAGACTTTGTGAAGCCCTGCCTGCTTGCCTCCTGCCCTGACCACCTCCTGATCTGGATTTGTTCTCTAGAGAGGTGGATGGCCCTCCCCCTCCTGGCCACACCGTGGGGGGGGAGTCCGAAGGGGCAGGTGGGTTCGGGAGAAGTGGAGGTCGGTTGGGCACAGTAGCGACAGGGATGAAGGGCCTCCTGCTTACTCGCACAGGACAGAAAAACCTTTATGGCAAAAGAAAAAAGTTACCCACAGAGGTAGAAATAAAGTTTATTTTTTTAGAAATATTAAAAAGGATAGACCATAGTTCAGGCTAGGCAGTAGGATTCCAGATACTGACTACACAGAAACAGATGTGTGTCAGCAGAACACCTTGTAGTCTATAGAGTCTGCCTAAATGTAGAGGTGTTTACCTTTATAAGTCCAAGTCCCCCGACCCCACCCCTGCCCCCCTGATCATCCCCTTATACCTATCCCACCCTCTCTTAAAGCCCCTATGGTTTTAACATTAGCCACATTCTCTGGCCACTTGTTTCAACCCGCCACATTTAGGCAGATGCGATAGACTACAAGGTGTTCTTCTGCTGACACACGTCTGTTCAGGTGTATTGGTGGGTATTTGCTGGAGGCCTATCCCTGGTGTAATCAGGTGCAAGGAGCATCCTCTTTCCACAATGAACCCCTGTTATACTAACCTGTTAAATATTCATGTAACCCTCTCAAAAGTTTTGCCCAGATGATGTGGCAGGCTCTGGAAAGGAGAATGTATCTCTAACCTTTCTGCATCTTTTCTAGTATCTCCTTTGTTTTGTTGGCATTAAACAGAGTCCCCTGGCTGCTGTACTTAGTGACACCAACTCCTTCCAAGTATCTCCCCTCCCATACCTAACCCTTGTGAGTGCCTTTTGCACTTATGAGGCCTGTGGTGGGCTGTGAGTCTCAAGGCTTCCCTTTAATTCAGGCAGGCCTATCCCAACATCTTTCTTTATCCACCGAGACACAAGAAAATGTATGTACCTCTGTCACAAACCTTGGGAGAACACTGTAGTTCTATATTGGTTATTTTGGTACTAGATTTTGGGTGTTAACAGTTTCATGTCTTTGTCATGCTTACAGGAACCATGAGTGCATTTGAGGTGGACTACTGAGCTAGGAGCGGATAGAGGGGAGAGCAGGAACTCGAACATGTAGAATTCTTCAGGTATTGATTATGGGAACTTTTTACCCTAACATCACATCTCCCGTCTTCTGGGGCTTTGCCCTTCATCCCTAACTAATGTTTTGGCTGGCATGTGAGTGCTTTTGGTGCCAAACAATCTCTTGTCTCTTAGTAGCACTCCCAGCCTTCACCCTGCCTCAAAAAGTCCACGGTATTCACCAGTGGCACCACTTCTCCGCACCCCGCCCTGTGCCACATGGAAGTAATTCCTAGCATCCAATCACAGCCCCATGCCAATCAATCCTTGGTGTAGCAGCCCCCACCCCACCCCAGCAGTTTGTAAAAACAGTGTGTGTATGGGACTTAGTAAGTGGCAGTTGCAGTTTAGGTGGCAATCTGCTGGTTAGGTGAGTGAAGGGATCCATTTGGGCATCATCTTGGTGATGTGGAGGTATTCAGTTTTGGGGGTCAGGCACTACAGGGCCACAGGTAAAGGGCTCCCAGTGGCTGCACAACATAGGAGGGGATATGACCGGCACTGGGGATGGGCATCCTGTGTCGTAGATGAACACCTTAAGCCAGAGTTACTAGCAGTGGGGATTGGCTCTGGCTGCTAGTTGTTTGTTTAAATCTTGAACCCATGGCACTGGTGATGGGATCCTGGTGCCACAGTAAGCAGCAGGGAAAGGAGGGGATTTGATGTGTGCTGATTGTGGCATGCAGGTTTTCACCTGCTTGTAATCACTGAGTGTGATACACCTTATGAAAAACAACTTTGAAAATGTACTGTGAATGCATAGCTAGTGGCACTTGTTTTGTTTTTAAACTTTTTTTATTTTTAAACTTTTCATTTCTGATATTCCATGAGTCACACCTTATGGGATCTAATGAACCTGCAAGTTCAAATCTGACTCATTTGTTTTTTTGTGTCTTAAAATGGATCATGTCAAGATCGGCCCATTGGAAGAAGATCTGGGTTGATGGGGTTCAGCCAGCGTTGAGGAAAGTCATGCATCAGATGCTCCAGAAGGGTGGGTGTCAGATTCCTGCTGCTACAGTACCTCCTGTGTTGCAATATTGGGAGCTGCAGCAGGAGCTTCTAGGAGGGAGTATGTCCTGTCCTCACCAGGCACCGCACCCGCCAGCCTGGACTCTTCCCTGATGACAGATTGATTCTCCTGAGGGACCTTGTCCAACCTAAGGGCCCCAGCATGGGCTGCAAGCCACAAGGACAATGCAGGGGTAAGTTAAGTCCCAGGAGAAGGCGGGAGACTGGGTTGAGTGCAGCAGGGAAACGGAGAGGGCCAAGGCCCAGCTAAGAGAAGCATAAAGATATTTTAAAAAGTATCATTTCATGTCCCGTCCCTTCCCCCCCACCAGCTTTAAAACTAATGAGACATAGAAACATAGAAGTTGACGGCAGATAAGGACCGCAAGGCCCATCCAGTCTGCCCATTTCTTTTTCTGCCTTATAAATGTGCTGTAGGCCTTTGCTCTGTCAGTGGCCTATCTATTCATACTCATTTGTATTGCTCCCTTATGCCTATCCCATGCTTGTTTGAAGCCCTGCACTGTATTCATAGCCACCACTTCCTGAGGTAGGCCGTTCCATGCATCCACCACCCTTTCTGTGAAAAAGAACTTCCTCACATTACCTCTTAATCGGCCTCCCTCTAATCTCATGCTGTGTCCTCTTGTCCTGCTATTTTTCTTATATTGAAACATGTTACACTCTTTCACCTTGTTAATGCCCTTAAGGTGTTCGAATGTTTCGATCATATCACCTCTCTTCCTCCTTTGCTCTAGGGTATACATATTGAGCGTTGTTAATCTGTTCTCATATGTCTTCTGATGCAGTCCCTGCACCATTTTGGTTGCCCTTCTCTGGACTGCCTCAATTTGGTTAATGTCCTTGTGAAGGTGTGGCCTCCAGTACTGCACGCAGTACTCCAGATGGGGCCTAACCAGTGTCTTGTAAAGAGGGATTATTACCTCCCTTAGGTTTAAAAGACTCATCCACAAAGGTTGTGCAGGACAATCCTTATATCCTCATAGCTGTAACTTTAGGGGACAGTGTCTCCATGGAGGCACAACGTAACTAAACAGATAGGTTAGCAGGAGGGTGGTACTCCTTGCTGTATAGCTTGTTGCCACTATTTGGGTCAGTAAGTGCTACCTCTGAGTGTCAACAGGCACATAAGCAGTTGCTCACAGATGTTGGACCTAGGATAGGGCTTTGTAGCAACTTCATATTTTCCTCTACTAATTGATTTTTTTTTTGCCTTGGTAGGTTGGAGCACAAACAAGCAGCTGCTGCAGAGGGTCACAGTCGAGGATTGCAGTTACATCCCATCTGGGTCCTTAGTCGAGCCACACTTCAGCTGCTCTGTGTGCTGGTGCTGTCTTGTGATCCGAGTTGACTTCATTTGGGACTTGATTGCAGGTAGCGGGTCCCAATCATGCAGAGGGTCTTGGATTGCCTTACTTGGGCTGCTACCTGCCACTCCTGTTTCACACGCAGCATCATTCAGTCCTGCCCACGTGGATGACATGTATACTGATGCCGCACAGCTGCAAGTGCACTGAGTGTGGCCATGCGATGAAGGCCTCCAGTATGGGTTCTTTTTGGCGACCTGCACCAAGAAACATGTCGGGGACCCAGACATTGAGGAGGTAAGTGGGGCAGAATCAGATCATCAGTCCAAGACAGAGAGAGGGTTTCTTCTGCTTGGGAGAACCACTAAATAATTCCACTAACGATGATCCCTGGTGTTTCAGACACGCATTTTTCTGATGCACCCAAAATGTTTCTAAGGCTGTTTGTTGAAACAGATGCATTCTTGTATGTATGAAACAATTATTCAAGTGATGATTTACCCTAATATGTCCAGGTCAGAATCTACACAGTATGACGTTGTGGCAATAAACTTTCACAGTAATGTCTGTTGGCATCTTTCGGACACTCCATATGCATATCTTTCTTGTATTGCTTTTGTTTCTTTCACTTTAAAGTGTATGGTGTTCTGCATGTATTTTTAATAGTTTGAATAGCTTTCAGACATGTTTAATTTTCTTTGGGTTTTGTTAGTTACTGTAGTATATGTAGACCTTTTCCACAACTCACAAGCCAGTGTCAGAGTTACAAGCAGTTTATTCCTCTATCTCTGGTTGCTACCTGACGTGGGTACTCGTGTACCCATATTATGACTACTGTGATATACCCATTACTAAGCTTGTACCACCAGTGAATTCCTGTAACACTGGTTGCTTTTTTAATCTAAGTGTTATGTACTGTACTGTTTTGTTTGCTGTGAGGTATTGCTCTCTTGATGAGGTGCCTTTGTAAATGAGTCTTTGACTCAAAGGTCTGTAAACCGGAGATCTAATAAATAAATAAATTCCACAGCAAAGTCACAACTGTCTTTTATTCTCAATAAAATGACTGCTGAGAGCTCAAAACAGCCATTTTATTGTCAGTAACATGATAATAGTGACATCAACACCCTACCTTACATGCTAATTGGTCTTCACTACAGCAATTATAAACAAATGCAGTGCAGGAGAGGGAGGAGGGGAGTTACCACAAACTTAACCTAGGAACAGAAAACAGTACCACTAAGGTCAGTCTGCTGGCATAGGTATAGCACTACCACTTGTAGTCCCAATGACCTGGGTTTGGGAGGGAACTCATGACATCGAGGGTCAGTTGGGGGAGGAGGAGGATCAAGCGCCCAGCACTACTCCCTCCTTTGGGGGAGGGTTTGAGGAGCCTGTTAATAGCTTGCCTCTACCATAGGCTAGGGGAAGGCAGCTTGGGACAGCCAGAATGCAGTAGGATGAGGCAGTCATTGGCGAGGTCACGCAAGAGTGCATGACATGCATCATGACGACACTGCATGCCCCCGGGAAGAAAAAGTGAAAACTCTGACTGGCAGGATAATGCCAGACACCTGCAGGCCCTGCACCCGACTATCTGGGCTAAGCCAGCTAAACTGGATTCGACTTGAAGGCGGGGGCTGGGGAATTCTGCTGGGGTGGGGGGATAAACACTGGGGAAGAAGCTGGCAGATAAATCCTTCACAATATAGGGGTGATAGGACTGGGTTGTCCAGGAGATGGAGGCCACTCGGAAAAGGACAAACAAAAAGAAAACAGTACCACAAGTGTTTTTCCAACATATGAAGCATATAAGAAATGACTACAAAAGAACCCCAGAGCAAATGCACTGGGGCATGGGTTATCCCAGAGGATATTGGCCATACAGCCAAATTTGAAAGAAAACACAAATTACACATACCCCAATAATGCAAAGCATCATGGGAAGCATATGTTTCATCCTCATTTGGGCTCATCAGTGTGCCATATCTGTATCTCAGCCCAGGGAGAGGGAGCCAGCCACCCTATAGGGGATCTGATTTGTTTGGGTCATGGCAGCCCAAAGTAGAGTGAGAAGAGAACTCAAAAGAACCCCAGAGCAATGCACTGGGAATGGGTATCCCGGAGGATATTGGCCATCGCTCCTTCACTGATGAGTCCAATGAGGACAAAACGCTGTCTGTGTTTGATGTTCTCAGCCTTTGCTGATTTTATTGTGAGGCCTTTGAACCATGCAATTCTGCTTAGAGTTGAGCAGTCCAAATTAATTCATGGGCATTTGCATATGCTTCCCATGATACTTTGCATTATTGGGGTATGTGTAATCCACTGTTGTGTATGTCTAGGGGTGTACAGCAGAACACCTAGGGCGACACATACCTGCAATATCCTCTTGCTGCAGGCAGTCTGTTTCTGTCTCCTGTCACATTGCATCCTCAGCAGGAGTTGCATCTTCCTCATCGGGGTGTGCCCAGTCTCTGGACTGTAAGGTGCAACACAGGGTGGTTAGCATGTCCATGGTGTCTCTCCCCTTCACATTACCATGTGTACCTGGCAGAGTGTCCATGCCCTCCTCCGTTCCATGCAGGGACACCTCAGCAAGGGTGTCTGCCACCATCCTCTCTATGGGTGTCAGGATAGCCCTCCACTCATTTTGTTCAGTTGGCATTTGACAGATGCCAGCTTCTGCCTGACCGTGGAACACGTCAAACTACTTATGTGTTATAGCAGCTAGTGTTCATGCCTCTGACCCATTCACATTGATGGCTGCCTGTATGTCCAGACACAGCTTTGCCTTGGTCTCAGCCAGCACCTGTAATGACTCTGCCCCATACAGGATGGCATAGTGCTCCCGAATATTGTGGACAATGGTGGTCACCAATGTACCAGTGAAATTCACAGCCTGGGAATGGCCTTGGCTGTGTGTCCACCGGGTCCATGCATCATGGGGTGACCACGCCCAGTCCCATCAAGCACCGATGCAGCCTGGGTGCTACAGGCACATCCGTTTCCCTCTTCATTGGGGCATTTTCTATGTCCTCCTTAATACTATTGACATCCACGTTTATGCACAGGGTGGGGAGGATGCCTATATATGGCATCGTCACAGGGCATGACTAGGTTCTGCAGGCCTACCCGCTGCCTGCTCTGCATGGCCCTGCACACTACAGTTTACCATATGCCTGCATCCTTGCGCCCTGGGCATGTGTTTGTGAATTGCACGTAACTCTCCATGTCTGTGCAGCACAAAGCTGCACACAGCCGATAAGGCACTTAGGTATGCTGTTTACAAGCATTAGTGCCTAGCCCAAATAGAGTACTTTAGATAGAGGCCAACAGTGACAGCAAAAAGGGCATACCCCCAAAAAATAAACTGGTTCATACAGTACACACAGTACCAGGCATGGAAGAAAAGAATAAGCAATATCTCTTGGGCCCCCTACAGCCAGGTATGAAACTATGCGGAAGTGCAGTGCATATGGACACACTAGTAAGAAGACAGAGTTTGAAGCTCCACAGACAAATTCCAAACATAAAATTCAACAACATATGATAAGTGAAACAACGGGTGTAGTGCATGTGTTAAAGGCCCATGTGATCACGTCTATGTAGGAAAATCATTGAGACCACTAAAAAGGAGGGTACAGGAACACAAAAGCACAATCAGAAATGGTGATGTTGACTCCCCAGTTACCGAACACTTTAAGGAATAAGGTCATACTGTAGCCTCCCTCAGATTTTAGTAGCCAGAAAAGAACAATAGGGGGGAGATTATAATAAGGTATTGGAAAGGGCTGAGATAAAATGGATTCATAGGTTGGATGCTTTAAATCCAGCTATAGATCTGACTAGAGACTCAAACTGGAGTGTCTGCTGGTAGTATCGGAGCAAACAGTAGCAGTGGGCTGTGAGTGGGATGTGAACAGAGGGTACACGGAAAACTGTGGTAGAAATTTAGGATAATTGTACAGAGCTCCGTTAGTCTGCCCTAAATCTGGAATAGAACTCCCGTACTCAAGTTTTAGGAGCATTAATGCTGATACAATAGTTGAATTTAGAATAATATAGCAGGAGGGATCAAAATGCAGTACACAGGCAACCACCAGTAAGGAGGAAGAGAGAGAACATAAAGTTTATTTAAGAACTGTAGATCATAAATAAGTATCACAAAAAGTACAAAACAACAGTGAAAAAATATGTAAGATACAGTCCATTTACAAAATGTACCAGTAATATGAATTGTTAATTACAATTGTGTACTTATGCTTGATCACAAAAATGGAAGTACCATAGGTTTCCTATACTGAAAATAATATAATAATAATAATAATAAACTTTATTTATAAAAGCGCCTTTCAAGCACCAAGATGCTGAACAATAAATTAGCATATAAAAGTAGTAAAATACATAATGTAATCAAACAACGGAACAAATAAAATAGCTAAAAGATCAGTCTGGGTAGGCTTTCAGCCACAGATGTGTCTTCAAGTCCTTCTTAAAGCCCTCTATGGTCGTGCACTCATGTCTCTGATGGGGTAGAGAATTCCACAGGGCTGGGGCTGCATACGTAAATGCACGTGCCCCAGATGACTTAAAGAGCAACTATTGTGCTCATTTCTAAATCGCCCTCCTATCCGCCCCTGCGCTACTACATTTTGTGACATCACTGTTTGAGTCATGCAGGTGCGAGCGTCCATTGACTTGAATGGGACTGTTTTAAAAAGATAAATTTTGATAGTTTAGATGGCCAGTCGGAATACATCATGACCACTGCTAGGATCGGGGGCGGATCAGTCGAGGCACAGCTACCAGGAAGTGGAAGGGATCAGTGTGTCGGAGCTCCAAGGAGCAAAAATACGATCCCTTCCCTTCCAAACTGGAGACATTTTAAAAAGAAAGTTTTAAAGATTTAATTTGGGGGCAGGTAAGGGACATTTGTGTTTCTTGGGGGCACCAGGTGGAAAGTTGCTCTTTAAGGCGCACCCTGGAAATCTCCAGCAACCCCTCATAAGCTGAGTGGAGTGGTTGCCCGGGACAGTAGGGGCACAGGAGCTCTTGCAGATAGTCCAGGCCCAGTCCATGCAGGGCCTTATAGGTCAGAAGCCCGACCTTGAAGGTGATCCACCACTGAATAGGCAGCCAGTGCAGTTTGCACAGTACCAGCGTGATGTGACGCGAACAAAGAGTCCCCATCAACAGCCAGGCTGCAGCATTCTGCACTAGCTGCAAGTGGCAGATATCAACCCCCAGAAGCCCTAGATAAACTATGTCCTATGAAGACAGGTTGAAGGAACTGAACATGTACTCCCTGGAGGAGAGGAGGGAGAGAGGGGATATGATAGAGACATACAAGTATCTTACAGGGAGGAACAGGGTGCAGGAAAACACTATTTTTAAGCGAAAAAGATGTTTCAGGACTAGAGGGCATGGGATGAAGTTAGAGGGAGGACGATTCAGAGGAAACATGAGAAAGAATTTCTTCACAGAATGGGTGGTGGACAAGTGGAACACCCTGCCAGAGGAAGTGGTGGGGGCTGAAACAATCACAGGATTTAAGAATGCATGGATAGACATAAAGGAATTCTAGAGGTCAGGGTAAGGGAAATAGACTTCTAGGAAAACAAACTGAACTTACAAGCTCAAATGGGCAGACTAGGTGGGCCATAGGCCCTTATCTGCCGACACTGTCTATGTATCTATGTATCTATGTATAAAGGGAGTTGCAGTAGTCAAGGCACGAGGTCACAGAAGTGTGGCTCAATGTTGGAAGGTCGCCGGATGGAACAAGGTGCTTAACCCTGGTGATGTTCCTCAGATGGTAAAAAGAGGACTTGATGACTGCTGACACCGGCGAACATAGTGTCAGCCCATCATCAAGAATCACCCCCAGGTCTCTCACCCGTTCAGAAGAAGGAAGCTGGATACCCCCAAGACAAAGTCCGGTGGGTTGACCAGCCCCCAACCCCTCTGTCCAGTGACCAGAATCCATTACCATCACCTCAGTCTTTCCAGAGTTCAATTTCAACCAGCTGGAGCTCATCAAGTCCTGGGTTTCAGCAAGGCAGTTGCTGTTAAATACCAAAGCACACACTATCCTGGTCGGGTGCAAAAAGGCAGTTAGAGCTAAGTATCATCAACGCCAGTGAAACCTCAGCCTATACCATCTTACAATGTCTCTGAGGGGCGGCATGTACACTCAGAACAACATGGGGACAACACTGAGCCCTGAGGAACGCCACATGGCAGAGAGAATGGGTCAGAGGAAAAAATCTCCGTCACCACCCTCTGACTTCTGCCAGTGAGGAAGGACTTAAACCATCTGAGAACTGTACCAGACAGACCACAGATGAACCTCAGGCACTCGAGAAGCACCCCATGGTCCACGGTGTCAAAGGCTGAAGAGAGATCAAGAAGTACCAAGATAGAACAGCACTTCTGATCTCTCGCCATCAAGAGATCATTGCGCACCTGAACCAGGGTGGTTTCGGTACTATGTCTCTTACAAAAACTGGATTGGAGAGGTTCGTAAATGTCATGGATGATCAGGTGGTTCTCCAGTTGCAGCACCACAACTTTCTCAATTACCTTCCCAAAACAGGGGCGGTTTGAGATCGGTCTGTAGTTTGCAAAGTAGCTTGGGTCCAGAGTAGCTTTCTTCAGGAGAGGTGTCACCACCACCTCCTTCAGGGAGCTAGGAAACTCACCAGACTCTAAAGAGTACCAAACTATCTTTGCTAGGACTGGGCCTACGATGTTACAACAACCCATTATCAGGAAAGTTGGGCCCAGGTCCAAACTACAGCATGTTGGATGCATACCCTGGGCAATCCACACAACATCCATGATTTCCAGCTGGTTAAAGGAACTCCAGGTAAACTGAGGGGGAGTGACCATACACCGACCACTATCAGCTCCCATAGAGTGTGCCGGTTGGATCTCCGCCCTGATGCTGGTCACCTTATCCACAAAGAACCGAGCAAGCTCATCACACTCAATCTGTGAAAAGGCTCTTCGAACCTGAAGACAGGTTGAGTTGCACAACCTGTCCATGGTTCGAAAGAGCTAAGCCAGTCGATTCTGAGCAGCAGCAATCTCCCCGGATAGGAACTCTGCCTTCTTATGGGTGATTACTGATTGATAGACTTGATAATGTTCCATCAATCTAATGCGGTTGGCAACTAGGGTGGATTTCCACCAGCAACGCTCTAACCTTCGTCCAAGTCACCGCAACTCCCTCAAGGTCCCATCAAACTCAGGGCGAAGGGAGAGGGGACGGACCTTGATGGGAATGATAGTAACAGCCTTATTAGAGGCCTGAACCAGGCTCTCTGGACTCCCACTTGTTTCCAGAATTACCGAGAGGTTACACCGATAGACCATCAGGGCTCACATCCCGTAAAGGGCGGTATCCTGCGATGATCCAACCATCTGACTGGTTCCACCACCAAGTTGGAAGTTTCAATCCCCAAGAGGAAAACCAGGTCAACAGAGTGACCAAACTTATGGGTAGCAGAGGCAACCACCTGTGTAAAGCCCAGTGATGTCATCAACTAGAGGAAGTCCTGTCCAAATTGTGAGAGTTCATCGTTGACCCATGCGTTAAAGTCACCCAGGACCATCAACCTGGATGACTCAAATGTCATGTCGACCATGAAGTCTGCTACTTCCTGAAGGAAACTCTTCTCATCCCCGGGTGGAGAAAGAGAGTGAATTGTATGTAACCAGCTTAAAACATGGAGTAAAGCCTGTGAAATAATTGATTTCTTTATTGAGCAAAGAAGGGTTAGCCACTGGTACTGCAAAAGTTCATTTATAAATGGATTTATAATGCAGTGTGCAACAATGACAAGTTAAAAAACTTAGAAGCAGTTCTCAAAATATAGGAAACCTGATGAGATTTTATGAAATTAGTAGAGAATGTTATAAGAGAGTTACTTACAAAGTAAGTTAAGAAAGAACAGTTCAAGGCACAGTTTAGGGTTGTTGAGGGCGTATCTGTACAACACAGTGGGCCCGTGTGAGTGTGCACGTACAGGGATGCGTAGCTATGTCAGGCGTCTGCCTGGAAGTAGGAAGAAGCAGGAGACTATACAAAGAAATGTAAACAGAAGAGGTTCTAAGTTTCGATTGGAGTTTTAAATTGGTTACTGGCAGAGAATTCTGATGGTTAATCAGAGGCAAATCTGCCCAACAGTGCAATAAGCCCAGGAGTGGAGCCGACAGGTGCCTTGGGCATCTGTTTAGTGTGTTGCTTAGCAACGCAGCATGTGCATGCATGCATGCATGCATGCATGTCTGATGATGTCGAATGTCAGGTTGCTCCTGGGCTTAAGAGGACAAGGGGAATGACCACTAACTCTTTGTCAATGCAGACAAAGGATGCAATGCAGGCAGTGCAAAACAAGAAATATCTGTGGTTATACTCAAAATGTGTTGTCTTTTAACTAATTGTGATGAATGGAACAGTAAAACGCTAATTAGAGAATTTATTTCTGAAGCCAAACTAAAAGTTAAAATAAAAAGGCACTAAAGAAATAAGCATCAGTTTGAGACTCCAGTATGAAGCACTATACAGCGCTGTGAGGTACAGGGGTGTACACAGCCCCAGTCAAGGGGGGAGTAACGGCTAAGCAGTGTGCTGTGTCACTAGAGCACTGGGTGTTGGTGGTGGGAAATTGGACATCTGAATTTGAATCAAGTAACATAAATTAATTGAAAACATTATATTGCAAGCAAAAATAAGTGAGAAAAAATATAAAGAGAGGTGACAGAGGTACAGAGAGAAGTACTGAGATTGTATCAGACTATGAGAAAAACAACTATTTTATCACCTTTTGTTTGTGGTTAGCATAAACAATATTAATATAAATTACGTTTGTAAATTTTTTAAAGGACAGCAATTTGTAAGAGGTTTCCTTGAAGAAGCCATGTAGTGGATATGGCGAAACGTTGGATTTTTGAATAGAAAGACTGAGATTTGAAGAAGACTTATTGAATTTATTTTGTGAGAAGTGCCCCCCCCCTTTTTCTTGAAGGAGAAAGGGAGCCTAGCTAGGACACCCACAGAAATAGAGAGAAGTCATAGGGGAGCTAATGATGGCGTAGGCAGGAAGTGGGCTGGATCTGGAAGGGGATGAGTGGGAGGGGATTGTGGGAAGCCAATGGGGGTAGGGGTCAGGAAGGAAGGAAGGGAGATGGAAACAAAGGACAGACCACAGGTAATGTGAGGGGGCCATGCCCCTGATGTCATGAGTGTACCCATTGAGCTCCCTTCCCCACTTGGGGATCCTTTGGTAACACAAAAGCAGACTATCTACATAACATCTCAACCATTTCCCTAGCAAATAAAAAGAGCACATCTTTAATGCCAGTTAAGGAGACTGCACATAAAATTCCACATTCATGAGTTCACAGGACGAGAACAGATAAGAATCCCCCCACAATATACCACAATGGAAAAGAAAGTTCAGTAATTCAGTTGGCATTATTCAAGCAATTCAGACAGAATAGATATCATATAGGAGGCATCATTGTGAGGTTCTTTCTGTGTTGACCTGGCCTACCCTTGAAGACAGACTTACTTATCCTTTCCTTTGCCTCATCTTCAAACTTACCAGTGTCTATACCCCTCCTAGCCTACTTGGGCTACTGACCCCATAGCCCCTGAGGTGAACACTGTGTTACGTGGATAGCAACCTAACTGAAACACCCAGGGTGCGACTGACCTTGGCAAATGGTCTTTTACCCACTCTGCCCCATATTACTGGAACTCCCTTCTTGAAAAGCTTCTTAAAGCAGCAGTACTGAATAATCAGGAAGTGATTATCAAAATTCTGCTTTTTGGCTAGAAGCATGCAGCCATAGTTTCAGTTTTCATATCTGTTAATATTTTTTCTAGTGATCTTTTGTTGTTTAGGCCACTGTTGTGGATCCACAGTAAAAATGGCTGGTGCCTAATTTGCAGCTGAGCTTCTCCCTCACTTCACGTCACGTCTTCTGTTTACTTCCGTGGGACCCTGTGCTGTGCACTCCCATGATCCCTGTAATGATAAGCTCAGAAGAGTAAAAGGCAAGCCCCAGCGAGGGCTGGACAGCCAGCTGGGTAAGCTGGTGGAAAGCGAGGAGAAGCAGTTGGGGCCAAACAGGATGCCTGGAGGAAGCTGGCCATGCAGGCAAGAAACAGGATGAGGTGAAGTGTGTTGAGTACATGAGGGGCTGCCCAATATGAATTCCCAAACAGACAGGGAGCAGAGCACAGCCAAAGTCACTGCAGGGAGAAACCCAGAGGCAGGCAGACAAGGAGAGAGAGAACCTGCCTGAGAATGCACACCCAGATCAGGAGCAGTGTGAGAATGAACTAGAGCAGAAGGGCAAGAGGCAGGAGGCCCAAGAAGCAGCCAGCAGAAGTGGGGGTCAGTCAGCAGAGGTACAGGAACAGTCACTGCCAGGGGCTTAAAGGCACCCGCACTGTTTCAACAAAGTAAAGAGCTTTACTGAAAAACAGAAGTCAGTATGTGAGACCTCCAAGCCAGCACTGCATGGCCAAAGGTAGAGTAAGGAGGAGGGTGGACCATGGGGAGAAGCAACAAGCAGTGAAACGACTATTCAGAAAACACTTGAATGCACACGCCTTATAGCACTCTTGTGGGCATGGCAAGGTCACCCGCTGCTCCACGAACCCTGGGAAAGCCTGCCAGTTTTGAAAATCTTGTGCTCTGATGGGAGGAATCGGACTACTTCACTGTGCATTATTCCAGCATGACAGCATAGGTCAGAATGCTTAACTGTCTGAACATCATTACTTGGTTTTAAAATTAAAAGTCCAGCAAGTCATATTATAATTAAAATGAGGCACACCAGGGTATGCGTGATTGTGATATAATGGCACTTCTCGGGTGTGTAAAACACTTGGCTTTGTCTCACTTCCTCAGGTGTGTCAGTATTCAACAGTAAGAGACACTATGTCATGCCTTGTTGCTTAATTAACCTCTTTGTTAAGGAGAATTTTCAGGCAGTAGTACCAATACTGCTGATTCAGTACACAGGCGAAGGAGGATGTTGAAATGGACCAAGGAGATACCCTTTTCTGATTTCTTTATTCAAATGGTCCTGCAAGATTTCTGATTCTTGAAGAACTGAGCAAAGCTTAAGACATACATGAGAGGATGCAGGTTATGCTTGGATGCTACCATCAAATTCACGCTTTGAGCCCTAAACGAGAGACGAGTGAAGGTGGCGTCCGGATGCAGTGTTAATGAATCTTGGAGGCTAAGTACATGGACAGGAGCTGATGGTGGGTTCAGTATCATTTATTAGGTTTAAGCAAGTGTGATTGGTCATAACAGACTAACTTACAATGAACGTTGCTGCAGGCCCTGCATACATGTAGCAGATGACAGGTTAAATACACACAATGAGAGTCATTGAAGTTGTTACAGATAGCTCTGCCTGCAGTTAGAACTATTTGACCATCTTTTTTTGTCATGGTAATTCATAGGAGTGAAAACGTTCCTGGGTTTAAAAGGCGATGGGGCAGAAAAAGTGGGTGGTCTGGAATCCTGGGCTGTCAATGGGCATAGAGATAAATAACATTATATAGTAGATGACAAAGCTTTCTGTCCAGCAAAATATCCACAAAAGGTTTTACTGGTGAGGATGGCCCAGGTCAGACAGATGTTAAATTGAAGGAGGTAAGCAGCAGCCTTGGGCTGAGAAGGTTCTATAATAATCATAGAAAGTCATGCCTCCATACCAAATACCCAGGTCAACTACTAAATAAAGGTAAGAAATGAGGTCCTCTCTCCGTGATGGGTAAACTTTGCAAAATACGGTATGTCACAAAAGATGATGAAGGCTGCAACCAATTTGGGCACTGTCGAATTCTTGAGAAGACTCGCATCATTGGCCTTTAGAACAACTGATATGCCTGTCACTGAAATGACTCTGTGTTCTTTGGTGCCATGGGAAGGTAGTGGCTGGGCTACTAAAGTAATGTCCTATGACGTCCTTTCTGAGATGTTGTAGTATGTGATGGACAGGACATGCAGAAGCTGTTATGGAAGCAGAAGGTTGTGCTAAGGACTGAGAGGAAGATGGGAGAGCTGTACCTAGCGTAATATGGGAAAGCATGGATGTTGGCTGCATCCCAAGGGTGGCGATAGACGTTCCCAGTATGTGAGAGTTGGATAGCATGGAGAAAGATGGCAAGGAGGGTTCAAATGCTGATCCCATTGGAGTGAGAGGTGCAGCCATATTAGGAGGCAGGTATGAGTCGACGGGCGACACTATAGATTCAAGTTATGAGATGGAGGATTTGACACAGAGCATAAGATCAGAGCATTCTTCTGTGGCATTAGGTAGAGGCAGAGACATGTCCAGATTGTTAGAAGCTTGATGGGTGGCCATAAATAGGTTGAAAACTGGTTTCTTCTTCACTGAAGCTGGGAACTGAATCCCCATTGTGTGAAGGGTTCTGGTCAGTTTGATGGTGGAAGTCCGTTCTCTGTATTATAGTGAGGCAGGCTTGGAGGTTTTTTAGAATGCTGTAAGGAATAATTTGGTGACACATTTGAGTTTGTATCATTAACTGATAGAGAGATGGGGTGCACTATCTTAGACATGTAGTTGTGTGCTACGTTTGGCAGGATAAGAAGCAGAAGATACAAAACTACCTGGAGTAGTAGTAGTATTAGTACATTGTATTTGATCAACCAAATGGTCATTACAAATTTTACTACAATCACAAAAAGACATATACATTTTATCACATACATCTACAATGAGGATATACATTACAATACAGATAATAGTATGACACCAGCTATTACCTCTCACTCTATTACATGTATCAATTCTTTCTATTGATCAATGTAGTACATTCTTAATAGATTGGCAATTGACATTTTCCCCAACAACTAGCCAGCCTGCTTAAACTCAGCATCCTAAGCTTATCATGAAAGGAAGGCACTGACAGCACAAGATGGCCATTAATGAGTTCCGTGACAATGTTATTGCAGAGAAACTTAATTTCTAACTTATTTTATCCAAAATAATACTATGAATTGTGTTCACTTTTGGTTTATCAACAAATACTTGTATTTATCAGATGTAGAAAATGGCAGAGGATCTGTATATAGGCAAGGTCAATAGGGTTAATAAGAAAAATACATTTTTCCACCGCAATATACATATTTTGTCATCCTAAAAGTGGATGAACTATGTCTCTATACTGATTTTATCTGGAGCATTTCAAGATAACATGGAGCAGGAAGACATGCTGCCAGTAGGAGCCAGGATATGGGCAGTCTGACTGGGCTGACAGCTCTTGTTAGTGGTTAGATCACAGAGTGAGCACAGCGGTGAAACTAGGGCACAGCCTGTAGCAGTGGAACAGATGGGCACTCAAACTGGCAACGGAATCGGTGGCAATGAAGCATGTTGTCCTGTGAAATACAAAATCATACATGCCCACACAATGCAAAGCATCATGGGCTGTATATGCAAATCACCACAGAATATTATACTGGTTCAACTTTAAGCAGAATTGCATGGTGCCGAAAGGCCTCTCACACAGTTTGCAAAGGGTGCTAACAGATGACATAGACACGTGTCCTGTGGTAGCCAACAGCAACAGCTGAGGTCAAGGGATAGTAATCAGTGGTTCATAGTAGCAACACTGTTATGTGAGCAGTAGCTGCAGGAATGGAAAGGGCAGTCTGACTACAACAGCCAAGCAGCAGAAGCAATGAATGAAGTTCACCGATGGCCGACAGCAACACCCAAAAGTCAGCTATGCTACAAAGGGATTTCAGATAGCAGTGGTGAATGGGCAGTCTGGCTACAGAAACTGCACGGGAGAAACAAGTGCAGATTCCCAGCCCATGGCCAGTTGCAGCCTGTGGGTCAGCTCCACGTGAGAACCATGATGAACGGAACTGGAAATGCATTTGCAATGGAGGAGTTAGATGAGTGCAATTAAATAAAGCCAAGTAAAACTCTGAGGTGGCCAAAATGGTAAAAGAATGGAGCAGCCAGGCACTGCAACATGCAGGTAATGCAGCAGACCCAAGGGGACATGGAGCTGTGGTTTATATGGGAAATTCTGTGGGAGGAGCTTTCATTAGCAACGTATCAAACTCCAGGCCAAGTCCTACAGTAATGAAAGGATATACTGAAGTGCATACCTGGGTGTCCATACCCAGTCACAATTTGAGTCTTTTGTCACATCTTTTATTATTAAAAAAAATGTTTTCATACATATTACAGTTGTTGCCTCTGACAGTTCTTTGCTTATTTATTTATTTATTTATTTATCGAACATATCAGAATTATAACCTTTTGAGTCAGAGACTCCATTGCAAAGGCTCCACATCAAAATACAAGTTAACTGTACAATACAAATTAAAAGAACAAGTGGATACATGAGGTACAGAGCTGGGTACAAGACATACAGAGGATAGACAACTTTACCCTGAGTCACGACAAGCAGATACGCAACAAACCGTACATTACATTAGGATAGTACAATAAGTAACATACAGCAGCAGTATATTTGAGAACACTCAGGAACAGGTATAAGCCTATCATTTAAGAGATGAGGGGGACCACTCAGGAGGCCTGAGAAACCTTACACTGTCTACATGTGTTACATTATATTATTTCATTATGTTGCAAGTAATTCTTCACCAACGGATTATTTCAGGTCAGACAGACAATGACATTCAGACACACTTTAGTGGAATTTACAAAATGGACCATGAAAATCCTGTAGCCTCGCTGGTCAAAACATGTCACAAGACCATTTATTTTCTGACAATCACACACCTCACCTGAAGTACATATTTTTTAACAAATAAAAGCCTGTTTTATAGGTGCGATAACACACTCTAGTGTGTTCAGTCATAAGGGAAAAATACGCTTCTCAGGGGGTTGTGGCACTCAGCCATGCCCTGTGCCTAACAGCCACCCTGTGCCATGAATGCCCTTTTAACTGCACACCCTGTCAAGTGTTACCCTTTACTTGTGCCACTGTTCCACGCTCCACACTGTGCTCTGTTGTGCCATGCACATTGGGGTTGCAAGTTTTTCCCTGCATGGTCACACAACACATGGTGGCTGTGCAAGGAAAGGGGTGAGTGCGGCATTCAAACTATTCGCTGTGCCATGCACAGTCGCACTTTAGCTCCTGCACACCTCTACACCATGCCCAGTCATTAGAGCTGTTGGAAGCCATTGGAAATGGTGGCACTGGCTTGCAATAGAGAAACAATGGCCTGGTAGGGGGTATAGATCAGTCTCGTACAGCACTGTTAAAATGGGCTGGGGAGGACCCACAGGATGCAGGGGGCTACAGATGGGCTGGAGTTTAGAAGGCAGGTCACTAAACTGCCAGGGAGTAACCAAGGACCAGTTCCAAACAAAATGGTGTGCACCGATAGAAATAATGAGGTAGTTGTGGTGGCACTCAGAACATAGGCAATATGTAGTCATAACAGAAAAAAGACATCACTTGATAGCAAAATAATATCATAGTGTATGGGAAACCCTGTTATGCATGGAATTCCATGCCTGGGATATGCTTACAGTGTATGGAAGAGGTTTATTGTTAATTGAATTTGATAGATTCCTAATGTTGTTGCACCATTGTTGTTTTGTTTATTTAAAATCTGGAAAAGCCCACGGGCCAAAGACCCATTTACATGGATGACCAGAACAAATGACAGAAACATACTAGTAACAAAATGGAAAGGGACCTGGGGGTAGTCATATCAGATGACCTAAAGGTGGGCAAGCAATGTGAGAGGCAGCAAGGAGGGCTGGGGGATACTGGGATGCATAGAGAGGCATCACCAGTAGAAAACAGGACGTTGTTATCCCTCTGTACAGACAGCTAGTGAGACCCCATCTGGAGTACTGCATGCAGTTCTGGAGACCCAATCAAGAAAGACATAGACAGGATGGAAGCTGTCCAGAGGAGGGCAACTAAAATGGTGCAGGGTCTGCACGGAAGACATATGAAGAGAGACTTAAGGAGCTTAATATGTATAGCCTCGAGGAAAGGAGGGAGAGGGGACATGATAGAAACTTTCAAGTACCTCAAGGGAATCAACAAAGTCCAAGAGGGTAGCATCTTTCAAAAAGAGGTGTGCAAAACAAGGGGACAATTTGAAGATAGAAGGGGGCAGCTCAGAGGTAATTTAAGGAGGTATTTTTTCACAGAGAGGGTGGTGGATGTATGGAACGGCCTTCCAGAGGAGGTTGTGGAGTCACAAACAGTGGTGGAATTCAAGCATGCATGGGACAGTCATAAGGCAATTCTAGGGGGTGGGGGAAGAAGAAGTAGGGTGCTGGTTAACTAGGATCTGCAGCTTATCCATCAGGTAGGGAAATGGGCAGACTGGGTGGGCCAAGCGGTCCTTATCTGCCATCAAATTCTATGTTTCTATAAGATACAAATAATATACAGAGAACAGACAAGTATAAATATACAGCAACAGTGTTAAATGGCTAACCAGAGGAGCATTTACATTTACTGCTGGAGAGACAATGCTTTTTTAAGGCTAATCTGAATGTTTATAAGGAGTTGCTGACACAGGTAATCATTGGTGGTAAGGCATTAAAAACTACAGGCAGATTGTAGAACAGAGATCTTTGACCAGTGGAAGTCTTCATCATAGGAACAGTAAACCAAGTACACTGGGAAGGCAATATGCAGTAATAACTACATAGTCATAACTACATGTCAACAGGTTGTTGTACCCACTTGAGTACGTCACTATGATGGTACAAGACAGTGGTGCAAGTGGTAGACAAGAAGTACAGGAACTCAGACACTGGCAATTATGAAATGCAGAATGAAGATCTTCAATCTAAAGTACAGTGGTGTCAAGACACAACTATCTAATTCGACACTAGTAGATTCAGTTAGAGATATTGAAGTATTTCTAGGAAAATAGCATTGTTGTACAAGTCAAATGTTGTTATGGAAACCCTGATTGCAGTTCACAGGTCCAGAAACTGTCACTGTGCTGCAGGTTTAAGAATTTCAGTTTCAGTGTCAGTGTAAAGAAGTACAGGAACTGAGTTCCTGTTGCAAAAAAGGTATAGTAACTGAGTTCCTGTGCATTCCTGTTCACTTTCAGCACTGGTACAAGAACACGGAATGTTGACGCACGCTGCTATGATAATTCAAACTGCGTTGAATGGCATCTGTTTACCTCCATGTGCAGTACCAGGTGAGCCGTGTCACGGTGGACTCAGACAGACACTGTGGTCCCTGGACATAGGTAAGTTTGTTTTGATTTTATTTATATAAAGCAGTAATTAACTCTGAATGAGAGGGGGACACAGCAGCAGGGGGGCAGAGTTTGTGACAGCACAATGGTGTTTTAAGAAGTTTTCTCAAGAAATGCTCCATAGCTGTTTAACTGTTGCCCATACATTATAAAAGATAATGTATGGGCAACAGAAAACAACAATGCTGAGTACATTTCATGAGGTTGCATGACAGCCATAAACCTCTCGAGCTTCGCTCTTGAGGTCTACTTGGTTGTCATGACAACCTCTTGAAGTGAATTACAGCATTGTTGTTCACTGTTGCCATACATTATCCTCCATGTTGTGCTGCAGTAGTGACATCATCATTATGTTGTTGTGCTGCAGTAGTGATGTCACTACTGCAACACAACAACTAGCTCTGTGCACAACTGCTTTCCTTGAGCCAATCAAGCTGGAAGCTTTTCTTTTTTTCTTAAACATGAATGTACAGAAACAGCTGCAACACATTGAATCAGTAATTTGAGACTACCACCAACCCTCACGTTCCTACTCCCCCCAACCCTCAATTCACTGAAAGGAAGCGGAGTATCAGAAATGGGCATGGATGTCCATACACTATAAAAGATAATATATGGCCATCCATACACAGACAGGCCCGTCTCTTCAGCTTGTGTTTCTACGGCAACCAGTGAACCTCTTGAGCTTCACTATTGAGGTGTCTGGTTGCCATAGAAACCTCTCGATGCAGACGCAGGCTTGTTGTGTATGGTTGCTCATATATTGTCCTCAATCTGATTTACTGTCTCATCACATAGAAGTTCATCAGGCAGTCTTTTCTTGTTAAAATGTTGACAACAGCCCATGTAGGGACCTGATCAAAGTGCTTGCAGAACTGCCGTACAAAATAGTGCAAAAAAGTTTCTTAATAATAACTTCTATCTCTGCCAACCACTGCTTCCTGAATCCTGGCATTTTGCTCCTAAAGGAGCTTCATTGGAAAACTACTTGATGAGGTCCCTATACGGGACCTGATCAAAGGAGTCAAAGAAGACAAAGTTTCAAGGAAGACTGGGTGGGTCAAGCAGCCATTTTCTGACGAAAAAATTCTATATAAAAGACTGACAGATGAAGTGCTGTGTGAGGATTCAGTAAATTAATTGCAACATTATTTTTTCTATCAGGTGAAGTCTTGTTTCTTGTTATGACTATATATTCTCTCTGATCTGAGTGCAGCCACAGCTACCTCATTATCTCTATGCATGCCCATCATTTTGTTTAAAACTGTTTTGTTTTATTGTCTAGCCAAACCAGATTTTGCACGGAGACATTGCACTGTGTGTGAGTACTTACATGGAGGAGAGTAAACAAGGACCAGACTGCTACAGATATGTTCGTCAGACCAGAAGCAGGCCTAAAGGTGCAGGATGGGCAAGTGAGGAAGACTATGGCAGCACTATTTCCACATGACATGCACTGGTGCCATGTCATACAAAGTCCTCCACGGTTGTCACCATGCAGGTGTTGGCTGTCAGAATCCCCATTTGCCACCACTAGCAGCCTTCATTTGCATTGCGATATGGTCACTGTGGAGTACCCCCATCCACCACCCCAGTGAAGAAGTTTTCCTCTTGTGTTTGTCAGACTTTGTGGTGGTAAGGAGGGAGCCTGCAGCACCCCGAACTACACCACCAACGCTAACTGCAACTGTATGTGGAGTTCCTATTCTTTAAAATGATTTCAAAAGTATTTTAGTGAAAATTCCTGAAGGAGCAGTCGGATAGCCCAACATCAGGCAACCTGGGTTTGGGAGGAACTTGAGTCAATGCGTTGGTGGCGGGCAGGTTAGGCAGCTATCATACTGCAGTGGGCCTCAGCTTGGGAGGGTGACACTTGACAGTGAGCTTTGGACCCCTTCAGCTGAACCAGGGAGCTTACTCCTGCTGCAGTGATGTGCTGTGCTGTGCATGCATTGAGCCACCCAATCAGTTGTGCTCAAGTCATAGGAGGTAGGAGGAAACCAAAGAGAAGGAAAATCCCATGTCTGTCTCTATGACAATCTGGGCCCCTGGAATCCCCTGGGTCCTAGTGACTGCCTTGGGTGGGGGGAGATGCGCCTCTTCTTGGAGCTCCTGCCACACAGGGGAGGCCACGGGTGTAGTCAGTGCACTGGACCTGAAGAGACAGGTGCCATTGGGTGTCGACAAGGTAAATCGCTGGGAAGATGAGCACGGCCAGCAGAGAAACTCCTATGAAAAAAAAACTTTTCTGAAAAACATCCAGAACTGAGACAGTGGATTTATTTACTTCCAATTCTGAGTTTGGATCCAACAAGAATTTATATTTCCAGATAATCAACAGAACTCAGCCTAATATGGACACGAATCAGAGGTGGGAACTCATTAAGCTAGGGATAGTGGAGGCAACAAACTCCTGCAGCAAGGCCCAAAGTAAAAAGGCTAGGGCAAAGAAACCTAGCTGGATGAGCAAGGGTGTCATAGACAGGGTGAGGAGGAAAAGAGTCTCCTATAGGAGATACAGGAGAACAGGGAGGGGGGAGGACAGGGAGGAGTATTTGAAGGAAGCAAAGGAGGTGACCAGGGAAGTAAGAGCAGCAAAGGCATCAAAGGAGCTCAGGCTGGCAAAGGGAATTAAAGAGGGGGTGAAAAAAGACTTCTTCAGGTACATCAGGGAGAAAAGGGGTTGTAAGGACCAAATAGTAAGGATTAAGAAGGAGGGGGAATGGGTGGAAAAAGGGGATGAAAAGGCAGAAGCACTTAACGACTACTTCTGCTCGGGGAAATACCTAAGGTTGGAGGGAGGATAGGATCAGAGGGGTAGGTGGTGATGGATGGGGAAATCACAAAAGGTAGAGTGCTAGATGGGTTAAGGGCACTGAGGGTGGACAAGGCACCGGGAACAGATGGCATACACCCCAGGGTAATGAAAGAGTTGGCAGAGATCCTGACAGGCCCATTCGCAGACCTATTTTATACCTCTCTGACCCAGGCTGTGTACTCAGATTGAGGATGGCTCATGTGGTTCCACTCCATAAGAGTGGTCCCAAAGATGAACAGGAACTATAGACCAGTGAGTCTCATGTCCATAGTGGGGAAACTGATGGAAACAATCCTGAAGGAGTGGCTGGTGACCCCGCTTGGAGGTCAGTGGGTGCAGGACAGTCGGCAGCATGGCTTTGTCAAGGGCAGATCCTGCCAGACCAACCTAGTGGACTACTATGACTGGGTGACTAGGAAATGGACAAAGGGCATGCGGTGGATGTCCTGTACCTGCACTTCAGTAAGGCATTCGACTCGGTGCCACATGGGAGACTAGCATGTAGCTAAGGGTTACAGGGGCAGGGCAAAACTGGTTGGTTGGGTGGAGAACTGGCTGCAGGGACAGCAGCAGAGAGTGGTGGTGGGAGATGAATTATCATCCCAAGGGCAGTGATGAGCGGGTCCCACAGGGTCAGTGCTGGGGCCAGTGTTATTTGAGGTATTTATTGCAGACATCTCAGTAGGCATAAATAGCAAGATGAGTCTATTTCGGATGACACCAAGATGGGAGCAGTGTGGATGACCAAGAGGGTGGCAGGGATTGCAGGAAGATCTAACAAGGCTGGAGACATGGTCTGACACCTGGCAACTTGGTTTCAATGCCAAAAAATGCAAGGTGCTGCATTTCAGGGCAAAGAATCCAAAGAGGAGCTACCATCTGGGGAAGGGTGCAGCTAGCTGTGACTGAGAAGGAGAAAGATCTGGGGGTGCTCATTATGGGAGCAATGAACAACTCAGCACAGTGTAGGAAAGCAGCAGCAGTGGCCAACAAGATGCTGGGTTGTGGCGGGTATAACCTCTAGGAGGAGGGAGGTGATTCTGCCGTTATACAGATCACTGGTCAGACCCCACCTGGAGTACTGCATTCAGTTTCGGCGCCCTTACCCAAAGAGGGACATTAGATTGCTGGAAGGGGTGCAACACAGAGCAACAAAGATGATCATGGATCTGGGGGAGTTACCATGCATAACAGGGTTTCCCATACACTGTGATATTATTTTGCTATCAAGTGAAGTCTTTTTTCTGTTATGACTACATATTGCCTATGTTCTGAGTGCCACCACAACTACCTCATTATTTCTATCGGTGCACACCATTTTGTTTGGAACTGGTCCTTGGTTACTCTCTGGCAGTTTAATGACCTGCCTCCTAAACTCCAGCCCATCTGTAGTCCCCTGCATCCAGTGGGTCCTCCCCAGCCCATTTTAACAGTGCTGTACGAGACTGATCTATACCCCCTACCAGGTCATTCTTTCTCTATTGCAAGCCATTAGGTTAGACTGAGGAGCTGAACATGTACTTCTGGAGGAGAGGAGGACAGGAGGATATGACTGAGACGTTTAAGCACATGAGAGGAATAAACAGGACAGGCACGGAGGGACTGTTCCAGTGGAGGGTAGGGAGAGACACTCAGGGTCATGACATGAGAATGGAGGGTGGAAGGTTTAGGAGGGAGATGAGGAGGCATTTCTTTATGGAAAGGGTGGTAGCAGAGTGGAATGCACTACCGGCAGAGGTGGTGGCCTGTAAAACAGTTGGATGTTTCAAGAGGGGCTGGGATAGGGCAAAAGGGAGGGTCATGGGAGGAAGGGGTAGGGTGGGAGGGGCAGCTGCTGAGTAGGGGTGCTAGCTGCAAAATCAAGCAGACTCAATAGACCAAATGGCCTGTTTCTGCTGGCAGTTTCATATGTTTATATGTACTTCAAATTGGTTGCAAGGCTACAAAGCCCAGAGAGTTAAAGCAGCAAGCTCTGAACCCTGGGGACATAGCAGAGATGTAGGTTTGAAACCTAGAACCACCTGTGGCATACTGTGTTACCCTGAGCAATTCACTTAACTTGCTTATGCTCCTGGAATGCACCTGGAAATTAGCTTTGGCTCAGTGTGTCTTTCTCGGACAAAAATTTTAAAAAGTGTATTTAACTGTTCTTCAGAAGAAACAATATCTGAAGCCTTGTGTAGCGTTGCTTGGTAACCTAGGTGATTTACTTTTCTACTAGCTAGACCTTGGCAGTCTATTGACCTGCCTAGGTCAGCCCATTGAAAACACAGTTCATCCCCAGACCCAGTCAAGGAAGCCAAATCCCTGTCTTCTGAGAAAGAACACTTTATCTCGCCTAGCAGGAAAGAAATACAATAAAACATTTTTTTTTAAATGGGGGAAAAAGGGCTTCTGTCCGTGAGAGTTTTCTTTGGTCACATAAGGGGAAAATGATTGCTCGGTACACATTGAAAGTCAGCTGAGCAGCTCTAAGGGGAGGCACTCAGCGGCCTGACCCTGAGGCTTCCCTTTATATTTTATCAGACAGAGTAAACTGTAGCCGTCATTCCACTGCCGTTTGTGGTTTTACCAGTCATGTGTAGATGGAAGGAAGGAGCCCGTGTTTGTCTTTAGGGCTGTGCTCATGAGGGACTGACCAGATCAGAGGTGTTCTGTGATCATGCAAATAAGAATGTGTGCTTCTGCAACACAGCTGGAACATCTCTAGGGACAGAGTAAGCAAAGTATAAATACAACATATATATATATATATTTATGCAGTAGGCGTGGACACAAAACCCATGTCATTAAAATTTTATTTCGACATGTGTGACATAAATTTTAGAACCCCAAATTTATCACATATGTGTGATGAATGCTATCTGTCAATCATCCCCCCATCACAGTCACTACTTATTTACTTTCATTTACCCATACAGCTCTTCCTATCCAGCACACTTCTTTCCTCCTATTCAGCTCCCCACTGAAACAAACACAGTGGTCCTTTTTTTAAAAACTTGACTCCCTGAAACACATACCCCCGGTCCCTGTATTCTGCCCAGTACACACATTCCATTTCCCAGCTTCTAGAAATACAATTCAAAGTTTCAAACCCTTTAAATGATGTTTGCTCCCCCAGTCTCCAAGCCGCAACATTAAACAGCTGGTGGTCACTTACCAGAGTTTCTACACGTGTCTTGCTGCCTCTCATTTGCCACATTTACATGCTACCTTCAGCTCAATGACATGCCTGATAAAAAACAGAAATCAAATGCTGCAGACCATACCGCCTTCTGTAAAAAGATATACTTCTGATGGTTCTCACTTGGGCAGTTTGACCTTTGGCATCACAAGTGGTGAAGTCACTCGTGATGTCCTACGGGTCAAACTGCACTCTGAAGAACTTTCAGAGATATTTCTGATCAGGTCATGACATATCTCAAAGGCAGATATGGGACAAGCATATGGGGCTGAGTAACGGGGCAGGGGCGCAGGGGCTGGCAGTGAGGGGGAGGTGTAGGGGTACAAAAAAAGGCAGATTAGATAGGCTGGCATGGTCCTTCTCTTCTGTCAAGCTTCTATGATGTAGATAGACAGACAGACGGATAGAGACAGACAGAAAGATAGATAGATAGACAGACAGATAGACAGATCGCTCTATATATACACAACCGGAGTGGAGTAAAAATGTTGAGATAAAGAAGATATCTTACTGAGTGACGTCAGTAACAGCAACATATCTAAAATATGTTGTTACTGTTGTCACAATGGACATTTTTAAGGTTACTGTCACCACAGTGGAATGCTAAACCACTCAGCAGCTTTCATAATGCTGATGACATCACAATGCCTAGTGCAGTGCTGAAGCCAGCTGCTAAAATCAAAGAAAAACAGCAAAACCTTCAAATAAACTGCAGATTTAAAAGTTTTAACAGTAAACTACTGTTGTATATATCAAATATGCAAGAGCCTGATTCAAAATAGGCAATTTATCATCACTTGTAAGTGAGCAGGTCTTTCATAACTCACTTGTGGCTCTGCTACTTGTGAGTTATGGTCCTGCCCCCTCACACTTGAAGTTAAATTGCATATTTTGAGTCAGCCCTTTACATATCCCATATATACATATACAATAACTGCGGTACGGTACAGCACAGAACATTACAGAGAAGAGTTTATAAATAGGCCTCACTGTGGAAGGCACAGATTCAATGGCAACAGGTTTGTGTTCTGAGCACTGTCATGCCCATTGCCTCCAAGGGTCTAGCCAGGAAAAAGCAGAATAAATGGGTAAACAGCCAGCACCTGGTATGAACTCGCAGGAATTCCGAGGGCAGCTGCGGACAGCCTGTCCCAGTACATCGGGCTGCAGCCAGGACTGCTCTTTGTGAATTTTAAATGGGTGGCTGAATCAGCTGGCATCTCCTAGGCGATGACAAGAATGTTAAGGAAAACAAAGTAAAGATCTAGCCAGACTTCAAGCAAGCTAATAAAGATGCTGGTGACAGTGGTGATAGGCAACTGAAGTTTCTCAAATGCAGCAAAAGAGTGAGATAGATAAGGGGAATCGGATATTGATGCTGTCTGCAAAACTAAAATTAGGGATGGCCAGGACCAATAATGCCTCCCATTTGTTTCATGTAGTACCTTGATGTACAGTAGACTGGACACTGTGGGCACTAATCCTGTCTACAGCTGCTTGGTACTAAGCAATTCCTTCATCCATAGAGTACAATGTAATTCCGTGTGCTAGTAATGTAATTAGTGATGTGTTAGCGTCAGTAGCTCAGCAGGTTACAGACTTGCCTCTGAGGCCAGAAGATCAGAAGGCTGTGGGTTCCATCCTCACACCAGGAACGTGGGTTAAATCCCAATACTAGATACACAGATACATAGACAGTGTCAGCAGATAAGGGCCTACGGTTCACCCAGTCTGCCCATTTGAGCTTGTAAGTTCACTTCACGTTTTCCTAGAAGTCGGTTGCCCCTTACCCCTGACCTCCAGAATTCCTTTATGTCTATCCCATGCATTCTTAAATCCCATGATTGTTTCAGCCCCCACCGCTTCCTCTGGCAGGGTGTTCCACTTGTCAACCACCCATTCTGTGAAGAAATTCTTCCTCACGTTTCCTCTGAATCTTCCTCCCTCCAGCTTCATCCCATGCCCTCAAGTCCTGGAACATCTTTTTTGCTTAAAAATAGTGTATTCCTGCACCCTGTTCCTTCCTGTAAGATACTTGTATGTCTCTATCATGTCCCCTCTCTCCCTCCTCTCCTAAAGGGAGTACATATTCAGTTCCTTCAACCTGTCCTCATAGAACTTGTGATGTAATCCATGTACCATCTTTGTTGCCCTCCTCTGAACCTTCTCTACCCTGTCTATGTTCTTACGTAGGTAAGGTCTCCAGAACTGTACACTGTACTCCAGGTGGGGCTTCACTAGTGTCTGGTATGTGGAATTATGACCTCCTTTCCCTGCTGGTGATGCCCTGCCTATGCATCCCAGCATCCTATTTGCTTTACCTGCTGCTTTGTCACACTGTTTCCCTACCTTGAGGTCATCAGAGATGATAATCCCAAGATCCCTTTTCTGCTTGGTGCATGCTATATCCTCACCCCCCAACTGATATATTGTGCCAGGGTTTTTGTGCCCCATATGCATTATCTTGCACTTCTTTGCATTGAATTTCAACTGCCAAACCCCTGACCATTCTTCAAGTTTCTGCAGGTCCTTTCTCATTCTGTCTACACCCTCTGGTGTGTCTACTCTGTTACAGAGCTTTGTGTCATCGGTGAACAGGGAAATTCTGCCTTCTTGGTCCTGCGCAATGTCACTGATGAAGATGTTGAATAGGACCGGTCCCAGCACTGATCCCTATGGTACCCCACTGGTCACTCTTCCCTCTGTAGAGTGACAGCCATTTACCACCACCCTCTGTGTCCTGCCGCCCAGCCAGTTACCTACCCACCACACTACTGTCCTACCCACACCCATATTCCCCAGTTTGTGTAATAGTCTTCTATGTGGCACAGTGTCAAAGGCCTTGCTGAAGTCCAGATAGGCCATGTCCACTGCCTCCCCTGATCCACCTCCCTAGTCACCCAGTCAAAAATTTAACGAGGTTGGTCTGACGGCCTCCCTGGTGAAACCATGCTGCCTTGGGTCCTGTAGTCCATTGACAACCAGATGTTCCACCAATCTCTCCTTCAGTAGTCCTTCCATGATCTTCCCCATTACCGAGGTGAGGCTGACTGGTCTGTAGTTCCCTGCTTCCTCTTTGTTCCCACTTTTGTATAAGGGGACTACATCTGCTGTCATCCAGTCTTTGGGTACCTCCCGTTTCCAGTGATTGGCTAAACAGGATTGCCAGAGGTTCAGCCATCACCTCTCTTAGTTCTTTAAGGACCCTGGGGTGCACCCCATCTGGCCCCATTGCTTTATCAACTCTTATTACTTCCAGTTCCTTCAGGACCCTTTCTTGTATAAAGGGACTTGAGTCCATTTCTGCACCATTCCACCCTTGTACTCCTTCGGACCCATTACCTCCTCTTCCCTCAGAAGACTGAGCAGAAATACCTGTTCAATGTCAGCTTTACTGTTGTCATCCTCCACGTGGCCCCATCCTCCCCTTCAGTCTCACTATCCCTCCCTTTGCCTTTCTTTTTTCACTTATGTACTAGTAAAAGGTTTTGTCCCCTCTACCCACTGATTTTGCAATGTGCTCTTCTGTCTGAGCTTTGGCTTCCCTTACTGACCTCCCTGCCTCCCTTTCCTTCTCCTGATACTTCTCCCTATCCCCTTCTGCCTGTGTCTTTTTATATTGCATGAACGCAATCTTTTTTGGCTTTCACTTTCTACGCTACCTCTTTGGAAAACCGTAATGGCCTCCTCTTCCTTTTCCCCTGCTAACCTGCTTAATCCATAATTCTATTGCTCTTGTAATCCCCGTTTTAAATACTGCCCACTGTTCCTCAACCCCTGATTCCTGCCCCATTCCCCTTAATGCCTCTTTCAAGCATCTCCCCATTTTTCCAAAGTTTGTCCCCCTAAAATCCAGGATACGTGTTTTTGTGTGGTTTGGTTCTGCTCCTTCCGTGATTTCAAACCACAATGACTGGTGGTCACTGTTCTCCAGGTGCTCCCCCCACTGTTACCCCCATCACACTGTCCCTGTTTGTGAGCACAAGGTCCAGTATTGCCTTCTGCTGAGTTGGTTCCATGACCAGTTGCTTGAGTAAGGCACCCTGAAGGGAGTCCAGGATAAATCTGCTCCTAGTTGATGCTGCTGCTGGGGTGCTCCAGTCCACGTCTGGAATATTGAGGTCTCCAACCAGCACTACCTCACCTTGTCTGCCATCCTTTGGATGGCTAGCATCAACTCCCTATCTGTTTCTTCCTCCTGGGCTGGTGGTCTATAAACCACACCTGTGCGGATGGCTGGCCCATTTTCCTTTCCAGCTTAACCCACAGTATCTCTCCCCATTTTGTTCCTCCTGGATCTCTGTGGCCTTTATGTCATTTTTCACATAAAGTGCCACTCCTCCTGCCTTCCTACCTGCCCTGTCTCTTCTGAATATGTTGAAGCCAGGTATGGCCATCTCCCAGTCATGGTTATCATTACACCAGGTTTCTGTGATGGCCACAATGTCCAGGTCTGACTGCACCATGACAGCCTCCAGATCCTCCATCTTGTTGCTAAGGCTCCTGGCATTGGCACACATGGATTCCATGATTTGACCTCCCTAGACTGTTTAGCTGTTCTACTCCAGCCCCTTTCCTGGTTGTCCTTTATCCCTGGTTGTCCTTGCTGTCTGCCCTTCTGTTGAATTTTGCCTCTTTTCTGCTTATCCACCTATTGGGTGCTCATCTCCATCTTTTGCACACTGCTTTGTAGAGATATCCACTCTTCTGGTTCACTGGTTCCACTGCTAGCTGTGGGGGGTGGGCAATTAGGTACCCTCCTTGCTGGCCTGCCACCCCCTTTGGCTAGTTTAAATGCTTGCCAATGTAGCATTTAAACTTACCATTGAGTGCTTGGATTCCCCTCCAGGATGGATGCAGGCCGTCAGGCTTGAACAAACCTCCATCCCTCCAGGTGGGTCCCCAGTCACTAATGAATCCAAACCCTTCCTCACAGCACCAGTTCTTCAACCATGAGTTAAAGTTCCTGGTGCATGCACCCCTATGCTCTCCCATGCCTCTCACAGGGAGTACTTCCGAAAAGGTGACAGAAGTAGCTACTTGCTTGAGACCCCTCCCCAGTTTCCTAAACTCTTCCTGAACTTCCTTTGGCTCCCCATTTGCCAGGTCATTAGTACCTAGGTGGATAATGACATCCAGCTCACCCTCCTGTCTTGTCTTCCTAGTGATCCCCAGGATCTTCCTTCCATCCCTCCATGCCGTGGCACCTGGTAGGCACCTCACCTCACCTCCCTGTCCTCCCCCTCCTGTGTTCCTAGCTGGATCCCTCCTATGATGGGGTCCCCCGCCAGGATTTGCTTCCTCCTCCTCCTCCTCCTCCTCTGGGGTCCACTTCTCTTTCCACTGAGGTCACTTCCTTGGCTAACCTCCACATCCTTTCCTTCCACTTCTCTGGGTACCTCTATTTGGTTGTCCCTGTTTGCCAGTGTGGCATATGAGTTTTTGAGTGGAACAGGATCTGGGATGTGCCTCTGCCTGACTGCCTTAACCCTCCCCCAAGCCTACTGTCATCCAAGTGCTCCTCGTTCTTGGCATCCTTTGAAGCAACGGCATTGGACTGTGTGGTCTCTGGATAGGGGTGATGGTACTCCTGACCCAGTTTACTTCCACTCTGAGTCTGGCTACCTCATCCTGCAGTCCAGAGAGATGCATGCAGATAGGGCAGCACCTCAGCATCCAGAATGTCTGCTCGAATATGGCTGCCCTGCAGCCACTGCATTGCACCACTCCCACATTATACTGCACTTACACTGCTATTCCAGTACTTGTCTGTTACTAAAGCTCTCTAGTTCCTTTTATTAATTTACTGTCCTAAAATCCTGTCACTAATCCTCAGATACTTTTCTTTAAAAAAAAAAAAAAAAAGAAAAAATGAGTCAAAACACTTGTCGTGCTGAGGCTAGCTTCTTCCCCTTATGCCCTCCTACTCCACAACCCCTACTATCCCTGTGCTTAGCTCCTGTCAATCAGATTTAACAGGGCATATAATTAAGAGTTGGGGGTGAAATTTGCAGCAATTAAAGACAGCAAAGGAATATACCACCACTACAAACACACCAAACTAGGTTTTAAATTTTCAACAGCCCAAAAAAAATTCTAAGTAAAGACAACAAAGGAATTGCAGTGTCACTAAAAGCCCACAATCTAAATTTAAAACAAAAATAGCAATGAACAGTTACTGTAAAGCATTGAAATTAATCTGTTTCCTTCCCCTTCTGGCTTCTGGCTTCTTCTGACAAAACAAAAATCACTTGCTACCCCCAACTCTGACTAAGCCCCACCTCCAGTTATCACGTAGCTGAGGTCAGAGGCCAGACAATTAGCACCCCTCACCCAAACTACAGGGCAAGTCAGACAAGCCAAGACTAAATTTGCAGCAATTAAAGACACCAAAGGAATACACCCCACTACAAGCAGACCAAACTAGGTTTTAAATTTTCAACAGCCCAAAACTATTCTAAGTAAAGACAGCAAAGAAATGACAGTGTCACTAAAAGCCCACAATCTAAGTTTAAAACAAAATAGCAATGAACAGTTACTGTAAAGCATTGAAATGAATCTGTTTCCTTCCCTTCTGGCTTCTACTGACACTGTAGTGCAGTTTTGAGGGTGCTGCACTCCTGAGGTGCCGTTTTCAGCTGAGGTGTTAAACCGAGGTCCTGTCTGCCTGTTCTCGTGGTTAGTCAGGTGGATGTTGAAGGTCCCAAGGCATTTCTCAAAAGAGTAGGGAAGTTTATTAAGACAAAGAAACAAACAAGCATAACTTAAGTAACATACAAGCTTACATCAGCTGAACTTCCAGGTACATGCTGAAAAAAATTCAAAACACAAAACATTAAAGCAAACAAAAGGGGGTAATAATAAATGAGGTATGGCTATAGTATGAAATAAACAAGCATTTGTCAATGCCGAATGTTGTCTCGCTGGCATTGGCATTGGCATTGGTAGTGCTGGAGTTAGAAACACATAATAGGAATGGCAGTGAAGTATTGAACTGATGCCAACCCCACCCCCACCCTGCAGAGACTGACAGGCGTTGGGGTGTGCCTTTGGGTCATCAGCTATAATGCTCATGCCATTGTACCTCACCCTACCCTGTAGACATTGACAAGTGTCATGGTGTGCTTTAGGGTCTTTGGGCCTTATACTTGCCCCATTCCATAAGGAATACGTTGAGACAGCAGTATAGGAGGATGGGGTGAACTTTAGGGCCGAACACTCCAAGGCACACCTCGATGCCTGTCACTGGCTGCAGGGTGGGGGTGGGGGTGGAATGGCGTGAGCATTACAGCCAGTGATCCCAAGTCACACCCCTGACACCTGCCAGTCTCTTCAGGGTGGGATGTTACAGTTGTAAACCTTAATGTCGTAGGCGTTTGTTGGCATTTTCACTCCAAATTTTCAACATAGGCTTTTTGTGACCCTACCTCATGAAGAGCGGCACAATCAGTTTGTAAGCTGAAAGGTGGTCTTGCATAGCAGCTATGCCATTTGGCAACACAGGGATGAAAACACATTCTGGGCAGGATGTGAAAAATGACAACTGTATTGTTCATGAGGAGATGTAAAAAAAATGGCAACATTGAAAATCTGGAGTGAAAATATTAAAAATTGGTGAAGTCACATGAACATGCATAGAAGCTGTGCAACACACGTCCGTAACCAATTATTTTGGGATTTTCAACCATATTTTCAACATAGGCATTTGGGACCTCCCTCATGAACAGTGGCACTGTAATTTTGTTAATCTGTCCCAAAGTTGATTTCCCACCGCGACCATGTCATTCTGCCCACAGGTGTGAAAACACATTTTGACAGGATGTGAAAATGACAGCTGTACTGCTTGTAAGGAGGTGTGGAAAAATGGCAGTGTTGAAAGTCTGGCATGAAAATATTGTAAATTTGCGAAGTTACAAGGGTGTGTGGAAACTGCTCAACGCACGCTTGTAACACAGTCATTTTATGGATGTTCACCACCAAATTTTCAGTATATGCATTTTAGGACCTCTGCTCATGAACAGTGTCACTGTCATTTTCTCAAACTGTCCTGAAAACTGATTTCGCACAGCAACCACGCCATTCAAGCGCGGTGGTGTGAAAACACATTTCGCCAGGATATGTAAAATGACAGCTGTACTCATGAGATAAAATGCCAATTTGAAAAATCTGGAGTGAAAATATTACAAATTCATGAAGTTATGAGCGCATGGAAACTGCTCAATGCATGCTCGGTAAAATAGCCATTTTTTTATTTATTCCACCAAATTTGCAACATAGGCTTTTTGAGAGCCCCTCTCAAGAATAGTGCACTGTTGTTTCATATTGGTTCCGAAGGTGATTCTGTGCAGTGACATGACATCACCTTTCAGGAATGAATAATGCCATGAAAGTGACTGAATTCATGAGGAGGGTCCCAATAACCCTATGTTGAAAATGTAGTGCCAAAATTCCCAAACTGGCGAGATATGCACCAAAGTTGAAAACTCCTATTTATGCCATTATACAGCTTACCAGCATTTCTTCAGTTCATGGTCAGCTTTGAAGAGTGCAGACGTGTTTCCAGTCCACCGAAGATCATCGCACTGGACTCCAGAGGTAAGTATGGGGTGAGGGGGGTGTGTGGGAGACAGGGTACGCAGAGGGGGTGTGTGGGTTGGGGGTGGGGGCAGGAAAGACTGCAAGGGACCATTTTCTTTTTTACAGGTTAAAAAAAAAGACAATGAGGTTGGTTTTCTTTTTTTGCAGGTGTTTGTTTGGTACACTGGGTGGGCTCAGTGTACCACCTGCATTAAGGAGGGGACCACAGCCAATGGGGATGGGCCACCCATTGGCACAGAAATAGGTGAGGGCATGCATGATGCCGAGGAGTATTGGGCACCCCCCAGCACACAGCACACATTGGGGGCTGGGGATGTTATGCCGAGGGGGAGCGGGCTCCCCTGTCAGCAAATTAAACAAGGAAGGGATGGACAGAAGCCGATGGGGATTGGACCCGCGTCGGCAAGGAAAGACTGTTGGGGGGGTGCATGATGCCGAGGGGGATTGGGCACCCCCTCAGCACACACATAGAATGGGAGGGGAGCTTCATACCAATGGGGAGTGGGCTCCCCGTCAGCAAATGAAATGGCTGCAGCAGTCAGTGCCACCATGTTTAGGTTAGGGAAGTGCTTTACCAGCAAGGGCATGTTGGGAGGTGCCGCTGCATGATGAGCTTGGCTCTCATTGCAGCGGACCTTTCCTTAGATGTGCTCACAACATTATGTGGTGCTGGTGTGGTGCCTGCATGCTGCCTTATTGGGGAATGAGGGACGCACCTACTGATGCATGCCCTGTATTCGCCCATAGTGACTGCACCTCCAAATCTGCTACTACTGCAATATGTTGGCTGGCACGCAAGCCGAACCAACATAAAAGGAGGAGGGAAATAACAAAGCTAGCTAGCGATAAGAAAAAGGGACAATATTTCAAACATAGTAACATGGCAGGGCATTGTAGTTCACTTAACTGAAGTAATTAAGAGTTCCCATTGCTATGATAATTGATACAAGAAAGGTGGGCTATTGGATAAAAATGAGTAATAATCAGACTAATCCCCTGCCCCTTCTGTGCTTGAAAGAAAAAATCAGTTAGTACGAACAAAATTATATATCCCATGGGCAAAAACTCTTAAAGGAATTCTGGGCAGAATATCTACGCAACACCTTAAGTTAGATTTTGAAAAATCAGTTGTAATATCTCCTTTGTTTAAGCAGCTCATTAAAAAGAAACTTATAAGGTATGCTCATGAAAAACAAATGGAGTTAATCAGAAGCCAACGTCAGGCCACTTGGTTTGTTCAAAACAAAACAGATGCTTTTTAGAGAACTATTTGGTTATACCTCTTACTTTAGATAGGAGAAATATTACATGGGCAAGGATGGGAACTATTTGCTCTGAATATGCATATTTTAATAGAACTGCTTCTGTCAGCTGCCATCTTGAAACCTGTAAGTGCAACAAGGGCTTTGAGGAAAATCTCAATCGTATTATGCTACAATGTCCATTATGTAAAACTCCACGGACAAATTTATTAAACGATGTTCTTGTAAGATATGTAACTGCAGAATATGATCCGTTGTTTGTCCTCTTACATCCACATACAATTGAGGATGCGAGGATGGCTGCAAAATTTTTTCATGAAGTGATGAAGCCTAAAATAAATCTCCACCCTGGAAAGCAAACTGAGACTGAAATTTAAAATGACTTATACTATCAGTTCTCAATATATGAGGAAGTATACTTCTTCTGCCCATGGAAATCCACTGTAATGAGTAATAATTTAAGCACAAGGAATTTAATTGTTTGTAATGATTCTTATTTATTCTTGTTAATGTATTTTGTATGATTGTTATGTCCATCTGATTTATGGAAGAACAATAAACATGACTTGACTTGACTAACTGAAGTAAATCCAAATAAAGGAAGAAACATACTTAATTGGTCTGAAAAACATCAGAAAAGAATTTTTATTTGTAACATAGTCTTAGTGAGGTGTTTATTTTCCGATAAATGAATAGAAGTCAATTCTCTGGTAATCATCTGTAACAGGGTAAGGAAGGTAAGTCTCTTTGTTGAAATATAAAGTACATCTAGACTGTATAGGTAAACTTTATGGTGGTAAACACAAGCCTGACAGTACTACTGCAATAGTTCCTTGAGGAGTCTAATGTGCCTAAGATAATGTTAGCATCTGATACCCCTGACCATGAACTGTCTCTCCACTGTTGAGCTACCATGGCCCAAAAGGTTTGTGCTTAGGAAATTAAAGAAAAAGTTTTCTATTGTTTCCAACTGGGAGACACAACCGTCTGGGGCAGTTACATCTCAGACTCTTATGCTTTGAATTAGCCTTACACTAAGGCGGCCATGGCACAGAGTCAAACTGTATCCCACATTTTCGGAGGAGTCCAGGCATAAGTCAGATAAGTGCTTAACAAAGAATAATCTGATAGGGGGATTCCTTTATAAATTACCAGTTCCAGAAAGTTCTGTGTCCTAATGGGTAGCCCGTTAATGTGCCAACTGATTTGTGGTGCAGTAATTATGTCTCTGGGATGTTGTTGCAGGTTCCTAGGACTACTTTGATTTATTGTCGCTTGTTATACTGAGCGAAAGTGATTTCAGAGTGCCGGGCATCTAAGGTGTAGAAGTGCTCCTGTAATTCTTTGCCTCACTTCTTATGTGCCTTTTGTCTACTGTGCTAGGATGTGGAGTTGGTTATATTAAGTTGTGGTGGTTGCAATAATGCGGTTTGACGTTGGTACATCCTACCTTTTATTTTTACTTAGTGTCGGAGTAATTTCTTAAGGTTTCCTGCTGTTATTTGAATTTCTTTTTAGGTATGGCTCTGCAGCTACCTGACAGCAAAATATCAGAGCGCCATAGGTGCTGTCGGTCAATTGCTTGTGCTGTACTGTACATTGCAGCTTTGTATGTCGCTGAGGCATGGGTGAACCGCCAGAATGCGCTTATAAATATCCATTCTGGAGGATGAGGTTATATCAGTCAGGTGCAATTTCCACTGTCTAAGTTTGACCAGAAAAGCCCAGATAAAACTAGGGGTAGCTGAAGACTTTTTCAGTTTAAGTACATCCTTTGACCAAGACTTCAGTGAGAGAAGAACCCACCAATTCACCCAGATATGGCAACATTTGTGGATGTGTTGAAAATAACTGAAAAGTTCACAGTGATAAACTATAGTAGAAAAACTATGGGGTTTAAGAGGCCCAACCCTCCTGGTGGGATGGCCTGATAAAAGTATTACACTTTATGGGGTTTAAGCAACTGCCCCATATTAGCTGAAAGTGGAGCTCGAGAGAGATATCAAGTGCGTTTGCAGCAGATATATGGCACTAAGATAGGTAAGAATGAGAAACAAAAACAATCTTCAGGATGGCCTTCTTTTTCTTTTTAGTCTGATACTAATTTTTCCAAATCTGAACTTTGTGTATACACATTTGGAGCGTTGCACCCCAATTAGTCGAGGCAGGGTCCACATCACCAAAAGTAATATCCAGTAATTTAATGGGTGTATCAGTCATAGCAATTCCCCTTAAGTCAGAAAGTCTTGGGGTAGTGGATCCTAAAATACTCTGAGGCCTTTACATTTCAGTAGGTTTAGTCATCGAAAATGGAGTAAATGAATGGAGAATGTCTAGTGCACTAAGCCCGGACTGGGAGTCTTTCACAAATAAAACAATATTATCAACCTATGGGGTGATCTTAATACTGGATGTGTCCACCAGATCACAGATCCCATGTATCAGGAGATGAGACACAATTTTGTGTAAAATAGGGTCAATGCAAAACACATAAGTAAAGGGCTGAGTGGACAGCCCTGTCTGACTCCAGTTTTAATGCGGAGTCTGGTACAAAGATGTCCATTCACATTAAGGATTATACTTGCCTTTCTATACAGGGTTCTAATCCAGCGAGACAAGGTGGAGGAGATGCCATGGTGATGTAAGACATCAAACAAGTAAGCATGGGAGACCTGATTGAAAGTCTTTTCTTGGTCCAGGGATAAGAGGTATCTGACTTCCGTGTTACATTTACTAAGCTCAATAATTTCTCAAAACAAGAGAAGGTAGTGGACAAAGGTTAGCCTACCAAAAGTAGGCTGGGATGCAGCTGGAGGTAACAAAAGAGGAGAAGGAGCTGGGGTGCTCATCACAGGAGCAATGAACAATTTGTGCAATGCAGAAAGGCAGCATTAATGGGCAACAAAATGCTGGGGTGCACTGCAAGGGCATTACCTCGAGAAGAAGGAGGTTATTCTACCATTATACATATAGTTGGTTAGACCCACCTAGAATACTGCATGCAGTACTGGTGCCTGTACCTACAAAAGAACATTAGGCTGCTGAAGGGGATGCAGCGTGGGCAATGAAGATGATTCAGGACCTGGGAGGAATTGCCATATGAGGTCAGACTAAGAGAGTAAACATGTACACACTGGAGGAGAGGAGGGATGGGGGACATGATTGAGACCTTTAAATACATGAAGGGGATAATCAAAACAGACACGAGGGTCTATTCAGGAGGAGGGTGGGGAGAGACACAAGGGGCCATGACATGAGATTGGAGGAGGGTAGATTCAGGAGGGAGTTGAGGCATTTCTTTACGGAGAGGGTGGTGGCAAAGTGGACCAGACTACCAGCGGGTGGGACAGTGCAAAGGGCAGGGTAAAGGGAGGGAAGGGGAGGGAGGTTGAGGCAGCTGCTGAATAGGGAGCTAGCTGCATTCTCGAGCAGCCTAGATAGACCAGGGTGGTCTTTTGCTGCTGGCAACTTTCGTATGTTCGTAAAAGCACAGGAAAACCCATAATGAGAAGGACAGAGAAGAGTGTTGTATGAAATCAAAGGATGTGAGTAGGGTGGTAAGGGCAGCCAAAGCAACCAAAGAACTAAGGTGGCACAGGGGATTAGGGATAGGAAGAAGGAATTTTTTAGATATTAGGGAGAAGAGGAAGAGCAGAGGGCAGATCACTAGGATAAAAAGGACAGTGTGTGGGTAGAAGAGGGAGTGGAACAAGCAGAGGTACTAACAAGTACTTCTGCTCTGTCTTCTAATGGAAAGGATGGTCCAATTCTACAGGGATGGTTAAGGAATGGGTGGGATGGGGAGGTCACTAACATGTGATGAGATACCGAGGGAGAGAGTGTGGGAGGGCCTTAGGTCAATAAGGACAGACAAGGCCCCAGGTCCAGATGGGATCCACCCCAGAGTCCTAAAAGAGCTGGCGGATGTTCTTGCAACACCGCTGATGGAGTTATTCAACTCCTCCTTCCAAACGTGAAGTGTACCGTTGGACTGGAGAATGGCGCATGTAGTGCCCATCCATAAGAGGGGACCTAGAGACAAGCTGAGAAACTATAAACTGGTTAGTCTGATGTCCATAGTGGGTAAACTATTGGAAAATATATTGAAGGAAAGGCTGGTGGAGTTTTTGGAGGTAAGTAAATTTCAGGATGTCAGGCAACACAGGTTTACAAAGAGGAGATTTTGTCAGACTAACCTGGTTGAGTTTTTGGATTGGGTGACAAGATCTCTGGACAGTGGTAGGCCGGTTGATGTTCTATATCTGGACTTCAGTAAAGCATTTGACTCAGTGCCACATGGGAGACTGCTAGGCAAGCTGACTAATTTGGGGGTGGGGGATAGGTTGGTAAGGTGGATTGGGAATTGGCTGAGGGACAGATAATAGGGGTGGTGGTAGGGGTGAGTTATCGTCACCTAGGAGGGTCATTAGTGGGTACCTCAGGGTCCAGTTCTGGGTCCATTGTTGTTTAATGCTTTTATTTCAGACATTGTGGTGGGGGTTAGGAGTAATAAGAGCCTGTCTGCTGATGATTCCAAGCTAGGTGCAGTGGTGAACAATGAGGAAGGAAGAATGACACTCCAGGAAGACCTAGAAAGACTAAAACAGAGGTCAGTCACATGGCAGCTGGAGTTTAACGCTAGAAAGTGCAGTGTACTTCACTTGGGATCTAGGAATCCAGGGTACAGCTACAAATTTGGGGGGAGGGAATGGTTAACAATCTCTGAAGAAGAAAAGAATCTGGGAAAAGTGATCACTGGTAATATGAATCACTCAGGTCAATGCAGGAAAGCAGCAACTAAAGCAAACAAAATGCTGGGGTGCAGTGCTAGGGGGATCACTCTGAGAAGGGAGGAGGTAATTCTGCCACTGTATAAATCCTTAGTGAGGCTGCACTTGGAGTACTGTGTGCAGTTCTGGCACCCTTACTTAAAGAAGGACGTTATGCTTCTGGAGAAGGTTCAGAGGCGGGCATCTAAGATGATCCTCGGAATGGGGGATAAGCCTTATGAGGAGAGACTTAGGGAGCTGAACATGTACTCCCTGGAAGACAGACAGGACAGAAGGGACATGATCAAGACCTTTAAGTATTTAAAGGGTATTAATAGGGTAAATACTGAGGGGTGTTCAAACAGAAGTGGGAAGGGACCACGAGGGGACATAGCCTGAAACTGGTTGGTGGGAAGTACAGAAGAGACTTGAGACAGCATTACTTCATGGAAAGGGTGGTGAGGCCTTGAAATGCATTACTTGAGGATTTGGTGTCAAGGGAATCAGTGGGGGGGGGGTTAATAATGGATGGGATAGATACACAGGCAAGGCACAGGTAGGAAGGGTACAGACCATGGCATTTCAGAATGGATATCAGGGGAGGGATGAAAGAGAGAGTGGTTGGGGTAGCAGCAGTTAACAAGCTGTGAGCTGCTTCTTGAGCAGACGTGATAGACCTCAAGGCCTACTCAGCTGGCATTTTCGTATGTTTGTATGTTTGTAAATGATCATAAATGGATCTACCTGATATGGAGCATGTCTGAAATTTGGAAATGACAGTATTAGCCACAGCAGCAAGATGAAAGTTTAAAATTCTCATTAATATCTTTAAATCATGCTGAGCAAACATAGCAGTCTCCAATTATGGAGATCTGTAGGCTCAACTTTTTTGTATAAAAATATTTGAAGGGATGTACAAAAGGAGTCATGAGGTCGCCAGTTTCTAAGATCCAGTTAAAAACCATAACCAAATGTCAGCCAATTGTGTAGAACATGTTTTATAAAGTTGATTGGTGAGACCATCTGATCCCGGGCCATGCGATTCTGGCACTTAGCAATTGCTGAAACTACCTCAGCAGTAGTGATGAACTAGTGAGAGGGAATAAAGAACCCGTGGAATGGACAGTATTTGTATGGTGCCAAGGAGAGTATGAGTGGGGTAGTGAGAGTCACTTGTGCCAAACATATCTCTCAAGTAGTTATCTATGACTGAAAGGATTCCATCTTTAGTATTAACTATCATGCCTGAACTATCCTTAACACTCATTATAGTGCAGTGATGTACTCTTGACTTTACAGCTGTCAAAAATGGTGCCTCTTCCCAGTTTTCCTTGGGTGCCACTTTGATGCTCCATTCTAAGGGACTGCTCTCTAACATATTGTAGGGCTACCATTTGCTCCTTTATAGAGGTGATTTGTGTACCAAAGTTTCCCTTCGTAATGTGGGCCAAGTGTCAATAACTGCATTAGATGAAGTCAAAGTTCCAAATATTTCATAAAGTTAGTCCTATGGGTACGAGAGGAGTCCGTCCGCAATTACTGTTGTATGTAAAGTTTCGTGTCTTCCTACCAGAAGCCATAATTTTCACATAGACAAAGTACTGACTGCCTGGCTAGCAACAAGTCTAGAAGTTTGGCCCATATGGCAGGGTTGTCAAGGGGAGGAATTATTCAATCACCATATTCCAGTCCCACTCTTTATTTATTTATTTATTTATTATTTAGTTTTTGTTGACCGGGTAAGTGCACTAGACAAATCCTGCCTATTTTCAGGCACGACCCGGGGGAGGGGTATACAGATGAATGCCAACTGACCTTGAACCAGATTAAGCTGTTGGTGGTATTGTTAGTGAATGAGGAAATTTAGCCAGGACACCAGTGAAATTCCCTTACACTTTCGATAAGTGCCATGGATCTTTAACATCCACCTGAACTACCACCAATCCAAGCAGATGGGACCTCGGTTTAACGTCTCATCTGAAAACTGACACCTCAAGTGCACACCCCTCTCATGCTGCACTACAGTGTCAGTACTGGGATATTAACCCAAGTGCCAGATGTGGGAACTGAACCCACAGCCCTCTGATCTCCCAGCCTCAGAGGCGAGTGTGCAACCTACTGAGCCACTGACACTGCTGATTTACCACTGATTTTGGAGGGAATTACCGTATTCCCTCCAAAAGTGCCTCCCACCAATAAATGGGCAGAGGTTTCTATAGGAACCACACGGATAGCAAGGATACTTATATGGAATGCTATAAAGATAAAATCTATGCACGTAGCTAAGGTGTTACAAAAATAAGTATATCCCCCAGTAGCAACTTTAGAGTTATATACATCCTGTAAGTTAGCAGCTTTTATCATATGGTTCAAAACATTAGTATCACAATATAGTTCAGAAGTAAGGGCACCTCTGTCAGTGATAGAAAGTCCACAATTAAAGACTCCACCAAGGAACAAGGATTTTGAAGTATAGCGGTACGGTTGTATTTTCTTCAGCAGATCAATAAGGGTCTTCTTAGTATGAGGGGCATAGATGGTAATGAAACAAAACTGTTCCTCCTGAAAGAGACATCCACCATCAAAGTTTGTCCTGACTCAGTATCCACCAATGTCAGCAGTGAAAAGAGTACCCGAAAAGAATGCCTACACCATCATATCTGTCATCTCCAAATGACCAATAGGAAGGTCCCCAGCACCAGTGGCATCTTACTTGGTCTACATCCGAGGTGCAGTTAGACCTGGTTTCCTGCACGAGGAAAAGATTATAGGAGTCTCAAGAAACAGATAACAGCAAGTTATGTCTGCTGGGATGCTTGATGCTATTTATGTTTAAAGTAGCCAGCTCGATGGATAAATCCATGGAGATGAAAAGGTGAAGACTCTCAACTGCAAATGAAATTACTCCATTGTGCTTGCCAGAACTCCTAGTGTGCATCCGCAGTGTTTTTTGATGGCTGATTTAACTATGCCATCTTCTGTGTCAGTCAGATGGGGAAGTGCATTAGACATACAAGAGGAAACATCCGAATCCAGGCTGCCCTCAGAGTCTAGTTTTTCCTGATCAAGAACTTGGAAACAGTTCTCTAGGGAGATAGCCAGGGAGAAGCATTTGGTCGTTGTTGCTTGGAGGTTGACTGACGCTGACGAAAAGTCTGTTTTCTATTAACTGGAGCCATGTATGGAGGGCATGATTTCATCTCCCTTGTAATCCCTGGGACTGGTGGTATCCATGGAAGTATCCAGGTCAACATCAGGGATGTTTGGAGTCAACTGTAAACACGGTGAAATGGGAAGATGATCCAGGACCAGATCAGGAATAGGGCTAGACAGCATGACAGGCAAGATGGGAGTAACGCCAGATTCAGGGAAGAAGTAGCTCTGGAGCACGGAGTCAGACAAGTGTGTCAGTTGGCAAGCAGCATTCTGGTGTTTCTTTTGATCTGGTCTTTTGGGCCATGTTTAGAATAAAGTCCTCTAAGGGTTTGTTGCCCCAGTTATGGGTAGCCCATTTGCAGGTCCTGTAGGAATGACCTACCTCCTCACACAGATTGCACCGGAAAGTGTTGTTGCAGGTCATGCTGACCAAACTCAAGGCACAAGTTACATCTGATTTTGACACAGATATTGCTGAGATGGGTCCCTGAGCTGCATTTAAAACAAGTCTTAGGCTGGCCAGGGTAAAAACACTGCCATCTTTCATGGCCAGTGAAGAAAACACTGGGGAGATGTTGGAGACCCAAGTTGTAATTTGACTTTAAACCACCAATTTCCTATCCAGATGTCTTCAGAATCCATTATTGGAGCTGGGTCACCAAGAATGTCACGTCTGTAACCTAACCAGTATTTAACATTATAGACGTTGACCCCCTCATTCTTCAGCAGGATTGTGACAGTCCACATAGAAGGTTTGGTTAATAGGATTGCCTGAAAGGTGAACACATAGGAGAGGATTTCAGGAAGTTGTACTGACTCCAAAAACGATCTAAGTTTACAGCGGTTTTAAAACTAATGTCAAAATGACTGTCACTCCGGGAGTGTACGAGAACATAAATTTCTTTGGAAAAAAAGTGCAAGGATTCCTTCAGGTAAAACCCTGTCTACATATTCCCTATCAGGCAGCAACTCCAATCCCCCTTTATAGAGAAGCCTCACTGCATTCCGTCTTTGCACTGAGGCAGGGGCATGGGAGAAGGGATCTGTTTTCCTAAAGCTCGGCCATGTTTGTGCTAAATCCTGCATGGATAGGTTAGCTGGCAGAGGAAGGAATGAGTGGCCATCCAGTGCTCTGACCATTCCACCCTATCAGTCCAAGATTTGGTGTTGCCATTCTACAGGGAGGTCCATAGAGACTTGGGCAAAATCAAGAGAAGCATCAATGGCAGTATCAGCAAAGGAGGAGGAAGGGGAAGAGGGATCCAAAATCATAGAGTTCTGTGCTTTGGTATTGTCATCTTTAGAGGGGAACATGGAAGTAGTCAAGGATGCAGGTAAACCAGGATTTGCAGTAATACCAGATCCCAGAGAGCTACCACCAACAGGTATAGCAAGTGAAGGAGGAATAAACAGCAATGGGGTGGGGGTATCTAGAGCAGAAAGGCATGGGACATCAGACTGCAAAGCGTCTGACACAACTGGAGTGCTACCGGGTGCAGGAAAACAGGAGGAAGTAGCAGATTGTAGCTTACCAGATGTAGAAACAGGTAGCCATGGCTGCTGTGCTGTAAACGAGTGTGGATGCCAGAGGCCGCAGCCAGTTTGACTTCATCCTGCTCCATTCAAAGCTTTGTTAATGTTCCAACTGGTAGGAGGATAGTCCATTGTATAGCAGCGGTGAGCTCCACGGACGAACCCCCAAAGATTTATGCAGAGTGGAAGTCTGAGGTCGGTCCAGTGCAAGGAGTGAGCAAACTGATCCAGAGTGACACAATGAGGAGTAGAAAAAATCTTGATTGGCACTGGACAGTCCAGGGACAACTGAATCAGCCTGTGCGGATGGTCAAAATGATTGTCAGAGGAGGATTAGGCAAAGAAGACTCCAAGCATATGGTACTTGCGGAAGGAGAAGGAAAAACAAAAGCCGGAGCTGAAAGCACCATAAGTGCACTGGATTTATCCATAACAGCAGCAGAGAGTCTGCGATGCTTCCTCAGTAGTAGCTGCGACACATAGCCTTGCAGAGTGTTGTGTACCATCTCCCAGAAGTACTAGTACACTGAGCCACAATCATAGCAATCAGCGGGACAGCAATTTCTCCTGTTCCAATTCGAAATTGGCTTTCTCTTCAGTGAGTAAGGCAAGTAAGTTGCTTTTTCTGTTTCATGGCTGATTGCAGGCATTCCACCACAGCAGCCAACTATGAGGCAGCCCTAGGGTGGTCCTCAGTAAGATCCATGGAAAGGGACAAGTTCAGCAGGTAAATCTACCTGCTGATCAGGTAGTCTGACAACAAGGGAAGCCTCTGAAGGAGAGGTACCAGGGTAGAGGCTTGCTTCCCTAGTCTTGGAGCAGTCACTCTGTCATTCTCCAAGTCAACCATCTTTGCAAGATTGCCTGTGGTGCCCTCTACTGCCAAGAGTAGGGGAATTTCCATGGTGTCCTGGCCAGACTTCCCCCATTCACTAAGAAAAAAATACCCCCAACAGCTTAATCTGGTTCAATATCAGTTGGTTCCCCTCTATATCACCCCCTTCCCCTGGATGAGGCTGAAAATAGGCAGAATTGCCTAGTCCTCCTTTCCCAGTCAACAAAAACTAAAACAAATAAATTCGTGTGGGTAAATGGTAAGGTTACATGCCTGCTTGGGGGATCTGAGTTGTCTCCTATTTCCAGTCAGTGTAGCAGTAGGCTGGGCATGATCCAAATGAACATGTTGGGGGCCTGTGAGCAGGGTGAGCAATGCAGAACACTGCATGGCTGATCTCTGTGTTATGTTCTTATGCAGCCCCGTCAGCTGACATTTTCTCTGAACCGAATTACAGACCTTCAAGAGTAAGTGTCAGACCCTGGGATCAAACCATGCATCCTTTGTCTCGGAGACAGCAGCTCTAACTGTTGAGCTAAAGGAAATTTCCATCAGCTGGGCTGTTTGACTTCACTCATGTACTTCATGTACTGCAATCTCAACCTTCACTACAAGATGACATGCAGCGTTTGCTGATTACTGCTTCTGGATACATATTTACTTCCCCCTTTCTGTAGGCAAGGAAACACTAACTCGCCACCGTGGGTATACCTTGAAACAAATGTAAAGAAGTGCTAAATTATGCAGTCAAACATTTATTGCAGAAATCAGAAGGGTACCTCAAGAATTCCACATCAGCTTACTTAGCTTCATTATCAAAAGACTCACCCCTGGCCTCTCAACATAAGTATGGTGGCCTGCAAAGGGTGTTTTCTACCAGCTTTGATTCAGTTTACTAGCCACAATTAGGGAGATTCTGCAGGCTATGCTCAGTCACTGGAAAAGTATTCAAGCTTGCTTCCTTAGCTCCACCTGACATCAGATCATCCTTTCTGCTGGAAGGCACAAAAGGACAGATCTCCTCCTTCACAGCTTCCATGGTGAGAGAGGATTCTAAAGTTTTCAAGCATTTAAATTCACTATTTCTTTGACTTTAGTTTCAATTTTCAACTGATTATAAGCGGATTGTCTTCTGATTACCGCTCCACCAATGATAGCAAGATGGAATGCAAGAAACTAGGGTTCAAGAATGGCATTAGGTGCAGACTGAAAAGGTTTGTCATGGATGAGCTATGACTCTGCTGCCTGGGGCTGACCACAATATTGGGCATTACCCATGCTACCCGGTGATGCGTCTATTGTCCATTGATGAGTGCAGGGTGGGCTCAGGAAAAGAAGGCCTCAGTGGCCATGGGCTCAGTAACCCAGCTACAGGCCATGGAGGAAGAGGCAATGGAGGGGGCCTTGCTGGCCATGACTTTGATTCTGATGGGTCTGTCATAGACTGAGTGACATTCCAAAAGCATCAAGACTTTAGGAAACTCTTACTATCCATGGAAACATTCAATAAGAGTCCGCCATATCAAAGGAAGCATAAGAAATGCCAACGCCATTGATCGTTGGAGTGGAAACATTCCCACTCTTTTCAGTCTTTGGGATCCCTGGAATGCTTGTCCTTGGTTGAGCTGGTTCCAGTAGAAGGGCCAGTCAACACCTCCCAAAGGAGTTCATTGCCCAGTCAACACCAGTCGATGATCAGGTGAGATCATCATAGACCTAGTCCACCCAGAGTAAGGGGGATAAGGTCTCATCATTTTCCAGGACACTAGTGCTGCTGGGGCATTCTCAATTTCTCAGGTTGAGGAGCTGGTCCAGACCATGCAGTTGGTCAAACTGACTCCCAAGCAGCCTCCACCAGTGGTCCCTACTCTGGTACCAACTCTGGTTACACTCATAGTGGTGAAGGTGCCCTAGCGGTGGGTAGATCTACCTTTGTTGGGTTGCCATTAACCAGCAGATCGACAGTTGAGGTCTCAATCTCATTTGGTCAACACCATTGCTGTAAGCAATATCTAGCTCATTCTCTTCATCGAGTGAATATCAATGGCACAGACCATGTCACACATATGAAAATGTTGTGTGGTAACACTGGGCTCTTGGAGGCAACTGGCCAGGTTTGATGTCAACTGATGTTGCCAGCCAACTTGATGCCCTATTGGTTGCTCTTGTTGATGCAGCCTTCAGTGCAGCATCCAGTGGATTCCCCTCACTGGTTCTGATGGTACCACAGCAGCCAAATTTAGTGGAGCCACCCCTCCACATCTGCAGCATGGTGCACTGATAAAGGACCCTAGGCCTGACTCCAGACTGCCTAAGCTACTGTAGATAGTCATCATTCTAATGAAGTGAGTAGCCAAACTTCCAAATGATGTGCCCAGCCTCTATTTAGGGATGGTGATTCCAACTTAGAGGACCCTTTGATGGCGTTCTCCCAGTGTTGGATGGATATAGACTCTTCAGACAGATGATCCACCCCCATTGACTTGACATCTTGTGATTCTTTATTGCAAAACATGTAGACATCTCTGGATGCTTCTGTGGAGGAAGTTCAGAAGAGGAAGTCTCATTGTTTAATGGACATCCTGGTCTGGAGAAGGATTCCTCAACTGGGGTGGCATTCCAAGTCACCAATGTAGTCTTGGCCAGCACTAAGTATTTGGCAGCACTCTGCTTCGTGTCAAGCTGTTCCTTGTTGGATGGACTGTAAGTATGCAGTCCCTATAGGCGGCTGTCTGGGTTCTTGTAGTGCCCATATGGTGGTCCTTGTGGCGATTTGGTCTTCCAAAACTGAAGGTGCAGAGCAATGTAGACAAGCTTCCTGACTAGGAGTTCAAAACCAGGACTTGCTGGGAAGCAAGGTCTATGCAGCAGCTTCCCTCAGGATCTGTCAGGCCAGTTATGTGGCCCTGGTGGTTGGTTTGTCCATAAGCTGCATAATAAGCTTGCTGACATGATCCTTCTGCTCTTGATGGACAGCCAACCCATAGCCTGGGCACTTCAAGATCTGGTACTCTCCCTGTCCAAGCATCAGTTGCAAACAATTTTGAGCTCAGGCGATTCTTCAACCTAAATGGCTGCAGCAGCGGTGTTTCTGTACATGAGGGCCTGGCTGTGCATCTCCATGTTCATGCTAGAGACCCAGTACAAGCTAGGGGATTTGCCCTTTTTGGGAACTGACATGTTTAGTCGTGGTGGAGAACCTTTCCGTCTGCATTGAGAGGTCCAGCATCACCCTAGACTCATTGATATCATTCAAGAAGGCTATGCAGCCATCTAAGCCCATGCAGGGCTCGATTTGGAGTGCCTTCCATGGTTCTGGATACCAGCTGCAGTGGCAGCAGCCTCAGCAATAGCAGAGGAAGTAGGTCTAACACTACCATCTGGCTAAACTGAACAAGTCCAGATGTCAAGGTCAGAAACAAGCATTTGTCAATGCTGAATGTTTGCTTGCTGGCATTGGCATTGGTAGTGTAGAAGTTACAGAGCTGCATAATAGGAATGGCAGTGAAGTATTAAACTGAAGCCAACCCCACCACCACCCTGCAGAGAGTGACAGGCATTGGTGTGTGCCTTTGGGTTGTCAGGCATAACGACCACGCCATTTCACCACACCCTACCCTGCAGACACTGACAAGTGTCATGGTGTGCCTTGGGGTCTTTGGCCCTTATGCGCACCCCATTCCATCAGGAAATATGGTGAGATGGGTGCGGTATAGGAGAATGGGGTGAACTTTGGGGCCGAAGAGTCCAAGGCATACCTCGATGCCTCTCACTGGCTGCAGGGTGTGGAATGGTACGAGCATTACAGGCAAGAATCCCAAGTCATACCCCTGATGCCTGTCATTCTCTACAGGGTGGGGCGTTATGGTTTGAAACCCTAACACCTCAGGCATTCATTGGTATTTTCACTCCAAATTTTCAACATGATTTTTTTGTGACCCCCACCTCATGAACAGTGGCAATATCAGTTTGTTAGCCAAAAGCTGCTTATGCACAGTGACTACGGCATTTAGCACCACAGGTGCAAAACACATTCCGAACAGGATGTGAAAAATGACAGCTGTACTGTTCATGGGGAGGTGTAAAAAATGGCAATGTTGCAAATCTGCAGTAAAAATATTAAAAAACTGGTGCATAGAAACTGTGCAACGCACACCCGTAATGTAATTAGTTTGGGAATTTTTTACAGCAGATTGTCAACACAGGCATTTTGGGACCTCCGATCACGAACAGTGTCACTGTGATTTTCTTTATCCATCCCAAACAATGATTTCCCACAGCGACCACGCATCTCTGCGCTGAAAGTGTGAAAACACATTTTGGCCATGTTGTGAAAAATGTCAGCTGTACTGTTCATAAGGAAGTGTGGAAAAATGCCACTGGTGAAAATCTGGACTGAAAATATTACAAAGTCATGAACTTACGAGGGTGCGTGGAAACTGCGCAATGCTCACTCGTAACACAGTCATTTATGGGCTTTTGTCACTAAATTTCCAACATAGCCATTTTAAGACCTCTGATCATGGACAGTGTAACTGGGATTTTCTTAATCTGTCCCAAACATTGCTGCCAGCACCGACTGCACCATTGTGCGCTACATGTGTGGAAACACATTTTGGGTGGCATGTGAAAATGGCAGCTGTACTGTTCATAAGGAAGTGTAATAAAATGGCAATGTTGAAAATCTGGAGTGAAAATATTGAAAATTCAGCAAACCCTACGGCGTGTGTAGGAACTACATAGCATGCGCTAAATAAAACAGTCATTTTAGGAATTTTTTCACCAACTTTTCAACATAGCCATTTTAAGACCTCTGCTCATGAACAGTGTCACTGTGATTTTCTTAATGTGTCCCATACATTGATGTCGCACACCGACTGCGCCATTGTGCGCTATGTGGGCGGAAACACATTTTGGGCAAGATGTGAAAAATGACAGCTGTACTGCTCATAAGGTAGTGTAATAAAATGGCAATGTTGAAAATCTGGATTGAAAATATTGAAAATTCGCGAACTTACGAGCGTGCGTAGGAACTGCGCGCCGTACGCTCGTAAAACAGTCATTTTTAGGAATGTTTCCACCAAATTTTCAAAATAGGCTTTTTGAGAGCCCACCTTATGAACACTGGCAGTGTTGTTTCATTACTTGGTCCCAAAAGGTGGTTTCGCACAGTGACTGCGAAATCACCCTTTGGGCCCGATTAACGCCATGACAGTGAGAGCATTCATGAGAAGGGGTCTCAAAAACCCCATGTTGAAAATCTGGTGCAAAAATTCCAAAAAATGCCTGAGATATGGAGCAAAGTTGAAAACCCCTGTCTATCCCATTATACAGCTTACGGCATTTTGTCAGTTCGCGGTTGGCTTTGAAGAGTGCAGATGTGTTCCTGGTCCACCGAAGATCATTCGCCCAGAGTCAGAGGTAAGTATGGGGTGAGGGGTGTTGGGAGGCAGGGTGCGCAGTGGGTGGGGGCAGAGACAGCGAGGGACCGTTTTTCTCTTTCAGTTTTTTTTTTGTTAAACAAAGGACGAGACAACGTGGGACGTTTGCCACACGGGGTGGGCTCCCAGCATGGCACAAGGATGGCTGTTTGGGGGGCATGGAGCCGATGGGGGATTGGGCACCCCCATCGGCTATACATGTGCAGCCACACTGGGGTGGGCTCCCAGCGTGGCACCCTGTACTGTGGGGGAGGGCAGTGGAGCCGATGGGGATTGGGCACCCCATTGGCTATACATGTGTAGCCACACTGGGGTGGACACCCAGCATGGCACATGGAGCTATGTTTGGGGGAGGCGCAGCACAGCGGCCGGGATTGGGCACCCCGTTGGCTATACATGTGTGTGGAGGGCGAGCACGCAGTATAGTGTGTGTGTGTGTGTGTGTGTGTGTGTGTGTGTGTGTGGGGAGTGCGCATGAGCAGGCAATATCTTATTGCTGCTCACTGAAGTGTAGCTCCCCCTTTCGACTGTACTCCACTGCATTTTCGACTGCTGTCATAGACAGCTCCAGCAGGCATTGGAGAACTGCGGCCGTGCTTGCAAACACACTGACTGAATTGGAAGAGGGCTGCCACACCTCCAAAAACTCGGATGATGGCACTATGTTTCTTGCACATGCATGCAAGCAAACATAAAAAGGGGTGGTGGTGGTGTGTCCAGTGACCAGTTCTCCAGAACACCCTCCTAGGTAAAATGTGAGGTGCCTATTGAGCCATTCCCCCCTTCTGCACAGTCCCTGCTGGAACTCCTGGTCAGGGTTGGCTATCCCACTACCTTCAGTAGTGGTTCTTCCATAACATCAGACAAGAGGGTTCTGGAGGTTCTGTGGTTGGGTCTGTCTCTGGAATTTGAGACTCCCCCTTCAAGTTGATCCCTGGCATCATTGAATTCTATGATACCTACAGAGACTGGCTGTGGCCACACTGCAGAGTGAGTCCACTTGACTTTTTGAAGTGAAGTGTTAGTGAGGTTGTCCTGGATACCCTAGCCTTGCAGGGATTCATGTCTCATTACTTTTTGGTACTGAAACAGACAGCTGGTGCCATGTTCTCAGCCTGCATGTCCTGAACAAGTTCATCTGTAGGCAAAACTTCCATATAATCTAGCAGCCAATTTTCAAAATATTCATCCTGCTGCACCCTCCTGTTAGAGAAGGTCCGATGGTTGCATAAGATAGCTCTACTCATCAGCTTTCAGAAAATGTATATTGTGGTGTTCATAACATGGTTGATAATATTGAATTTTGAAGAGAAAATCTAGACAATATAGCTGAAAAAGATGAAAATTAGTAAATTCTGAATTTCAAAGAAATTGTAAAACTACTATAACATCATATTTGTAGAGTTTGAGTATTAGTTTCCAATTTTTTATAAATTGCAAAAATAAATTTGAATAAAGTGAACCTAAATGGCCATAAATGAACCCTAAATATAGATAAAACTTAACATCTAAAACCAATTTGTCATGTCTTATGTCCAGTAATCATGTCTAATAGCATCTTAACTAATTATGTTCTTTATTGCTCTCACTTTTCTTACATTTGCTCAGAAATTATACCACAATTTCATTATAATAATTGATTTGTACACACTAATGTTGCTGCCAAGATTGCATTCCTATAACTAAATCTCTTTCCTGAAGGCATACACTGTACACATGTAGAGAGAAACAACAATAGAAAGAGTGAGAACATTTACTTTTGAATAATGACAACCATGGAAATGCAAATGTCTTTTTCAGCCCAAAAATTACCCACAACATTTTTACTACAAGATGATATTATCTTAATAAGGTCCATCCTGAGCACAAATTACACCGTTAAATCTAATGCAGCAAATATATTATTGTTTGAGGTGACATTTTAATGAAGACTTATGACCATATTTATCATCGTGCAACTTTTCACTATAGTATGTATTCTTAATTTGGAGGCATATTTAACTTGTTTACTCAGAGCCATCATTGTTAGTGTCATAATCTGATTCCAAATCACCATTTTCATAACTAATATTTTTGCCTATTTCATGAGTATTGTCATGTGTTTGGGTCACCTTCACCACAACTTGGTGTGCATTTTAGTTCTAGCATTACACCTGCACTTGCTTGAGGAGCATTATGTCTGTGTTATCCATTATGGCATGTGCAAATATTCCAGGCATGATGTTTGTTGGAAGAAATGTTCCACCTTGTTGTGTAATTGATGACATGACGCACTTGCTGTGGATGTCTCAACTCTGCAAACATCATCATAACTCAGGGAGCGCCTTGACTGTGTAACATATCCAACAATGGTAACTGTAGCCAAATGGTGGGCTGATATGGCTAGTCCAATATGCTTTGGTGTTTTACAGCAGAATTTGAAGCTCTAGATTATATCTTGGGCTACTGCTAAGACTCTTCTGTGTGCATCAGGAGTGTTTCAATATGTTCTGTTGGTTTACCCATCATGAGCAGACTCAGAAACCAGTACAGATCAGCAGGCACTAGGGACTCTGCTCTTTCAAAACAAATCTCTCTATAGTCAATGCATGGGTTGGTGGAAATCCCCGTTGCTTTTCTGGCAGGTGCATGAAATGTTGCTGCTGCATGAAAAATACTGAGATTCTCATACTCATTATCAGGAAGTTCCAGGTCTGCCTCCATTGCTTCTTCCTGGACATTTCTTTGAAACTCAGAAATCTTGTTGATTGTTTCTTTCAAATTTATTTTGCTACTATACACCAGCTCTGGTTTGTTTGCTGAATGAGGCTGATGGAATGTAATTGAACCTTCAAAGTGTCTAACAGGATGTTTCTTCAACTTTGTAGCACTGTATGTCCCTGATTCAGTATAACCACATGTGCCCAGATATCCTCTGTATTTTGTCAATAGGACTGTCATCTCAAATGCCTTGTCGCATGTTACGTCATGCTGAATGTGGTTTATAAGCATTTTAGAATGCCCTTGTGAAGACATCAATACTATCCTCCAGCTGTTCAGTGCTAGTTTCACTGGCTTGTTAGGCCCTTACCATTAAATGAGCTAGACAGCTTTGTGGTACTTAGCCTCCAAGGCTATGAGATTTTGGCCTTTGTACCTTAGTCAATAGATTTGTATTACTAAGAGACATGATTGCTGAACGAATGTTCCTTTGCATTTGAAATGTTCTCACTTGGAAAGATGTGAATCACCATGTTTCTTCACACAATTGCAGATGATGCATTTGTTAGCTGCAAATGTTGTGGATGTAAGTGCTGTTCTTATATCCAGCTCCTGGTTGCTTGTTCCAGATTTTTCTGAGTCTAGATGACCTGCTTGTGGATCATGTTTGTGTGAAAGGTTTCTTTGCTGGTGTAATTCTGATAGCACCACTGATGATAATGAATGGCAATAGTGAATACAGGAGCTCCTTGTGAATGAGCTTGCTCAATGGAGTTTTCCTGCAATAAACTTGAACTTGAACTTGAACTAACTTGAATCCTGTCTCATCCAGAACTCTCAATGTTTTAACACTTCTATACAATCCATTATTAACCTGCTGGAGAAGGTCCAGAGAAGGGTACAAAGATGATAATGGGTCAGCAGGGTAAGGCATACGAGGAGAGGTTGAGGGCACTGAACATGTATTCCCTGGAAGACAGGAGAGGGGGGGACATGATTGGGACCTTCAAGTACTTGAAAGGGATAAATAAGGTTGATAAGGAGAGTCTCTTTAAGCTGGGTGGCAACCATAGCACAAGGGGGCACAGTCATAAGCTGAAGGGTGGGAGGTTTAGAAGGGAGGTCAGAAAGCACTTCTTCTCAGAGAGGGTGGTGGACACTTGGTATGCGCTGCTGGAAGAGGTCATCTCATTGAAGACAGTGGGCAGCTTTAAGAGAGGCTGGAATAGGCATAGGGGGAAGGTAAAGATCATGGGTAGGGAGGATGTGAGGAGTGGGGAGGGAGGGCAGGGACATTAGCACAAGCTGTGGACCTTGCAATACAAGCAGACTCGATAGACCAAATAGCCTTCTTCTGCTGGCTTCTTCATATGCTCGTATCATCTGCTTCTCACATATATCTGAACAGAGTTTCTTGACCTCTGGCTTTGGCTGCAACAAGATTTTGTGAAGCACCTCTGTCTTGGCAAACAATACTAATAGTTATATAGTCTTGGTGTGATCTATGACACTTTTTGCTGGAGATGGTGCAAGTCCACTACCTGTGTACTTGCCATTTCCTGCAATTAAACAGAAAACATTTATTTTAAACATGCAATAAGCTGAAAAAGGAAAAGACATTATGAAGTTTCCACTACCAAACAACACATATCTTTTTAAACCTTTTGAGATATTGATCCCTGAGTGCTAGTTTAGCTCTCTCATTGACAGTGCCAGATGTCACTTATGGGGTAGTGGCTCAATAAAGATAGGCTTGTATCTCGGTACTTACCATTGACCTAACACCATTACATACTTTTCCTGAAAGCTCAAGGTCATACCTAACTCATGAACATGACAAAACTTCTCTAATGGGGGGCAACAAAACCTAAAATAAGGCCCTTTCAAAATTGGTAGCTAGACTAATATGGTCACCCTCAACTAGATAATACTGTCTTTGGAGCCTGGGGCTCAGTTAGACCTCTAGGACATGGATTTCTATATTTGGTTCACCTGACTCACTGGCATTTCCTCAGGTTCCAAGTGGGCAATGTGCTGAACCAGTTCAAGGCCATGCCCTTCAGTCTTTTAGCACCCAAGGTGTTTACTAAGTGCATATCAGTCATCACAGCCTTCCTCAGGTGCAGAGGTGCTGAGGTCTTCCTGTACCTGGACAACTGGCTCATCAGAGGCAACATCAGGGAGATCATGGAATGGTCTGGGGATGTGGCCTTTCATATATGTTGGGATCTGGGTCTCTTGGTCAATCTGGCCAAGTCAGAGCTTGTGGCTATGCAGATGATCCTGTTCGATGGAGTGGAATTGAACTTCCTAAAAGCCAGGGTTCACTTACCTTCTGAAAGGGCAGAGGATCTTACCTTCTTTGCCCAATCATTTTGGGTTTGGCAAATGCACCAGGCCCAGGACTTCCTTGGACTGTTGCAGTTTATGGCAATTACAATATCCATTGTCCCTTTTGCCTGTTGCATATAAATGGGTCCATAATGGGCATGCACATGGCCAGGTAGTGCCTTGCATGCCCAATGGGCTCATTTGCATGGCTGCTTTTGTGAATAATTTTCTTTGTAAGATGGAAACTCAGTTGAGTGGCAATTCATGGTGGTGTGGAGTTAGACTTGTAAATTATGTGAGAAGTAAATTTAGCTAAGAACAACAATTTGGGAATGTAAATTGACTGCTGGGATTAGAACCTTAGTTGCCTGCTTTTCAGGTTGTAACATAACCTGTGCACCATAGGATCTGCGCCTCTTTTACCTTCAGCTCAGTGGCACACTGCAGGTGTGTTTGCTAGCAAACAAAGGATCTGTAATTAAAATTCTGACAGGGACTTAAACATTTCTTTCATTTTTTTTAAGATGGAAACTCACTTGAGTGTGATTCCAGGTGGTGTGGATTTGAAATAATAAATTCTATGAGAAGTACATTTAGCTAAGGACCATAGTTTGTGATGGTATATCATCTGCTGAGATTAGATCCCAAGTCGCCTGCTTTGCAGGTTGTGACATACCTCTATACCACAGACACTGCAACTGTTTCACCTGCAGCTCAGTGGCACACTGAATGTCTGTTTGCTTAGCAGGCAGAGGGTAAGCAGTTCAAATCCAGGCAGGAACTTAAACTTTTTTTTTTTCAAATTGTTTTGTAGGATGGAAACTCACTTTAATGGCAAATCATGGTGGTGTGGAGTTGGAATAGTAAATTATGTGGTAAATAAAGAAGTAGATGAAGCCAAGTGCTTCCACAACCCAAGAATGTCCATAAACCCACCATATTACACCCCCTGGAGTGCCTTATTACAATTATGAAATGGATCCTTTTTTAGCAAATTGGATGTATTTTGAGCTGCTTTCAGCCAGGCTGTTGTGCTGGGATAATGGCCCAGTTGAAAGTAACTTTTGGCCAATCAGGAGTCAGCATTTTTCTACCCATTTCATAATACAGGTTATATCCCTGGACGATGGCAGAGGAGGCACAAAATCTATGTGAAAAACAGTGACACAAATTTTTCAGAACCATAGGAATCTTCAGGAGGTACTTTGACCTGTCCTTAAATTTGAGATTCAATCTACCTGTGCACTATCTAGCACAGTATGATGACTGACTAAGCGCAACAGAAACATCCTCTGGGAGAGATGGCAACCAATTCTCAGCTGCAGTTGTGGCAGTGGTTGCAGTGAGTGTACTAGGTCATCACTTAGTGTTCCCGCCTCCTGTATACCATCCTAGTGCAATATTTCCTGCTACTGTATACTGTAGGTAACTAATTCAGCATATACTAATGCAGTCTGCTAGCTTTGTATATTAACCTCCTTGTGCAGTAGTCTACCTCAACCATGTATACATACTTTGCAAAAGTGTATACTTATCACTGAAGTCGTGTGCAATTTTGCTACTATTTGTATATTTGAATGTAAGTAATTCCAGGTAATCCCTGAAAAAGAGACATGCTGACTCAGTGGGTCTACCCAGTCATCAAAATCTAACTAACTAAATAAATAATTTCAGGTTCTCTGCAGATAAATTTCAATCTAGAATCTATCCCCCTGTAGAAGTCACTAGCAAGTGGCAATACGTAGGCGTACCTAGTCAGCATTTCAATACACTTTATTTAATAAATAAGTTGTTCCCTGATCTACTGTAGGTGTGTGCACTGTTTTTTTTGTTTTGAATCCTGTTGATCTAGAATCTGAATGCAAAATATCCATATGCTTTTTGAGAGTTTCTGTTACTTAGTTCCCCTGTACGCTACAGGTAGTTATAAAAGTCAAGGTTTGTGCTCTGTTGTTGACCTATTCAGTTCCTTCTACTACCTGCAATAGTTCCACTTATCCAGATCTCCAACATTTTCTGTGACTGTGTCCAGTATTTGCTCCCAATATCCCTTGCTTAAAAATACTGATGCATATCATGCGCTTGTCTGACATAATCATGTTCATTTGTACGGATATGTCTTACTCAAAACTGACCTGCTGGCACATTTCTTACAACATGCCTGGGATGACAAGCACTGGAATGTAAAGTAGTAATTTTGATTGTCTTTTATGAAACAGATCAACTTCCAGAGCCCCATACTGTTGTTTCTTGATCAGTAAATCCAGGCAGTTGATCTGAACCGGACTTTTGAAACATGGAACTTTACATGCTCATTTGCAGTTTCCAAATAAGTCACAAATTCAGACAATTCTTCACCCTTCCAAATATTTAAAGATAGTAAACAAACTCCTCTAAAGCTCAAAATGCCTTCTATTTTATTTAGCTTGTTGAATGGTAGATCTCTGGCTGTCTCCTCATGTTCCTGCTCCCCACAGAGTGCAGTTCACAAAACCTGCCCTTAAATTTCAGAGTGCAGGTAGTAAGATGATTTGGGAAATGTAGTGCAGGACAGGAAGTAACAGGAGCACTTTATTTTAAAACTAGCTGACTCACTGGTACACTAAATAATCCCAAAGTTTAGCAGAATTCTGCCTGCCTCTTGTCGTGGAGAGTTGAGGCACTGGACATCTTAATTCCTGCCATGCTAGTGACCTGAGTCCGAATGTCCAAGGTTTGGCTGGGGTGGGACAGGATGGACCATTTGGGGGACTGTTCTTCTCTACCAGGGAGGGTGGACAAGCTGCACTGCTCCTAGACTGCCACCACGTGGGGAAGGTGGACAAGTTGTACCACTCCCAGGCTGCCACCATGTTGAGGTGAGACATCTGATGGCAGGTTTGTGGTGTATATCGTGCCTCTATACACATTCACACCTCTGTTGCTGCATGCCACTGGATGGGGGGGGGGAAATGTGAAAAGCCTGGCTCCAACTAATGAACCCTGACCCACACTGGCCCCACCGCCAGTGCTCGCCAGCCGAGGCATGCTGCCCACTTGTAGCTGTCTGCAGCTTGGCCTGTCTGCCAATGTGATGACTGGAGTCTGCTCCCGAACTCCAGTTGTCTGCATGGTAGTGTGACATGCTACTTGCCAGGTCATTGAGGCAGCCTTATGTCATAATTCATTCATTGCCCTGGAATTTGTGGCAGCTAGTTAATGCATTTTTTTTTTTACTTTTTATTTGACCATTTTTCTTTCAGCACAAATTGAGACATTACACTGCAGCTCATATCCTGATGAATCTTAATTACATAGATCTGTAAATTATGTTTACAGACCGAGGTCCCATCTACCTGGATTGGTGGTAGTTCAGGTGAATGTTAAAGATCCCATGGCACTTATCGAAAAGAATAGTGGAATTTCCCCGGTGTCCTGGCCAAATTTCCCTCATTCACTAAAAAGAAAATACCACCAACAGCTTAATCTGGTTCAAAATCAGCTGGCAATCATCTGTATCCCCTTCCCCTGGGTCGTGCCTGAAAATAGGCAGGAATTGTCTAGTGCACTTACCCGGTCAACAAAAAACTAAAATAAAAAAAAATGTATCGGTACGTTAGCTTACATCCAGATAATTACACATATTTCTGATTGTCACTACATGTCATAATTCACTTTAACTGCCATAAATTTATATTAAAATAACGTATTTGTACCCAATAAAAATAAAATACGGTGGGAGTGACTGAAAAATACCTGTCTTAGGCCTAACCAGCATCCCACATGATCCCCGTTACAAAAGGAAAAGTCAAAGTTTATGCCTGTCTACATCCCCATCAAGGCACTAAATCAGATCCTGATTGTGCAATGTGTAAAAACCAGGAGGTTCAGTATGTCATCAGCTCTTGGGTTTTACCTTGAAGTCTAGCTCTTAGGCTTTCCATCGTATAAATGTCATAAATAGTATTTTCCCAGAGGAGGTTATACTTGGGGGTCTGGGTTAAGCCAAAGTCAGGTTATGCATTTTTAGCTACACCCAGAAGAATGTTGAGAAGTTATTTTGTGGTATTTGTTTAATTTGTCTCGGGCAGTGCAAAAGCAGGGCCATATCTGGTGTGAGGGCCTCCAGATTGGTATATAATTCTCTGATCATATTGCCCACCCCTTCCAAAAGGTGTCTAGTACCGGACAGAGCAAGAACACATGGCAATGAGTCACCACCTCACAGCCGCATAACCTCCAACAGGCAGAATCTCCTGTTTTTGAGTATTTAGCCATGATTTGTGGGGTGTGAAAAAATCTGAGTACTACCTTCCACAAAAATTCTCTCCAGGAATATGAGCTAGATGTCTTATGTTGTCTTCTCCAAATATGCAGCCAGTCATTTGGGGGTAAGCTGTGTCTGTAATTCAGCCTCCCATTGGAATTGGACTAGCTCTGTGTGTTGGGATGTTGACCCCTGTAGGGCACGGTATACACGAGAGACCAAGTGACCCTGGTCCCCAACTTCTGTAAGGTGGGTCAGAAAAGTGCTTATGGGCGAGCTGCTATTTGAATCACGTTACAAGTTTCCATCTAGGAGATGTCTGATATGTAAATATCTGAAGAAGTCCTGCTGAGGTACAACACATTTTCTTTGTAATTGTTCAAAGGTCTTAACCAAACCTTCTTCATAAAACTGGTATGTGTGGGACAGCTCCACTCTGTCCCATTTTCTTTTTTTGAAATTTAATAAACTTTATTGAATATATGTATATTTTTTTAATTTAATAAACTTTATTTTTGGAAGTCTGTCCCATTTTCTAAATGTGTTGTCTGTCAGGGAAGGTGTGAAGTCCCGGTTCCATGCTGGGACACCCATCCAGCTTTCCAGAAAAGTATTTTCAGGAGTGCAAGATATCTGGTCCAGCTCTCCATTATTGTTTTGTAAAAATGTGCAGTTGTCTGACTGTTTTAACTGGAAGGTTTGGAAAATCAGGTATGAATCTAAAGAAAAGGGAGTCATTGCCTTTTCGAGGGACACCCAGACGGAGGCCTCCGATCGTGGCATGAGCCACATTGCCATGTGTGTTAATAGCATGGCAATCCAATATTTATATATATTGGAAAGGGCCACCCCCCCGTTCTTTGAGAAGTTGAAGTTTGTTCAGGGCCACCAGGGGCCAATTTCCGGCCCATATATATTTCCTAATGGACTTGCCCCAACCATCCCGGTCCCCTTGGGTGGGAGGGATCAGGATATTTTGCATAAGATAAAATATTTTAGATAATGTGTTCATTTATATTGACTGGACCCTGGAGAGTAGTGATAGAGGTAAGGGGAGCCATCTGTCTAACTCTGACTGTATCTGTCTAGATAGGTCCTTATAATTTAATCTGTATAGATCTTTGACTCTTAGAGGGATCTTAATACTCAAATAAGTTATCGAGGGCTTATTCCATTTACAATTATATTCCTTTAATAAGGTTGGGGGAGGTGCTCCTTGTATAATGAGAGCTTCTGAATTCCCCTGGTTGATAGTGTACCCAGCTATTTTTTCTATATCCGATAAGAGATGGGACAGTATTTTTAGTGATTCTTCAGGGTGTGTTAGATATAAAAGTAAATTGTCATCATAGTATGCAACTTCATGTTCTTTCCCTTCAATGTGATATCCCTGTATTTGGTCTGTTTGTCTAAGAAGTTGAGCAATGGGCTCTACAAAAATGGCAAAAAGGTAGGGGGGGGGGATAGAGGACACCCCTGCCTGGTGCCATGAAATAGTCTAAAGCGCGAGGAGTGTGAACCATTTACTTTCACTACTGCATCAGGGGCGGTGTATATCCCTTTGATTGTTTCTAAAAAAGAATGTGGGAATGCAAATTTTGACACAGTGGCCTAAAAAAGGCCTAAGCCACCATGTCAAATGCCTTTTGGGCATCTAAACTTAACAGGATCAGTGGGGATTTAGTGGATAGCATGATTTATAAGGTATAAGGTGCGTTTAATGTTATCTGTGGTCTTTCTAGTTTTAATGAAGCCAGATTGGTCAGGGTTTATTATAATGGGAAGAAAGTCATCTATTCTATGGGCTAGTATACTTGTATAAATTTTATAATCTTGGTTTAATACTGATATGGGGCGGTAGGAATCGCATAGTTGGAGTAGTTTTTGAGGCTTTAAAATTACCTAGATTGAGGCCTGTCTCCAGGATATCGGAAAGGTCGATGTGTTATGACGTTTTTGCATTGCCTCCAATAAAGGTTCATGGATGAGCTCCCATGTTCCCTTATAGAATTCCAGTCCGAAGCCATCGGGGTCGGGGCTCTTTCCATTTTTAAGATTCTTTCTTGCCATGTGCAGTTTCAGATTCTGTAATTGGGGAAGTAAGCTTGTTTTGTTGAATGGTGGAGAGGGCAGGTAACGCGATCTGAGACAGAAAGTCACTAATCAACCAGGTATCCACCTCCTCTGGGGAGGAATATGGTATTTGGTAGTACGACTTAAATGCTATCAGAATGCAGTCAGTGGAATAATGGGTTTGTCCTGTGGTAGGATCTTTTATTTTGGAAATATTGTGCAATTGAGATTGCCTGCGGAGACAATAAGCTAAGAGTTTTGAAGCACGAGTGTCTCCTTCATAATATCTGTGTCGAAGTCACGCCAGAGTTTGTTCAGTTCTGTCTGTTAAAAGCTTTTTTATGGATACCTGTGTCTGGGTTAATAAGGAAAGCACCTCATTGTCTCCCTGCATATGTGCTTCTTGCAGGAACCATAATTTCTTCAGAAGGAGTTTTAATTGAGAGTCTGGTTGTCTTTTGTTCTGTGTGGCAAATGAAATAATGTATCCACGTAGGACTGCCTTTATAGTGTCCTATAATAGCTGAGGTGAAACTTGTGAGGATTGATTGTCTCTAATTAGTTCTGAGATCTTTTTTTTAAGGAGGTCTCGAAATACTTTATCCCTGAGAAGGGATGGATTGAATCTCCACACGGTCAATCTCCCCGTGGTCAGGTTTAATGTTATGGGGGTATGATCTGATAGACCAATGTTCATTATTTCCGCCTTGTGAAGTAGATCAATATGCTCTTTACTTATGCATATATAATCCAGTCTGGTGTAGTACTTATGTGCATGTGAGTAAAAGGTACATTTCCTCTGTCTGGGATGAAGCTGCGGCCAGGTATCTATTAGCCCTATGTCCTTAATAAGGCATCTAAGATGTTTCTTTCCAGAGCTCTGGAGTGAAGGACGGGTAGCCGATGTATCTTATGAGGGATTAAGTTGACAGTTTAGGTCCCCACCCAAAATTAGGATCCCTTTCTGACGTGTCAGTATGGTGTCCATTAAACGGAGACATATGGTCACTGTTTGATTCAGAATAGTACCCACTGCCAATGCCAATCTGACCTCCCTGTTTGAATATTGCTTCATGAATCTGAACTGTGAGTTTCTGGGAATAAAATGACAGCTCCTCTCTTCCTGCCATTTTGGTATGATGATTCTACCATCTGGGAAAAGCCTAATCTAAGTAGTTTTTGATGTTCTGCTGAAGAGAGGTGAGTCTCCTGAAGTAGTAATACATCCGGTTTTAATTTTTCATGGCTTGTAGGGTACGGTATCTTTTTATGGGGCTGGCCAGACCATTCGCATTATGAGACACAATTTTAAATGGGGCGATCATGGCAAAACTTTCTAAGATTCCAGTTTCCTACTTCCCCATCCACTGTCTCCCCTCTCATACCCCCCCAACACTGTAGTCCCGAATCACTAAAAGAATTTCCTCAAAAAAAGAAATTACCATCATTAGTTCCCAATGTGCCTGAATTCTTCATTTGTGGTGTGTTAGGGTAGGGAGAAGCGAAAATATTTGAAACCAAACCGGCCATCCGGGCCTTATTCTATAGGTATGAACTATGTACAAAGCACTAAAACTACTATCGCTTTTGACTTCCAACACCTTAAACCCATTATGGGATCTAGGTGTGGGCAGAATTTCTGTCTGCCAATTGGAGGATATGATCCCCTGGGCAAGGGTAAGGATCCTCCTGAGGAAACTCCTGCCTCTAATGATAGGAGAGAGAAAAGGTAAGGGAAGGATAACTAAAAATAGGAACCAAAAACATATTTTTAGGAAACAGTAGGATGTAGTTTAGGGGAAAAAAAGGTGCTGTGCTCCTTCATTCTAAAGGATCCCCTTAAACTCGTCCACCTTCTCTGCTCCAATTCTAATATTGGGAGGAGTCTAATAAACTTTGGTCAGAGTCCCATAGGGCATGGGGCCAGGGAAAATATATGCTTATATTTATATACAAGGTGGAAAGGAGAAAATACCACCACAATGCTCCCCGAGGGCAGTCCCGGCCTGCTTCAGAAGCACCCCAGCGTGAGATTACAAAGTGGAAAGACAGGAAGGGACCCACAAGAGAAACGCCTCCTCCCCAGAATCCCCCATGCCCGCCTCCCAGTGCAACCCAGAACTAGAATTCTCCACAGTTATTTAAATCTGTAAACTGACACAGCACAGCCTGCAGTCACCAATAGAAAACAGGAGAATGTGTCATCTTGTCCATCATAGTCTTATTTTCAACTGATATTAGTCCTGTGTGAAATTCCATGGCCCTGATCCTCAGTTCATCAGCACAACAGACCCATTCATATAGGTTCACCATCACTTGCAGGGGGTTGGCCCCCGGAGACCCCGAGGACCCCCATCCCAAAGAAGGGAAAGGGAGGAGCCACTGGAGGGCTGGGCAAGGCTTAGGAACAGGCCCCTGTAGTTGGGCCTGGATCACCAATCAGTTTATTCAACTTTCAATTATTTTTCCAAGGCCTGGTCCAAAGGTACTCCCCTATCAAAGTGGGTGCCGACCAGGCAATGGGGCACTAGGGCCACCCCCAGCATGAATGACGGGTCCCCCATCCATCGGGGCCACACCACCATAGAATAAGGACCAACAGTCACTACAGACAGCAAACTCAAGGAACCACATCTTCTCCTATTTACCGAGTTATATGTGAACAGTACACCCGGTGTTGCCCATCTTTTAATCTGAAGTGTCAGGAATGTATATCACTAAGTCCCTGCGAGAGTGCTCTGTTCCAACCAACCCAGCACTGCTGTCTCAGTGGCCGCATTTCCATATGTATGGCTCTGTTGAATGTGCCCATACTTTTTAGGTTCAAGGGCAACCTACCCCGAGGCAATAGTAAAGTGCCCCTGTCATCGCCATTATCTGGTGTCCTTAGGATGTGTATATAATGGTGTCCAGGCCCCCAGGGCAGGTAGGTAGATCCCCTCACCGGCCGAGAGGAGAGAAGAGGGCAGACCCCCACCACCACCAGGCTGCCCCTATCTCCTCAGACGAGGCCACCCGGGACGCCATCCCCAACCCCCCCGCCGAGAAAGTAGAACCCCCCAGAGCACACCAGAGACAGCCACCTACCTCAGTCATATGTAGCCAAGTTCCTGTCACACTGGTCTGGTGTAGTAACAGGTGGACATTCTGTTTCAGCTGTGTTCAGCCTCTCCACCATCTCCTCTGTAACTCTCCCACATATGACTATGTGAGGTCCTGGGTCAGGCTTCTCCTTGTTCTGTCTTGTAATGGCTTCACAGGGCTCCTGCAAGTTAAACTCTGGCTCTCTGCTAAGGAAGATTGCTATGAAGAATTATCTCTAATAGCTCTTCTAGTCTCTCCTTTGTTCAGCGTGGCGCATGGCTAATGCTCAATAAATGAATATTTTCTCTCCCCATCTCAAAGTCGCCCTCGCGATGTAACACTTCAGAGTCATTGTCTCGCAAATTTTTCAGTAGGTGTTTTATGCCTTCCAACGCAGCCTGCTGGTTCTGTCTGCCCTGGGAGGCAGCCCAGGAAATGTCTATGTTCCTCTATGAACCCCAAGTGGAAGAGGTGTTGGGGAGAGCAATATCCCTGTTTTAGGTCCTGTAGAGCTTCTTCTGCCATTTCATAGGTTTGTTGCCCATTAGGATATTGCACTACCAGTTTATGAGGGTATGGTGTTCTGAATTTTAGCTGCTGCTGCTGCCTCAGGAGCGGGAAGATCGGAATATAGGCTCTTCACCTCTGCATAGTCACCGGGGCATAGTTGTTGTCAATAAAAATTCATTCTTGGCCATAGAACACTTTGCCCTGTGCCCATGCTTGTTTTAGTATTAATTCCTTCATTTGGAACCTAAGGAACCTCACAATAATTGAGCGAGGCCTGGCATTAGGCTGTGAGAGTTTCGGTCCCAATGCTTGATGTACCCTCTCGATCTCTACGGGGAGTTCAGTGTCCAAAGAGAGGGAGTGTGCAGCGTTGTTTTAACAAATTCTTGGATATTGGGCCCCTCACTATTCTCAGGTATGCCATAGATGCGCAAATTTTTCCTTCTGTGTCAGTTTTCAGCATCCCCCTGCCTCCCCATTGTTAGGTGACACAGTTCAGTAATCTGGTACGTCGCTACTTACAGTTGCTGTGCTATGTCTGTCTGTTCCTGTGAGGCCTGTTCCAGATTAGTAACCCGAAGGCATGTGCTGTCCAGCTCTTCCTGCATTTCCTCCCGCGTTTGTTTAAAGGATGAGAATTCGGTTTTAAACTCCCTGATCTCCTGCAGAATGCAATCCAGCTTCTGATCCATCTTCATGGATTTTCTTTGTTTTTCTTTATTTTTTTTGCCAGATGAAGCATGAGAAAACGGCTGGGGTTTCACCGAGGCCTCGGAGTCTGAGTGCTCTGGATCTGAGTTTTCAGTAGTCGGAGCCAGCGGTTGATATCTGTTGCCTCCTCCTGTATTTTTACTTGTGGTCATCCTATTTGCTGTTAGGTATGTTTTAGAGCATTTAAAGCTGTGTTATGGATGGTATTTTTGTCAAATATGGAGTGGTTTAGCGGAGCGTGACGCCTAGGTTGCCATCTATCAGGGAGCTGCACCGAAATCCAGTTAGTTCATGCTTCGTTACTGACTTAACCAGTAAACCTTGTCTCCTGAAATGCTGCAACAATCCTTATCAACAGTACTGAGCTACTGACAGTACTCAGCAACCTTATTCGCTTCAGTTGCACGCATTATATCACGCTGCACAAGCATCCTCAAAATCCTTTCCCGCACCCCAAGTCCCTCATTTCTTTTTGTTTTTTACCAGCCATTCATGCAGGGCTGAGTCAATGGCTTTGCTGAAGTCCGGGTACAACACATCCCCAACTTGCAATCCAGACATTGCTCCATCTGAGCGGTCCCTGCCATGGCAACTCAGTGAGTGTAGACAATAACATGAGTGCCGGCAGCAGCCCTCCGAATTATACCACACTCTTCTTATTAGGTGCAGCACAAAAAGGTGCTCTCACAAAACATTGAAGAACTGGGACATCCTCAGAGGAAAGCCTGACCGGTATCGCTAAAAGGCTTCGTCAGAAGGCCTGGATGTTACCTGCTGCTGTCTTTAAATAGTCTAGTAATCAAAGTGACAGTGTAACTGATAACGGTGCAAAGTAGTGATGCAATGTACAAGACATCAAAAACATTATTAAAAGGCCAGAGATCAACTAATCAGACAATATTCTTTACACTGCAATATAAAAGAATGCAATTTAAAGTCCATTCTATCTGGAAATACAGAGCATTAAAAAGGATTTTTTTATATATACTGCGTTCCTGTTATTTTATTACGGCATGGAAAACTGGTACTCATGAGCATTCTAGATCTAGAATCATAAAGCTCCTCCTGCCAGCCCTCTACCTGACCGGATCCACAGTGGGTGTTCAACAACTGGTTTGTCAAACACCCCGACAGTGAAACCGGCAGGTCGACCACATTTTTCAGTTGGCTGCTGGTTTCCAGTGCCACTAAGTTTTTTGGGGGCTTTTGCCCTGAACCTCCCATGCGGGGCTTACTCCCACACCTCCCACTTAGGATTATCAACCCGAGTCGAGCTGATTTGGGGGTGCAGGGACCCCTGACAGACAGTGCCAGGTTCCAGCGGTTCCCCGCAGCATGACGCTGTAGTCGCTGTGGGGACCCGGCTGTTTAAAAGTTACTGTCGGTTGGGTATACCCACCTGACCTACCTCCCAGTGATACCCTCCATCCCAGTGCTTGTCTGCAAGCTGCTGACTTCTAAGAATGTGACGGCAGATTGGGATTGCTTGATCCATCTAGTCTGCCCGCTTGTTTGACTACCCCCGAGTTTACTCCCTTTGTTTCACAATCCCACAGTGCCTATCCCAAGATAGCATGAATTTCTAACCGTCTGCCTCCACCACCTCCTGCAGCACTCTGTTCCAAAGCTCCACGACCCTCTCAGTGAAGAACTTTCTGACATTGCTATGGAATTTACCTCCCACTAAACGTCTGTTGTGCCCTCTGGTTTGTGCCTCTTTATTTTCATGGAAGAGGTTCTGACCCTGTACCGAGTTGATCCCCTTGAGGTATTTAAAGGTGTAACCCCTAGGTGGCACTATCCTATGGGCTACTACCCGTGCCTGTAGGGCTATGCACAGGTTGAGGGGCCTGAATTCTGTGAATGGGTGCCTCCACCCAGAGGAATGGTATTGGGGTAGCTTAACTGCTTTGGTATAGCCCTCCGGGATGCTATAACCACCCACCAACCCTTCTAGTGGCCTAGACAGTAATACAACAACACAGTCATTCATTATGTCAATGTAAATATCAAAGCTACAGAAATTCAGAATACACATAAGGAGCCAGAAGAACTGTGGGTCACCCTGGAAATAGGAAATGGGACAGCCATACGAACTGGGGTTGTCTACAGGCCTCCAGACCAGGGGGGGGGAGGACATAGACACTTTACTGTTTTTTTTTATTCTCTTTTTTTCCTGGCAGGGCCACTGTCAGTTCTCAGCCCTAGTCATGACCCCCTGGACTCCCACCATTATCTATTGCCGCTGATTCCCCATTCCTGCTTGCCCCCGGAGGCTGGGACTGTGTGGTCTAATCCATGCCGTGGAACTAGTGACTGGTTGGGGGCGGCAATGATAGCTAATCGAAGCCCCGAGGAGGGCTTCACTGAGACAGTGGCCTCCGCCCACCTACTCCTTTTTTTTCCCCTGTGTTCTTTGGAGGCAGGAACGTGCAATGACGGCAGCGTCCACCCCGCCTCCCATGAAACGAGCGCCAGAGCGTGAGTGTCTCCCGGCCTCGCCAGGAGTCCTCACTGTGCCGGGCACTTCCCCACCCTCCCCCCTGGAGAAGGAAAGCCATCCATGGACGCCCATCCTTCTCCCCGCCAGCCCTCCACAACTCGTCCATTCCTGAAGCCGTCACTGCTGCAAGTAGAAACTAAATCATTGTGCTGGCGGTCGGATAGGCACATTACTGTTAGAAAATATACAAAACATTACAGCTAAAGGGGAGGTTCTGATAATGGGAGACTTCAGCATGCCAGATACAGATTGATCAGTACCAGCAGGAACATCTGCCAGAACTAGACACATAGTGGATTCCCTGCAGGGGGAGGGCCTCAAACAACTAGTACAACAACCCACAAGAGACAGGGCTATCCCAGATCTAGTACTGACTAATGGGGAAAGGATCACAGATATCCAGGTAGAAGGTCACGTGGGGGCCAGTGACCATCACATGGTATGGTTCAATTTGGCCACTAGAAATAAATCATCCCATTCCAAGGCAAAAATATGGGATTTCAGAGGAGCTGACTTTGATAAGATGGCCAACAGAGTTAAGCTAGCCCTGGCAAGAAGAAATACAGGTGAGAGGATACAGGCAAAGTGGGCAAGCATTAAGGATGCAAAACTTGAAGCAACGTCTCATTGTGTTAGGGAGAAAAGCAAGAGCAAAAGAAGGAGGAAACCACTTTGGTTCTCAAAAACAGTAGCAGAAAAGATCAGAGCCAAAAGGTTGGCCTTTAGGAAATATAAGGAGACACAGTGGGACAAAGATAGGGAGACATTTCAAACTTCCTTAAAGGAAGCAGGGAAGGCAGTAAGGCAGGTAAAGGCCCAAACTGAGTAAACACTAGCACAAACAGTAAAAGAAGGGGACAAAACTTTCTATAGATACATTAGTGAAAGGAGAAAGTCCAGATGGGGTATTGCTAAGATCAAAGAGGATAAGGGGAAGTGTGTGGAGGAGGACAAAGGAAAAGCATCTATCCTAAATAGATACTTCCGCTCAGTATTTACCAAGGAGAAGGTAGGGCAGGGCCCACAGCTCAGCACCATGGACACAGGGGGAGGAAGGTGTGCACAAGTCCCTTCACAAAAGAAAGGGTCCTACAAGATCCCGCTAAGCTTAGGGTGGAAAAGGCAATAGGACCTGATGGCATACATCCCAGGGTACTAAAGGAGTTAAGGGTGGAACTAGCAGAGCCATTATCAGAACTGTTTAGTGAGTCTCTGAGCACAGGAGAGGTCCCAGAAGACTGGAGAAGGGCTCATGTGATCCCGCTCCACAAGAGTAGCAGCAGGGAGGAGGCGGGAACTACAGACCAGTCAGTCTTACCTCAGTAGTGGCAAGATTATGGAGGCACTCCTTAAAGTGATTTTCTGACTTAGATGAGGGCAGCTACCACATACTGTGGTAGCTGCCTCAGCGCTAGTTATTCCAGCCTGGTTTAAATAATAAATTCTGTCCCGTACATGACCCTCGTTAGTCGAGCGTGTGTCCTTCATTAATCTTTAGGTGGTCATTCTGATCTTAAAACTGAATGAAAAATCCAGTCCCATTCAGTTCAATGGGTGCCCCGCCTCCCCTGGTCACACGCCATTATGTACTTGAGCACGGGAGTGTCATCATTACCAGGAGTTTCAAAACCGTCAGGCTGCATTGAGAAATACAAAATTATGAGTAAAAATAAAGATATGGGACAGAATTTATTATTTAAACCAGGCTGGATTAACTAGTACTGATGGCAGCTACCACAATGTGTGAGTAGCTGCCCTAAATCGGAAACTTCCTTTAAGGAAAGGATAGTGCAACACCTGGAATCCATAGGAGCACAGGATCCAAGACAGCATGGGTTTACAAAAAGAAGGTCCTGTTAAACTAATCTCATAGATTTCTTTGACTGAGTAACCAGAGAGGTGGACCAAGGAAGTGCAGTCGATGTCGCCTACCTTGACTTCAGCAAAGCTTTCGATACTGTTCCACATAGAAGACTGATTAATAAGCTGGGTAGGCTCAGGTGGGTCAGAGGTTGGTCAACTGGGTGGCAAACTGGTTGGCGGGCACAAAACAGAGAGTGGTGGTAAATGGTATACAGTCAGAAGAGATACAAGTCACAAGTGGGGTACCTCAGAGATCAGTCCTGGGGCCAGTCCTCTTCAATATCTTCATCAGTGACATTGCAGAGGGACTGGAGGGTAGTTTGTCTGTTTGCAGGTGACACCAAGATCTGCAACAGAGTAGATGATCAAGCTGGGATGGGCAGAATGAGAAGAGATCTGGATAAACTGGCAAAATGGTCGGAAGAGTGGCAACTGGCGTTTAACGCAAAGAAGTGCAAGATCATGCACATAGGGAAGAGAAACTCTTAAGCTACCTATAAGTTGGGAGGGGAGCTGCTAGCAATTACAAGGGAAGAAAGAGACTTGGGCATCATCATCATCATCATCACAGATGACATGAAATCATCCAAGCAGACCACTAAAGCAGGGATGTTGGGGTGTATTAGTAGGGGTATCACAGGTCGTAAGAGGGAGGTAATAATCCCTCTTTACAAGACACTGGTTAGGCCTCATCTGGAGTACTGCACGCAGTACTGGAAGCTGCACCTGCACAAGGACATTAACAAAATGGAGGCAGTCCAGAGAAGGGCAACCAAAATGGTGTAGGGACTGCATCTGAAAACATATGAGGACAGATTAATGGAGCTCAATATGTATACCCTAGAGCAAAGGAGGGAGAGAGGTGATATGATCTAAACATTCAAACTTCTTAAGGAATTAACAAGGTGAAAGAGTCTAACATGTTTCACTATAAGAAAAATAGCAGGACAAGAGGACACAGCATGAGATTAGAAGGAGGCCGATTAAGGGGTACTGTGAGTAAATTCTTTTTCAGAGAAAGGGTGTTGGATGCATGGAACAGCCTACCTCAGGAAGTGGTGGATGTGAATACAGTGCAGGGCTTCAAACAGGCATGGGATAGGCGTAAGGGAGCAATACAGATGAGTGTGACTAGATAGGCCATTGACAGAGTAAAGGCCTGTTACGCCTGGGTTATGCCCCCTATCGTCCCACATACACCTCACATACACCTCACACCGTATTCCTGGTCTATTGTACTGTAATACTGCTATTTTGCACTTAGATATGGGCACACATCATATACGCATGGGTGTTAGGAATGTGCTTTGCTGCTAAGATATGCTAATACTGATCATGCATATACCTCACTATAATACATTTATCTAGATTATGTTTGTCTTTTATAGATATTCCATATATTATCTACCTAATCACTGATAAGATGACTCAGAGGGATCATCAGTGATTATTGTATACTTATATTCACATATAATTATATGTAGTGTATTTTACACTCAGATATGCCATGTAATAGGCCTGTCATCTCTTTGTCTCTAAGCAAGCTGACAGAGACAGAAGGCCTTTGTTGTGTCTAATATTTTATATTGTACATAAGTAAGAAATGTGCATGTAGTTTTAAACTGTCAGCATTTCTTTTGTGTAGTTATAATGCTAATGGCAACCTGCCCCACTCAGCCACCCTGGTCGACCTTTTAGCTTTATAGGCTTTTGGTGGTCATATGACTAAGTGTCCACTTTTCCATTGGCTCCTTATACTCTAACCACTGGGGCATTAGTCCTACTCATTGACAGAAAGCCCTTGCCTGCAGTTCCCTAGAAGCTGCCCTGCCTGGTCGCGTCCTTTCAACTATCGAACTCAATCCCATTCCACTCTCTCCACCTTGCTTGAGCCCTCTGCATCGTTGAATTCTGTTTCACCTCTGACCTACTCCTACTCCCCTAACTTGCCTGCTACTCTTTTTTAACAAAACTCCATCTCCATTAAGCTCTATCATGTTCCTCCTCCATGAGGGTACGCCGCTACCGTGTGGTAGATTAAAGGTACTGACCCCTATTATCTGCCTTCTTTTCCTGCTCTGCCTAAACTATACCTCTCTGTCTCTACCTCAGGTCATACATCACAACCCCCCCCTCGCTCAAAGATTTTAGTTTTTCAAACCTACTCCTTACCAAACAATATGCCAAACCCACCTTACATTACCTTTTACTCAAGAATGGATGCACGTATCTCGTCCTCACTACCTACCATCAGAATAGGAAGAAACCGTTATCTACATACTCTCTATACAGACTTCAGCTTAAATTCCTAGCCTCTCTTCTGTTACTACTAGCAGGCGACGGGAATCTAATCCTGCCCCCCACAACAGCACCCAGATCAACCTCCTGGCAAATCTAAAAAGGTCTAGTTATTGCACATATGAATATTAGAAGTCTTCTGGGACATATGGCCGAACTTCAGGCTTGGATCAAAGTAGTTGGACCGGACATTCTTGCCCACGGAAACATGGCTTAAACCTCACATCCAGGGATGCTCAGTGTCATTTACCTGGATACACTATCATCCGACAGGACAGGCCCGGGTCAAAACAGGGTGGGGGTGTTGCCATTTACCATAAAAACCACCTCACCATTAAGCCGGTTCCTGTCCACAACCCTCAACGGATCTGTGAGTCTATACATGCTATCCTGTCCCTAGGTGCTAAAAATCTGCACATAATCTGTCTCTACAATCCGCCCACCGGAGGGGTGGAGAGTTTCCATGAACTGCTCCAGCAAACTTCACAAACTATAAATATGAGCGAAACCATCATACTTGGGGATGTAAACCTAAACTGGCTGGGCCCCTCCCATAGCTCCCTTGCATCCCTAGTCCAAGGTCTCAACTTCCACCAGCTCATCACTGAGAACACCAGGATGATAAACTCCCAATCAGGTACGCTGATAGACTGGATTCTCACAAACAGACCTGACCATATGACAGAGGCAGGTATCCTGGCTGATGCTATAACCGACCACTCGCCCACTATCTGCCACTGGCGCCAGTCCAACACCCTCTCCTCAGTCCCGCCTGGTCACATTTACCAACTTTGCTTACCTGGATCTAAATGCCTTTCTCCTAGACGTATCCTGCATTGACTGGTCCGAAATCTACCATGCAACAAAAGTGGAAGGACGCTTCCAATGTGTCTCTAACCAGGTTCAGCGATGTACAGAATAGGCATGCACCGAAAGTGCAGGGAAGGGTCAGGGGTCATCAAACAAGATGGCCCACAAGACCTTCTCCGACAACTCAGAACCAGGGATAAACTGTGGAAACTCTTCTAAAGCACCGGTCTGCCAGGGACCATGCTATCTACAAGCAACATAGAAACTCCTGTAAAAGCAAATAAGGCTAGCAAAAGCAAATACTGCCAGAACCTACTAGCCAGCTCAGCCCATGATCCCTGCAAATTCTGGGGTCACATCAAAACCTTCCTGGGTACACCGCACTCCGTAACCCCTTTGGAAATGATTCTAGATGGTATCCACTGTAATGACTCCCTTACCATTGCAAGTGCTTTCAATAAGATGTTCTCTGACCTGTCCCATTACACATCTACACTTCCGCCTGCACCTGTGGCATCTCAGCCCTCTGCAACTGGTGCACTAGCCGACCCACCAATCAACAATCCTGTGCCTGAAACAACCAAGCCTTCTACTTCAAAGCTGTGTCCGAATCGCAAGTCTTTATTCTACTAAACACCATATCTGACACCACCAGCCCGGGATCTGACTTACTGGAACCACACCTTCTAAAGGCAGCTGCTCATCTCATCTCCTATCCACTAGCCAAGGTGTTCACTCTATCCCTCTCCAATGGTGCCTTTCCTGACATCTGGAAATCCGCAAGAATTACCCCCATCTTCAAGAGGGGAAACAAGAGCGATATCTCAAATTATAGACCAATAGCGATTCTCTCGGTCCTCAGCAAAATCCTAGAAAAACTTGTAGCCACTCAGACCATTGAGTTCCTTGAAACCTCAGACTTGTTATGTGCAGCACAACATGGTTTCAGGAAAACCACAGCACCACAACTGCGCTAGCTAAATTCACCTCTGACACTCTCACAAGCGTGGACAAAAGTCAGCTTACTGGTGCCATCTTCATCGACCTTACCAGGCTTTCGACCTCGTGATCACCCTTACTCCTGTCCACCCTCCAAGAATTTGGCTTTCACCTCCGTCACAAGCTGGTTCAGAAGCTACTTAACAAATAGGACCCAAGCTGTCAAACTTAACTCCGCAATCTCTGACTGTACCACTATCAACATTGGAGTGCCACAAGGCTCAATACTGGGCCCTCTCCTATTCTCATTATTTATTAACAACCTGCCAAGCTGCATTGTTTCTGTGCCTCTTCTCTATGCAGATGACCTGGTTATCTCACGCTAGCTCTGATAATGTTGACCAACTTAACGCGACATTGACCTCTGCTTTCCACACTGCTCAACACTGGCTAAACTCCCATCGCCTTATCCTGAACTCCAGCAAAACCAAAGCAATGCTACTGGGCACTGCCCACAAGATAAGGTCCTGCTCTCTCCTTTAAAATCCTGGACCTAGATGGGACCCCCTCGAGGAAGTCAGCACTTTCCGCTATCTTGGCATCCTACTAGATCAATCCCTGGACCTAAACCTGCACATTCAAGAAACCTGTAAATCTGTGAACTGCAAACTGGGGCAGCCTACAGAACCAGCTATATGCTACACCTGCTGCCAGCTGGCCATTGCCAGGGGCTCCTCCTGCCCGCTCTTACCTACTGCGCCCCATCATGACCATGGTGCACAAATCTACCTTACAAAAATGGGATGTCACCTTCAACAATGTATGCCGTTATGCTTCAAAGGCCCCTCAGGCTCACTGCCAATTGTATAGAGACCTTGGCTGGCTCTCCCTCCGCCACCAGACTTTACTATCTGGGCTGCCTCTGCGACTCCATCCTTAGACTTGACAGACCGGCATCCCTAACTGAACTGCTTCAGCCCGCCTTCTCTCTGCGTGAGCTGAGGTCATCAGATAAATCCCTCCTGAAAGCACCCCGCTGTCGTACCTCAAAAGGGTCTGGTGCATTCAGGTACACTGTCCCACAAATGTGGAACCTGCTGCCGCTCAATCTTAGACAAACATCGTCACACAACCTCTTTAAGCGTAGGCTACACAACCACCTTGTTTCAACGGACCAATGTGCCTGCTATGACCCCACTTGAGCCTGTCCTACCACCCCCCTTGCTCCTGCCCCATCCCCCCCATGCTAGCCCCCACTCTCCCTACTATCTCTGACTTACCCTATCTAGCTATTGGTTGACTATACTAACTTCTTGATATATGTTGCCCTATGCACTCTTAAGGATTATAACTTCTTGGTTATGAAGCCTATTGCATATTCAATGTATGTGTTATATGTAATTAGACCTTACTGTTATAATGTCTGCACCTTGCCTTTTGCCCTTCACACTGTTTTGCTTGTTAAATGCTGTTCAAACTGTTACTTAAATATTTAGCTGACGATTTCTGTGTACTAGGTACTGGCGTAGCTAAGGACTCAGCCTCTCCCCTCCCTACCCCTTTATTTTTCCTCCCCTGGTTTTCCGGCCCAGCCGACCTGGCTCCACTCCCTTTTCTCCCCTCCTTCCTACATTTTTTCTTCCTAAAACCTGCCATTGTGCCGCTGCAAAGCCCCCTATGGACCCGTCACCAGGATGTTTCAATCAGCTTCCATTGCCGGTGGACCACAGTAACTCCCCCCTTACCCCGACTGAGCACCGATCCCTTGCCCGGGAACAGAACCATGATCCCGGGCACTTGCCACACTTTTGGCCACTGAAGCCGCTCACCTGCTGTATTTCACCCCCGAACCCTGCCCTCTGGACTCTCTCCAGCCGGCGAACGGTTCCATGAACTCGGTCTCCTCTCGCAGCCTTCTGCCACTAAAGCCGCAAAGTCCCTTCTCACCCTGACTGATACCTCAACTCCCTGCCCTGTAGCTGTACCTGTGACACTTTTTTCTCCCTGGCCGCCGCTGCAGCAAGGTTGCCTATTTTCACTTCCCGCCGGTCTGCGGACCCATGAGTCCGGTTACAAGTCCCTACCTTCATCCTCCCCCCCATCCTTGCTACTGTCCTCCCCAGGTTTGTCTGGCACGGCCAGCCCGGCTCCGCTTCCCTCTTGTCCCCTCTTTTTCCCTCCTACAACCCTCCTATGCACTGCTACCATGCCCCTCTACAGACCCGCTACAGGGGGGCCTCGTCCAGCTTCCATTACTGCTTGACCGCCGTAATCCCCCCCTTACCCCGACTGTGCACCGTTCCCATGCCCGGATACAGAACCGCTAGTCCAGGCACTTCCTGCACTCTCGACCGCTCTTTCTGCCGCATCTCACCCCTACCCCCGCTTTTTGGCCACTCACATACCGGTCAGTGGTTCCATGAGCCCGGTCCCCTACAACAGCCTTCTGCCGCAAAAGCACGTTAAACTCCTTTTGCACTCAACTGAATCACGGCACCCATACCTGGTAACAGTACCAGTGGCCCGGACACTTTCTTACTTCGGCCGATGCTGGCGGTTGCCTTCTCTCATCCCACCCCCCATCTATATACCTCTCACCGGTAGGCAGACCCATAAGTCCAGTTCCTAGTCCCTGCCTCTTACTGCTAATGCCGCCAGAGAGCTGTCCCTACTATCTCTCATGGATACCTAGCCCCTTCACCATGTCCCCTCTTTTCTCCCCCTCACCTTACCTGCTTGTACATTAGGTCTGTCCTGATACCAGTACCCGTTCTCTCATGCTACCTGTAAACTGTAAATCAGTTGTCACACTTTGACCTGTAACCCTGCCTCATTGTCTTTGAAAACTGTACTTTTATATTGTTGCTGTGCCTCTTTGTATTTAAACTGTACTCTGTATTGTTACTGTGCCTCCCGGGTCGTGCCTGAAAATAGTCACCTGTTGTCTAGAGCACTTACCCGGTAAACAAAAACTAAATAAAAAAAATAAAATAAAAATATTCTGTCTCATACGATACTCATTAGTAATTCTGTCTCCTAAGTCATTCTCCAATGGAGAATGACTTAGGACCAATACATATTGTTTCTCATATCTGTAACTTGTTTCTCATATCTGTAACTATGTTGTAATCTCTGTTGCTATGCTGTTTTCTGTAGTATTTAGCTGTCTGCAACCCATTGTAGCTCTCTTGAGATACTACTATAGCTTCTCTAGAAGGGCAGAGAGCTGGAGCACGGGGAGAGATAGAACAAGATCTTTGAGAACCTAAGATCTACAATTCTGGAGATTATGTACGTTCTTCAGGAGTTGTGAGAAACCCATCTCCCTTGTGATTTTCTTTGTCACATGCTTGGCGTAAGTAGCATAATAAACTTTATTAGTACTCCTTGCTTGTTTATGAATGTTTCTTGGCAGACTCCGAGACACAAGAACCTGTATTATTATTATTTTTATCGTTTACCCTACACACCAAGAGTGTTTAGACAACAGCACATTCATAAGGTAGAAAAAATGGGCAGACTGGATGGGCCTAGTGGTCCTTATCTCCCATCAACTTCTATGTTTCTATGTTTCACTTTCAATAGATAGCAGTAATAATATGCTCATGCCCCTTTTACTTACCACCAGGGGTGGATCTGCGGTAACTACCCCGGAGACCCCTGTAAAATAAGATCAGCAATACAACAATGTAATAATAACCCTGTAACCCAACTAATAAAATGTACAATAGCCAGATTAAATGTGAACACCAACAATCTGATTTATTTTAGGGGAAGTGAACAAGGGGGGGTGTGAATCTAGCAAGCACTAAATGAGTACTTCTGCTCAGTATTTACTAAAGAGAAGAGGGGGGTGACACCCAAGGTGGGAGAAATGGCAGAAACGGGGGAAGGGGTGATAGATGGGGAAATCATGGAGGGCAGAGTTCAAGAGGGTTTGAAGGCACTGAGGGTGGACAAGGCGCCAGGCCCAGATGGCATCCAACCCAGGGTACTGAAGGAGCTGGCAGAGGTCCTTGCAGGACCTTTGGCAGACCTATTTAATGCCTCACTACATTTGGGGTGTGTACCTCAGGACTGGAGGATGGCTCATGTGGTGCCCCTCCACAAGAGTGGCCCCAAGGATGAACAGGGAAACTACAGACCAGTGAGCCTCACATCCATCGTGGGTAAGCTAATGGAGACTGTCCTGAAGGAGAGGCTGGTGGCCCTCCTAGAGGCCAAAGGACTACAGGACAGCAGACAGCATGGCTTCATACAGGGCAGATCCTGCCAAACCAACCTGGTCGAGTTCTATGACTGGGTAACTAGGCAACTGGACAGGGGCCATGCAGTGGATGTCCTGTATCTGGACTTCAGTAAGGCATTCGACTCTGTGCCGCATTGAAGGCTGGGAAGTAAGTTAGTAGGCACAGGGGCGGGTGCAAAGCTGGTGAGATGGGTAGGAAACTGGCTTCAGGGAAGGCAACAGAGGGTGGTGGTGGGTGAGAGCTCTCACACCCAAGGGCAGTGCAGGCGGTGTTCCACATGGCTCGGTGTTGGGACCATTGTTGTTTGGGATATTCATTGCAGACATATCATGGGACATCAAGAGCAAGATCAGTCTGTTTGCTGATGATACCAAGGTAGGAGCGGTGGTGGATGACCTAGGGGATGGCAGGGGTTGCAGGATGATCTGGCAAAGCTTGAAACCTGGTCAGACACCTGGCAACTGGGGTTTAATGCCAAAAAGTGCAAGGTGCTGCATTTTGGGATGAAGAACCCAAGGAGGAGTTACCAGCTGGGGAGTGCAGCTAGCCCAGACAGAGGAGGAGGAGAAGGATCTGGGTGTGCTCATTACAGGGTCAATGAACAACTCGGCACAATGTAGGAAGGCAGCTGCAAAGGCCAACAAAATGCTGGGTTGTATTGCAAGGGGTATATCCTCGAGGAGGGAGGAGGTGATTCTGCAACTGTATAGGTCATTAGTTAGACCACACCTGGAGTACTGCGTGCAGTACTGGCACCCGTATCTGAAGAGGGACATTAAGTTACTGGAGGGGTGCAGCGCTGGGCGACAAAGATGATTAAGGGGCTGGGGGACTTATCATACGAGAGGAAGCTGAGGGAGTTGAACATGTACTCACTGGAGGAGAGGAGGGACAGGGGTGACATGATTGAAACCTTTAAATACATGAAAGGAATAAACAAGATGGGTACAGAGGGCTGTTCAAAGTAAGGAGGGAGGGCCACCAGGGGCCATGATATGAGACTGGAGGAGGAAGGTTCAGGAGGAGATGAGGAGACACTTTTGTTCAGAGAGGGTGGTGGCTGGGTGGAATCGTTACCTGCAGAAGTGATATCCAGTAGAACAGTGGACTGCTTCAAAGGGATGGGACAGGACAAGGGGAGGGTTAATGAAGAGGAAGGGTGGAAGGAGGGGCAGCTGCAGGATAAGGGGTGCTAGCTGCACATTCGAGCAGACTTGATAGACCTCTAGGCCTTTATCTGCTGGCAAATTTTGTATGTTCATATGTTAAGTAAGGTTAGCTTTCTGCATAATATTTCTGTTTGTACATTTAAGCAATTTTATACAACCAAGGAAGGCATCATTTTCAATAGATATGAGGCAAAAAAAATCACATTTGTCGTTAAGCTTGGGCAGATAAAGCACCCCCAGCTGTACCATCCACATGCTTTCATGTTTAAGTAACAGTGAATCCAGATCCCCACCCCTCCTCCTTCGTTGAACCTTTTCCACCCTACATAATTTGAACTTATGTTCATTCCTATCTGACCGAGCCTTTATATGTTGTGCAAGTGAGTTTAACGGATCCTTTTTCACTATTGCCCTTAGATGTTCCCCGATCCTTATTTAAAGTACTTTGATATCTTCTTTCATAAAACACCTGCCACACTTGACACCAGCGTGCTAAGTACACATACCCCCAAACATTTGAGACCTCAGTTCTTTTGCTCCGCTCATCCTGCCCTCTTTTCCCACCAGCTCTCCTCACTCCTTTTGAGTTTCTTTCCTAAGGTACCTTTAGCCAAGGGACCTGTGGCACCTCTAGGTGTGGAACCCATCTCAAGACAGTTCTGGTGCCTTCACCCCAAAAGGGTGGTAGCTCCTTCAGAACAGAGGCGTAAAAGGCCATGTAAACTTTAAATCAATCATATTTACAAACAATCCTGAGCTACCTACAGCTATCAGAAACCTATCCAAGTCAGCTGCACAAGCACCAAATTATATTGCACAAGCACCATGTTATACTGCATAAGCACCATGTTATATTAAACAAGCATCATGTTATATTGCACAAGGATATCACATGACAATAGCAACTGAATATAAGCGACTGTCAAAACGGCGACTTATAAAACATTGCTATCCTCATGAGCTACCCTGCAATGGGTAGCAATCATATGCCAAGGTGACAGTACTGTAAGGCAACTGGAAGGAGAGAATAGCGAGGGGAAGGGGAGGGATAGGGAAGAGGGTTTCTGAGGGGGGTAGTGTGCCTGCTGAAGCTGAGCCAGCCATGTGGTGAGGTGGTGAGGATGGCAAGCTCCAGTGCAGCAGGTACTGGGTTTGGGGCTAGGAACCAGGGGTGGGAAAACTTTTGCCGCTGGCTGTCGCTGCCTTTATTTTTTTTTATGGAGTTCTGGAGTGTTGCCCCTTCCCCGACATGCACCCCCTGGAGTTAGTAATCCTTAAACAGGGGGTGTGGGGGCAAAGGCCCCGTACTGCATAATTACTTTGTCTAGTTGCTGGATGATTAGTCACCAGCACGTGTATATCGCCGATTTGCTTTTCGGAGATATACACTCAACATAATAGCAATCGTTGTTTTGCGATCGCTATTATGACATGGAACCTGCACAAGCACCATATTATATTGCACAGGCACCATATTATATTGTACAAGCACCGTGTTATGTTACACAAGTTACATGTTACATTGCACAAGCACCATGTTATATTGCACAAGCACCATGTTATACTGCATAGACATCATGTTATATTACACAAGCACCATGTTATATTGCACAAGCACCATATCATACTGCACAAGCACCATGTTATATTACACAAGTACCATTACATTGCACAAGCACCATGTTATATTACACAAGCAGCATGTCATATTGCACAAGCACCATTTTATATTGCACAAGCACCATGTTATACGGCATAAGCACTATATGTTATATTTCACAAGTGCCCTGTTACATTGCACTAAGAACCATGTCACATTGCACAAGCACCATGTTATACTGCTGGGCACCATGTTATACAGCCTAAGCACCATGTTATATTGCACAAGCACCATGTTATATTACACAAGTGCCATGTTATATTGCACAAGCACCATGTTATATTACACAAGTGCCATGTTACATTGCACAGGCACCATGTTATATTAAACAAACACCATGTTATATTACACAAGCAGCATGTCATACTGCACAAGCACCATATTATAATGCACAAGCATCATGTTATATTACAAGGCGCCATGTTACATTGCACAAATACCATGTTATATTACTCAAGCAGCATGTCATATTGCACAAGCACCATGTTAAATTGCACAAACACCATATTATACTGCACAAGCACCATGTTATATTACACAAGTGCCATGTTACATTGCACAAGCACTATGTTATATCACACAGCAGCATATCATATTGCACAAGCACCATGTTATATTACACAAGCACCATGTTACATTGCACAAGCACCATGTTATATTAAACAAGCGCCATGTTAAATTGCACAAACAGCATGTTATATTGCACAAAACACCATGTTATACACTGGGCACCATGTTGTACTGCACAAGCAACCATATTATACAGCACAAGCACCAGTCATATTGCACAAGCACCATGTTATACTGTACAGGCACCATGTTGTACTGCACACGCACCATGTTATACAGCGCAAGCACCAAGTCATATTGCAAAAGCATCATGTTATACAGCACAAGCACCAATTCATATTGCACAAGCACCATGCTATACTGCACAGGCACCATGTTATATTACACAAGCACCATGTTATACTGCACAAGCACCACGTTATATTGCACAAGCACATTGTTATATTACACAAGCACCATGTTTTACTGCACAAGCACCTTGACGTACTGCACAAGCACCTTGTTTTATTACATAAGCACCATGTTATACTGAACAAGCACCATGTTATATTGCACAAACACATTGTTATATTGCACAAGCACCATGTTATACTGCACAAGCACTATATTGTACTGCACAAGCACCATGGTATATTACACAAGCAGCATGTTATATTGCACAAGCACCATGTTATATTGCAGAAGCACCATGTTATACTGCACAAGCACCATGTTATATTGCACAAGCACCATGTTATACTGCACAAGCACCATGTTATAGTGCAAAAGCACCTTGTCATATTGCACAAGCACCATGTTATATTGCACAAACACCATATAATATTGCACATGCATGCACCACAGCAATCTAAGTAATCGACTGTAGCAGTTACTTCTACTTAGTTACTCACTTAACCAGTGAACCTTAGTCTTCCAGCTTCCCCCAGCAATCAACTTACCAATAATACTGAGCTACCGACAGTACTCTAACCTTATTCCTTCAGTTGTTCGAGCACAATTACAATGTTGCACAAGCATTCACTGCAACAACGGATCAAGCAACCAACTGCAGTAGTTACCCATACCTAGCTTCCCTCTAACTGGATGAACCCTTTTTAATAACTGATGAGTATATATTGTTTGTCATCCAAAGCCATTTGTGATGTCAGAGAAGATGTTAGTGGAGCAGTAAAAGACAGTACTTAAACTGCAGAGTAAAAGATTAGGAGAATTTGCTGGTAATGGTCTTATGTCAATAAAACAGTTTCCTGTAACCCACTCCCCAGGACGCACCCTGGAAACAAGCTATTATAACTTAGTGTGGCTTTTCTGGTGAAAATTACAAATCAAGCCATTAAAAATAACCTAAATAAACAGCCATAGTTTACACCCCCCATATTGTCTAGTTTCACAAGCAAAGGTCTGTATGCATCAGAAAGTGTTTATAAGCTGGACATGTAGCCAAGGCCTGGAATATTTGAATAGAATCTGTTTTAAAAGCACTGTATATGGCCACTCAAAAGGCTTAAAAAACAGGCTACTACTAAGCAGAACTGGATGACTGGATAAGGACCCTGAAAACTGGATGTTCAGAACCAAAAACAGACAAGTGACAATCCTACATCCCTCCTTGATTCTTACACACTGGGCCTCCCTCATGATGCCTCTATCCTCTGCACGTGCCTGACTTTTGGCACCCCCCTTAAATGATGCAAATGACACCCAGGGAATCAGCGGGCCTCCTGGTCAGAAACTCTGCCTTCCAAAATATGACTGCAGTTTCAGCCTTAATGGGGTGGGCCCCTATGACAAATGGGACCTGCCCTCGAGGTCCAGTGCAGTAATGACAAATCAGAAGTCCCAGCATGACCCTGAGCCTCGCATATGTCTACATCTCAAAGTGCTATCATCACATGACTGAACCAACCCACAAGACAAATAAGTCTTGCGGTCTTTGCTGAGTTCCCCAAGGACAGTAGCAACTGCCAAAAAAACAATATTCATACTTTTCAGTGTGGTTGGCAGAGGGCTTCAGGATCCAGGATCATAAATCTGTCACCTTTTATGAGTAAGAAATTCGCCAGGAAGCTGTGTGGCCTTGTAGTTATGGCACTGACCTTTAAACACTAGAGGCCTGGGTTCATAAAATGAGTTTGGAGAGTTCAGCTGCATTCCCTGAGGGCAGGAGCGTGCAGCATCATAGAATTAGCAGGTACAATTTATAAATTTAACACGATACAGAAGTATTTTGATGGACTTTGCTTAGGAGACCCTGGAATAAATGAGTAGGCAAATCATGGCCACCCCCTCCCCCCAAACTCAGCATAGATAATCCCACTTCAGGTCAGTCCTGAGTGAGTGGAGCAGTGTAGGGCATAGGTGCTGGAAAGGGGGGCAGTAAGGCCATGATCCCACCACTTCCAGTGTCACTTCTAGTGACACTTATCAGTGTCAGTGCCTCAGCAGGTTGCACTCCTGCCTCTGAGGCTGGAAGATGGGAAGGTTGTGGGTTCTAGCCCCACACCAGGAACTTGGGGTAAGTACAGACACTGTAGTGCAGGATGAGAGGAGTGTAGAATGCAGGGGTTCTACACTCCTGAGATGCTGTCTTTAAGGTAGAACATTAAACCAAGACCCCATCTATCTGTTCTGGTGTTTGTTCAGGTCGACGTTAAAGATCCAATGGCACTTCTCGACAAGAGTAAGTGAATTCCCCTCGAGTCTGAACAATATTTCCCCTGTTCACTAAAAATACCACCAACTGCTTAATCTGGTTCAATTTCAGTTGGTTTCCATCTGTGTCCCCCGCAATGCAAGGCTGAAACTAGGCAAATTGTCTAGTCCTTTCCTGATCAACAAAAACCTAATAATTTCCATAAGTGGTTGGGCCTGGCCCTATCAATTTCTTTCAGTCACATTACTGTATTACTTGGGAATGTTCCATCTTTCTCATAGTAGTCATAATGTGTGATTTTTAATGTAGTTTTAATGTAGTTTCCAATTTTGTCACAGACGTCCTGCAGTGCGAAATGTGGTATAAGAAAAAACATGTCCAGGAAAAACACTCCAAGGCCATACATAGAAATGTAGAATTTAATGGCAGATAAGGACCGCTTGGCCCATCCAGTCTGCTCATTCCTCTCTACCTACACTATTACATCAGCCCATACTTGATCTACAGCTCTTCCTGCCTCCCCCCCCTTACTTTCCAATATGATTCTCTCGTGCCTATCTCATGCATTCTTGAACCCCACCACTGTTTCTGCCACCGCCACATCTGCCGGAAGGCTGTTTCAGGAAGCCACCACTATTTCTGTGAAGAAGTACTTCCTCGCAGCTCTCCTGAATCTACCCTCTCCAGCTTCATAGTTTATTCTCTTGTTCTTCTCGCCTTTTTTTCTGAAACTTACCTCTCCTGTACCTTATTTATCTCCTGAGGTATTAACGGCCTCTGTCATATTTCCTCCTCTCCATCCTCTCTTCCAGAGTGTACATACTAAAGTTCTTTAGTCTCTCCTCATAGGGCTTTTGATGCAGACCCTGAACCATTTTAATTGCCCTCCTCTGGACCTCCTCCACTCGGTCTATCTTTCCAGAAATGTGGTCTCCAGAACTGGACACAGTACCTAAGGTGGGATCTTACCAGCGATCTATACAGAAACAACACCTCCTCCCTCTTTCTGCTGGTGACACACCTCCCTATGCATATACTGACTGTGCAGCATCAGTTCTACAGCGAAGACCATCACAGTGAAATTGTTGGCAGTCACTGTGATGGTCTCCACCCCGATACTGGTGCCAGAAAGGTGTTATACCCCATCCCCAAACTAACTCCGACTGAAGGTAGTAATCTACAGTAAGAGTGTGGAGGCAAGGCCCCCACATGGGGTGTGTGGGGCACAGCCCCACAGGAATCACTTATCGGCGACAGCACAACACCAATTGGCGGTGTTGTGCTGTCGCCAGTTGCCATCGGTCGACACATTTCTTGTCGCTGTGGCATAGTGGAACCTCCCTATGCACGCCAGCATCCCACCCCACTGACTGCCTTGTTGCACTGCCTCTGCCACCTTTAGGCCATCAGACATGATTACCCCATAGTATCTTTTGCTTGGTAGTTGTCAGTAACACCCCACCTATTTTGTTCTCTGCCCAGGCTTCTGTGCCCTAAGTGCATTATTTTCGCTTTTTGCATTGAAACACAGCTGCCATACCTCTGATCCCCCTCAAGTTTTCTCAGGTCTCTGCTCATCCTTTCCATTACCCCTGGAGTATCCACCCTATTGCAGATTTTGGTGTTATCCACAAAGAGGCAGACCTTCCCTTTTAGCTCCTCTGCAATGTCACATATAAAGATATTAAAGAGGAGTGGTCCCAGCACTGATCCCTGAGGTACCCCGCTGGTCACCCTCCCTTCCTCAGAGACAACTTAAAGAGGATCAGTCCCAACACTGATCCCTGAGGCACCCCACAGGTCACCCTCCCTTCCTCAGAGACAACTCTGTTTACCACTACCTTCTGTTGCTTATCCCCAACCAATTTCTTATTTGGTTTACCACCTTTGGATCCACTGCTAGCTACCCAACTTGCTTACTAGTCTTGTGGAACGGTGTTGAAAGCCTCTACTGAAATCTAGGTAGGCCATGTCCACCGCCTCCACCTTGATCTAATTCCATTGTCATCCAGGCAAAGAAATCTATCAGATTTGTTTGACATGACCTCCCTCTGTGAACCCATGCTGCCTCAAGTCTTCTAATCCAGGCTCGCAACTGGATTCAAGATATTCTCCTATCCTTTCCTTCAGCAGTGATTCCATTAACTTTCCCACCACGCAAGTCAGGCAGACTGGCATATAATTGTCAGCCTTCTCCCTGCTACCACTTTTGTGTAATAGGACTACGTCCACCCCCTCCAGTCCTCCAGAACCACTTCTATTTATTTTATTTGTTTATTTGGAAAATGTTTCACCAGAAAAGACAACATGAGCTGTAAACAGCTCGTTTCCAGAGCGTCCTGGGGGGGGGAGTTGGGAGAACAAACAAACACCTAGCAATACAAGTACAATTTCTATCCAATTTCTAGAACAAACAGTGTAATACAATTACACAATAACCCAGACCAACCAGCCACGATAAACAAAACATATTCGGATATAGCATACATTGCAACAACCCATGAACAGGTGATCCAGTAGGGTAAAGGTTAGAGGATGGATAACACATTTGAAGTGCTAGAAGTAGTAGGCTGAGCACAATATTCGCAGTGCTATTGTATACCCAAGGGAGGACAGTTATAAGATAACTGGGGAAGAGGGCAGGTGAGGGGTAGAGGGTGGGGATGAAAGAGGGAGAGAGACAGAGGTACAGCCAGGATCTATACCCATCCAGGTTGCTGAGAACCCTGCAAGGGGGGTAAGGACCAGGCAGAAGGAAAGGGGAGGGAAACAGATTGGGGTGGTAGAAAAGAGAGGGGCAGGGGAATAGGAGGGGAGAAAGGAGATAAGGAGGAAGGGAGGTGGGCAGGTAATGGATTTGAAAGTGGGAGGAGAGGGAGAGGGGGAAAATGAGAGAGACCATCTATACCCCTTCAGGATGCAGAGAACCCTGCCAGGGGGTCAGGATTGGAAAATGGGGGGAAAGGAAGAGGGGTAGAAGAGAGGGAGCCAATATCTAAACCCCTTTAAGATGACAGAGAACCCTGCAAGGGGGACAGGACAGGGCAGAAAAGGAGCAGAGAGAAGGGGTGGCAGGGAGGAGAAGTGGAGTGTGGTGGGTGACCGGAGGGAGAAGAGGGATAAGGAATACAGAGGCTGGAGAAAATAGGGGTAAACTAGGAATGGAGAAAGGGGAGAGCATCAGTTGGGGGAAGAGGGTTGTGGGGAGAAGGACAGCCGTAGAGTGTCAAAATAGCACAGTAGCTTGTGGATGATAGAGTGTCGAAATGGCTCAATAGGTTGTGGTAGGGGTGGGAGGACGGGGTATAATATGGGGTAGCATGTGAAGAAGTAATCAGAGGAAGGGTTCAGTTAGGAGACAGGAAGTAAGTCAGGGATAGAGGAGTAGGGGATATTGTGCAAGGGATTGGGATTGTTGTGAAAGGGGGGTTAAGAACAAGTACAGTTAGGAGAATAGAAGTAAAGAAGGGCTAAAGGATAATGTGCTAGGGTGGGGATTGTTGAAAGGGGGCTAGAACAAATGCAGTTAGAGGAATACAAAATTGTGAAGGGTTAAGGAAGTTAAAGATGGGGAAGAGAAAAGTCTGCTTGGAGGTGGCAGTGAGTTCCAAAGCTTTGGGAAGCGGTAGGAGAAGCTTCCTCTCCTGTGGTGGTAGAGCAATGGGAATAGCTAGAGTACATGTGTCAGTAGATCTGAGAGAGCAGGAGGAGGGGTGGGGTGGAGCAGAGAGTAAGGAGGAGAGTGGAAGGAGAGTCCCAACCCAGGATTTAGGCGTGAACTTGGCAAAGTGAGAGCGCCTACATTCAAGGAGTGGAAAGCTGAGAACGATACAAGGTACAGTGATGTGCTGGGAGGGGAGAAGAGCAAAGCAACAGAAAGCATTGAAGAGAGTATCCAACCTGGTAAGGAAGACTTAGGAGCAGCACTGTAGACTATGTCATAACAGTCAAAAATAGGAGTATTATTTTCTGAACTAGATCACGCCTAACCAGCAGTGGTAAGGAACTATGATTCCTGTAAAGGGCACCGAGCTTAGGCGTACTTTTTAAGGATGGTGTCAATATGTACAGAAAAGTTAACGACACAAGCCAGACACTCAGGTATTTGAAAGAGGTGGTGTCCTCTAGTGTAGTCACCTCAAGGGTGTAAGGAGGGAAGGAAGGGCAGCCTAGAGAGTCTCTGCCTAGTGCCAAAGGTCATAGAGACTGTTTTCTTGGCATTTAGGAAAGGTTGATGTGAGCTTAGCCAGCCTTGAACATTATTGAAGTCAAGCTGTAGTCTGGAAGTCACACTGGAGGAAGATTGCCCAGAGGTGAATAAGACCGTGTCGTCAGCATACATATGGATGGAAACATAGAAACATAGACTTTGACGGCAGATAAGGAACGCTTGGCCCACCTAGTCTGCCCATTTCCCTACCTAGAGGATAAGCTGCAGATCCTATTTAACCTCCTATTTAACCAATAGCCTATTTCTTCCTACCCCCCAAAAAATTGCCTTATGTCTGTCCCATGCATTCTTGAATTCTCCCACAGTTTTAGACCCCACAACCTCCTCAGGAAGGCTGTTCCATGCGTCCACCACCCTCTCTGTGAAAAAATACTTCCTCACATTGCCCCTGAGCCATCCCCCCCCATCTTCAAATTGTGTCCCCTTGTTCTTGCACATCTCTTTTTCTGAAAGATGCTACCGTCTTGGACTTTGTTGATTCCACTGAGGTACTTAAACGTTTCCATCATGTCCCCCCTCTCCCTCCTTTCCTCAACGGTATACATATTAAGCTCCTTTAGCCTCTCCTTCTATGGCTTCTTTTGCAGACCCTGCACCATTTTAGTTGCCCTCATCTGAACTGCCTCCATCCTGTCTATGTCCTTGTGGAGATGGGGTCTCCAGAACTGGATGCAGTACTCCAGATGGGGTCTCTCCAACTGTCTGTACAGGGGGATAACAACTTCCTGTTTTCTGCTGGTGATGCCTCTCCCTATACATCCCAGTATCCCCCAGCCCTCCCTACCGCCTTCACATTGCTTGCCAACCTTAAGGTCATCTGATATGATTACCCCAGGTCCCTTTCCATTTTGTTGTTGTTACCTCCCCCATTGTGTAATCTTCCCTGGATTTTGTTTCCCAGGTGCATTACTTTTGCACTTCTTTGCACTGAATCCAAGCTGCCATACTTCTGACGATTCCTCCAACCTGCAAGTCCCTTCTCATCCTTTCCACGCCTCCTTGTGTATCAACCCTGTTGCAGATCTTTGTGTCATCTGCAAAGAGGCATACTTTTCCTTCCAGTCCCTCTGCAATGTCACTTATAAAGACATTAAAAAGGACTGGACCCCATACTGAACCCTGCGGTACCCCACTAGTAACCCCACTTTCTTCAGAGTGGGCTCCATTTACAATTGCCTTCTGTGTTCTGTTGTTCAGCCAATGTTTACCTAGGCTACCACCCTGGGACCCACTCCAAGGCTGGTTAATTTGACTACTAATCTTTTGTGTGGGACTGTGTCAAATGTCTTGCTAAAAGTCTAGGTAGGCCATGTCACAGCCCCTCCCTGGTCTACTACTTTGGTCACCCAGTCAAAGAAATCAATTAGATTCGTCTGACATGACCTTCCACTGTGAAGCCATGCTGCTTGGGGTCCAGTCCCACTGGCCTCTAGGTACTCAACAATTCTTTCCTTCAGAAGTGATTCCATCACTTTCCCTACCACAGAGGTCAAGCTGACAAGTCTGTAGTTTCCTGCCTCCGTCTTGCTCCCACTTTTGTGAAGGGGAATCACATCAGCCTTCTTCCAGTCCTCAGGTACCACACCATCATCCCATGATTTGTTATAAAGAGTAGTCAGTGGTGTCACTAGTTCTCTGCTTAATTCTTTTAGAATTCTGGGGTGAATTTCATCTTGCCCCATTGCTTTGTCCACCTTCAGTTTTAGGAGTTCTTGTAGAACCCTTTCTTCTGTGAAAGGATTGGGATCGACCCCCCTCTCCAGAGTGCTTCTGTTAATTGGATTAGGCACCTACCCCACTTCCTCTTTTGTGAATACTGAACAGAAGTATTCATTTAGTATCTCTGCTTTTTCACTGTCACTCTCTGCCCACCCACCATCCAATTCTATTCAGCCTTACTATCCTCCCTTTGTCTTTCTACGCCCCGATATAACGAAAAAGGTTTGATCCCCTTCTTAACCAAGTTGGCTATCTTTTCTCAGTTTGTGACTTTGCTATTCTGACTACCCTCCCTGCTTCCTTCTGCCTTAACTGGTAAAGTTCTCTGTCCTGCTCCTTCTGTGTTTCCTTATACTTCCTAAATGCTATCTTTTTCTCCCTAACCTTCACAGCCACTTCTTTTGAGAACCATAGTGGCTTTTTCTTTCATTTTGATTTATTTGCTTCACACAAAGGCTTGTTGCCTCTGTGATGGCAGTTTTGATATTTCCCCATTGTTGCTCCACCCCTCCTTCTAGCCTGTTTGCTAGTGCTTTTCTAAGGCACTCTCCCATCTTGCCAAAGTCAGCCCTCCTGAAGTCCAGAACCCTCACTTTTGTATGGCTTGACTCTGTAGCTGAGTTTATCGTGAACCACACTGTTTGGTGGTCACTTGTTCCCAAATGGCTACCCACTTCTAGATCTGAGATCCTCTCACTGTCCCCATTTGAGAATACGAGGTCTAAGATTGCTCCCTGACGAGTAGGTTCCAAAACTAGCTGTCTGAGGCCTGCCACCTGAAGGGCACAAGAATGGCTCTGCTTTTGGATGTGGCTGCAGCAAAGGTGCTCCAGTTAACATCTGGCATATTAAGGTCCCCCATCAACAGTATCTCCCCTTTCTCTGCCATCCTAAGTATGCCTTCTATCATATCCTTGTCCATTTCCCTCCCCTGACATGGGGTCTTATACAACCCCTGTGCGGACTGTGGTGCCATTTCCAGTCTCTAAGGTGACCCACAGTGCCTCCTCTCCTCCCTGTTTACTCTTTTGTTCAGCTGCTTTTATCCTTCCTTGCACAGAGAGCTACTCCCCTTCTGCCCTCCCTGTCTCTCCTGTAGGTTGTGTACCCTGGTATGTTAACATTCCAGTCATGGTTCTCTGTGTACCATGTTTCTGTGACTGCTACGATACCCAGGCATCCCTCTTCCATCAAGGCCACCAGTTCAGGGAGCTTGTTGCCCAGACTACGGGCGTTGGTACTCATTACCCTCCATTTCTTGATGGCCTTACCCCTTTTTGCCCCATCCCTGTCCTTATTGCATTTGTCACTTTCTCCATTTACCCCTGCACTTCTCCCTATTGACATCTCTATGTTAGTTTCTACCTCACTTAGTACCCTGATTTTTTGGGGAGGCCTAGGATTCCTCTCCTTTCCAGTGCCTCCCCCCTTGGCTAGTTTAAATGCTTGCCAATGAAATATTTAAACCTATCACCTGGGATCCTGGTTCCCCTCCTGGACAGATGCAGACCATCACGCCAGTATAGGCCTGCATCCATCCAGGTGGATCCCCAGTCCCAAATGGAAGCCAAATCCCTGGGCTCTACACCAGTTTTTCAACCACTGATTGAGGTCCCATGGTGTGGAGCACCCTAACCTCATCCATGCCATAGACAGGCAGGATGGAGGATGAGAAGCATACCGCCGGTAGGTTGTTTAGAAAAATTGAGAATAAGAGAGGACCAAGTATGGAGCCTTGAGGCACATCAGTAGAGATGGGCAGTGGAGGGACTTAGAGTCAGCTATTTTAACAGATTGAGTTCTACCTACCAGGTAGACTCTGAACCAGTTGCAGGCAGACAGAGACAAGCTAGCTGATGAGAGAGTTTCGAGGAGGAGGGAGTGGGAGACTGTGTCGAAAGCCTTGGCAAGGTCAACAAAGATAGCAGACGTGATGTGACCTCTATCCATGGTTGAATGGATAGAGTCAGTGAGTGAAGTAGGGAAGTGGTTGTGGAGTGATTCTTCCGAAAACCAGATTGAAAGGGAGGGAAGAAGGAGGAGGAGGAGTCATCAAGAAAGGAGGAGAGTTGGGAGAGAAGAAGGTGTTCCTGAAGTTTAGCCAGAGTGGGTAGAAGCGAGATGCGGCAGTAATTCCCAGGAGATGAGCAATCACCTCCCTTTGGTTCCAGTAAGCTGTTAAATAGGTCTATCAGAGGTGTAGCCAGTACCCACCTGAGCTCCCTCAACACCCTTGGATGCACCCTGTCTAGTCCCACTGTTTTGTCCACCTACCGATTAACAAGTCCCTTCAGGAATCACTACTCTGAAAATGGACTAGTGTCCACCTCACTCCCTCCAAAGCTTCTGTTACTTTTTTGTGGCCCCTCCCCTTCTTCTCCCTTGGTGAACACTAAACAAAGTGTTTGCTCAGGATGTTTGCCTTTTCCTGGTCCCCTTTGCACTCCCCCTTCCTTTTAACTTTACAGTCCCATCCTTGGTCTTCCTCTTTTCGTCTACATACAGTACCTAAAAATGTTGTCCCTTTCATTATCTCATGGGCTGTTCTAGCTTCAGTTTGTGCCTTGCACTCCTTACTGCTTTCCCTGCTTCCCTCTGTTCCCCTAATACACCTCCCTATTCCCTCCTCCTCTGCATCTCTTTTTATACCTTCTGAATGCTACCCTTTAGCCTTTACCTTTTCAGCTACCTCTTTCGAGAATCCTAGCAGTCTCATTTTCCTCTTGCTTTTGATCCTTGTTTGACACAGAAGTTTGTTGCCTTTACTATGCCCTCTTTTAACTGTGCCACTGTTCTTCCACCCCCTCCTCCCTCCCACCAGGTCATCCCTGAGACACAGAGCTAGCCTAATGGTAGATGGTACCCCAGGCAAACTTGCAAATGGTGCCTCCAAAAAAAAATTTAAATCATCCTCCCTGCCCCACCAAAAATTATACTAAGTCTTGAACCCCAAACCCACAGGTGTCAGCAGCCCCACAACCTCCTCTAGGCAGTGGTGCTCTCTCTGGCTCTATAGCCCTGTGAGTGCTGGCTCAGCAACCCGAGCCAAGTCTGAGTCCAGGCAGGCCACCACACCACCGGCCTTGATCCTCCCCTCTCATCCCTTCAGTTCAGTACTGCAAGTTCAACTTCCCTTCAACCTGCTGGCTGGCTGCTACTGGCTTAGCTCTCTCTGTGACACAAACCACTGGTTTTCCTCCTGACCTTCTGGCCCATCAGGCTGACTATTCCTGTCCTCCTGGTGCTGGTGCTGGACTTGTCCAGTTGGTCTGCCTTGATGGTCTGCTTCCGTGCTGCACCCGGCTTGGCTGGCAGCAGGGCCTAACTTTTGCCACATGCGAAGTGCCGCTAGTGAGAGTCACTTGCTGTGTGGGGCTCAACCCCTCAACAACCCTGGGTGCTGTCACCAGTGCAGTGGTCCTCCAGGAATCTGACTCTTAGGCAGCACTGTCTGGTATTATATGCCCAGCTGCAGGTCCAAAACAACAATACAGTTGACTGGATTGCTCCACATCACGCTGATTGATTGCTAAAACTACTGCCTTCTTCTCTGGGGCTACACTCTGTATGCTTGCATCTTCTTGGCACTGAAATTAGGGGAAGAGGGTGAGAACAAGACGCCATGCCACTGGTTCATGCTGTGCTGCTACCGGCTGCATAACATTTAAAGTACAAACACACACACACACACACACACACACACACACACACTTACTAGAAAACAGTTTTTATTTTATGGCAGCTGGCAATATATTTTCGGCGCCCCCTTTTTTTGATATATGTACTTTGTGCTCCTTCTTCCCCGGCTACCCTCTTCTGACCGACTCCACCCCAAGCCCCGTCACCCGGCTCCCCCGGAACTTACCGTATGCCTGATGTCCTCTGCCACAGGACTTCCAGTGTGTGCTCAGCCACTGGTGCAGCACCTGTGAGGGGGTCAGTCCTCATCTTGCCTCTGGGGCAGGTTCCACTTTTTCTCCCCTTACTAACCCCTGGAGCCTCCGTCATCCATGGTTGCGCATGTGCATGGAGGCACGCACATGCACCAACACCGAAGACAGCTCTGCTCCACCCACCCGGCCTAGCCCCAGCCCTCCCCAATGCCCGACACTGCCATCAAGCCTCCACTCGGTGGCAGCCAAGAGCCGGGGAGGCCTACCACCCCAGCCCAGGAGAGGAGAGCTGCCTGGTGGCTGCTCCATCCATTCCCTGCCCTCCCCCTGGCTGACCCCTGGCATCCCATGCTTGTTCCCGAATGTAGGTCACCGGCACGGTGAGAGGTAAGGCTTCCAGTGCCTCAGCCCTCTGCACCATTGGGCCGACGTTCGGTGCATCATTTTGATGTGTGCCCTAGGCGGCCACCTAGTTTGCCTGTCCTTAAGGTCAGCCCTGCTGAGGCATTCACCCATCTTTATAAAATCTACCCTCCTGAAGTCCAGGACCCTTGCCTTTGTGTGGTTCGATTCTGCAACCATCCATATATTGAACTACACTGTACAGTGATCACTAGTTCCCAGGTGGCCTCCCACCTTGATGTTTGCAACACTGTCCCTGTTAGTGAGAACCGGTCCAGTACTGCTGCCTCATCATGAGTGGGTTTATGGACTAGTTGCCTGAAGGCGCCCCTGCAGACAGTCCAGGATGTCCCTGCTTTTGGCTGAAGCTGCTGCTGGAGGCTCCAATCTACATCCGTGGGTTGAAGTCCCCACCAGCAACACCTCCCCTTTTCTGCCATCTTGCCAGTGTCTTCCAACAGTACCTTATCTAATTCCTCCCCTGTACTGGAGGTCTGTAGATCAGTGCAAATAGTTGCTCCATTCCCTGTCTCCAGGGTGACCCACAGTACCCTGGTGTCCTTGCCAAATTTTCCCCATTCACTAAAAATACCACCAACAGCTTAATTTGGTTCAATTTCAGTTAGTTTGCATCTGTATCCCCCCTCCCCCCAGTATATGTATCCCCCCAGGACAAGGCTAACAATAGACAATATTGTCTAGACCTCCTTTCCCGGTCAACAAAAACTACATAAAGAAAAAATATCTTCCCACTGTACTTTTTCATTTGTTCAGTTTGCAATAATCTTGTTTATCTTTGCCTTTTTAGGACCCCTTGTTGTGGCTGCTTATTTTGGTTCCATGTCATAATGGCTAATCTATAATGGCAACCATCAAAGTGGCAACTCAACTAAGGTGACTACAACAATGGCAATAGTAATTTAGAACAAACATTGATAAGGGCGAATTTCAGAGGCTGTGCTGACATTCTCCTCTCCTTGCTCGCTCTGCTTATGCCACCACATTGTTGTACTGCTACTTAACACAATTCACCCAGCCAATGAGGGGGCAGAGTGCCTCACCCTCACTCCCACGGGGGCCGTGCCCTCCGAACACCCCTATTTCTAAATAACCTACCCGAGTCGTACATTGATAGCCACAGTCAACATTCTTGTGGTTTTGCCGTTTATTCTGGTCGCCGTTATTTCCACGGTCGCGCCATTGTATTCGCCGTTCTTTCTTTGTTGAGTCGCGTTATTACTTCATGTTTATCCCGTATACCCTATTTTCTGTCTGATGTTCATTTTGATAATTATGAATCAGTTCTGGCATCCCGAGACATCTGTTGAGCAGAAGTTTACAGTGCAGGTTTCACGTTATCACACTTCCCTTAACTGATGTCACCAGGATCTGGAACTGATCCATAATCACAGAAAGGAATTTCAGTTGGGGAAAAGGCAGTATCAACAAGGGTCCCTATAAAGGGCCAAAAAAAAAAAAAAACAAGATTTCAAAGGGAACAAATGAAAAAGTATACTAGGGAGGTGAAGGAGGCCACACACATGGCCATGTTTCCAGTTTTATTTTTCATAGCCCTTTTTCTCTCTTAGCCAAATCATTGTCAGGGATACACCCTGCTCAGGCTTGTTTTCCCTGTCCCCTGGGTCCAGCTGCCATCATACAGCTCCCACAGCTTCCCCCTTCTGGGTAGGGGCTGTGGGGGAAGGCCATCCTCCCCTCCGAGGCAGTCCACCAGGTGAACAGAATCCTGTGTAGAAGGCGCTAGGACCCAGGCACTCAGCAGCAGTGTGTCTTGGCTAGGGGGTGCTGGTGGCAAGGTCCACCACCACTGCAACCTCTGTGGCTGGGCCAGGGAGACTGCTCCTGCAGCAGTGGGGTGTTGTGAATGAGTATGGCTGACACACGCACTGGCCTTCACCTGGAAAGGTGAAGGGGGGGGAGAAAAAATGGGAGAACTCTACCAGCTGCTGTCTACATGATGAACGGATTTCCTTGGCCTTATTAGCTTATCTCCTTACAACTGCCAGTGTTATGGTGAAATCATTAGCTGGGGTACAAAAATTCATGGGTGAGAAAAAAGGGAAGGGACACAAGCAAGGATTATATTCCCTTTATACATTTATACAGCACATTTTTGTTAATACTATATAAGGTCTCTTCTGGAGAGGGGCATACAATATGCAGTTTACATTGGCTGTCTACCATAAAAGATTTTTTTTATAAGTGTGTTACAACAGGCTGGACCAATGGAGGAGCGTTCACGCTTCTGCTCCCCACGTCAATGACCCAAGTTCAGGAATGGAAAGTGTTACTTGGTGGGCTGGATAGGGGAGGGACGATCAACACACCTTCTTTGGGGGATGCCAGGTTCCACTGCAGAGACTGCCACCTAGTGGCCGAGCGGCAGAGCAGTGGGAGTGCACTAGAGGCACGGCGGCGGCATGACACCGCTTGGGACACACGTCCAATATAGCCCAGAGGAGAAAATGAAGGAAAAGATCCTGGCCTCCACAGCCCTCCCTGCAGGCTGTCATCACAACTGACACGGCAGACCACCCACCCTTGGCAGTTCTGAGCAAATGATGAATAATGGGTAAGTCCTTGAGAAGGTCACTAATGGGGTTGGGGGTGCTGTCAGGCAGACTGGAGGGAGAAAATTACTGATTGAAAAAATCTCACAACAGCAAGTTCATTTTGCTTAACAGAGCTCTGGTGATTAGGAGTAACTCTTCAGTGACTCTTTACTCATCTTTGGCAATGCAAAGGTTAACTACGCCTGAACATATGGTCCCAGACCAGCCGTACTGTTTACCTTCCTGCCTGACCAGAGGTGCCAGAGTATGCACATTTGTCATTCCAGCCCGCAAACAGCTCCTTACATATGTTTCAGTTTTCTGGCAGGGGCGGAAGGCCCTGAACTGGACGGTCAGAAGCTGTACGTCTGCTGGAGTCAGAAGAATGATCCTCAGAATTCCAGTCAGGGGCAGTCAACATGTGAGCTATTGCATCTGTGTAAATGAATGGTGTATTTAAAGCAGCAGTATTTGTCAGTCACCGTGTTGCTTTTCTCAATAAACAACTTTTTCAGGAAAACATATGAATATACCCATTCTTTTTTTATTTTCTTTCGTTCCTGAATGAAGACACAGGATTTTAAAGTTTTAAAAGTACCCCTTCCCGTTCCATGCGTACCATGAAAACATTTAATGGCTTTGTACTAGGGCTGAGCAAATCCAGGGTGGATTTAGATCTGGGGCTGGATTTGACTAGTCACAAATTTTTTTGATTTGGATTTGGTTACGAATCATTGCAATATCAATTTAGGTTTATGACACATCCCAGATTCACAGAGATGTGTCTGTTGGGTTTCCTGCAATTTACTTATAACATACAGCTAGGTCAGTGTCTCGAGTAGTTCTAATTTAGTTTAGTTCATTTATTTTACTAGGCTCAGGCTCCATTGAGCAAGCTCATTTTCAAGGAGGTCCTGGGTAGGACAGTATACATTATAATAACCAGGTTGAGACAGTTACACAATAGGTATAGTTCAGAACGTATAAAATACAGAATAAAATGTGGATACAATTTGGCAGGATAAATAGTATCTAGGGTTCCATGTCACAAGACTGAAAACGTTTGGGCGACTTGCAAAACAGCAAGTGGATTTTGGTGAAAATCAAATCAGCACATATGAAAGCACGAAGGACACGAAGTCAGCACAAATGAAAAATAATGTTTAATGAGGGGGGCTATGCCCCTGCACCTCCCATACTACAACAACCATCTCCGGGGCAGACACTGGGGAAAAAGAATACAGAGGAAGGGAGCCAATGATGGGAATGCCATTAAAAAAAAAACAAAAAAAAAACACCCTCTAAAAGTAAAGAAAAGTATACCTGCTAACAGTCCCGAACCCTGGACCACCAGCACAGCAGGTGGCATCCATACCCACCATGCTAGGTGGGCAGCTTGGCAGCAGCAGGCTCCACTTCCTGACTTAGCTTCCCTAGTCCCTCCCTCGTTCCCACCCTCCTCCATTGCTATTTGCTTTTGTTGCCCTTATTCCCCACCACTGTCGCTATTTCCAGACCTCGCTAAGTCCTCCCCATTGCTGTAACGCCTTGCGACCAAATTGAGTCGCTCATTTATGAGTCGCTCAACTTGGTTTGCTGTTCTGACGTGATGCCAGTATCTAGAGAGGAAAAAGAAAACAGTGAACTTTTACACATCTGTTATACAATACAACATACAACGTTATCAGACAGATAATTTTTATACAGTAAATGAATCATCAGGTAACATCACTGTAACACGTACATGTTTTTTTACATAGATTTTCAATTAGCGAGGTGAATACTGTGCAGCTGTCCATGCCAGTGAACTTAAGGAACCTCTGCAGCATATTTCATAATGTCGGAATGACACAGCTTATTGACATTTTGCCATAATGTGTGGAAACCTTCGGACCTGGTTCTTATTCTTATCCAAACCTTTGGGAAATTATGGTTCTACCCTGAAAACAGGAAAACTCTAAAATAGAAAATAAAGTATTTTTCCAATCTCAGTGTGTTAGTCTGTGTTACGATTCCATTCTTGTGTATGCTTTTGCTCCGTTCCTAATTTTCTCTGCTTTACAGAATTCACAAAAGCTCAACTCCCTTACTCTCAGTGTGGGGCATTAGTATCAACTATGGACCTTCCACCATGCCTTAGTGTGCAAATCCAACCCCCCGCTTTTTCTGCCGACATCCACCCTGTCTGTCCTGGCAATCAAATGACCCCCCTCTCCTCCTGACACCGAACCTGTCCCGTTCCACAGCTGATTCCATCCAGCTCCTAACTCCCAGCCTGCCCAAGCAGTCACATCTCTGATCCTCAACCCATATACTGCCACTGGCCTCACCCGAAACGGCACACACCTTCTCCCTACAACCTGCTGGTTTCCACCAAGCCCCAGTAGGTATTTCTCGCTTCCCTTCGCTCTGCTGCCACTACCCCAGTATAACTCCTGCTCTTTCCCATTTGTTGAAACCCACCCTGCCCCAGTATGCATGCACATCCACCTGTCACTCCACTCTACTCTCCCCAAAATCTACCTTATATGCACACACTTGCCCCCTCTGATCCACTGGCCCATGCACTGCCCCAAGTATACACACCCTGGGCCTTGCCCCTTCCTCCTTACATTTGCTGCTCTCCACCCTGCCACAGTCCACAGGCCCACAAACACCCTATTCCCTAACCCCAATCACCTCACCTCACCTCACCATCACCACCACGCCATTGGAGCCCAAACCCTTGTCCCTTACACGGATGTTGCCTCCCTCTGCCACCATGCCTGCCCACAAAGACCTGATGCCCTTATCATGGGGAAGGGAGAACACAGAGAAGCACCCTGTCTGGCAAGGATGATCATCCGACCCTTCACAGCCCCTGCACCGGTGATCTGGAATGACCCCCATTGGATCCTGTCCAGCGGGCTGAGCGATCGCTCTCTGTCATCCCACCATGAGGGGAAAGCCGTGGGGGAAGCTGGACTTAAGGAAGTCCAGAAGTAGTTGAGAGATGGGGCTGGGGAGTTGGAGGGGGGGTCAGAGGAGAGAAAGAAGCCAGAAGGAAGGGAGAAAAAAACAAACAAACAAAAAATAAAAAACAATAACACTAACAGGGCATGTGACACAAAACAAGATTCTCAATATGTAACTCCTTAGGAGAACTGGGACAGAGACTGCAATACTCTTGCAAGAAATAAGCTGTGTGCACTTATAAAATGGGCATGCAAAAACAACCATTATGATTGGCCAGAAAGGAAGTGTCAAATAGGTTTTACACATAGGGGAAAAATAAGAGCAGGCAAATAAATCAATGCACCTAAATGGAATGTTGACAGCTAAGAACAGAATGTTAACAAAATTCAGTTAGCCATCTTGTTTTCAGCCTCAGAGAAATCAGAAATATAGCAATGTCATCAGACTGTGATGTAAATTTCAATGTTATTAACAGAAGTGGAACTTGAGCTAATATTTATCAATGAAGAAAATAATCTTCCTGACAACAGCACTGATGTTCCAACAGCCGCAGTGAGTACTGAGGCAGCGCTGTCATTTTCAAAAACAGTGGCGGGAACAAGCAGGCACCGCATATTCAGTGAAAAAGACCTGAACACAATCAAAGACTCCCTTAACGAGCAAAATACTAAGCGTTCCACTACATGGGGAATTAAAGTTTTTAATGATTGGGCTGCAGCCAGGCAAATACACTTAGATTTTAAAACGGCTTCTCCTGAAGCGCTAAATGGCACATTCCGCAAGTTCTACGCGGACGTCCGGAGCACTGATGGTAAAGAATATGCTCTCAGCAGTTTCTGCAGCCTAAGGGCCGCTCTAAACAGACCGCTAAATTGTACAGCAATAGGCAGAAAAATAAATATTATCACAGAGCAAGCCTTCACAACAAGCAACAACGTATTTGTTGCTGTAATGAAAAAATACTGGAGAGAGCAAAAAGACTGTTCTAAGCATCATCCTCCTATTAGTAAAGTGGACTTAACTAAACTCTGTAACTCTCCAGTGTCGTCCCCAAATACTGTGCCTGGCCTTGTCCTCAAAGTGTGGCTGGACATCCAGCTGTACAGTACATGGCCAGCAGCGACAGAAAGGATACGACTTTGAAGCCAGACAGCTTTCAATTTCACAGCAATGAAATCGGAAATGAGTTTGCACTCTCTCAGTTTTAATGAACATACCAAAACCACAACGATCCAAGAGAACCCAATGAAGAATCCCATCGTAGCTCCATTTACGTTAATCCAGGATCCCCTGCCTTGCCGGTGCAAAGTTTAAAGAAATACATACAAAAACTACCTGCAGATACAAAACCCTGTACCCACTCTCGTAAGCTCCACAAGATTTTCTAGATACCTAGGACACATGGTACACTCGTTAGTAATGAGGTTAAACTTTCTTTCAACCATGATGACTCGGCTCAATAAGGAAGATCAACTTTCCCAAATATACATGAATAATTTGTTCGTGCTACCACGGTCCGTTTATTATCTGAAGCTGGCTCGAGGACCGTAAAGATGTTGGTACTGCCACGCAAATGAAGCCAGCCTCAGATCCTACTGGTCTGCGAATTGTACCGACCGCAGAAAATGGAGCAACATTTTGGGACAGAATGAAGAAACCGTGGAGCCAGACATAATAAAGAAACAGAAGTACTGCTGCAAAACCAGAAAAATCCAGAATCCAGATGTCCCAAAGCAAGCAAGGTACAGTTTCTTACACAGTCTCAGCCTAATTCATATTCTAGTGCAGTACAGTCAGGTCAGTCAGCTCCGTGGTAAGAACAGATAAACTGTCCAAATGGCTTAGGGTTCACATGTGATGCAGTGCAGTCACCTCAGTCAGCCGTGTAGTCAGCTCAGTCAACTCGCGTGGCAAGAACCGAAAACTTACCAGTGGCGATTCAGGTTCATGTTGTAATGCAGTACAGTCAGCCATGCAGTCAGCTCAGTCAGCTGTGCAGTCAGCTCAGTCAGCTAAATCGCAACAACTGATGAACTTTCTAAGTGGCGCTTTCAGTTTTAATGGTCCTGTTAATTTCAGTGGGACAGTTAATTTTATCAACATGACTAAATGAGCAAATTATCGATAGTCATTATGTTTATTAAAAGGTTATGGTTGTAAAAGATAGCGTTATGGTTGCATTTTTTATTTTATTTATTACATCATCGGTTTACAGACCTTTGAGTCAAAGATTCATTTACAAAGGCACCTCGTCAAGAGAGCAATACATCACAGCAAACAAAACAGTATAGTACATAACATTTAGATTAAAAAAGCAACCAGTGTTACAGGAATTCACTGGTGGTACAAGCTTGGTAATAGGTAGATCACAGTAGTCGTAATATAGGTACAAGGGTACCACGTCAGGTAGCAACCAGAGATATTTTATTACATTAGTCAGCAGATGTTGCCTGAGACCCCAGGCATATACAGCAAAAGTAGACAGGGCAAACCCAGCCTAGGGGTGAGGGTAAGGGGCAGGTGGGGGATTATGTGCAGTTGCAGCAGCAAGTGCTTGTCAGATGGCTTCTGAGGGAAACCTTGAAAGGACCAAGCTTAGTGGAGTCAGCTATGTTGGCTGGGAGGAATTGAGCCAGGAGGGGCCGATGTAAAAGGATCTCTGGCCATAGGGTCCCTTACCCTGGGGACAACAAGGGAGGTTTTGACAGTGCTGCGTGGTGGAGACTGAGGGGAGGCATGCTGCAGGGAGGTGGTGACCCCGGTGGGGAGCCCTAGCAGGGTCTTTTTACAAGAGGGCAGGTTTGGAGCGGAGTCTTTCTTCAAGATTAAGCAAGTTGGTGGTGGAGTACAGCAGGCACATATGGGTGCGTCTAGGGGCTCCAGCATTAGCCTGCAGGCCTTGTTTATAGAGAGCTGGATTCTTACAAGCGCAGTGTTGTCAGCTGAAGCATGGATGGGCAGCCCATAGTCGATTAGCGACAGGACAGAGGAGGTGATTGCCAATCTAAGGGCTTCTTGTGGTAGGCAGTCCCTATGGTGGTCTAACAGTCCAATCCTGACATTGGTGGCAGCAGAAAGGGCATTGATATGGGAAGAAGTAGCGAATCAAAGGTAATGCCCAGATACTTGTAGGAGAAACCTGCTCAATGGGGTTTTAGCGTGCTAGGCAGTATCACGAGAGGACACCACTGGCTTTGCTTTGGCAATGTGACAAGAGCATAGCTTTGGTCTTTACGTTCAGGACTAGCCTTTGTGATGTGAACCAATGCTCAGCTCTATCAAAAGCTTGTTGGAGGGTGGCCTGGAGTGTGTTGGGGTTGGGTCAGAAGGCGAAGAGATAGCTATCAATTTCACAGCTGTCAGTTTTAAAATTACAAGTCAGTTACACTTTCAATATTCAACATGTAACCCCTAGGTGGCGCTATTCCAAGGGCTACTATCCCTGCCTGCTTGGCTAGTAGCAGGTTAAGGGGTCTGGGTAATGAAACAGGTGCCTCCACCCGGAGATCAGGGTTGTTGTATCTAGGGCTTCCTGGGGTTGATATACGCCGCTTGCAGCTAGTGCAGAATGCGGCAGCATGTTTGTTGACTGGGGCATCTAGAAGATCTCATATCACCCCTGTACTGCACACTCTGCACTGGCTGCCAATACAGGGGCGGATCACTTTTAAAGTAGGTCTATTGACTTACGAAGCCCTACACGGATTGGGTCCCGATTACTTGAAAGAGCTTCTGGTTCCTTACACCCCTTTGCGACAGCTCCGCTCGACTAACGAGGGGTTGCTGGAGAATTCGAGGAGTTAACTTAAGTCATCTGACGCAGCGTGCCTTGGATTTGTGGCACCTACCCTTTGAATTCTCTGCCCCATCAGCTCCGGGAGTGCAGGACGGTGGGGAGTTTTAGCCAGGCACTAAAGGCTTTTTATGGGAAAGGCATTTCCTGCTTTATTGTGATTTTATACTAGATATATTTGTGTATGTGTTTTGTTTGTATTAACATTGTACAGTGCTTTGAAATACTGAAAGGTGCTTAATTAAATAAATTTTATGTATTATTATTATTATTAGTGGTCAAGTTAACCTGGGCACAGCCCTCAGGACACTGTAACCCCTCTTTCCTTCTAGTGGCCCAAACAAGTAAGCATTAATCTGAAGAAGGTGGCATCTAATGGGGAATTAATGAATGGTTGGGACGTTGTGGGTGGCCAAGTGCCTAATGGACCAACCATGCATTAATTCCTCATTAGATGCCACCTTCGGAGTGGATTAATGCGCTTGTAACATGGCTTGTGCTGTGCTACTTTTGTGTGGCTATTGTTTTACTTGTTATAACACACTCATCGCTGCTACTAATTATGTCACTTACTCATTTATGCTTTATATCGCGTTCTTTGTAACTCTCTGTGCCACAATGCCGCGTAACGCTGCACTGCCGACATTCACTTCCATAGTGTGGTACCAACTTGTGACACGCTACGACTTTCATTAACGCTCCAAGATACAGATAACATTATTTTCTTAATTAGAAACCTCACTGTTCCGATCGGCTGTTCTACTCGTATACTTCCCTTTTCACTCATATTGCTACCCTGGTGCATTGTGGGAACTATCTGTTGGCTGCATAGTTTACTGTCCCGAAACACTAACAGCACTTCTGTGACCTGAGTGTTTACAGCTCCGCTGATCTTTCCGACCGACAGGTGGCACTAGTTCAACAGAAGACCACTTTTGCTCTTTTTGTCAATGCCGTCATTTAGGATCTTGCACTTCTGCTATCCGACTGTGCTGCCAGTATTGCTCTTTGCGTCGGGTGCCGTCCTCCACTCCAAACTGCACACTTTCAGCTGCCACATCTATTTTCTTTACTGCCTATTTCTCGGCGAGCTACACCTCAGTTGGACGTCTCCTCCACACACAGACTCCATTTCCGACCAATAGGTGCCTACCTCGTTCACGCTCCTGTGCCATTAGTCGCTCTCTCCTCTGCTGATTGCACCACCTCTTGGTCGACCTAGCAATGTATCTACTGCTGACCACATTTCTCAAGGGATTTGTCGCGCGTTCACGAGCTCAACACGGCATTATCGTCTCATAATGCCGTGTTGCTCTTGTACCACCTGACGCTCTTACACCTATCAGCTTTGTTCCCTACACTCCTAATATACAATAATTACTTTCACAATGACCCTTATTCACCAGGGAATTACCCACACTGTTTGCACTTACCACCAGGGCTGGTTCCTCTAGCTTGACCCTGGGGACCCCTTGTAAAACAAGGTTAAACACAACAAATAGCAACAGTACAATACTTATGGCACAAATTGGAACCACAGCAGGTGAAATGCAAACAAAGTTAAATCTGATTTATTCAGGGAATTGAACAAGGAGGGACATAATCAGGTTGATGTGCTTAAAAGCTATATTAATCAAACAGTTATGCGTGCAGTTCAGAGTCCCTACACAGTCACACACTCTGGGTACCCAGGTAGGAAAATGGTGGGCTAGCCAGGAATGTTGCAGCTGGTTGGGGCCCTGTGATGGAAGAAAGCAACATGCACAACACACACTATTTGTAATCCGGAGCCGGAGGGCTCAGTTCGTGAAAGAAATGGCAACAAGACAATCAGATGACAACACTTTAGATTTAGGTGTTGTTGCAGGGAGCTACAATGATGTTTACTCACGATACCAACCCTGGACACAGGCAGGATGAAATTGAGACTGCAGGCTGTTGAGCTGGAGTGCCCGGAGAAGCAGGGCCCAAACGAATCACTGAGGCGTCGTTCTGTTCAAGGCGTTGAGCAGGGGGCTGATCCCCAGGCCGGTCTCTCGTCAATGACTTTCTCTGCGTAGCAGGTATTCTGGCTGGGCCAGTGTCGCAGGGCCCAGGCAAACGGAAATTGATATGGATTCAGTCCGTGGAGCTGGATACAGCCTCCAGCAAGCAAAACACAGTTCAGAACACACAGTGGGGAACCAAATCATGACCCACTATAAACAAACAGCACATTCACATGTAAGGAAATTCCACTGTACCAGGCAAATGGCTCTCCGGTCGCAATTACAGAGTCTCTGCACAATCCAGGAGTTTGGAGGTAGCTGGAAGCCCTGACAGGCCAATCACATTCAGCAAATCTTCGGTCTTCTTCAGGTTAAAGCCTGGTCACAATTCAGTGGCTTAATACACTCTCCAAATTCAGATTCAGTCTGAAAAAAGCACAAGTTCTCTCTCAGGAACAGCAGGCAGGCATGCAGGCCAAACTCAGGCATTTCCACAGTTCTCCCACACGAATCCACTATGGATTGCTGCTTAACTATCTTGAGCTGTTACTTCTTCACTTCCCAACTCAGATCTAACTGAAACTGCAAGCAGTGTGGGACTTTCCCAAGATCCAAAAGGTGCAGTTGGCTGATCTGCCTGTCAGTCACAACAAGGGCTCCCCTCAGGTTATTTTAGGGTCAAAACCCCAAAACTACAATTCATAGAAGTTTTGGCTCCACCAAACCCTGTAGGCAGGCTCCATTTTAGAGTCCCAAATGTACTGATTGGCCCATTCTGCAGTCCAGGACCAAGATGATGGAAACAAACAGAACTGTCAATGCTGCAAAGAAAACAGGTTAAAACAAACTGCAATATTATTACTACTCTAACAAATGATCAGCAAACAAGTACATCTTCTAACCTTCTCAGATTAATTATGACTGCGATCCAGGCAGCTCTTAAAGAGACAGTACACAGAGGCTATACAGGCACTCTCTGGCAATACATTTAAACTGCTAAAACGCAGAACACCAGCCTGGCAGGGAGCATTTAGGCAAGCTCAAGGAAGACTTTTCGGGAATCCCCATTTGTAGGCGGGGTTACAAACATTTTAAAAAAGTTGAAATAATTTCTTGTTAAAAAATGAAACCTTTTCCTCCCTAAGTGTTTGTTTGGCAACCTACTGGGTCAGTTAAAATGGACTATTTTTCTTTCAGTAGGGATACTGTTCAAATAAACCTATATTTTAATGTCAATTATATATTTCCTGACTGTTTTTGTAATTTCTAATAAAATTTCTCCATTTTATAAGCGCAATGAGACACTCCGGGGTATGAGTTGAACATATATTACCACACGGCTGGGGCTGAAGTCACTTGGTCTACGGCCTTGTGACTTACTACGCCCCAGCTGTGTGGTAATATATGCTCAACAAATACCCTGCTGTGTCTTATTGCTTACTTGTTGACTGGTCAAGTGCCAGATTCTCTCAATATTAACATTGTATTGTCAATATATGCATGGATATCATGTTTCTAACACTAATTGTTTGTGTCCATACGTGTACTTGTATACCACTAGCATGCCTCCGTGATCGTGTATATGTGTAATGAAGATGTGTAACTGGATAGCTATATTTGTTGATTGTATTATAATCTTAATGTGTGTTTTTAGCCCCGAGTTGAGCCTGTAAAAGGGCCATGTGGCCCAGTGCTGTTTACCCAGTTAGCAAATTAAAATAAATAAATAAATAAATAACTTGTGCAAACATTTAGAAGGGTATTATAGTTTGGGGAGCCCTCTGACCAACTGAAGTGCTTCTTTCCACGGCATTGACGAAACTTTGTGAAGTGTATCTCATGTTCAGCTGTTCTGGAAAAGGGCAGTTTTGGGGAAAGTTTTAACAAATGTTATGTTATGGATTGCTCTCGGTTAATAAAATATATTAATAATGTCGCTGAGACCACTCATGTGGTTGTAAGATTGGTGCACCTACATCTGTAGGGTATCAGAACCACTCACCATGGCTGGTTCATGGCTCTCATACCCTAAGAATGCGCATTAGACCACTCTCACAGCCGTAAAAGTGGTCTCAGAGGTGGCATTAACATACAAAACAGGGACGCGCTTGTATTAGTTGGGTGCATTTGGACAACAGTTTGCAGATTATTTTTAAGTCACAAGTTAAGGAAAGCACCAGGACATATAGCACCTTGCAATTTTTGAAAACAAAAAAATGAAGTCCCTTGATAGGTCTAATATGTTTTTATTCTCTTTTAACCCTTCATCCCCCCTACCCATTCCCTTTTGGGGGCTGTCTATCTCTCCCTGATAGAAACATAGAACATAGAATGTGTCGACAGAAAAGGACTGGTAGGACCGTCTATTTTGCCCTATTTTCCCTGCCTGTTACTACACCCTGGACCCTGTTTGGTCTGGGTGTGACTCCTACACTAAATCTACTTATATGCCTCGTGCCTACCCACACATGTTTGAAGCTCCCCACTGTCTTTGTCCCTATCACTCCTTCTGGCAGGCTGTTCCAGACATCCACGGCTCTTTCTGTGAAGCATTTCCTCACACCCCTCTTAAACTTGCCTCTACAAATTTCACGAATGACCCCGTGTTCTAGTACTCCTCTTCCTGTGAAAGAGACTCTCTTCTGCACCTTGTTCACCCTCGAGTAGTTATTGATCTCAATCTTGTCCTCTCACTCTTCTATCCTCCAGGGAGTACATAATGAACTCCTGAGGCCTCTCTCATAGGGTTTCTTGTGTAACCCCCGCACCCTTTTGGTAGCCCTCCTATGGACCTCTTCTACCCTATCAATTTTCCTTGCAGAGGTGCGACCTCCAAACCCAGACACAGGTACTCCAGGTGGGGTCTCACAAGTGAGCAATACAGAGGCAACACCACCTTCCTTCTCCTGCTAGAAATCCCCCTCCCTATGCACCCTAGCATCCAGCTAGCCTTGCCTACTGCCTCATCTCACTGCCCCGCCACCTTGAGGTCATCAGATATGATTATCACAAGGTCCCTCTCTTGCTTGGTAACCTCACGTACCTCCCCATCTTATGCACAGCTCCCAGGTTTCCCTGCCCCAGGTGCATGACTTTCCACTTTTTGTCATTGAAACCCAGCTGCCACTCCCTAGACCACTCCTCTAGTTTTCCCAGATCTCTTTACATTCTCTCCGCCCCTTCCTGGGTGTCTACCCTGTTGCAGACTTGTGTGTCATCTGCAAAGAGGCACACCTTCCCCTTCAGTTCCCCAGCAATGTCGTTTATGAAGACATTGAAGGGGCTATGACTCAGTACCGATTCCTGTGGTACTCTACTGATCACTCTTGCATCCACTGAGTGACTGCCATTTATTACCACCATCTGACTCCCATCCTTCAACCAGCCCAGTTCATCACCTTCTCCCCACCACTAGGTTGCTGCCCTCCTGTGTGATACAATGTCAAAGGCCTTAATGAAGTCCAGATAAGCCACATCCACTGCCCCCCCAATCCACCTCCCTAGTTACCCAGTCAAAGAAACTTGAGATTTAATATGACCTCCCCCTCATGAAGTTGTGCTGCCGGTGGTTCTGCAGCCCATTTGTCTCCAGGTACTCCATCAGTCTCTCCTGCAGCAGGGATGCCATTAATTTCCCCACCACAGATGTGAAACTGACTGGTTTGTAATTGTTAGCCTCCTACCTGCTGCCGTTCTTGTGCAGAGGGACCACACTGGCCCTCCTCTGGAACCACCCCTGTCTCCAAAGAGGTGCTAAATAGTGTTGCCACAGGTTCTAAATAGTGTTGCCACTAGCACCGTACCCAGCTCCTTTAGTATCCTTGGGAGGCTCCCATCCAGCCCCATTGCTTTGTTTTCCTTTAGGGCTTCAAACCCAGTGGACTCTCTTCCATAAATGGACTTGTGTCCACACCCCCCCTGCCTGTTCACACGCATGTCAGCCCCCAACGGTGAAGACTGAGTGGAAGTTTTGTTTAAAATGTTAGCTTTTTATGGTCTTTCTGCATTGCCTCTACTCCCATCTCCTGATCCTCACTATACCACCCCTTGCATTCCTCTTCGCTCAAACACCTGAAGAAAGTCTTATCCCCATCCTTGACCTCCTGTGCGATCCTTTCCTCAGTAAGAGCCTTTGCTGTCCTACCCTCTTTCCTGCCTCCTTTGTTTCTCTAGATACACCTCCCTGTCTGCCTCCATTGGGTCTCCTTTTACTTCCTGAAAGCTGTGTTTTATTCTCCCTACTTCCTGGCCACCTCTTTGAGAACCACAGTGGCCTCTTTCTTCTCTTACACTTGCTTACTGCCTTTAAACAGCTTGTGTTACCTTAGTTATTCTCCTTTGTTCTTTCCACTGTGCCTCCAGCCCCAGCTATCTCCCTCTTCAAGGTATTTCCTGAGGTAGTCTCCATGTCTTTAAAATCTGCTCTCTTGAAGTCCAGGACCCTCATCCTAATGTGGTTTATCTCCTATTCAGTCTGTATGCCAAATCACACTGTATGAGGATCCCTTGTACCGGGGCTACCCACTGTGATGTCTGCAATGCTGTCCTTGTTCATAAGTACAAGATCATGCAGGACCTCATCTCTAGTGAGATAGGTAACCAGCTGCTTGAGAAATGCCCCTTGTTGGGAATCTAGGATGATCCTGCTCCCAGTTGTAGCTGCGGCCTGGAAGTTCCAATCTATATCTGGCAGATTAATGTCCCTCATAAGTACTAGTTCCCCTTTGCTTGCCATTTTGCCTATGACCTTCCCCCAAACCTTGTCCAATTCCTCCCCCTGTATTGGTGGCCTGTAAACCACTCCCATGTATATAATGGCCCCAGACCTCGTCTCTAAGCCAACCCAAAGAACCTCCAGCCCCTCCATTTCTCCACTGTGTCCTTCTATTTCTGTGGTCTTTATACCTTTCCTTACATATAAAACAACAGCCCCTTTCCTCCCTGCCTTATCCTTTCCAAAACCCTGTAACCCAATATGGCCATCTTTCAGTTGTGCTTATACTGTAATCGCGTGATTCTGTTATGCCACCAGATCCAGGTCTGACCCTGCAATGGTAGCCCTCAAGGTCAGGAATTTTGCTTCTTAGGCTTCTTTTGTTGGTGCACATGGCTCTACACTCCTTTCATCCCTCCCTTCCCCTACTTCGCCCTCCCTTTCCAGCTCCTGCCTTCCTTCACCTTTCTCTTTTACCTGATACTGTCCTTCCCCTTTTTATTCTCCCTCTGCCCACCCACCCTAGTATTTTTCTCAGCCTTGGATCCACTACATGACCCTCCCATCCCTTTCCCCCATGCCCCTACTTCCCACTAATTTATTTCTGCTGGGCTTATCATTATTGCTGCTCCATTTTCTGGGGGGGGGGGGGTGGCATTCACTGCCTCCCTCATTTTGTCTGCCTCCCCCTTGGCTAGTTTAAAGGCCCATCAAAGCAGCATTTAAACCTTCCACCCAGAACTGATGTTTCCATCCTGGATGGAGACCGTCCCCATTGTAAAGGCCTTTATCCTCCAGTAGGACCCCAGTCCCAATGTAGTCAAATCCTCCTTCCTGCACCATGCCTTCAATCAGTTGTTGAAGACCGTGGTGTGGCATATCTTCTCCTCCCCCCAGCTGTGCAGAAGTAGCACCTCTGTAAAGACTACCGTATGTGCTTTCTGATTCAGTCCCCTCCACAGCTCCCTAAACATATCCTGCACCACACCTGCTGCGTCCTCTGCCAAGTCATTTTTCCCCAGATGGACAATGATATCTGGCTCCCTCTCTTGCCACACCACTCTAGCAATCCTAAGGATCCGCTCCCCATCCCTCCATGCCAAAGCAACAGGTAGACACCTAATAGCCCTCCTTCCTTCTCGTGGTTGTTCCCAAAACTACCCCCTAATGATTGAGTCCCCCACCATAAGTTGCTTTCTCTTCTGCTAGGGTTCTTTGCCTCCCTCCTTCAGGCCTCCACTCTGATGGACCCCCACATCTTTCCTTGCCACTACCACAGGTGCCTCGACCTGGTAGTCCTGTCACAGCAGGGTGGCGAAAGCATTGTGTAGTGGTACCGGCTGAGGAATATGTTTCCTCTCCCCTACCCCCACCCTCCCAGAGCCCATCACAGTCCAGCCGGCCCTCCTTCTTGGCACCCTGTGAGACAACAGTGGTGGACATGGGGTCCCCTGGGTAGGGGAAGAGGTCCAATAAATCCTAACCAACTCAGCCCAGAGTCTAGAGACCACCCTCAGCTCAGGGAGGTGTACACAGATAGGGCAGCACCTCGGGATCCATACTCCCTCACCGTTATGGGTGGCTGCCTTCCAGTTCCTTTCTGTTTGCTGTCCTCACCACAGGTGCATCATCTGACTCTCCCAGGATCCAGTTTTATGCATGCCTGTTAGCTGCTGAGCACAGGCAGATGAAATGTCATGTCCTTTGCCTATCCAGCGTCCCCGATCGCTCCTCCTCTACCCTCTGAAAAAACCGACCCCTTTGCACAGTCATTCGAGTGATGGTAGGATGTAGGCAGTGATCTTCATGACATTCAGTATTGTTCCTGATTCTGTCGAGACATTCATATAGAGGATAGAAACATCCCTCTCATAGTTGAGTATACGAAGTTGTGTCTTCCATACGGAGAATACAGGCTACCTGTTATATAGGTAACAGAGCTTTGCTCTCCAACTCCATTAATCAGAATCTTTCCAAGCAAAATCCATGACAAAAATGTTTGTTTGTTATTCTTTAGTAACTAGATAAACCCACTAAGCACAAGTACCTGTTTCCAGAAACAACAGGAGCACTTGGGAGGCTAAGTGACTTCCGAGTCACATAGTATGCAAGTGGAGGTGTAGAAATCAAACCCAGGACTAAAGTGCATTAAGCTAATTTCAGCCATTACTAAACCAGGGATATACTGCCGCATGTAGTGATTCTGAGAAAGGCAAGGTCAATGCCGAAATATCAGCATGTGGCTATCCCCCCTCCTAGAATTACACCCTACCTGCCTGTTTGAACTCAATTTTAGGGAGAGATGCACAATTTAGTTTCATTTTATGGTTCTGCACTATTGTGAGACTCAGCATGTACTCCAAACATATATGTAGTACAAATGAAAAAGCAAACTTACAGAAATGAAATAAGTCATTTCAAACTAAATTATAATACTAACTGCAAGTAGCAGAAGAAGCTAGTAGAAATTCAAAGAATACTCTATCTAAGTAGCATAAAAAAAAATGTGACTAAGAAAAAAAAGTACACAGAAATTTGAATTCTGATAAGTAGGTACACACTAATCCCTTATCACAGTTACATTCAAGTACAAAACACACCACAATGTAAAGAACATAGTAGAATATCGGACTACAGAAGTTGTAGAACATGCAAACAGAAAACACAACAAAATTAACCACTCTCACTACAGAACTGCAAGAAGTTCAAGCCAAAAACAGAAACACAGAAACTTTACAAAGGCACAAAATATACAACAAACTACACTCCTAAACCCCCACCGTCACTACTACCCACAGAAATACCAACAAAAAAACCCCAGAAAGGTGAACAGCCAATGAGAAAGAAAGAAAAACCATATACAAAACCACAAGAAACAAAAACCACACTAACAAAATTCCCCCCTAACCCACAGCAAAATACTCAGCTCTCCCCAACAACAAGAAACCACACACCATCTGCAAGCAACATGCAAAACACCACCAAAAATGCAGCAAAACCCAAAAAACACAAAAAAACAATGAAAAACAAAAACCGGACCCCTGGCGCCGCATTTGATGAAGACCCTGGGAGCTGATGACAGGCCAAGGCATGCCCCGAACTCATAGAGGGTTCTCTGCCTGAAGCGAAGAAACCACCGATGAGACTGATGGATTGGATATGAAAGAACGCGTCCTGGAAGTCCAGGAGCAGAACCACATGTCCTCTCCAGGGATGGTATTATCTGAGCCAGGCTACCATCCGAATGGTGTGCGCCTTAGGAACCTGTTCAGGTTGTACAGATCGAGAATGGGGCGCAGTCCCCATCCATTTTGGAACCAGGAAGTACCGGAAACAAACCCTGGGCACGAAGGAGGATCAGTCACCTCGCTGACTACCCCTGCGGAGGACCTGGTCGATGTTGTCTCAGAGAGGCCAACTGGAAGGCTGGACCCGGTGGCCCCATCGGGGTCTGCGGGCTCGAAAGGTGGGACTTGCTCGAACTCCAGAGGCGGGCCCCTGCCGACCACTTCAGCACCCAGTGGCCTGTGGCGATCAGGCAGAAAGGAAGTGGTTGAGACAGCCCCACGCCGGGGACCCAGGAGGTGAGACTAGGTTGGGGCAGCACTCGCAACCCATCATTGGGCAGGCTTACAGGAGAAGGGACCGGCCGAAGAGCCACCGGGTCCTCTCACCCCGGGCTTCCTGACCAAGGAAGTGACTGACTTGGCTCCAGGGTGCCAAGTTTGAGCCTGCTGGCCCTGCTGCTGGGCAGGTCTCGCCACAGAAGCAGAGGGATGAAAGGGCTTATGCTGCTGATAGTGGCCTTTGTCCTTCTGCACAGATGTGACCGAATCTAGGGTGGCATTGGATTTTTCAATGCGCTGGAGGTGGCCCTCCACACCGGGCCCGAACAGATCGGTGCCCAGAAAGGGAACATCTGTGAGCTTGTGCTTGGTGTCTGTCATGAAGGTCAAGATCCGCAACCAAGCCCTGTGGTGCATGGCCACTCCAGCCGCTACTGGGTGGGCACAAGGGTCCCCAATGTCCAGAGCCGTCTAGAGCTGCTGCTTTGCCACCACCCTTCCCTTGTCCCAGACCTGCTTGACCGTGGTCTGGAGGTCAGCCAGGAGATGAGGGAGCACCTCATCCAGGGAGCCAACAGGGCATGAGAGAAGTGTGCCATCATAATGGCAGAGTTGGCCTGGCGAAGGCCCAAAGAGGCGGCAGTGTACACCTTTTTTCCCTGAGTAGTCCAATTTCTTGGACTCCTTATCTGGGGGCTTGTCCACATCCCTCATGTTGCCCGAGTGCTTGAAGACAGAGTCTGCCACCAACCCCTCAGCTGAGGGGTGCTCCAAGAAGCCAGAGAGAGAGCCTGTGGGGACCGCATACTTGCAGGCCATCCCGGCCAATGGCGCTGGGCAGAAGGCTGGACGATGCCAAAGTTCCAACGCCGGGCCCACAATGGCCTCGGCTATGGGGAAGGCCTCCGTGGGGGAGTCCCCCTTGTCCAGAATCTCCGTAAGGGGATATCTGGCCCATTTCTGCAAGGGTTTGAGCGGCATCCCAGTTGACTCAGAGATGAGCCAAAGAATACCGAGGAACAAGGTGGGGCTCTCATCCACAGAAAGACCCCTCCGAGGATTCCAGGTCGACTGGATGGGAATGCAACGAGGAGTCTGTGTACAGCTGGTGACTGCCTGAGCCACTCTTCACTTGCCGAGGCGATCGGGGTGAGTGACCAACAACTGAGGGCAAACCTTATCCAGCCAAGAATCCTTGGTGGCGCCCATTCTTGGCTGAGGAGGTGGTGGTTCAACCACAATGGCGGGCTGCCAATTTTGGCAGAGCTGCTGGCGCCAGAACCGGGTCCTCAACCGGGAACTGGCGCAGGGAGTCAGCGGCCATTTGGGTGACAGCCACTTAATTGCCGGTGTAGAAGCTGGCGCGCCTGCTTGCTGCCGGCCAAAAGGAGCTGTTGCCACATTGAATCCTCATAGCGCTGAAGCAACTTGGCGCTGGTCTCTCTGCAGCCGAGGAGGATGAGGAAGAAGAGTAGAGCGCGCACTTTCCGCGATGTCGGGACCGAGACCGCTGACGCCGGTGGGTATCCCTGACGCGGAAGTAGACCAAGATCTCTACCATCGGCATTGCCGGCGGCAGACCAAGGAAGGGGTGGGAAAAACCCAGTGCTCCTCCGGTTCAGGGTCCTGGGCCAGGAACTTCGGCTCAGCGGTCTGAGGCAAGTCCTTGGAAGGCACCGGAAGCACCGGTGTCTGAGACAGAGAGTTGTCTGTCTCCTTGGTCGACAACCTGTCGGTGGGCTTGAGAAATCTCGGCTTGTGTCAACAGGCGTCTCGGCAGACTGGTCTGACGGGGGACACCGGTAAACCAGCAGCCCGGGCAGAACTTCAACCAAGTCGAGGTCAGCGGTCCTAGGCGGATCTCTCCCACTCCAAAGAACGCCGACTCGTCTTTTTCGGGACCGAGAAGAATGAGTCCCAGAAGGGCCCTCCCTTTAGTCGAGAGGGACTGACACAGCTGCGAAGGCAGCTGAGGAAGATCCCAGTTGGGCGGAATGAAGGCTGCAGCCAAGGGGAGCTTGCTATGGCCTGGGTCGCCTCCTCCTCTGGGGCTGTGAGCTGCTCAGTTGCTCTGCAGGAGCCTGCACTGGCGGACACCGACCCAATGAGCCTCCTTCAATTTGACTGGCGGTACTGCTTTCTCCGGTCGTCCCAGTAGAACTCTGGCAGCTGTCCTAGAGCACTGAGGCGAGAAGGACAGGCACATCTTGCAAGCCTGCGGATCGTGGTTGTGCCCCAGGCAGTAAACACATGAGGCGTGGGTGCCTGTGTGCGACATCTTCTGCCCACAGGGGCACCGGTGGAACCCGGGAATGGTCTTGTGTTCCATTGCAGCTGCGAGAGAAGAGGGCGAAGACTGAACTTGAACGAGTTTTAAAGTAAATTTTGGGGAAAAAAATCTAAAGATTTTAGAGCCAGGGCCTGCAAAACGCGACAGCGCTAAGGAGGGAACCTTGATGCCTCCAAGCGGTAAGGAAGATTTGGCGTCATGGGTCGGAGCCTGGAGTTTCATCACCCAGGTGGGTGGGAGGAGCCAGCTTGAAGACTTTCCGGCCCATCTTAAAGCAGCAAGGTACCTGCACAGACAGTGTGGATAGAACAACATATCCACGCCTAGAATTAAGATCACTGCAGCCCCAGACCCCTGCAGCAACATTGTAGGGTATGTGGGGATGAGGGCTGCAGGTGATTCTTTGTGGTCACCTTTACAGGAACAGTGCACAAATGATGGTGTTTAATATTAAGGCATTAAAACCCATTCCTAAAGCATGTTTGGTGATGAACTAAAGACAATAATGTTTACAGAACTATGCTACAACCAGGGCCTCTAGTGCTCTGCAGCAGAATTTCAATTTCTGCGGCAGGGCTCCTTAACCTCTCTTGCAGCATTTTCCGATTTCCTGTGGCATGATTTTTATTCATCCTGCCATTGGCTAAATATGTTGTGATGTCATTGAAGACATGATATGCTGAGCATAGAGAAGGGCTTCAGGATAAACATGATGGGAAGAAAGACTGACACTATGGAAAAACAGTGTATTTGAAGGAAAATTCACCCAAAACCAATGAATTCTAGGCACTATATATATTCTGTGGCATGGCCTGAAATTCTGTGGAAAATTCCAGTAATCGCAGAATTCCAGGGGCCTTGGCTACAACATCTGTTAGAATGATGGTGTACGGATATAAAAATAATAGCTCGTTTTAAATGAGACAGTAACATTTTGTTAGTGTCCCTGTGATTTACTCTAGCCAAATGAAACTTTATGGTATCTAAACAACTGTGAACTTTAAAGATTCAACACAGCTAACATGATGCAAGTTTAACACTAAGTAGAAAGTTCATTTTATACTACAACCTAAATAACATGTTAAACCTGTATAATCTTTGCAACTAGAGTAACATGAATTTTTTCTCTTTTTGAAAATGTTTTTCTTTTAAAATCAGAATCTTGATAGACAACTTATATTTTGGTCTGTTCCGGTGAGAACAAATCTTTTGGCTACTAATTTTAATTTCTAATTTTATAATTTCAAGCCCATGTCTAATTATTGAAATACTGTTTATGTATAGATAGTGTTTTTTCACTGAAGGAGTGATCCGAAACGTCCGAAGTACAACACTGTATTTCAGACAAATAAAACATTAAGTTTGAGTACAATCTCCATGTATTCAATATATAGTCTTTGAGTTGGGTGAGTGGGTCCTATTCTGTGCTAATCTGTTATGGTATGATTTTTGCCTGGATTGGTCACAGGACTACTCCCTTTAATATACATTTCTTTTTTACTGAGGTCGACTGTAGTGGAGTACACTCAGAGCATCTACTGGCAGTGTACCCAGAGCTGGGGGTCTGCAACAGTAAAGTGGCAGCTGGTGGTTGAGGCTGGAGATGAAGAGGTCTACCTCTGGGTGCCCCACCTCCTAGAAATATGCTGAGCACTTGTCTGTTTACTGTCCACTCGTGGTGGCCCTGGCTGATGCAACTCAGGCGCCTGCCACCACATTGTCCTTGCCCAGAAAGTGGATGGCAGACAGGTGCATGTCCAGGAGTAGGCCAGGGACCAGATCTTCATGGCCTCTGTGCAGAGCTTGGTGGACTTTGTCCCACCCTGTTTGTTGAGGTAGAACATGGCAGTGGTGTTGTCTGTTCTGACCTAAACAGAGTGACCCTTTTAGCTGTGGGGCAAGGCTTTGATAGCCAGGTACCTGGCTCTGAGTTCGAGAATATTGATGTGGTAAGTGGACTCCCTTGGGGTACAAGTACAGCTTATGGACTGTTCCTGCAGGTGAGCTCCCCATCCTAGGAGGGAGGTATCTGCTGTAAGAATCCTGGAGGGTTGACTTCGTTGGAAGGGACCACTTCCCTGAGGGTTTCCTTTTCCTTCCACCAGTCTAAGTCCTGAAGTAAGGTTCTTGTGACTGGGATTGGCTTTGAGTGAGTCTCTTTTCTGGGACCAGTGAGTCTTGAGGTAATACTGGATGTCTCTCATCTGGAACCTGGTGACTGGGACTATGACTGTCATGGAAGCCATACTTGAACTTGTTGATGATGAAGCCCTGGGACTCCAGAGTGCTCTGTGTGCATCAGAGAGCTTCCCTGACCTTGTCTAGGTATGGGACGACAGACACTTGCTGTCTCCTTAAGTAGGCTGCTACAACTGCCAGGCACTTTGTAAAGACCCTGGGGGCTGAAGAGAGTCTGGTAGGGCTGTGAACTGGTAATGGCCAGATGGCAGCCTGAATCTAAGAAACTTTCTGCGGGACGGCCTTAGAGGGATGTGGAAATAGGCATCCTTGAGGTCCAGGGAGGCTAGCCAGTCTCCCTGCTGTAATGAATGGATCACCAGTGTCAGGGTGACCATTTTGAATTCTGGTTTCCTTAAATGCCTGCTCAGGTACCTTAGGTCCAGAATGGGTCGCCATTCCCCATTTTTCTTTTGTGTGAGAAAATACCTGGAATAGGGGCCTTTTCCCCAGTGGGGGAAGGGGACTCTTTCCACTGCTTTTGCAGCCAGAAGTGCCTTTACCTCTAACTCCAACAACATTTTCTCTGTTGTGGTTACGGGGTTTGAACAGTTTGGGGCCCTACAGCGAGGGAAACTCTTTGAACTGCAGGATAAGCCCTTAACCCACCACCTCTAGCACCCATTTGTCTGTGGTTATGAGGTGCCATTGGTGGAGGTAGTGGGTCAGCCTGCCTCCTACTGGGGGAGGGGAAGTGACCTGGACGTTGCAGTCAGGTTTGTTTGGACTGGGTGCTGGGAGAAGGGGAGGAGGAGTTGGTCCTTCTCTGACCCCTCCTGCCTCTTCCTCTGAAAGAGCCTCTCATCTGAGAGTAATCGAGGGGCACAGGGTAAAAAGCCCTAGGGAAATGGCCTCTGTTTCCCCTGTTTCGAGACCTTTGGGAAGTAGAGGTCTTCCCTTTAGCAGCATTGCTCCAATAGGTGGCTTTATACTCCTCCACCTTTTTCATGTAAGCTTCTATTTTGTCCCCGAAAAGAGAATTGTTCTCACAGAGAAAATGCACAGCTTTGATCCAAGTGTCCTGGGATAGGCTTGTGGTCCTCAGCCAAGCAGAACACCTTAGGGAAATGGCCTGAGCCATAACCCTAGAGGCAGTGTCATTAGTGTCCACAGCCAAAAGGAACTGGTATTTGGTAGCCTCTAAGGCTGTCTTTACAGTTTCCACTAAGTCTTGAGCCATTCTGTCTGGGGCCCGCTGATTTATGGCTAGCACAGAGTTCCACAGAGCCTTTTCTTTTTTTTTTGTCTTTGGTAACCATGTATGGCCCACTAGGCACAACTTAAGTGCCTATTTTCAGGGGCGACCTGGGAGTACTGGGTAAGTCACACAGTATGCAAGTGGAGGTTGTGAGAATCAAACCAAGGTCTGGTCTGCTGGATGTACCAAGCCTGTTCACAGCTCATTACTCTAACCTCTGGGCTATACTTTTGATATTGAGCTGCATAGACCATGTAGGTAGAGAGACGAAGCAGCAAGGAGGCTGTGGTATAAGATTTCTGCCCATTGAGTCTAATTTTCTAGACTCCTTTTCAGGAGGTTGAGAGGAAAGAGGCACTTTGGCTTTGTCACAAGCTGCAGCCTGTACTACTCCCTTGTGGTCTGGATTCATACAGAGGAATTCAGCATTAGTTTTTCCTAACTAGTGTTCTTTCTCAAGTTTTCTTATCTACTCCAGGTACATTTGGGATTCTGGAGTAGTTTAAAGGTAGCCCTATGAATGGATTTATGTACAGGCAAGAGCAGCTTTTTAGTAGGAGGGAGACCCATCATTTCCAAAAAATCTTCCTGTTCTTCTTGGTCAGTGGTCTCCTGGTAGTAAGGTTCAGGGTGTCCACCATATGCTGCACAAAAGTAAAAATGGGAGGAACAAATCTTCCTGGCCATTAGAGGAATTGCCAAACTCTTGGTCAGGGGATACATCTGGTTCTAAGGGTTCACCCTCTGGTTCATTTTCATCACCCTCAGTATAATAAAAGCCCTGGGTAAATCCAGGGTCTGAAGTATGAGGGTCAGAGGGGTCAGGAGAGGCATTACAAAGGCTGCCCATGGTCTGCAATGTTTGATATATTTGCCAAGCCTCAGCCATATCTTCAGCGGAGGGTGTATTGTTTCTTGTGTCACTGGTGTCTCCCTTTGCCTTTCGGTTGGAGGGACAGTGATAGGTTTCTCTTTTTTTTTTGTTACTTTTTAGCAGGCACTGAATCAGAAACCTGCTCATTTTCTCTTTTTTTGGCTTGGTCATTATTATTATTTTCAGACTTATTATCAAAGGGGTCCTTAGAGAACCCATCTTTAATTTTATGTCGAAGACCCCTCTTCAGCAGTTTTGATAGAGGGGGAGGCAGACTGAGAGGCCATCATTTCCAATCTTTTTGCCCTCTTTTACTGTTTTTGAACAAAATTTAGAGCAAAGCTCACAATTATGGTCTGGACCTAAACAACTCAAACAAAGATTGTGGCCATCTGCCTTGGTCACTATCACTAAGACATTTTTAAAACCTGTTGGTCCAGTCCTTTTCTTGGATCTTTACAACATGCCAAATTGTAAGAAAACTTTCAAAATTGTTTTTCCTCAGTAGGAAAAATAGAAAAGCAGTCCATTCTCTCGCAGTAAAGAACCACAATTAAAACAGTTCAGACTGAAAAGAAAGTAAAGTTTTGAAAGAAAGAGCGCGGTTCCAGATGAAAAAGTGGGAACCACTAACTGTTTAAATAGTTTTTAATTAAAACCTCAACTTTAGAAGCACAAGCACTAGGAAAATTACCTTGGAAAAAGAGCGGAACCGCTATGCAAAACGGACTTTGCGGTTCCTGGGAACAGCCAAAAATCAGTAAAAGATATAAAAATACCCCAGAAAACACTAAACAAAGCACAGAAATCAAAGAAATAAACAATTCCAAAGCCATAAATGTTCTTCAAGCGAAGTGAATAAAGAGAGCTCTGGTGTTGCTTAGTCAGTGGAGCATTCTGATGCCCTCTAGCCACGGTACAGGTCTCTCTCTCTCTCTGTGTCTCTCTCTCTCTCACATTCTCCTAGTTCATTAGCATTAACTCCACCAGTGGGGCAGCTGAAACTAGCTGGCATTCTGCACCTGTCAAGCATCCTAAAGGACCCTGGGTGAGAAGTTAAGGTTTTACTTTGGTGATGCTCAGAAGATGAACTGTGTGAACCAAGGGCCAGTGGTGAGGCAGTAACGATCAGCTGGGCAGAAGCAGCCAGGACTATGGGGGGTCTGTAGAACGGAAACTGCAGAAGAGGTACACTGGGGTGCAGGCCAAGAAATGGGGGCTTAGATTTAACACGGGTGAGACACAGAATGTATGTGAATTTCTTTTTCTTATTGTCTTTGTTCTTTGATTAACAAAATCAGTGTTTTACCCCTGAAAGCCCCCTTTTGTTAAGATAGCTGATCCTAGGAGTGGCCATTCAATTCTGATTGTGAAGAATCCAAGAGATGCTGAGATGGACACTGCATTGAACTGATGAACTGTGTGTTTGTATATAGGGAATATCACATAGGCTGAGTGAAGATGTTAGATTTCTCAAGTCAAAAAGAAACACCGAATGGGACTAGCTATCAGCTACCCAGTTCATCTATGTTCTCTAATATAAAAGTTAATATACAAATGCTGTACAGGGAAGGAGTGATAATGATCCACCACCATCTGCTCGGCCCTACAGCACTCTCAAGTGAAAGTGGTCTTGCAGTGGTCACCGGCAGCAGCAAAAGCATCTTCTAGTAAGGAGAAGTCCGTAACCATGGCAGCTATGAAGTAAGGCAAAAGAAAAAACTGTCAAACTAATAAAAAAATCTGTTCACTGATCCTGCATTGGTTGATCTAAATTGAGGTTCTGGTGCTTGGGAGTCAGTGAAGAGTTGTTTGTTCTTGGGTACACCACTGCCATGGTTTCAGTTCAGAATCTGAACTGACAGCCGCCAGCTAGTGCAGTGGTAGCGCTTAGCGCCTGCCATCCAGACAACGGGGTTTGTGTCCCCCAGTCTGGGATACCTGGTGCCAACAGATGAGGTGGGGTTCATGCCTACACCTCCTGCACAGGGAAGGAAAGCACCTTCTTCCGCTGTACGACTACACCCTGGTGGCCCAGAGGGAGGCTGTGTGATGCAAGAATGAACAACAAGTCCCTCTGGAGTGACCTTACATCACCATGCACACTCTCCCGGGCGAAAGGACAAGGAGGCGCCACACACCCAGCCGGTTACTCAGCAGGAGTTCCAAAGGTAGGTGGTGCATACCTCTTCCATAGCTCTGATAGGTGCTCTGCCAGGTCACTTCTCAGGACCATGTCCGGGGGGGGGGGTGGAGGCTTAGGAGGAGAATACCCCTGCAGCATCAGGCAGATGAAGCTGCCCTGCTCCCCACACCTCAGTAGGGTCCTTCCAACTCCTTCTGAGCCTCAAACATCAAGTGAAGTAGCCTCATCCTGGTTTGGGGTACCAGAAGTCCCACCCGCAGGGAACAAGCCACTGGAGTTTCTGAAGATAATGTAGCATGGATGCTGGTGGTGGGGTGGAGTATAGGAAGACTCCTACAGCAGGCAGAATCGTTTAGGCGGGCTGGAGGAGGACCTGACAGCTGGGGAAGAGAAATGGGGGCCAAAATAGAAAGTTAAAAAAAAACCTTAAACTGATACAGATTGTTTTTTTTTCACATAGTGCTGCCGTGACACAACAAACAGGTGGCATCAGGATTTCTGATCAGTTGGAAGTGTGTTGTACCACAGAATGGTACAACGTTGTTTCATGGCCTTTGAACAGTGGTACCACAACATTTCAGCTGAGATGGAAATCATACAGAACAAGGGCCAACTATACATTATAAATATTTAGTTAAAGGCCACACACTCATGGGATCTGTTATCAGCAGTTATTTGTAAGGATGCAATAACCCATATACACTATGGGAAGGCGTTTCTCTCCAATGCCACAGCACAATATGGAAGATACTGTGCAAAATAACATTTTATTAATGAGCACAGGTCCATTGATTGGCTGTCCTATTCTATTTTCCATACAAAATATTGTTCAGCTTCATTTAAGCAATATGGTAGGGGGTGCATTATGCTGGGCTAACGGCCCATCTCAGCTTCCACCATCCAAGAATAGCCGTTAGCCCACCATAATGCACACCCTGCCATGCCTTGTGATTATGAAATGGGTCCTATTTAGTAAACTGGATGTATTTTTTTTTTTTAAAAATATTTTTGTTGAGCTACTCTCAGCCGGGCCACTGTGCTAGGATAACGGCCCAGCTGAAAGTACCTCTTGGCCACTCAGGAGCTGGCATTCTTTCTACCCATTTCATAACAGAAGCTAAAACAAGGAGGCATTATTACATTATACTTACAGGGTGGTTAACACGTGGAATATCCTACTCACTGAGGTCATGGAAGTTAGTCCTGTTCATACTTACAAAGCAGGGCTAGACAGATTGCTAAGAGTGAATGGTACCGAGGATTATACGGCATGAGGGGTAGTAGCATTCCAGCTGATCATTTTCCAGTCAGGTATAGCTACTGCCAAACATTAGGAGGGGCGAATAAGACAAATCCCATGTTCTTCCCATCATCAGAACACTACGCTACCGAGACGGTATAAACAGATTCAGTGCAGGCTTAAAAGAACTTACCACATGTCCGCCTCCAGACCCAAGGGTTCATAGTTCACTATTTCTGGAGCTGTAAGATAAAAATATATAAGAGATTGGTTTGAGAGCCCAGAACGACATGCAACTTCTTCTGTTAAACATTTAAGGCAGCAGCATTTGCTAATCGCCATGTCGCTTTTTTTTCAGCAATAATGTTTTTCTGGCAAAAGCACAAGTATACCAATTTTTCTTTTCATTTTCTTTATTTTGAATGAAGATACAGGATTTTGAAATTCCCACCCCAGTGGGATGCCCACCATGAAATAATTAAATACTGGGGTACAGTGCTGTGCTGCCTTCCCATCAGACACGCTGCTACCACCATCCTTAAACATTCACAGTGTGAATCTAGTGTTTACATTCAAGAAGTAACTCGACAGAAGAGATTTTAAATTGAGTGGTGGCCTTCTTTAATGACGGAACCTTTATTTACACAATTGCCTATAAAAGCAGTTTTAAAAATATTTGAGAAAATTAAATTTAGAAAAAACAGGAAGAGGTAGCCCCCGGCTGCAGTTGCGTCAGGCTAAAATTACAGCATTAATGAAACAAAAAAATAATACCAGGGTGGCATGGAAGCCTTACGTTATTACTTGTTAAAAAATTAGCAACTGTCTGACAATTTTGTTGAATTCCTGGTACAGTGTACAGAAATGGTATTGACATTTTATCATTTCCTAGTCTGTGGTGATCATTATTTAGAGGTCCAGGGCACTGCAACGGGGCATCATTGGTCCCCAGCTATGTAAACCTGTATGTGGATTTATGGGAGCATTTAATGATACATGATGCCAGTAGGAATTCATTTTCTGATTACATTACAATTTACAGACATTTTATTGACGACTTGTTCATTGTCTGGAGTGGAAGAGAAGGTCAGCTTTGTGATTTTGTACAATATTTACGACTCAAATTCCAGTTTGAAATTTACTATAGAAATGTAACAGCCTAGGACATCATCTATTTGCTTTATGTTAAGGTGACCTGCCATAGCTAGTGTAGTTGTTCCCTTCCTTTTCACATACCAGGCCAGTGCTGCAGAGTTCCACCAGCATTACTTTCGCATCCAGGCAATTTTGCACAAAGCGCCAGTCTTCGTCAAACGTTAGCGGAGGGAGCCTGACTGCCGTAGCCGCTAGTGCTCATGTATTACACTTTCATTTAGTGACGTTCACTACTATTCTATTATAGCAGCAGTGGCGTGTAGTTTATTATACTGGTTTTATTGCTCACGGGGTCTTGATATCCTAAATATTACTTACAGCAACACCTGAACAGGCAGTTGCTGTAGTAATATTTGGGGTATCAAGACCCCAGGAAAGCAGTCAAATCAGTATCATAAACCAATGCCACTGCTGCTATAATAAGAGTAGTGGTGGCAGCGACATCACTAAATGGGTGTAATAACCATTAGCACTTGCGCCCGCTCAGTCGGGTCCCCTCCGCACTTCCGCGTTCGGCCCAAATGTTTCGGCACTTGTTTCTCTGGATATGAAAAATAATGCTGATTGCAGCCCCGGATTCCTGCAACAGTATTGCAAGGTATGCGAGGACGGGAGTGGCTGCACCACTTCTTTGCGGGTCACCTTTAATGTTGTTTACTAAAAGTAGTGACCATATTCTGTCAGATCTCTTTAGAAAAGAGACCGATACAAATTCACTTTTACTAGCAAGCAGCTGTCCTCCTCCTCATCTATTAACTACACCAAAAAGTCAATTTATTCACTTAAGGTGAAACTGCTCTACTACAATAATAATAAAACTTTATATATTAAGCGCCTTTCAAGCACCAAGGCGCTGTACAAATAAGCAATAAAAAAATCAGAAAAAATACATATATAAAATCAGAATAATAACAAAAACCTCAAGCCATAAAAGCTTGACTCACAGATGGGTCTTAAGTTCCGCTTGAAACACTCCACGGTCGAGCATTCCCGAAGCTGGCGAAGCAGAGAATTCCAGAGGGTCGGGGCTATAAACATAGAAGCCCGAGCCCCAGAAGATTTTAAAATAACCCTCGGAACCTCCAGCAACCCCTCATCAGTCGAGCGGAGCTGTCGTACAGGGCTGTAGGGAATCAGAAGCTCTTTCAAGTAGTCGGGGCCAAGTCTGTGCAGGGCTTTGAAGGTCAAAAGACCTACCGTATTTTAAAGGTGATCCGCCACTGTATCGGCAGCCAGTGCAGATCACGCAAAACAGGAGTAATATGTGTCCTCCTTGATACCCCTGTCAACAACCTAGCAGCAGCAGCGTTCTGCACTAGCTGCAAGTGGCGGATATCAACCCCAGGAAGCCCCAAGTACAGGGAGTTGCAGTAGTCGAGGCGAGAGGTCACGTAGGCGTGACCAACACAGGTAGGTCGCCAGACGGAACAAGGAGCTTCACCCCTGGCAATGTTCCTAAGATAGTAAAATGCAGACTTAACGACTGCTGACACCTGATAACGAAGGGTCAGCCCATCATCGAAGCACCACTTCCAGGTTACGCACCCATTCAGAGGCAAGGATCTGATCTCCCCAGGAATAAACCAGAAGGCTGATCAGACTCAGTCACCTATCCCGCCACCCGGTCCACAATCATAACCTCAGTCTTACTCATGCTCAACTTAACCAGCTCGAATTCATCCAATCATGGATTTCAGCAAGGCAGCTATTAAATACCAAGAAAGCACTAGCCTGGACGGGAGCAAAAAAAACCAAAACAGGTAGAGCTGGGTATCATCAGCATAGCAGTGAAACCTCAGCCCATACCATCTTACAATGTGCAGCATATACACTGCAAACAACATGGGGGAAGCACCGAGCCCTGGGGAACCCCCACACTGCAGAGAGAAAGGGTCAGAGGAAAAAATCCCCGACACAACTCTCTGTGTTCTCCCAGATAGGAAAGACGTAAACCATCTGAGTACTATACCCAACAGTCTACAGATGGACCTCAGGCGCTCGAGCAAAACCCCACAGTCTACAGTGTCAAAAGCTGAAGAGAGATCAAGGAGAACCAAGATAGAACAGTTTCTCCAATCTCTCACCATCAAGAGATCATTGAGCACCTGAAATAGAGCAGTCTCAGTACTAAGCCTCTTACAAAAACCAAAATGGAGAGGTTCGTAGAATTATGGATGGTCAAGTGGTCTTCCAGCTGGTTTGCCACTACCTTCTCAATAACCTTCCCAATAAAGGGCACATTAGAGATAGGTCTGTAGTTGGCCAAAATATCTGGGTCCAAAGAAGCCTTCTTCAAAAGGGAGTCACCACCACTTCCTTCAGGGAGCTAGGGAACTCAGCCAATTCTCCGGAGCACCAGATTATTTGAGCCAGAAACGGGCCCACAATTTCAAAACAACCCAAAATCAGGGAGGTTGGACCCGGATCTAGACTACAGCACATAGGGCACATCCCCTGGACAACCTGCATAACATCCTCAAACTTCGGCAGGTCAAAGGAACTCGAGGCAGCTCGGGGTACCGTGACCAAACGCCGACTAACAGCATCCCCCATAGAGTGTGTCTGGTGAATCTCCGATCTGATGTCTGCTACCTTACTTGCAAAGAATTAAGCAATCTCATCACACTCCTTTTGTGAAAAAGCTCGACGGAGCTGAAGACAGGCTGGGTTGCACAGCCTGTCCACAGTTCTGAAAAACTGAGCCAGTCGATTCTGAGCGACAGCAATCTCCCTGGACAGGAATTCTGCCTTCTTACGGGAGATCTCCAATTGGTAGAGCTGATAATGCCCCTCCAAACTAAGGTGGTCGACTTCTAGATCAGATTTCCACCAACAACGCTTCTAACCGTCGTCCCACATGCCGCAACTCTCAAGGACCCATCAAACCACGGGCCCGAGGGCGGAGAGGGAGGGGACGAACATGGACAGGAGCAATTGAGTCAAGAGCCGAGGAAATGTGCCAATTATAAGCCAGAACCATCAACTCCGACTCATGCTGGCAACGGAAACTGAGAGGTTCATCACCGCCATCAGGTCTTCAGAGCACACATCCCGTAAAGGGCGGTAACAAACCATCTCCACAGGGGCAGACCTATGAAGGGGAGCACAAAAATTGAAGCACACGGTGTAATGATCAGACCAACTGACAGGTTCCACCACCAAATCAGAGACCTCAATCCCCAGGAGGAAAACCAAATCCAAAGAGTGACCATAATTATGAGTAGCTGAAGAATCAATCTGTGTGAAGCCCAGCGATATCATCAGCTGGAGGAAGTGTTGACCAAAAGATGAGAGTTCGTGGTCAGTCCAAGCATCGAAGTTGCCCAGAACCATCAATCTGGGCAACTCCAATTCCATATCGGCAACAAAGTCTGCCACTTCCTGCAGGAATCGCCTCTCATCCCCTGGTGGATGGCAGACGAGGGCCATCCTGCAACCCACACCAGCTACTACAGTGCACTCAAAGGATTGGCCTCATCAACTGGTACACCCATGAGCCCCAACCCGGTCTTAAAACAGACCACTACTCCCCCGCCTCCCAGATCCAATCTCTGGCAGTGAATCACTGAGTACCCGGCTGGAACTGCTGCCTCCAAAATGGGGCCAGCATTTCCATCCAGCCAGGTCTCGGTGATGCAGGCCAGATCAGCTGTTCTGACAAAGTCAGCAATAATAGCAGACTTGTTTTTAACAGATCTGGCATTGCACAACACTGCCCGAGTTGGACAAGGCTCCTGAGCCGTCCCGAATACTTGCCCATCAGAACAGCTGGTGCCCTAGGGTATGGGGACTAGATATAGAACGCCACGTTCCAGGCTCCATTTCGCCCCAGGGCGTCTTCTAGACCTAACCAGCCCTATATGAGAGATCCATTCATTCGCCCTCCAATGTCCGTGCCCCCCCGCCGTACCCACCCCAATCCCTCCTACGTACAATACCAAGCACCCGCAGTGCTGGTAGATGGAAATGGAGGAGGGGAGAAAGGGTGGCGGGCACGGAGATCGGAGGACTAGTAACGACAACCGAGGGGCTAACCAACACATACCACAAGCAGGAAACAAACTAAGTACCAAAACACCTCAATAAAAATCCTACTTACCTCAGAATAAATTACCCTAAGTTACAAATAAACTAAACCCACCCGTAATTACACCTCACTCAAAACAGAACTATCAAAACCTAATACAACAAATCTTCCCCACCCCAGGACCCTCTCACAGCTCTGGGGAGGGAAAAAGAATTGACCAAAAATAACAAACAAAGTAATACAATTCAAACTAATTTTCATCCCAAAGGTCCTCTCACTGCCAGTGGGACAAAACACTCAAATACAAAAATATAAATGGTCCATTTGCAGTTTAGGCACACTCACTGCGACGATTAATTTTGCACGAATCCAAGTATGTAAGGATAGTGAGGCCCTCTCACCACACACACTTCCCTGCATAGGATGAAAACAGGATCCGTAAAAGTCAAATGGCACTCAGATAACCAAAATCAAAATCCAGACTACTACAACTTGTACATCCAAAGGACAACGACATACAGTCTCGTGCAAGTCTACAGGTGGAAGCAAAGAAGTCTCAAATAAGGCCGAGAATATACACAGGCTATGCCATAGGAGCGGGGGCTTCCCCCCCACATACACCCCCGAACTGTCTAATCAGGCTCTATTATACTACCCGGGACCCGCAGCTTCAGATATTCCAAGGCCAGACTAACAAGGCCGACCCCGGAGTAGCTTAGGAGCTCCCCAATAACCCCTAACTCCCTAGGGAGAGAATGAGAACAGCTCCTGCTCGGTCTCAGGCAGCACAACCCAAGGTCACCCAGGCACAAAAGGGGTGGGGGTAAGGGCCTCCCACAACCCAAACCACTGCTATAGCCCTGCTTCCCCAAGCAAAACTGAACACTCAGATAAATGAAAAAACAGTTAAACAAAAATAAATGCCAGGGGAGAGAAGGACGCCGATCAATGAATCGGGACCCACCACTCACAGTACTTTAAAACACCACCAACTGTCCTTTCGGTCAAGTTCTTGCAATGTTCTCACAGCAAAAGTACCCAGCTCTTCCTCAGACAATGCTGTAAATGCACCTAATAATAAATCCAAGATGCAAATACCAAGCATCAGGCAATGACAGACAGCAATCCATGGGTCCGTGCAATCAAACATCCAGGTGACCAGGAGCAAACCCGGGAGATAGGCCACCGAACTCCTCAGATCCGCACTATCCTCAGCGCTATGCCTGTTCAGGATACAGCTCCCCGCGAGGTGACTCACTTCACTGCACTAAGGGAAGACACCTGGACAACGACCGGCAGCAAGCGGTGAACAACCGCAAAAAACAAAGGGCAGCGCAAGAAATAAGTAAAGCAACAATAAAACAAAATGTTAAACCTTTAAAAACTAAAAACTCAATTAATAAAGGCAAATAGGCAAATTCAAATGGAACAAAACTACGAGGTAACGGAGGCTGGTCCAGCGCGACTGCCATCTTCATTGATTGAGCACTATAGATATGCATGACAATAAAGCTAATGAGATGGAGGAGCATTTTATCAAAACAGGTTACAACAGGGAGTGGAGTTCAAGGAGCTAAGGATCGGGTATACAACAAAGATGTAAAACCGTTCCTGACACTGAAAACACAGACCCAGGACTATTCCTAACAAAGTCTTAAATCTCTCCACCAACAGAAGCAGGACAGATTAGGAATGTAATTTTGAACACTGGCATGTTGTAGAATCCGATCCTATTCTAGTTCACGCCTTGCAAAAAACACCTCAATTTGTACACAAGTGAGGTCAAACTCGAAAGATACATCAGTACATTCCTCCAACCTTTAAACAGCCGCAACAACATATTTGTGGAATAGCTCTAAAGGCTGTGTACTTTGCAGAAGATGCAAATGTGACAAATATATTAGGAAAAGTAAGGTTTTGTACATCCTTTGAGTGGTAAGGAATATGAAATTAATGATTTGGTAACTTGTGACACTCACGTATACTGTATATATGGCAAACTGCATTTGTGGTTGCTACTACACGGGAAAAACGAATCAGATTTTTAAATCATGAACGGGGAACATATGAGGGATATTAAAATGAGAACATTAAAAATGTTTTATCAGCTCGCTAAAATTCACTCAGAATAGAGGCACATGCATGGACATTTGTGGGTATAGAGGTGATACAACTGGGGCCACAAGGAGGCGATATTAAACTGCTGACACTTCAGAGAGAAACATACTAGACGTAAGTATCAGGTGCATCGAGATCTTCTGGTCTCAGTGCGAGGTTACAACTGCACAATATCTATAAAATGACTGAACTTTAATATAATGGGTCTCTTTAGCCGCCTGGTAGTGTGGAGGGTTGAGGCACTGGATGCCACACTCGTGCCATGCCAGCAACCCGGTTCGGAATGGATTTGGACCGTTGGGGTGAGCTGGGGAGGGAGAAGATCGAGCATCTGGAGGACTGTTCTCCCCTGTGGGGTGGCCTTGCACCACTCAGCAGTGGCCCCGGATGGAGATCAGGAGGCACTACAGGAAGCGGTGCCATAATGAGGGGTGAAGCGTGGCTGATGTCAGCACGTTGGGTGCACGGACATCAATGCACATCCGCACTCCAGGCTACACACACACACATAAGAAAAGCTCCGCTCCCTGGATAGGTGACGGCAACCTCCCTGTGCCCCACCACCACACACCCAGTGCCGGGCTCAACCCAATGGTCTCCTAATTCCCAATCCTGCCTTAACTCCAGTGAGTAGGGGAGCATCGACGGACCAGGTAAGAGGGAGTGTCAGTCCCAGATTTCCCAGAGGGCAGACTTCAGGTGGGGTAGCACGGCTGGTGGTGTGTGAGGGAGCATGAGGAGTTCCAGGAGTGCAGTGATAGAGTTTTAAAAAAAAAAAAAAAAAAGGGACTATTTGAGCTCTGATCATATCATGCACAATTCTTTATTGCCTGGCTGTTTTTAGAATGTGGTTGGAAAGTTTATGTTCATATAATACAGAAACTTTTCTCTCCTCCTGCTTCCATTCTGTTACTCCTCCCTGTAACATATACTGTAGGAGTTGAGTAAGGATAATTTTATTTGTCTGTGCTGTTGTATTATTGCTGGATTATGACTAAATGTACAGATCCAATGTCAATGACAGAAATAAATTCAAGAGGTTACTATTTGTATTTTATTTATGCTCTCCCTCAGATGCGGTTTCCACTGTACGAAGTATGCACATGGGGTTAATAGTTTGATGCAACTTCCATGGCAACCAATTACAACAGCTGCAAGCTGCACTGACACTGACTTTGCAATTGACCTGACCGATAGAAGTCTCCGTTTGGACTGGTGCACAACAAGTATGAAGTCCCGGAATCTATAAGGAGATCACTTCCTAATGCTGACCAATAAAATGCAATGGACTGCATTTATTAACAAGATAAAGAGTCCAGTCAATTTGTATGCTGACATAACGTACAACTATTGGAATGTTCTGTGTGAAGTCAATTTTTAGCTTTACTATCTTGGTTCTTGTCAAAATGCATGGTTGCCAATAGCTTTTAGGACTGATTTTTTTTTTTTTTTTTAGTTGTTTAACCAGGTATAGCACACTAAGCTGAAAGCTTTTTTACAGGAGCGACCTGGGAGCACAAGGAGGTTAAGTGACTTGCTCAGGGTCACACAGTATGCAAGTGGAAGCTGTGGGATTCAAACCCAAGTCTGATCTGCTGGATGTCACCAAATTTGCAGCTCAGAGCCTTAGACCACTGCACTATACTACCTCAAATTATATTAATGGAATGGGTTGTAATTTAACATTTATTGAGATAGTTAGATACCTTATGTATTACATAACATAGAAACATAGAATTTGACGGCAGATAAGGACCGCTTGGCCCACCCAGTCTGCCCATTTCCCTACCTACTGGAAAAGCTGCAGATCCTAGTTAACCAGCAGCCTACTTCTTCCTACCCCCACCTCCTAGAATGGTCTTATGACTGTCCCATGCATGCTTGAATTCCACCACTGATTTTGACTGCACAACCTCCTCCGGAAGGCCGTTCCATGCATCCACAACCCTCTCTGTGAAAAAATACTTCCTTATATTACCTCTGAGCCACCCCCCATCTTCAAATTGTGGCCCTTGTTCTTGCACACCTCTTTTTTGAAAGATGCTACCCTCTTGGACTTTGTTGATTCCTTTGAGGTACTTGAGCGTTTCTATCATGTCCCCTCTCCTCCTTTCCTCGAGGCTATACATATTAAGCTCCTTTGTCTCTCTTCATATGTCTTCCGGCAGACCCTGCACCATTTTAGTTGCCCTCCTCTGGACAACTTCCATCCTGTCTATGTCTTTGCGAAGATTGGGTCTCCAGAACTGCACACAGTACTCCAGATGGGGTCTCACCAGCTGTCTGTACAGAGGATAATAATCTCCTGTTTTCTACTGGTGATGCCTCTCCTATGCATCCCAGTATCCCCCAGCCCTCCTTGCTGCCCTTCTCACATTGCTTGCCCACCTTTAGGTCATCTGATATGACTACCCCAGGTCCTTTCCATTTTTGTTGTTGTTAGTATCTCACCCCATTGTGTACTCTTCCCTGGGTTTTTGTTTCCCAGGTGCATTACCTTGCACCTTTAGCATTGAATCTAAGCTGCCATATATTTGACCATTCCCCTAACCTTGCCAAGTCCCTTCTCATCCTTTCTACCCCACTCTGTGCATCAACTCTGTTGCAGATCTTTGCGTCATCTGCAAAGAGACATACTTTTCCTTCCAGTCCCTCTGCAATGTCGCTTATAAAGACATTGAAGAGGACCGGTCCTAATACTGAACCCTGCGGTACCCCACCAGTAACCCTCCTTTCTTCTGAGTGAACTCCATTTACTATTACTCTCTGTGTCCTATTCTCCAGCCAATTCTTTACCCAGGCTGTCATCTTGGGACCCACTCCCAGGCTAGCTAACTTGTATATTAATATTTTGTGTGGGACTGTGTCAAATGCCTTGCTAAAGTCTAGGTAGGCCATGTCCACAGCCCCTCCCTGATCTACTACTTTGGTCTCCCAGTCAAAGAAATCTATCAGATTCGTCTGGCATGACCTTTCCGCTGTGAATCCATGCTGCTTAGGGTCCTGTGCCCTCTGGCCTCTAGACACTCGACATTTCTTTCCTTCAGAAGTGATTCCATCATTTTCCCTATCACTGAGGTTAAACTAACAGGTCTGTAGTTTCCTGCTTCTGCCTTGCTCCACTTTTGTGAAGGGAATCACATCTGCCCTCCTCCAGTCCTCAGGTACCACCCCATCCTCCCATGATTTGTTAAAAGGGTAGTCAGTGGTGTCACTAGTTCTACCCTTAGTCTTTTAGAATTCTGGGATGAATCCCATCAGGCCCCATTGCTTTGTCCACCTTCAGTTTTAAGAGTTCTTTCAGAACCCTTTCTTCTATAAATGGGCTGGTATCAACTTCTGTATCCAGAGTGTTTACTGTTTGTTTTATGTACCTCCCCTCTTCATTTGTAAATACTGAGCAAAAATATTTGTTTAGTATCTCTGCTTTTCACAGTCTCCCTCTGCCCACCTCCCTCCCTTTATTAAGCTTCCTCATCATCCCTCCTTGGTCTTCCCTTCGCTCCCTGATGTACCTATAAAAGGTTTTATCCCCCTTCTTAACTGAGTTGGCTATCTTTTCCTCGGTTTGGGCCTTTGCTGTTCTGACTGCCTTCCCAGCTTCCTTTTGCTTTAACTGATACAGTTCTCTGTCCTGCTCCTTCTGTGATTCCTTGTACTTCCTGAATGCTTTCTTTTTCTCTTGAACCTTCACTGCCACTTGCTTTGAGAACCATAGTGGTTTCTTACATCGTTTTGTTTTGTTTATTTGCTTCACACAAAGGCTTGTTACCTCTGTGATGGCAGTTTTTATTATTCCCCATTGTTCTTCCACCCCTCCTTCCTGCCCATTTGCTAGTGCATTCCTTAGGCACTCACCCATTTTGGCAAAATCAGCCCTCCTAAAGTCCAGTACTTTTGCCTTTGTATGGCTTGACTCTATTGCTGTGTTTATTGTGAACCATACTGTTCGATGGTCGCTAGTTCCCAGATGGCTACCCACTTCTACATCTGTGATCCTCTCTCCATCTCCATTTGAGAGAATCAGGTCTAAGATTGCTCCCTCTCGAGTGGGCTCCAATACTAGTTGTATAAGGCATGCCCCCTGTAGGGCATCTAGAATAACTCCACTCTTCGAAGTGGCTGCTGCAACTGCACTCCAGTTAACATCTGGCATATTCAGATCACCCATCAGCAATATCTCCCTTTTTCCTGCCATTCTAAGTATACTTTCTATCATTTCCTTGTCCATTTCCTCCCCTGAGAAGGGGGTTTGTATACAACCCCTGTGCGGATTGTGGTGCCATTGCCTGTCTCCAAATTTACCCACAGTGCTTCTTCTCCTCCCTGTTTACCCTTTGGTTCTGTTGCTTTTATTCCTTCCCTTATGTAAAGAGCTACTCCTTCTCCTTTTACCCTCCCTGTCCCTCCTGTAGATAGTGTATCCTGGTATGTTTACGTCCCAGTCATGGTTTTGTGTGTACCATGTTTCTGTGACTGCCACGATATCCAGATGTTCCTCCTCCATCAAGGCCACTAATTCAGGAAGCTTGTTACCCAGACTACGGGCATTGGTACTCATTGCTCTCCATTTTTTGATGGCTTTACCTTCTGTTGCAGCATCCCCCACTGACCTTTCTACCTCGGTCTTTTTCTCATTTAGTACCCTGTTTTGTAGGGAGAGGCTTGGATTTTCCTGCTGCTTATCAGTGCCTCCCCCTTTGACTAGTTTAAAAGCTTGCCAATGAAGCATTTAAACCGATTGCTCAAAAGACTTGTTCCCTTCCTGGACAGATGCAGACCATCCTGCCAGTATAGGCTGGTGTCCCTCCAGGTGGAACCCCAGTCCCCAATGAAGCCAAACCCCTGTGCTCCACACCATTTTTTCAACCATTCATTAAACTGCATGGTGCTAATTACCCTCGCCTCCCCATGCCATTGACAGGCAGCACCTCTGAGAAGGATACTGTGTGTGCTACTTGTCTTAGGCCCCTTCCCAACTCTGCAATGTCCTCCTGCATTGCTCTAATCTCATGATGAGCCAAGTCATTTGTCCCTAGGTGGACAATTACGTCCAGCTCAGACTCCCTTGCAGCTGTTCTCGTGATCCTGAGGATGCGCTTCCTGTCCCTCCAAGCCATGGCACCAGGCAGGCACCTTACTTCAGTTTTCCCAGCTCACCCCAGTTCTATCCCCTAATAATTGAGTCCCTCACCAGGAGCTGCTTCCTTTCCCTGTGGCGTCTTCTGCCTCCTTTCTGTGGGCCTCCCTTGTGATAGTTGTCATCAGTCTTCTCTGCGGGTGCATCCATAGGGGAGCTATGCTCCCCCAGAATGGTGTATGGATTGTGGAGTGGAACAATTGACTGGGTGTGCCTCTGTTCCACCATCCTCACCCTCACCCTCCCTGAGCCCACTGTGGTCCAACTGCTGTGCTTTCTTCGCAACCTCTGAGGTAGTGGTGGTGGCGCTAGTGCTCCCTGAATGGGGGAGGTTCCCTTCCTACTGTCCAGTGTGGCCTGGGGAAAGGTTTCCTTACTACTGTCCAGTGCGGCCTGAAGACAGGCAACTTCCTCCCTCAGGGCAGAGAGTTGTTTGCAAATAGGGCAGCATCTCAGCCTCCAGAAAGACTCCCGGAAGACTGCTGCCCCACAGCCATTACATTGCACTACTCCCCACATGTTTATCTACTTTTTCTGTGTGTGTGTGTGTGTGTGTGTGATTGGTTTGTTATATAGAAATATATATATTTTACAATGTGTATGCTTATATTGTCAGTGCAGTGTGCTAGAGAGGATATGACAGTGATATGCACCTTGCACTCTTGAGGAAATGATGTCAGAACCTCAGGTATAAAGGAACTATTTCCAGGGGTGGGAAGGGGTTGGGCCTAAACTGTGCCCTCACAAAACAATCAGCTAAAAGCTCTCACCCACCACTGTGATGAGTGCCTTCCTGTCAGCAAGATACCCTACACAACAATTTGACAGAGAAAATACCCTGCTAATCAAACAGAGAAAAATCCAGACATCCAAGTCAGACACAGGTAAACCTCTCCAGCCCCAAAACAGCCTGGTGGTTCGTTAGCCACAAAGGAAAATCAAATATGCAGTTATTTCAGCCCTTCTGAAGATGCTGACAAGATAAGCAGTTTTGAAAACCCCCTTCCTGAATTAAAAACTAAAATAATTAAACACAAAGCAATACCAATGTAAAAATAAGGAAAACTTCTCTCAGATGTAAGCAAGAGAGAGAGATTAGTTACAGATATCTAGTCCAATATAGTATATCCCATGCAGCTTCTTAGTTGTTTCAAAGCACACCCAGTACAAAACTTGGAAGAAGATGGACATAAGATAGTAATAACTGATTTATCACTGGTGTGTTTTGCACGAGCATCTTAATTACACTGCACTATTTATATTTGTTAGAAACAATGCTGCATTAGCTCTTGACAAAGCATCTGTGACAAGAGCAAAATGCAGTCAGACTGGTTTTCGAGGGTGGCTCTACTTCTCCAGTTTCACCGTTTTTATACAAGTTTGCCTATATAAAGGAAAATAAATTTGACTAATGGTTTTGCACCTCCCTGGTAAATATTCCTTCTTTGAAAAAACCTGGGGGAGGATTGCAAGGCTTTTTTGATTCACAAAATTAAATTTACACTGAGGATGAACCCAAGGATGTGAATAATATAGCTTTGCTAATCCAAAAACTACATGCAATTTTCTGCCATCTAACAAATATATTGCTGCTGCTTCACACGTGGCCCTACCCTATCTCCTGGATGTTCTGGAAACAGTTTATCCTCTTGGTTACAGTGCAGGGCTGCAAGAAGGAGACCAAGGTATGAATTCCAACAAGCATTTGTTGGTCAGAGCACCAGTGTGGTGGCAGCGTTGCCGCTTGCAACACCAGGAAGCCTGTTTTGTGACCCGAGCTCAGATGGCCGGAGGGCCAGCATGCCGGAGAAGTGAATATCCTGTAAGACATTCTACACTGGGGAAAGAAGGTAGCACAGCTTGCTACAATACCAACAAATGGGTGACCACAGGTAGCAGAGCAGTTTATTTATTTAAGAGTTTAACCAGGCAGGCATACTGAGTGGAGTACCACTCGTTTCCAGAAGCGACCAGGGCAACCAGTTGAAAACTTCGTACCTGCACTGGGGTGGGGAGTGAACGCAAACGTTGGTGCGTCCAGCTTGCCAGCACTATGGACATCTGTGCACTTTGACTCACAGATTTACTGGGATGAAATGATCGGAAAAATGGTTGGTGGCATCGTTGGACAGATGATGCACTGCCTGCCCCATGGCAACAGTTGATTACAGTTTTCAAGTGTCCACCCTAAGCCAAGTCCTCGCTCTCTTCCACTTGCCAGATGAAGGGCTGCACCACCTGCTAAGGTGGGGGCTCTATTCTGGACAGTAATCTGGGACAGCAGTGGGCTAGAATGACAGTGGGAATGCTGAAGACATACAAAGATAGTGCCCCTCAGCCAGGAAACAATCATTTGGTGGTTGCTGAAGGAGGTTCTGATTACAGAGAAGAAAAATTACTCACCTTAGTAATGTTGTTTCTTCTAATGGAGTCTTGCTATTATAGACATTAGCAGTTTGATCCAGCTCTAGAACTGCCCTCGAGTGAAATGTTAAACCATTCCAAAATAGAATTTTGGCACGAGAGCAGCTCTATCTGTGTCATTTCAAACTTGAACTGTCAGATCTTTACAAGCCAAACTCACTAAGGTCTGTGTGGAAGCTGTAACTCACACTACAGCCAAATGGCTACCTAAATAATAATAACCATTGATGGTCCCAACACCCAAGACTCAAGTCAGGGGACCAGAAATACTAACACCATTCTAATAATATGAAATGGAACATAAGTATAATAAAACACACACATTCGTACACACACACTCCCCCAAAGTCCCAAAGGGACAAAATGCTAACAGGACATAAGTAGTGCCACACTAAGTTGCCCGCACCCCACCAAGTAGAGGTTCTGAGAGGGCAGGTTGAGGGGAGGTCTATAATAGCAAGACTCCATTGGAAGAAACAACATTACTAAGGTGAGTAATTTTTTCTTCAAACAACATGAAGTCTTGCTATATTATAGACATTAGCAGAATACACAGCAGTACCTCCATGGAGGAGGGGCAGAACCTACTTAGGGAATAGGTTCTGAAGAACAGCTGTGCCAAACCGAGCATCTCTCCTGGCCTGGACATCCAGGGAGTAATGCTTGGTAAAAGTGTGTACTGTTTTCCAAGTAGCAGCCTGGCAAATCTCTAATAAAGGGATATCTCTGGCAGCAGCTAGAGACGCAGCTGTACCCCTGGTAGAATGAGCCCTCAAACCGGGGGGCTCTGCCCACTTTCTGATAACAAACTGGATACAAGAGACAATCCACCTGGCTATTGATCTCTTTAGTGGCAGGTTTGCCTTTCCCAACTTCATCATAGTAGGAAAGTTGAGGATTCAACTCTTGACCTTTGGTACGCCTATATAATAACTAAGAGCCTCTTAACATCCAGGCTGTGCAAACTCCTCTCACCCAAGAGGAGTGATCAGTGAAAATACTGGAAGGGAGATAGATTGATTAAGATGGAAATCTGAAACCACCTTAGGCAAAAACTTCCTATTAGTCCTAAGGACTACCTTATCCCTGTGGAAAGAAACAAAGTCAGTCTCCACCACTGAGAAGGCTTGCAATTCACTTATGCGTCTGGCAGAAGTGATAGCCACTAGAAAAACAGTTTTCCAAGTTAGGTACTTAAGCTCTGCAGAAGACAGAGGTTCAAAAGGGGGTTGCATTAACTGGGCAATGCAAACATCAAGGTCCCAAGCAGGGGCCGGTTCCCGAAAGGGAGGATTGGTATGGAGTAATCCCTTAAAAAACTTGGAAAACACAGGATGAGAGGAAAGAGGGGATGACTTTCCTGCTGACACAAAAGCAGACACAGCTGCCAAATGAACTCTCAGGGTAGCTGGTCTGAGACCCAAGGAATTAAGATGTACCATGTAATCTAACAAAATGGGCAATTCAGCAGATTCAGGGAAATATTTTTCCCAGCACACCAAATGGAAAACCTTTTCCATTTAGAACTATAAGTAGCTCCTAGTAGAAGGCTTTCTGGAAGCCTTTAGATCTCAAGAACACCCTGAGAGAGGTGTAAATCAGCAACTCTAACTCCTCAAGAGCCAGGCCTTGAGGTTGAGGGATTTGAGGTCCGATACCAAACCCTTCCCTGGGCACAAGTCAACAGATTGTGATTCCTGGGGAGGCACAGGGGAAGATGGACTGTCAGAGACAGAAGGAGTGGGTACCAGGGCTGCCTGGCCTAACTGGGCAATCAGAATCACCCTGCAAGGCTGAGTTCTGATTTTGACTAGTACTTTGAATAGGAAAAGGGGGGGAAAGCATAGAGGAACTTCCTCCCAATCCAGAAGAAGGGCATCCAGGGAACCGAGCCCAGCACTGGAGGCCTGCAACAGAACAGAGGAAGTTTGTGATTGTCTGGGGCTGCAAAAGATCTATCTGAGGATGCCCCACCTGGCAAAACTATCCCCAGCACTTGAGGATCCAGGGGCCATTCGTGATGGCCCTGGGAAATCCTGCTGAGGGCATCCGCTAGGACATTGTCCTTCCCTGGAAGATGAACTGCTATGAGGGAAGTGTTCAGGAATAGGCCAGAGACCACAACTCATTGCCTCGGTGCACAAGGTCAAGACCGAGTGCCCCTGCTTGTTGATGTACCACATTGTTGTGGTGTTGTCTGTTCTGACTTGTATCACCTTGTCGGGACAGATGCAGAAAAAGCTTGAAGAGCTAAAAAGACAGCTCTGAGTTCCAGCAAATTGATGTGGAGCAGAGATTCCTGGGGGGACCAAACTCCCTGAGTGGAAAGGTCGCCCATGTGGGCTCCCCAACCCAGAAGGGAAGCATCTGTAGTGAGAGTCAAGTCGTGAGAAGGGGAAATGAAGGGGACCCCCGCTCTTAAATTGCTCTGATCCTGCCACCACTGGAGCGCTAGGATCAAGGTTCAGTCACTGGGACCAACTTGGAAAGGGGGTCTCTTCTGAGACCAAAAGGTTCTCAAGTGAAACTGAATGTCTCTCATCTGAAATCTGGCTCCTGCACAACAGCTGTGGATGCAGCCATGTGCCCCAGGAGCTGCAGAAAGTGTCTTGCTGGTCGAGAGACCTGCAGAGTGAAGGAAGAGGCCAGAGCCACTAAATTCCTTACCCTTTCTGGGGGAAGAAAGGCTCTGGCTAGCTTTGTGTCCATTTCTGCCCCTATAAAGGTGAGTACCTGGACTGGTTCCAGAACCGACTTTGGCAGGTTTAGCAGAAAACCCAGGGAGGTGAGAAGCTGCTGGGTGACCTGCAGGTGAGATTTTACCTGTTCTGGGGACTGGCCTACAATGAACCAGTCGTCTAGATAGGGAAAAACAGCAATCCTCTGCCTCCTTAAGTGGGCCACTGCCACTGCTAGACACTTTGTGAATACCCTTGGAGCAGAGGTAAGGTCAGAGCATTGCTCTGAACTGGTAATGACCTGAGGGCAGTTCGAATCTGAGGTACTTCGATGGGATCTTCTGATTAGGACATGGAAATAGGCATCCTTGAGGTCCAGGGAGGCTAGCCAGTCCCTGGCCTTAGGAAGGTAAAATCATTGCCAGAGTTACCATTTTGAACTTTGGTTTCAAAAGATGCTTGTTCAGATATCTGAGATCTAAAATGGGCCGCCACTCTCCTGTCTTTTTGGGGTAAGGAAGTATCTGAATACAGACCCTGCCCTGATGCAGGGAGGAACCTTTCTACTGCTCTGAGAGCTAACAGGATGAGACCTCTGTTTCCAGAGCGAGGGTCTCTGAAGCACTTGCAGGTAGAGAAGTCTGCTTCTCAACTTGGGAAACTTTTGAAGCTGAGAACCAGACCCTGGCTTACTACTTCCAGAACCCACTTGTCTGAGGTTAAAGAAGCCCACCCTGACTGAAGTAAGCCAGCCTGCCCCCACTGGTACAGGAGAATCGGCCCTGGGCACCCCATCAGGGTGCCTGTTTCACAGGAGCTTTAGGCTGGGGAGTGGAGCAGGTCTGCCCACCTCATCTGCCCCTGCCTCTGAAGAAGCCCTCTGAGCATAGGCAGAGGAGGCCTGAGTCTGGTAGAAAGGCTCTGAAGGCCTACCCCTACCCCTGGGGGCATGCTTTGAGGAGTGCCTGCCGCCTCCTAGCCTGGGCACTCTTGTAAGTAGTCCCATATTCATCCATCTTCTCATGTAGTTCTCTGTCTGCTCTCCAAACAGAGAATTTCCCACCACAGGAAAATCCATAGCCTTAGTCTGGGTATCCTGTGACAAACTAGTACACCTGAGCCAGGCCAACCTACTAAAAGCTACAGATGTGGCCATGACCCTAGAGAAACATCATTAACATCCACAGCACCATGAAACTTAACCTTCGAGGCTTCAATGCCATCAGCAGCCACCTGTTCTAGTTCACCAGCCAGCTAGCCATGGGCCTGCTTGGCCAATTGCATAACAGTATCCCATCTAGATTTCTGATACCTAGCTACATGTCATATAATTTGCTTGCCTGAGTCCCAGAGAGGCTGCCATATACTGTTTTTTTGCCATGGCATCAATCTTCCTGGAATCCTTGTCAGAGGATGTGAAGCCAAGGAATATTAGCTTTATCACAGGCAGCAGCCTGAACTACCCCAACATGACTGCATTGCTGAGAAAGGAATTCTGTATCAGGGCCTGACAATGTATACCTTCTGTCCATCTTTTTATCTACAGGAGGCACAGAATTAGAGCTTTTAAAATTTTAATTGTTTGTTTCCTAAAAGACTTATGTAAAGGAATAGACAATCTCCTAGACTCTGGAATATCCATAATTTCTACAAAATCAGGCTCCTCTTGCTCATCCACAGCCTCTTCTAAAGGAAGCTGGAGGGTTTCAGCAACTTTTTATAAAACATAAAATGAGATGGGGACTCAGACAGCATAGGGGAGATTCTAAAGGTCTGTCTGGGGAGATGTCCGTTCAATGGGCACACCCAGACCTTCCCAGCCACATTCATACTGTTCATAATCCTCCTCCCTCCTCTGGTTCATAAAATTCTCAATATAATAATCCGAACCACTGGGACCGGACGAACCGACCTTTTACCAGATAGTGGTGGTTCGGATGGACCCTGAGACAGTGACTGGACAATTTGTATGGCTTTTGTTATCTCTGCAGCAGTTGGAGAAGGAATTTTGGACCCAGACCTGCTGATTTTCTTGTTTTCTTTACTGGAATTGGTTCCTCAGAACCAGCTTTCTTTGCCCGAGGAAGTCTGGCCCTGGTCAGAGGGCATCTTCTGGTTCGGGTTGGCATCAACCGGCTGACCATCCGGGTCAGCGGACTTTTTTTTTTTGAAATCACTCTTTATCCTCCTCGCAGCCTGCCTCCTCCGACCCTTCAGCGATGACCCACGGACATCCCACTACCTGGAACCCTGCCCACACAGACCACAAGTCCCCATGAGGGCCTTGGTTCCCGCTGGATGGGGTGCGGTGGGATCTAACTCCGTAATTTTACATTTTCTGGCCGGGCCTCGGACTGCTGGGCGGCACGGGCACATCATGGGCACGTCCTGGGTCCCCACATCTTCCCGGACGAGGCAGGCTCTTTTCTCGGTTTTCTCCCTCCCCGAGCAGTCAACGACCTCCCCTGACGTCATGACGCGCACGTCGACGTCCGTACTGCTCAAAGGCCAACCAGCCAATCCCCAGTGGGGCTTGCACTTCCTCGAGCCTCCACTCGGGGTCATGCAAGTGCCGGATTGCAGCCAAATCCCTCCCGGGCAGCGAGCTGTCGGGACGCTCAAGCCTGTCTCCCCCGCCCGACCCACCAACTACCGAGTCCGCTCCGAACCCGGGTCGGCTGGGCGTGGAGCGAGGTGTGGCGCCCAGCGCCAACCTCGGCGCCACCGGGCCGGGCGCCAGCGGACTTTTGCCTCTCGCTCCCTGAGCCTGCCCAATCTTTTTCCAGGGTGGCTGCAGGGAAATTCTTATACCTGGCAGTCTGACTGGAGGTGGTCAAACCCAGACACAAAAACATGTGGTGTGGGTCAGCCTGGCAAAGACTTCCCCACAAACATCACAGTGTTGAAACCAGTGGGCCCGGTTTTCTTTTGGGTTTCTCAGACATAATGCCAGCCTAACCAAAAACTTGCCCTTTTAACGGCAGTGCCAGGCAAGACACCCTTATCGGTTCCTAACCGTGTCATTTGGTATTGGAAAACGTAATAAACTGCTTTTTAGAACCGATAAGAACCGGGAACCGCACTCTAAAATAGTAACTTTTAGTTTTAAATGAGTTTTAACTCCACTGATCGGTTCAAAACCGAACCGATAACTTACAAGTTCCACACAGACAAAACCTTCATTTACTTACGGTTACCACAGATAGAGCTTGAACCGAACGGTTTTTATGTTTAAATAAACTATTCTCGTTAAATCCAACCGAGAAAACACTTTTAAACCGAGAAATGAACCGAGCAGAAGGAGAAATCTCCGGAGCGACTGTTCACTGAGGCGGAGTAAAGAATCTGACAGTTCAAGTTTGAAATGACACAGATAGAGCTGCTCTCGTGCCAAAATTCTATTTTGGAATGGTTTTAACCATTTCACTCCGGGGGCAGTTCTAGAGCTGGATCAAACTGCTAATGTCTATAATATAGCAAGACTTCATGTTGTTTGAACACCTTTGGAATAAAACATTAAGAAAAAAAAACCTCACCCTTAACTCTGTTCAACTTCTTCCTGATGCTTTTCTTATTAGCCTCCCAGAGCTTTCCTTAGTTTCCCTCCATTTGACTTTTGTTTTGTATTATTATCCTCCAATTCTCCCATCGTTTTCTCTCCCCCCCAGATGGGGAGGGGGGGCATCCATGGCTGCCCCTGTCTCCAGATAGGAGGGCAGGAAAGCAGTTGTCTTCAAATCTGTCACCAGGGAAGGGTGTGGTTATTTACAAGATTTTAGATTTGAAGCTACACACTGTGAAGGCAAGTTACCTCACAATTATAAACTGCTACGTTCTTTTCTTTTTTTAACACACACTTTGTAATTCAGCTTCTCTGTTCTTGTTTTAGTATAATTCTTTATGCTCCATCTCCAAGTATGTCTCTTACTAGGGGCTTCTCCAGCTTGGTCACCCAACTTCTCCCGGAGATATTCTTCCCTCACGGTCCTCCACAGCACAGGCGTAAGGGTTTCCCAACCTCCTTCATGATCTGGATCCCACAGAAGGCGGTCTCTAGGTCACCAGTGCACAGCCTATGCGATGTCATCCCATATAATTATGGTGTTACCAGTTTGTCCCCATTCCTTCAAGACGCCTGCAGCATGACAGCCATGCATAGTGGTGCATCAGCCTCGTTTTCCCTCCTACTTAGCGTCTCCAGCTACCCTCCCTCGCCAGAGGCAGCGAGCATCCTCTAGGACACCCAGTCCTCTCCTTCCCCTGGTCTGCTCCCAGTGTCTTGGGCAGACTCCTGAACCCAGATCACCAGCATTGCGAGCAGCAGCCCTACCGCTACGCCGAAGAGACAGTTACCTACTTCTCTTTTCTACACTACGGAAGCACTCCTGACCAATCTGAACGTTCCTTTCCTCTGCATGTGGGAGACACTCTTATTCTGTGAACAATGTCTCTTGCACAGCAGCCCTAGAAAGGGGCACGTTCAGGTAAGTTTTTTTGGGTATAGCTGGTCCCCATCACCTCCTCCCACCAACTGCATAGGACACATAGGGTATTTTTTTTTTTTTTTTTTTTTTTTTTTACTTGGTTTTCTCCCTGATCCCCCAGGCACTGGCACACGGCTGTGCCAGCTCAGCCCTTCCATCTCCTGTAACGTTGTTGCTGCCCTCTCTCCGCCTGCGCTACCCACTGGACCTCCACCCAGTGGGAGTGGAACTACGGGGGGGGGGCGCCAACCCACCCTCACCACCCTTGGGAGAGGAGAGCTACCCCCTCAGCATGTTTGATCCTGCTCCATCCTACCCCCCTGGTACCCTGATGACCCAAGGTCGTTCCCGAACCCAGGTCGCCGGCAAAGCGTGAGGTGTGGCGTCCAGCGCCTCAACCCTCAGCTCTGTGTTTAGGTATGTTACTTTTCTATTACTTCTATTATGTTTGGAAACTGTTCTAGGAAGTTTCAGAAACATTAGCAGTGATGGAGAAGCACTAGAAAAGTAATACACCTTACAATTATATTTACTTTTTTCTTTTATACAAAACAATACAAAATAATAAATAATTATAACAGATTACATTTTTGAAAGTAATAGGTTAGTTACCAGTTACTTTCAAATAAATGTAATCAGTTAGAGTTATTTTCTTTGTATAAAAATACATAAGTAATTGTAACTGTAAGGTGTATTACTTTTTCCAGTACTTTCCATCCTTGCTAGTGACTGCACAGAGCTTTCTAGAACAAGTTTCAAAAGTTCAAAGTAATAGAAAAGTAACTTACCCAACACTGCCTCAGCGCCACCGGGCTGGCACAGGCAAGGTTTTTTAAAAATATATTATTGATCAAGCTGTATCAATAAAATATTAATACTGCCGTGAGATCACTTATGGTTGTATGAGTGGTCTCATATATCCTTAGGTATCAGAACTGCTCACCTTTGATTCACAGTTCTCATACCCTAAAAATGCACATAAGGCCACTCTGACAACCGTAAGAGTGGTTTCAGCTGCCATATTAGCATATAATTGAGCCTTCTTTAAACACATATCCTACAGTAGTACCCACTAGCAATGGTGGAAAATCATAATTCAGAAACATAGAACCATAGAAGCTGCTAGCAGAAAGGACCTCTTGGCCCACCTACTCTGCCCTAAAGTCCCTACATACTGTGCTACCACAGACCCCAACTGATTTTCAGCCTTACCACGAGTGTAAGGCCAGTGTACTTTTGCTAATGGCTCCCCAAATAAAATCGCATCAGCACCACAGGCAATGATTCCAGTGGCACAGAATCACACACTGACACAGCCATGTGAAAATCGTACAATTCCCCCCCTCACCAGATTGTATCTTCTACTTTTCATTGGAATAACCATCCAAGGGATACCCCCCAGCTAGAAAAGCTACCACAATTTTTTATCATCTGTGGTTCCCTTCTGTCAGTCTGGCCATAGAAACCCAGGCTTCAGTGCCACTTTGTTTCTGCTCCTGTTTTTAAGTAAAGTACACATGCCAATCGAAGGCAGCAGTGAAAGGCCTGTAATGTCAATATGAAGCAATCAGTCCACTTACCCACAAACTCTGGTGTGCCGAAAATGTTTTTAAACTCAGTCCCTTCCTCTATCTTGTGTGCAATTCCCGAAGTCAATCAGCTTAATGCGTGGACTTGGGACATTTTTATCCAAAAGCATAATGTTTTCCGGCTGTGAAGGAAGGTAAAGTTGTTACAGTATGCTTCAGGAAGCTCATCAACATATCACTGACCCTACCAGGACAGGCCACCTTACCACGGTGGGGGAGTGCAGTGAATTTCCCTGGCACTGTGTGTTCCTGGCTGCTCAGAGGTTAACATCACAGTGAAGCGTACCTTCATATGTGGAGGCTATAAAGTGTTATGTTGAGACAAACAACAAGATAATACTATGTTGCAGATTTGGGTATGTCACAACGCATACTTAACCAGTCAGAGAGCAGCTTTCACAATGTTGATGGCATCACAACAGCAACGTACAGCACTGAAGCCAGCAGCAGACAAAGACAGAATTAAATTTTCATACAGGCACCAGACTGAAAAGCTGTAACTAATAGATTTATATCAGAGAACCCTGATATGCGTGGTCTGTCTTTGAATATGCAGTTTATCATCACTGTGGAAGGATTTTCATATACGCTCATTGTTCTGCCCCCTAACGTTAAGATAAATTACATATTTTGAGTCAGCCTACTACATATCCCCTATTTATTTATTTAGAATGAAGGCGATGTAGCAAACAAATGGGATACTTCAGGGTTTGTGTTGGGCTCAAGTTTTTTTTTTTTTTTTATTATTCTTTGGTAACCAGGTATGCCCAACAGACACAAGTACCTGTTTTCAAGGGCGACCCAGAAGTTAACAGACTTGCTCAGAGTCGTACAGTATGCAAGTGGAGGCACATGGTATGCAAGTGGAGGTTGGGGAATCAAACATAGGTCTGCTGGATGCAACAAGTTCATTCACAGCTTGTAACTCTAACCTCTAGGCTATACTGCCAGCCCATGTTGACTGTGGCTACTCAAGAGGGGTAAACAGGCTGCAAAAGGATGTAGACAGGGTAGCTAGTTGGGCAGAGACAAGGGATATTAAATGCAACGTGGGTAAACTGTTTAGTTATGCACATGGGAGGAGAATTAGGAAGCAAGTTATTATCGGAATAAAGAATACTTAGGAAATGGGAGGACAAGAATTGTGGGAATTATAATAAAAGATCTAACAGCAGGGGTGTCAGTACAGGGATACTGTTACACGCAAACCATGCCGACCTACTGGTGTGGAGGGCTGAGGCGCTGGTCACCTCACTCTTACCATGCCAGTGACCTGGGTTCAGAACGGACACAGGCCACCAGGGGCTGGCTGGGAGGGATGAATGATCATCCGTAAAACTGCTCATCTCAATCAGGAAGGTGGAGTTGGTGTGCTCACTTGCTTGACCTCAAGGTGGGCAGGTAGCAACACAAGTGAGATCACACATAGAGGAAGGATCCCACACCCAGGGGGCCGGGAAAGGCATCCCACACCCAGGGTGCCGAGCAAGGCATCCCACACCCAGGGTGCCAGGGATGTCTCCGCAGAGGTGCAGCTCACACATCATGCCCATTGCATGTTCATTGGCCCAGGAAAAAAAATTTGGTGGAAAAACACCCCGACTGCAAATGACAACATTGCAGGCCCCGCACTGGCAACCAAGAACCCCCCCTCCCCCAAAGTCCTGTGATAGTGAAGAACGACAGAGGTAAAGTACATCACAGAGAAGTCAGGTGATGGGGTTGGGGGGGAATCACATTGGGGTAGATCAGGGGGAAAAAAGGCAAACCAATAGGGATGAGCCAATGGCCGAGCAGAAGCCCGTCACACTTTTGTGCTGGCAACCTGGGTTTGGCAGTGGACTTAGGGGAGATGGGATTAGGTGTGGCCTGGGCTGTACACAGCTGCAGACTACACCACAAGACAACCCAGAAGAGGGCAAAGCTGGCACCCACCAATGCAGCGACTACTCAAAGCAGACCGGGGAGCCTGTATCCCCCACAAGGGCTGTGCATGCACACTGTGTGAACCTGATGGAGGCTCAGCCAATATTGGGGTGGTAGGCGGAGGGTGAGGGGTACCAAATCCCCAACCAGCATCAGAATTATGGTTCCCCTAGTATATAAAAGCCCTGTACCTCAAAGCCTGCCACCAGTCTGGATCCTGGTTAGATGTCTTGGGGGGAGGCAGCCCTACCCCAGAGGACAATCACAGTAGGCTGAACACTGGGAGACTGCAGTGGAATGTCTGGGCTGGGTGGTTCCTCGGTATTGGAGGGAGGACATGTGGTCAGAAAAAAAAAATGCTATATGGGCAAAAGCTAACCAAATATTAGGTTGCATCAGTAGTATGTTTGCCATCAGATCAAGGAAGATTTTTGGCCCACCATACCAGAGCATTTGCGAGGCCTCCGCTGGAGTAATGAGAGCAGTTTGGGATGCCTTATCCAAAGAAGGACATTAGTTAATACAAGAAGCAGCAACTAGGATGATAAAGGACTAGAGGACCGCCGCCAGCAGTGCAGTGGTATTGCTACTGGCTATAACACCAATGACCTAGGTTTGGGAACAAATCCAAGTCATTAGCTGGCCAGCTGGGAAGCACAATGAGCATCCCAAAGGATGCTCTCCACCTTGGGAGGGAAGGTCGATGGACTCCGCTCTGCTACTGCCACCTAGGTGACCACAGACAGCAGTGCAAGCACAGCCAAGGAATGTAAGGGGAGATGCTGATGACGGGCAACTGACAGACGCTGGCTTACCTGCACTTCATGGAATTTTGGCCTCCATGAGTGCTAGCCACTAGAACTAAAAAGGACAAAATCGCCAGTCACTACAGGAGGACATCCACCCTGCCCTCACCACAGGCCTCCCACCACTGACCGAGGCACTCCTCTCCAGGAAGCACTGACCTAGTCTCAGTCGGGGGTACAGTCTTCTCATCCCACCATCCCCACCCTGGAGGGTATGCCAGGGTGTCTGAGATGGAGGCAAGTCCTGGAGAACGTAGGTGAGGGGGCCGGGTGTGTGGGCTGCACTGATGCGAGGCAACTGATGGAAGGGAAAAAAAGAATAGTAAATAAAAAGGACTAGAGGAGAAAACTCCTGAGAAAAGATGAGAGTGTGGGTATGCTTCCTCAGGAGAGGATGAGAAGGGCACGAGGGGCCTTTAATTACAATCTTATAACAGGACATCAAGTCAAGACCTAGTTTAGGACAAACTGAAAGAAGGCAAAATTAGAATGACAAGGCAAACTATAGATCCAGGGAAAACAGTTCAGAGGGGGACATAGCAACATAGAAAGTGATGGCAGAAAAAGACAGAGGGTCCATCAGGTCTGCCCATAAATTACCCGGCACCTAGTGTCAATCCAGGGACCTATCCTCACCAACAGGTCATCCTTCCCTACCCCTTTGTACTTGTTATGTGTACCTTTACTCTGTCCCACCCCTGCTTGAAACCCGCCATGGTCCTAGCACCCGCCACTCTGGCCGGCACCTGTTCCACAGCTCCACCACCCTTTCCGAAAAATAGTGCTTCCTCAAATCCCTTCTGAAGCTCCCTCCCCGAAGCTTCCACTCATGCCTGCATGTTGTTGTGCTGGCGCTCTTCTTGAATATCTCTGTGTGGGGCACTCTATTTACATCTTTCAGGAACTTACAGGTTTCAATCATATTCCCCTCTCCCTTCTGACCTCCACGAGTAAATGTTCAGTTCTTTCAACCACTCTTCATAGGCGGCTTCCTGGAGGCCTTGTAAAATCTTTGTTGCCCTTCTCTGCACAGCCGCTATCCTGTCCTTGTCCTTTCTAAGGTGAGGGCTCCAGAACTGGACACAGTACCCCAGGTGTGGTCTCACCAGGGATCGATAAAGGGGGAGGATCACCTCCCTGCTTCTACCATCTACCCCCCTCGCTCTGTATCTCCCTTACTCCCAAATATGACTGCTTATATATCTTATCACTATGAGCCTTTGTTGACAGTCTTGTAAAATTTACAACAGTAATCGTGATGCTCTATTCTACTGCTAGTATACTTGTGTTGTATGCATACCTGGCCGCCCCTGAAAGGGGACCTTGGGGCTCAGTGGGCCTACCCGGCCATCGTAAATTAATAAATACACCCCAACATTCTGCTTCCTTTGCTGTATGCTTTCTTACACTGACTTGATTGTTTTAGGGACAAAGAAATACCTTGCACACAGAATGGTGGTGTGGAATGGTTTGCCAAAACACTGGTGCACAGCAAAGCTTCCTTGAGTTTCCAACAACACTAGGAGGAGCATGATCACAGTAGTGTCTGAAAGATTCCAACTCATCTCCAGGCACCAACTCTAGTAAGAGATGACTGCAGATACTATGAATCACTAGTAAACCCCTTAGAAGAAACATCACTGCTGTGGTAATTTTACCTTAAGGTTGGACTGGACAGGCACATGATGGAGGTAGATCTCAGGCGCTACTACCATGAAATAGGAGACAGTATCAATAGGCACAACTGACAACTTCTGTTATTCTTATGTTCTTAAATTATGAAACTACTTTCATTCTGGCCATTTGATTTGCATTTTAAGGATCACTGTGCTACCTAATTTAGCGAAAGACTGGTTAAGAGGTATGTTTGCAGGAAAGGCTCTCACTTTGAGGTCAAAATGTGCAATCTTCTTGAATGTAAATAATGAACACCATCCAGGATCTGCTTATGGAACTGCGCTGCCTTCTTCTTCGTGAGCGACTCTTCTCGCCAGGAAATCAAAGAGCTCCCCACCTGACACCAGCTCCAGGATCAGAATCACATCCGCCTTGTTCTCATAGATGTCATGCAGGGTGACGATATTTGGGTGCTTGATCTCTTGCAGGATTCTCACCTCCCGCTCAATCTCCTCCATGCTCACGCCACGGCGGCTGGAGGAAAGGCGCCGCTTCTTGATGGACTTGGCGGCATAGTCCACTCCTGTGCTCTTCTCTCTGCACCTTCTCACGATGGCAAACTGGCCACTGCAAGTTAAAAAAAAAATAATAATAATAATGAGGGAGAGACTGTAAAACAGAAAAAGTACAGTAATTCCTCTTCTGTTGAAGGCCTAGGATCACACTACTGGGAAGCCCTATATTCAGGCAGAGTCAGCTATCCACAAGTTACTCTACATTCTTCCATATCACATCATCCATAGTGCTTACACTTGTAACTGCATTTCCACACAAAAGTTGTTATTGTTTAAAAGAGATTTACCAATTTCCAGCAAAATTCACAGTTGGAATCAGAACTCGTTAAAATAAAAATTGCCCTCAATCAGAATTTCATATCCTATTTTTTTTTTTTTTTTTACTACTGAAGAAACTTTCCCTAAACAGGATAACTGCCCTTAAACTCCATCTTCTCATGTTGCTAAAATCTGCTGTAAAACAGTAATTCTCTGTGGCATCACAAGCTGCAGTTGCCAAGGACATAGCTCGCATATTACAAAGGACTGTGACGTGAAAGCAGGAAAAACAATGCCAATGGCGACAGATGAAGTGGCAACGGGGCAAAGAGACTGTTTTCATACATAGTAATAAAAAAAAAAAAAACAATGTTCAGAAATTGAAATAGGTTTGTTTTGTGTGTAAGGGGTAATCGTGTTTTTTTTTTTTGTGTGTGTGTGGGCTCTTGTGGCAATGTAATGTTTCTGCAGAAACCTGGGGGGTCACTTTTACATAGTCTGTTTTATTTTTAACAGTGTGAGAGGGAGTGTGAGAGGGAGAAGGGATGGTGCATGTCGCTTTATTTTTCTTGCAGCCCTTTTCCCCCAATCACTCTACACTCTTCCTGCTGAGTTGCCAGTACTGCACCTCTAGTATTAGCAGTACGGGCAGGTGATCCTCTTGGACACCCATACCAAACTAGAGCTGGCAGTATAGCCTAGAGGTTAGCGTAACAATTTATTTATTTATTTAGATTTTGGTCACCGGGTAAACCCACTGAGACCTGAGGTCCCTTTTTCAGGGGCGACCCAGAATTAGTTACAGAGAAAACATACATAGGCATGCTTTTCAGTAGTTACAAACCGGTATAAAAATATACATCAGCATCAATATTCAGAGGTTACAGCAGGTTCAATTCAGGCTCATGCATACAGTACAGAGGCGTCAGGATACAGCACAGTTAGTAGGAATTGAGACAGGTAAGCAGTATATTGACAGCCTAGCTTAGGAGATTCTTCAGGGAGGAAGGCAGGGTTAAGGCAGTGGAGGTAGGAGGGAGACCCGGACTAGGGGGCTAGCGGTTGCAGCCACAGAGGCTGAGTTCGAGGAGATATGCTTCGAGGCCAGACTTAAACCGAGTAAGGGAAGGTTTATCAATCAGGCTGGCTGGGAGGGAGTTCCATAGGTAGGAGGCAGCGTATTGGAAGGAGCGCTTGCCTTGGTTGGAGCAAATCCGAGGGATGACTAGGGGGCGATTTGCAGAGGATCGCAGGGTTCGGCATTGGGCTTTGGAGGTGAGAAGTCCTCAAAGGTGAGGAGGAGGGCAAGGTAGAGAATTTGAAGGCAAGGCAGGTGGTCGGGTAGGCCATTCTGTGCCGCAGGGTGGGCCAGTTTAGGTCCGCAAGGCCTCGTAGAGTGGTGCCTCCTAGGGAGGAGTAGGCAAAGCGAGCCACCCAGTTGTAGAGCATGGTGAGTTTATTGAGTTCCGTCTCAAAGGAACTGCAGTAGAGGGCACCAATCAGAGCAGGATGGAGGAGAGGAGGTTGTTGTGAGGCAATGGCTCGCCATGCCTCCGAAAGGGAGTTGCCCAGGCAGTAGAGAAGGCCAAGTCTTTGATGGATGGACCGAGTTATGGAGTCGATGTGAGGTTTATAGGTCAACCTTGGTCAAGGAGGACCCTTAGGTATTTGAACTTGTCAATGACCGCAACACTTTTTCCTAGGACTGTGTTGATCTGAAGCAGCCGCTTGTCAGTGCTCAGATGTCCTGTCCCAAACAGGACTGCTTTGGTTTTTTCTTCATTTAGCTTTAGGGAGTTGGAGGTGAACCAGGCCTCAAGAGTTGAGAGACTGGTCTGCAGTTTGGCGGAGATGACACTGAGTTGTGGGTCACTGCAGTAGATGACAGTGTCAGTCTCAAGCAGGATAAGGTTGCTGAGCGTGCAATTGCCCTCAATATTGTTGAGGAAGAGTGAGAAAGCAGGGGCCCCAGGATAGAGCCCTGGGGTACCCCGGAGACAACAGGTCTAGAGCTAGACTGGGTACCTCTCCAATGGACTTTTTGGGTACAGTCGTTCAGATAGCTCTCAAACCAGGAGAGTGAGTGATCATCCAGTCCTATGCTATGAATGAGCTTGGTACATCCAGCAAACCTGGGTTTGAGTCCCACAAACTCCATTACATATTCTGCGACTCTTAACAAGTCACTTAACTTCCCCAGTGCGCCTGGGTCGCCCCTGAAAACAGGCATTGTGCCTACTAGGCCTTACCTGGTTACCAAAGAATTAAAAAATGAAAATAAAATGTTTAAATCTCGCATGGGAAGAGGGTTCTGCTTAGTGACACATGTCAGGCCCTCCCATGAGCAGTAAGCGTATCCTCTCCTTGACATATCTGTTCTCTACCATGCTGTGGTGCGAGAATCATGACTGTCTTGAACCCAGGTATTTGACACTGCAGCACATGGACTGCAGGCTGGCATGACTAAGTCGCAATGGCAGTGCTTCACGCTATCAGACAGATATACTGACTATCCATCCAAACCTCTGGACTCTCCATCAGAGGCCACCACAGTTCAGCCAGCATCATGTAAGGGATATGTTTGAACGGTGTGTGGTGGTGGTTGGGGGGGTGGGGTGGAGACAAATAATGGCACTTGCTGTTCTGCACCCCCGGTGGCTCATTCAGACAGAGTGTCACAATGTCAGAATGCAGAGATGCATGCAAGCCTGACCTATCAGCAGGGGACATGGTATAGTGAGGACCCTCACATACTGGGAGTGGAAAGGGGATAAAAACGGGAAACATGAGAGCCACGTGAAGGGAGAGAAGCTACTGACCCCAGACTTTGGTTCCTAGACACAGTCACGGTCTCAGATTCTACCCCACCAGTGACCTTTGCCCTGTAGTGGGAAATGGGCTAGAGGTACAGTAAATATCCTGTGATGCCCTGCAAACACCAAACAGCACAGCTATAAAAGATGCTGTCCACTGCTATCAGCAGAAACATGCAGGTACTCTAGGACTGCATGCATATTTTCTATAACCAGTTCTTTTCTTATTGTCAGATTTGACATTTACAAAGTAGTGCATACAGTGAACATTGTATTTTCTGTGTGTTGAAAAATGAAATTAAAAAAGGCCACTTGGCTAGCTAAAAGCAGCAGTTCATGTTAAATGTTTTTCTAATGGCCACCGATGGCCCAGTGAGAAAACAAGAAACAAACTAAGCCCACATTTTAACTCACTACAGCATAGTGAGCTTATCTCTGAGCCCACACAGCTCAACTCTATATCCTCCAACCACAAGGATGAGGGGTTGAATCATGCGGCTGCCTACTTGAGGACTGAACTCTCATTGACTGGATCTGGCTTCTTCCTCCCCAACATATCAGGGACACTGCAACACTCCTTGATACACTTCGTGGTCACCGTATTGCCTACTATGTGTGGGGAAGATCCACTGTCCCAAAGCCCCCTCCTCCCAGGATCATCCAGATCCAATCTTTGGTCCCTTGATCTGTCAACTCTACAAGTTGATCTGCCAAATATATTTCAGCTCAGCAATCTCTGATATAAATACTGCCCTCTCAAAATTTCAAAATAATTTTATAGCCATTTCGATTCCATGCTCCTCTAAGAAAGACCAAAGTCAACTGCTTCTACCTTATGTGGATTCCAGCTAAGTTACTAGCTTGTCTCAAAGCAAGGGATTTGGCCTGGCTTTTCAATAAGACCGCCACCTCATCCATCAACCATGCAAAATATCGGGCATTATGCAATGCTTGCACCAAAGCTACCAGGCTTGCTAAACCAGAGTACTTCGTGTCCACCCTACAATACAATATTACCCACCAAGTTCAGGAAAGTCAACCACACCCCTACCCCCAGCCTTCTTCACCAATCCTCTACTACTGACCCTGCTAATCTTGCTTCTTCTTTTAACAAGATGTTTCACCACCTTGGCCCATTCACTGCTCTCATCTTCCCTCTCTCTGCCCCATCCCCCCTCCTCCTCCTCCTCCTCATTCTCTTACCTTCACGTCTCCATCTGCCTCCCTTAAGGCTCTCCTAGTTCTTAATTCTCACAAAGAGTACAACCCCGATGGGACTGACCCCAAGCTTCTGTATATGTCTTTCCCGTTATAAATTCACCCATCTCTGACCTTCTAATTTTCCTCTTCCCGCTGGGTGCTTTCCCTGATGCCTGGAGGAGGGCCATCATTATCCCTCTCCCTAAAAGAGGGCAACCCATTCTGCCCAGAAACTAATGACCTCTCTGCCTTAGCCAAACTTCAAGAAAACCTTCCTTCCTTCTGGGTTCCTAAGGTCCCACCTCACTGGCTCCTCCCTCTGGTTCCCCATTCCTTCCTGAAGGTATGGACCAGGGCCTGATCAGCTCTGCCATCTTTCCTGACCTGGCCAAAGCTTTTGCCACTGTTGCCCATCTCCTTCTCCTGGATAAACTTAAAGGACTAGTAGAACCAAAAATAGCAGATAGGAAAACGTTACATATTTTAACGAGTAGTCAGTTGTGACTCTTAATTTCCGAAGTACTTTTGCTTATTAGAAAGTTTCCCATGTGGGCTGGCCCAGTGGTGTTGAGGGTTGAGGCACTGGATGCCACATCTTGCGCCATGCCAGCGACCTGTGTTCGGGAATGAGCACGGGCCATCAGGGATTGGCAGGGGAGGGAGAGGATTGAGCACCCGGAGGACTGCTCACCTCTCCGGGGGAGGGAGGACTGTCACTCCCGCGGAACTACTACCTCCCAGGTGGAAGCCAACCAGAAAGTGCGGGTCAGAGGGCCAGACGAGGAGGGGAGCTGGAAGGACTTCTGTGGATCTGCGCCGCAGCAACGTGGAAGGGAGAACAAAATGTGGAAATACCCCACCGGCTGCTGGATCACAACTGACCCTCTGCAGGCTCCACACCCAGCGACCGGGCAAAGGTAAGTCCCGGTGATACCGGGGTGACGGGGCAAGGGGAAGGCGGTCAGAAGGAGCATAAAGGATTTATTTAAAAAAAAAAAAAAAAAGAAAAGAAAAGAAAAGAAAATTTCCCATGTAACAGTATTATGCTGGATGTATAGTATAGCACTCTGCCTTTCTTCCATTCACATATCTGGACTGACTAGTACGGTATGGTCTGCACACCCATTGGCTCATGCTCTGAACCAATGGGCGCAGCCACCGAGCTGGTGGGCAGCGGGCAGCAAGCGGGTGGGTGCCGCCGCTCACTGCTGACGAGGGGGAGCAGGTGGTGCGTGTCTGCGGGCGGTGGGGGGTCCATTAGATCACCAGGATTTATACTGTGGGGTGAGGAATGCCACCAGATCGGGTCTGCTCGTCCACTGGACCACCAGGGATACTGGGCTTTGGGATACTGATGCCCGTGGATTGGGCTAATGGGGTAAAGTTATGCCCACGATCGGGCTACTTGGGGGTTGGATGAAGTTTTGCCCACGATCGGGCTAGTGGGGGACACTTATGCCCGCGATCGGCTACTCACCGTCCACTGGACCATAAGGGATATTCGACTTGGGGGTACTGATGCCCATGATCGAGGCAATGAGGCGCCGCCAAGTGCAGCAGGAACAAGTCGAGGGCCACCCAGAGGTGGCAGCTGCTGTGTTGCGCTCCGCAATGCGGCAGCTCACCTGTGGGTGGCCCTTGACTGTTCCTTTTTTTGGCGTAACTTTGTGCAAGCGTAGGTAGGGGTTGTGCCTGCATAACTGCATGGCCCGGGCTGAATATTGGGCTGTGCAGTTTATGTATGGGCACGCCCCCCCCCCACCTGTGCCTGCATACATTACTGATACACCCTGGCGCATCGGGATTTGTGCAGCGCACTTTTCCCTTTTAAATATCGCACCAGGGTGCATAAGTGGGTTGTTCATGGCGCAACACAGTTGCACCATGCGAACCCTTTGAATATCTGGGCCAATGTTTGTTCCTGAAGAGTTCATCTATTCCGTTGCTCTCTCCCTACCTGTGGTCACAATGCACTGCTTGTGACATCACAGTTACTCATGACAACAGATTGTGATGTCATAACAGAGGATTATGACAAAGTAGGGAGTAAGCTATAGAGGCAGATGATCTCTAAGGGATAAAGATCATGTATTCATGTAAATTTCCTCAGGAGAAATATATAGAATATGAGCTGAACTGTACCTAATTATTGTTTTTCAAAGTTTTCTCTGAAGTGTCAGCTCTTTAATATTAGATGTATGCAGTACACCAGCTCTTTAAATGTGCTGGACTCTCCAATCACTCAGTCAGAGGGTTAAGTGTCAAGCTGCCTGCATTAGTACAGCCCTCTCCACCCACGTTCCCAATCAGTTTAGGTGTACTTCAAGGCTCCGTCTTTGGACCTACCCTGTTCTTGATCTTCCACAATTATCTTCCAAGAGCATGCATCTCCTCGAACACACAGTACATACATATGTTGATGCACTGTACTTTTCGCCTTAGGCCCCTCTGCTTCTGATCAGGCAATTCAGCACCAACATGATATTAACAATACCCAACACTGATGTAAATAAATTAATTCTGCTGTAATCAATGCACAATCGATATCAAAAACAGTTGCTGATGTCTGGCACCACGCTGGAGCTGGTCAGACTCCTGTCCCCCCAGTTTTCAAGACCCTTGAAGGTTACTTACCGTAATGCTAGATCTCTAAGACACTTCCTTCCGTAGCACACCTTTGGAACTATAAGCCATTGGCATCAGGACCACTCAGAAAACGTTTGCTAATCAAGGGCCACCTACAACGTGTGCAACAACGGCAGCGCCATCACTCCTCGATTCCCCATCGGAGGCCAGCCCCAGGGGAGTGGGGTCTCTTACAGGGAGGATCCAGAAGACCAAACTAGGACCTGGCACACAAACAGAGGCATGGGATTGGAAAATATAAGATACATAAAGGCACTTACAGAAACGTCCAACAAGGCAGTGCATAATCCAGCCAGCTAATAACCTCAGTAACGAGGCTGGAGGGCGGGTGCGCTGTGGTCCAATGGAGGAGATTCTAAAGATCTATTGCTACAGTACTGATATGGTGAATTACTGTTCTGTCTTCACCAAAGACGTCTCCTCCATTGGGCCAAGCCTCTGAATTGATTCCCAAGCACACAAAGTACCCAGGGAGGATAGCAAAGTCTGATATGACATCAGAAGAGGAGACCTTACAGTACTGGAGACCTTACAGTACTGCAAGGCCCAAAACCAGCACGTCTGCACAAGAGTGTGCCCAGACTGTAATGCTATTGAAAGCCTGCACAGTTTGCCATGCGGCAGCAGCACATGTCAGCTGCTAAAACATTCTGAAAGCAAGCAGCAGAAGTAGCCATACCATGTGACATTTTCTGACAAAGCCCCCTGTTGGCTGCTCAAATCCTTACCTTCTCTACCCTTGGTTCCTGTTACCTCCCCGTTGACTCCGCTAAAACACACTGTATTGATATCCTATGTTTTTCTGATGTTATTTCCCTGAACAATGTTAACTTCACCAATCCTGTATGTTGTAAATTGTTGATCTCATTTGTCCTCCTGTATCCTCAAAAAAACTGTACACTGTTTCTCTGTACCACGTTGTTATCACTGTATTGTCCTCTCTGTGACAAGGTACCTTTGTAAACGAGCCTCTGGCTCAAAGGTTGTAAACTGATGCTTAATAAATAAAAAAAAATAAATGTGTACGGTGGCCATGGACAGCACCAGGAAGTTTCTTACGTAATAAAATGAAATACAGTTGGACAACTATTTAGACAGGCATCGTTTAGTCACAGGGTGCCCTTGTTACCAAGGGTGAACAAAACAAAAAGCTGAGAGCACTTTCTGCAGTCCTTAGTGCGATCAAGGTAAAAATGCAATGTTCTGTGTACATAGAGTGTATGGAGCAATGCCTCCCTCTCCTTAGAATGCTCAGGAAAATACACAGGAAAATGCATGGTACAATTCAATGTGAAGTCAGAGACCACCTTAGGTAAGAAATGAGGGACTGGTCCACAGAGACGCCCTGTCTTTGTGGAAAATCAAAAACAGAGGCTTATGCATTACAGGCTCAAGCGCGGAAGGTCTATGAGCAGAAGTCACTGTGACCAGAAACAGGGCTTTTCATGAAACGAAACCTATCTCACAGGTCTCAAACAGAACCAGGTCAATTTCTGAAGGATAACATTAAGGTACTAAAGTGGAAACTGTTTAGGAATCAGAGGATGTATGTGCAGAATACCCTTTAGAAACGTACGAGACACCTCTAGTAGCGCCACCGTATGCCCGTCAATAGGGCCATGGAAAGGTGAAACGGCTGCCCTGGAGTATAATGACATGCAGGCAGCGGATGCACTGGAGGGGCGGACAGCAGCTCCACAGCATGCCCCTTTCTCCATTATTTCCACTACCAACTCACCTGCGGGGATCCACCCCATATTATAAATATTACATTATATTATAAAGGATTATATCATAAATCATTTAACAGTAAATAACTTACTAGATAAAACTCAGCATGGCTTTACTGAAGGGAGATCTTGCCAACCAAATATTTTACAGCTTTATGGCAGGGTAAATATAGCTTTGGATTAAGGGAAAACAGTGGATGTGGTCTTTTTGGACTACTCAAAAGCCTCTGACAAGCTGCCTCGTGCAGAAACATAGAATTTGACGGCAGATAAGGACCGCTTGGCCCACCCAGTCTGCCCATTTCCCTACCTATTGGATAAGCTGCAGATCCTAGTTAACCAACAGCCTACTTCTTCCTACCCCCACCCCCTAGAATTGCCTTATGACTGTCCCATGCATTCTTGAAATCCACCATTTTTGAATCCACAATCTCCTCAGAAAGGCTGTTCCATGCATCCACAACCCTCTCCATGAAAAAATACTTCCTCACATTACCTCTGAGCCATCCCCCCTCAATCTTCAAATTGTGCCCCCTTGTTCTTGCACACCTCTTTTTCTGAAAGATGCTACCCTCTTGGACTTTGTTGATTCCCTTGAGGTACTTGAAAGTTTCTATCATGTCCCCCCTCTCCTCCTTTCCTCGAGGCTATACATATTAAGCTCCTTAAGTCTCTCCTCATATGTCTTCTGGTGCAGACCCTGCACCATTTTAGTTGCCCTCCTCTGGACTGCCTCCATCCTGTCTATGTCTTTGCAGAGATTGGGTCTCCAGAACTGCATGCAGTACTCCAGATGGGGTCTCACCAGCTGTCTGTAAAGAGGGATAACAACTTCCTGTTTTCTACTGGTGATGCCTCTCCCTATGCATCCCAGTATCCTCCCAGCCCTCCTTACTGCCCTCTCACATTGCTTGCCCACCTTTAGGTCATCTGATATGACTACCCCCAGGTCCCTTTCCATTTTTGTTGTTGTTAGTATCTCACTCCCCATTGTGTACTCTTCCCCTGGGTTTTTGTTTCCCAGGTGCATTACTTTGCACTTCTTAGCATTGAATCTAAGCTGCCATACATTTGACCAGCCTTGCCAAGTCCCTTCTCATCCTTTCCACCCCACCTTGTGTATCAACTCTGTTGCAGATCTTTGTGTCGTCTGCAAAGAGACATACTTTTCCTTCCAGTCCCTCTGCAATGTCACTTATAAAGACATTAAAGAGGACCGGTCCTAATACTGAACCCTGCAGTACCCCACTAGTAACCCCCCTTTCTTCAGAGTGGATTCCGTTTACTATTACCCTCTGTGTCCTATTCTCCAGACAGTTCTTTACCCAGGCTACCATCTTGGGACCCATTCCCAGGCTGGTCAGCTTGTATATTAATCTTTTGTGTGGGACTGTGTCAAATGCCTTGCTAAAGTCTAGGTAGGCCATGTCCACAGCCCCTTCCTGATCTACTACTTTGGTTACCCAGTCAAATAAATCTATTAGATTCATCTGACATGACCTTCCCACTGTGAATCCATGCTGCCTTGGGTCCTGTGCCCCTCTGGCCTCTAGGTACTCAACAATTCTTTCCTTCAGAAATAAGTCCATCATTTTCCCAATCACTGAGGTCAAACTAACAGGTATGTAGTTTGCTGCTTCTGCCCTGCTCCCACTTTTGTGAAGTGGAATAACATCTGCCCTCCTCCAGTCCTCAGGTACCACCCCCATCCTCCCATGATTTGTTAAAGAGGGTAGTCAGTGGTGTCACTAGTTCTACCCTTACTTCTTTTAGAATTCTGGGATGAATCCCATCAGGCTGCAGAGTTGATAACTTCACCTCAAAAACATGGCCTTCATAAAAACTTGGTTTTATGGGTAGCTTCGTGGCTGTCTGAAAGAAAACAGAGTTTGTATTAAGGGGGCCCTATCCAAATGGAAGGAAGTGACAAGTCTGGTGCCTCAGAGTTCAGCATTGGGCCCTTGCCTCTTTAATCTATATGTCTCGTCGATCCAGTACTCTCACAAAAAAAATCTGGTTATCAAAATTTGCAGATGACTGCACACTAGGGGCAATAACAGAAAACCAGAATGATGCAGTGGCTTTTCAGAGAGCTTTATATGACATACAGGATTGGACAATGAATCACAAACTATCCCTAAACCAAGAAAAATGCATGATTATGCACATGGGGAAGGACAATAAGCAATACAATTATGCATTAAATGGGACAACCCTATCTAAGACTAGAGAAGAAAGGGACCTAGGAATTAGTGGGACACAGGATCTCTCTTTCAAAACCCACTATACCAATATTACACGGAAAGGAAACAAAATCTTAAACTGTATACTAAGATATTCAGAGTAGGAGACGAGAGGTTATAGTTCCCTTGTATTCCTCCTTGGTGAGACCCATACTTGAATATGGAGCACAGGTCTGGTCCCCATATAAGAAAGGTGAGGTACAGTTGACTGAGGGTACAGAAACGGGCCACTAAAACCACTGAAGGATTAAAAGATAGGTCTTATCAGGAAAGACTTCAAGAGCTGGATATGTACAAGTTGGAGTACAGAAGACACAGGGGAGATATGTGTTTAACATATAGGGCTTGGGAAAAATATGATTTGTGGGAGCTCCTGAGACTGCAAATAAAGGACAAGTATCATGAGACTAGATCATACCCCCTACAGTTGGAAAGTGACAACTGCAGATCTAAAAATAAAGCTAGATGGTTTAATCAGAGAATAGTTTCAGTATGGAATGCTCTTCCGAAAGAAGTTGTAGGGAGTAGTACAATGCACTAATTTAAGGTAAATCTAGATAGACGCTGGAGACAGGTTATATATGAATCAAAAACACAGCACTTACCTAGGTAATGAAATACAAGACTAGTGAGCTCCAAGGACAGAAATCTTTATTATGCTCAGTTATACCTATGATACCTATATAGGTATCCCTGAAGGCACCAGTTTAGGAGGGGTGCAGATTCAGCAGGTGCAGGCGCAGTGGGCTGCAAGACTGATAACTTTGGGTGCCTTAGAATAGGCATTTGGGGTGGGGATCCAGAAGGGGACTTCCACCTCAAGCACAGGGCTGCTGATGGGAGGTACGGCCACCACGGGCAGCGAGCCCATCAAAAGAACCCCTGCCACATCCCCCGAAGGGCTGAGGGATCAGGAGCTTAAGAGACCTTAAAGTCACCAATGACATTTGAAGCTCATGCAGAGCATTTTCAACATCACCACCAGAAAGAGTCTGGAACCTCTAAAAAGAGCATCAAGGACAGACTGTTGTATGTCAGTGGGAAAACAAGCCACATGTCGCCATGAGCATCTCCATAGACAAACCCCAGAAGCAGTAGCCCTGGCCAAAGCATCAGAAGAATCATATGCAGTACGCAACAGATGGTTACCAGTATCCATCCCAGCTGAAGCAGCTTTAAGCATATCAGCCTTGGCAGGACCGTCAAGCAAAGACTGGACAGTAGACACGGCAGACTTCCACAGGCTATTCTGACATTTAATCACAAAGCCTTGGAAATTAGCTATTCTGAGACCCAAAGACGCAGAAGTACAAGTTATTTTGCCCATAACATCCAGCCTCCTGGATTCCTTAACAGGAGGAGTAGAGCTCATATTCTAGGAGCCTTAAGTGGTCATAAACAGGGTCGGCCTTAGCTAGGTGCAAACCCCTGCACCATGGGGGTCCATACTTTTTCTTGAGGAAGCAAAAATAATTTAAAACAATTAAAAATACCTACATTTTGTAATAGATGAAAATGTTTATCAGCAAATCAAAGTGGAAGACAATGGCTCTGCTACTGGTGGGGGCAACTTTGCTGTAGTGGAGAAAGTTAGGTTAAGTAAGTGCTAATGGTGTAAATGGCCATACTTTACACCTCCCAGGCTGACTGCTTTCACAAACAAAGGGCTATACTGACAAGAGAACTTGTCTGTAACCTGGACATGTAACTGAAACAATGAATGATATGACAAAATCTGCTTCAAAAGTATGTGAGCACTCAAAATCAGGGGTTGATCTTAACATTGTTTTACTAGCCCAAACACTAGTGCAAAAAGCACTCTGTCGCTACCTCATCTCATCGGACCAATTCTCCTGTTTTAAACCTCCTTAGCTCCCTGTCCTCCTCCCCCCTAGCCACAGCCCCATATCCTCCCTCACTAAAGCACCCTGGCTCTAACCCCCAGGCTCTACTCCTATGTCTCTAGAGATACCCCCTACTCACCAGACCTCCATCTCCTATACTAACCCTGCTCCTAACCAGTCTATCCCAGCTTGCCTACACCCTACTTTACATTCCCCCTTGCACTTTATTTATTTATTGGAGGTTCGAAGTACCTTTGAGTCAGAGACCCTTTACAAAAGTTCCACGTCATATAATTTACATACAGAGATATACAGGTTACATAGCAGTACATCAGTACATAGGTTGTTACAGGAGCAATTGTGAGGCTAACAGTGAAAAACTAGGGAAAAATTAGTGCAAACACACAATACATACAGCACACAGGTGAAGAGCTAGGCTAGGGGGACACAGGTTGTGGCAGGTAGGGTAGAGGAAGCCGGCCAGCCTTAGTCGGACAGAATAGTGTGAGGTGTTTAGTGGCAGTCGAGTGGTTTGAGGACTATAGGAGGTCTCTAAGAGAGGTTAATTGTTTCTGTTCTCATATTCATTGCATCAGTACATGCTTGTATACACACCCCAGTATAGTTTCATCTCACCTGCCTCTTCTACACCTGCAAATTGTCTTGGCTGATATATCTCTGAAGTTTGCCCTACCATAAAAATTGAATAACCTCAGTTCTCCTATACCCTTCATCAAACTCTCCTAGCACTTATCAATTATGTCTCTCATATCTCCCTCTGTCTGTGTATAAAATTTGTCTTCCCCCAGGAACATATCTGCAGTATGCCTATTTTATTTTTCTTTTATGTTATGCCCCATGTACCGTTTTTTCTCTGCTGCCAATTTGTATCATCCAAATGCTATAACATAATATTTGCTCTGTACCCTACTCCTGAAACCTTGTATACTATTTGTGCTGCAAAACCTACTGTGTAACACCATTTGTTTATATCTCGCTGTAACTACCTTTTGTTGTATCTCTGTACTGTTTTACCCTGTAACCTCCAGAGTCATGCCTGAAAATAGTCACCTCTATGGCTAGCGCACCTACCTGGTTAACAAAAACTAAATAAATTGTCCAAGGCTAACGCAGCTATCTACTTGTCTGTCTTGACTAGTGCAGGTTTTCATGGCTGTTAACGACATTAAAAAAGTCTCAACTTTAGCAGATTCTAGTCCTCATTAACAGCTCATTAAGAGCTGCAATTATCTGGAAGTTCAAGAGGGGGATCCCACAAAGACAAATGTGAGTCATTATCATTCCACTGTTAGGAATTTCAGCTAGTGTCCAGGGTGTGATCAATGGTAGAGTGCTATTAAGTCACTAGATTCCAGTTTTCTGAATGTGTCTGTCTAAAATTTTCCCCATATTAAGACCAGTGCCCCTCATTTTGCCACATTTTGAGGTCTGTAACCACACTCTAGACAAACAAGCAGGATGTATACAGGGTCGGCCCTGCAGGTGGTGGTTTTATCCCAGCCCCACCATAACTTCCTTCTCCTTCCAAATCTCTTAACGCTGTTCTTTCCCTGACACCACTGCAGACCAGACTCTGAAATGACCATCCATAGATCCATGGTTGCCATTACTGGCAAGTGTAAGGGTCCTCAGCTCTTCTAAATGGACCATGCCAGCCATCACCATCCATACAATCCCACCCTTATCTCACCCAGCACATGCTGTCATCTTAAAAACAAAACTTTGGATTAGTACAAACAAACTTTAATAAAACACATAATTTGAAAGCTTAAAATAGGCATTCCTTGGGTACATACTGTAGATCATCCTATATAGAAACAGAGATAGTATAGTATTATGCCTGTGTACTCTTTCCTCTGGGCTGATGAAAGGACAATGTTACAGAAAAATCTGTTATTGTTGGTGCAGAGCATATTAAAATCAATGCTTTTAAAAATAAAAATGTTAGTTTTCTATTTCCCAAGCCCCTTAGATTTGTGTAGCCCCATCCCAAATGCATCTTAGATGTGTCTGACTCACTTGAGACAGTACAAAAACTTCAGAAGTGCAGGTCTCCAGTTGACTATAGGGTGGGGGCTGAGACTGTCTTTCTCTGCCTGACTCTGTTCATTGCCCTGTGGGTGGTGGTGGTGACAGTGTGGTGAGGTGGATGATGATGTCAGCTACTGTGTGTATACAGAGCTAGGACTGCTTGATTGAACATTTGTTGTTGTGATATCCACTGGTTTTGTGTGTGTGTGTGTGTGTGTGTGTGTGTGTGTGTGTGTGTGTGTATAGAAAGAGAGGAAGCCGTGGTACAAAACAATTGTGGGGGGGCTCACTGTGTGTGATGGCATTGCAGTCTTTTTCTGCTGGGGAGCTGGAAGCAATGTTAGAGCAGGATAAATGTGCAATCAGAGTATTTCTTGGCTTACATTGCTTCCTGTACAACTGATCAAATGTACCATTATAATTTTATTTTATTATTTTATTTTGTTTTGTTGACGGGTAAGTGCACTAGACAAATCCTGCCTATTTTTCAGGCACGACCGGGAGGGGATACAGATGAATGCCAACTGACCTTGAACCAGATTAAGCTGTTGGTGGTATTTTAGTGAATGAGGAAATTTGGCCAGGACACGGGGAAATTCTCCTACTCTTTCGAGAAGTGCCATGGGATCTTTAACATCCACCTGAACTACCACCAATCCAGGCAGATGGGACCTCGGTTTAACTTCTCATCCGAAGACGGATTGAGGGCTAGTGCAATTTTGAATCAACTTGCCCTGCTGGCTAGTGCAAACAATGTTTAAGGTTGACCACTGCTCACAATGGCTCAAAAACCTGACCAGCACAGAGCAAAATCAGATTTCCTGATAGGGACCCTGAAAACCTGATCATCAGGTAAAAAAAAAACGACAGGTGGCAACCTTACAGGTGTCCCGTGATTTTGTTTGTTTTACCAGGAACGGCACACTAAGCTGAAAGCTTGTTTATAGGTGCGACCTGGGAGCACAAGGAAGTTAAGTGACTTGCTCAATGTCACACAGTAAGCAAGTGTGGGCTGTGGGATTCAAACCCAGGTCTCCAGGTTTGCAGCTCAGAGCCTCACTCCACTGCACTATACTGTCTCCTATGAATGATAATCCTCTCTATTCTTTCTCACACCTCCAGAAAAGTTAAGTTGTTTAACTTGTTTGCAAATCAGAGTAACTGAGGTGTGAATGTCCAGTGATGATTTCCCTGTCCTTACAGAAATGAATACAGCCGTAGTACCATACTTACTTAAGTTCTTGCTCCAGGCTCAATCAGATTCATTTCCAATGGTGAAGTCAAATAATTCAGTGCAGTCAATGGCACTAATTAAAAGATGCTCGTTAAACTAGTAGACCCGCTTCTACTGCTTTATTAATACAGGACAGGAGGGTTAGTTAGGTGTAAATGTTGGATGTGTGTGTGTGGAGGGGGTACTGGAAATGGAGTGGTGGGGCCCGGCAAGGGGCTGCACAATGGCCCAGAATGATTAAGGCCGGCCCTGGTCATAAACAGCCATGATATCCACAGAATCGGTTTCAGTCACGCAAAGGCAAAATAAGGCTTAGCAAACGTAGCAGGGTACTGCTCCATCAGCCTTTCTGGGCACTGCAGGCAAGGTATTGGGCCTAAGCCAGGCAGCAAATGTAGCACCCTCTAAGGCAGGATATACAGAAATGTAAAAACATAGAATCTGTCAGCAGATAACGACCACTTGGCCCACCCAGTCTGCCCATTTTTCCCTAACTACAGTATCACAACAGACCCTACTTGATCTCTGGCTCTTTCTCCCTCCCCCATCTCCTTTCCAGTAAGACTCGCTTATGCCTATCCATGCATTATAGAAACACAGAATCATAGAAACACAGAATTAGATGGCAGATAAGGACCACTTGTCCCACCTAGTCTGCCCATGTCCCTAACTACTGTAACACTGCAGACACTACTTTATCTCCGGGTCTACCCCCCCACTAAGGTTCCCTGATGCCTATCCCATGCATTCTTGAATCCTGTTATGTTACCATTTTTGCTCCCATCACCTCTACTGGCAGGCTATTCCAGGCATCCATCACCCTTTCTATGAAGAAGTACTTCCTCAGTCTACCCCCATCCAGCTTCATAGCATGTCCCATTGTTCTTCAGCACCATTTTTTCTGAAAAAATGCATCCCTCTTGAACCTTATTTATACCCGTGAGGTATTTGAAAAGTCTTGATCACATCCCCCTTCTCTCCTTTCCTCCAGGGTATACCTATTGAGGTCCTTTAGTCTCTCCTCATAGGGCTTTTGATGCAAACACTGCACCATTTTAGTTGCCCTCCTCAGGACCGCCTCTGCTCTATGTCCTTCCAGAGATGTGGTCTCCAGAACTGGACACAGTACTCTAGGTGAGGTCTCACCAATGATTTATACAGTGGTAACACTTTCTCTCCATTTCTGCTGGTGATACCCCTCCCACGCACTCTAGCATCCCACTAGCTTTCCCATGGCTTTGTCACACTGTCTTCATCTTCTAGTACTTTTATTTTCTTCTGAAGGTCTACTCTAGTCACTCTCTCTTTTCTTTTTTGCTGATATTTCCATAAACTTTCCTCTCAAAATCACCTTCGCCGTATCCCATGTTTGCTGTAATGTCTGGGGTATTATTCTCCTCTAGGTATTTCTCATATGCATCTTTTATATCCTTCTGTACCTTCTCATCTTTGAGAAGTGATGCATTAAGCCTCCAGATTGTATTTTTGGGAAAATCGCCTATGTCTATTGAAAGGAACACAGAGCATGATCTGACAAAACCATGTCTCCAGACCAAGTTAGTGCACTCTTTGCATCTCTTCTTATGCAAAAAAAAAACCTAACCTTGAATATATGTCCTATGAGGATTTGAAAAAAGTATAGTCCCTCTTAGTTTTGTTAATCTGGCCATATGTCTATCATCCCCATTTCCACCAAAACTTATTTGGTTGTTTGGCAATTCTGTTTGTTTGTCTCAGTACCTTAGAAGTAGTGTCCAGTATAGGGATAAGAGCGAGGTTGAAATCACCCCCACATATCATTGTCCCCTCCACCCAGGTCTGTAGCTGTAAAAAAACTCTTTATAAATGTTATATTCAGAACCTGGGGAGAAGTACATTGAAATCAAGGTAATCCTCTGTCCCCTATATAGTCCCTACAAACTTGCCGTCTTTATCAATCCAAGCATCTTCTTTTTGGAATTGAGCCCCCTTCGAAATCAATATTGCCATTCCTCTCCTCCTTCCCTTCCCATATGTGGAGGCATATACCCCCTCGAATCCCATCTTGGACAACTTCTCATGTTCGTTTTTTGAGAGATGTGTCTCCTGCATAAGCGTAAAGTCTGCCTTTGTTTTTTTAAAATATGTCAAAATTTTGCTTCTCTTAACCGGGTTAGTTAACTCCGTGTATATTATAAGAACAGATTAATGTGTTCTTATCATTCATTTTGTATGTTAAGAGAAGTCATTTCATTTCTGAGGATCCATTTTCCCAAAACTGATCCATTAATTTCTATTAATGGTCGAATAGTTTCATCTTTCTCACATTTGGTGGCTATTAACATAAAACCAACAAAACTTTCATAATAATAATCATATAATTTAGTAGCCAACTGGGCCATTTAGAATTCTAAACTGTTTAGTAACTCCAAAGTAGAAACCCTGCTTTCTAGGTTTCTGTGCTTAGTGATAGCCCTCTCCTCTTCCTCAGGGGTGTCACCAAGTGAGATTGTCGTGTTCTTTCCTCTAACTTGAGGTTCTCTCCCCAAAGTCGCTCGTTCTCACTGTAATCGGCGTGTAAATAATATTCTGTCACTGACCTTATATTGCTCTTAAAGCTATCACTCTCTCCTTTTGGGCTCCCCACTCCCCTCGACCCTAATATTTGGTACAGTAAATTCCATATATAAATTCCCCAACATATATATATGTGTATTTCCCACATTTCGTTCCATTGTTCTGTTCCCCATCATCTCTGATAATGATGAGACCATGCTCTGCATACGTGGAATTAACAGTCCATAGACCGGTAGTCTCCCTTATATTTATTATTTGAAAGAGTACTTTATTCCTCCTTGTATTAAAGCGTATACCATCTCTTGGCAGTAAGTCTCATAGGTCTCCATAATTTGACCACTAATGTTGTATTTTTATTTCCACTTCTGCTATTTCAGGGTCTATGAGTCTCTGCATTTCTTTCATTCCCCAGAGATCAGGGCCTCGCTATAGCCGCTCGACTATAAGCTCAATATGAGGCTATCTCTGGGAATGATTTTACTAAGTACCTGAAGACTCTGGACTACAGTCACCCTTTTTCCTCTATGGGAATAGAGGATTCCTCTTTCTTTTCCGCATGCTGAATCAACACCGCTACACATCTCGTTGCCTCCCTTGCATTCAGTCGCGTGTTATTCTTGTTGAGCTGATATGCCACCACCTGCCAGTCTGGATGGAAATGCTCTCCTATGAATTTTCTTTCCTTTGGTAGGTCTGGGACTCACATTCCTCTTTTCATCAAATCTTGTTTTGCCTCCTGAGTAGATCCATATAAAACAGCTCCAGTGTCCCACATAACTCTAGGGCGTGCAGGAAATGGGGTCTGAAATTTGACGTTTTGTTCTCTGAGCACTTTTAAGATAGGTGCATATCTTTGTCTAGCATTCTGTATCTCCGGAGGATAGTCATGATCAAGTGTAAGTTTAGAATCTAAATACTTCAGGTTTTTTTGAGACCAGGCTCGGCGTAATATATCTTCTTTCACTTTGTAACTAGCACATTTGATCACTATTGATCTGGGTCGAGCCTCTGAATCAGTCGTTTTTTTCAGCAAGGATCTGTGAGCCCTCTCAATTCTTAAAGTATATCCGATGGAAAGATTCAGTACATCAGTGAGTAGATTTTCCAAAAATTCTGCCATTGGATATGTCTCTGCTCCTTCTTTCAGCCCATAGACTCTCAAATTATCTCTCCGAGATCTGCTTTCTAAACCCAATGTTTTGGCATGTAATTCTGCAGTTTGATGGAGAAGCAGGTGTATTACTTTACTTAACTGCTGCATGTGGTCTTCTGTAGTTGCAACTCATTCCTCTAGTGTATCCATTCAAGCTTCTATTTTAGTGAGTTTATCAGATAAGTTTTTAAATTCTTTACGATTTTCCTTTCTGGATCCCTGTATCTCATTTAGGAGAGTTTCAAATCAGTTACGCGATAACTGTTCTAATTCCCCATCTGTCTCCTGTTCTGAGTCTCTGGTGGATGGAGATCTACTTCTATCTCGAGGCACTCTGGCCCTATTGCACGGTCATCATCTCCAAACAATAAGTTTTTTTCGGGGAGCTATTTTCAAATCTCTCCTGCCTTTAGGTCCTCCGTTTGACATTTTCTCTGTTTTGGTCTTGGTTTGAGCATTTTACAAAGGGATTTATGTAGTTTATCGAGTCGGGTGGTGGAGAGCCATTTTTCTCAGGTCTTTACAGGTCCATGGCAGAACTGGAAGTCCGACAACTAATTTTAAATGGATGCTATAGCCTATACTAACATACTATTTGCCAGAAGATTAGGCCTTATGGTCTCTCGAGTCTGCTCGAACCTCAGATCCCTAGTTGGGTGCAGAGGCCCTCCCCTCCCTTGTGTTCCAGAAACCCCTATCATCCATACCCACCCCCCTGGGACAGGCCATCATCTGATACATCCACTTTCTGTGTCTGTCCACCCTCTCTTGAGGCCCTCCACTGTGGATCTCTGAACCAGCTCACCAGGCAGTGCATTCAAGGGTCCACCACCCTCTCAGTGAAAACCTCCTCCTCCCCCCTCACCTTCCAGCCTTCCAACTTCAAACCATGCCCTCTGGTGATACCTCCTGCTTTAGTCTAAAAGATCCCTCCATGTTTACCCTATTTATTCCCTTGAGGTGCCTGAAGACCTCAATCATGTCCCCCATCTCTCCTCTCCTCCAATGAAACAGGCAGATCTCCTCAAGTCTGTCCTCATATGTCAAATCCCCTAGCCCTCGTATCATCTTAGTTGCCCTCCTCTGTACTCTCTCCAGGAGATGTATGTCCCTCTTCAAGTGTGGTCTCCAGTACTGTACACAGTACTCAAGGTGTGGTCTAACCATTCCATTGTACAGCGGTGGGAGAATCACTTCCTTGCTCCTAGAGGTGATCCCCCTTACGATGCATCCCAACATCCTGTTTGCCTTGCTAGCCGCTCTTCTGCACTGCTCACAGTTATTCATACATGCATCCACCATGACCCCTAGGTCTTTTTCCCCTATTGAGGCCTCCAGTGCCTCCCAGGGCGTGCCTGTGTTTAGAGTTTCCCCACCCAAGATGCAACCCCTTGCACTTGGTGATATTGAAATTTAATTTCCATGTGTGAGCCCAGCTTTCCAGGGTGTCCAGATCCCCTTGCAGGGCCAACCTCCCCTCTTCTCCCTCAACTACTGCTCCCATCTTGGAGTCATCAGTGAAGAGACTAATTTCACACCCTATACCCTCTCTGATGTCCGATATGTATGCATTAAACAGGATCGGACCCAGGACCGACCCCGCAGTGCCCACTACCAACCTCTCTAGGGTTTGGAGCTCCCCACAGACCACTACTGTCTGAGTGCATCCAGCTAGCCAGTTTTCAATCCATCTGACCATCAAAGGGCCTTCTCCTAACCCCATCAGTTTCTCCACCAGACCATTGTGGGGGACAGAGTCAAACGCCTTGCTGAAGTCCGAGAATAATACATTCACAGGATTTCCCCTATCCAGTTCTGATGTTACCCATTCGTAGAACTCCACAAGACTGGTTTGACATGATCTACGTGGCACAAACCCATGTTGCCGACTATCCAGACGTCCCACCTCCTCCAAGTACACCCCAATTGTTCATTTAGTATACTCTCCATTAATTTTCCCACCACCGAGATCAAACTGATGGGTCTATAGTTACCTGGTACTTCCCTCGACCCTCCTTTATGGATTGGCACCACATGTGCCTGTCGCCAATCCCTGGGTACCCTCCCTGTCTCAAGTGACCTGTTGAAGAGCTCCGCCAGGGGTGAAGCCAGTATGTCCACCAATTCCCATAGTACTCTCAGATTAATGCCATCCGGCCCAGGAGATTTGTCTTTCTTTAGGGCCTTGAGGGCTAACCACACCCTTTTGGTGGAGATAGCATCATCCGTCCCCGCTACCATACTGGCCTTTTTATCCTTATCCAGATGTGACACCCCTGGGGTACCTCCTCCTCCTCTTTGCTCCATTTCTGTTGCTCCCCTGATCCCACTCACTGCCACTTATCCCCATCGTGCCTTGCTTTGTAGATATCATCCCCTCCCTAGTGAACACAGAGGCAAAGTACTCGTTAAATACCTCTGCCTGGTCCCTCGCCTCTTCTATAGGTCATTTGTCACAGACATATGTACTACCAGCAGTAGTGACACTGAAGTAAGTTCATAGTAGGAAGCATAAGGTGCAAAAAGGCTGTGAGCCCATAAGTGCTCCAATGTAACTTAGTGTTGGTAGTAGTTTTTGATGTTACCAGATAAAATGTATTTGTCTAGTTTATTAAGTTCTGACCGGTTATACTTATAATAATATCAAGCGCAAGGAATTCCATGGGTTAACCACCCTTGTTGTATAGAAATATTTTCTTTACTGTGTCTAAATTTTTACCCAAGATTTGCAAGAGGTGTCCTCTAATTTCTTTAATACTGGGATTAAGGAGATCCCTAATTCAGTTAAAAGGAATGGCTCTTGCACAACATTATACATAAACAGGTCACCTCTTATATGTCTCATTTCCAAGGACATTAAATTCAGTGACTGTAGGCGTTCATCATAGTTTTTATTTTCAAGTCCTTTTATGGAGTTTGTAAATTTTCTTGCCACCCATTCTAACCTGTCCTGCCACTTTTTGTAAGGGTACCAGGGTTGTGATGCATACTCCATAAGGAACACCAGACTATGCAGCCTGAGTTTGTTTTATGAAATTCTCTACTACTTGTTGCTGTAATAATTTTACAGGGTTGGCAGTAGCAGAAAGGGCATCAGTTTTCTTACTGCTCATATTAACACTGATGCTGTTTCTGTCACTATCCTCACACAGTACATCATTATCTGTTGACAGCCCTGAAGCATGGTAATTAACGTTGAATGAGGAGTAAAAGGTTAGTGGAGTGGGAAATATTCATTGGGAGAACCCTATACCTCCGATATAGACAAACCACCTTGACATGGGTCTGGTGTTATGTTTTCTAACTGAATGCATTTTTCACTTTATTTGAACACATATGCATTTAGAGTGTACATTTTAATCAGCAGCAGTTCTTCCTCATTTTAACCCCCTCCCAAAAAAATTAAAAATTGTAAAAATCAAGAGTGTCCAACCTTGCTCATAGATACATAGATACATAGACAGTGTCGGCAGATAAGGGCCTATGGCCCACCCAGTCTGCCCATTTAAGTTTGTAACTTCAGTTTATGTTTTCCAGGAAGTCTGTTGCCCTTACCCCTGACCTCCAGAATTTCCTTTATGTCTAGCCATGCATTCTTAAATCCTGATTGTTTCAGCCCCACCACTTCCTCTGGCAGGGTGTTCCACTTGTCCACCACCCGTTCTGTGAAGAAATTCTTCCTCACGCTTTCTTCTGAATCGTCCTCCCCAACTTCATCCCATGCCCTCTAGTCACACACAAGAACTGCAGCATCTGGACGCAGAGGAGTTAGGCAGAAACAGAAATGACATTAATAACCAGAGAATGTGTAAAGAGTGAACGTATGTGCCGTTTCAGTCACTGTCTGACATTCTGAAATCTTATTGCGGCATGACATAAAGTTATGCAAAATAAACAGTGCCTACATCACCTGTTGGAAGAAGCTGGTGTGCACCTTTGTTTTCTATTATAATCAAATTCTGGTCAGAGTCACTACGACTGCAAAATAATGCTATAGATTATGGGAAGTATTATTATGGAAACATTTACTTTTACAGTATCACTGTGGTCTTTGCAGGGTGATAACTGAACAAGGGCATTGTATTTATAGACACCAAACACGAGAAAATAAGCACCCACACAGCATGAGCAACACACGAAAATGCTGTTTTAAATCAAAATCATAGCGTTTTATATATCAAGCGTGCAAAAGAGAATACAAAAAGTGGCTAAAGCAAATAGAGTTGGCGTTCTACAGTGAGAGCCTGGCGGGTACGGGTGAAGCGCAACATTTGCTTTAACTACACATGACCTTTGCACATTGTATATCTTTACCTGTTTGATTCGCTGGCAGACCTCATGTTGCTAGTGCTAATAATGGAATAACAACCCTGACTATTTGGAAAGTACTGAATAATAACACATTCCCTGGTGCTCCTATCTCTTCAGTTCTATATTTATAGATATGTAGACCTCAAACTAAAGAAGTCTTGCATGTGGGTTTCCAAGATCCACAGAATGGCAAACTGATAGATACCACAGAAAGGAGGGAGCATGATTGAAGCAAAATCTCACAGAATGCTAAACTGCTAAGCACCAGTGAAATGGCATCTCACGCTGTCAGGTCTATCTACAGAGATTGATGTATTGTACAGGAACATTTATTTCTGAAATCCAACATTTCTCCAGTGCTTATCAGTTTGACATTCTGTGAAATGTTTATTATTTATTAGAAAAGTTGGATTTACAACCTTTGAGTCATGGACTCATTCGAAGGCACCTCATCGCGGGGGGTAGACAGAGTTACATAAATGTGGTCACAACAGTGAGAACAGTACAGGTGCAGAACATTAAGCATAGAGTACACATCAGTTACAAAATAATGTTACTTATAATAGGTTACAGTCAAATATAAGGTACCCAAGGGTTACATTGGGGTACAGCCCTGGACATACCTAGATAATACCTGAGAGGGTGGATGTAGGGTTGGGGAGTGGGGCGGGAGGGAGGGGAGAGGATAGGCTGTCCAGAGGACATTGTGAAGTCAGGAGGCCTGACAGGAGGATCCCACAGTGGGATTAATTAGGGTGCATCTACAGCAATGAGCATCGAAGATATGGTTCCGAGGCGATTTTAAAGGGACCAATTTTGGCATTGTCTGTGATGCAGAGGAGGAGTGATTGAACCAAGCAGGGGCTCAGTAATGGAAGGACCTCTGGGCTAGTGAGGTCTTGATTCTGGGCACCTGAAAGGTGGCCTTGACAGAGCTATGGGTGTTACTTTGATCATGCTTCTCCCCCTTTCTGTGACGCCTATCAGTTTGCCATTCTGTGGGATCTTGGAAGCCCACATGCAAGACTTCTTTAATTTGAGGTCTGCAGTATCTATAAATACAATGCCCTTGTTCAGTTATGGTATGGGACAGGCATATGGTTAATCCTCCACATTTTGCCCAATATTAAGGGTTTCCACCTAAAACATTTTTACAATCATTGTTTATACCAATATATATATCATATATCAACAGTCGGAAGAGGTAGGAGGCACAATCTCCCTACCCCTCCCTATCCAGTCTGGGGTCCCACAGGGTTCTATTCTGAATGCAGTCCTCTTCTCCAGCTTCCTAAATGATCTCCCTTCCACCTGTACCAATGTACATATTCACAAATATGCAGATGACACAGTTCTCTACACCTCAGGTCCCTCATCCTTGTCTTTGGAAGTCTTGCTTTAACAAGACTTTCATAGTATTCAGTGCTGGTTCCAGTCCAACCAACTTCGGGTCAGCACAAAAAAGTGTGTATGACCTTTGGTACCAGCTAGAACCTGACATGGCTTAACCCCCCAAGCTTCTTCACGCTAGATGGCACATTGCTTGAAATAATCCCAACTTGAAGTACCCCAGTGTGTGGTTAATAGCAGGCTTGACTTCTTTGCCCACATTGATACCATCCATGCCAAACTCCGTCCCAAACTCGATGTCCTATGTGGTAATAAGGGCTGCCTTTCTCCCCAGGTCTGCCAGGAGCTGGTCACCAAAATGGTTTCTCTCGTTTTCGACTATGCGGATGTGGTTTATGGCACTGCCTCCTCAACCTCCCTTGCCAGACTGGACACCTTTTGCAATGCCTTCTGCCACTTTGCTACCAACTCACCCTCTGACACTCACCACTGCTCCCTTTACTCCACCACATTCATTCTCCCTCTCCCGTCATGTTGCCAGTCCCACTGTGCTTCCCTCATTTCTAAATACTGGTTTGGGTCCCTCCCCACATACCTATCTCATCTCCTCTCCCCCATTCCCTCCTCCTCCTCCTCCCAGTGCTGAAGAGACCAACACACACATTCTTCCTTCCCCACCCACACTCTTCAGCCAGGAAATCTGCTTTCTCATACTGCCTCCCCTTCCCCTGGAACCAGCTACCCTCCTCCATCTGTTTCTCCTCCTCCCTTCTCTCCACTTGTCACCAGCTAATACTCCCCCTCCAGCCTGCTCCTGCCAACCCACTTCCTGAAACCTTCCCTTGCCTGGCTTTTGACCACTCGTTACTTCTCCCTCCCCTGTAATCCCATAGTTCTGGCAATGATGTTGACATTTATCAACATGTTTTGACTCCTACTTTCAGCACCAGCTCAGCCTCCCTTCACACTGGCACTGTGCACTTTGAGTTTGCCCAATTTCCACAGGTGATTTGTATGCTAATCCATTTGTCCTCCATATGCAATGTTTTGCCATTTTGTCTGTACTGTGCTCATCTTATGCTGTTTGTGTTATCCTAATTGTAACCACATCACCTGACTGGCTGTCACCTGGAAACAAGCCTTGGGTAAGAGTGCCTCTCCCAGTTACCAATTTGTAATAAATACAATAAATAAATAAACAAACAAACCCCATGCATTTGTATTATGGAATATTAAGGGCAAAACCCTGCAGGACCCAGCCCCCCAACATCCAATTCCCTACAGGAACTAGCAAGAGAGACAGTGTCCACTGAGATATTGAGATTAGTTACTTGGTATTACTTGGTACATTTAGGCAGAAGGAGGCACAAGGCCCATCAGGTCTGCCTCCCCACACTGTGTGGGAATTTAACCATTGTTTCCAAAGGAGTATTTGTCAAGCTCGACCTCAAACCTGATAAAGTCAGTAATATCTACCAAGTTTTGAGGCAATGAATTCCATAACTTACAAGCCCTCATTGTAAAGAAACATTTTCTTTCTTTTATCAGTAAAAACACAATGGATGTAGAACTGTCTGTTATGGGACCTCAAATATATGGGTTTTTGGGCAGGTAGGATATAGCATTCATTTGCCAGTACTGGATCCTTTAGGATGTTAAATAGCATTAGGAGGTCACCTCTGTCTCTTCTCATTTGAAGGTCATACAGATTTAATTCCACTAGTTGATCAGAGTATGGCCTACCTCTTAACCTAGGCATATGCTTAGTTACCCTTCTTTGGATATTGTCAAGCAAATTTTTATCTTTTTGTGACTGTGGAGCCCAGAATGAGGCTGCATAATCGAGATGTGGCCTAATGTATGTCCTGTATAAGGGTGTAATACAAGCCTCACTATGAGTAACAAAAGCTTTTTTTAATAGACCTGCTGATTCGGTTTGCCTTTACAGTGGTCTTACCACAAAGGTCTCCATGAAAGAGGTCATTGTTTATAATAATACCAAGATCGGTTTTGGATGGAACAAATTTAATGGTGTGTCCATTCAGGACATAATTTCTAAGTGGGTTCCTTTTACCCAAATGAATACTAGAGCATTTGTCTACATTAAATTGCATTTGATTAACCATTGCCCAGATCTCGACAGTGTGGGGGTCCTGTTGAAGCATATGACCTTTGTGCTATTCCTCTGGGCATAGTTTCATATCATATGCAAATTTAGATATATAACTATGAGTGCCATGGTGTAAGTCACTAATGACAATACCAAACAATACAGGGCCCAAAACCAAACCCTGGGAAACCCCGCTCGTAACTGCTGCCACTTCAGAAAGAGTATCTGCTCCCTGGATCTGATGTGTCCTTCCCCATAGCCATTCATGTATCCACCTTACAAGAAACAGATTGAAGCCTAAGTTTATCAATTTGTTTATTAATTCAGCATGGGGGATGATACTGAATGCCTTCCTAAAGTCAAAGAAGACTACGTCCACAGGAATCCCCCTATCTAAGCTACTACTTAATCTTTCATAAAGGATATCAAATTAGTAGTACACGAATGTCTTACTAAGAAACCATGTTGGGTGGGATCTTTAAGTTCTTTGTTCAATATTTCCCTATCCAATATATTTTTAACAATCTCTCCATCAGTTTACAGACCGCCAATGTAAGGCTGATTGTTCTAAAATGTCCTACCTCACACCACTGGTTAGGACTACTCCTTCTTTTCACGAGCACATGGTTCATTTTCGAGAATTGATATTCGGTTGGTCCCAGTATGCTGGGTGGAGGATGTCATGGAGGTCAATAGTGACACTGCCATTATCTCAGATCATGGCTCTGTATCCTGTTCATGCCCCCCCAAAACCTTTCATCACCCAGCATAGTCTGATGGAGGTTTAAGCCTCCTTTCTCTCATAAAGATGCCTTCTTTTCTGCACTATTGTCTAATGACATCAACGAGTTTCTCACCTTCAACTGGCCCATAGAAAACTCTGCAGCCATGAGGTGGGATGCCCTGATAGCATTCATGGATTACTGTGCCCAATATATATGCAAACCTCTATCCAACAACTCCACACCACCTTCAAACTCATCCACCTACCCTCTCCTCCCAGCCTATCTAATCTCCTCACCCTGAAAATCTCCACAGGACCCTTATATCCTCCCACCTCCCAATATTAAGTTTACCAAAAACTCGGTTAGCCATAGGTAGAAGATCCTTCTCCTTTGCGGCACCCAAAAAGTGGAACAAACTCTCACAATCTTTATTTGCATGTAAGTCTCTCCCATTATTCAAACAATGGTTTAAGGAATCATTCTTCTCACCACCTGTCTGCAATGGAAACTGCCAGTAATACCACTCCTGACTACCAACTTCCCCCCTATTCCCTTGCCTCCTATCCCTCTCGGATACCTCTCTTAACCCCACTATTGTTATGTCTCTCCTTACCTCCTTCTTCTCTCTCAGATTCTGTCTTCAATCCTACTTGGATCAAGTAAGAATGTTAAGAATTAACTGTAATTTCATAGGACTGTCAACCCACCATGCACGTGTACCTTTCACCTACTATGAAATCTGTTGTAGAAATGTTGTACAATGTGTGATTTATTGTGTCTTGCTCTGTTTCATTACCTGTATGCACTGTAAATTATATTTCCCACATTGTAATATAATGCCTGCTCTAGATAAGTATGGAATGTATTATTCCCCGGGTCACCCCTGAAAAAGGGAAATGCTTGTCTCAGGTGGGTCCACCCGGTCATCAAAATTCTAATAATAATAATAACAATAGGCTAAATGCAATCTACAATAATATCTACAGATTTGCACAAATGGCACAATACAATACCCACCACTGTACCCTATACCAGTCCCTTGGCTGCCCCCCCAGGCCCGTAGAGACTATGGCCTTGGATGCATAATTGACAAGGCCATTACAAATGGGGACAAATCACCCCTGTTCCCCCTACTCTAACCAGAAACCTGCCCGTACACTAAGAAACTCCTCCAGCCCTCTGTTGGACGCCTTGGATCACCACCTGCCTGGGCAACAAAGCCTTCCTGCAGCCACCCCAAAACTGTGAAACAGTGTGCCCTCCACCCTTCGCTCACTGGACTCCCACCCCTCCTTTAAGTCTCACTACAAAACAGCTCTAATAGCTAATGCCACTTGTGCCTGCTCCCCAGGATAATCCCCACCCCCCAGGCTTTCCACAGATTCGCAGTGGTTATCCAGAAACCCAGTTTCACCCAATGAGATTGCACTCCTATCTCTTCTCAGTAACACAATGCTGTCTTGCAATTCCTAAGTAGCTAGGCATTGCTCCACAGATGCACTGTGCACTTCCATTCATATGATGTCTAATGATGTATTGTGTGTATTGTTTGTTTTATACTATCCTGCATTTTGCATACAATGTTTCACTGTTGTTTTCACACTATACTGCATTTTTTGTACATACACCATTGTATCTACTGTACTGTATCAGTTTCACTGCAACTACAAGTGCACACTAAGGCAGTGGTGCTTCTAACCACAATTACACCAATTTTGGTGCTGTCATAGATCACATGGTTGTTAGTGCTTGCATAAATGGTGGCTACTGTGAAGTGTCTCTGTTTGCCTTAAGAAAGAACTACAAGGTTTGAAACATGTTAGGCACAGACATGTGTCTGCATCTGAATGCAATAAATGTGATGTGAGAAATCATTTTGGTCTCCAGTGTCCCTCTTATGGGGTTGGTGAGTGCTCTAAATTGTTGTGATATGGACTGTACTGTGTAAATACTTGGGTTGAATTATCTATTGTTCCTATGACATTACTGTTATGTACCTGCATCTATTCATTGTGCCATCTCTATGGCCTGGGTCATGCCTGAAAACAGTCCAATGGATCAGTGCGCCTACCCAGTAAACAAATGCAAATAAATAAACAACTAAATCCGCGGCAAAAGCTTAGCGCATGTCTCAAGGAATTAGAAAGCTAAAGAAAAAGATCTGAAAGAGCAGCGGGTTTACTCGAAAAATATGGAAGCCAACTATAGAAAAGCCAAGAATAAAGACCCAGACCTTTTGGCACAGATCACAGGTTCTCGTTTCACTATAAATATACGTCTGCAGCAGAAGCATAGTATGCCCTGTTTATGCCCCATCAGATCTTCTGGGAAGCAGAAGAAAAGCCTGGGAGGCTTCTGACATAATAATTTTGAAAAGCACCAGGAAAGATCAACAATTCATGGTATTTCCAAGTCAGACAGAGGCCTAATAAAGGACCAAGAAGGGATCTGAGGGAGTGGAAGGAAGGCAAGGGAGGAGGGAGGGAGTATGAGAGGTAGGAAGGAAGTACACCAAGCCAAAGTTTGGAAGTTAGCTTAGTACAGTGAGCCAAGCATCTGTTAGCAAGCTGGGGGAAGGACAGGGCACAATAAAGGTCACAATGATTGGTTTGAGATGGGGCATCAAGAACGAATCGACAGAAGGAGTTGAAAAGAGAGTCCAATCTGGTAAGGGAAGATACAGGAGCGGCACCATAGACTATATCACGGTGAGTCAAAAATAGGGAGGATCATCTTCTGGACAAGTTCTCACCGGGCCGTAGGAGGAATGCAACTACAGTTTCTGTAAGAGCTCTAAACTTGGGGTGCAGTTTTCTAGAATGGCGTCAATGTAGATAGGAGGTCGGAAAATACCCCTGCAAAAGACGGAAAAGTACTAATCATTGAGGACTTCATAATTAAAGTTATCCAATGGGAGAAAGTGGGACCCAAAGACAGGAAGAATGGTGGTTTGTATGCTAGGAATTATAGTGGGAAGGGCAGAACCAAAAATCAGAAAAGCTGTAAAGGAGGAAAATCAATGTAGTCATCCTCCTCGGGGAATACATGGACATCGCCTACCTTGATTTCAGTAAAACCTTTGACACCGTACCACATAAAAGGCTGGTCAACAGAATGAATAGTCTGAGTATGGGGCACAAGGTGATAAACTGGGTTAAGAACTGGCTAATGGACGGGAAGCACAGGGTGGTGGTAAATGGGATCCAGTCAGGGGAGAGGGGGTGACCAGCAGGGATACCTCAGGGATCAGTCCTTGAGCTAGTCCTGTTTAATGTCTTCATAAGTGACATTACGGTAGGACTGGAGGGAAAGGTCTGACTGTTTGTAGATGACACCAAGATCTGCAGCAGGGTGGATACTCCAGACGGGGTGGAGAGAATGTGGAGAAACCTGGAGAAGCTTGAAAAATGGTCTGAAGTGTGGCAACTAAGGTTCAGTTCCAAGAAGTACTAGGAAGAGGGAACCCTGAGGAGAGCTACAGGATGGGGGGGAGTTGCTGACCATCATCAAGGAAGAAAGGGACCTGGGGGTTATCATTTCTGATGACCTAAAGGTGTCTAAGCAGAGTACAAAGGCTGCAGGGAGGGCCAATGGCACACTAGGGTGCATAAGCAGAGGTATCACTAGCAGAAGGTGGGAGGTGGTGATGCCATTGTACAAGACGCTAGTGAAGTGTTGCCTAGAGTACTGATCTGGAGGTCACACCTTCGTAAGGACATTGACAGGGTGGAGGCAGTTCCGAGAAGAGTGACTAAGATGGTACAGGGCTTGCACCAGAAAACATATGAGGAAAGACTAAAGGACCTCAATATGTACTCACTGGAGGAGAGGAGAGATCGGTGGGGGGGATATGACAGAAACATTCAAGTGCCTTAAGGGCATTAATAAGGTGCAGGGAGAGACATCTTCCAATATAAGAGATGTACAAGAACGAGGGGGCATGATATGAAATTGGAAGGTGGCAGGCTGAGGGGAAATGTGAGGAAGTTTTTCTTCACAGAAACATATGGAATAGACTGCCACAGGAGGTGGTGGGGGTGAGCACAGTGGAGGGTTGTAAACATGCATGGGACAGGCATGAGGGTACCTTAGAGGTGGGAAGGAGGGATGAAAAGCCATTGACCAGGTACGGTAGGGTCAGAGGCCACAGACTAGTGTAGGGCTTTCGCGCAGACTGGTTGGGCCTGGCGGTCCTAATCTGCCGACAATTTCTGTTTCTGTGTTCACCTGGGAACCCATGACTTAGCAGGGGAAGAGGTGGGGGTGGTGCAGAGTAGGTTCAAAGAGTTGGCAAGGACCTACAGGAAAATAATGAGCTCTTTGGCCTTTTCAGAAGTGATTCCAGTCCCAAGAACCAGCACAATTAGGAAAAAGAGGATAGAGGAGTTTAATTATTGGCTGAGGAGCTGGTACAGGGGAAGAAAGGTTCAAATGTATTGAGGGCTGGGGTGGCACATGGTTGGACAACATAGAAACATAGAAATTGATGGCAGATAAGGACCACAAGGCCCATCCAGTCTGCCCATTTCTTTTTCTACCTTATAAATGTGCCATCGGACTTTGCTTTGTCAATGGCCTATCTATTCATACTCATCTGTATTGCTCCCTTATGCCTATCCCATGCCTGTTTGAAGCCCCGCAGTGTATTCATATCCACCACTTCCTGAGGTAGGTCATTCCATGCATCCACCACCCTTTCTGTGAAAAAGAACTTCCTCACATTACCCCCTTAATCGGCCTCCCTCTAATCTCATGCTGTGTCCTCTTGTCCTGCTTTTTTCTTAAATTGAAACATGTTAGATTCTTTCACCTTGTTAATGCCCTTAAGGTGTTTGAATGTTTCGTATATATCACCTCTCTCCCTCCTTTGCTCTAGGGTATACATATTGAGCTCCGTTAATCTGTCCTCATATGTTTTCTGATGTAGTCCCTGCACCATTTTGGTTGCCCTTCTCTGGACTGCCTTAGTTTGGTTAATGTCCTTGTGAAGGTGTGGCCTCCAGTACTGCATGCAGTACTCCAGATGGGGCCTAACCAGTGTCTTGTACAGAGGGGATTATTACCTCCCTCTTCCAACTTGTGATAACCCTACTAATACACTCTAACATCCCCCTAGCCTTTCCTACTGCTTTAGTCGTCTGCTTGGATAATTTCAGGTCCTTGGTGATGATGATGCCCAAGTCTCTTTCTTCCCTTGTGACTACCAGCAACTCCCCTCCCAGCCTATAGGTGGCTTCAGGGTTTCTCTTCCCTATGTGCATGATCTTGCACTCCTTTTCATTAAACCCCAGTTGCCACTCTTCTGACCATTTTGCTAGTTTATCCGGATCTCTTCTCATTCTGCCCACCCCATCCGGATCATCTACTCTGTTGCAGATCTTGGTGTCAACTGCAATCAGACAAACCTTATCCTCCAGTCCAGCTGCAATGTCACTGATGAAGATATTGAAGAGACTGGTCCCAGGACTGATCCTGAGGTACCCACTTGTGACTTGCATCTCTTCCGACTGTATACCGTTACCACCACTCTCTGTTTTCTGCCCGCCAACCAGTTTGCCACCCAGTTGACCAACTTCTGACCCACCCTGAGCCTACCTAGCTTATTTATCAATCTTCTATGTGGAACAGTATCAAAAGCTTTGCTGAAGTCTAGGTAGGTGACAAGAGGCTGTATTCGGCAGATAGACTGCTCACCTTAGTAGGGAGGGCTCAAATACACTCAGAGACAAGCTCAGGGAATACATGGACAACGATCTGAGTTTTAAACTGCTGGGGGTGGGGATAGTGGGCCAGTAGGCCTAGAAACTCTGGGATGAGGAGGTCTGTGGCTCCCCCCCACACACCAGCAGTAGTAATCGAGAGGGTGAGTGAGGAGGCAAATGGGGGCAACCAAGTATGGGGGTGAAGGGGAGAGTGTAGGGGAAGGGCAGGTCAGGAAAAGTGTAAAAATGTAAGCAGGGAGGTATGGAGTTGAGGTGGAGGATGGTGTCACTCAGTGTTCACAGTCTCGGTAACAAGATGGCAGACATGCAGGTGCTCTTAATGGAGGGGAAGGTAGACATAACAGCAATTACTGAGACCTGAGCTACACCACACCACACCATGACTGGGCTCTCTCGATCCCAGGTTACAAGTTATACAGAGAGACAGGGCGTTAGGCAAAGAGTAGGGTGGTGGCTTACATCAAGGAGGGAATAACATGCACGAGAGAGACTAAAAGGGAATGTGGAAATGTTGTGGATTCAGCTCCAGACCAATAAAGAGGGAGGAAGGTCAGGTTGGGGGTGGTATACAGACCAGGAGGAGGAACGAGACAGGAGCTGTGTTCACAGTTGCTGGAAGCTGCAGAAAGGGGAAGTGGCAGTGGTAGGGGACTTTGATCTGCCCGAAGTGGACTGGGGTATACAGGCAATGTCCTGCGCCAGGAGTCAGGTGATCTTAGATGCAATATAGGGCAGGTTTCTGACTCAGGGCATTAATGACCCCCACCAGGGAAGGAGTAATCCTTTATCTAGGGCTCACAAATGGGGAGCAGGTACAAGAGATAACAATCAAGGAACCCCTGAGGGGTAGTGACCACAGCGCAGTTCTGGTTGGATATGGGCAGAGAAAGCATCTCCACCAAGACCAAAATCATGCAGTTCAGGAGGGCGGATTTTAAGAAGATGGGTGAGGCACTAGGGTTGCACCTAAAGGGCGTCAGGGTTGACATGGGGGTAGACCAACAATGGATCAACATCAAGGATGCAATACTGGCTGCCACAGCGGAGTGTGCTAGGCTTAGGGGGAAGAAATTATGGGCCAAATCACCCGCCTGGTTCAACTCTGAGGTTGCCAGGGTTGTGAGGGACATGAGGACAGCCTACAGGAGGACTGTGAGTGAGGTGGATAAGGAATACTGCCTGAAGTTGGCAGAAGTGGTAGGCAAGGTGATGCAGCAAGCTAAGGCACAGAAGGAACTACAAATAGCAGAAGGAATCAAGAGGAGGGAGAAGGCCTTCTTTCTCTACATATGTGAGAAAGGGGGCAAGAAGGATGGGATAGTTAGGCTTAAGAAGGGGGATGTATGGATGGAGGAAGAAGATAGCAAGGTGGAGGTATTGAATGATTACTTCTGCTCTGTCTTTACTAGGGAAAAAGAAGGGCCAGTGCCACCTGGGTGGAGAAGGTTGGGGAGGGTGATCACAGACATAGTGATAGAGGTGGATAGAGTGCGGGAGGGGCTGCTGGCATTGAAGGTAGACAAGTTCCCAGGACCGGACGGCATACACCCAAGGGTGCTAAAGGAGCTGGTGGAACAGCTTGCAGGGCTGCTGAGCCTGTTCAACAATTCCCAGGAGTTGAGTGTGGTGCCGCAGGACTGGAGCATGGCACATGTGGTGCCTCTCCATAAGAGTGGACCTAGGGATGACCTAGTGAACTATAGGCTGATCAGTCTGACCTCAATCATGTGCAAACTCATGGAGACCATACCTAAGGAGAAGTTGGTAAGGTACATGGAAGAGAATGATCTCCAGGATGAGAGGCAGCATGGATTTGTGAGAGGAAGATCATGTCAAATGAACCTGATTGACTTCTTTGACTGGGTCACTAGGGTGGTGGACGGGAGCCAGGTGGCGGACATCATTTACCTGGACTTCAGCAAGACCTTTGATTCAGTGTCCCATAAGAGGCTGATCAGGAAACTGGCGGATCTAGAGGTTGGGGAGAAAATGACCTAGTGAGTAGAAAGCTGGCTGAGGGACAGAACCCAGAGAGTGATGGTGGGGGGGAAGAGTTATCCAGTACCAGGGAGGTCACCAGCGGGGTCCTGCAGGGATTGGTGATGGGGCTGGTGTTGATCAATGTCTTCATAAATGACATTGGGGAGGGCATTAAGGGCCAGATGTGCCTGATTGCAGACAACACCAAACTCTGAGGGAGGATAGACATAGTGGAAGGGTTACAGGACCTGCGAGAAGACCTCAGAAAACTTGAGAGATGGTCAGGTATCTGGCAAACTTGGCTGCAATGCCCAGAAATGCAAAGGTGATACACATTGGTGCCAGGAGTCCTAGGACCAGAGTGCTACCTGTGGGTGGTCTGGGTAGCAGCAATGGAGGAAGAAAAGGATCTGGGGTGGTGATTACTAGCATTCAAAGCACTCCTCATAGTGCAAAAGGCATCAGCGAATGCGATCAGGATGTTGTGGTGTATAGCCAGGGGAATCAGCAGTAGGTGGAGTGAGGTCATACTGCCCCTGTGCAGGTCACTGGTGAGACAGCATCTAGAATACAGGGTAAGATACTGGTGCCCGGACCTTAAGAAGGACATCGACTTGCTAGAGGAAGTCCAAAGGAGGGCAACCAAGATGATCATAGGTCAGCAGGGGAAGTCTTACGAGGTGCAGCTGGGAGCCCTGAGAATGTACTCCGTGAAGGAGAGAAGAGAGAGAGAGAGGGGATATGATAAAGATCGTCAAATACTTGAAGGGGCTAAATAGAGTGTACAGGAGAAGGTCTCTTCAAGCTAGGAGACAACGAACAATGAGGGGCACAGATTAAGGCTGGTGAGGGGAAGTTTAGGAGGGATGCTAGAAAGCATTTCTGCAATGAGCGGCTGGTAGCCACATGGAATGCACTGCAAGAAGAAGTAATCTCAGAGAAGAAAGTGGGCAGCTTTAAGAGGGCCTGGGATAGGCATAAGGGGAACCCATGGGACCATGGTGGGGCGAGACAGAGGAAGGAAGACCGTGGGGGGAAGGGGTCAGTGTAAAGCTAGAGACCTTGCAATAATGAGCAGACTCTACAGACCAAATAGCCTTCTTCTGCTGGCTCTTTCATATGTTCATATGTTCTTAAAGGACCTCAGTCTACCTATGCTTTCCCCACAGCAAAGGGAGAACTTAGGCCCTCACTATGGCCAAACTGGTGGCAGCATTAGCGGGCATGCCTGTGAGGGAAGGCTCCAGAGAATGACGGCCTCCCAGTGGAGTTCTATGCAGCTTTCAAAAGAGAGCTTGTGGGGCCCCTTCTAAAAGTTATTTCACCCTCTCTGTATATATTACAAAAATATCCGTCTTGCCCAAGCCTGGGAAGGACCCCTTGAAGTGTGGGAGATACATGCCTATCTCCTTAATTACAGCCGTCTGCAAGCTCTTTGCAAAAATTATTGCTGAAAGAGTAAAAAAGATAATCTCGCAACGTATCGCTAAGGACAAAGTTGGTTTTATCCCAGGGTGTGGAGGATCTGACAGTACTAGATGTCTGATGAATCTCATCTGGCACACATCCCACCCCAACCCCCAGCAGTGCTGCTGTCCCTGGATGCGGAGAAGTCATCTGACCAGGTGGAGTGGGGGCACCCCTTCCACACTCTGCACCATTTTGGTTTTGGCCCAACAATGTTACTGTGGATCTCCATGATATACAATGAGGTGAAGTGTCAGACTCCACAAATTGGGGTTCCTATCCTCTAAGAAGAGGTACAAGGCAGGCTTGTCCCCCTTTCACCATTACTCTTCATCCTGGCCTTAGAACCACTACTACAGGACATTTGCCCGCATCCCCATATTCATGGCATAAATCTAGAAGGGGAGCATAAGGCAATAGGAAGAGAAGAGGAGATAACCGATACAAATACAGAGAATATAACAATATAAAGGATGGAATAAGTATGTAAAAATAAGCAGGATAAAATGCTTAATAATAAAATGACAATCCATAATTACCATGCAATAAATTTGGAAGTGAACAGAAGGACAGTTAAATAGTAAACAACTCAACAAAATAAGAACAAAGGGAATATATAAAATAATAAGGAAGTGCAGAAGTGCTGAAGGTCAGCGAATTAGGTGAGTTACTGGTGAAGGAGTAAACCCCAAATCAGAAACCGCTTCAGCTGTGAGTACAGAACTCACGAAAGAGAGATCTAAAAGCATGAAAGGAAGGAGCAGAGCAAACTGAGGGGGAAGAAGACCCCAAAGTTCAGGGGAAACAAAACTAGAAGGCAGCCTGGCCAGCAGAAGATTTAATTTGAGGGAGAGCAAAGGAGAGAGAGCAAGCATTACATAGAGAGAAAGAGGATGGAGGAGGGAGGAGAGAAAGGAAGAAAGATATGAGGAAGAGAGCCAAACCAACATTTTAATTTGGAAACAAAGGAGACACAGTGGGTAAGCGCCTGGCATCAAGTGAGGAGGAAAGGGAAGAATACAAGGTACAGTGATGAGTACACAAGGGTTTATCAACGCAAAGTGAAAGAGTGAAAGAGTCTAGCTAAAGTAGATTGGAGCAAGACTATAAACAATGTCTCCATTGTCCAAAATAGGCAGAATCATCTTTGTGAGGATTTCTCTGCTTGCAGGAAGCAGAATACTTATTTCTGTACAATGCCCCAAGTTTGGGTAGGGGCATGTAAAGTTATGGCAGGGTCTCTCCTACATAATTTGCACCCTTCCTCCCTTGTCCAGCACTCCACACCTTAGTGAGTGGCGTGGAGTGCGAGCACGTAGTCTGGCACACTCTCAGACTGCCTGTGGCATGTAGCTGTGGGATTGGCCGGGGCACTGTGTGTGCAAGGGGCTTGTGCTCCTGCTGTGAATGCTGCTGGGGGTCTGCTGGACCCACGCTGCATGGCATTCTAACTTAGGGTTGCCTACATGCCTTAAATACATGGTGTGTAGGCAATCCACACCTTGTGAATAGAGCCCATTGCTCTTTTAAAATCTTTTCTGGTTTCTTTTATTTTGCACATCCACTTTGCTCAGCTGCCACAACCTGGCACCCAGCTTATCCTAAGGCATCTCAGCAGTCCTACGGGGGGGGAGGGGGACATTGTCTCTGCCTCCACTTCGCGAAAGAAGAGCATCTATGGGATGTTCAGTCCTCTCTCCCTTGGCTGGCTCCCGAGCGACCAAGGCTCATTCAGAAACTCAGTTCGGCTGAGTAGTTAGTAGTACTGATGGCACTGTAGGGCTTCGGCTGGCTCTGTCATTTCATTTTAGAAACCAGGGACGTTGTTTTTTAAATTCCCTCCTGTTGTCCACCAGGGATATATCCTGTAATGAGATAATGATGTACCCTGAAAACAGCGGGATATACCCTGCCCTGTAATCAGCGAGGGAGTGAGATATACACTGTTCAGGTTCTATGAGCTGTCATTGAGACACCAGGGAGGTTTGAGTCAGGGACCCATTACACCACAGTGTCTGCCCAGCTCTGCTCATCCTGAACCTGGCTCAGCGGTGCAGCCACACTACAAACATTCTGACTGCACCATGATGGTCTCTAGTGGGTTGGGGGTCCCTGCAAGATCAACACGCTGCTTCAGAAAATGTGTTCTATTTGGCTTTGCCCTTGAGCTCTCCTTGAAAATGAAATGAAAGGATGTAAAAAAAAAAAGAAACATAAAACAGGCAGCCTTTTTTTGTTTGTATGATACATTATTACAAGTAAGAAAGGGATAGTAAAATGAAGACAACAGTAACACTTCCCTTAACAAGCCCTATCGGCCAGGCTGTAACTGATTGCTTTTGCTTGCAGAGCAAAAACAGGCCTAGCACTTAGGAAAAAAAAAACACTCCTAGCAGTTCTCCTGAGAAACACTGAAAGTTAAACAAACAAACATGTGACAAAAACAATCCTCTCTAGCTGGGATTTAGAGAGGAGCAAAAATGTCCAAGATTTCTGACTTTGCCTAGTTTTATTTATTTTATTTAGTTTTTGTTGACCAGGTTAAGTGCACTACACAAATCCTGCCTATTTTCAGGCACGACCCAGGGGAGGGGGATACAGATGAAATGAAAACTGACCTTGAGCCAGATTAAGCTGTTGGTGGTATTTTTAGTGAATGAGGGGAAATTTGGCCAGGACACGGAGGAAATTACCCTACTCTTTTTGCTAGAGGGTGCTGCATTGCTGCGGGAAAGTGTACAGAGTGCAAGAGACTTTGGAGAAGCAAGACATGTGGGTGGCTGAGGACCGGGTCTCCTCCTCGGCCTTCCCAGATCTGGAGACTGATATGGAGATGGAACCTGTTTCGGAAGAAATGTTTGTGTTGGCTACAGGAAATATGGATAGTTCAGATACTGGCTTACGTTGTGAAGATGAGTCAGGAACTGAGGTTCAGGAGTCCGCTCAGAAGGCTGTCTTAGAACAAAAGGTGGCTGATATTCGTTTGCGGATGGAGCTGGCTGAAAAACAATTTGTGGAGACTGAACAGATTGCAGGAGGAACTACGGCTGCAGGAGGAGCGGTCTGTGCCTCAGCAAACGAATACAGTACAAAACAGTGTGTGCAGAGGATTCAAGAGATGCAGGAAACTGCCATTATCTACTGCCGATATCGCCTTCCCTAGCTCTCCGATAAAGAAGGTAACTGAAGTTATGGTGACTTCCACATCGGATGGGAGTGAACGGAGGGAAATGCAGACTGCTAGTGACATTTTGGTTTTCCTAGATTCCGGAAATAGAATCCAGCAGGGTAATGTAACTGATTTTGACAAAATAGATGGTGGAGGGACAGGGCCTTTATCCCCGATTATTTTTTCAATTGGATTCTCCTCGGGAGGTGGAAAAAAGTCTGTCTGTAGGGAGGGAGCTGGTATGGGATGAAAAGTGCATTTTCAGGTCCCCGAGGTTGTTTGTAAATCCCCTGGTCTTGTTCAGAAAGCTCTTGATACACCTCTATTGGAGCCTTCCACTAGTTCTGTGGACTAGGTCTTGTCTGCATTGGAAGCTGCTGGGTGGGTAAAGGATGATACTGGTACGGGGTGGACTGCTAATTTTCAGGGTAAAACAGCTTCTGCTTCTGTCCCTGAGCAACCCTCGTTATTTCTGTCCCATCCTCTGAATTGAGTGATGGATCTGTTTGCCACCGGGCAACGATCTCCCTTGGTGCAAGTCACTGCTACACAACCGGATACTTCTAATACTTTATTGGATGATATTAAAAATTTAGAAGGAGATAATTCCATGCCTGGTTTGCCAGACTCTCCTTTGATAGCTCCTGTGGAGGATTTGGCTGGAACTGTTCCTTTGTGTCAGGATGTTACCCTAAGTTGCATATAGGCCCTGAAAAAACTTTACAGGCCCCTGATAATGTATGGCATGATAAAGTTAGGGATCAGCTGACTCTAGGCTTTTATCAGAGCCGGCTATAAGAAGGAATGCTGTACGCTTAAAATTTAGGGGTAATATCTCAGATGTCCCTGACAGACTTTTTGTGAGGCGGACTTTGCTAAAAGACAGCATGAAGTATTATGCCTATGAGGTATATGCCCTGATACATGTGCCTGGGGATTCTGTGTTTGATATTAGTTTTAAACACCCAGCAGGCATTGAAAGGTTTTGGAAACAATACCGACTGTTGAAGCATCCTCCTTTATGGAAGCCATTTTTGGCTATCCCCCTGGCTAAACCCCTGACAAAGAAAATAACTGTTTTATTTTGAAATGAGGGGGTGAGTGTTGCTGACATCACCGATTGGTTTCAATAGCATTGCACAGTCAAAGGATATCCAGAACCAATCTTAGATGATGAACAACTGTGGACTGGTGGATGGAAATATCAGGTTGTTTAAAACTGGAACAAGGACTGACCAAACACTTACCAAATTGTTTTCTTTCTAGGATGGGCCTGTGGGGTGATTTTCTATCCAGGGCAACCCAGGGCTTGTTTTAAATGTGGAGATGTTGGACATTTAAGTAATGTCTGCGATAAGCAGAAGTGTGGCCCTTGTGGTGAGGTGGGTCATTTTGGGGCTCAGTGTCAGCAACCCATGAGATGTAATCTGTGCGATGAAAAAGGACACACTTTTCGTAACTGTTCCTGGGCATCCCACAACAGTAGAGATTTGGCTATTCGGGCGGAGTAGGATGCTTATGTAGCCACTGCACAAAAAGAGAAATTGTGTATGCTGGAATTGTTAAAACTGCTCCCAATATAGATCCAAAACCCCAAGGACTCTCTAGGCCATGAAAGAGGGCTCACAGAGGAATACCTCTGGAAACAGTGATACTTCCCGAATCTAGGTCTGCTGTCTGTAGAGGTGGAGTCTGCAACTGTAGAACCCAGGCATGATCCAGATGCCATGGCTGAGGCCAGTCTCAGTGATCCCCCTTCCCAGCACATACTTGAGCCCTGTGTGCATGAAGGCCTGATTGCAGACGCTGAGCTGAGTATGGAGTTAGTGGTGAGAGAAAATTCCATGCCTCCTCCTGATATGCAACAAGAGGCAGTTTTTCACAGAGTTACTAGATCAAAAGCTGGGAACCCCCCCGATAGAATCTCCAGCTGTGTCTAAGGAGTTGGATGAGCTCCCTGTATGCAATTCCTATGCTTTATAGTTTGAACAGGGAGAGGAAGATGAAAGTCTTGATTCTGACTTGTTCTCTATTGCTTCTTCGCAGGCTGAAGTAACCCCAGACATAGGGCCTAAGCCTAGGAAGCGTAAAAACCAAAAGCGACTTTGGTTGACTATTTATTATGCTTTGCTATTATGTTTTTACTCTCATTTCTATTCTCCTACTTATGTTTGCAAATATTGCTCTTCTCACAATTAATGGGAGTAGCATTAAGTCACTTGAAAAGAGAAGGGTCACCTTTGCTAGTCTCAGAGAAGGGATAGGACAAGTAATTTTGTTGCAGGATACGATGCTGCATTCTTTGCCAGAGATGCAGGAGGCACAGAGGGATTGGAGATGGGGTGTCTCCTTTTGGTCCTTAGGGGAGGAATCTTGTTCAGGGTTAGTTTTTTATTTTCAGGTCTGACTGTCCATGTGTTACAAATTTTTGATGTCCAACCTAGGAGAGCCATGATAATGGACGTGGTTTTGTGTCATGTGACATGCAGATTTATAAACATTTATGCCCATCAAGTGAAGGCAGGGAGATCTTCTCTGTTTAGGGGATTAGAGCCCTACCTGCACACTTCTAAATTGGTAATATGGGGAGGTGATTTTAATTGTGGCCTCTCACATAGGGATTGGGGGAGGGCTACAAAAAATATATATAGTGACACAAATGCTTTGCTTAAAATCTTGAAGCTCAATACTTTATGTGATGTTATGATCTTATGAAGGTTCCGACACATACCATTTATAAAGGGATTTCATCCACTAGGATAGATTTTTGGTTCGTGTCAGATCGAGTTACTTGTCGGGAAGTGGTACCTGTTCCTTTGGAAACTTCGGATCATAATGGCTGTTAGGCTCTGTCTAGGAATAGTGCAGAAGGTTCCCAATGGGAGGGGATTTTGGAAGATGAATGTTGCTATTTTACAGGAGGCCTTTACGCAGAACTCTATGAGAGAACATTTGATGTTGAGAGCTGATATTTGCTTCCTATATGAAAGCCCTATAGAGTGGTGGGAAGATACTAACAGAGATCTAAAAAAGCTCAACATGAGAATTACCAGTGAAAAGGCAAAAGGAAAATATATTGCATATGTAGGACTTAGGGCAAAATATATGCAGTTGTGAACTCAGGCAGCTGACCAGCAGAATGATGTGAAACTACAGTTACAATCCATAAAAGAGAGAATGTACATGTATTTGAAAGTGTCAAAGGACAGGCAGCACAACAACAAAATACCAGACATGGGAACGAAAAAGCAGGTGAACCCTTATGATTTAGGATTGCATGGGGCTCAACGCCTGGTTATAACTGCTTTAAAGGATGACAAGGGACTTGTAGTAGAAGATAGTGATGGACTCATGCTATTACTTCAAAAACATATTAAGACTACTTTCCAGAAGGAATGGGTAGGGCAGACAAACTTGTTTGTACAACAATTGGATATACCGCAGTTGAGCAAAGAGGATGAACACAGTCTAGTGGTTCGTATATCTATGACAGAAATACAGAAAGCTATTAGTAAACTAACGCCAAAGATCACCCCTGGGGTAGATGGTATACCTAATTATTTTTATAAATGTTTGGGACACTTTGGCTCCTTGGTTGCAGGTCATTTATGGGGCTATTTGGGAAGAAAATAGGTTGGTATCAAGCATGAAGGAGGGAATTATGACTTTTTTATATAAAAAGGGTGATCCTCAAGAGGTTAAGAATTGGAGGCCCTTGAGCTTGCTGAACTCAGATTACAAGAGTTTAACTAAGATTCTGACCATTCGGTTAGCCAAAATTGCTCAAAAGGTAATTAGTTCTGTGCAGACCTGTGCTATTCCAGGTAGAAATATTGTTCAAAATTTGATTTCATTAGAGAAGTGGTGGAACAAGGTTTATGTATGAATTTAGATGGTTATATGTTAACCATTGATCAGGAGGCCCGGCAGCATTGAGGGTTGAGGTGCTGGACCACACTCGATTACACCAGTGACCGGGTTTGGGAGTGAGCCCGGTGCTGGGGTCGGCAGGGAGGGAGGTGGATTGAGGGTCCAGAGGACTGCTCTCTTCTCCTGGAGTGTGATCCAGGGTTTCCCAGTGCATTGCTGGCCCCTGGTGGAGATGGGGAGGTACTACATGCGTGGGACTTACAATTGGGGACAAGCGAGGCAGGCATTTATGGGGATAGCCAGCGTGCCAATGCCATTGCATGCCATGCTCGCGAGGGGAAAGATGGAAAAAAAAAAAGCCTCCTACACTGTCGGTGAGATGACGGTGGCCCCAGGGGAATTGCCCACATCCCAAATGCCGGCCCAGATGCGCCTGGATCTCCCTCCAGGGCTGCCCTGTCGACAGCAACTAAGGTTCTTCACACTTAGGAGCTGGCCACCGAGGGGAGGGTGGAATCAGCCCCAGAGATGGTACCGGGGGTCGAGCCTGCCTGTGGTCGTTTGGGGGGGATCAAGGGGAGATGCGAGGGTTCAGGCTGGGAGTAGGGCGCAATACGAGTGGGCACTCCTGAAGGATGCCCGGGGGTGTAGGTGAATAAAGAAAGTTAAAAAAAAAAACATTGATCAGGAAACTGCTTTTGATGCTGTACGACAAGAGCATATCTGGATGGTGTTACAGCACTATGGTGTTCCAGAGTTGTTTTTAACATTATTGAGGACAATGTATACAGAAGTGCAGGTTACCCCTTTGGTGAATGGGCATTTAGGCATACAAATCTATTTTAAAAATGGTGTTAGGGTTGTCCGATGAGCCCTTTGCTTTATGTATTTGAATTAGATCCCATACTAAGGGTCATTGAAACTGCTGCAGACATTAGATCTATAAAAAATAAGGATGGGGTAGTTGTGCAGAAAGTTACTGCTTGTGCTGATGATTGTGTTTTTACTACAGCTGAGTTGGACTCTGGTAAATAGATTTTAAGGAAAATGGAAGCTGCTTATGATACTACTGGGATTAAGATTAATATAGGAAAAAGTAATGTTTTGGTTCTGGGTGCTGCACCAGTTGTGGAGGAGTTTCCTATCTCTGTGATGAAGGAGGATGTAAAGATTTTAGGCTTATTCTTTGGTGCTAGAGAATCAGAAGGAAAACATTGGAACTCTGTATATGACAAGGCTAACTGGAAAGTTATGTCATGGCTTTCCTGGCAAATGACTAGGAAAAATAGGGTTTATTTGCTCAGCATATATAGCTCCTATCTTTTATATGTCTCATATATTTCCACTACCGTTTGCTATGCACATGAAAGTTATGGGCTTTTTCTTTTTGTGGGAAGTAGGTTGAATCCAGTTAAGAGAGCTCATACATATAGGGCATGGAAAATTGCTGGTTTGAATATGATTCAGCCTTTAGTATATTTTTTTTGGAATTTCTCTTTTAGTTCAGTACGTCCCTTAGTTGTAGAATCCAAGAGTATGGGATTGTTATGCATGTGGTTGTGGGGGACCCATTTTTTTACAGCATGGGGTAGGGGTAAATGGCATCCCTCAGATAAAGTTCTTCCGGGGTATTTACAGACTATGATATATTAGGACTTGGAAGATCGAGCTTACTTGGTTTTTGGGACATGAGAAGAAACATTTTTACAAGGTAATACTAGAAAAAGGGTATACAGAGGAGCTCTTATTTCAGGTATCCCCTACAATTAATACAGAGTTGTTGCTGGAAAGTATTGTAGAACCATGGTTTCCCCTTAAAATGCAAGATTTGAAATGGTTATGTGGCCATCAGCAATTGAATGTGAGGGGCAATCAGAAACATAAGCAATTAGATGATAGAGGCTGTGGGGAGATTCTTTGTCATGATCAAATAGAAATTATGCAACTTTTGTTTTGGATTATGTGCATGTTCGGGTTTTGGAAAGAACTAGCTGGTTGATGGGGAGATTTTTTCAGCATACTGTATGTCATATGATATTTTAATATTGGGACAAATTCCCATACTGTGGTTGAAATGGTCAAAAGCTCTATTTTGTGATTTTAGCTTGCTTACAATGGTCATTATGGCAGGCGGATGCCAAAGATCTCTGCAAGGTAAAGAGGTCACAATGGCAGGAGGCATTGTTTAACATTCAGGGAGAACTTGATAATATTTATGAATATGAATTCCGAACATTAGGATAAGTTGTGGGATCTAGGCTATGAAAGAATGTAGGGTGGGTGGATTAATACATGATGTACTTTTTAGATTTACTTTCATAAGAGCATTACATGTAAGATGTTTCTGTTAGAAAGAATATAGTTCTGTGATTTGGTGATGGGACCTTTTTTGTTTTATATCTCAATCACAGTTTATTCTTACTGAGGGATTGTGATGCTTTGAGCAATATGTATGGGGTGTTTCAAGTATGGAGTATGTGGTGGGTACTATAAGTTATATGATTTTGTGTTCTGATTTCACCATTGTTATTCCTTATGTTTTGTTTTTGAATATTGAATAAAAAATTCCCCTACTCTTTTCGATAAGTGCCATGGGATCTTTAACGTCCACCTGAACTACCACCAATCCAGGCAGATGGGACCTCGGTTTAACATCTCATCCGAAAGATGGCACATCAGAAGTGCAGCACCCCTCTCATGCTGAACTACAGTGTCAGTAATGAGATATTAACCCAAGTGCCAGATGTGGAAACTGAACCCACAACCCTCTGATCTCCGGCCTCAGAGGCAGTGTGCTACCTACTGAGCCACTGACACTGCAATAACTTTTAGCTTTTAACAAGTGGATGGAATTAGAGTCTCTGCAGCAGTTCAAGTCCTCTGTCTCTCCTGCCTGAAGCTTCTGCAAGTGCTGGGTGGTCACATGACCTGCTTCAGTGAGCTTCCAAAGTGGCCTCTGATTGGACAGGAAGTCTCAGGAGACACTGTAGTTTCACAGCCAGTTTCAGTGGCTGAATAACAAATAACAAAGCATGAATAATGAATGATTGGAACCCCCAAATATGAATGCTTGGTGGATATTCAAAATAAAGTATTTGCACACTGCCAGTCCCTACGTACATCAGTTAGGCACCACTAGGGCATTATAGCCCACAAATTCCATCCGGAGAATCACCCGAACAGTGTTGAGATTCCTATCGAGTTTGTTGTCCCAGCCCTTGAATACATACTTACCCACAGTGCCTTCATGTTTAAGGAAAGATATTGTTTACAGACATGCGGCACAGCCACGGGGGCTGCTATGGATCCCAGCTATGCTAATCTTTTACTGGGGCTATGGGAGATGACACACATTTTGAATCCTGAGAACAATTCTTTCTATTATATCAAAGTATTAGTACAGGTTTTGGCCTGTATTTGGGAAGGTGACATATCTGATATACCCAAATTCATAGACTGGCTACATCAGAATTAATATAACCTCAAGCTCACCTATACAGTGAGTACTGAGCGTTTAGACTTTTTAGATGTTACTTTGTCCAGTAATTAGGTGGGTCAGATTGAATCAAAATGCTTCAGAAAGAGCAGAGCCACAAGCTCTATGCTACATGAAGACAGCGTGCCCCCCCCCCCGCTTTGAAACAGTCAGTCCCTTACAGCCAATTTCTAAGGCTATGTAGAAATTGCAGCTCTACTGAGACATTTGATATACAAGCCTCTGAGATGGAGGACAGATTTCACAGCAGGAGGTATGAGAAAGAACTTCCAACAAGATCTAAACAAAAAACAAGATTATTGGAGAGTATGAATCTGTTGATTGGAAAAAAACTACCAAAATCCAAAGACTATAGGCCAATGACTTTTGTTAGTGAATTCAATGAATGGGCAGGGAGCACTGGGAACGTCATGTATAGAAACTGGCCCATCTTACACAGTGACACAGAGGTTGGTCTGGCAGTGGGTCCCAAACTAAGGGTAACATTCAGTAGGGCCAATACCCTCAAAGACAAATTGGTCCATAGCAGGATGAAGTTAGAAAAGACCCCAAGAGGAGGCCTGAATTGGCTCCCATCCAGACCAAAAGCTTTTTCAAATGCACTCACTGTACTGTCTGGGAATACTTTCATCTGCCTCAGTGACAGTAACATTACAGTAGATATACATGAATGCGTCATCTGTGGCACCACAATTCTGGTACATGCCCTCAGGTATACTTGCCAAAAAGTGTATGTAGGGAGGATCATTAGGAATCTCAAAACACATATACAAGAACACAGCTTTCTAATACTAATAATAGAAAAGACACTCCAGTAGGACATTTCACTGAGTCACATTCCTCTAGCCCTGATGGTATCTGCTTCATGGGTTTGGAATGGGTACCCCCTCCTAAGAATGGAGGGCACAGACTCAATACCCTTCTCAGAAAAGAAAGCAGATGGATTTTTAAACTTAAAATCACGAAACCACAGGGCCTCAATGACCAGTGGGACCTAAAACCCTTTCTGCAGTAAGCAATGATTGTCCCAAAACTTCATATGGAAGTGGACTTCTGTTACATAGGGGTATCAACATAGTTCTTTAAGTTGTTTAAAATAAACCAATGCACCCTCTCACCTCACCTCTTCCTCTCTTTGAATAATATAATGGATAGCATGATCAACTATCCCTCCTATCCAGTCCCCGGGCTCTGTATGACATTGGCATTGTATTTGTTGAGAATGGATTATGGGTTGCCAAAACCCTCATTTTTACCGTTTCTACTCTGTTTCAGGATCTGTCTTTCAAACTCTCCTGCTGTAGCCTGGAACCTGCACTCCGACCAATCTCTATGACTACAAGAGGGAATGGCCACCTACACTGATTTGGGAGATCGCAGGGATGAGCCAGATTGTGTTTTATCTTTAAAGACTTCAGCCTTCTTTGGTATTGCTGGTGAAGTTTTTTATATTTTTTACATTTGACATGTAAAAATTATTATACGGTATTGCTTGTTGAATATGTGAACTCTATTTAATCTGCTAGCACCTATGCTGAGCCAGATAGCAGACCTATAAATTTATCATTGTACTACATGAGTTTTGACATGAATATCAATCATTTGAAATGACAAATCTGTTTTGTACTCATACTGTTTTGTATGTCTGTTGTAAGATTTTCACTGTACTTGTTCACACCTCTGTGAATACATACAAGATGATGTATATACTGTGGGGACTAACTCCTCTTTAGCCATGCCCCCTGATGAAGACTGTTTAAGTCGAAGCACCAGGGCGAGTGGCAGGCTGCTCCAGCTGCACTGACCCAATACTTGTGAGCTTTTGCACTGTCTGCACTTTGTGATTTTTTTACACAAACAAATCAGCAATATTGTAGCTCACTGCAGTCCAGACTACTTTCTTTGGTTTCCTGAGTGCGACTGTAACCCCCTTACAAATGGGGGTTCCGAAAAAGCCCCTATAGGGCTTGCCTAAGTGTTTCCCTGCCTGCTGGCATTTGGTGTTTAAGCCATTAAATGTAGTTCCAAGTGAGTGCTGTTTGAGCCTCCACGTACTGTATCTTTAAGAGTTGTCTGCTTGCAGACTTAACTAATTTGTATGGGGGACCGTGTATTAATGGTGCGACTTCCCCGAGCAGCTGTCAATTCGCTTCCATTTCTGCAGTTGCTAAGAGTGCAGAGGGAGCCTAAATGAAAGATTTTTATTTATTTATTTAGTTTTTGTTGACCGGTAAGTGCACTAGACAAATCCTACTATTTTCAGGCATGACCGGGGAGGGATACAGATTAATGCCAACTGACCTTGAATTATTCAAAAAGTAGAAAAGGGCTGCACTTTGGAGTGAGCAGTGCCCGTTACAGAGATAACTCTGATACACATATATAGAACGTAAACCGGCACTCTGCTCAAAAGCACTTCACTTGAATACAGCTCATGATTTTAAATAAGAGGCCGAGTGTGCTTATATTCTCCAATGAACTTTTAATTAGTAAAAACTCACTTAAAAAGTGGCACAGAACACCAAAACATGTGGAAACACTCGTAGCATATAGTCCAGAAGTCCTGAAATTTTCCTCACAGTTTTATGAAGCACCACAAAAGTCCATGCACAAACGGCTGTTAAAGTTCCACCAGGTGTGAGCAAAGGCAGAGGTCGCTTCCAACAGACGTCACCTGACGCGTTTCGCTAGTTAGCTTTCTCAAAGGTTGACGTCTTACAGGTATACACCTGTATTTAAACACAATCCTTAAGGGAAACACACACTAATTTAAAACATATCAAAAGCATTATTAGCCAAAAAAACCACTTAACATACCCATTCCATAATTTAAATAACTACATCCAGCTACCACTAAATAATAAAATAATACCCATCTTAATTTTATCTTTTATATTTGAGAAATGGACGAATCTCAAGTCTTTCATTTAGGCCAGGTACATACATAGCCCTCATTGCAAAATCCAGTACTGTTCCCTACACAGTAGGAGGTTATCCATATCCCCCCCTCTTTTTGTAAGTGTAGGTTTTTCTATTGCTGTGAATGTAAATTTATGTACACTTTTATCATTTGATTTCATAATATGTAGAGCTAAAGCATTTTTTTCATCCCCATTCAAAATAGCCCTTACATGTTCTCCTATACGTATTTTAAAGGAACGTTTAGTTTTCCCAATATAAAAACAATTACAATTACATTCTGCAATATATACCACACCAGAAGTGCTGCAAGTAATAAAGCCCTTTATCTTAACTTCACCCCCTGTTGCATGATTTTTAAAAGTTTTTGTTGTTTTAACCCATGTACAATATTTACAATTACCACATTTGTTACAACCCTCAATAGTTTTCGCCATTTTATTTAACCAATCCTGTGATTTTTCATCATTTGGTTGTACAGAATGGACCACAATATCTTTAACATTTTTACCCCTTCTAAATACAATTTTGGGTTTATCCACCTGTTTATGTTTTAAATTGTTATCCAAGTTAACCAAATGCCAATGTTTTCTTATAATTTTGGCTACTTCACCAGATTGTGGACTATGATTCAGGGACCACTCATGTGATTTCTTTGACCTGGCTGAGTGCGTCTGCCTGCTAGTTATTTTTTTCCCATGACATGAATTGCCAGGAGATCTGCTTCCAGGCTGTGCATGAGTGTCCAGGTCCAGGTAGCCTCCTGACACAAAGCAAAAGAGTATGTTCTGCTCTGCTTGTTCAGGTAGAACATGGTGGTCATGTTGTCCATCTGGACCTGAACAACCTAACCCTGAATCAACGGAGCACATACTGTCAGAGCCAGATTAACTGCATGGCGCTCCAGCAGGTTGATGTAGTGTCGGGACTCTCGGGGTGATGAGAACCCATGGGATCTGTGATCTTCCAGGTGTACTCCCCACCCTACCAAAGACACATCCATTATGAGCATGACGAATGGTTCTGGGCAGACAAATGGGATTCCCTCCTCCAGATTCTGTGAGGTCAGCCATCACTGTATGGCATCCCACATCAGCTGGCTCACCAAGACTGGCTGGTCCAGGTGAACTAGGCATTGGGACTATTGCCAGCCCAACTCCCACTGTAGAGGATACATCCTCCAGCAAGCTTAATGGATCATGCTGGTAGACACTGCCATAAACCCCAGTAGCCACAGGAGGTCCCAGCCATGACGTGAGTGTCCAACCTGAAATGAGCGGGCAGAGAAGGTAAAATCCAATGCCCAGTTTGACAGGAGGTGGAGCTATGGCCTGCATCTGAAGTCTAGTTCTGCCACCATGAATTTTTCTCACCTGCAGGACCAGCTCTGACTTGGTTGAGTTGGACCAGAAGGATCAAGTTCTCACAGGTCTGGAAGCCCAGATCCCTGAACTGCCTCTAGGATGACCTGGCAAACAGCCAGTTGTCCAGGTAGGATATACTCTGATGCAACTGCTCCACAGGAGACCACCACCACTGCCATGCACTTTATGAAGATCCCGGGCATGGCTGAGAGGCCAAAAGGCATGACCTGGAACTGGTACAAGATCCCCTCTGCACAGAACTGAAGATACCGGTGGTGGGATGGATGGACTGGGATGTGGAAGAATGCATCCTGGAGGTCCAGGGAGCAGAACCGGATTCCCTGCTCCAAGGATGGCATTAGCTGGTCCAGAGTGACCTTCTAGAACTTGCGCTTCTGTATGAACTTGTTCAAATCGTGCAAGTCTAGTATGGAGCACCAGCTCCCCATTCATTTCAGAACCAGGAAGCACCCAGACATATATCTCCGACTGGCAAGGTTGTCTAGGATATGGGCTATTTCCCTGCCCTCTAGGAGCTGAGCACTGTTGGCTTGTAGTGTGGGCAACATGTCCTATGACACCCTGGACTCCTAAGAAGATTAGAACTGGTTTGGCAAAAGGGCCTCAAAATCCAGACACAACCCTTTGCCCATTACTTCCAGAACCCACTTGTCTGAGGCAATGGCAGATCACTGTGGCATGAAGTGGCACAACCAATCCCCAACCTGGAGCTGGGACAGGGATTGGATGGGAGGGGAATACACCCCACAACCTGCACAACCTTCGAAGGGGCTCTGGCCACAGTGGCTGCAGTGGCACCCCCTTTTTTGTACCTGGCCAGTGAATTTGGGTTTTTGACACCAGCATTGAAAATGGCCTCATTGGGCCTGCTGCTGAGGTTGTGGCTGAAAGGACTGAAACTAAAAAGCCTTCTTTTTAGGCTTATGGTAAGAAGCCACAGAATCAGGGGTGGCACTGGACTTCTCAATATGTGTGAGATGTCCTTCCACACCACGGCTGAAAAGGACAGTGCCCAAAAGGGGGACATCAACCAACTTATGCTGAGTGTCTGCTGTAAAGGTGGACAGCCTCAGCCAGGCCCTATAATACATGGTGAAAGCCATAGCCATGGCATGGACACAGGAGTCGTCTATGTCCGAGGCCATCTGAAGCTGATGCTTACTAGTGTCTAATACTGGTCTCTGATGATTTTTACTGGAAGCTGCTTCTCAGCTGGAAGTAGGGAGAGGCATTCGTCTAACACCCCGAAAAGTGAACGGCCAAAATTTGCCATCGTGTCTGAAGAATTGCCCTGATAGAGACCCAGTGATGAGGCAGCATACACCTTTTTAGCTGCATGGTCAATCTTCTTGGGATCCTTGTTGGGAAGTTTGTCCACATCCCTTTGGTCTCCCAATTTATAGAAGGCAGAATCCATAATCAGATCCTCCACAGAGGGATGGTCAGAAAACCTAGAAAGGGTGCCTGTTGGGACCGCATACTTTTGGACAATAGGGTAGAGGGTGCCAGGCAGGATGCTGGATGCTGCCACAGCTCCAGAGTCAGTCCCAAGATCACTGTGATCTAGGGAACAGCAACCCCAGGGGATTTGCTCTATCCAGAATATCTGTAAATAGGTATTTAGTCTGTTAGCAGACAGGTTCTAAGGGAACTTTCATGGACTCTGACATCAGTTGGTTTAGGGCACCAACAGACACCATCTGGTGGGCCACAGCCAGCTCCTTGCCTGAGTCCCGGTCGAAGTTGAGAGTCTTGGTGTAGGCCATCAATGACTGCTTCTGAGTCAGATGATTCCTCAAAGATGGCCCTCAACCATTAACCACCATGGACCACGCTGGTATCTTCATCCTGGGTGATCTCCACTGACAGTTGACCTGGCAAGCTGGCTACAGGGTGAGACTCCTAGGATGGAGCACGAAGCAGTGGTTGAGGTGGAGGCAGCTCCACTTGAGTGGAGGTGAAGCAGACACAGAGGACTGCTGAGTTACATGGACCAGTGAGGGAACGGCTAGTGGATGCCAAGGAACCAAAGGTTTATGGGACAGAGCCCTACCCCTCTCAGCAATGGTCCATTGCTGCCAGATGAGCTACCTGTAGTGTCAATGCATCTTACATCGATGCCTCTCCTCACCCAAAGAGAAGGAGGCCAAGGGGTGCTGATGGCATCACATCCTGGTCAAACGGGATTGAGAGCGACATCTCAACTGTCAACCAATTTGTTGACGTCATCAGAGTGCTCTTGAGGGTTGGTATAAACCACCTGCTTCAGAAGGGTTACCACAACTGGTTTCAGAGGCACGCCTGCCAGTGGAGGCAGCTCTAGAAGTAACTCAGCTGGTTGTGCTGACTCAGTCTCTTATGCCTGAGTGAGGATAGGTAGCACTGGGGTCTGGGAGATCGATTCCTTGTCAGTCTCCTCCAACAACTGGTCAACAGACTTGAGAAAAAATCTCGACTGATTGCTTGACCGGAGTTGAAGCCAACAGGTCTGATGGGGTTACTATGCAGCCTGCAACAATCTCTTTGACTGAACAAAGCTCAACCAAGGCTGAGCAGTTGGGGGAGTTGAAGGAGCGGGAAGAGCAGGATCTTTTCCTGTCCCACTACCTGTGATGACGCTGCTTTTTGAGCTCCTGGGAAGTCTGGAGGGCCATGCACATTTCTCTGAAATCATCAGAGAATGACCAATGTTGGCCCCAACCAGGAATAGTGCCAAGACTGACGAGGAACTCACTGCAGCTGCCGCAGCCGCTGCCTCTTCTTCCATGACCGCAAGCTGAGCAGCCAACCCAGCAGCCACTGAAGCTGTTTTGCAGTCTTTAGGCTTTTCTATGGCCAGCCTGGTCTTCCATTCTTTGATGGACACTGGCAGCATGGCCCGCCAGTTTCTTGCTGTCCATTGTTGATTGTTAAGTGGAGCTGGAAAATGCAAGAGCAACTTTAATGTTGAATATGGACTGAAAAAAGTCAAAGATTTGCCTAAATAAAGCACTAGAAACTCAAAATCCTTCAATGCTGCAGAACTACGAAGGAGGAGACCTGTTCCTTGATGGGGACGAGCTGAAGGATATACCATCTGGGTGGTGGGAGGAGCTTAGCTTGAAGACTTCAGATGACTCAGCTGTCTCCAGTAGAACTGCCAGAGTGTGGGCAGTAAACTGTATCCAAGTTAGATATAGTCCTTTCCTACATATTGTAAGGCCATGAGTCCAGCAACAGGCTCTGATGACAACCACTAAGTTGAAGCTCACTTGGTTCTAGCATGTCATCAGAACATCAAAATGGAATTATAGCCAAGTGAAACAATGCTCCCCATTTGTTATCTTTTATGATATATGGATCTGCAGGTGTTTGGAGAGGCTCAATGAGTTTTTGAAGGCCAAGACTGTCTGCATTTTAGACCATGTAACCCCAGATTGGTGACAGGAGCATGGCAGAAGAGAGGCAGAGCATGAGTAGATCCTGGGGAAGGTCCACCAGCTCGGTGAAGAAGATGTATATAGGGTAGTCACTTGGCTGCATTGCAGCACATCAAGACCGGGCACTGCTCTGGCCCAGGTGCTCAAAGCAGGGCTGAACATTTTGGTCCCAGTCTTTGCAGGGATTGTCAATGCTTCTTTGTGTGTGAGCCAAGTATCGACATCTCTGAAGTTGGAGGTGGTCAGGCCCATGCCCAGGAAGTTGTCATTTGATCCAATGCCGCCAGTTATAGATTGGTATCCAACCTTCCATCTTTGACTAAGGTTGCTGAGAAAGTGGTGACTGAGCAGTTGGTGACTCACCCAGAAGAAAATTACATCATCAAACCATTCCAGATTGTTTTCCAAATGTGCCACAGCTCTGAAACAGACCCAGTTTGAGTGTGCAATGACCTCCACCTGGTGAGGGATTGAGGGGGTCTACTTTGCTCCTCCTCCTCCTTGTCCTGTCATCTGCATTTGACCCCGTGGACCTCTGGAAATTGCTAAAAAGACTTGGGGACTTACAGGAGTGATCTATACTGCTCTCCAAAGGTTCTGATTGTTCTTGGATGAGAGAAAGCATTCCTTAGCAATTGGGTCTTTCTGATCACACCTACATGCTCTCAACTCTGGGGTTCCCCAGGGTTCTGTTCTGTCACTCATGTTGTTTGTGGTATACATTCTTCTGCTGGGGTACAAATATAAGATGATACAGTATAAGTTTTACTGCTATGCTGATAATACCCAGCTGTAGCGGCCCTTCGCTTTGGAAAGTGTGTTATCAGTGCTGTTGTTAGAACCGTGTCTTTCAAAGATCACAGACAGGATTTTTATTTTTATTTATTGAATTTTGGTAGCTGGGTAGGCCCTCTGAGACAGTCCCTTTTTCAGGGGCGACCTGGTAAGTGCATTGCATTGATAGTGCAGACATTAGTACAAGGAAAATAGACAAGCAGAGGTTAAACAACAGAAGAGTACAACATTTCCATTCAGCAATGCAAAAAGAAGCAATGTAAATAACAATTTCAAAACCTAAGCATACAGACATGATTTGCAATTTTTTTTTGTCAGAGATTGGAAGATAAAGAGAGTAGAAAGTTTAGATTAGTAGAGGCAAGGTAGGAGTGGCTAGGAAGACAGGGGTCAGGAGTCAGTGGAAGCAGGAGCATGGAGGGGCAGTTAGGTGTGATGACAGTGAGCTTTGAAATTGAGAGCAGGAGGTGCAGGCCAGCATAAGAGGAGGCAAGGAATTCCAGCAGGATACAGCTGAGAAAGCAAATGATCGCCATGCCAGGAGAGGAAAGGAGGCAGATCTGAGGGCACGTTGAGGGAGACGACGTTGAACAATACCAGCAAGGCATGGTGGAGTGAAGCAATGGACAAGCTTGTGAATGAAGCTTAGAGTGACATAATGTAATTCTGATTCATAAGGTAGCCAACCCAAGGCTGATAGGACATCACAGTGATGATGCAGAGCATTGGTCCCTAGAGCAAACCTATTAATTCTATGGTAAGCCTGAGATAGGCGAGAGAGTACGGATGTGGTAGTAGAGGGGAGTAACAGTGCCCCATAGATAAGGAGGGGCAGGAGCATGGCATCAGTAATCTTGCAGCAGGAAGTCGATGTAAGGTAGGGACGGATACGGTAGAGGACACCTATTTTTTGGTTTATAGTTTTGGTGAGGGCAGTAACGTGCTCATCTAGGGTAAGTGAGGGCTCTAAGGTGACTCCTAGGTATTTAAATAACCTCACAGTTTTGAGTGCTTCCCCAGTGCATGAGAGTGCAGCCAGAGGGGGGAGAGTTTGTGTGGATGAGTGGGAGAACAACATGCTCTTCGTTTTGTTTAGTATTGAGGACAAGCTGCCTCTGAATGAACCAGTCCTCAAGGGTGTGGAAGTCAGAGGATAGCATGGAATTAATCCACCCCACATTGGGAGAAGAATGGTAGATGATGGCATCATCTGCATATAGGTGAATAGAGGCCCCCCACAGTTATTGGGGAGGTCATTCTAAACAAAGAAAACGAGTGGGCCTACTATGGTGCTCTGGGGACACCACAGGTAACGGACAGATAGGGAGCCAGCCTATTTTACTTTTGGGTGCAGCCATAAAAGTAGCTTTTGGTGCAGGCCAAGGCATTGGAGTCAGCTGTTGCAACAGAAGGTTATGGCTGACCAAGTCAAAAGCCTTGGTCAGGTCTATGAAAATTGCTCCAGAGGCACGGCCGTGGTTTCACGGAGAATGTTAGGGTGACTTTAATCAGAGCTGTTAGTGCACTGTGGTTTTTCCTAAACCCATGCTGGGATGTTGAGAGCAGATGGTGAAGGTCAAGATAGTCCTGCAAATGGTCATAAATTATCCTCTTTGTATTTTAGCTTGGGGCAAAGTATAGAGATAGGCTGGAAGTTTTCCACTGTTGAGTAGGGACCCTCTTGTGGACGGGTACCACTACTGCAACTTTCTTTGTTTCAGGGATGGTGCCAGTGAGGGATGATCGATTAAGTAAATCACGAACAGGGTGGGCAAGAGCATCTGCCCCCATCTTTAAGAATTTAGGTTCAAGATGTCAGTGGCCAGGTGAGCTATCAGTCTCAGATTCTTGAGGAGACAGCAGACCTCCTTGAGGGTTGCAAGCTTTAGGTGGAAGGCAGGGTGGTCCATAGTGTCATCTGAGGGCAAAGGGTCAGGTTGGGAGTGGTGGTCAAGCTAGAGAATAGCGATGTGTACCTGTCCAGATTGGTGAAGAACTCATTAAAGCCAGAGGTGATGGGGGGTCAGTGAGAGTGACCCCTGGGCATCAAGAGAACTGGGAGTCTCAGATGTGTTACCCTTTAAAAGGGAGTTAACCTGCCTCCAGAATTCTTTTGGGTTACTGAGATGCTCAGTCTGGAGTCTCTTGAAGTGGTGCCATTTTGCTTTTTGGATAGAGTTCTTGCAGTTGTTCCTAAGCTGCCTATAAGTCTGTCAGTCAGTAGGAGACCCGCTATTCTTATAGGTCTTCCATGACTTATCACGAGAGGATGTGAGCTGCCTTAATTCCTTTTTAAGCCACAGAGCTTTTTTGCCTTTTGCCTGACACCTCTTCAATGGGTGTGCTGGTCAACAATATTAGTGAATTTCATCGTGAAATAGTCCAGTGCTGAGTTTACATCCAGTACGATGTTTATTGGATCCCAATCAGTTTCCCTGATGGTATCCATGAAGTTGTTGATGTCAAATCTGGTTGTATCCCATGCGTGATGATAATAAGTGGGGTTGGGGCACTATTACGCCACACACACATAGAGTTGGTGAGTGGTCACTTATGCTGTAAGAGAGTATACCCTTTCTGATTTTATCTTCGGGGTACAATTTGTGACCACCCAGTTCAATAAGGTGTGGTTTCCCATCTTTGTGTTAGAGCGAGTAGGATCACCTTTCAATTAAACCAGATCTGAATCAGCCAGGACAGCAGATAGTTTGGAAGAGTTAGTATATAGCCAATCAACATAAAATCACCTCCAAGAATGAGGTCATGCCATGGAAGATTAGCAAGGGAGGATATGAAAGAAATGATGGCCTCCAATTGTTTGGCTGTTATCCTGGGAACAATGGAATTGCTACTGGTGGGGTGGTGACTGCTAGTTATCTGCCTTAAGTGTAAGTGGCAGCTCAAAGCAGCAGCGCATGACAGTGGTGAAATATTTGACACATACTTTTTGATTTTAAATTGCCGTATATCTCCTGACTTGTATGATACCCTTGTTTCCCCATTTTGAGTCTGCTTTAGTACTTTTCTTCACATTTGAAATAATAAAAGGAGCTCTTAAATATGCCTTGGACCAGGTTTTGTCAGTATTTTCAGCTGTTTTTGTACACCTATGGTTTCATAAGGTCAAGAAGCATTGTCTGCTACATGCCAGTTCACTAAAGTCACATGCAAAATTATCTTAAAGAAGGGGTGTTCAAAACAACAGAAAATACTGGGAAAACCTGGTTTAAGCCATATTTTATTTTAGCCTTTGGTAACTGGATATGGCCCACTAGGCACAAGTGCTTATTTTCAGTGGTGGCCTGGGAGCACTGGGGAGGTTAGGTGATTTGCTTAGAGTCACACAGTATGCAAGTGGAGGTTGTAGGGATCAGTTCCAGGACTGCTGGATCAGGTGCACCAATCTCATTCACAGCTCGTTACTCTAACCTCTAGGCTATACTGCCAGCCCCCTATTTAAAAAAGCACTTCATTTATTTTTTTTTAACTGCCAAAGAAAGTGGAAAAGCAGGCTCAAAATGGTGAAGGATGGATGCCATACAAGTCAAGAGAAAAGGGCAATCTAAAATGGAATAATAAAGTATAGACTAAAAATGTCATTGCTGTCATGCACTGCTGCTTTAGCTTCCATGCTTAACTTCTGAAAGCTGTGTAGAGATGCTGTCAGGAGGGGCCAGTAGAATGCTAAGGCATTTAAGGGACACTGTCAACCCCTCTTAGGCCTCAAAGTCTACCTAGTTTAAAAAAACACACGTTATTATTCTTAGCAGTCTGTAGAGACTGCTGATGTAGCTGGAAGTTTGATTTCTGATTCCGTTTCTCTTTTAAAAAGTGAAAAACAGGCTGTCTGCCATACTGGTGTTACCACACAAAAACATGTTTGTTTACGTTCCTTGATCAACTCCAGCTGCATCATTCCTGGACATGGGATTGCCCATCACAGTCCTGCCCCTCATGATGCATTGAGAGGGGGCAGAGGCTATTATATCACTAGTGGCTGCACTGTTTGGGGGGGCCTCTTATTGCTCTGGGAAGAATGTAGTATGAGTAGCACAAGGATCTGAAACAAAACAAGGCTGGATACAACTATACCATTAGCATGCGCTTTAGTTCTAACAATACATTCACTAAAAATACCACCAACAGCTTAATCTGGTTCAAGGTCAGCGGGCATTCATCTGTATCCCCTCCCGGTCATGCCTGAAAATAGGCAGGATTTGTTTAGTGCACTTACCCGTCCACACAAACTAAATACAAATAAATAAAATAAAAATAAAGAAGTCAGATGAAACAACCAGTAACATCTGCGAATTTTGAGAAGGTAAGCAATCATAACGTGAGTTTCAAACTAGAAATATGATGGGGGTTGGGGAAACAAAGGTTGACAGTGTCCTTTAAAAAGAAGGGTGACCAGGAGACCAGAGGACATATTGCTGCCACTTTACAAAGCCCTAGTCAGACCTCACCAGGAGTAGAGCATGATGTTTTGGTCTCGTTAATATGAGAAGGACATTGGGGCGGTCAAGGGGGTGCAGCACAGGACCACCATAATGACCAGTAGTGTGGGGCCAAAACTATTAGGAGAAGCTGGAGGCCATTAACATGTTCAATCACAGCGAAAAGAAAGGCACCATACCAGCTTAAAACAAAGGACTGATCTATTGACTCACAACCTCAGAGCCAAGAACAGACATCTTCATACTATGCTCTAGTGTCTGAAGGCCATAAATACAAGAGCTGATGGCAGTTCAAAAGGTGCGTGCGTAAAAGTGCAGTCTGTTGGGAGAGCAGGAAAGACCTTCTCAAACTCCTTCTCGGCTCCTAATGTTGTGAGAAATAAATCAATTCTTCATTTTTAAGCTGATGTGCTAGTGCCTTTCCTTTTTGTTGTAATTCAATCTTTTTTTTTTCACTTTTTATTTATATATTTTATGACACTACAATGCAATGCATAGACAGTCCTTGAGTCATGCCATACTATATGTAAAATCTTACAGATTTGATAAGCGGAGAAAGACATGGCTACTGTTGGTACAAGATAGGGGGAAAAACAGATACAACGTTTTCACACAGTATAATCAACACTCTGACCAGTACTGTCAATGCCTAGAAAAAATTAATCATTAATATTAACTTCCCCAGATTTCTGAACCGGCAGTCATGCCTTTGTTTGAGTTTCACTTTAATAACACCCAAGCTTTCCTTCTCAGTAAACTCCCCATCACACACCCCACAGAACTCAGAATTATAATCAAAGAGTTCAAACCCAGACCAGCTTGATAATAGATCAAAATATATTAGGTATACAACCAGACTAAATGTATTGTTAAGTTTCAGATTCTAATAACCATAAATGTCTCCACCAAACGCACAGATGTCCAGTAGAGCAATAGCCCTTATGTAAGTCTTAGTGAGCTGAAATGGGGAAGAAGAAACTCACAGTCTCGTTTCAAGTATCATCGTCCTCAGATTCATTTGAGGAATCCCCATCTCTTACAGCTCATTCGGCATCCAACTTCTCCAGCAATTTTACTGCCTCCTTGGGGTCGGTGTATACATACACTCGCCAACCCACTACCACCTGTAAGCGGGCAGGCATGAGCATACTGGTTGGGATATCCAAGTCCCTCAATCTGCGTTGAATCGGGTCGAAACTCTTCTGCTTCATACGGGTAGCATAAGAAAGATCTGGAAAGATCATCACTCTGGTGCCATCCATCTTGATCCCCTTCTTTGTGCGGGCCACAAAGAGTATTTTGTCCCGAAACACCGAGGAGGCGGCTTGGAGCATAACAGTTCTGGCGCCTCCCATCTGACCAGTGGCTCTACAGAGATTAATTCGGTAAGCTCGAACAAGAGAATCTCTTAAATGTAGATCAAATGTCTTTTCTAGCCAGGTTATAAGGAAAGCCAAGAGGTCATCCCCTTCTATCCCCTCTGAAAGGCCCAATATGCGTACATTCGCGGCCCTAGACTGGTTTTCTAAGTCCTCCAGTTGTGATTTCAGCAGCGCCTGCTCATTTACACAAGTTGCCACCGTAGCCTGGGCCCGTTCGGGAGGTTTTCACCGCTGTCTGAGTGGCCTCAACCAGACCATCCATCTTCTGTTCCACTTGCAGCATCCTATCGTGATGAGTCCATTTTCTTGTCAAGCTGTTGTACCGTCTTTGTAACATTTAGGACAGCTGATTGCAAAGATTCTAGAGTGGCTGGCAGGGAAACATCTCCTTTCAGATCCTCCTGGGTCTGGCCTGCAGAATGAGAAGCGCTTTAGACGTTGCGTCACGCGGTGTAAAAAAAATAGCTTTCGGGTCATTATTCTTCTTCCCCATCTCTGATTGAAGTCAACAACCAAATATAGATTTTGCTTTAGTCAAAATACGTGGAATAAGTTTACAAAATTATAATTTATGTTGTTTCAGGGTGCTTTCTAGGGAGCTCACCAGAGTGCGTCCGCATCGGCGACAGCTAGCCATGCCCCCACCGTAATTTAATCTTTGTGGCATGGCTGGGGATGGAGCTGCTTTTTTTTTGCTGTTGCCTTAGCATGTTTAACCTGGAGAAAAGGGTGTTGGGGGGGAACATAATCTCAGTCTTTTGCATAGCCAAGGTTATCAGCAAGCTTTAACAGGCAGAAATGTTGAATCTGGTGTCCTGCCGCAAGACTGGTGTACACACCCTGCAGCTCAGGGGTGGTAAATTTTGGAGTAATGCTAGGAGGCACTTTTCACCCAGAGAGTGGTAAATCTATGCACCGGTCTACCAGTGAAGATACTGGACCCAAAAACATTATAGAATGACTTTTAAAGTAAGCCAGGACACGTTTCTGTTTACTGAGGGAATCAGTGGGTGGTTACCAGGAAAAAATAGTCTGCACTCAAAACAGGCATATAGTATAGCAGACTGAGGATGTGGGGCTCAATTCTCAAAGGCTGACGGAGGGCTTGCACAAGTCCTGTGTCAAACCCAGCACTGCGCTGAACACATTGCCGCACCATGCGCCCAATTCAGAAAGGTAGCATGCATTCATGACACTTTACCTCCTTTACGGCAGCTTGTGCCACATATTTGGCACAAACCCTGTAAAAAGTTACCATGATTGCCACAAAGTTAGACCAGCAAAAAACTGGTCTAGCTCACGGCATGTGGCGCACGAGATCAAGAATCCCGATTGCTGGCCAGGGAATGCCATAAGCCCCATGCGCCATCTGTTGGATGCACCTGGGGCGGTGGCATTCCTACACATCTGAGAATCAAGCTCTTGAACTCACTTATGCCTCCTTTATTTTCTGTGCAAGCCCAGACAAATGTGCAGATCCAAACCAAACATGATCAAGGCCCCCACAACCAAACACATGATGTGTTTCATGCCCTAAGATGGAAATTTGTGAAAGGCTGGTGTGCTGGTTCCGGTTACTGGCACCGTTTCTCCTGATGACTGTTCTGTTATCTGAGCTGGACAATGGTTCTCTGACATGTGAGTCCTTTCTCTGTCTTTAGAATCACCAGCTTCCCTTGTAGCAGAGTGGATAGGGAAGCTCCTTCAGTTGGTACATTCAGTGGTGCAAGTGGTAGACAAGTAGTACAGGAACTCACGCACTGGCAAATATGAGATGCAGAATGAAGATCCTCAATCTGAAGGATAGCTGTGTCAAGACAACACATCTATTTGTTTAGACACTAGTAGATTCAGTTAGAGATACTGAAGTATTTCTAGGAAAATAGAATTGTTGTACAAGTCAAATGCTGTTATGGAAACCCTGATTTCAGATCACAGGCCCATAAACTGTCATTATGATGCTGGTTTCCAGTTCTAGTGCCAGTGGGAAGAAGTACAGGAACTCTGTTCTTGCTGCAAAAAAGATACAGGAACTGAGTTCCTGTGCGTTCCTGTTCACTTTCATCGCTGGGTACATTTACACAACATACTTGTTTCATTCCTGTTTATGAACTGGAGTGGGGGGTGGACATGATGGATTTTGAGTCCCATCCAACCTTAAATTACTATGTTACTGTGTAGCTCATCATCTAGGGAATACGTAGGAGCAGCAGATGAGTTATAAGGGGTAAAGATAAGGGACTTATAAGGGATACAGATCCTGCTTTCATGTAATTAACCTGAGCAATAAAGGAATGGCTTAAAATTCTAATTATTTTACCACGTTGGTAACTGGATGCTGCCGATCCCAGCAGTGAGGATTTCTTTTATTGATTTTATAATTTTTGGCCAGAAAAGACACACTAAACCAAGCCTTGTTTCCAGGTGCATCCTCAAAGCATAGGGAAGTTAAGTGACTTGCTCAGGGTCACACAGTATGCATGTGTTGGCTGTGGGTGCCTTGCAGCTCTGTGCTCTTATTTATTTATTTATTAGCTTTTGGTGACCAGGTAAGCACATTAGGCAATAACCCTGCCTATTTTCAAGCATGACCTGGGAGAGTACAATATACAGGCATACAAACAAACACAGTTCAGATACAAAACAGTTCTTAAAGGCTTACAATAGGCCCAGGAGAGTACAGGCATACAAACAATCACAGCTCAACTACTAAAGCAGTCCTAAAATGCTTACAACAGTTACCCCCACAGGGAGAGTCATGGAGTTACACAGTGCTAGTAGTAGCCATCCTTGCAGGGATGAACAGGCTTACAATAGTTACCCCCACAGGGACAGTCAGGGAGTTACACAGTGCAAGTAGTAGCCATCCTCGCAGGGATGAACAGGCTTACAACAGTTACCCCCGCAGGAGAGTCAGGGAGTTACACAGTGCAAGTAGTAGCCATCCTCGCAGGGATGAACAGGCTTACAACAGTTACCCCTACAGGGAGAGTCAGGGAGTTACACAGTGCAAGTAGTAGCCATTCTCACTGGGATGAATAGGACATGTGACAATCCAGGTAATACAATCAAGTTTAGGAAAACCAAGTAGGGCTAGGCATGGAAAAGCAGGAACAAGAGGTCCAGGGGAGATTAGATACAGACACAGGAATCAAGTGCATGAAGGTAGGAGAAAAGTGCAGTCTTGTAAGAGGAGTGAGATAAGGAGCTCTTTAAACTGGCAGGTAGGGAGTTCCAGAATTTGGGGGCAAAATGGGAGAATGCTTGCTCCTCCATTTTTGTCGAGCAGTGCGGGACAATGAACAGAGGAGAGTTAGAGGACCTCAGAGTGCAGGAGTGAAGCACAGGGGTAAGCATAGCCCCAAGACAGTCAGGGTGGGGGGGTCTGGTCATGGAATCAATTAAACAACTCAGAGAAAAGGAGCGTAGGGATTTGGGGAGACAGACAATGCAGGGTAGAGTATAGGAGGCAACGGTGAGTAAGATGGGGCCGATAGGGCAAATCTACAGATGTTGTATGTGGCATCCCATTTATGAAGAATACTAGCACTGGTGTGGGAAAGAGTAGGGAGGGTGTACTGTAGCCTAGGGAACAGTACGCCTCTAGCCACAGAGATTCTGGCAGCAGGGGTTAGGGAGTGATACACACGGTAGGCAGCTCCTATCTTAATGTTAACGGATCTACATACCTCGTTTATGTGAGAGGAGAAATTGAGTACAGGACCCAGTGTCACTCCAAGGTATTTGAAGGAGTCAGTGGACATGACTATGGACCCATCACAGCTAAGCACATGAAGCTTAGGAGACTCGTCATGGACTTTTTTAGAGGACCCGAAAAGCTTGGCCCGAGTCTTCGGTAGATTTAGTGTTAGTGAGTTAGAGGAGAGCCAGAGTTGAATCTGTTGGAATGCCGAGGTCAGGTGAGCATTAAGGTCAGAGATAGAATGAAAGACAATATAGAGCACCAGGTCGTCGACATACATGATGTAACGACAGTGGGGAAAGGAAGTAGAAGTGTCATTAATAAAGATGGAGAAGAGCAACGTCCTAGAATGAACCCTTGTGGATGCTGCAGGAGATGGGAGCCGGAGATGAAAGATCTTTACAGAAACAGATGGATTGGGATTAGTTGGTGAGGTAGCTACTGAACCAGGATAAGGTGGATCCAGAGGCACCAAGTAAATGCAGTTTGTACAGGAGCAGTGAATGATTAACTAAGTCAAAGCTTTGGTGAGATCAATGAACAGAGCACCAGTAAGTAGGCCTTTGTCCATGTTGGACTTAACCTCACTGGTGAATAAGGTGAGGGCAGTAGTGGTGCTGTGCCCATCCCTGAAGCCATGTTGAACAGGGGACTGAAGATTGAAACTAAGTAAATGAGCAGAGATATGGTGTGAATAAGCTATCCAATATCTTGCCGAGGGTAGGCAGTAAAGCTATTGGCTGATAATTAGATAGGACTTTAGGGTCACATTTCTTGAACACCAGCCAATGTCACTGTGGAGGAGCAGACAGACTGATTAAACAGCCTAGTAATGGGGGCAGCTAGGAGACTGGCACCAAGTCTAAGGATCCTGGGTTCAACACCATCAGGCCTGGCACTGCCTTGTGCAGGAATGGACTGTAGTAACCCGAGAACCTCTAGCCGCGTGATATGGGAGAGCACCAGAGATGGAGGAGCATCAGGAGGAGCTGGAGGAGGGGGAAGGGGGCCACAAGATGCCGAAGGGGAGATATTAGGAACCTCAGAAAAAAGGGAGTTAAATGCATTTGCAATAGTGCAGGGGTTATTGCAAAGACTATCATTGATTAGCACATCTTTGGGAGCCAGCAGCTTGGCAGTCCCCAAGATCTCATTAATTTGGCTCCAATACCTCTTAGTTAAACACTATGCCGTACTGCCTTACCTTCCGGTGTTTGGATCCTCTCTTGCTAACCTTCCAAGGATTTTTGATGTTCTGCAATGTAACATTGCTTTAAAATACAAATAATGTTTACTAAATTAATTTTTTAAAAGTTTTATTTCCAGGGAAGATAGGTAGTAGTGTTTTAGAAGTTTTGTTTTCTGCAGTGATTGGGGGGGGGGGGGGTTGTATTTTGGCTCAGTGAATCTAACACCCAGATACCTTTACTTCCCAATGTGCTACCCGGACCCCAATTTCATATGTTTTCTGGCTCCTAAATTTGGAAAGCACAATTGATAGTAACTGTTCAAGCACTAAAAGGGGCATCAGTTTTAACATTTTTTAGAAAGTATTTACACAGTGCCTTTTCAACTCGAAGCCACTACTCAACTGACAAGGTCCCACGGGAAACAGTTATTGTTCAGTCTGCCATATTAATAACTAGCTAGCTAGCTAACACTAACTTCTTTTGTTAGTTAAGCAGTGCCTTTGATTTGAAGAGACAGCACCGTAAAATATGCATGACATGCAAGTTGGCCTGTCAGGGCTTCTATGTGATGTGCCCAACTCCTTTCAGGTGAAAGAAAAGGTGTGCAGCCCCCACTGTGCATGGTTCAACCTGGGCTGCATTCTTTCTGCAGTCATAATGTGGTCTTTGGAACAATCACACAGCAAAATACGACTGTGCATTGGACTTCATGTTTGGAAAGAATCGGCAGATAAGGACCCATGGCCCACCCAGTCTGCCCATTTGAGCTTGTAAGTTCAGTTTATGTTTTCCTAGAAGTATGTTGCCCCTTACCCCGACCTCCAGAATTCCTTTATGTCTATCCCATGCATTCTTAAATCCCGTGATTGTTTCAGCCCCCACCACTTCCTCTGGCAGGGTGTTCCACTTGTCCACCACCCATTCTGTGAAGAAATTCTTCCTCACGCTTCCTCTGAATCGTCCTCCTCCAACTTCATCCCATACCCTCTAGTCCTGGAACATCTTTTTCACTTAAAATAGTGTATTCCTGCACCCGTTCCTCCTGTAAGATACTTGTGTGTCTCTATCATATCCCTTTTCCCTCCTCTCCTCCAGGGAGTACACGTTCAGTTCCTTCAACCTGTCCTCATAGGACTTGTGATGCAATCCATGCACCATCTTTGTTGCCCCTCTGAACCTTCTCTACCTGTCTATGTCCTTACATAGGTAAGGTCTCCAGAACTGTACAGTGTACTCCAGATGGGGCCTCACTAGTGTCTTGTATAGTGGAATTATGACTCTCTTTTCCTGCTGGTGATGCCCTGCCTATGCATCCCAGCATCCTATTTGCTTTACCTGCTGCCTTGTCACTGTTTCCCTGCCTTGAGGTCATCAGAGATGATAACCCCAAGATCCCTTTCCTGCTTGGTGCATGCTATATCCTCAACCCCCATGTCTTCATGAATGTAAACATTTAAAAATGTTGGCCCATTGGTATCCAAAGCACATAAGGTGGAGTCCAATTTACACAACGGTATCCCTACAATGTGTGCAAAGCACCCACCGAGTTTGAAAGGAGTCTACCCAACAATAGCTGAGATGCATGGCATTTAAATGAAACAAACGTGTGAAGAGATGACTTTATGGGTACTTTATATGCCTCCACTGTGTTGCAGCAACAAAAAATACTCAAGGATATTGGTTTTCAAAATGATGATGTTTTATTCATAACATTAAAAATCAAAATAAGAACACTGCTCAAACATTTCTGAGTTACACAGAGTGAACACAACTTCTAACAGAAGGAAAATAATTAAACAATGACTTCTGTTTAAGGGACTGTAGAGTTACCAGAATTACATCTAGTTAATTAATGGTACAGTACTAACCTAATTAAATACATTTCATAATTAGTATTATTTTAAATAACATTTAACATCTCCTGCTGTCTTTGAAGTGATCACAGAAGAGTTCTGTCAAACCTCCATTCTAGCCCAGTTTACCCAGAGCTTCTTCCAGCACGTCTCATTGGCATGTTGTGATGCTTCGCTCCCGTGCTGCTGGGTGGGATGAAGGCCTTTTAAGATAAAACATACAAGCAGGACTGTCTGCATAGCATTCCAAGTGGCAGCAAACACCCGCTCAACTAAGAAGACAGCAGCCACATCTGTTATCCTAGTCAGTCCTTTGAAGCTGCGTCATCTGCTAATCAGTGAGAAAGGAGAGTTACTTGTAACTTGTGAAATTCTAGAGCAGTGTTTCTCAAATGTGGGCACAGTGGCTGCATGTGGCCACCAGAACAATTTTCTGTGGCCACAGACCTCTTTAGCGCTCCAGTCACAAAGGTAAATAGAATAGGCAATTTCTTACATTCAAAGAACAGGAGATTACATTTCCGGTGAAAATACAACAGGGACTTGATTTATTGAACAGTGTGTAAAGATGAATGTGTTATATCAAGGACATTGGTGTACAACAGGAGATTTGGAGTGAAACCAGTAAGGAGTGAGGCCACCAGTAAATTCTGATGGCCGCACCTTGAGGCCACCTAACTTTGTGGTTTGAGAACCACTGTTCTAACGTATCACCGCCATAGTGCTGTACAAGTTGATTTTACAGTTGCACCAGAAGAAATAGCGCCCTACAGGAACTATAGTACTTTGGGCATTGATGTTAAAGAGCCACTGACGGCTCTAGAACTTTAAAAAACATAATATTTAGACATAAAGCAGCTTATATTTCTCTTCAGCTCTGTATTTCTTATCCATATTATTTATTACTGAGGCCATATGCAAGGAAATAGGATAGATATTCCTTGACTGTTCATCAACTCCTATTGCTCCTTTCCAACCTGATGAAATAATACTCTGCTTGTGACATCACAGTGATTCCCAAAGCAACACACTGTGGACCCCATTTTCAAAAGGTTAACGTGGCACAAACTGAGTGTGCACCGTGCTATCCAGGAACAGCACCGGTCATCAGTGGTGTGGCCATATTCAAAGGCCATTTATGTGTAGCACACCCATTACAGTGCCGTGGTGCACAGTATTGTATTGCACATATGCAAATGAAGGATCTCTCATGCATACACAGTGCAGCATGATACTGATGTTTCAGAGTGTTTAACATCTGCAAGCACAGCGCAGTTTAATGTTTCTGAAACCCAGCCCTTAACAGTGCACAGAGGGGGTGAGTAACCCACATCACCTCCATGCACTGTCAAGGGCTGGGTGACCTGGTGGTCTAGATGTCCCTCCCATGCCCCGATCCCTGTCCAAATACAAAACAGAAAATCCGGGTGGTCTAGCATTTCCTCCCCAGCTCAATCCCCATCAGTATAACAAAACAGAAACCCTGGTGGTCTAGGGTCTCCTTCCTAACCCCTGACCTGCTGTATCATATAAAACCCTGTCTCCTAGTGGTCTAGTGGGACCCCACCCCAGCATGTAGTGTTCTCACTACTCTCCTCCCTGTCACAACACTAAGAGCTCAGAGTAGCAGTTGCTTCGCTCACCACCATGGTTGGTTGCAGACTTAGCCTCCTGGTGCATGCATTGACTTGGTAGTACACACATCAGGAGAGCCTGGGCCCATGGCTGGCCATAGTGGTGAGCAGAGGGCTGTGCCAGATGCCGCTCTCAGGAATGTGACGGGGGAGGGGTGGTGGGGCACTACCTTCCAGGGTGGGTGGGGTCTACTAGACCACCAGGGACAGGGTTTTGTATGATACGGGCAGGTTGGGGTTAGGGAGGGGAGACCCTAGACCAACAGGGTTTTCTTTTTTATATGGACGGGATCAGGGCATGGGAGCGACAGCTGACCACCAGGGTTTTCTACTTTATACAGATGGAGATTGGGGCACAGGAGGGACTGCTAGACCACTAGGGATTTTATTTTCTATACAGATGGGGATCGGGCATGGGAGGGGGACCTGCACCAGTACACTTGGTCACAGTAGGGGCATGCAGATAAGCCCATAATGGGCATGCAATGGGCTGCTAGTGCCGTGCATGCCCAATGGCTCATCTGCATGTTTGGACTGAAGATCACCCATGGGACCATGGCGCTAACCACTGTGTGCCGTGCTTTACCCCTATGGACCATCTTCGGCCCGGTGCTCAGGTAGTGCAGCACACAGCATGGCGACCGCTGGCTGTGCGCCATGCTACCATGGACCGATATACAAACAGATAGTGCAGTCAGTTCGGATCATACTATCTGACTAAATATGGCGCCAGAGCCATCTGGCCCAATTTTTTCAATCAGCCCTCCCGTGTGTGCATGTAGTCAGCTGCCTCCGAATATAGGGCCCCGTGATGTCACAACAGAGCATTATAACTTCAAATAGGGAATAAGCTATAGAGACAGTTGAACTCTGATGGATAAAGATCTTGTTTTTGTGGGAATTTCTTCTGTAATTAATAACGCAGAAGAAATAGCTATAGAAGATACATGAAATACTAGCTGAATTATGTCTAAATATCATGTTTTCTAAAGTTTTTCCAAAGGCGTCAGCTGCTGTTTAAAACATTGGTTTATGCCAGCAGCAAAAAATGCCACTGCCTGTTTTTGATTCAGTAAGGGAGCATCTCGTCTTCCTTACTGAATCCGGCTACTGTATTCTAAACATAACTTTGGTAAATGATTCTAATTTTACCTGTATTTTGTGGCTTTGAAAAAAATAGTTATCTGGCTAACTTTTGCTATCCCCAGGCCAACTGCAATAGTAACAGGCAACTCAAGCCTTTGTTTCTCCTTCCACTCCCACATTGCACTGAAGGCCAGTCAGTGTTGTCACAGACAAGGCCCAAGCACTCAGTTTGAAGGGGAACAGTCAGCAACAACAGCCCCACACCCAGGTGCAGGGCTGTTCCCAATTTGCACTATGTGTGCAAAAACATTTTGGTTTACTTACTGTTAACTGTTTTATAGCATTTTGTATCAGACTAATTTTGCTTAGTTCTAGGCTGACATTTTCTGTTACTACAAATCCCAGAATCCCTTGCAGCTGACATCAGAGCAGTAGGCGGCAACAGTGGGATTCAGTAGTGCATTAGAGTTTAAATAAGCTGTGATCTTTTGTTTGCTGGTCCCACTATCCTCCCTGGGTAAATTCATAGAGGACTGTACCTAGCCCTTGGAGAAAAGCAGACCCAGAAAACATCTGATTGGAGATTATGAAAGCGCCTAACATGCACTGTAGGGTATTGAATCCCCACTGCTGCCTACTGCTCTTACGCCAGCTGCAGGAGATTCTGGATTTGTAGTAACAGAAGATATCAACCTAGAACTAAGCAAAATTAGTCCATTACAAAATGATTTTGTAGGCATTAAAGTGCACACTGAGACCAGACCCACACTTGAGTGTGGGGGTCTTCTGTGCTAACTGTTGCCTCTTTAAGTGTAGATCCTTGACAGACACCCTCCTGCCACAGGTGTAGAGTTTAAAAGTTTCTTACCCAACATCTACATAGTAACCACACAGACCATTCAGACTGTCTACCACCCCTACTACTCAGTAGTTTTATCTGTCTGCTCCAGAGTTGATGGAATTCCACTGGGAAAATTTGAAGAGACTGGCAATTCTGCTTCTGAAATGCTTTCAGAATTTCTTTAATAACGTCATAGAATTCCAAAAAGTATTTCTATGTAAATGTGGAAACATATTCTGCGGATTACATAATCAGGAACAGAAAATGAATCCACAGTTTACATAAACTGTTTAATGCTATTCCGTGGTTTAAATTTCAGATTACTAATACACAGTAAAAAAAAATTCCTCTTTCCGAATTTCGGAATTCCACTTCCAATGGAATTCTAGTCTTCTCTCCTTTCTGTCACGCATCTATTGTCTGCAAAGTTGGTGAAGAAAATGTGTCATCAACAGTAGATATTAAAAAAATTGTTCAAAAGAATAATGATACATTCAAGAAGATAAAATAAATAATGATACAAAGTCAAATAAAAACAGAAAAAAAGTGAGGATGCTAAGCAAGAAAAAGGCAACGTCCCTAGAAGGTCCACTGTGCTCTGGATGACGGGATGAAAAAGAACAGAGGCAGTTGGGTTTACACTGTATCATATATGAGATACTGTCACGTGTGCAACAACATCATATGTTGGCATGGCTGGGCTCAAAGTTCTTTGGCTTCTGTGGGGCACTGTTCTGCTAGCACTAAGTCCAAAGAGCTGAACACCTTAGAGGGGGAATTACCTTGTAGGCAATCAGCCTTCCAACCTGCTACAATATACAACACAAACCTAGCTACAGTACTTTGCTTTTGTGGTGCAATTTGCAGCCTGCATTTAAAAAGAAACAAAATGACCTCCTTTCTTCAGCTCAGGTTCTTCTGGCATAATAAGCATAACGCGTAGAGCTTTAAGTACACATTTTCCTGGCCTTCTGGACACCTCAGTCAGTGTGTCTGATTTACACAGTGGTGGGAAGTACCATTTTAGAACTGTATGATGTAGTTCATGTCCCTCTCAATCAGAGAGTTCAGTACTAGAACACATCTTGTGACAACAAAGTAAGAGTTTAACAAGGGACATGAACTACATCATTAGAGTTCTAAAATGGTCCTCACCACCACAGTGTAAAACAGAAACACCCACTGAATTCACTAAAAGACCATTAAAGATGAACAGTAACAGAACTGGAAGCAGCATTTAAAACACAGCTTCTTCTACGGAAAATGACTTACAGATTCAGCAGAGTTCTCCTTTAAGCACAAATTTAGGTGACTCAGTATTACTTAAACCTCAGTAACATGCTGTCCTGCAGCTACTCAAAAGGCAAATTTCTACTCGGTGCGCCATGGTCTGTGGCACTTGTGGGGGCTGCTGTATCCTCTCCATCAGCAGCAGAAATTACTGAGCTACACTGGTACCATCAACTCAGTCTGGCAATAATAATTCATGTGTTTGTTACAGCATCGCTAAGACTACTGGGGAGTGCTCTATGTGGAATCACCTGGAGTCACTCTAATCTGATGCCTGCAGCAGCTGCAGAATGCAGTTACCAGTGTTTCAGCATTCTGGGCTATTGGACCACTTCTCTCCTGTGCTCTACTCTTTGCTCTGGCTACCCGCCAGAAGGGTGAATGACTTCAAGGTCTTTATCTTGACCTACAAAGCACTGCATAGTTTCAGCCCACTGTGTGTCCTCAAGCTCCTGGCTCTACATGTTCCCTCAGGTCCCTCAGGGAACAACCACTACTATTGTCCCGATAGGGCAAAATCAGCTGGAAATCATGCTTCTGCACCACCAGTGATAAGGTACACTCACCCAGAGTATCTGCAAGCCCACCTCATACCTTTAAAAATGTATTTTTCTAAACAAAGCTTTTATGGATATGTGTTGAATGTAGCAATATAATGGGTAATAGAAACAAATGGGAAAGGGAAATTGTTTAACCAGGAAAGGCACACTAAACTGAGCTTGTTTCCAGGTGAGACCTGGGAGCACAAGGAAGCTGGGTGAATTTCTATGAGTCGACAGTATGCAAGTGGGGGCTGATGAGATTCAAACCTTGGTTGTCTTTAACCACTATGCTATACTGCTTCCTGTAATAGAAGCAAAGGCATATGATTGGTTAAATATGATCACAAGACAGTGTATTATTCCAGCACAGCAATACCGGCAAAAAATGTTTAACTTTCTAAGTCTTATTACGCTGTTCCAAAATGAAAAATCTATGAAGTAATTTTGTTATCACAATAAAGCACTCCAGGGTGCATGTAATTTATACAGTAACAACTGAGAATCAGTCATTTCTGAGTGATTAATGACCAGTTGGGGGGGGATGGGTGGCCCAAGGTACTGTTTGTTAATCTAAGGAAATGACCACCTTCGAGGCTATTATTGCTATTGTAAGTTTAATTGTAATAACTTTTCACAGATTTTTAACTTACTTTTGTCATTTGAGCAGTGTCATGTGAGCAGTGCAGCACAAGTATGTCTTGCATTTAAGCTGCTGTGTGTCACACAGTGTCAGTTGGTAGCTAGACTGGTCATTTGTGAGACAAGAATGACCAATCTAGTAGCCAACCATAAGCCTCGCTAGGAGGGAGGGGAAATTATTTAACCAGGAAAGGCACACTAAGCTAGAGCTTGTTTCCAGGTGCGACCTGGGAGCACAAGGAAGTTAAGTGACTTGCTCAGGGTCACACAGTATGCAAGTGGGGGCCGTTGGGAGGCTCATGAATATTTAATCAGATGCAAAATATGGGATAAGGGCACTTCTTGGGTGTGTTTCCGAGGTGTGTGTTTATCCCAGAATAATGCACACCATCATGCCCTATTCCTTTAATGCTACTGCTCTGTATCATAGTGATGTCCTTTTTATGCAGAACTCTGATGGATAAGCATGTGGCAAATACAATCTCCCTTGCCCTATTATTTTCTTTTAGGGCAGGGGCATTTAACAAGGGTGGATGCAGGCCACTTTGAGCTATTTCCACATCCTGGTCCAAAATCTACATATCCATTTAATTTTGTTTTGATAACTGTTTGGAAGCCTGTGAAGTCCTCCCCCATCAACAAAAAAACATTTAAATTAAAGAGCTGCAAGGCCAAAAAATTATTTATTTTGAGAAATGGCTTGCCCAGAGTTTGATAGCCATCGCAACTGGCCACTGAGGCCACAACCACTTTTACACATGTAAGAGTGGTCTCATGCACATTCTTAGGGTAGAAGGACCATAAATCAAAGGTGGGCAGTTCTGATACCCTAAGAATGTGAGACCACTCTTACAACCATACGAGTGGTCTCGGAGGATGCAGTACATTATTATTGATAAAGGTCAATCAATAATATAATAAGAATTTTAAAATAGTCTTAGGCACATGGCCATTTCCAGGGCACCTCTGTGTGAGACACTCTTTACAGAATAAGGATGTCTCACATGCTGGGCAAAAGAAGCACTTCAGTTGGTCAGGAGCCTTCCCAAGATCTATAAATATAATAAAAACAAGCATTTGTCAATGCCGAATGTTTGCTTGCTGGCATTGGCAGTGGTAGTGTAGAAGTTACAGAGCTGCGTAATAGGAATGGCAGTGAAGTATTGAACTGAAGCCAACCCCACCACCACCTGCAGGAGTGACAGGCATTAGGGTGTGCGTTTGGGTCAATCTGGCATATCAGCCACGCATTTCACCACCCACTCTGCAGAGACTGACAAGTGTCACGTGTTCTTGGGGTCTTTGGCCTCTTATGCGACCCATTTCATTAGAATACGTGAGATGGAGTGCGATATAGGAGAATGGGGTGAAGTCTGGGGTCAAGAGTCCAAGGCATACACCGATGCCTCTCAGTGACTGCAGGGTGTGGAATGGTATGAGCATCACAGGCAAGAATCCCAAGTCACACCCTGATTCCTGTCATTCTCTATAGGGTTGGGCGATTTAGTTGAAAAGCCCAATACCTCAGGCATTCGTTGGTATTTTAACTCCAAATTTTCAACATGTTTGTTTTGTGACCCCACCTCATGAACAGGGGGAATATCAGTTTGGTAGCCAAAAGCTGCTTATGCACAGTGACTACGGCATTTAGCACCACAGGTGCAAAATATTCTAACAGGATGTAAAAATGACAGCTGTACTCTTTCATGGGGAGGTATAAAAATGGCTATGTTGCAAATGTGTAGTAAAAATATTTAAAAAAATGGTGAAGTCACGAGCGCACATAGAAACTGTGCAACGCACACCCGTTATATAATTAGGTTGGGGATTTTTTATAGCAGATTGTCAACTCAGGCATTTTGGTGCCTCTAATCATGAACAGTGTCACTGTGATTTTCTTTATCTGTGCCGAACAATGATTTCCCACAGCGACCACGCATCTCTGCACTGAAAGTGTGAAAACACACTTGACCATGTTTGAAAAATGGCAGCTGTACTGTTCATAAGGAAGTGCTGAAAAATGCCACTAGTGAAAATCTGGACTGAAAATATTACAAAGTCATGAACTAACGAGATGCGTGGAAACTGCACAATGCTCACTGCACTACAGTCATGTTATGGACTTTTGTCACCAAATTTCAACATAGCCATTTTAAGACCTCTGCTCATGAACAGTGTAACTGTGATTTTCTTAATCTGTCCTAAACATTGCTTTCGCAGCACCAACAGCACCATCGCAGCTATTAGGGCGGAAACACGTTTTGGGCAGGATGTGAAAAATGACAGCTGTACTGCTCATAAGGAGGTGTGGAAAAATGGCAATGTTGAAATCTGGAGGAAATATTGAAAATTCGCAAACCTACGGTATGGAACTGTGCAACGATACCGTCAAAACAGTCATTTTAGGAATTTGTCACCAAATTTTCAACATTGCCATTTTAAGATCTCTGCTCATGAACAGTGACACTGTGATTTTCTTAATGTGTCCCATACACTGAGTTCGCACAACGACTGCGCCATTGTGCGCTACATGGGCGGAAACACGTTTTGGGTGAGATGTGAAAAATGACAGCTGTACTATTCATAAGAAGGTGTGGAAAAATGGCAATGTTGAAAATTTGGAGTGTAAATATTGAAAATTCGCAAACCTATGAGCGTGCGTAGGAACTGCGCAATGCACGCTCGTAAAACAGTCATTTTTAGGATTATTTTCACCAAATTTTCAACATAGCCATTTCAAGATCTCTGCTCATGAACAGTGTCACTGTGATTTTCTTAATTTGCCCCGTACATTGATTTCAAGATACTGACTGCGCCATTCTGCGCTACGGGCGGAAACACATTTGGGTGAGATGTGAAAATGACAGCTGTACTACTCATAAGAAGGTGTGGTGAAATGGCAATGTTGAAAATCTGGAGGAAAATATTGAAATTCGCTGAACTTACGAGCCTGCGTAGGAACTGCTTAGCACGCTCGTTAAACAGTCATTTTGGAATTTTGGCACCAATTTTAAACATGGGGTTTGGTCCCCTTCTCATGAATGATGTCACTGTCATGGTGGTATTCAGGCCGACGGGTGATTTCGCAGTCACCGCGCGAAATCACCCTTCAGGCCCGGCTAACGCCATGACAGTGACATCTTCCCATGAGAAGGGGTCCCAAAACCCATGTTGAAAATTTTGCAAAATTCCCAAAATGGCTGAGATATGCACAAAGTTGAAACCGCCTATCTAGCCCATTATACAGTTTACCGCATTTCTCAGTTCACGGTCGGCTTTGAAGAGTGCAGACGTGTTCCAGGTCCACCAAGATCGCTGCGCGAGTCCGGAGGTAGGTATGGGGTGGGGGTGTGGGGAGGCTGGGTGCGCAGTGGGTGGGTGCGGGTTGTGGGAGGGGGTCGGAGACGCATGCTGGACCGCTTTTTCTTACAGGTTAAAAAAAGCGTTTGGATGATTTGCCACGCTGGGGTGGGCTCCCAGCGTGGCACAAGGACTTTGGAGAGTCAGCCAACGGGGGATTGGGCACCCCGCTGGCAAAAAAAAGAGGATTGTTTACACGCTGGGTGGCCTCCAGCGGCACAATGACTTTGGGGAGAGGGGCGCGCTCAGCCACGGGATTGGGCACCCCAGTCGGCAACATGACGGATTGCCATGCTGGGGTGGGCTCCCAACGTGGCATCAACTATTGGGAGGAGGGAGGAGACAGGCGCCCAGTTCAGCCGACGGGGATTGGGCACCCGTCGGCTATACACTGCGTGCAGGGCGCTGCACGCCTGCAGGCTGGGAGCCGTGAGCAGCTTCTTATTGCTGCTCACCAAGCGTAGCTTCCCTTCAACTGTATGCCACTGCATTTTGAGCGTGTTACAGACAGCTCCAAAATGCATTGGCTTACAGGGGCCGCGCCTGCAAGCACACTGCCTGAATTGGAGGAGGAGGTGACACACCTCCGAAATCTCCGATGATGGCACTATGTTTCTTGCACATGCGTGCAAGCAAACATAAAAATGATGCTACCCCAGCACATACTGACATGTTGTATACTGCTGGTTTTTGGCTTCATACTGTATCTCTTAATGAGTGCTCAATGAACACCAATCTCATCATCACCATTATATGGAATAACTGGTGTCGACAATGTAAGCCTATGGGAGAACAGCACTTTTCCATAATTCCTCTACTGCTTAAAGAGCCCCTGACATTTTTGGAAAACTTTTGAAAATGTGAAAATAACAACACAACATAAGGTCAGGAGGAACTTTAGATCCATTATGTCCAATCCCGTAAGATTTAAACACAATTCCTTTTTGTATTCACATGAGGCTTTGTACAAAGGGCACAATTTATGCATGATTCGCACATAAATTGGCTGTATGCCACCCTTCCCTGAACAAGTGCAGAGTGGATGGATTCACGATTGCAAGTACCCACAGGGCACCTGTCACGGCCCCACCCCTGGTGCGCAGCTGGATTGGGGCTGCATGGGGTGGAGTGCGGGACGAGATGGGCATCCATTCAGATGACTGTCCTGGGTCCAAGAGTGGATCCCTGTGCAGCGGGTGTGGGAGTGTGGGAAGGTGCAGCGGCACTCGCCTAAGTGGCTGCCCCAAGCCCACCTTGGCAGCCCAGTGGGCTGGGGCAGCAGTGTGCAGGGGGATCCCGTTGCTGCCATGGCCTGCAGGTAACCACCGGAGGGCACGTAGATACATATGGGGTCCCTTGTGGTGTAGCATTTTCCATCCCACACCACACCTAATGAACAGCTGAGTGCAGGCATGCCCTGGCACACCCCAGACCACCTGTGTCACATAGCTGCTCAGGCGACCAGTGGATCCAGTGCACAACTGGCTGGTACTCTGACAGTGAATGCCTCAGGGGTCAGCTGGTCTCCCCTCTTGTGACATTCCTGCGTATAGGGCTGCCTACATACCTCAGATATATGGCGTGTAGGCAATCTGTGCTTTGTGCACAAACCTCCAAGGTGCCTGAATTTGTTTCTGATTTTTTTCTTATCGTGTCGGACAACTACCTGAAAACAGGATCACTGTCACTCGGTTAATACAGGATATCTTAAAGCAATGAGGCAAGGGTTACTCAGCAACTTTGTGCTGAGGTTCTTTGTGTTTTAGATTACTTTCCTGTTTTGGGCTCCACCAAGACCCAAACCAGAAAGATCAAAATATATGAGAGACTCATCTTTTCCCAGGGCTGTTATAGATGAGGCACATTGATGATTCCTATGTAGGATACAACATGTTCCTGTGTCTTCTGTTTTCGGCCTTCGCAGAGTATGTGACAGGCTATCTGGCACTGTACACTCTTGCTTAAAGTGGTACAGTGTAAACTCTTGCATACTTCCCATGATGTTTTGCATTATGGGGATATGTGCAATCAATGTTACATTTTCATGGTATCATAAGGTTGGCTGGGAGTATAGCCTAGGGCTGGCAGTATAGCCTAGAGGTTAGAGTAACGAGCTGTGAACGAGCTTGGTACATCCAGCAGACCAGACCTGGGTTTGAGTCTCCCAACCTTCACTTGCATACTATGTGACACTGAGCAGGTCACTTAACCAACTAGTGCTCCAAGTCGCCCCCTGAAAACAAGGCGCTTGTGCCTAGTGGGCCTTACCCAGTTAGCAAAGACTTATAAAAAAAAAAAAAAAAGGGTTGGGAGGGACTTTAGGTCCATCATGTCCAGACCCCTACCACCTTTTTCATAAGATTTTTTTTTTTTTTTAGAATTGAATTACCCAAGACAGGCCAGCTGAACTGCAACATCTTGTTTTCTGCCCCCCCCCCAATTATCTATTTATGCTCTTTCTGCCTGGCTACCCCCTTCTGACTGACACCCCCCCCCAGTCTCATCACCTGGCTTCTCCAGAAGTTACCTTCCCTTCATCATCCTCTACCATAGGAGAGTGAGGGGCACCTGGTTATCAGTGCGGGGCCTACAAGGGTCAGTCTTCATCCTGTAGCTAGGGGTTTTCCACCTGGTTTTCACCCCGGGACCCCATGGATGTACAGTGGGCATGGTGGGCAAGCTCCGCCTCGAAGAAGATGCCCCAGATGTCTGGAACATGGGTTCCCTTCCCTCCATGTGATACTGCATTTGCTGTCTCCCAGCCGCCGCTGGGTGGCAGCCAATGACAAGTCATCCAACCCCAGGGAGGAGAGCTGTCCTTGGATGTTCACCTCCTTCTCCTGGCTGGCCTCAACAACCCACATCTGTTACTGAACCCAGGTCACCAGCGTGGCAGAGGGTAAGGCACATAACACTTAGCCTCCACACCACTGGGCCGGCTCAATATCTCATTTTCAGTGGGATCCTGCTTCTACCTATTTCTGCAGCTAGGTGGACTGAGAACTGGAAAGGTAAGTGACCTGCTCAGGGTCACGAGTAAGTTTTTGCCCTAACGGGTTTGAACCAACAACCTCCTGGCTCCCAATCCAGTGCTCTAACCACTAAGCCACACTGCCTCCATGAGTATGATTTTGTAATATGATCAATTTTTCCCATAGGGAAACAGCAGCATCCAAACCCTAAATGTCAATGATATAATATCATGATCTGTAATACCTTTGATCTGAGGCCACTTCGACAGTACTATGAGAGTGAACATTCTCAAAATTCCTTTGGTGGAATTTTTAAAGAGTCACGTCTATTTTTCGGACATGGCTGCTGAGTTCCATCCTGGGAGTTAGACCACGAAAAGTCAATCTAACTCTCGGGACGGAACTCCCCAGCTGTGTCCAAAAAACAGCCGTGATTCCCACAATCATGGCAGAAATCGCTGTAAACCACAGGCATCATTGGAAATCTGTACAAATATCTGTGAATAAGGCGCAGACATTTGGATGGATCTGTGTGGACACAACATGCATCCAGAATACGGATGCAGTGCGAACTCCCCCTTGTGTACACTGCAAGTTGACTTTTTCAGTAACCAGCTTTTACAGAACAAGCCAACTTTTACTCGAGACACAGGAAAATGTAAGTACACTTTTTTTTAAACACATCTACTTAATGGAATTACAGCCTTGCAATGCATAACTCCCTTCCTTTTATTTATATCTGATCTGGCAGCTTGTCTACATCTGAAATCATAATTCATAATCCTCTGTTTATGACACCATGATTATCTCCACGGCAACTGATTGTGATGTTCTCAACTGGGAATTTGTGATGTCACATCATAAGCATACAGCCAGAGCACATGGAGTCAACAGGACAGTGACTTTTGTTTCATGCAAATATCCTTAGTAATAAAGACATCAATTTGAGAATTACAGAATAAATATGAAATATAGGTTGTATTGTGCCTAAATTATTTTTTTTAAGTTTTCCCAATGACATCAAGGGCTCTTTAAATGTGCAATGTGAATTTTATAGTGATTTTTTCTGTAATGTTCAGTTTTAGTGGCACTGATGGAAATGCATGCATTTTCTAAAGAATACAGAGTGCAAAGCATGACATTAAACAGGTTAAGCACATTTAAAATCCTAATTAAATACATGTAACTGTTACAGAAATGCATAGCAAATGCACAAACCATAGAAATCTCCACATCAGTTACAGAAATCTTGTGATAAACATTACGTTACTGCAGAAATTACTGAAAGAAGGAGGTTTTCCCAGAGACTCACTGGCTTAAACAAGAATGCTTGCAAATGCAACAGTTACAGTGGTTACTCTCATATACTGCCAAGTCCCAGCAAATTCTCTGTATTAAAATGTTTGTCAGATTCAGCTGCCTATCACGTCTGTAAACTCCACCCACAACAAATGTGTAATACTAAGGCATTAGAGATTATTTTCCTTTTCCTGTCAGATTATGGACCTAGAGATATGCATGCCACCATCTCCTGTAATGCCATACTTGTTTTGCTTGATCAAGTTCTATGAATGCTCCATAGGAGGCTTGTACTATATTTTACTGTAGCATTGAAAAAATAAAAAAAAAATAAGTAAAAAAAAAAATAAATGGAGTGTCCTGATTGGCTGAAAGAGATCACATGACTCTGCATAGAATGTGTCACTACACGGGTTAGGATCTTATTTATTATTTTATTTAACTGTACTATGAGCCATTTTAGAAGCGTAATAACCCACACCATGGTGTATGGTAAGCAGATCTCACTGGAATTCCTAGGTGACTGAAAGCATGAAGAGCACCAAAGGCATATCACTGGATCCATATTACTACACACACAGTCATTTGTCACTGCTTCTAAATGTGCCCTGGATTTCTGGTGATTTATACCATGACATGCAATGCTTTCAATGCCCCAGTATTAACTGTGCACACTGACTAAGGAGCAAGCACAGCAGTAATATTTTCTATTTATTTAAAATGTGTTCCAGTGTGATGCTGCTCTTGTTTTCATGGAAGTCCTAGGAAGACAGCAGTACACAAAAAAACAGCGTATTCAGGATGTTTTCAGATGATTCTCCACATACATCTCAAACTCTCAGCATTAAAATGTGCCGCACTGGTCCTTTAAAATGCTGAGCAAGTGAAATGTAAAGAACAAATGAGACTAATAACAGTGGGCACCATGCGCTTAGTGAGACCGAATCTTTCTAGTCAGATCATTTCACTTTCTAATAGGTTATATCTCCAAAACCAGCCGTGACATTTTGTGGCCATCAATATATGTCTTCGAGGAGCAAGGGTAAATTTGGGGGTATGATACGTTTGCTGTATAAAATGCATAATACTTCAGAGGTATGATTTTGCCTCTCTGTTCTTCTTGAACATTTACAGTCTTATACTTGCCACTGGCCCTACACATGGGATACAGGTTCCCTCTATAAGCTGTAAGACGTTCACAGTACACAATCGGTGGGGGAGATGCTAGGTACCATGTACTGTGCTCTCAGTTTTCATAAACCTAGTCTGTCTTAGTCAAGTTTAATCACAAAATAAAATATTATAAAAACAGCCTACCTACAATGTTCAAGTAACTTCTGTAAGAAATGAATATTTTCTGGAGGTTTTATTTATTTATTTAAAAAGGGATAAAAATGGCACACAGCTTCCTAATAGCAAACATTACTAACTAACTGTGGGTTCCAGTTTGGAAAAAGAAATAAAGGGTCCTGTCTGTTGAAGCAAGCATAAACATCACCCAGAAAAGCAAAATGGAAGCTGGCGTGGAAATGACTCCTTGGGGTCTTCCTCCAGTCCTCAAGGTGGTGTCCCTTTTAAAAGCTGCAAAACAGATAAGACAGACATGTTACTGAAACATCTAGCAAAGCACAATTCTCAAACCTCGTGACAAACATGGGGATCTCTGCCGTAGAAATACTATCATTATTATCCTTCATGGATCATGAGAGAGCAACAAGCTGTGAACCCACTGGCCCTCTTTTATACACGCTTCAGGTATGTCACCTGGGCTGTACTTCCTGTGTTATAAATGAAGTGCAACAGAATGACACCAATGCGTAAGTTTCTTCTGTAGGTATCAGACTCCTGCACTAAGCAGGTGCTACCTGAAGAGCAGAAGAGGCTATCAAAACAGCATAACCAGCCCTGACTGGCTACAGTCACAGCGGAGGACTGGGGGTTGACTTGAGCCTCAGTAAAAGGGCACACAATGAAGGGGGGCCCAATCTGTATATCTGTTAAAGACCACCCACTGACACCCCAGGAGAAACTTTGACAAAACATAATTTGTATTAATTTTATTTTTGTGGACTAGGTTAGTGCACTAGACAGCTGAATGCCCATTTTCAGGCACAGTCCGGATAATTGTACAACATACTTCAAGTCACAGTGAGAAAGAAATGATGTGACCTACTGGGAATTGAAGTCATATTATTTCTTTCTCACAACACTTTGTGATTTAAATTGCTTAGCAGTGGCTAATAATGCACCCGAAAACATCTAATTGTCAACATACTACAAGCAGTGGCAATGTTACATTACAGAATAAGGGGCAGACAGAGATAATATATTATACAATGGCAAGAACATTTCCTGGACTCTGATTGGTCAGTGTGTGCCTGAGACAGTGATGATATTACACAATAACATCACTGTGTGCATTTGGCACTGACTATACTCATCTTCTCTTAAGAAACAAAGATATACTGCCACACTAAAAATCTACTAAAAACATTTTTTAAATGTTTTTTATTTTGTATAAGAACAAGCCATTGTATAACAGCAATAAGGCACTCCAGTGTGTGTGTGTTTATTGTGTAATAACGTCACTCCTGGGGTGGTAGAAGCACTCGACCTCGCCGTGCTTCAACTCCACCCCAGGAGTGACATTATTACACGATAACACACCCTCATGCCTTTATTGTTAAATATAATAGAGGAAGAACATTATAGACACATTTCAATTTATATTTCATTTATTCAGTGTATTTAGTTTTTCCTGTTTAAGGGTTGAAATAATCACCTGCCCATCTGTCTCAGATAGCCTGTTTATTCAGGGACAGCTGTTTTCTCACCTTGCCTATCCCTGGGATAGGTACCTCAACAGCAGCTAACATCAGGCACTATGACCCTGAGGAATCCGGCTACCTAAGAAGTTGGTTGACAGTGATGAATGCCCCTACTTCATGGCATCTCAAGGTTATATAGTGAGGACGTCTGACCTGACGTTATATGACAAACAATAGTGCGTGATGTTGGTCAGTTGCAGCGGGCACCAAACTAAAAGGTGGAGGGACCACTAACTGTACATAGCCTATCATAACTTGCCATGAGGTGAGTGCTTGCAGCTGTCTCATGATTTGTGGTAGGGGTGGGTGTTTAAAGCCCCCTGCAAAGGCTAAAAAGTGAAGGGGTGTCTTAAAAGTCCTTGTAAGGGCTAAAGAAGTGTGCGTGTTGCAGGGGAGGGGGGAGTAAAAGCTCTTTGCAGGGATATGTTCTACAGGAGAGGGACTTAATGAAAAGCCCTTGTCAAGGCTACAGTTATTTAAAAGCTCTTATTAAGGCTATAAAGGAGGGGTGATAACAAGCCCTTCTCTATGCTACAGAGGTGTGTGTGTGTGTGTGTGTGTGTGTGTGGTTTAATACAAAAGCCTTTTTCAGGACTACAGAGGCAAACAGGAGTTGTTTGAAAATTCTTGCTTAGGCTACAGAATAAGAGTTATTTATATGAAAAAAAATACAAAACAAAAACAGACTGGTAATAATTCTGTGGGACAGGCACATTTAACTTGCAGTGTCAGTGGCTCAGTAGGTAGCACACTCGCCTCTGAAGCTGGGAGATCAGAGGGCTGTGGGTTCAGTTCCCACATCTGGCACTTGGGTTAATATCCCAGTACTGACACTGTAGTGCAACATGAGAGGGGTGCTGCACTTCTGAGGTGCCGTCTCTCGGATGAGACGATAAACTGAGGTCTCATCTGCCTGGATCGGTGGTAGTTCAGGTGGATGTTAAAGATCCCATGGCACTTATCGAAAAGAGTAGGGGTATTTTTTATTTAAAAACAAAACATATGTACAAACTGTTTCAGAAACAAAACAAAAATACAGCAATAATACAAATATCAAAACCAGAAAAACATCAAATATGTGAAAAAATACAATGTGAAAACATCTCATAAGCAAATAACACAGTGAATCAAAGAAATTCCAATAACGTTCCCATATGCCTGTCTTAAGAGATTTCCTTTCTTTCTCTTTGAAGTAATCAAGGTAATTCAAGATTTTTGTAAATAATTCGTCAGGGGTGAAGTAGCGCTGCTGAAATAAAACCAACATCTAATCTGCACACCCAGTACAATATTACAACTGCCACTATGTTCAAAGTACTAGGATTGCAAGATGCCTAAGTATCTGGAAAAAGACCAAAGAAAAGAGCTTTCTGATCCCAGTGGCACCATACCTTGTTCCAAAATTGTCGACCATAAAAACCAGAAGCGAAGAATAAATGGGCAAGAAAATATAAATGAGACATTGTCTCTACCGTATCTGGACAAGAATCAGGAAACAATATCTGTCAGCTATTTGCTTGTGTTTTAAGTTACGCGTACATTAATTCTACGTGGACTCCTAACCAACTAATATCCCACATTGTGATAGGGATCAAGTGGATCAGTTAAGCGATTACCAATTTGTGTCCGTTCTGGTAACGTAAAGTCTGGAAAAATGTCTTCGTAAAGTGAGGACGTAATAATATGTGTATATAACTGTTTTCTAGTGAGGGTTTTGATCATCTGTACTGTTATATGCCATTTTTTAACATATCAAGCGTTATCATCCAATCTGGAGATAAAACATAACGTCTTTTGTTTTATGTAGAAAATATCTACAGTCCATTCCTGAAAAATTTCAGTGAGGACATATGCACAAAGAGGATCCAAAGTTTTAGAGATTCCGTAACCAAAGGTTTTAAATTGGTAATAAAAAAATAGAAAAAAGAATACTATTGGGTGAATCATAGTCACACCTCCCTGACGATAGGACTGTAATAAAACATTGCGTTTAATGGGATTTAAACGACTACCCCAAAAACAAGAAAAGAAAAGGCTAAGGAGAGGGACGAAAAAACATTTGAGCAATGGAAAAACATGTGCTACATGTAAAAAAATGGGTAGTAAACAGGTCTTAATCAAAAAAATACGTTTCTTTTTGCCTAGATACCATTTATTCCATGTACATATCCTTTCCCTGCCTTTGTTTATACACAGCTCCGAATTATATTTGGCCATATCTGGAATACCAAAATAAAGTCCTAATAATTTATGTGGAGTATCCACTAGTTGAATACCAGCAATCGAGCCTACAGTTGTGATAGACACAGTTAGATTAAAGCATACACTTTTTTGTAAATTTAACTGAGAGCCAATAACTGATAAAAAAATGGGCAATACTGTACATAGTAATTGCCCTATCGGGGCCGTAGGGACAAGAACACATAAGTCATCTGCATAACAAATTACTTTTGGAATAGTTTTATCATGAAGGCCTAGAAGTCTTGGGGATTTGGAAAGAAGTCGAATTATAGGGTCTAGAGCGATAACAAATAATAAAGGGCTTAAAGGGCAACCTTGCCGCACCCCCCTGCGGATGTAGCAAGGGGAACCAATTCTACCATTAACATATGGTCTGACATAAGCTAGGAATAGCATAAACGGCCAATTAATAAAGGACTGGAAACCCATAAGCATTAAGTGCTAACAAATAAATTCTTGAAATCACGGTCAAAAGCTTTGAGAGGTCAAAATTAAATAAATAACCATTAAGGGCTCCTTGTTGACCTTGGGAAAATAATTCTCTAAGTAAAAGCAAAGCATCATGACTAGATCTGCCAGTGACTGAACAATATTGGGATGGGAAGTACTGACGGTAAAAGTTTAGACAGTCGATTCCTAACAATTTAGAAAAAATCTTCTAATCAGTATTAAGTAATGTGATCGGTCTCCAATTTGTCAGGTCACATCTATCACCTTTTATAGAGAATAGCATTAACCCCTCATACATCTGGTTAGTCAGTCGGTCTTCCTGCAGAAAGGCATTAAAATAGCTAGTAACTGACTTGGCATATATTGCCATAAAGATTTATAAATTTCGCTGAAAGACCATCTGACCCAGGAGCTACCCTATCTTTAAAACTAAAAATAACCTGTCTCACTTCCTCAGAGGTAAAGGTGCCAAAAGTTCAGACTTCTGTGATGTTGATATAGTCAGTACAGCTAACGTCTGTAACAGAAGTTCCATATCAGGTGATTCAACAACAGGGGTCTCAAAAGTTGTTTTGATAAAAATGTTACATATGTCATGAGATTGTTTTGTCCAGTAAGTACACGGTGTTGATCATCACGCAATTGGTGTATTTGTTTACTATGAAATTTGTCAGTAGCTAGTTCAAAGGGGTTAAATTGATACTGTGTCCCAGTAGTACGATATTTTTGTTCAAAGAGAATAGTTTTTTGTCTGTCATGTTGTTCTTTAGCCAGAGCAATTTTAACTTCCTTAATACGGGCTGAACAATCAACATTATATATATGGGATTTAGAAAACAATTCCAACAGTTCAGCCCTTAAAAAATTTGCAGTCCGGTGTAGTGTGTCAGCTAGAAACCTAGCATAGTATTTAAAGTAAGAAATCACATAGTTTTAGTGTCAGTCCACCAGTCTATTATAGAATCATAAAGAATCTCAACAGAATACGGTCTGTAATTAGGTTCTGAAACCCTTTAAGAAACTCAGGAAGAGATAGCAAGGGCGAGTTTACTCTCAAGTCCCCGGACCCTGTGCTATAGTCTCTCCTAACGGTATTCGTAGACCTATTAAATGGTGGTCCGAGGTAGCCATAGGTGTAGTAATACCAGTCGCAACCTTGACAGTCTGAGAACAAAACCAAAAGTCTATTCTGGAGGTCAGTTTTCCTTTTGAAAAGGTAGCTAACCGGGATTGGGCCAATATGTCAAGTAAATGTGTCTCTTTAATAATGGTATTTAAAACAGAAGTATCACAATAGGTTTTCTTATTAGGGGGGATGTCCAAGCTGGTATTAAAATCACCACCCCAAAGAATAGTTCGGTTAGTAAACAAAAATGGTTTGATCAAACGGAAAAGTTGAACTCTGGTAGCTTTTTGTTGTGGTGCATAGATATTAATAAGTCGATATGGGGAATCACACCATAATAGATCCAAAATTAATACTCTTCGGGAACTAAATCTACCATTTTTGCAAAGGAAAATTGAAGAACAAAACAAAAGCCACACCAGAATATAAATCCTGCCCTACAGACCAATAAGAGGGCCTAAACCCCAGTTCCGTGAGGCAGTTGTGACTTCCTCCGCTGTATACAACCTAATGTCTTGCAGCAAGTAAACATCATAAGTTAAACTTTGTAATGCTGAAAAGGTTGCAGTCGCTTATATGGAGACCGAATACTATTAACATTAAGACTGGCTAGTAAGTAAAAAGACATAAACAAAGGAAAAAGGTAAACCACAGATAGCAATAACACTTCATTTCTTTTCCGTGTTCTGACTGACTTTTCCAGTACAGGAATCCCAGAAGTAGTAGGTAATGGCACTGAGGCAGCCGTGGAAGGTTGGGAAAGAGAAGAGTCCTCTAAGTCCTCTTCTTCCATAGCATCGCCTAACTTTGTAACGGGTCATAGGGATTTGAGACTGGGATGGAAGGCATAGTTATTGGGTCTACCTGTTTGGTAGAGCGAAGACAGCGAGTTGTCGTTGGGGAGGGTGGAATGATCCCGAGCCTTACATCGTCACTAACTGGAAGAGAAGTGGTGGGTCTACAATCGGGGCTGGAACAACAGAAGTGGTGGGCAGCGGACTGCACACCCCAAATCTCCATAGATTCGGGGTTAGATCAACCATATCTGTAAACTTCAAGGAGGAGAACCTCACAGACTGAGGTACCCAAGTGGAGAGGCCTATAACTGTGTTCCCCATAGTGTACAGAGCTCGAGGGTGCTGTGCAGTAGCCAATGATTTGGCTATATATGAATCATGCTCCGTGAAATCCGTAGTATTATGGGGCGCCCATGGACAAGTTTCAAAAAATGTGGGAAGAATCACCACATAAGTTACAAGTAGGTGGTACCGTGCAAGATAGCACCGAATGACCTAGCAGACCACAAGAAGCACATTTCAATTGTTCACAGTCTGAACTTAAATGGGATAATGAACCGCATCTATAACAAGAACGTGGCTGACCAGGATAAAACAATACACCTCGGTCCCTGCCTAGATAGAAACAAAATTAGGAGGTGTTGTACCCTGCTTCAGTGATTTTAAGTTGTACAGTAAACTTCCACCCTCCCGTCCAAAACCCATTGTCATCAATGACTGCATGTGGAACACCAGTTACTGTACAGCGTTGCTCTAACCAATATACAATATCTAGTACATTAACTCCTTCATTTGAAAGAGAACAGTTACAACTTTAGCCGTTGGTCTGGTAAGAGGAATAACAATAAAATGTTTCCAAACTGAGTCCATCCGGCAGTATAATAAGCTGCCCAAAATTTATCTAATAATGCAGCAGTTCTGAATGAGATATCAAAGTTACGATCTCCAGAGGTATGAATAAAGGCATAAACATCAGCAGGGCGAATCCCTAGAGAGTCAATTATTAGAGATTTGCCCACATAATGACGGTCAGGGGGAAGTTCTAAGCCTCCTTTATAGTGAATTCGGGCAACAAAACGTTTTCTGGCTGGTATGTCCTTATTTTTAAAGAGGGAGGCATAACTACTGGTTTAAAGGCTGGTTTGTTTGGGGGGGGGAGGTGAGTCAGGAAGAACAGTACCTTCAACAGCTGTAGAGTCCCGATCGATACTCCGGTCTTGTGGCATAGGGTCTGATGCTGTAGTGTCCAGAATCTCTGTGTCCGTGTTGTCTGGCGTTTAATTCTTCCTTCGGCGTTCTCTGTGGTGCAAGGTCCATTTCGGCTGGAAACATCAGGGCTCCTGGATTCAGCCGAGGAAGGTGGAAGTGACATGGTGTTCGGTCCGTCACCAAAATTGAGTCCCTCCATCAGCAGTGTACCCAGCAGTCCTCCTGGCTCGAAGAAGCTGTTCCTGGCAAACAGGATCGACGGATCAGGTAGCCATGCCTCAGGGTCTGTATCCAACCTCACGCCTGCAGTGCTCTTCAGGGACCAAGCAGCAAACGGGCTGAAAAGGAAAGAATCCCCATCCATTTCTTGAACGCCAGCAATATCACCTTGCAGGTCAGCAGTGTTTGTCTTAACACTTTTTTTTGCCATATTAGAGCAAACTGTCTGTCCCAGTTCTAAACGTTTCCGTTTCTTATCCTCCTCAGCAGCTATATTCATTGAGGCATTGGTCTCACCTATATCAGTGAATAAGTCAGACTGGGGTAACTCTTCATTTACCACTGCAGAATCATATTGTAACTCCTTTGCTGAAGAAAAAGCAACCTCCTCAAGTGTTGCATTGGGTATCTGAGGACCATCGTCCACCACCTCCACTCCTGCCGGTGACTGAGACATTCTGAACCGAGTCCAGATGTCTCATGGGAAGGGTTCCCCACCCCTCAGAGTAGGGAATTTCCTGGTGTCCTGGCCAAATTTCCCTCATTCACTAAGAATACCACCAACAGCTTAATTCTGTTCAAGGTCGATTGGCATTCATCTGTATCCCCCTCCCGGGTCATGCCTGAAAATAGGCAGGATTTGTCTAGTGCACTTACCTGGTCAACAAAAATGAAATAAATAAAACCTCCTAGACAGGCATCCTCCTCCAAATTATTTCTTACCCTGTCCCATTTATATAGTATATCTGGGTATTAGCAGAAAATTGGATCACGGTCAGGCTTCATCAGAGCTGACTACAGCCCAAAGCTCAGTCCTCTGCTGTAGAATCACAATGTGATGCTGAGGACAGCAGCTTGGTAGGTAGGTAGGTAGGTAGGTAGGAAGGAAGGATTATAGCAATAGCAGCACAGTACTTGGGGTTTAGCAGGCAATAACTTGACCTGGGGTAATAAACACTGAGGCTGAAGGCTGAGGTGTTTATTAACACCCAACAACTATATATGTTATTACTATTATACTACAAAGTAGATTTAAAGCAAAATAATTATACTGAAAAAATTCCTCTTAGCCAATCAGTTACTGCCCCTTTATTCTGAACAGGATAGCAGGCTGAATAATAGGACAGTGGCTCTGCATTCTGATTGGCTAAGTACAATAAGGGGACAGTGGCTCTGCATTTTGACTGGCTGCTGCAGTTGTACTTAGCCAATCAGACAGCAACCACAGTCAGCCCTCCCACTTCAACAGGCAGCAGCCAATCAAAGACTGCAGAATCAGAGACACCCTCAAGTGACAGATTTTGCTTTGTTTGTACTGCCTTTGTAAAGAGGCTATCCTGAACAATTTTATTTTTATTTTATTATAATAACTGGTCGTAATTTTCTCAATGGTCTGAACCAGTTATAATTACGTTATAACCCACAGGTTATAACAGCGAAACACTGTATGATCACTCAGAAACAGCTGTTTCCTCATTGGCTGTTCAGCTCCTCCTGGGCGGGCTAATTGTTTTTCAGACATGGCACTCTTAACCCGAAAGAAAAGGAGCCAGATGGAGAGTCACGTAGCTTTTCTTTTCTTTGATGAGCTCCATGGTCCAGAACTTAAAAATTAAAAACAAAAAAAAGTTGTCCGCTTGATACTGCCGTTCGGCAGCTGTGGGAAACAGGAACTGCCACCGAAACTGGGGAAGGGCTCCCAATCTGACTTGGCTGACTAAGGTAAGTGCTGATTGTGATAATGATCTCAATCGAAACGTTCTACTGTTTAGCAAAAAAACACAAGCTGAATTAAATAAACACCTCTACAAAAAAGAAAAGAAAAAACCTGGAGGACTGAAAAAGAGATTCTGTGTGTGTGTGTTTTTCTCAGCGTTGGTGAGACAGGGTCACAGTACAGAAAAATAAGAGAAAATTGCTGACCAGCAATTATAAATAATAAGGGATGGAGAAATGTCCTAAATTCAAAATTAATGGTTGCCCTCGGTGTGGGATGCCTTAATAAACCCCTCGGGCTTTGCCCTCGGGGTTTATGTAGCATCCCGCACCTCGGGCAACCATTAATTTCTCATTAAGCACACTTCCCCATCCATTATTGTATATGTTATTGAAAATAATAAACTGTTACTTGCAAATTTTATAACTGCTCCTGGTTTTCCTATGCTTCCTAACCTGTACCTGAATGACAGAGACGTCCAGCAATGCTACAGTGCGTTCATGAGAAATGGTTCCTGGTTTTTCACAGCCCACAAACACAGATTTTGGCAGTTCTTAAAAAGTATTTTTCTTTTTCAATATAACAGCTGTAACACCAATGGTGGTCTGTGTTTCTCGGTAATAACCAAATCAGAGGGGGTTAATAAACACCTCAGCCTTAGGCCGGCCCAGTGGTGCTAAGGGTTCAGGCGCTGGAGGCCACACCTTGTGCCATGCCAGAGACCTGGGTTTGGGAGCAAGCTTGGGCTGCCAGGGGTTGGTTGGGGGGGGTGAAGAGTCGGACTCAGCAGCTGCAAAGCAGCTCTCCTCTCCAGGGTGGGATGTGGAGTTTCTCCGCTCTTGGCTGTCACCCGGTGGAGGCTAGGTGGCAGTGCCAAGCCATGGGGGGGGACCTGGCATTAGGCCGGGAGGGTAGAAGGGGCCATCACTGGAGCCCTGGGGTGCATGTGCACCTCCATGCGCATAGGCAGCCACGATCTGGGGTCCCGGGACTTAAGGGTCGAAAATACAAATCAGTGTCTTCCCCCATTACCAAATAAGGTGAGGTGGCAACAGGGGAGCAAAAAAGCAATACAGAAAAAAAAAAAAAACACCTCAGCCTTCAGACTCAGTGTTTAGTATTCCTGGTCTGGCTATTACCTTTAGCCAGCCCACTATGAAGTTAACGCTGTTATACCAAAACTGCTTGATTAGTACAGCGATCTATGAGAACCCGAAACTGTTCTGCATTTTCTCACACACGTGCCACAGTACTAGTCTAAGTCAATGTCAATCAGAACACATGGATTAGTATATAATCCCATTATTCAGTCTACTGTCTATTATACAGAATAACTGGATAGTAGCTCTGAGTTCTGACTGGTTGAGAGGAACTTTTCAGTACAATTATATTTATATTGCATGCTTCCAGAGATCAGGGCACATTCTATAAAATACAGTAAAGAAAGACAGGGAAGTACATAAGATAGCAGAAAAACACAGTGACAATATTATTCAGGACAGATACCGTGCAAACAACAGTGCATTGCCAACTACACTACAAAACACAAGAAGTACGTTTTTACTAAAAGTTACACAAAGTCACAGAAGGCCTGTCCGTCTCAACAAAAAATATCCACTGTTCAGCTGTAAAGGATCTGATGGAAGTGGGTAGGCAGATGTCAGATGGGAGAGAGTTCCACAAGACAGGCGCTGTGACCGCAAATGCAGCCAAGCTGGATGGACAGGTGTGCGGCCTAATCTTTCGATTTACGATGCAGAGGTTGGTATCTCTACAGATTCCTGTGTAGATTTATTTATTTATTTGCTTTTTGATAACCGGGTGGGTGCACTAGGCATAAGAATACCTATTTTCAAACACGACCGGGAGAAAGACAGTTTGAAATACAAATGAGCATACACGTGATGCAGCACATGAGATATGTAACACAGTAAGGAGGGAACTCAACATACAATCAAACTTAAGGTGTAGAGAAACATCGATTCAATATAACAATCACACTTGGGCTGTAGAGACAATTGTCAGTATGAAACAGACAAAATAAGGTTAGGTCAAGTAACAACAAGAGTCAAAACAATGTGAGAAACAGGCATTGCAAGAGAAAGGTATCATGAGCAAATACAATAAGTGCCAAAATCTGTGGTTAATGAAAGCAGGAGAAGAAGGAGGTGGTAGGAAACAGGGAAAGGGTAAAGGATGAGAAAAGAAGAAGACGTGAGGAGGTTATTTAGAGAGGCGGGGAAGTGACGTCAGAGAGGTAGATTACCTAGGGAAGACAGGGGGCAGGGAGAAAAAATGGTCTAAGGCGGATGAAAGCAAGTGCAGGAGCTAGTTGTACGCAGATGGTCACAGTGAAGTTTCTTAAAACTAGCATGGGTGGGTGCTCCACGAACGGTTTGAGGTATGGCGTTCCAGTGCTTTGGAGCCATGTACGCAAAAGCGCATGCACCCATATTAGTTTTACATCTGGGGATATGAAAAGGGGCTAGGTCAGCAGATCGGAGCCCATAGGAGAGAGGTTGTGAGTGAAGCAGACAGGCAAGGATAGTGGGAGGCCTGATCTGGCAATGTAGTCAATCAGTGAGCCAAAGGACTGGAGTCGATGGGCAGAGGGCTAGGCCAATTTAAGTCAGTATAGAGCTGGCAATGGTGTTTTGTAGCGATGAGGATGCAGAAGTAGCGGCAGATGTTGTTATAGGTGGTGTCCCATTTGTGGAGGGAGGATTTTGAGGCAGATAGTGCAGTGACTGAGCCATATACCAAGGCTGGGAGCAGAAAGTCGTGTGCCACAGCTGAGTCTAGCCAATGGGGTAAGGGCATAGCTAGTGCAGTAGCACTTCCTAACTTGCAGCGTTGACAGATTTACAGGTGGCAGTTATGTGGGTCAAAATCTAGGATTTGTCAAGAGTAATGCCCAGATTTTTAAAGGATCTGGTGCTAACCAGTGGGAGCCGATCTACACAAAAGATTTTGAGGGCCTTTTGGTTTGCTTTAAGTCTGGCAGGTGACCGAAGAGCATAGAGTGTGTCTTACTAATATTGAGAATGAGTTTGTTCTCTGTTAGCCAAGACTGAATACTTAAGAAGTCGAGGCAGAGGTTGGTTTAAGAGGTGATATTTCTTGAGCTATGGTAAATGACTAGGTCATCTGCATAAAGCAAAGATGAACAGGTAGCAGCAAGCAACGGGATGTCATTAATGAATATTGAGAATAGCAAGGGGCCAAGTATGGAGCCCTGGGGCACTCCAACATGTATAGATGAAAGGTCAGATATGGCTGAGTTGAAAACTACAGCCTGTTTTCTTTCGGACAGATAGCTTTTAAACTAGGCCACTACATCGGTAGAGAAGCCGAGAGAGCGTAGTTTAGCAAGAAGAAGGGTATGGTTAACCAGGTCAAATGCCTTTGTTAAGTCAATGAAAATCATACCTGTCAGGAGGCCCGAGTCCATAGAAGCAAAGATGTCATTTGTGAGTTTGAGGAGAGCAGTGGAAGTGCTGTGGCCCTTCCGGAAACCATGCTGGAGCAGAGAAGGTTATACTTGTGCAAGTTATTCTATGGATTGGATGACCACTAGTTTTCCAGGATTCTGCTAAGCAGAGAAGGATTGCTATGGGACAGTAATTCATGATTTCTTTAGGATCACCCTTTTTAGGAATGGGTGTGACCTTAGCTATTTCAGATAGTAGGGACTGTACCATGACATAGAGATAGGTTGAAGATTTTGGTTAGGGGAGAGGCTACGTGCGGGGCAGCGATTTTTAAGAGCCTGGGTTCCAGACCACTCACCTTTCAGAATTTGCTTGTTACCCCTGAATAAATTGGTGGATGGACTCTCAGGGGGCCTATTTCTGATTTTGGATGTTGTGAGCCCTCCAGGTCCCAGAGCTCAGCCTAGGAATGCCCGATTTACAATTCCAATGTGTTATTTTCTACATTTATTGCCATGCCAAGTTGGATGGAACAACTTAGAAAATCCAAAATGGCCACCAAAATCCAATATGGCTGCCATATCACTAGTAAATACTATAACGTGAAAAATCCTCTAATATTATTATGGTGTAACATTTGGATTATAAACGAATGTGAATGTCTGCTTAGATACAAACAGGCTAGCTGCTTCATTGAGTGACCTTTGACTCAAAAGGTTTCAGTGTGAGAAAGCTACAGGATGTGCTAAATTGACCAGTGAAAAAAAACCCTAATTAAAAAGGTTTCCTGTTCTGTCCTAATTAAAGTCTCTGGCTATCTGCCAGGAGATAGGACCTCATAAAACTTTATGATTCCTGCAGGAAGAGACTTATCTGGTTGCAGACTTGTGAGAAACCATAAAAACCTGAGCTCACTCTAGCTAAACAGGAAATCAGCAGTGAAACAGAAGGGGATGTTTTGATCAAAGACTGTCATATTTGGAAAATAGCTAGTGATGATTTTTTCACAATAATAACATACATCCTTGTGGATAATTATGTGAGAAATTAAATCTAAGGGATGATCTAACAGTGACCTCACCAAAAGGGGTGGGGAGATGGAGTTTGAAATGAACTTACATCTGGGGAAAACAGAGCATATTATTCTGGACTCAAGAGAGACTGAATTCTCTGGACTTGAAAGCACTTAATGGTAACAACTAGATGGGAAAGAACTTAAGTATGTGTGGTAGGAGTTTGTGTTCTGTAACTTCCCATTTTTTTTATTGTGACTAAGTTAATGATATGATTGTTCTGTGTTTGATTTTCCTGTTTTGCAATTTTATTAGTAAATAACATTTTCTTTAAAATAGTGCCTGTGCTTTTCCTCCGTTGTTTTACATGTGATTTGCTGAACCTGTGTTTAAGGCTGACAGCTATTAAGGGCTTGAATGTGTTACTAAGCTTACTTAAAGGTAAGAATATACCTAGGTCTCATATAGAGTTGTAAGGGTACATTTTGGAAACCTGGCTTGGCATCCCTGGGCGAAGGATTGTACTGCATTCCCAAAGAGGGTACATATCTGAGCCTGTAAACTGGGTATACTAGTGTAACCCCCCTGCAAATGGGGGTTCCCAAAAGACTTCCAGGAGCTTGCTTGAATACTCCAAGCCTGAATGATGTTTGGCATTTAAGCCATTTATCAGTGAGTGTTTTTAGAACCTCTGGTACTGTCTCTTTAAGAGCTGTCTGCTTACAGACATAATTGGATTATGTATGGGGACTGTGTGTTTCTTTGATTGAGTACCACTCGAGCTGCTGTCAATTCACTCCATTTTGCAGTCACTAGAGTGCAAAGGAACCTATCTGAAAGATGTAACTGTTTGCCAGAAATCATTTAGAGTAATAATGAAATTACAGTTTGTCTAACCTGCTTTCTTTGCAGTCAGAACTGTGTCTGCCTAGTTCCCATTCTGGTTTTGAACTGCTGAACTGGACCAATCAGTGTGGGGTAAGCTAGCTCTAAAATGGTGCCTTGGACGAATCAGAACTTGGACTCATAATCTGAGCCAGCCACAAGAGGATTGTATGGGCAGTGACTCTGGGAGATGTAGTTTAGACTTGGCGCCTTTTGGACCAACAGGAGCAGTCTATTGTGAGTGACAGCCAATCCAGTCAAGAACTGGGAGGAACTCAAAGGAAGTGCCGGTTTTCTTGTTGGGAGTTTCAGTTGAGCTCTGGCAGTGAAGAAGGAAGGAGCCCTGTGCTTTTCAGTGTGCAGTTTTAGTCGGGAAGCGTGTGTAAGGCCCAGAGTTCCAGTCTGCAGCTTGTGTAACTGCTTGTTAGGACTGAATCCGTCCTGTGAAGAGAATCAAAGGATATCTGAAGAGTAGAAACCAGGCTCACCTGTAGAAGACTGGAGAATTGCTGAATTCACTCGGTCTGTCAGGAACTGAATCTGCTGTGTGTTCTCCGGGTATTGTGCAGTAATTGCGATCGGATAGAGAAGCAGCCTGTCTGGTATAGTACTTTCTGTTTTACCATATAAATGTGTGTAGAAGAGGCTTGTGTACCTCAAGTGAATCCTGCTGCCATTAAAGGACTTTTGCCTGTTACTGTTCACCATATAAATGTGTGAGGAGGCTTGGTTAGCTCAAGTGAATCCTGCTGCCATTAAAGGACTTTTGCCTGTTGCAGTTTGCCATATAAATGTGTGAGGAGTCTCATGGAGCTCAAGAGTAGCCCTGCTGACATTGAAGGACCCTATCTTGTTTGGAGGTCGTGAGTACTAATTCAGGGTCACTCCCTGTTGGTTGCCACATTGAATCCAAATGGAATCACTGTACTGCTGACTGTTTAAACTAATTTTTCTTTCTCTGTGGGAAAGGGCCCCTACCAGCTGCCACGGTTTGGACTAGCCACTAGGGCTTGGGTACCCAGGGACAGTAACTGGTAGGGATAGGCCTGTGCACAGAGCCATAGGTGATGAGTAAAGTGATAAGCTAATTAACCTGATTTCCCCTGTCCTTGTTATATTCCCCTAATAAATCCGAGCTGCTTGTTTCCAGCAAAGTTATACTGCCTGAGGTATTTGTCTATGTTAAAGTATTGTACTGTGATTGTTGCACTGTATCTTATTTTACAGGAGGTCCCAGTGCCTGAACCAGCCCTGGGGGTAGTGTATACTGTGAAGGTAATTCTGATATATTGTGTGGGCCACTAGTGGGAAGAAAGGGGGTTGCAGTGTCCCAGAGGGCTGTGACCAAGTAAGTTTAACTATTGCAAACCCTGACCTCTGGGTGAGGCACCCGCCATTGGATCCAGGCCCCTCAACCTGTTAGTGGCAAATCAGGCAGGGGTAGTAGCCCCTGGGATAGCGCCATCTAGGGGTTACACTAGCATAAGGTTCACATTTTAATTCCCTCCAGAACTTGAGGCTAGTAGGTGATTCAGACTCAAAACAGACAGGAGGGTTACCCTGTTTGTTACCTGTTCACACTGCTGCACTCAAAGGTTGGCACTGTGAGAGCAGAGGGCTTGACCTGCGGAGTGTGTCTGTGACAGATTTGGTTGGCAGCGGTGCGATTTAAAAGTATTTGGTAACACAAGTTTCAACAGTTCAGTGTGTCAGATTAATATTGTACAGCTCACATGCAAAATAAGGCAGCAATTTATTTTTAAAAAGTAAACAGAACTATATCATTGTACTTACAGTCTAAGTTCCTACCTGTTTTATTTTTTTCGAGTGCAAGTTAGTATAGCTGTAGTTAGGGAAGAAGATGGCTTCCAACTACAGCAGGTGCACTACAGACTATTTGAGGCAGTTGTCCCAGGAGAGAGGAGTCCAGCATGAGGGGAGAACCAACAAGCAGAACCTCATGGATGCTCTGGTGGCAGCCGATGCCCAGAGCCTCGAGTCACAGTCTGTGACTGAAAAGGACCAAACCTTGGGCATGGAGGATCCAGGGTTCAGTGCAGTGTCCAGATCCAGTGAGGAGGACAGCAGGGCCAGTGCAAGCCAAGGGCCACAGCAGCAGGGGAAGGTCTCCAACATTCTGGAGCCAGAGGGCTTAAGCTGCAGATGGGAGTTGCGGAGACTGGAGCTGAAGTTCGAGGAGAAGAGAGGCGGGAAGCGGCGAGCCACAGAGGAGAACGACAGCTTCAGCGAGAGGCAGAGGAGAAGAGGGAGCAGCTTCAGCGAGCCACAGAGGAAAGAGAGAGACAGCTTCAGTGAGAGGCGGAGCGAGAACAGTGAGAAGATGAGCGAGAACAGCGAGAAGCTGAACAAGAACAGCGTGAGCGCCAGAGGCAACATGAAATGGAGACGCTACGACTCCAAACACCAGCACCAGAGCAAGTAAGTGGCCTGGGTTTAACTGGAACTCCAGGACTGGGTTACAAACTAAATTCTAAAGTGATAGCTGAATTTAAAGAGGGGGAAGGTATGGATGCCTTTTTAAATTCCTTTGAAAGAGTTTGCATTCAGGCAAATATTCCTAGAGGGTCCTGGAGCTTCCAGCTATCCCCGCTACTTGCCGGGAAAGCTCGGGATGCATTGGGTCAAATGGACAATGAGGACAGTAATGATTACAGTAAACCTAAAGCTGCACTTTAAAAAAAATATGAGCTAACAGCAGAGGCATACAGAGCTAAATTCCGTAAGCTCAGGAGAAGCCCCGACATGAGCTACAAGGAGCTAGCCACTAAATAAAGTCAGCTGTTAAAACGGTGGGAAGGAATTGAAGTAAACACTGTAGAGAAAATTGAAAATGATGTACTGTTAGAGTAATTTTTTTGGGCATGCCAAGCAGAACTGAAAACCCTGGCTGGAGGACCGAGATCCAAAAACAGTGCAAGAGGCTGCTGAACTCTTGGACCTCTATGTAAGGAGCAGACCTGCTTTGAGAGCGAATGGGGTGGGTGTAGCAGCACAGAAAGGGAAAAGCGCACCTTCAGGCCAGCTAAAACCCTCCCTGCCTCCACCAAAACCAGGTAGCTCCAGGTTATAAAAAAACAGATTTACCCGAGAAAATAAATGAATGTTGGGTTTGCAAAGAAACTGGACATATTGCAAGACAGTGTCCTGCTAGAAAAGAAGTGGGTTGTTTGTGTGTCCCTGAAAGCATGCCTGTATACATGAGGGAACACATGTACCCAGTCACTGTGAATCGTGTACAGACACAAGGGTTGAGAGACACGGGGGCATCCCTGACTTTGGTAAAAGGGGATCTGGTAGAGCCTGGTCAGCTTATACTCAGTCAATTTGTGACTGTACAGTGGTTCATTAAGGAGGAGAAAACCTTGCCACTCACTAGTGTCCTCCTAGACTGGGGTGAGACAGGGGGGACTGTACAAAAGGTTGCCACAGCCGAACCTTTAGCTGTCGATGTAATCATTGGCAACAATCTCAAACAGGGGATGGTGTGTGCAGTTACCTGCAGCCAAGCAGCAAAGGAAAACTGTGGTTCCCTGGACCCCACAGAAGCCCCTGTGGAAACCACTGAGAGGCTGGCTCCCCAGCCTGTCTCTCCTGATGTGGAGAATAATGAAAGGGGGGTAGAAATTCCCCAGGTAGCAGTTAACCAAACACCTACGGAGGGTTACTCCGAGGAAGGAGGGGGTGACCCATTGTCAGAGGGTTAGGGATGGCAGTGATCCTGAGTGCCCTGATGCTAGAGCCAGGGACCCTAGTTTAGACACTGAAGGGGACCTGTCCCATGCCCTGGGAATGTGTAAGGAGTTTGCAGCTGCTCAGAAAAGTGACCCTAGTCTAGAGAAGCTGAGGGCTTGGGTAGACTCTGATGGAGGACAGGGAGGTGACGGGAAACATAAAGTTTATTGGGACAATGGACTGATGTATACGCGTGATGCTAAGACAGAGGGGGAGGTGATAGGCAGGCAGCTTGTCATTCCCCAAGGGTACCGTGAGCAGTTGCTCAAGCCTGCACACGATATTCCCATGTCTGGTTATCTGGGAATTGTGCACACTATGCAGCGATTGGCCCAGAATTTCTATTGGCCCAACTTCACCCAGCAGGTGAAGGAGTATTGCAGATCTTGACACTGGTGCCAAGAAACAGGGAAGGCGGGTAAGAAAACCCAAGCTGCCCTAATTCCCATGCCCATAGTGGAGGAACCATTTCAGGAGGTGGGAATGGATATTGTGGGGCCTTTAAATACCCCCAGCTCCTCTGGGAAAAGGTTCATCCTGAGGAATTATGCCACCCGGTACCCACAGGCAGTCGCCCTATCCTCACTGAGGACAGACAAAGTGACAGATGCCTTACTAGGGATTTTCTCCCATGTTGGGTTTCTGCAGGAGGTTATCACCGATCAAGGGGGTTCCTTCATGTTGGACCTGATGAAATATTTGTGGGAGAAATGTGGGGTGGTGCAGACACACATGACATCTTCTCACTCACAAGCCAATGGGCTTGTGGAAAGATTTGATGGTACCCTTAAGTCAATGCTCCAAGCATTTGCTTAACAGCATGGGAGGGACTGAGAGAAATACCTTCCCCACATGTTGTTTGCATACAGGGAGGTGCCTCAAGAGTCGACAGGGTTTTTCCCCTTCGAGCTCTTATATGGATGCTGGGTACGTGGGCCCTTAGACTTGATCCGGGAGGACTGGGAAGGCAAGCACACCACCCAGGGAACTCCCATAGTGGATTATGTCCTTAGGTTTAGGGAAAGGCTGAAGGAGCTTATGGGGACAGCCCAGAGCAACCTGGCAGCTGCCCAACAAAAGCAAAAGGTGTAGTACGACTGCAGAGCCAGAGTTCACTCGTACACTGTGGGTCAGGAAGTCATGGTCCTAATCCCGGTCCAGAAAGACAAGTTGCAGGCTGAGTGGGCAGGACCATACAAAGTAGTCAGACGGGTATATGATGTGAACTATATTATAGAGTTACCTGACAGGAGACGTATGCAAAGAATGTACCATGTCAACATGATGAAGCCATATGCCAATAGGGCTGACATGGTGTTTGCAGTGTGTAGTCCTGGGGAGGGGATGTACGAAGGAGACTCTCTTCTGGACTTGCTGGAAGAAAGCAATTGGGAGTCCTTTGTGGAGGAAATTAAACTGTCACCCCGGTTGGTCCTGGACCAGATCCAGGAAGTAAGGGAGGTTTTAGCAGGCTTTGCCCTACTGTTTAGCACCAAGCCTGGACTAACCCCCTTAGCAACGCACAATGTGGAGACTGGGATGCAGGTGCCCATATGGCAAACAGCATATTGGGTATCCGAGGCTGTCCAAAAGGACATTAGGAGGGAGGTGGCGGAAATGCTGGATTTAGGGGTAATCCAGCAATCCCACAGCCCCTGGGTCTCACCCGTGGTCCTTGTTCCCAAGCCAGAATGCTCTACTCATTTTTGTGTGGACTATCATGGACTGAATGCAGTCACAAAGTCAGACGTCCACCCAGTGCCATGGATGGACGAACTCCTGGACAAGTTGGGAGGGGCGACATACCTTACAACTATTGACCTGACAAAGGGGTATTGGCAGGTAGAGTTAACTGCCAGAACTAGGGAGAGGTTGGCCTTCATCACTCTGATAGGGTTATTTGAATTTAAAGTAATGCCTTTTGGAATTAATGCCCCGGCCACTTTCCAAAGGTTGGTGAACCAGCTGTTAAATAGTGCTGAGGAGTATGCTGTGGCGTACCCGGATGACATTGCCATCTTTAGTGCCAGATGGGAGGAACACCTGTCCCACCTCAGGGACGTGCTGGGTAGGATACAGAGGGCGGGGCTCACTGTGAAAGCTGAGAAGTGCCAGGTGGCCATGGCTGAAGTGGCATACCTCAGGCACATTGTAGGCCAGGGACAGCTCCGTCCTAACCAAGTGAAAATAGAGGCAATCTCTGCATGGCCCAGACCAGAAACACAGAAGCAGGTCAGGAGTTTTCTAGGGACAGCAGGGTACAATAGGAAATTTGTACCAAATTACAGTGCCCTGGCCGCTCCCCTATCTGGCCTGTTAAAGAAAAGGATGCCTAAGGAATTTACCTGGGAACCAGCCTGTGAAAAAGATGTGCAGTGTTCCTGTACTGACAAGTCCAGACTACAGCAGACCCTTTGTAGTCCAGACTGATGCCTCAGATGTGGTACTGGGGCACTGCTGAGTCAGACATCCAAACAAAATCAAATCAAATCAAATTGTATTTATAATGTGCTATTCGAATATCAAAGCGCAAGTACATAACAAAATAATAATCATCACAGTAAATATAAATATAAAAACAGCTAAAAGGCAACAAGGTGACCTATTCAAAGGCTTGTTCAAATAAATAACTCTTCAAGGATGCCTTGAATAACTCTGTGGACAGGCACTCTCGAATCCGAGGGGAAGGATCGCCCCATAGTGTACCTGAGTAAAAAGTTACTTCCCAGGGAGAAGGCTTACATAGAAACATAGAAGTTGACGGCAGATAAGGACCGCAAGGCCCATCCAGTCTGCCCATTTCTTTTTCTACCTTATAAATGTGCCATCGGCCTTTGCTCTGTCAGTGGCCTATCTATTCATAGTCATTTGTATTGCTCCCTTATGCCTATCCCATGCCTGTTTGAAGCCCTGCACTGTATTCATAGCCACCACTTCTTGTGGTAAGCCATTCCATGCATCCACCACCCTTTCTGTGAAAAAGAATTTCCTCACATTCCCCCTTAATCGGCCTCCTTTCTAATCTCATGCTGTGTCCTCTTGTCCTGCTATTTTTCTTATATTTAAACATTAGACTCTTTCACCTTGTTTATGCCCTTAAGGTGTTTGAATGCCTCGATCATATCACCTCTCTCCCTCCTTTGCTCAAGGGTATACATATTGAGCTCTATTAATCTGTCCTCATATGTCTTCTGATGCAGTCCCTGCACCATTTTGGTTGCCCTTCTCTGGACTACCTCAATTTGGTTAATGTCCTTGTGAAGGTGTGGCCTCCAATACTGCATGCAGTACTCAGATGGGGCCTAACCAGTGTCTTATAGAGGGATTATTACCTCCCTTTACGACTTGTGATACCCCTACTAATACACCCTAACACCCCCCAGCCTTACCTACTGCTTTAGAGGTCTGCTTGGATGATTTTAGGTCATCAGTGATGATGATGCCCAAGTCTCTTTCTTCCTTTGTGACTGCTAGCAACTCCCTCCCAGCCTATAGGTGGCTTCAGGTTTCTCTTCCCTATATGCATGATTTTGCACTTCTTTGCATTAAATGCCAGTTGCCACTCTTCTGACCATTCTGCTAGTTTATCCAGATCTCTTCTCATTCTGCCCACCCCATCTGGATCATCTACTCTGTTGCAGATCTTGGTGTCATCTGCAAACAGACAAGCCTTACCCTCTAGTCCATCTGCAAGGTCACTAATGAAGATGTTGAAGAGGACTGGCCCAGGACTGATCCCTGAGGTACCCCACTTGTGACTTGCATCTCTTCTGACTGTATACCATTTACCACCACTCTCTGTTTTCTGCCCGTCAACCAGTTTGCCAACCAGTTGACCAACTTCTGACCCACTCCGAGCCTACCCAGCTTATTTATCAATCTTCTATGTGGAACAGTGTCAAAAGCTTTGCTGAAGTCAAGGTAGGCGACATCAACTGCTCCCCTTGGTCCACCACTCTGGTTACCCAGTCAAAGAAATCTATGAGATTAGTTTGGCAGGACCTTCCTTTGTAAACCCATGCTGTCTTGGATCCTGTGCCCTATGGTTCCGGGTGTTGCACTATCCTTTCCTTAAGGTGCCTCCATAATCTTACCCACTACTGAGGTAAGACTGACCGGTCTGTAGTTCCCGCCTCCTCCTGCTACCACTCTTGTGGAAGCGGGATCACATGAGCCCTTCTCCAGTCTTCTGGGACCTCTCCTGTGCTCAGAGACTCACTAAACAATTCTGCTAATGGCTTTGCTAGTTCCTCCTTTAGCTCCTTAAGTACCCTGGGATGTATGCCATCAGGTCCCATTGCCTTATCCACCCTGAGCTTAGCAAGCTCTTGTAGGACCCTTTCTTTGTGATGGGAGTAGTGCTCACCTCCCCCTGTGTCCATGATGCTGAGCTGTGGGCCCTGCCCTACCTTCTCTTCAGTAAATACTGAGCAAAAGTATCTATTTAGGATAGATGCCTTTACAGGGTCCTCCTCCTCACATGCTCCTTTTTCCATTAGCTTAGCAATACCCCTCTGGACTTTCTCCTTTCACTAATGTATCTATAGAAAGTCTTGTCACCTTCTTTACTGTTCGTGCTAGTGTTTCTCAGTTTGGGACTTGCCTGCCTTACTGCCTTACCTGCTTCCTTAGGGCAGTTTGGTATGCCTCCTATCTTCATCCCGCTGTGTTCCCTTATATTTCCTGAAGGCCAGCCTTTTGGCTCTGACCTTTTCTGCTACTGTGTTGAGAACCAAAGTGGTTTCCTTCTTCTTTTGCACTTCCTTTTCTGTCTAACACAATGGGATGTTGCTTGAAGTATTGCATCCTTAATGCTTGCCCACTTTGCCTGTACCCCCTCACCTGTGTTTCTTTTTGCCAGGGCTAGCTTAACTCTGTTGGCCATCTTATCAAAGTCAGCTCCTCTGAAGTCCCATATTTTGCCTTGGACTGGGATGATTTAGATGTAGTAGCCAAATTGAACCATACCATGTGATGATCACTGGCCCCAGGTGACCTTCTACCTGGAGATCTGTGATCCTTCTTGTTAGTCAGTACTAGATCTAGGATAGCCCTGTCTCTTGTGGGTTGCTGTACCAGTTGTTTGAGGCCCTCCCTGCAGGGAATCCACTATGAGTCTAGTTCTGGCAGATGTTCCTGCTGGTATTGACCAATCTGTATCTGGCATGTTGAAGTCTCCCATTATCAGAACCTCCCCTTTAGCTGTCATGTTTTGTATATCTTCTAACAGTAATGTGTCTATGTCCTCTCTCTGGTCTGGGGGCCTGTAGACAACCCCAGTTCTTATGGCTGTCCCATTTCCTGTTTCCAGGGTGACCCACAGTTCTTCTGGCTCCTTATGTGCACTCTACTTAAGCAATAGGCATGACCAAGGGTTATGTTAATGGTCTGTTAATCACCTTCTAGGGGTGTACTGTGGCATGAGGTGTAGCCGAAAGTGCCACATGCCCTAGAGGGTGATTAACTGACCATTAATATAATCCCCTGGAGGCTTATTGCTATTATATAATAAAAAATGTTTTAAACAGTGTTAAACCTTGTTCAGCATATGTCTAAGCTCTACATGTATGTTAATAAAAGATTAACATAAGGCTGTTATAATGTTTGCAGCCAATCAGAAAGCTCCATTTCTCAGAGCCTTTTTATAATGTGGAAAAAGAGTGTCTTGCCATGGTGTGGGCCCTAAAGAAGTTAGAGCCATACTTATACGGGCAGCATTTTGAGGTACAAACTGACCACAACCCCCTGGTTTGGCTGGCACAAATGGGTAAAATGAATGGTAGACTATTAAGATGGAGTCTTGCCTTGCAAGGGTATGACATTTGTCTCACACAGGGCTGGGGCAGCGAACAAAAATACTGATGATTTGTCCCATTGTTTCGAGATGTAAACTGAATTTGGGGAACTCATCCCATACAGGAATAGATAACCCAAATTCAGTCTAAGGAGGGAGGAGTATAACATGAAAAACCCTCTAATATTATAATGGTATAATATTTGTATTATAAACAAATTTGAATGTCTGCTTAGATACAAACAGGCTAGCTGCTTCAGTGAGTGAGCTTTGACCCCAAAAGGTTTCAGTGTGAGAAAGCTACAGGATGTGCTAAATTGACCAGTGAAGAAAACCCCTAATTAAAAAGATTTCCTGTTCTGTCTTAATTAAAGCCTCTGGCTATCTGCCAGGAGATAGGACCTCATAAAACTTTATGATTCCTGCAGGAAGAGACTTATCTGGTTGCAGACTTGTGAGACACCATAAAAACCTGAGATCACTTTAGCAAAACAGGAAATCAGCAGTGAAATAAAAGGGGATGTTTTGATCAAAGACTGTCATATTTGGGAAATGGCTAATGATTTTTTCACAATAATAACATACATCCTTGTGGATAATTATGTGAGAAATTAAATCTAAGGGAGGATCTAATGGTGACCTCACCAAAAGGGGTGGGGAGATGGAGTTTGAAATGAACATACATCTGGGGAAAACAGAGCATATTATTCTGGACTCAAGAGAGACTGAATTCTCTGGACCTGAAAGAACTTAATGGTAACAACTAGACAGGAAAGAACTTAAGTATTTGTGTAGGAGTTTGTGTTCTGTAACTTCCTATTTTTATGTTTGCTTGTGCGCATGCGCAAGAAACATTATGCAGCAGCTTAGGAGAGAAGCAGGTTGTGGAGCTGCGGCATTTGTGGGCTTGATGGTGTGCACCCAATGCAGGCCCAGTGTCCTGATGACACTGGTTCTGCAGAAGTGCCAACAACTTGAAACAATCTGGCTGCTGCAATGATGGGCCGCCTCGTCACTGCAGTGTCAGCAATTCCTCTGCAATGAGGGAGCGACCTGTCTGGTGTAACAGTACCAGGAACATGGCGGCTCTATGCGCTGCCTCAGAGCCGACAGGGGTGCCCAATCCACCTGTCGGCATGCCCCCTGACCCCCTTCATTTGCTGACGGGGAGCCCAGTCCCCGTCAGCATAATGTCCCCACTCCCAAGTTTCTGTTGTGTGCCGAGGGGCTGCCCAATCCCCTTGGTATCATGCACCTCCCCAACAGTCTTTCTTTGCTAATGGGGGGGCCTAATCCCCATTGCTTCAGTCCCCCCTTACTAGTTCAATTCGCTGACGGGGGAGCCCACTCCCCATCGGCACTATGCTCCAACCGCTCGATTTCTGCTGTGTGCCGATGGGGTGCCCAATCCCCTTGGCATCATGTGCCCCCAGCCGTTTCTGTGTGATAGGGCCCATCACCATTGGTTTCGGCCCCTCACACTAACCTATGGTACACTGGTGCCCACCCCAGTGTACCAAACAACACCTTTAAAAAGAAAACTGACCCACGCTTGTCTTTTTTAACCTGTAAAACAAGAAACGGTCCCGTAGTCTCTCCTGCCCCCTCCCCAGCCCACGCCTCCTGCCACCCACACTCCCCTCACGCCATACTTAGCTCTGGAGCCCAGTGCGATGGATCTTCGTGGACTAGGAACACATCTTCACCTTCAAAACTGATCGCGAACTGAAGAAATGCTGGTAAGCTGTATAATAACATAAATAGTGTTTTATCACCTTTGATACATATCTCAGGCATTTTTGGGAATTATGGCACCAAATTTTCAATATGGGGTTATTGGGACCCCTCCTCATGAATTCAGTCACTGTGATTGTGTTATTTGGCCCCGAAAGGTGATTTCGCGGTCACTGCGAGGAATCACCTTTCAGGACCGATTAATGAAATGACTGCCACTGTTCAGAAGGGCTCTCAAAAAGCCTATGTTGCAAATTTGGTGAAAAGAATCCAAAAAATGGCTGTTTTACAAGCGTGCATTGCGCAGTTTCCACGCACGCTCGTAACTTTGTGAATTTGTAATATTTTTGCTCCAGATTTTCAACATGGGCATTTTTCCACACCTCCTTATGAACATTACAGCTGTCATTTTACACATCCTGGCCGTAATGTGTTTTCGCACTTCCAGCGCAGAATAGCACGGTTGCTGTGGGAAATCAGTTTTAGGGACAGACTAAGAAAACGACTGTGACACTGTTCATGAGCAGAGGTCCTAAAATGCCTATGTTGAAAATTTGGTGACAAATTCCATAAAATGACTGTGTCACAACCATGTATTCGCAGTTCCACGCTTACCCTTAACTTAGCAAATTTGCAACATTTTCCATGAATTTTCAACACTGACATTTTTCACACCTCCTTATGAATGGTACAGCTGTCATTTTTACATCCTGGCTGAATGTGTTTTCGCACTTCCGCGAGAATAGCACAGTTGCAATGGGAAATCAGTGTTTGGGACAGATTAACAACGAGCGAGTGAGAGAGGGGGAGTAAGCGAGTACAGCAGAGCTCTGTCAGGACTACTGCAGATTTCGTTGTGTGCAGAAAAAGGTGCCAACGCAGGCAGGAGCTCAGTACAAAAGGGCAGCCTGCAGCGCCATGAGAAACAGAATGAGTGAGTGAGAGAGGGGGACTGCTGTGGATTTCTTTGTGGGCAGAAAAGAGGCTCAATGCAGGCAGGGCCCAGTACAAAAAACAGCCTGCAGTGCGGAAAAAACAGAGCGAGCGAGTGAGACAGGGTAGATGTAGCTCAAAGGAGCTCTGTCGGAACTGCTGCAGATTTCTTTGTGGGCACAAAAGGTGCCAACACAGGCAGGAGCCCAGTACAAAAGGGTAGCCTGCAGCACTGGGAGAAACAGAACAAGTGAGTGAGAGAGGGGGAGTGAGCGAGCTCAACGGAGCTCTGTCAGGACTGCTGCAGATTTCTTTGTGGGCAGAAAAAGGCGCCAATGCAGGCAGGAGCCCAGTACAAAAGGGAAGCCTGCAGCACCGGGAGAACAGAACGAGCAAGTGAGAAAGGGGGTGTGAGTGAGTTCAACGGAGCTCTGTCAGGGTAAGCGGCCATGACGTCGACATTTCGACAGCGGAGTTCCCTACAGTGACAACAGTGCCACGTCGCTATAGGGAACCCACTGGAACCCGACACTGTCTGTCAGGGATCCTGCACCTCCCCCCCAATCAGCTCTGACTCAGACTTAAGAATCCTAAGTGGGGGTGGTGCAGGGGGTTCAGGTGGCTTTGCCCCCGAAGAAAACACTAGCGTCTTGTGGAAACCGGCAGCAGACTGCAAAATGCAGTCGACTTGCCGGTTTCGCTGTCAGGTCCATCAACAAATATTCTGTTGAAAATCCGTCGTGGATCCCTCTGTCAGGACTACTGCAGATTTCTTTTGTGGGTAGAAAAAGTGCCAGTGTAGGCAGGAACCCAATACAAAAGGGCAGCCTGCAGCGCCGGGAGAAACAGAATGAGCGAGTGAGAGGGAGTGAGCGAGCTCCACGGAGCTCTGTCAGGACTTTAGAGTTGCCCACCCATCTGCCCAGGGTCCTGTGTGGTCCTATATTAAGCAGGGTCTCTGGGGTGGAGACAAAGCAATGATTGGATACTTTTATGATTGCTGTAATAATACTGATTTAGTTCTGTTTATTTCTCTAACTGAGCTGAGTAATACTTGGAGTGCAATATGATTTCTAACTGGGCTAAGTGAAACTATGAAGGCTGAGAACAAAAAATATGGTAGCTGGGGTGAAAAACGGACAAGGAGGCTTTAGGATTGCTACAGTAATACAGTATCTAATGGATAAGATTTGAGACTGAAATAACCCGGTCGGCAAGGGGACAGTAGGGGGACTAGTGTGGGTGGAAACAAGAATTTGAGTTAACAGGGCCCTAACAGTTGTAGTACGGTATAGAAACCGGGAGTAAGAGCCCATAATATAAGATGGGGGCCAAAATGGGGCAGATGCCGTGTGTCAATAGGGCGGGCATCTTTGGAAGGGTGGTGAGGTGTACAGGATGTGGGTCCGCCATGATCCTGGACTGGGCTTGAAGGATGGGGGGGTGTTTGCTGTGTAGACAACTGGCTAGTTTGAGGAGGAACCGTGGAGGTTAGGGAGGAGTCTAAGTGGCAGGGCAGATGAGTATGGCAGGCACCCTGTCCGGGGGGGGGATAGGGGATGGCAAGGGGGACGGGGAAGAACAACTAGGGACTGAAACTGACCCCAGTATCAGGGACACTAGCAGAAAAGAGAGAAGGAGGGGTGCCGAGGTAAGGAGGGGCCCTGATCGGGAGGAAGAGACTACAAGGAGTACCAGGGAGAGAGCAGATGGCTGTGGGTAGGGAGGGACCAGGGTGGGAATTGGGGAGACAGAGGGAACAAGTAGGAGGGGAACCGATAGGGGAAGAGATGTAGGAGGGTATCAACTAGGAATATATTTGAGCCTCTGCTATGGGAGAGAAGGGGAGCAGGAATAATACTGAAGGGGAGGACAAGCGGGCATGAGAGGATGGCAACAGGTAGGGGTAGAGATAGCGAGGACGAAAGGGTAGAAGGGGCTAGTAAGGAAGGGGGGGGTGACTGGAGGAGATAAGGCTATGAGAAGGGGAAGGATGGAAGGGGCATCACTATCGGGGTCGAAGGGAATGGGGCCCCAAATCGACAACAACGGTGATAGGAGAGGGGTTGAAATTAGCAGGGGAGGAGGGGAGGTCAACATGGGAAGCGCAGTAGGAAGTAGTCAGGCTGGGAAGTGGTTCAAGGGGGACGGGAGGAATAAGCTAGAGAAAAGGGGTAAGGCAGAAGTAGGGGGTGCAGATACAGAAGTCACAGAGGGTACAGCTGGCGGGGGTAAGGAACAGGGAAGAACGAATACTGGGGTGGTGGAAGGGGCATTAGAAGGGAAAGAGGGTAAGGGATAGGGGGGTACTTGTCCTGGGGGATTCTATACTGAAAGGGGTGCGATGGGGCAGAAGGGGGGAAAGGCACAGCCGTATTTGGGTTGATACTATCCCTGGGTTGACTGCAGGAGGGGCAGGCACTGCTCAAATGTGCAGTGAGGGGCAGGAAGAAACCTCATTTAGTGTTGCATGTGGGTACAAATGACATGGCAAGGGAGACTGTGGAAGTAGTGAGGGGGAGGGTCTAGGAGTTGGGCAGGCAGTGCGAGAGCGTGGGAGAGTCGGTGGCATTCCCAGAGATGCTCACAGTACCATGTGCAAGCATGGGGAGGAAGGGTAGGAAAGAGGAGTTCAACGAATGGCTGAGGGATTGGTGCCACACCAAAAATTATGGGTTAGTGACTAATTGGGGTAGGGTCTGGGGGAACAGTGACTTGTACACGGCGGACAGGCTACACTTGAGAAGGGAGGAGACGGGAGTATTAAAAGGCGGGATTCGAGGGGTATACCTCTACTAAGGTGGATTTAAACTAGTTGGGGGGGTGGCCAAAAGATTAAGGTTGGTAGAAAGGTCCGGACAGGGGAGCCTAATAAGCTCACCCTCCCGAGATATAGGTACAGGCTGAGGCATAGTAACCCTGGGAGGGGACAGGCAGAGTGGTCTGAGTGTAATAGAGAAGGCACCACCACCCGGTAAGAATAACGAGGAGAAAGGGTGCGGACTACCGGGAGGAGGGACACAGGCCAAGGAGAAGAGTGAGGAGAAGGAGGGGTACAGTGGAAGGTGGTCTCTCTCAATGCAAGAAGCCTGGGGAACAAAACTGCAGAGCTTCAGGAGCTCCTTTCAGAGGGGAAGGTGGACGTTGCTGCAGTGACAGAGACTTGGACCACAGAGTACCATGATTGGGACTCGGCAATCCCGGGATACAGGATATACAGCAGGGACTGGGGGGTTGAAAGAGGGGGTTGCACTGTATGTGAGGGAAGGGATCAAATGCATAACGGATGAGGGAGAAGAGGAGAGGGCAGAGGCACTTTGGGTGCAACTCCTGGACTCCAAGGGCAGAAAGCTGAGGCTGGGAGTGGTGTACAGACCACCAGTCCAATCCAGGGAACTGGATGGGGAGTTGGCAGAGAAGATAAGGGGCAGTGTGGTGATAGTGGGGAATTTTAACCTAACAGGGGTTGACTGGAGCACCTCGGCCTCTAGCAGTACCAGGGAGCAGGTGCTTGTTAATGCATTCCAGGACGGCCTTCTGATGCAATTGGTAAGTGGGCCTACAAGGCTTGGTAGCACTCTGGACCTAGTACTGGCAAATGGGGAGGCAGTGAGGGAGTAAGGGTGGAGGACCTACTAGCCGGTAGCGACCACCAAACAGTGTGGTGTGTTCTCGCGCTGGGCAGGGAGGCAGAAGGCACAGGCACTAAAGTGGTGGACTTTAGTAGGGTGGACTTTGGGAGGATGGGAGCAACACTGTGAGGGAGACTCCAGGATATAAGGCCGGGGATGGATGCAGAACAAAAGTGGGGAGTCATAAACACTGGGCTAACAGAGGCCACAGTAGCCTGCACTAGGGCCAGGAGTAAGAAGAGCAGAGGCAAGAAACCAAGCTGGCTGAACAGGGAAGTGTTGCAAGGGGTGACGGCATAGAGGGCTGCATACTGGAAGTACAGGAGAACAGGGAAGGGAGAGGATAAGGAGGCTTATAGGAGTTGGTCAAGGGAGGTGGCCAGGAGGGTGAAAAAAGCTAAGTCCTCCAGGGAATTAAGGTTAACACAGGGCAGGAAAATGACTTTTTAAGGCATGTCAGGGAAAAGATGAAGTGCAAGGAACGTATAGTGAGGATAAAGCGGGGAGCGGATTGGGTGGAAAAGGAGGGGGAGCAAGCGGAAATTCTAAAGGAGTACTTCTGCTTCATTTTCACTAAGGAGAGGGATGGTCCACTACCAGAATGGGCTGGGGGGTTGGGAAAGGGCGGAGGAGGTGACTGACAAAGTGATCACAGGAAGTAGGGTGCTAGAGGGGCTGAGGGCAGTAAGGGTGGACAAGGCACCAGGTCCCAATGGCATCCACCCCAGGGTGCTGAGGGAGATGGCGGAGCTGTTGGCTGAGCCGCTGGCAGATCTGTTCAACACCTCCCTGGAAATGGATTGTGTGCCCCATGACTGGAGGGTGGTCCGTGTGGTGCCCATACACAAGAGTGGGCCTAGGGAGGAGCCAGGAAATTACTGGACGGTCAGTCTCACGTCCATAGTGGGTAAGCTTACGGAGGCGATATTGAAGCAGAGGCTGATGGCATTCCTAGACAGTAATGGCCTCCAAGATGGGCGGCAACACGGGTTTGTCTCAGGGAGGTCTTGTCAAACCAGCCTAATAGAGTATTATGACTGGGTGACAAGGGAGTTGAACAGGGGCCATGCAGTACATGTCCTGTACTTGGACTTCAGTAAGGCCTTTGATACAGTGCCTCATGGGAGACTGGGGCGAACGTGACGGCAGTGGCGGTGGGAAAAAAGCTGACTAAATGGATAGAGACCTGGTTACAGGGGAAGGTGCAGAGGGCGGTGGTGGTGGGGGAGCTCTGAGCACCTAGAGCAGTGACAAGCGAGGTGCTTCAGGGGTCAGTGCTGGGCCCAGTGCTAGTTGGGCTCTTTATTTCCGATACAGCAGACGGACTGGGGAGCAGGGTTAGTCTGTTAGCAGATGATACCAAATTGGGGGCAGTGGTGGACAAAGAGGATGGATGTGAAAAACTGCAGGGGGACCTAACCAAACTAGAGATATGGTCGGTGGAGTGGCAGCTAGGATTCAATGCAAAGAAGTGTAAAGTGATGCACTTCAGGACTAAGAACCAGAAGAGGGACTACTGGTTGGGAGGGGGTGAGGTTGGGGATCACAGATGAGGAGAAGAAGGACCTAGGGGTGTTGGTAACTGGGAGCATGAACAACTCAGCCCAGTGTGGAGAGCAGCAGCGAAGGCAAACAGGATGCTGGGGTGCATCGCAAGGGGGTTCTCATCCAGACACAGGGATGTGATCCTACCTCTGTACAGATCATTGGTCTGACCGCTCCTAGAGTACTATGTGCAATACTGGAGGCCATACCTGATGAGAGATATAAAGTTACTGGAGGGGGTGCAAAGGAGGGCAACAAAAATGTTAAAGGGGATGGAAGGAAAGGAATATGAAGTTAGGCTGAACGAGCTGAACATGTACACACTGGAGGAAAGGAGGGATGGGGGGATATGATTGAAGCATTTAAATACCTGAGGGGGGTAAATAAACCTAACATCGAGGTTTCTGAGTAGTGGAAGAGAGACGAGGGGCACGGACTAAGGCTGGAAGGGGGATGTTTCAAGAGGGAAATGAGGAGGCACTACTTCACTGAGAGGGTGGTGTCTAGTTGGAATGTGCTGCCAGAGGTGGTGGTAACATGTAGGATAGTCAATAGCATTAAGAATGACTAGGATAATGAAAGAGGAATAGTCAGGGGGGCAGGGGCTGGGACAAGCGGGGGAGGAACTGAGGGGGAGGAGGCTGGGGCAGCTGCAATCTAGGATGCTAGCTGCACACTCAGGCAGATTTAGATAGACTGATTGGTCTGTTTTGCTGGCAGATTCGTATGGTTGTATGAATGTTCATATGTAAAAATCACAGTGACTCTGTTCATGTGCAGAGGTCCTAAAATGCCTATGTTGAAAATTTGGTGACAAATGTCCATAAAAAATCTGTGTTACAAGCGTGCATTGTGCAGTTTCCACGCACCCTCGTAACTTCGCAAATTTGTAGTACTTTCACTCCAGATTTCCAACACTGGCATTTTTTCAGACCTCCTTATGAACAGTACAGCTGTCATTTTTTACATCCTGCCCGAAATATGCATTTACACATCTGGCGCTGAATAGCACGGTTGCTGTGGGAAATCAATGTTCAGGACAGATTAAGAAAATCATACTGACAGTGTTCATGAGCAGAGGTCACAAAATGCCTATGTTGAAAATTTGGTGAAAAAATTCCACTAAATGACTGTGTTACGCACACTTGTTGCACAGTTTCCACGTACACTCGGAAGTTCTAGCATTTTTAGTATTTTCACTACCGATTTTCAACATTGCCATCTCTTCACACCTCCCCGTTAATAGAAACATAGAAACATAGACTTTGATGGCAGATGAGGACCACTTGGCCCACCCAGTCTGCCCATTTCCCTAGCTATTGGATAAGCTGCATATTCTAGTTAACCAACAGCCTACTTCCTGCAAGCCCCCACTATAATTGCCTTATGTCTGTCCCATGCATGTTTGAATTCCCCCACTGTTTTAGACCCCACAACCTCCCAGGAAAGGCGGCTCATGCGTCCAGCACACTCTCTGTGAAAAGAATTTCTCACATTACCCGAGTCGCCCCATCTTTAAATTGTGCCCCTTGTTCTTGCATCGCTCTTTTTCTGACAGATGCTCCCCTGTCCCTCCTCTCATCAAGGGTATACATATTAAGCTCTCTTAGCCTCTCTTCATATGGTTTCTGATGCAGACCCTGCACCATTTTAGTTGTCCTCCTCTGGACTGCTTCCATTCTGTCTATGTCCTTGCGTAGATGGGGTCTCCAAAACTGCACGCAGTACTCCAGATGGGGTCTCACCAACTGTCTGTACAGAGGGATAACCACTTCCCTTTTTCTACTTGTGATGCCCCTCCCTATGCATCCCAGTATCCCCCCAGCTCTCCTTACTGACTTTTCACATTGCTTACCCACCTTTAGGTCATCTGATATGACTACCCCCAGGTCCCTTTCCATTACTGTTGTAGTTAGTACCTCCCCTGCCATTGTGTACTCTTCTCCTGGGTTTTTGTTTCCCAGGTGCATTACTTTGCACTTCTTTGCATTGAATCTAAGTTGCCATACGTCTGACCATTCCTCCAACTTTACGCAAGTCCTTCTCATCCTTTCTACCCCCCTTGTGTATCAACTCTGTTACAGATCTTTGCGCTCATCTGCAAAGAGGCATACATTTCCTTCCAGATCCTCTGCAATGTCACCTATAAAGACGTTAAGAGGACTGGACCCAGTACTGAGTCCTGAGGTACTCCACTAGTAACCCCCCTTTCTTCGGAATGAGTTCCATTCACTATTAGCTTCTGTGACCTGTTCTGCAGCCAATATGCTACCCAGGCTACCACCCTGGGACCCACTCCCAGGCTGGCTAACTTGATTATTAATCTTTTGTATGGGACTGTGTCAAATGCCCTGCTAAAGTCTAGGTAGGCCATATCCACAGCCCCTCCCTGGTCTATTACTTTGGTCACCCAGTCAAAGAAATCAATTAGATTCGTCTGACATGACCTTCCTGCTGTGAATCCATGCTGCTTTGGGTCCTGTGCCCTGCTGGCCTCTAGGTACTTAACAATTCTTTCTTTCAGAAGTGATTCCATCATTTTCCCTACCACTGAGGTCAAACTAACAGGCCTGTAGTTTCCTGCTTCTGCCTTGCTCCCACTTTTGTGAAGGGGAATCACATCTGCCCTCCTCCAGTCCTCAGGTACCACCCCATCTTCCCATGATTTGTTAAAAAGTATGGTCAGCGGTGTCACTAGGTCCCCACTTAGTTCTTTTAGGATTCTAGGATGAATCCCGTCAGGCCCCGTTGCTTTGTCCACCTTGCAGCTGTCATTTTTCCCATCCTGCCCGATCTGTGTTTGCGTACATCTGGCGCACTATGGCACGGTTGCTGTGGGAACTCAAAGTTCAGGACACATTGACAAACTCACAGTGCCACTGTTCATAAGAAGAGGTCCCAAATGCTTTCATGAGGTGGGGGTCACAAAAAGGCCATGTTGAAAATTTTTAGTGCAAATACCAACACACACCCTGGGCATTAGGGTTTCTAACCATAATGCCCCACCCTGTACAGACCGACAGGCATCAGGGGTGTGCTTCCGGATTGCGGACTGTAATGTTCATGCCGTTCCACCCCCCCACCCACGCTGTGACAGGCATCAAGGTGTGCCTTGAACTCTTCGGCCCCAGAGTTCACCCCATTCTCCTACATTGCACCCATTTCAGCGTATGTTCTTATGGAGTGGTGTGACTGTAAAGCCGAACACCCCAAGGCACACCTCAACACTTGTCGGTGTCTACAGGATAGGGTTAGGTGAAATGGCATGAATGTTGTGGGCGACAACCCAAACGCATACCCCAATGCCTGTCCGTCTCTGCAGGTTGGAGGTTGAGGTTACGTGAAGTTCAATACTTCACTGCCATTCCTACTCTGCATCTGTCTAACTCCTGCATTTCCAATGCTAATACCAACAAGCAAACTTTCGGCATCGACAAATGCTTGTTCTTTTATTGTGACTGTAAGTTAATGATATAATTGTTATGTTTGATTTTTTCTGTTTTACAATTTTTTTTAGTAAACATTTTCTTTAAAATACTGCCTGTGCTTTTCTCTGTTATTTTACATGTGATTTGTTGAACCTGTGTTTAAGGCTGACAGTTGTTAAGGGCTTGAATGTGTTACTAAGCTTACTTAAAGGTAAGAATATATCTAGGTCTCATATAGAGTTGTAAGGATATATTTTGGAAACCTGGCTTGGTGCCCCTGGGCAAAGGACTGCACTGCATTCCTGAAGAGGGTACATATCTGAGCCTGTAAGTTGGGTATGCTAGCATAAGGTTCACATAGAAACATAGAAACATAGACTTTGACGGCAGATAAGGACCGCTAGGCCCATCTAGTCTGCCCATTTCCCTACCTACAGGATAGGCTGCAGATCCTATTTAACCAACAGCCTATATCTTTCTGCCCCCCACAAGAATTGCCTTATGTCTGTCCCATGCATTCTTGAATTCTCCCACAGTTTTAGACTCCACAACTTCCTCAGGAAGGCTGTTCCATGCATCCACTACCCTCTCTGTGAAATAATACTTCCTCACATTGCCCCTGAACCGCCCTCCTTCTATCTTTAAGTTGTGTCCCTTGTTCTTGCAAGTCTCTTTTTCTGAAAGATGCTACCCTCTTGGACTTTGTTGATTCCTTGAGGTACTTGAAAGTTTCTATGTTATCCCTCTCCCTTCTTTCCTCAAGGGTATACATATTAAGCTCCTTTAGTCTCTCCTCATTCAAACTCTCTTGCAGACCCTGCACCATTTTAGTTGCCTCCTCTGAACTGCCTCTATCCTGTCTATGTCCTTGTGGAGATGGGGTCTCCAGAACTGGACACAGTATTCCAGATGGGGTCTCACCAACTGTCTGTACAGAGGGATAACAACTTCCTGTTTTCTGCTGCTGATGCCTCTCCTATACATCCCAGTATACCCCGGTCCTCCCTACTGCCTTCTCACATTGCTTGCTAACCTTAAGGTCATCTGATATGATTACCCCCAGGTCCCTTTCCTGTTGTGTTGTTGTTACTACCTCCTCACCCATTGTGTATTCTTCCCCTGGGTTCTTGTTTCCCAGGTGCATTATTTTGCACTTTTTTGCATTGAATCCTAGCTGCCATATGTCAGACCATTCCTCCAACCTTGCCAAGTCCCTTTTCATCCTTTCCACGCCTCCTTGTGTATCAACCCTGTTGCAGATCTTTGTGTCATCTGCAAAAAGGCATACTTTTCCTTCCAGTCCCTCTGCAATGCCACTGATAAAGACATTAAAAAGGACTGGACCCAATACTGAACCCTGCGGTACCCCACTAGTAACCGCCTTTCTTCAGAGTGGACTCCATTTACAATTACCTTCTGTGTCCTGTTGTCCAGCCAATGTTTTATTTAGGCTACCACCCTGGGACCCACTCCCAGGCTGGTTAATTTGACTAATAATCTTTTGTGTGGGACTGTGTCAAATGCCTTGCTAAAGTCTAGGTAGGCCATGTCCACAGCCCTCCCTGGTCTACTACTTTGGTCACCCAGTCAAAGAAATCTATTAGATTCTGGCTGATATGACCTTCCCGCCTGTGAACCCATGCTGCCTTGGATCCTGTGCTCCACTGACTCCTAGGTACTCAACTATTCTTTCCTTCAGAAGTGACTCCATCACTTTCCCTACCACAGAGGTCAGACTGACAGGTCTGTAGTTTCCTGCCTCTGTCTTGGTCCCACTTTGTGAAGGGAATCACATCCGCCTTCCTCCAGTCCTCGGGTACCACACCATCCTCCCATGATTTATTAAAAAGAGTAGCCAGTGGTTTCACTAGTTCCTTCCTTAATTCTTTTAGAATTCTGGGGTGAATTCCATCAGGACCCATTGCTTTGTCCACCTTCAGTTTTGGGAGTTCTTGCAGAACCCTTTCTTCTGTGAAAGGACTGGGATCGACCCCCCTATCAAGAGTGCTTCTGTTAATTGGATTAGGCACTTCCTCCTCCTCTTTTGTGAATATTTTAACATTTTGACTCCCTCCAGAAATTGAGGCTAGTAGGTGATTCAGACCCAAAACAGACAGGAGGGTTACCTTGTTTGTCACCTCTTCACACTATTGCACTAAAAGGTTGTCACTATGGGAGCAGAGTGCCTGACCTGCGGAGTGCATTTGTTACAAATATTTGATTCGCTAACAATTTCCAAATCCCTAGCTTCCAAGATATCGATTATCAATGATTCATGAATGGGGAGTTTATTATTATTACATTTAATATAAACACATATTAAGTTAATATAATAGAAGATAAATGTAAACGATGCATAATGCATCAATCTGCTTGTTTGTGCCGTTGACCCAAAACTGTGTCCACTCTGTGAGAATTTGCCAATTTGTTCACAGGATTGTGTGGCATGTTCATATACATTGTATGCCTGTTTAGTTTGTACTGTATTTCTAGTTTCTAGTTTTTAATTTTAGTCAGTTTCAGTCCTAGTTGTTCTTCCCCGTCCCCTTGCCATCCCTACCCCCCCATGGGATGCCTACCATACTCATCTGCCGTGACACTTAGACTCCTCCCTAACCTCTGGAGTTCCTCCCTCAAACTAGCCAGTTGTCTATACAGCATACACACCCCATCCTCCCAGCCCAGTCCAGGATCACGACGGACTCACACCCTGTACACCCCACCACCCTTCCAAAGATGCCCACCCTATTGACACGTGGCACCTGCCCCATTTTGGCCCCCACTTTACTTTACAGGCTCTTACTCCCGGTTTCTGTACCCTACTACAACTGTTAGGACCCTATTAACTCAAATTCCTGTTTCCACCCACACTAGTCCCCCTACTGCCCCCTTGCTGACCGGGTTAATGCAGTCTCAAATCTCATCTGTTAGCTACTGTATTACTGTAGCAATCCTAAAGCCTCCTTGTCTGTTTTTCACCCCTCTAAGAATCATACTAAGAAAATAGCGTAGTTGAAAGTCGCAAGCCCAGAGTGCTTCATTTTTTTACATATAGTATTTTAAAATAGAACCAGATTTCATATGCCTGTCTAATCTGTTTTTAAATAAAGACTTTTTTTCACTGACGATAATGTTAAGGGGCAATTTGTTCCAAGGCCCTACTATTCTTTGTGAGAATTAGTGGGCTCTTTTCTTTGTTTTGCATTTATACCTGGCAAGTTGTAATGGATGACCCCTAGTATTTACTTGAACTTGCTTGAATTCTAGGCCACATATGTCAGTTAAATAGGGATCTTGTATAATGTCCCAAGCAAACAACAGGTCACTTCTAATTCTCCTATTTTCCAACGACATAAGGCTAAATTTGAGTAATCTGTCCTCGTATGACATGACCTTGCTACAAATAACAGACTTTGTTATTCTTTTTGAACTTTGTCAATTCTAGCCACATCTTTACGTTTGTAAGGGTTCCATAACTGAGAAACTTAATCAAAGATAGGTCTAACATAGGCTCTATATAATGGTAACAAGATACTTGGATCTTTAGATGTAATGTTATGACATATTGCCCACCAGATCTTATTGGCTTTACTAATAATATTTGTAATACGTGAATCAAAATTCAGGCTTGAGTCTACTGTAATCCCTCAGCTACCATACTTTTTGTTCTCAGAAACATGGATAGCCCTCTAGCTGTACCTGTTGGATTGGTCAATCCATCCCACCTGCCTACCTGTGTTCTTTGTGAGAACCAAATTAGAGATACGGAACTGCAACAAATATTAGGATAGAATGGGCTGAATACCGTCAAGGCTTTTGCAGAGAAATGGTCAGTCACAAAACCAACTTCCTCAGTACGTCACAAACTTCAACCTCGTATGCAATAATAATATAATAATAGTTTGGATCCGGGTCTTACACCGCTTTTAGTAGGTTGTGTAGAAGCCATCTACCCAATCCCTGCAGACATTGTCTGGAAATCCCTGGAGAGGGTTTTTTTCCTGACCCCCTTAAGGAGGCGGTAGTTCGACCACTCCTTAAAAAATCCTCCTTGGATCCAGATTGTCTAGCTAACTACTGGCCTATCTCTAACCTACCATTTGTTGGTAAGGTTATTGAAAGGCAGTTAGCGTTGTAATTGGATGATCATCTTATATCTCACAATGTCTGATACTCTCAGTCTGGTTTCAGGAAAAGGCATAGTACAGAGACTGCCCTTGTCCGGTGTTGACGACCTCCTTATGGCCAGAGATCGAAAGGCATGTACCATTCTGGTCCTTCTCGATCTATCTGCTGCATTTGACACTGTAGACCATGGAGTGCTACTGGAGCACCTGCGGGTCTTCTGTGGGCTGTCTGGTACAGTCCTCAAATGGTTTCGTTCTTACCTCACAGGCAAGTTTCAGACAGTTATCACTGGAATTTATTCCTCTGGCGCTCACTCCCTGTCTTGTGGGGTACCACAGGGCTCCATTTTAGCTCCCATGTTGTTTGCAGTGTATATGCTGCCATTAGGAGAAATCATCAGGCGATACAGTCTGGGTTTTCACTGCTATGCAGATGATACCCAGCTGTATCTGTCCTTTCTCCCCGGTCAGGGTGATGCACTCTCTGTACTTAACAACTGCCTTGATGAGATCAGACTCTGGATGAGTCTGAGCTGGTTGAGACTCAATCCGGACAAGACTGAGGTATTGGTGGTGGATCCAGGTCGTCCGGGGATGGGTGTGGGAGCTGGACAACCATCAGGTTTATTACTTGGTGGTGTACCGCTCCCTACCTCTGAACAGGTGCGAAATCTGGGCGTTATTTTTGATGACGGTCTGACTCTGAAATCTCAGGTGTCAGCTGTTGTCAAATCCTCTTTACCATCTGAGGAATATCGCCTGGGTGAAACATCTGATCTCCCGGTGACCTTCCAACATTGGTCCACGTCTTTGTCACTACTGCCGGACTACTGCAATTCCTCTACCTAGGGCTACTTGGGGTTGATATCCCCACCTTCAGCTAGTGCAGAACGCGGGCAGCCAGGCTTTTGACTGGAACTTAGAATCAGTCATATTACGCCTGTGCTCCATGAACTGCACTGGCTGCCTGTTTGGTGGCAGATCACCTTTAAGGTTGGTTTACTAACCTTTAAAGCTCTACATGATCAGGGACCTGGTTATCTGAAAGATCTCCTGATTCCCTACAGCCCCCTCCATCCTCTCCGTTCCACCAACGAGGGATTGCTGGAGATTCCCAGGGTTCGTTTGAAGTCATCAGGATCTCGTGCCTTTGTGGCACAACCCTGTGGAATTCTTCACCGCTGGTTAAGAGAATGCCCAACGTCGATAACTTTAAGGTCGCTTAAAACATATCTTTTGAGTTAGCATTTTCGAATTGAAGTAACATTTTATAAGTGATGTGTAACATCTTGCTTAATGTAGATCTAATGATTCTCCTTGTATTCTTAGCTCTGGTTGATTTTAAATTTTTGGATTTTATTAATTTTAATCTTTGTACAGTGCCTTGGTCTTGAAAGGCGCTCTATAAATAAAATTTAATTGAACATTGAATAAAATCTGTGACCAACTTCCCCACAGCCATGCAGAAACATGCCTACCTGTTCATACAAGGTGTCACCAAAATTTCACCAGTGAAAGGAAATTAAACACCAACTCAATGAAACAACTTTCTTTGGATCAATCTTCTAATGCTGAATTCTCTGGCATACCCGACCCACAGACGTCCAGTAGCAGTGAAGTGGTCCATGTAACTCAATGTCAAAGGAAATCATTGGCATTTAAGAAGGATGAGACCTGCTTCATCTGGGATAAGAAAAGGAAAAAGAGAGGAAATATGGAAGAAAACTCCAAAGAGTTGAACTTGAAGACGGAAAGACTACATTGCATGAAAGCATGTTACTTAATGAAAATTCCGATGATGCTCTTTTGTTTGGTGCAGCCAAATGTTTGAAGGTTGCTATCGCCAATGTTGACGTATTTGATGTGGATGTCAAATGCTATCAAAGTTGTTACAACACTTTTGTCTATGTTGGCAAATGAGAGAGACAAACACCAAGCGGATTGTGCTGAAACAGAGTTTGTTCAAATCGTGAGAAGAAAGGTTGTTGAGCAGAAATGTTGCTATTTACTCCCAGAGTTACTGGAGGATTTCATAACCTTCCATGGATGCGAACAAGATGCTGGAATAAATCACACATTTCAGTTGAATCTTGTCAGCAATGAATTCGGCGATGAGATAGGTTTTACTGCAGGGAAGGGGATACATGGGAATCCTCTCATTCTTCACTCAACAAAAGTAAACTCACTTGATTATTCTTCGGCAACCTAGAGAGAAGCTGGGCTCAGAGATAGTGACATCACCAAGGCATTTGCAAAGTTGATCAATCGGAAATTAAAAGACAGACAAATTGAGTCACTGCAGTTTCCTATGGCATACAAGACTTGCTTTCTGAGCTTGATAATTATGAACCCATTCCAGAAATCTTCAATGCGATAGCTCTCTCTATAAGCCCTTCTAAGAAGATTAATGCTCTTAGTTATGCGACTATCCCAACAGAAATTCAATCTACCAAGATACAGTCCATTGTTAGTGACTGACAACACCTCATTACCAGAGAACATTCTCCAAAGTCGATAGTTCTATCCATGATCATTCATCATCTCACCGGAAGTAAAGAAGCAGTCAGTCTTCTACATCGTTCGGGGGCTGGTATTTCTTACACAGACATCAGAACACAAAACAAGAAATTGGCCCATGATAGTAAAGCTGAGGGGGAAAAAAAGCACTGCACATGATTCCGCCTGGATAGCCAACTCATGTTACAACTGATAACTCAGACGGTAAGCAACAGACATTAACAGGAGTCTCAACAACACATGACACTAACTCAATGATTTATGTACCCCCAAATGTTACATCCTGCTGTCATCTGCGATTTGCCAGTACAAGAACAGAACATTCCAGGCAGCTCAACAAGAGAAGTCCAGGAAACCTTTGAAAACTCAGAACCTATTGACTATGGGGATTATAAAATAGGAAAGAGACCCCCCCCCCAACCGATCGTCCCATCCTACAATGAGGATGAAAAGAAGGACCGAGCTTGATCCTCATTTGAGCAAAGATTCTATTTGGGCTCTGGCAGCAAGCACAGAATCTTCCACAGAAGATGAATCTCTTCCAGTCCTAGGATCATGGACAGCTTTCAATAAAAAACAACATCGACCACTACCTTCAAATCCAAAACTGATTTCCTGCCCATTATACCATGTGAACCAGCTGATGCAGTTTGCAAATGTTATCTTGACTTTCTCACGGATCTAATGAATGACCTACAAATTGACCACATCTTCAGCCATAGCGATCATGCAGTTTTCTACAAGATTGCACAAATAATGTGGAAAGAAGAAAAACATACAACAGTGGTTAATTTGATGGGAGGATTTCATGAACTGATGGTGAGGCAGAAGATCCTCTACAAGCAACACGGTGCTATGGGACTTCGTGACTGGTGGGTTCAGGTAGGGATAACAGCAGATGGATCTGTTGACAAGGCCTTGGAAGGACACCATTATTCTAGATTGATGAGGTTACATAAACAGTCCCTCGAGGCTCTCCTACGATTCACAGGATCCAAGATTCACGGCTCACTAAACAATGGACTACAAGAAAAGCTAATCAACATGAGAAGATCTGTATCAGCAGAATCCCTGAATCTTGTCCTCTTGGATGAATCTTTCCCTGAAGTGCAATCATGAATGCTAGCACGACACATTGCAATGGGCATTGAAATACCGCCAGCAATAGTAGAGGGCCTTTTGAAGGCAAGGGCTACAGGGGAAGTTATGTTGAGTGCATTTATAAACGACTGCCTTCTATTAAGGAAAGCTGGTTTCTTCAAGCCCATTAAACGCAGTGGAATTTCCACAGGAATGGACAAGAAGAAAAAGAAACCAAAAGCAGAATCAGTTTTGAAAGAAGACCGTCAGGCTCTCGGTTTCATTGCTGCAAAGTGCCCCAAGAAAGATGTGTTTTCCCATCAACTCACAACATACAGTATCTTCTTGCAATAGCAACTCTGGACAGAAACCTCTACAAACTTAATACCAAACATGTCTTAAGAAATTCTCTCATTGATGAAGCAGAAGCTTGAAGTTCTTCCCCTCCACCATTACGCTCAGTGTACATACACGACGCCATGGCGATGGTCAGAGCAGTTGCTGCACAGCGTACATGGGACAGCCTTTGGAAAGCACTTCTTGTCGCATTCACACCTCCATCTACAGCAAACCCAGTGGAAGTCATCGTCATTTTTGATAATTATAAGGATGATCAGGAGTTCTCAGTGAAACAGCAAGAACAAGCTGAGCGAGCGGTAGGGACAGGAGGAATGCGACTTCACATGGGATCAGATTTACAAGAGATGCCGCATGGAAAGGTATATCAGCAGTACCTTCACAACAACGACAATAAAACAAATCTCATGCAGTGCTTCAATGAGTATGTTAGATAAGAGGATGTCAGAAGAAACTTACGATACCCTCTTACTATCAGCAATGGCAGAAGCACGTATACTGTTTCAGTATATAGATTCAAAAGAATTCCTGTTTTCCTGCAACCATGAGGAGGCAGATATGAGGATAGTGCTGCATTGTGCTCTTGTGAAAGGCCCAGTTGTCGTTCGAACCAAAGATACAGACATCCTCGTCCTGGTGTTTTACACTTTCACAAAGACCCTTCCAGATTCACCATGGATGCTCGAAATCGACCCCGACATATTTGTAAACATAGGCTCTATATATGATCACATTGGACATACTGCAAGTCTCAATTTGCCAGCATACCATGCTGTCTCTGGATGCGATGCAGTGAGTTACTTCTACATAGTATCAAAGAAATTAGTATTTCAACATTCACACAGGGTTGAAGAAAGAATAAATCTCCTTTCAGTGCTTGGGGAAAGCACATATGCTTCACAAGACACTGAACAAAACGTCAAGACCTTCATTCAACACTGCGTGTACAATGGTATAGGAGGAGAGGATCTGGTAGACACACGAATAAGGCAATACAATAACCTGAAAGTGAAGACTATGTAAACGATTCTACCAGACCCAGCGAGCCTATGTCAGCACATAGAGAGCAAATCTCGTAGCCTACTATTGGCGACACTGCACAGAGCCAGAAACCCCAAAAGTTGACCCTTGTTTGTCAGGATGAAAACAAGAGGATGAAACACTGAAACCTGTGTGGTTCACTGGGTTTCAGTTACCTGACATCCTACGTCATAGAGGAAAGGGCGGAAGGTTAGCCAGCAGATGACGTGCAGCTGACAGAGATGAGGCAGATGATGAAGGTGAGTCAGCGTCTCAAAGACACACACAGAAGACCAAACAAAAACCTTCTACCGCAGCACCAATAACTTATTGTACAGGAGATGATGACACTGAAAATGACACATCGGCAGCCAATGAACAAACTTCTGTGGATGAATCTTCAAGCTTCGGGAGTGAATGTGACAGTTCAGATCCAGAGTGGACTCCAATATAATGACTTCAAAACTGGACATTACAACCAAAGAATACTGTTGACCCAAAATATTCATAGTGTTGGGTCAAATTGTTGATAAAATGACTTAATTCTAAACAACAAATCAGCACATACAACATTTAGATTTTAAGCATTACTATATGTACTTCAAACTATTTTATTAGTAAATTGCCTCATGAATTCAATTGTTTTATGTAGTATTAATGTGTGCATTTGGTCCTGTGTCTAACAGGGAGTCTCAAAGCAATATATAGATGTCATACATGTTCATGAATAAATGTTCAATATATAGATGTTCATGAATCATTGATAATCGGTATCTTGAAAGCTAGGGATTTCAAAATTATTAGCGAATCAAGTATTTACTAGCGATATGGTAGCCATATTGGATTTTGGCAGCCATTTTGGATTTTCTAAGTTGTTCCATCCAACTTGGCATGGCAATAAATGTAGAAAATGACACCTTGGAATTGTAAATCGGGCATTCCTAGGCCGAGCTATGAGGTCCGGAGGGCCCACAATGTTCAAAATCAGAAATAGGCCCCCCGAGGGGCCATCCACCAATTTTCTCAGGGGTAACAAGCAAAATCTGAAAGGTGAGGTCTATCTACACAGGAATCTACAGACATCCCAACCTCTGCATCGTAAATCAAAAGATTAGGCTGGTACACCTATCTAGGAAGGACCCTCAAGGGCCCCTGCCCATTGGACTTGGTTAGCCACCCAGGTGTGTAGTGGGTCAGAAGCTCATGCAGGTACAGGGGCAGGTTGTTCAGGGCTTTGACTGTTATCAAAATCATCTTATAGTCAATCTAGCGTCTGACTGGCAACCTACCCAGTGCATGGAATGATGGTTTTAATATGCTTTGATTTCTGCATGAAAGCCAGAAGTCTTGCTGCCGCATTCTGGATCAGCTGTAGTCAACTGACTGGACCATTAGTTGAGCCTTATAGAGCACAACCTTGAGAAAATTAAGGCCTGCACTGCTGCATGCATCTGAACAGGATCATGCAAGGGGTGCAGTCTGGAGAAGATCGGATCAGTGGCATCCAGCGACTGGAAAGTTTCAGCCGCATCGGCAGCAAAGCGAGGAGCCAATCAGGCCTGAGGGTGGGTATTTCGACTGTGTGGCTGGCCTATAAAAGCCGCAAGCCCAGCCACTGAAGCAAGCTCCCAGAGAAGCTGTAGCACTGCTGGGAGCTTGCCGCGGCATTCAAGGGGGTCCTTAAGTAGGCAGCCACATTGGAAGCCATGGAGCACCAGGAGGTGGCTGCATCAGTGGCTACGGAGCAGCAGGAGAGGATCAGATCAGTGGCATCCAGCGACCAGAAAGTTTCAGCTACATCAGCGGCACAAGGGACTGTTGCTGTTGCTGCTTGCCACATTAGCGCCAAGCGAGGAGCCAAGGATCCAATCAGGCCCAAGGATGGGCATTTTGACTGTGTGGCTGGGCCATAAAGCCACAAGCCCAGCCACTGAAGCAAACCCCCAGAGGAGCTGTAGCATTCTTTTTCCCACCCACCCCAACCCAGATTGCCCACCCTGGCCCTGACCTCTATTAAATGCTCACAGGGAAGGAGCAAGCAAAGAAGTCGCTGGCAGGGGACAGGGTGATTAGGAGAGGAGGAGGAGACCTTGGCTGGGCTACAGTCCATTGTGACTGTAGGAAAAGAGACTGTAGGATGGAAAACACTAGAGACAAGAGTTACCAGACATTAAAAGGAGCGGAGAGGGGTCCTGTGCAGGGCAAGGGTTTTGTGGGTGGGGGAGAAATATAATACGGGCATTCTGCTGAGAGCTTGTTCTGGAATCTCTCAGCAGTAGTCATTGCCTCGAGTTGTCTTGCGAGTCCAGTGGTCTTGCTCTGGTCCAGTCTGTACTGCTCAAACTTGTCTGATATCCTATTTCTTTCATTCTGCAGGAGCTATTCCAGTCAAGGAGCCTGTACCTTTTTTGTTTGTACATTGGGTGTGCATAGCACAGTTGTGAAAAATAGTGGGGCAACTTATTTGGAGGGGCAACTGGAGTGGGACAGGAATGGGGCTATGGCATGGTACCCAGACTACAAGGGCAGGTATCTTCGGAAGGGTGGTACTGTGTATTGGGTGTGGGTCAGCCATGGTACTAGCTTTGGCTTGGAAGATGGGGGGCTGCATGGTATCTAAGCAGCTGGAACATCTAAAGGAGGAGATTATGTGGTTGAGATGGACGCTAGGTAGGGGAAGGGTGAGGGCTGGTGGGGAGGAAGGGGAATCAGCTGAAGTAGTAAGATGGGGTAAGGGCAGAACAGTGAGAAATGGTGGAGATGCTGGGGTCCAGGAGTGAAACCTGATATAGGCAAGAGTAGTCAGGAGATGGATGGGAAGAACACAAAGGAATATGCAAGCAGGGAAGGAGGTGTAGGGGTGGGCATTAGGGGGGCTCCTGGGAGCTCATGTAGAGGCAGTCCAGGATGTTAGAAGGGCCGAGGGTACTGGCAGGTTGTAAGGTACAAAGGTCCAAGGTCAGCACAAAAGGGAAGTGAAGGGGGTGGCGCACCAGTGGGAGGAATACAGGCCGTAGGCATAGAGCACGAAAAGAGATTCACAATGCCAGTACCACCAAATGAGGGTGAGAACGAAGAAACTGGAACAGAGGCAGATTCAGTGGGAACAGGAGAGATGGGCACGATGGAAGGCTCAGAAGATGGGGGGTTGTCCCAATGCAAAAGAACAAAGGGGAGAGCAAAAGAAAGGACAAGGGTGCTAGGTGGAACTCACCCCAAGAAGGGCAAACCCTCAAGTGAGAGGAGACAGCGAGAGAAGGCTTGAGGGGCCAAAACAGGTCAGTGATGAGGAAGTGATCCGAGCACTGGAAACTTCAGTAAGGGCAAGGTAAAAGGCGGGGCAAGGTGGGGAGATGGTGCTGGTGGATGGAGGGGAAAGGGAAGGTGCTTTTGAAGATAATGTCTGCAGGGGACTGGGAGCACATACAGAGAAGGGGAACTAAGTTCTTGGGGGGATATAAGAGGCAAAGGGGGAAACAGCAATAGGGAAATTAAGGGAAAGCAAGGGACTTGGAAAATGACAGAGGAGAAATACATGCAAAAGGAAATGGAGAGAACGGTCTTACTTGTTGGTGATTTGATAATAAAAGAAATTCGCTGGGGGCGGTTAGGAGGGACAGAAGCAGTACAATATGAGTTGAGTGCCTGCCAAGTATGACAGCGGCAAAGGTCATTCACTACATCCCCTCTGGGAGGAGACAGCAGGATGGAAAAACTCACCTGGTGAGCCACCTTGGAACAAATGACCTGGTGGGGCATAACTTGCTGGAGATGCAGGCAAGATTTAGAGCACTTGCTAGGTACTGCAGCAGCCCTGGGTTCAGATCTGTGGCTTTTTAGTAGGTCTTGCCCGTACCAAGGGTAAGCACAGAGAGGAGACTGAGGATTGAGGAATTTAATAAGTGGCTGTTGGGACTGTGTGAACAGATGGTGTATGGGTTGGTAGGGGACTGGTGAACAATGTGGGGGGGATGAAAGTCTATTTGCCCAGGATAGACTGCACCTAAATATGAAGGGTACAGGCAGCAGTGCTAAGGAGAAAGTTAGGAGACTTCATAGAACAAAACTATAATTTAAACTAAATCAGGGGGAGGGTTGGGAACAAACCAGCGCCATGAGGCAGGAGAAATGGGTGGGGTGGCTACTGGCCTCCCCCCAAGATGGAAAAAACAAGACGACAGGAGTACGGAAGGTAACATGCACCGGGTAGAGCATATGGGGCCCTTTGAATGGAGAGCAGCGCACCAACGCCAGAAGCCTGGGCAATAAGATCCCAGACTTAACATCAGTCATGGCTGAGGCAGACCTAGACATCGTGGGAATCATGGAGACGTGAGGGCATGAGGGCCAGGACTGGGACATGGGTAACACTGGGTATATACTTTTAGGAAAGACAGGGTGATGGGGCTGCCCTATACATGAAGGAACACATTAAAGATATGAAACTGCAGATTTCACCAGCGGCATTTTCCACACCTCCTACTAACAGTACAGCTGTCATTTTCCACAACATGGCCAAAATGTTTTTTCACACTTTCATCACAGAAATGCGTGGTCGCTGAGGGAAATCATTGTTCAGGACAGATAAAGAAAATCACACTGACACTGTTCATGATCAGAGGGCCCAAAATGCCTGTGTTAACAATCTGCTGTAAAAAAAAAACCCAAACTAGTTACATTACGGGTGTGCGTTGCACAGTTTCTACGCACGCTCGTGACTTCACCAGTCTTTTAAGATTTTCACAGAAGATTTTCAACATTGCCGCTTTACACCTCCCATGAACAGTACTCTGTCATTTTCACATCCTGTTCGAATGTGTTTTGCACCTGTGGTGCCAAACCATAGTCGCCAGCAAAAAAGTATAGCTGGCTACCAAACTGATATTCCCCCGTTCATGAGGTGGGTCACAAAAAAAAACATATTGAAAATTTGGAGGAAAATACTAACGAATGCCTGAGGCGTTAGGGTTTCTGACCATAACGCCTCACCCTGTAGAGAATGACAGGCATCAGGGGTGTGACTTGGGATTCTTGCCTGTCATGCTCATACCATTCTCACTCTCCCCACCACACCCTGCAGCCAGTGAGAGGCATCGAGGTGTGCCTGACCTTCGGGCCCAAACTTCACCCCATTCTCCTATACCGCACCCATCTCACCGTATTTCTTGATGGCATGGGTGCGCATATGGCCAAAGACCCCAAGGCACACCGTGACACTTGTCAGTGTCTGCAGGATAGGGTGGTGAATGGCGTGGTTGTTATGCCTGACGACCCAAAGGCACACCCCAATGCCTGTCACTCTGCAGGGTGGTGGTGGGTTGGCTTCAGTTCAATATCTGCCATTCCTATTATGCAGCTCTGTAACTTCACTACCACTGCTAATGCCAGCAAGCAAACATTCGGCATTGACAAATGCTTGTTGCTATTGCTCTACTGCCAGACTCTCAGTTAATGGTGCACAGCAATGTGACCTCCAAAGAGCAACTCTGCATGTCGCTTCATAACAATGTTTCAGCTATACAATCCAGTAAAGGATTAATGCCAGCATATTGCACCTTGTAATGCCAGTAATGACAACATTTTGGTTTGGATCTCTTCCCACTAACTATCTGCCTCTCTGGCCACTGCACCCCTCCTTAGACCCTTAGATCCTCCGACTCACACTATGGCTGGGTCTTGCTGAGCAACCTCAATAGGCTAGGCTAGGCTGCTTTTTCCTCACTGCTCCCAAAGCTTGGTAAGTCACTACCCCACCAGAAAAGACACCCTCTTCTCCTACTCCATCTCATTAGCCCTACACAACTTCTAGTCCTCACATTGCACCTGCATTTAACTATTCCATAAGAGCACTTAAGCATCTCCACTTTGCCTGTACCCCTAGTACTTCCTATCCTTCCTCCCACAACATCTCCCTTTCCCTGAACCCCCGATTACCCTGACCCCCCTCTTCCTGTGTTATTCACTAAGGATATTCTTCAACACCTCTAACACAGCTGTTATCTCTCTCTCCAGATACCCATCCAACAACCATTAAAACATGCCCCTCCCCATCTCCAAAAGTTGCAAAAGTAAATAAGTAATAACTTGCTCAATGTAGTTAAAAAATGCTACACAGATTTGAACTGTGGTATGTTTTAGCACTTGTATCCATTACCAAGGCCATGCATTTCTCCAGACTATTAGGTGTAACTCTGTTTAGAAAATGGGTGTGACAATCCTAGCACACTGATTGGATAAGAAGCCAACCTAAGCGGGCGGGTATTTTTCAACTGAGCCCACAAAAAAATAAGAGCCAATTCGGGGTACCCCATTACTCAGTCAATTCCTGGGCACCCCGAATGTTCACACTCACCAGCCGCCATTTGTCTGCTCTCGCCAGATGCCCGAGGAAAACAGCAGTTTGGCCTACCTCCCCTTCCACCCAAGACAACCACATAAAAAACAAATTAAATAAAAAGCACTATAGCTGTTAAAAAACATTCCAGTTCCCACTGTGATAAATGAAGAGCGGTATCTCCTACACCACTTCTAAGCACCAGAGCAGCAGGGCTTTCTTAGTTTTCTATACCGCCGATAGAAGTCCATCTGCAGTATACAAGACCAAGAAAATACCATTCCTCTCCTGCACTGCAGCGGGAGATGCTGCTCGCTCTCTCCAAAACCAACAAAGCATTTTCGGACCATAATAAAGAAAATTCAAAACATTACATTGAAAACGAGGTCAAAATAAACCTCCACAGACTAGAATTCATGTTTATTTTCATCCAAAGAACTACACGATGGCCCAATCACAGTCAGTCTCCCACACTGCAGCTTTCTTACAGGGTCATCAAAAATATAGGGGAAAAACAAGCGGGAAACAGAACAGCTCTGTAAGGATGACATGGGGGAGCAGGGCACAGTGCAGATACAGAAACTGCTTTGGGGGCACCAACAACATTCAACCACCATTTTCTAACAGGTCACAGTGCCTTGTTCCTTCTCTGGCGCCCGCTCGGCAATACATCTCCATCTGCAGAGATGCCATGCCCGATCAACACCAACCAGTATTCTCTCCTGACAAGCCTGACTGCACAACATAATAAAAATAAATAAAAGTACTTGTATGTGGTTGGGAGAGAAAATAATTTCTCCCAACCACCTTTTTTTTTTACATGTTTACAGTCTGACTTTCTGATCTCTAAAATATGTGAAGTTCTGCTGAGCACACGCTGCCTTCTGATTTGCGCCCCACATAGCCACCTACTGTTAAGCCTGCAGTTTAAAAAGAAATAATAAAACAAAAAACAAAGTTGATAGTGTCTGTTCTATCACTGGTGGTCAAGAAAAGGTGTGTGTGTGATCAGCATCCCAAAAGATTCAACACGGGGGCAACAGACCGATACCAGTATACAGAAAAAGCATCACATTCTCTATGTCTTTCTGTGTGTTTATGGAGAAAAATTAACTGTGGTCTACAAAGAAGCTGGATTCAAGGTGTGTGTGTGTGTGTGTTTTCACAAAAAAGACATTGTAATATAGGCAGAGGAAAGTACAGTTACATAAGAACTTACTATAACAGTAGATCTTCGAGAGAAGCTCTTGCAGCAGGTTCAACATTGAGGACTGCGCCACCTGGCGGTGGTTCCGCAACTTTTTCTCTAGTAGTATCGACATGGGGAATGCCCCTCCGACATCGGCTCCACCCCTGACATCGCCCTGTATAAGGGAGGTGCTCCCACGTGCTCCAGTTCTTGAATCCCCCTCCCGTCCAGGCAAGAAACCGGCAGGAGAGAAAAGAAACTGATTGCCAACAGACAACCCCTCAAAGAGGAAACGATGCCAGCCTGAACAGGACCTGATCCCTGGGGAAGGAGGGCAGGAATATATCTGTTGCAAGACCTTCTCCAAGATCTACTGTTACGGTAAGTTCTTATATAACTGTATTATCTTACTTCGAGGAGAAGCTCTTGCAGCAGGTTCAACATTGAGGACTGAGTCCCAAGCAGTATATACTTATAACAACCCCTTGGGAGGGGGAAGAACAGAAAAGCAAGGAAAACCATAGAAGGGAAGATCCTCGAAACCAGGCCTAGCAGAACCACACACGCCAAGCCCTGCTCTGCATCTGGAAATGATGTCTAGGTTACAATGCCTGACAAAGGTGTGTACAGAACTCCAGGTAGTGGCAGCGCAGATATCCGCTGTCTGTGCTCTCTTCAGCGCTGCAAAGGAAGTGGCGATAGCCTAGTAGAGTGAGCTTTAATCGGCCCTGAAGTTGACCTGCTGTGCTTCATAACAGTAGGAGCTGCAATGGACCAACCAGCTAAAAGCATCTGTTTGGTGATGGGGCGACCTCGGACCATTCGGCAAAGGACACAAAGAGCTGATCAGACTTTCTGACCTCCTTGGTTCTAGCCAAATAGCATCTGAGAGCCCTGTGGACATCCAAGGAATGAAGCAGGGCCTCTCCCCTACTGGGAGTGTTCCGGATAATAAACCAGAAGCTGAACCAACTGATTCAAAGTGAGCTCTGAAACCACTTTCGGCAAAAACTTTGGATTTGTGCGAGATCAATGCTGTCCTTGTGAAAGACAAGGTAGGGTTCCTTTCACATGAGGGCTTGAAGTTCTGAAATGCACCTCGCTGAAGTAGCAGCTACCAAAAGCAGAGTTTTCCAGGACAGGAAATGGAGCTCCACCTTCATAGCAGGTTTGAATGGGGGGAGAAAGCTTCTCCAGAACGAACAGGAGATCCCAAGGGGACAGGGTCCTTGATGGGAGGTCTGATATGCAGAATGCCACAGGAAAGCTTTGTAAACCTCCATCTGAGCCACTGTCTTACCCGACACAGATAAGTGGTAGCGGAGATGGCAGCCAGGTGTACTTTGATGGAGGATTAGCTAAGGCCTTTCTCAAAGAGAAAGAGCAAGTATTCTAGAATGGTATTAACCAGACAGACCAACGATTGACATGCTTAGCTGTGGCCCAAATGCAAAATCGTTTCCACTTCATAGCGTAACTGGCCCTGGTGGTAGGTTTTGTAGCCTCAACCAACACCTGAGCAACTTGATCAGCCACCAAGCGGACCTTGGCTAAGTCCTGAGGAGCCAGGTGAAGAGAAATACAGGTTACTCACCTGTAACAAGAGTTCTAGGAATGGTATATGTTGTTCATCCACACTTCATGGCAGGTTCCTGCGCTTTAAATCTTGCTGGAAGGTCTTCAAGCTGGCTCCTCCCACCCACCCCGGTGGTAAAACTCTCGGTTCTGCCCCATGACGCCAGATCTAGCCCGCTGGAAGTCAGGTTGTGCGTTGAAGCCGGGGAGGTCGGGTGGATTGTGTGGATGAACAACATACACCATTCCTAGATCTCCTGTTACAGGTGAGTAACCTGTATTTCTAGGGACAGGGATATGTTGTTCAATCCACACTTCATGGCAGACTCTAGCAGTTCTCTGGGAGGATGAAGGCAAGCGCACAACCCCTACTTAGGAAACAAGGACTGAGAACCAAGGGCCCAAAACCAGCATCCCGGCGTGACTCAAGGTCGATGTGGTAATGGGTAATAAAGGTGTGTGCTGACTTCCAGGTAGCAGCCCTGCAGATTTCCTGGATAGGGACGTCCCTGGAAGCAACCACCGAAGGAGCAGTATGGCGGGTAGAATGAGCTCTTATCCCTTTGGGAGGCTCCATGTCCGCTAACCTGTAGCAGAGATCTATGCAGGAGGTGACCCACCTGCTTATCGTCCGCTTGGCTGCAGGTCTGCCAGGTGCGGCTTCAGCGTAGGTGACAAACAGCTGGCGAAACTCTCCCTGAATTTCAGCCGTGAGCTCCTTATAATAAGCGAGCGCCCTTCTAGGGTCCAAAGTATGGAGCCTGTATTCGGCCTCCGAGGTGTGATTGGGGTAGAACACCGGCAGAGTCAACACCTGGTTAAGGTGAAACTCCGACACCACCTTCAGAAGGAATTTCGGGTGGGGGCACAGGACAACCTTGTCCCTGTGGAAGACCAGGTAAGGAGACTTGATGCAGAGCGCCTGGAGTTCTCCCATCCTTCTGGCTGACGTGATAGCCACCAAGAAGGTGGTCTTCCACGACAGGTGAGAGAGTTCACACCTGTGCATTGGTTCGAATGGCTTGCCCTTGAGCTTTGCCAGTACCAGCAGTAAATCCCACGGAGGTGGAGGTTCTCGCACCGGAGGGGAAATGTGATCAAGGCCTTGAAAAGCGCCAGACCACCTTCTCCTGCGCCCACCGACTGCCCCGGCCCACGCCCAGAGGCAGAGATGGCTGCCAGGTGCACCCTTAGGTCGCCGACCTAAGCCCTTGACTAGAAAGGACCATAAATAGTCCAAGATGCTTGCCAAAGGACAGGAGGAAGGGTCCAAGCCTTGCCCTGACACCAAATGGAAATCTCTTCCATTTGAAGGCATAGCATTTCCTGGTCGACTCTTACGGACGCCTCAACAACATTGAGGACCTTTGTCGGAAAGACCCAAGGCCTGGAACTCTAGCCACTCAGGAACCAGGCCGTCAGGTGCAGGGATTGAAGGTCCGGATGGAACACCTTCCCTGATTGACTGAGAGCAGGTCCGGGCGAGCTGGAAGCTGCCTCGGAGCCTGGAGCTGAGGCTGAGGAGATCTGGGTGCCAGAACTGGCGGGGCCAGTCTGGGGCTATCAGAATCACCTGCGCCTTGTCTCTCCTTGCTTTGAGAAGCACCTTGTGAATCAAGGGAAATGGGGGAAGGCATAGAAGAGGCCCGGGGTCCACAGCCTCGAGAAGGCATCCCCTGCAGCGAGCCCTGCTGAGGGGGGCCGGCATGAAACAGCCTCAGCTTCGTGTTCTCCCTGGAGGCAAACAGGTCCACCTGAGGTGTGCCCCAATGGGAGAACAGATCATGTACTACCTCCGGCAGGAGAGACCACTCGTGAGATGCAGCCCCTATCCGGCTCAGGGCATCGGCCAGGGTGTTGGAGGCTCCTGCCACATGAATGGCGCAAGACAACCTTGTCCCTGTGGAAGACCAGGTAAGGAGACTCGATGCAGAGCACCTGGAGTTCTCCCATCCTTCTGGCTGACGTGATAGCCACCAAGAAGGCGGTCTTCCACGACAGGTGAGAGATGTCACACTTGTGCATCGATTCAAATGGCTTGCCCATTAGCTTAGCCAATACCAGCAGTAGATCCCATGGAGGTGGAGGTTCTCGCACCGGAGGGGATATGTGATCAAGGCCTTTGAAAAAGTGCCCGACCACCTTCTCATGTGCCACCGACTGCTTCCCGGCCCACGCCCGGTAAGCAGAGATGGCTGCTAGGTGCACCTTAAGGGTCATCGACCAAAGCCCTAGCTGAGAAAGGGACCACAGGTAGTCCAGAATGCTTGCCAAGGAACAGGAGGAAGGGTACAACCCCTTGTCCTGACACCAAATGGAGAATCTCTTCCATTTGAAGGCATAGTATTTCCTGGTCGACTCCTTACGGGATGCCTCAACAACGTTGAGGACCTCATCGGAAAGACCCAAGGCCTGGAACTGTAGCCACTCAGGAACCAGGCTGTCAGGTGCAGGGATTGAAGGTCCAGGTGGAGAACCTTCCCCTGGTTGACTGAGATCAGGTCTGGGTGGGCTGGGAGCCACCTAGGGAGCCTGGAGCTGAGGCTGAGGAGATCTGGATACCAGAACTGGCAGGGCCAGTCTGGGGCTACCAGAATCACCTGTGCCTTGTCCCTCCTCACCTTGAGAAGCACCTTGTGGATCAAGGGAAATGGGGGAAAGGTGTAGAAGAGGCCCGGGGTCCACGGCCTCGAGAAGGCATCCCCCTGCAGCAAGCCCTGCTGAGGGGGGCAGGCATGAAATAACCTCAGCTTCGCATTCTCCCTGGAGGCAAACAGGGCCACCTGAGGCGTGCCCCAGTGGCAGAACAGATCTTGTACTACCTCCGGCAGGAAAGACCGCTCGTGAGACGCAGCCCCTATCTGGCTTAGGGCATCAGCCAGAGTGTTGGCGGCTCCTGCCACATGGATGGCTAGGAGATCCGCCTCCAGGCTGCGAATGAGGGACCAAGTGCGGAGAGCTTCCTTGCACAGGGGCATGGAGCGCATCCCACCCTGGTGGTTTAGGTAGTACATGGTCATGGTATTGTCCGTCTGGACCTGGACCACTTGACCCCATACAAATGGAGCAAAGGCAGTGAGAGCTAGATGGACCGCTCAAGCTCCAGCAGGTTGATGTGGCATCGGACTCCGAGGGACCAGAGGCCATGCGCCTGTGTCCCCCAGATGGGCACCCCAGCCCATCTAGAGAGGCGTCGGTCGATAGAGAAACCATCGGCTCGGAGCAGACAAACAGGATGCCCTCCTGCAGATGAGCTGGAATGATCCACCACTGGAGAGCATTCCACATCTCCTGGGTCACTGCCACTGGCTGGTCCAAAGGACGAGCACTGTAACCATTGGCTGGCCAGCCCTCACTGAAGGGGACGCATGTGCCAACAGGCCCAACAGACCACACTGGTGCAGGCTGCCATGAGGCCCAGGAGGCGCAGGAAGTCCCGGGCAGGGAGCAATTGCCCAACCTGAAATGACTGGGCAAAGGAGGAAAGAACCTCGGCCCTGTCTGCCGGGAGCCGTGCTCTGGCTCGAAGAGAGTTGAGCTCTGCCCCAATGAATTGAATCACCTGCTTTGGCATGAGTTCCAACTTGGCCTCATTGATGAGGAGGCCAACCTGAGAGCAAACCTGGAGGGCCAGATCCCTGGACTGCTCCACTTCCAGTCTGGAGGAGGCTGCTATCAGACAGTCATCCAGATAAGGGTACACCCGGACCCTTCGGTGCCACAGGAATGCTGTCACCACTGCCATGCATTTGGTGAAGACCCTGGGAGCTGGAGAGAGGCCGAAGGGCATGGCCCAGAACTCATAAAGGGACCCCTCTGCTCTGAAGTGGAGGAATCGCTGGTGGGACAGATGGATTGGGACGTGAAAGAACGCATCCTGGAGGTCCAGAGAATAGAACCACATGCCTCGTTCCAAGGATGTAATGATCTGAGCCAGAGTGACCATCCTGAAGGTTCAGGACCTTAGGAACCTGTTCTGGTTGTGCAGGTCTAGAATGGGGCACCAGCCCCCCTGTCCGTTTCAGGACCAGAAAATACCTGGACACAAACCCTGGGTCTGGTGGAGGATCCGCCACCTCCCTGATCACCTCCTTCTGGAGAAGCAGAGCAATGTCAGCTCGATGGGCCGACAGAGGCGCGGACCCGTAGCCCCCATGGGCGATGGCTAGGGAAGGGCGGGCCTGCTCGAACTCAGAAGCAGACCCTTTCCTACCACTTCCAACACCCAGCGGTCCATGGTGATAGTGGACCAGGCGGAAAGTGGGGAACCCGGGGGGAGCGATGAGGCTGGGGACAACACCCCTCAACCCGTCACTAGGCAGGCTTGGAGGAGGGACTGGCCGAGGGGCCTCCCAGGCCTTTTCCTCCCAGCTTCCTGCTAGAGGAAGCTGCAGGCTTGGCTTTGGGGTGCCAAGTGCGAGCCTGCTGGCCCTGATGCTGGTGTTGCTGGGTCGGACATGCCGCAGGGACAGAAGGGCGAAAGGGTTTACACTGCTGCTGGCGGCCTTTGTCCTTCTGGACAGACGTGACTGAGTCCAAGGTGGCATTGGATTTCTCAACCCTCTGGAGATGGCCTTCCACCCCGGGCCCGAACAAGTCAGTACCCAGGAAGGGGATGTCTGCCAGCTTGTTTAGTTTATTAGTCTAGGAATTAATACCTTTGAGCCAGGGCTCTTTTACAAAGGTTCCACGTCACAAAGAACATTTAACAAAGCACGATACACATTACAGGTAAAACCAGACAGGAAAGTTACATCATAAATTTGCTATTAACAGTTTAAGGCAGTAACGCTTTTAAGTTTCATAGAAAACAAGCTATAACAGGTTCAAGCGAGTAGACAATTTCGAGGTTAAGGAAACTTCCAGGAGAGGGTGATCATTAGGCGCCAAAGGAGGCTAGAGAGGAGGGAAAGGTGGTGAACGGGAGAGTAAGTGAGAGGGACAGGAAAAGAGGGGAGTGAGTTTGGTGTGGAGACAGGAAGTAGTAGAGGTACCAGAGGGTTCATTAGTCAGGAGGAAGAGGCCTCAGATGTGAGGATGGACATGAGGAGTAGTAGTCTTTATCTAGCGCAATCACAGTTGCTAGTGGTGGTGAGGTGGGCATAGAGCATGGATTTGAAAGCTTCAAACGAGGTTGAGGATAGAGTAGGTGGACTAGCGCATTGAACCATGTCGGGCCCTGTATGTGAAGATCTTTGTCCCTGTGCAGTCCGCATCTCGGAACCAGGAAAGGTTGGTGTTCAGATCTGGTGGAGGGTCGTAAGCCAGGATTCAGTTGGAGTAGGTTTTGAATACATAATGGAGTCAGTCCCAAGATAGATTTTTTTGCCATTGTGCAGGTGAGATAAATAAGACGATCTGATAGGTTCAACCAGCCTGATTCATAGTACAGATCACACGTGTGAGTCTTGTGCTGGGTATCCGCCATGAAGGTGGAGGTTCACAGCCAAGCTCTGCGGCGCATGGCCACTGCGGCTGCTACTGACCGGGCACAAGAGTCTCCAATATCCAGAGCAGTTTGAAGCTGCTGCTTCGCCACTGCCCTTCCCTGATCCCGCACCTGCTTGACCGTAGTCTGGAGGTCAGCCGGGAGATGAGGGATCACCTCATCCAGGGAGCCCATAAGGGCGTGGGAGAAGTGCGCCATCAGTACGGCTGAACTGGCCTGACAGAGGCCTAGGGAGGATGCAGCGTACACCTTACGCCCGACGTAGTCCAGCTTTTTGGACTCTTTGTCAGGAGGCTTGTCCACGTCCCTGGTGTTCCCGGGACACCGGAAAACACTATTGGTCATAAGCCCCTCCTCAGAGGGGTGCTCCGTAAAACCGGACAGTGAACCGTGGAGACTGCATATTTCCTGGCCATCCTGGCCGAAGGAGTAGGACAGAAAGCTAGCCGCTACATAACCTGCTGCTGGCCAACAATGGCTTCAGCCACTGGAAAGGCCTCCGTGGGAGAATCCCCTCAGTCCAGTATCTCCGTGAGGGATACTTAGCCCACTGGACACGGGTTCGAGCTGCATCCCAGTAGATTCTGAGATGAGCTGAAGCAGACCCATGAGCGAGGATGTGCTCGCCCACTGACTGTCCCCAGTGGATTCCAGGTCAAGGGGCCTGGAGAACAGGGAATAGTCATCATCAGACTCCAAAGAGTCTGCGAACAGCTTCCTAGGGCCTCAGCCACCCTCCACCTGCTGAGGATGGTCGGGATTGAGGGTGACCGACAACCGATGGGGCAACCCTGACCCGACCGAGAATCCTTGGTCGGAGCCCCAGATTTAGGTTGTGAGGCAGGAGTTCTGCCACAATAGGTGGCGTGAGCTGGTTTCGGCCAAACAACCGGCGCCGGTTTGGGCTCCTCAACAACCACGAGGGGTTGTTTCAGCCATTCAGGTGACAGCCACTTAATGGCTGGGGAAGGCGACGGGGTCGGCTTGTTCCCGGTCAGAAGGAGCTGCTGCCACATTAAGTCCTTGTAGTATCGATGCAACGTGCATCGAAGCCCTTCCACCGCTTTCCTCGGTGCCAAGACCAAGACCGCCAAAGTCGGCAGGATTGGCTGGACCGAGAAGAGGTCCGAGACCGAGACTGTCGGTGTTTCCGAGGGTGGGTCTGGGAGGGAGGGGGGAAACCCGTTCCTCCCTCGGCTCATGAACCTTAACCGGGGACCCCAGCACAGAAGGCGCAGGCAAGTCCTCGGTTTCCACCGGGGGAACTGGTGAAGAAGGGTTGTCAGCTTCTCCAGTCGACAGCCCGTCCAACGGGTCAAGAAAAATCTCGACCGCGTCGACGGGTGTCTCGGACGGCTGACCTGACGGGGACACCGTGAAGCCAGCAGCCTTAACCGCAACCCCGACTGAAGCAGAGTGTCGACTGTCCAGGAAGGGGACCTCTCCTGCTCCCACGCACCGATGGTGGGACTTATTCTTGAGTCCTTCTTCTTGGACCAAGAGGAGTGTCCCGATGGACCCTCACCGTTCGCAGAGAGGGATTGACAAAGCTCCTTCAAAGAAGCCATGCAGAAGGAGTCCAAGGAGAGCAGGATAAATGCTGCGACCGAGGAGGATGAAGATGAGGCCTGGGCCGCCTCCTTCCCGAGGGTGATCATCTGCTCAAGTTGCTCAGCCGAGCCTGCTGCCACAGACACCACCCAATGGGCCTCCTTTGACTTCACCGGTGGAATACGTCTCTTGGGGCGCCCAAGTTGGAGTCTGGCAGCATGGTTTTCGAGGACATTGGCCGAGAAGGACTTGCACTGATTGCAGGCCTGCGGATCATGATGAAGCCCGAGGCAATAAACGCACGTGGAGTGCGGATCGTTCCAAGACATCTTCTGCCCGCATGGGCACCGCCAAAAACTGGAAGTCGACTTATCTATCGCAGCCACGAGGAAACAGACCGAAGTCTTGTCAACTTTAAAATTAGTTTCGGGTTAACCGAAGAGTTTGGATCCAGTCTAAACGCAGAGCGCTAAGGAGGGAACCTGAGCTTCCAAGCGGTAAGGAAGATCTGACATCATGGGGCGGAGCGAGTTTTACCACCCGGTGGGTGGGTGGAGGAGCCAGCTTGAAGACCTTACAGCAAGATTTAAAGCGCAAGGAACCTGCCATGAAGTGTGGATTGAACAACATATCCATGTCCCTATAACATAAGTTCGGTGCAACAGGGACCCACTGTCCTCGCGACAGAAGGTGCAGGATAGAGGAAGAGGCATCGGAGACTCTGCCGCTAGATGCTGCAGTAAGGGAAAACAAATCTGATGAGGCCACAGCGGAGTAATCAGGATAATGGTGGAACGTTCTGACTGACTCTTGAGGAGGACCTTCTGAAGGACAGGGAAGGGAGAGAAGGCATAAAGGAACCTACCGCTCCAACAGAGGGACAACGCATCTTGCCAGAAAGTTCCAGGCTCTGGACCTAGCGAGTAAAAACTGGGCAGTTCTGTGTTGGATTGACAAGCGAAAAGGTCCACATCTGGTGTCCCTCACAGGCGGAAGATGCGATCTGCAATGTCCTGACGCAATTCCCACTCGTGAGCTTGTGATCTTGTCCTGCTGAGCGTGTCTGGCAACACATGAACATGAACCGACGTCAGGAACAGGTGGTGCTCCAGGGCCCAATCCCAAACCCACATTGCTTCCCTGCAAAGGGTAGGAATGTGCCACCTTGTTTATTGATGTAAACATCACCAAAGTGTTGTCTGTTTGCACAAAAGGTGGCCTGGAGATAGGACCATTCCAAGGCTTGAGGGCATAGAGCACAGCTCTCATTTCCAGCACATTGGTGTGTAGGTTCACTTCCATGGGAGACCAGGAACCCTGGCACGGTGGATCCCAAATGGGTGCCCCATCCCTGGACGATGCATCCACGGTTAGGGACTTGGTTGAAAGGGTATGCCGCTCAGAAGATTTTCAGATAACATCCACCAGCGGAGCTCTCGGTGGATTGGCTCTGATATTCTGACCAAGGCATCCAGGCTGTCTGACGTTTGGTCCCACTGGACCCTCAGGGACCACTGGATGGTCCTCATGCACAGACGTGCCAGAGGAACTGACACTATGGCAGCAGCCATGTGACCCAACAATTTGAGGAGGAGCCAAGCCGGCACCTCTGAGGCTGATGAAATCTGGGATGCGATGATCCGAATGCGACCCGCTCTGTCAGAGGGAAGAAAGACCATCCCGAGAGTGGTATCCAGAGAAGCTCCAATGAACTGGAGAATCTGAGAAGAGGACAGACGAGACTTGTCCCTGTTGATGGTGATTCCGAGACTCTGAAACAGAGAGAGAAGGAATCCCTGATAGTCTCCGACAGGTGAGAACTGGAGGAGGCCAGGAGGAGCCAGTCGTCCAGGTAAGGAAATACGAAATAGCCCCATCTTCGAAGCGCTGCGGCCACAACCGCCAGGAACTTGGTGAAGACCCTGGGAGCCGAGGAAAGACCGAAGGGGAGAACTCTGAATTGATAGTCCTTGTCTCAAATCTGACCCTAGAAATCTCTGATGGCTTCTGATGATGGGAATATGCAAGTAAGCATCTTGCATGTCCAGAGACACCAGCCAATCTCCTGCAGATATGAGAGGGAGGAGAATGGGAAGAGAAACCATCCTGAATCTCTTGTAGGGGACCCACTGATTTAGATCACTGAGGTCTAGAATGGGTCTGAGATCTCCCGACTTCATCGATACTAGGAAGAAGTGGGAAAAGAACCCTTTCCCTGACTTAGTCGGTGGAATCAGCTCAATGGCCCTTTGTCCAGAAGGGAGGAGATCTCCCACCGGATCAGAGCTCTGTACTTCCTTGGGTATCAGGATGGGGTGGTGGTCTGTCCAGAGGAATGGATTCAAACTCAATGGAGTGCCCATACTCCACGAGCTCCAGTACTCATTGGTCGGAGGTCACCTGACCCCACACGCCCTGAGCAGAGTGAAAAGCAGCTCTCAACCAGCTCCCTGGTTGGGTTACCAGAGGAGTAGGGTCGCCTGAATAGTCGGGCGCTGGTGGGAGAAGGAGAGCAGCGGGCTGCTCTGGGTGGTCTAGAAGCTGAGACCAAATTACCTCTTGCTCCGCCTCATGACTCAAAGCCCCTCGCTATGCATGTTGCTGAAAGCGAGGTTGCTGTGACTGATGTCCCCATAGCCACAAAATGAGGCTTCACTCATCTGTGTTGAGGGCGGTACATGGACTGCATGGAATGGATAGCCTTCCAGATTCCTCCAGCCTGGTGATGATCTGCTTCTGTCTTCGCCAAAGAGCACAGAGCCTTTGAAGGGAGCAGCCAGAAGGTTGGTTTGGATGTCTGGATTGAACCCGGGCCACGAGTGGCGCTAGAGGCAGATGCCAGTGGCAGACACCCTGAAGGAGATGTCCACAGAGTCATAGGCCAACTGCAAAATGTGGGTGACCATGTCTGAACCGGTCTGCAGCAACTTGGCAAGCTCTGTCTGCTGAGGACAATCGGGCAGGCTTTGCACAATGTCCAATCCCTGTTCTCAGAGGGCGTTCTGGAACTGGACCATATGCATCAGGAAGTTGAGACACCTGATGCTGCAGGTAGCAGCAGAGTACACCTTATGGCCCATAGAATCCAGCTGCTTCAATTCCCTATCAGGCGGTTGGGTGCTCAGATGTTTGGGCCTCTGCGAGCTGATTGTGAGCTGCCGAAATCACCGAGTCCGCAGCGGGTGGTTCGGCTAAAAAGTATCCAGGGTGCCCCGTAGGGCCGTAAGCCTCTTCGCACTTCGGAGGAGGAGTGAGGACGCTTCCAGGTCACACGGGTGACATCCACAAAGGTGTCATCCATGGGAGGGATAACCACCGCTTTGGATCTTTTTGGTGGAGGTATTTAGCCAGCCATAGTCGCTCGAGGTCCAGGGCCTCCGTGTCCCAGCCCATGTTGGCCTGGATGTGCCTCATCACCTCCATGAAGCTGGATCATCTGGAGGGGATTTAGGGAAGCCCTCCATGTCCCCTGGGTCTGGCTCTGAGTAGACGAAGGAGGAGGAATACGAGTCTACATAGGAGGTCGTAGAAGAAGACAGTGAGGGGGCTACGCCTCTTCCCTTTGTGCCTCTTGTCCAGAGGAGGAGAGGGAGAGCGAGAGGAACTACTGGGCTGGTCTCTCTAAGACTTGTGCTTCTTTGAGGGAGGCACCTTGTCCGCCCCACCATTCGGTTCAACAGGTTCTGGAACTGGCTCCGGAGTGGGTGGAGGTGCACCCACTGGCAGGTCTTTTTTAACAGTCTCCCACCAGTGGGTAAAAATCTCCTTTACCTGTGAAAGATGTATTTTGGGAGAATCAGGTATAGACAGAGGAGCGCCCAGCCCATACCAGCGCCGGCCCCGCTGTCCGGGAGGGGCCATCGGGTCTGAACCCTTGTCAACCAGCATCGGCCTAAGGGGACATCGGGCAGCATCAGAACCACCGCTATCAGGGTCCGTGACCAAGGAGAAGGAGTGTCTGAGCTGATGGGCGTTGGAGAAAGGACCAGCGCCTGGGCGGCCCGGCATCGGGTGAACCACGACCAGCAGCGGAAGAACCGGCATTGAACTGGGGCTGAGGTAGTAGCAGACGAGGCGAGCCTGGTGTCCGCTTCTCCTTAGGGACCAATGGGCGTCGTTCCTTGTCGTGAGACTACGATGGTCAGTCTGTGGCTCGAGACTTCTGGCCGATGCCGGTCAGAAGCTGGAGGCTGCGCCAGTCAGAGTCCTTATGTTTTGGCAGCAAGGAGGAGGCTCTGCCACTAGAAGACCCGAGGCCTTGCTCAACTCCCAGGAGTCGCTTTGGAAGAAGAGGCTGAGCAGGAGGAGGTCTTACCTGAGCCCTTGGATTTGTCAGAGGGCTGAGAAACTTTAATTGGCTGAAGTGTAGCCATCTTGGAGTCCACAGAAGAAGGTTTAAGGGCTGTGAGGCAGGAATCATGCCCTGACAACCCAGACTTCGATCCAAGACCTGTGTTTCGAGTGAGATGTCCCTCTGTCTTGCTCCTGTGTTCTTTGTGCTTATGGGCAGGTTGAAGGTCAGAATCCCCGAGGAGGAGGCCCATTCCATAGCGGTGAGTTTCGCCTTGGCAAGGAAGGCCGAAGAGACTTTGGCACCGGATTCACGCCCACGAGTTGAAGGCCTGGCAATGAGGGGAGGCGCCGGTGCGGTGGTCAGCCCAAGGCAGTAGAGACACACGAATGTCCGTCTCTGCTGGAATCTGTCACCCACAAGTGCACTTTTTTACATGCGATGACACAGATTCGAAACAGAATGATGGATAACTGAATTCTAGCTGTGGAGGAGAGCGATCAGTACTAGGCCGAAATGAATGAACTAACCCTGACCGTGAGGTGGGAAAGAACTGGAGCACATGGGGAGCACCTCCCTTATATTGGGCGACATCGGGGGTGGAGCCGACATCAGCGGGGGGGGGCGTTCCCCACATTGGTACTACTAGAGAAAAAAGTTGCCAGAACCGCCGCCAGATGGCGTCAGTCCTCAATGTTAAACCTGCAGCAAGAGCTTCTCCTCAAATTAAGATCTATTTTATTACAAAACTAATTTAAAACAAATTTTCTAATAACATTTTTTTATTAAACAAATTTTTTTTCACAGTGCCCATTTTCTAAGCACAATAATACCCTCCAGGGTGGGCGGTATGGGCAATACCAGACCTTCTAGGGCTATAAGGCCTCTACGCCTGGCGTTGGGCCTTATTACGTCCATGGGTGGTCCTGTATTGCCCAATACCGCACATTGTCAGGTATTATTGCTTGCACGACTTATGCTTGTGCTCCTCTCAGCTACAATGATGAGCCCATGTTGTTGTTGCTACATGTTGTACTATGTATTGATGTAAACTGTCACTTGGCATGTGCTTCTGAAACTGTGTATGAATTATGTATTCCTGGTTGTACCTCTACCCCAGGATGCACCAAGAGATGAAGCAGTTTGATTGTTCAGTGAGCATTTCCTGGAGAAACTTTTCAATAAATAAAAACTGAAACTATCAGATTCAAAGTTTAATTTGTTGTTATTGTAATGCCACTAATAATAACACACACAACCAACTTCATGACAAATGCTAACCTGATCATGTTCAGAAATCTGCATAAGGAAGGTGAGGAAGAGCACAAAAAGAAAGAGGCCGCTTTGACTTGCCAGGAAGTGAGGGACCACAGGAGAGAGAAAAGGGGTGTTCAGAGAATATAAGAGGACACAGGGAAGGAAGACAGGAAACTTAGTGAGAAGCTGAGGGTGGCAGGGCAGAGGATGGAAGGCAGAAACAGAGGAATGAATTGGGAAGCAGGCAAAAGGGTGACAACACTTTGTTTGGTATACAGGAGAAAAGAGGGAAGCAAGGTAGGTGGTAAGGGTGAAGGGAGGCGAAGTACAAGTGGAAGGGGACTTTGGGAAGGTGGAGATACTAAATAGGTACTTCGGATCATTCTTCACAATGAAAGGGAATGAAGGGACCAGTGTTAAGGTAATGGGGAAAACATGACACAAAGTGGGGATCCTAGCCTAATCATTCAGGACAGGGTCAAGAGGAATTAAGCAGGGTTCAGGCACCCTGCATCCTAGAGGTCTCCGGGAAGTAAGGGAGAGCTGGTGGCACCACTAGCGAGGCTGTTTAACTTGTCCCCGGATACAGGGTGGGTGCTAAAAAGACTATAAGAGGGCTCAGGGCACTGGACAGACATGGTGCCATTTTCATAAAAGTGGCAACAGAGAGGAGGCAGGCAATTATTGCCCGGTCAGTCTCACCCTGGAGGTGGATAAGGTCATGGAGGCGATATTAAAATAAAGGATGGATAGTGGGCTGCAGGACATCTGTAGGCATGGCTTTACACAAGGACAGTCATGTCAGACAAAACCCAAGATCTTCAATTGTGTGACGAGGGTGTTCAATCAGGGAAGGGCAGTGGACTTGGCCTATCTGGATTTCGGGAAGGCCTTCAACACTGTTCCCCACAGAAGGCTGGTAAATAAACTGGAGAGTTAGGGAAAAAATAACAAGGTGAGTGGAGAACTGGATGACGGGTAGAAGCCAGAGAGTGGTGGTAATTGGGGAACATTCCGGGGAGGTAGGGGTGAGAGGCTGGGATCCCCAGGGGTTGGTGCTAGGGCCCATCCTGATTACCATCTGTATCAGCAACATATCATAGTGACTGCAGGAGAAGATCTGTCATTTTGCAGATGATATGAAGCTCTGCAAGGTGGACACCCCAGGGGGTGTGGAGGCCTGAAGGATGATCTAAGGTTGTTGGAGGAGTGGTCAGAAACATGATAACTGAAATTCAATGCCAAATAATGATGAACATGGGTCACAATAACCTGCAAGCAAATTACAAACTGGGGGGGGAGAAGAAATGAAAGCAACTGAGCAGGAGAGGAATCTGGGGATCATCATTTCAGACAACCTTAAGGCAAGGACCCAATGCAGCAAGGTGGTCAGCAAAGTGAATGGAATGCTAGTGTGCATAGGGAGAGGTATAAAAAGCAGAAGGAGGGAGGTGCTGATGCCACTGTACAGCTCCATGGTGAGGCTTCACCTGGAGTACAGGTACACAGCAAGGTGCAGAGATGCTGAAATTAAGCCAGCAAAACACACATTTGCACAGTATATGGAAAATTGTTTGTTATGTTCTGCAGGGATTTGAGCTGGATTGCAGTAGATATACATATGGGTCAGATGCCTCAGGTGTGATGGTGTGCTCTCTGACCCAGTCCCCAGGGTGGTATGCCCTGACCAAGCACTGTGAATATATTCCTTCTTTAACCCCTCATCTGAAAGCATGTTCTCTGCCCCCTCCCTTCCACTGCTGGACTTGTCTCAGCCCCCTGTGCCAATGCGCCTTCCATGTTCCCAGGCATGTTAATATGTTGTCTGTCCCCAGTCCTCTGCACTGCCCCCCCTCCCCCAGCCAGTTGGCATGTGTTCTTTTGGAAAGCTTTGCCAGTTGGGACATTGTCATCCAGGAGATCGCAAGCCAGGGCATGCTTCTACTCCGAGACAGAACCTTTTAAAAATACAGAAATTAATGTTTCAAGCAGCCCACATCTACGTTTGTGCACCCCCATCTTAGGTACTCTGACTCAGTCAGAGCTGAGGCCAGGAACCACTAGCATAATTTCTGGCAGAATAACAGGGATTGCAGAGCTGCCAGTTCACACATTTTATATAAATAAATTCTAGGGAAACCCTTTTTTAAGGGTTCCAGTAGACATCATCGCACTTGCAAAGAAATCACAGATGTCTTAACCACAAACCTTTGCTACCCGGTCCCGAGCCTAAATGACCACCCTGCCAGAAATCTTCACTCAAAATCCCACCCCTCCCCATACACACTCGAGATTTGGAACTATAACTGCCTGACTCTACATGCCAGGCTCTGACTGTCTATTTATCTATCTGTCTGTCTAAAGCTTCGTCCACAGCCAAGTCAGGACTAGCGCTGTCTGGCAGTGTGCCAAGTAACAAGCAGTACATTTTAGAAAAGAAAGTCGCACTAGGGTCAGGTGCTCACTAGCACAACACAAACATTTAGCGTGATAAAAAAAACTACTGCACTCACCCCCTTTACTGGGATAACACAGGCACTAGAAGCGGACAATTCATTTGAATTTTCTTCTTTATTATCCTTCATTTATGTTTATTATATTTTATTCTTATGCAGAAAATATGACAAAACCACTGGAGTAAAAATACAGTGACTTTAGTCAGCCCCTGGCCTGTTTGGAAACCACACTGTTTTAATGCCAAAAACAAGTCAGGGAATGGCAAGGATTACTGTATTTTTACTTCTGCAACTTGGCACAGCAAAAAAGAATATTAAAGAAGAAAACTGAATCTTTACAGGTGCCAATATTGTCCTGGTGAAGAAGAGGCAAGTGCCCTAACTTTGATTTTTTTTCTGCTGCAGCACAGGTGTAGGACACAACAGTCCATCAGATTTCAGCCAGGAAACCTTGCCCTGAACCGATGATGTACTGGGCTGCTGTCAGAATGTGTGTCCAGCCGAGATGAACCAGAGAACCATCCTCAAAAGAGATGTAGGGAGTTGAACTTAGGGCTGTCTGGTTTTCTGCCACAGGTCTCAGTGTTCTGGACAGTGTTACAGCAGAAATGGATGGGATCATCCTTCTTCTGGGCTGACCTATAGGACCCTAGAGTTATCTTGACTTGAGCACAGCACAGGACAATGCTGGCCCTTCCTTGTCAGTTTAGCACTGCTTCCAGCAAACTGTGAGATGCCCAACAGACAAAAATGAAATTAATAAGTAGCTAGAGATCTTCACAAAGTTTTCTTTTTAAATAAAACAACCTGCTTAGATAATGTTACAGCTATTTTACTGCCCTCTTGTATGGTGAGATACCTGCATTACATAAATGTGGGAGCGACATATACAGCATCAGATTTAATAATAGTAAATAGCCCTGCAGCTCAGCTTCTGACAGCTAACAGGCATTACATTACCTGTTGGAAAAATGCAACCTTGAAATAGCTGGAGCAGAGAGTCCTGTTAATAAAGGATCTGCCACCAGAGCCACTAAATTGCTGTGTAGTACATAAAGGTGCTTTGTATTTCCTTTGCAATTGCCCAGCCAATATTAAAGAGCAGGTGCACACTGTGATTTTTCCAGTCCCTCCCAAACATACAGTATATGGTAGCTGACCTTCTAGTGTTGACGGTATTAAAATACTATGCAGTTCAGTCCAGTAAAAAGTTACAGCACACCTAAGTTGTACCCCAGGAAAAACAGAGTTGCTTCCTGAACCTGCTGACATACCCCCAGGCAAGCATCTGCAGTCCCCTTTGTGATGTGAGAAAATGAGGGCTGTGCTTGTGCTCCATCGACTTGTATGAGCAGCACGATTTTGCCATACCTTTTAGTAATATTTAGAGCCAGTGCGATTTAGAAAAATCAAGCAACCAGTTGATTTGCAGGGATATTACTCCAGTGGTCACTTTGATTTGTTTATATCACAACTCTAAATATTACTAAAAGATCTAGAATGTTGCGTTCATTCAGTCAATGGAGCACACACACAGCCCTCATTTTCTGACATCACAAAAGGGGGCTATGGGTGCTTGTCTTGGGACGTATCAGCTGGTTTAGGAAGAAAAAATTACTCACCTTAGTAATTGTGTTTCTTCTAATGGAGTCTTGCTGTATTCTGACATTACGCAGTTAGCCCCAGCACTTGAACTGTTCCAGAGAGGAAAGAGTGAACTATGTCAGAGCATAGGACATTGAGCTCAAACTCGGTTCACACCTCTGTCTGCTGCACTTTGAAGTGTAACCGTCAGATTCTTACGAGCTAATACTAACTACACCTGCTAAGTGGAAATTGTAAAATCTACTAGCCAAAAGGCAACAAAATATTTTGGGTCCCCAAACTGACCCAAGTCGAGAACTCCAAAACAAAAACTAGGTAGTGAACAAAACATGACTATAGAAAATGAAATAACAACCCACTCCCTCTCTATAAAGGGAGAGTGCCAATGTACCCCTGAGGTGCACACTGCACCTGCCAGCCCACTTCCCAAAAACAGGTTCTGAGAGGAGGCAGGAAGGAGGTCAGAATACAGCAAGACTCCATTAGAAGAAACACAATTACTAAGGTGAGTAATTTTTTCTTCAAACAACATGAAATCTTGTTGTATTCTGACATTATGCAGACTACCAAGCAGTACCTCCATGGAGGAGGGTACCAACCTATTTTGGGAATAGGCTCTGCAGTACTGCTGTACCAAACCTAGCATCACTCCTAGCCTGGATATCCAGAGAGTAATGCTTGGTGAATGTATGGACTGTTTTCCAGGTGGCTGCTTTGCATATTTCTAGTAATGGTATATCTCTGGCAGCAGCCAGAGAAGCAGCTGTACCTCTAGTCAAATGAGCCCTCAGGCCTTGGTGGGGGGGGGTACTAGCTTTTCATAGCAGAATTGTATACAAGAGACAATCCACCTGGCAATAGTCCTCTTAGTAGCAGGTTTACCCTTTCCCACTTCACCGTAAGTGAGAAACAACTGAGGACAGTCAAACCTAAGTACCTTAGTGCACTCAATGTAGCAGCTAAGTGCCCTCTTAACATCCAAACTGTGTAATCTTCTCTCTCCTGAAGAAGAATGATCAGTGAAGAACACAGGAAGTGACATGGATTGGTTCAGATGAAAATCTGAAACCACTTTAGGTAAGAACCTCCTGCTGGTTCTAAGGACCACCTTATCTCTATGGAAAGAGATAAAATTAGGCTCCTCTGACAGAGCTTGTAATTCACTGATACACCTGGCAGAGGTAATAGCTACCAAGAACACAGTTTTCCAAGTCAAGTACTTAAGTTCTGCTGAGGCCAAAGGTTCAAATGGTGGTTGCATAAGCTGAGCAATGCAGACATTAAGATCCTAAAGGAGTAGGATCCTTAAAGGAGGATTGGTATGGAACAATCCTTTAAAGAATTTACAGAAAACAAGATGAGATGCCAGTGAGGAGGCCTTTCCCACTGACAGGAATGTGGAAACAGCTGACAAGTGTACTTTCAGGGTAGCTGCTCTGAGGCCTAAGCTATTAAGATGAACCATATAATCCAGAACTGTACCCAAGTCAGCAGAATCTGGGGATATGTGCTTATTGGAACACCAAATGCTGAATCTTTTCCATTTGGAGTTATACGTCTTTTTGGTGGCAGGTTTTCGAGAGGCTTTGAGAATATCCAGAACCCCTGAGACAAATGTAAGCTTGCATATTCTAGCTCTTCAAGAGCCATGCCTTGAGATGAGAGACCAAAGGTTGGGGTACCAAATCCTCCCCTGAGAGGAGGTTAACAGGTTGTGATTCTTGGGAAGACACAGGGGAAGATGGACTGCTAGGTATAGCAACAGAGGATACCAAGGCTGCCTGGCCCAGTCTGGAGCAATCAGGATCTTTTTGCAAGATTGTGACCTTATCTTGACCAGACTTTGAATAATAGAGGAAAAGGGGGAAAAGCATACAGAAATGTCCCCTCCCAGTCCAGAAGTAGAGCATCCAGGGGGACTGAGCCCAAGACTGTGGGTCTGCAACCGAAGAGAGGAAGTTGGTGATTGGGGCTGCAAAGAGATCTATCTCTGGAGTGCCCCACCTTGAAAAAAATCACCTTTAACACTAGGGATCCAGGGACCATTTGTGATGGCCCTGATAGATCCTGTCAATGCATCTGCTAACACATTGTCCTTCCTGGAAGGTGGACTGCTACCGAGATGTCTGTAGGAATAAGCCAGGGACCATAACTTCATGGTTTCCATGCAAAAGGCTGTAGACCGAGTGCCTCCTGTTTTTGATGTACCACATGGTGGTGGTGTTGTCTGTCCTGACCTGAACCACCTTGTTCTGTATTGAGTCTGAGAAAACTTGTAGAGCCAGGTATACTGCCCTGAGCTCCAGAAGATTGATGTGAAGTAGAGACTCCTGGGGGGACCACACTCCCTGTGCTGTGAGGACTTCCAAGTGAGCTCCCCACCTCAGGAGAGAAGCATCTGTGGTTAGAACCACAGAGTGAGACTGAGTGATGAATGGGACTGAGGCTGTCCTGATTCAACCACCATTGGAGAGCCTGCATCTGAGTCTGAGTCACTGGAACTAGTTTGGTTAGAGGATCTTTTTTCTGAGACCAAAAAGCCCTCAAGTAGAACTGGAGGTCCCTCATCTGAAATCTGGCCCTTGTACCACTGCAGTAGAATCTGCCATGTGGCCCAGGAGTTGAAGAAAATACCTTGCTGGTTGAGACACCAGAAGGTGAAAAGAAGAAGCCAGGTCTATAAGGGCCTTTGCCACTGCCAGAGGGAGACAGGCTCTTGCTTTGACAGTATCAAACTCTACCCCTATGAAGGTCAAGAGTTGCACTGGTTTGAGAACTGACTTTGGAAGCTTGAGGAGGAATCCTAGAGAAGTGAGCAACTGTTGGGTCACTTGCAGGTTTGACTTGACTTGGTCTGGAGACTGACCCACAATGAGCCAGTCATCCAGGTATGGAAATATGAAAATGTTTTGTCTCCTTAGAAAGGCCACTACTACTGCCAGGCATTTTGTGAACACTCTCAGTGCTGATGTTAGGCCGAAGGGCACTGCTCTGAACTGATAATGGCCTGAAGGCAGTTCGAACCTGAAGTACTTTTTGTGGGAGCACCTGTTTTGAATGTGAAAATAGGCATCCTTGAGGTCCAGGGAGGCTAGCCAATCCCCTGGCCTTAGAGAGGGAAGAATTATTCCCAGAGTCACCATTTTGAATTTTGGCTTTACTAGGTGCTTGTTTAAGTATCTTAGATCTAGGATGGGCCGCCACTCCCCTGTCTTTTTTGGGGTAAGAAAGTATCTGTAATACAGACCTTTGCGCCTGTGTGTAGTAGGAACTCTCTCTATGGCTCTGAGAGCCAGCAGAGAGGAAACCTCTTCCTCTAGGGCAATGGTTTCGGAGATGTTTGCAGGTGGAAAAGACCTGACCCTCAGCTTTGGAAATTTTCTGAAGCTGAGGGCCAGTCCCTGGCTTACTACCTCCAGGTCCCACTTGTCTGAGGTAACAGACTTCCAGGCCTGGAAGGAGTAAGCCAGCCTGCCTCCTACAGGAAAGGGGGAGCCGACCCGGGCTGACACATCAGGGTGTCTGCTTGGCAGGAACCTTAGACTGAGAGGCGGATGCAGCCCTGCTCATCCCCCTTCTGCCTCTCCCTCTGAAGAACCCCCTCTGAGGAAAAGGAGAGGAGGCCTGTGCCTGGTAGAAAGGCATGTGAAAGGATCTGCCCCTGCCCCTAGATTACTGCTTTTGAGGAGTTGCCTGCCTTTCCTTGGCATGTGCACTCCTGTAAGTGGCCCTGTATTCATCCATTTTCTTCATATAATTCTCTGACTGTTCCCAAACAGAGAATTCTCCATGACAGGGAAATCCATGGCCTTAGCCTGGATGTCCTGTGAGAGGCTAGTACATCTGAGCCAAGCCAATCTCCGAAGAGCCACAGATGCAGCCATGACTCATGATGACACATCATTGGAGTCCACAGCAGCATGAAACTGTATCTTAGATGCCTCAATCCCAGCAGCAGCCACCTCCTACAGCTCCTTGGCAAGCTGGGGAAGCCTGTTTAGCCAGTTCCAGAACAGTATCCCATCTGGACTTCTGGTATCTGGCTGTGTAGGCCATGTAGTTAGCCTGCCTGAGTCCCAAAGGAGATGCCATGTACTGTTTTTTAGCCATGGCATCCAGCTTCCTGGAGTCTTTATCTGGGGGGTGTGAAGTCAAGGGTATATTAGCCTTATCACAGGCTGCAACCTGCACGACCCCAACATGGCTGCATTGCTGGTACAAAAACTCTGTACCTGAGCCTGACAGCATGTACCTCTTGTCCATTCGCCTGTCCACAGGAGGTAAAGAATTTGGAGTTTTAAGCAAATTGTGTTGTTTCCCAAAAGATTTATGGAGGGGAATAGACAGTCTCTTGGACTCTGGGATGTCCATCATCTCCACATAGTCAGGCTCCTCTTGTTCCTCAACAGCTTCAACCAGAGGGAGCTGGAGGGTTTCTGCCACTTTTTTGTAAAACATAAAGTGGGAAGGGGACTCAGAAAGCCTAGGAGGGGAAACACCAGAAGGTCTGTATGGGAGATGTCCGGTTCTATGGGCTCATCCAGACCTTCCATACCACCATCATCATCATAGTCTTCATCCCCTCCAGATCCGGTTCATAATACTCTTCTGGGGAATAGTCCAGAACTGGAGGAACCAACTCGAACAAGCCTACCGAGGCGCTGGATCAGTCGGAACCAGACGGAGCGATTCAACTATACTAATTGCTCCTGGCAATTTCCTCTGTTGGACTATGGGTTCTGCATCCGAACCGGCCGATTTCTCCTTTTCTTTCTCTTAATCGGAACCGACCCTCAGGATTGGCTCTCCTTGCCCGAGGGAGTCTCACCCAGGTCAGTGGGCACTCCTTCAGGTTTGGTCAGAACCAAACCGGGCTGGCCATCTGGGTCAGCGGACTTCTCTGCCTCCTTTTCCCTAAGCCTGCCCAATCTTTTATCTAAGGTGGCCTTAGGAACATTTTTACAAATCTGGCAGTCTGAATCAAGGTGGTCAAAACTCAGACAGTAAACACAGGTGGTGTGGGGATCAGCCTTAGCAAAGGCCTCCCCACACACACTGCAGTGTTAAAACCCAGTGGGCCCGGTTTTTCTTCTGGGTTTCTCAGATGAAGCCATCCTAAAACTTACCCTTTACTCTGCAAAAGCCAGGCAAGACCCCCTTATCGGTTCCTAACTGTGTCACGGGTATTTGAAAAAAGGTCTAAAATACATTTTTTTTTAGAACCGATAAGGACCAGTACCTCACACTAAATACAGAAATAAAAATAAACTTAGGAGAAAATAGCAAACGATCGGTTCAGCCAAACCAATTGAAAAAGTATATATCTTTTTTTTTACAATTTCCACACACAAATCATACTAGTCCACTACCTAAGTACTTACTGTACCGCAGACAGGAATCTGATCCAAAATAAAATAAGAAACAGCGGTTTAAAACCGACGTTTTTACTATACCAAACCAATAGCGAAGGAGAGATCTCCGGAGCGACTGTTCAGTTAGGCGGAGTAAAGAATCTGACGGTTACATTTCAAAGTGCAGCAGAGGTTTGAACCGAGCTCGAGCTCAACGTTCTAAGCTCTGGCATAGAGTTAACTCTTTCCTCTCCAGAGCAGTTCAAGTGCTGGGGCTAATTGCATATTGTCAGAATACAGCAAGACTTCATGTTGTTTGAAGGCATAGAGAAACCTGCCCTTCCAATCCAGAATGAGGTCTGCAACAAAACAGAGGAAATTGGTGATTGTCTGGGGCTGCAAAGAGATCTATCTCTGGAGTGCCCCATCTGGAGAAGATGACCTGTAGTATGGGAGGGTCCAGGGACCATTCATGATGCCCTGGGAGATTCTGCTCAGGGCATCTGCTAGTACATTGTCTTTTCCTGGAAGGTGAACTGCTATCAGGGAAGTCCGAAGAGAATAGGCTAGAGACCAAAGTTTCATGGCTTCTATGCACAAGGCCGTGGATCGAGTGCCCCCGCTTATTGATGTACCACATTGTGGTGGTGGTGTCTGTCCTGACTTGGACCACCTTGCCCTTGACTGACTCTGAGAAGACCTGAAGGGCTAGAAAAACTGCCGAGTTCCAGGAGATTGATATGAAGGAGAGACTCTTGTGGAGACCAGACCCCTTGAGCTGTAAGGGCTCCCAAATGGGCTCCCCAACCTATTTATTTATTTTAAGTTTTTGTTGACCAGGTAAGTGCACTAGACAGATTCTGCCTATTTTCAGGCACAACCCGGGAGGGATACAGATGAATGCCAACTGATCTTGAACTAGATTAAGCTGTTGGGGTATTTTTAGTGAATGGGGAAATTTGGCCAGGGCACCGGGAAATTCCCTCTTCGAGAAGTGCCATGGGATCTTTAACATCCACCTGAACTACCACCAGAACAGGCAGATGAGACCTCAGTTTAACGTCTCATCCAAAAGACGGCACCTCAGAAGTGCAGCACCCGCTCATGATACACTACAGTGTCAGTGTTGGGATATTATCCCAAGTGTCTGGTGTGGAGATAGAACCCACAGCCTTCTGATCTCCCAGTCTCAGAGGTGAGTGTGCTACCTGCTGAGCCACTGACACTGCAAGAGGAGAGAAGCATCTGTAGTTAGGACTACTGAGGGGACTTGAGAGAGAAATGGAACTCCTTGTCTGAGGTTGTCCTGGTCCAGCCACCACTGAGAGCTTGGACCAGAGTCTGAGTCACTGGAATCAATTTGGTGAGAGAGTCTCTTTTCTGGAGACCAAAAGGACCTTAGGTGGAACTGATGTCCCTCATCTGAAATCTGTCTCCTTGCACCACTGCAGTGGAAGCTGCCATGTGGCCCAGGAGTTGAAGAAACTGCCTTGCTGGACGAGAGACCAGAGGCCAAAAGAGAAACAAGATTTGTTAGGGCCTCTACCCTTGTCAGAGGGAGGAAGACCTTGCTTGGATAGTATCCATTCTATCCCTATGAAAGCAAGAAGTTGTACTGGTTCGAGAGCAGACTTTGGGAGACTGAGAAGAAACCCCAGGAACTGAGCAAGTCTTGAGTGATTTGTAGAGCTGACCTGACCTGGTCGAATGACTGACCTACAATTAGCCAGTTGTCCAGATATGGGAAAATGGAATACCCTGCCTTCTGAGGAAGGCAACTACTACTGCAAGGCACTTTCTGAACACCCTTGGAGCTGATGTTAGTCGAATGGCATGGCTCTGAACTGATAGCGGACTGAAGGCAACCTCGAACCTGACGTACTTTCTGTGGGAGCACCTGATAGGAATATGGAAGTAGGCACCCTTGAGGTCCAGGGGTGCAAGCCAATCCCCTGGCCTTAGTGAAGGAAGGATTATTCCCAGAGTCACCATTTTGAATTTTGGTTTTGAGATGTGTTTGTTCAAATACCTTAGGTCTAGGATGGGTCGCCACTCCCCTGTCTTTTTTGGGGTAAGGAAGTATCTGGAGTACAGGCCTTTGCTCCTGTGCTGAGTGGGAACTTTCTCTATGGCTCTGAGAGCCAGAAGAGATGAAACTTCTGCCTCTAGGGCAAGAGTCTCTGAGATGGATGCAGGTGGAAAAGACCTGGCCGTCAGTTTTGGAAACCTTTTGAAGCTGAGGGCCAGTCCCTGGCTTACTACCTCCAGGACACACTTGTCTGAGGTAACAGACTTCCAGGCCTGGAAGTAGTAAGCCAGCCTGCCTCCTACTGGAATGGGGGAGTTGACCCGGGCTGACATATCAGGGTGTCTGCTTGGCAGGAGCCTTGGACTGGGAAGAGGATGCAGCCCTGTTCATCTCCCTTCCTCAAAAGAACCCCCTCTGTGGGAAGGAAGAGGAAGCCTGAGCTTAGTAGAAAGGCCTGCTCCTGCCCCTAGACACTTCTTCTGAGGAGTGGCTTGCCTCTCTTTGGCCTGTGCACTCCTGTAGGTGGTCCTGCACGCATCCATTTTTTTCATGTAAGCCTCTGTCTGCTCCCCAAACAGAGAGTTACCCACTACAGGGAAATCCATAGCCTTGGCCTGGGTATCCTGCGAAAGGCTAGTACATCTGAGCCAAGCATGTCTTCTGAGATACACAGATGTAGCCACGACTCTTGATGCCACATCACTGGAATCCACAGCAGCATGAAAGAACAGGTTACTCACCTGTAAAGTACAGTTATGTAAGAACTTACTGTAACAGTAGATCTTCGAGAACAGCTCTTGCAGCAGGTAACACCATTAGGACTGAAGCCGGCAGGTGTCAGGACCCCACATAAATCTTCTAGCTAGCAGTCTTCAGCAGGGACCGCTTACAGGCGTCGGTCCGCCCGGCGATCAGGCGTGGTACTAAGGAGGCGGTCTGCCAGATTCCCCAGTTCTCCCCGCCGGAGACTCCCGGCCGCAGGATGACATCAGAAGGGGAGACCGAGGATCCGCCATCAGAAGAAAAAGGACGAGAGAGCGAAGCTCCTGCCCAGGGCCTGGTAGGCTACCTCCTCCAAGGAGGAATGGTGGGTGGGAGATTTGCTGCAAGAGCTGTTCTCGAAGATCTACTGTTACGGTCAGTTCTTACGTAACTGTACTATCTTACTTTAGATACAGCTCTCCTGGCAGGTAACACCATTAGGACTGATTCCTACAACAGCCTCTAAGCATTATGAGAGGAGGAAATTAGGAAAGATCTTGAGCAAGTCTCTTACCTAGGACAGGAGACCCTGTAGAACGGCAAGATCAAACCGCCTCCGCCGTGATGTAATATCCAGGCTATAGTGCCTAATAAATGTGCGACAGAGCTCCAAGTAGCTGCAGCACAAATGGCCAAGGTGGAGACGCTATGCGAGTGCTGCAAAGGAGGTAGCCACCCCCTTGTCGAGTGGCCCCGGACTGTACCTGGGAGGGGCTTCTGTTTGCTGTTGTAGCAATGAAACACACTGGACAAGCCAGCGAGAAAGGGTCTGCTTGGAGACTGGTTGGCCCAGCATCCTCTCAGCGGCGGATACAAAAGTTGCTCTGACGCATGGGCTGTTTAGTTCTGTTCAGGTAGTACCTTAAGGAGCGGTGAACATCCAGGGTCTGAAGCAACGCCTCCTCTATTAGAGTACTTGGGAAAATGCACAGGCAGATCGATGTCCTGGGTTGAGAGTGAGGGCAGAGACCACCTTAGGAGGAATTTAGGATTCAGTCCTCAGAGACACTCTGTCCTGGTGGAAAATTAAGTAAGGCTCCTTACACATGAGAGCAGGAGCTTGAAACTCTCCTTGCTGGACGTGACAGCAACTAAAAGTAACGCTTCCACGACAGAAAACGAGCTCGCAATCTGAGTGCAGGTTCAAAGGGGGGAACGTGAGTTGTTCCAGGACAAAGAGTAAGTCCCAAGGAGGAACGGGATCCTTGATGGTGGCCTAGTGTAACACCCTCTCAGGAAGTCTCGAGAGGCATCAAGCTGTGCCACTGTGCGCTGTCCTACAGGGAAGTGGTAGGCAGAAATCGCGCAGAGGTGAACTTTAATGGAGGAGTAGGCGAGACCCGAATGGAAGAGGGAAAGCAGGTATTTCAGAACCAATTTCACTGGGCATTCTAAAGGGGAAAGGCAGCGTGCCTGCGACCACAAGCAAAAACGGCGCCACTTCATGGCGTACGTCGCATGCGTTGCCGGCTTTCTGGCTGTGGAAAGGACTTCCGCCACCTCTTGCAAGACCCCGTGTCGCATAATGGCTATGTCTCGAGGAGCCAGGCATGCAGGTTCAGTGAGCGTAAGTCCAGGTGGACAAGTGAACCCTCTTCCTGAGACAATAGATGGGCGCTGAAAGGCAACGGAATTGGAGGTTCCCGGGACAATTGCGTCAGCATGGGGAACCAGATCTGCCTGGGCCAGAAAGGCGCTACCAGGATCATTGTTGCATGCTCCCTGCGCAGTTTGAGAAGGACTCTCTGGATCAACGGGAAGGGAGGGAAAGCGTAAAGGAATCTGTCTGCCCAGGAGAGGGATAACGCATCTCGCCAGAAAACACCAGGCCCTGGATCTAGCGAGCAAAATTGAGCAGTTTTATGCTGGATGGGGAAGCGAACAAGTCCAACTCTGGAGTGCCCTATCGAGAAACAGATCCTCTACTACCTCCTGAAGAAGTTCCTATTCGTGGACTCTGGCCTGGGAATGACTCAGGCCGCCAGGATTATGTTGTCCACCCGGGAACGTGAACTGCAATCAGGCTCCGCCGTGTCGGATTACCCAATCCCACACTCTCATAGCTTCCCTGCAAAGGGGTAAGAGGTGCGCCTCATTTGTTGAGGTAATACATCACCGCCGTATTGTCTGTCTGAAGCATAAGAGTACTGACGGGATTTCTGACTGAAAGGCCTGCAGGGCGTAAAGGACCGCCCTCATCTCCAGAACGTTGATGTGGAGGTGGGCTTCCTGAGGGGTCCATGTTCCCTGGGACCTCACCCCGTTCAGGTGCGCTCCCCACCCCAGCCCTGAGGCATCTGTGGAGAGGATTACCTCCGGGGACAGCGCTGTAAACGGGAACCTCACGGACAGTGTCCCCAGGTCTAGCCACCATTGCCAGTCTCGAATCACGGCATTCGTGATTCTGACCGGATGCTGCATGTGGTCTTGCCTTTGGTACCACCGCACTTTGAGCATCCACTGAGTTACCCACATGTGGAGCCTTGCCAAAGGGATGGTTGGAATGGCCGCAGCCATGTGTCCGAGCAAGCAAAGGACCAACCTGGTGGGGACAGTCTTCTTCGCCGAGAGATCCCTGATGAGGGATCTGATGTGTTCCGCTCTTTCGTCGGGAAGAAAGGCTTTCCCTTGGACAGTGTCCAGAACTGCACCTATGAACTGCAGCTTCTAGGATGGTACCAGGAGAGACTTCTCATAGTTGATAAGAATGCCCAGAGACTGAAACAGATCCTGGGTGCTCTGAATAGCCAGCAACAGTGCCTCTTTGGAGGCGGCCATGAGAAGCCAATCATCCAGGTACGGGAACACGTAGTGGCCCTGTCTTCTTAGAGACGCTGCCACGACTGCCATACACTTGGTAAAGACCCTGGGGGCCGATGACATTCTGAACGGAAGAGCCCGGAACTGCAAGTGGTGGCCGAGAAACTCGAAGCGCAGGAACCTCCTGTGCGCCTGAGCTACTGGGATGTGCAGGTAGGCATCCTGCATGTCTAGGGACGCTAAGAAGGCGTCCTTTTTCAGCACTGGAATGAGCCCTTGGAGGGTCATCATGCGAAAACATTTGTAGGCGACCGACATTTTGAGGTCACTGAGGTCCAAGATTGGATGGAGGTCCCCTGTTTTCTTCGGAACCAGAAAGAAGTGGGAATAGTATCCGGATCCTTTCTGGTTCTCTGGAACATACTCCACCGCTCCCTTTTGCAGGAGTGCGAGTACCTCTTGCCTGATGAGTGATTTGTGCTGACCCGAGTAACGGGAGAGCAGAGGAGGCCTTGTGGGTGGCTTGTCCACGAATTCTATAAAGTGGCCTCTTTTGACCAACTGAAGAACCCACCTGTCAGTGGTTATGGACTGCCACCCTGGCAGGTGGTCCGCGATACGACCCCCGACCTTGGTGTCCCATTGATCCTGAGGGGCGGGGGCCGGGAAGGAGTCATGCTGTGGTGGCTGAGGGTCCTGCGGGCTGGGTCGACTTAGCTGGGCGTTGGCCTCGGCCCGCGGACGACTTCCCCTTGGCTCTGCGGAGAAGGAGCCCCTCTGTTGCGGACCGGTGCGGGACTGCTGTCTCTGCATCCGGCCTCGAAAACGGCTTTGGTTCCTATGAAAGGAACTAAGCTTGTCTGTACATGGCCTGGACAGACTGTATCACTTTCCCTGCCTTCTTGAAGTTTGGTGAGGACCTTCTCGAGGACTCACCAAAAGAACTTCTCCATGAAACGAGGCGTCCAGGATGTTCTTCTGGACATCCAAGGTAAATCCAGAGACACGGAGCCAAGAGTGTCTCCGGAGGCATACGCCTGAAGCTGCCGCTCTGGCCGAGGAGTCCGCAGAATCATACGCGGCTCGCAGCACCTGGGATCCCACGTCCGAACCCATGCGAAGGAGTTGTAGCAACTCCTCCTTCTGCTCACCTTCTGGCATCTTTTCTGCCAGATCCAGTCCCTGCTCCCACAAGGCATTCTGAAACTGTACCATGTGGGTTAAATAGTTGAGGGACCTGATGGCACAGGTAGCGGATGCATACGTGCGCCTGCCCATAGCGTCCAACTGCTTGGACTCTGGGTCTGGTGGCAGGGTGCTCAAATGTTGCTGCCTCTGGGACTGGTCATGAGAGGCTGTAATGACCAGAGAATCTGCCAGAGGATGTGATGCCAAGTACTGGTCCTCCCTAGGGGCCTCGTACAGGCAGTCAGCTTTCTTCGGCATCACCGGAAGCGAGTGTGGACATTTCCACGCTGCCTTGGTGACGTCCATGAAGGTGTCCACCAAGGGTGGCACCACCACAGGCTTTGGATCTTTTTGCCGAAGATATCTGGCAAGGCGTAATCTCTCGGGGTCGAGTTCCTCTGTGTTCCAGCCCATGTTCTCCTGGATATGTCTCATAATCTCCGAGAACGATGGGTTATCCGGAGGAGATCTTGGGAGCTCAGGTGGGTCCAGAGAAGGGACGCTGATCGAAGAGGGGGATCTGGATCTGTCCAAGAAGTCCGATCCCGTGTCCTCCGTCGAAGGCAAATGACGGCGTCTTCTGGGTCTCTTGGGGCTGGGTGACCCTGAAGAGGATCTGGACGGAGGTCTCTCTTTTCTGGTCTACCCCAGGAGGATCCGTGAGGCTCTTGGGAAGGTACCGGCCTGCAGCCGGATGGAGTAGGGGGCGCGGGGCTGGTGGAGTCGCAGGTGGAGGAAGAGGAAGAGGAGGAGGTGAACTCACATCCTTTTTAATAGTATCCCACCAGTAGGTGAACAGCCTTAACCTCGGAAATACTGAGGCCCGACGATGGCGGCGCCGGCGGTCGTCAGGTTCTAGCGCCAGCTCCCCAGGGGTCTCGGGTTCCAGGGAGGGTTCCTGGGAAACGAGCAGGACCAGGTTCGCCCATCTGGTCCTCGGGCTGGGTCAGCTCCTCCTCGTGATCGCCTCCTGACCAACATCAGTGGGAGGCATAGGGTTCTCTCTCTGTAGATACGACGCCGGTCCCCCGGCCGGCGTCCGTGGTGGCGGCCTCAACCGCGTGGGTGTCTGGCGGTTGTCGGTTCTCGGGACTGATGGTGTTTGGCCGCGCCGGATCCACGATCTCTTGAGGAAGTCATCTCTTTGGTCTTCCACTGGGGAGGAGGAGGCAAGGAGACCGACCGGGCGTAGGGCTCCAAATGGCAGGAACCAGACTTGTGGTGGTGGTGGCGGTCCCCTGACCTCGGCAGGGCCCTGGAAGCCAAAGAAGAGGAGGGCCTGGAGGTCTTGGCCTGAGGAAGAGAGGAAGAACCAGAAGGAGTCTTCACCGCTGCAGGGGGAGGCTGAGAGCGGGCCCAGGAAGGGGAGCGGTTGGATCGGGAGCCGGAGCTATGGGAGTCAGAGGCCCTAGACGGGGACTTGGATCTCACCCTCTCCCTATGCTTCTCAAGGTGTCTCCGGGCCTTATCAGATGATTCCCCCTTGGAGGCTGCGTCCATGGCCTTAACCTTTTCTTCGAGCAGGAACGCCTGTAGGGCCTTCTGGCGACGGATCCGGGTCCGGCTATTGAATCCTTGCAAAGATACAGGCCCAGGTGTCGTGGTCTGGGCCTAGGCACCGGACACAGGCTGTGAATGCGGTCTTTAAATGGGATTTGCTTCCCACAGGTGCACTTCGACGGATGGCCTTCCATGGAGGTTGGAGAGGATATCAGACAGCAACTAAGCAGAAGAAACAAACTTTTTCCTAAAAGGAAGAACTTAACCAGGCGTCACGCACTAGAAATGAACTGAAGGGTCGAGACATGCAAGTCGATGGCGGGAAAGAACTGGGGAATCTGGCGGGACCGCCTCCTTATGTACTACGTCTGACGTCGGGGGTGGGACCGACGTCAGAGGCGGTCCCTGCTGAAGACTGCTAGCTAGAAGATTTCCATGGGGTCCTGACGCCTGCTGGCTTCAGTCCTAATGGTGTTACCTGCTGCAAGAGCTGTATCTGAAGTAAGATCAGTAGGTTCTAGGAGTGGTATATGTTGTTCATCCACACTTCTTGGCATGTCCCTTCCACTTTAAATCTTGCCGGAATTCTTCAAGTTGGCTCCTCCCACTTCGGGTGGTATATACCTTGGCTCCACCCGATGATGCCAAATCTTAGCCTACTGGAAGCAAGGTTGTGCGCCTGCCGGGAGGTCGGGTGTGTGTGTGTGAACAACATATACCACTCCTAGAACTACTGTTACAGGTGAGTAAGTACAGTTACGTAAGAACTTACCGAATAGTAGATCTTCAAGAGGAGCTCTTGCAACAGGTAATATCATTAGACTGAAGCCGCCAGCGTCAGGAGCCACTGAAAACTTGTAGCTAGCAGTACAAGGCAGGGGACCGCCTCGGTGTTGGCTCCCTGACGCCAGTATGTGTATAAGGGGGCAGTCCCTGGCACCACTCCAGTTCTCCCACTGAAGACCCAGTGATAGGAAAAAGGAGAACTGGGCAAGAAATCCCACCTGGCTGGAACTCGTGATTCCTGGTAAGAAGGATACCGGGGAATGGAGGGTGGGGAATATCTGCTGCAAGAGCCCTCTGAAGATCTACTGTTATGGTAAGTTCTTACGTAACTGTACCATCTGTTTCGAGGGTGGAGCTCTTGCAGCAGGTAATACCATTAGGACTGAGTCCCAAGCAGTAGGAAGGATAGGCCCAGGTCTGAAAGGGCGGTAGGCAGGAAACCCAAAGATAGGTGAAAACAAGACCTCCTCAAAGAGGAGGCCCGAAGGACTGCCAGTCCAAAACCTGCTCTCCTTCTGGAAGCTATTCCAGACTGTTAGTGTCTGACGAACGTATGGACCGAGGTCCACGTCACGGCAGCGCATATATCCAATGAGGAAACATTCCTGAGCACCGCGAAGGAAGAAGCCAGTGCTCTGGTGGAGTGGCCCTTAACAGCATCCGGGTGGGCCCTCCCGTGGTGCTGATAAAAGGATATGCAGTCCACCAGCCAACGGGCTAGCGACTGCTAAGACACAGGAGCCCCTAACATGCGCTTAGCATAGGAGACGAACAACTGGTCCGGCCAGCCTGGTGGAGCGAGTCCTGTGAAGGTAGAACCTAAGAACAGGTGAACATCCAAGGTGTGCAACAGTGCCTCACCTTGGTTTGAAGCTTGGGGGTAGTACACAGGAAGGCTGATGTCCTGATTGAGGGTCAGGCGGATACCACCTTCGGATGAACTTGGGATTGGTTCTGCAAGTTCACCCTATCCTTGTGAAAATCGAGATAAGTTTCATTGCACATCAGAGCCTGGAGCTCGGAAACCTTCAAGCGGAGGTAATAGCTACCAGCAGTAAGGCCTTCCAGGAAAGGAAGCACAACTTGCACAAAGCTGCAGGCTCGAAGGGAGGGAGAGTGAGCTTCCCACAACAAAAAGGAGATCTAAAGGTGGAACAACGTCCCTCCTTGGGGTCTGACGGGCAACACCGCAAAAAATGCTCTTGCAGGTATCCACCTAGCTAGAGACCTTCCCTGTAGGAGCATGATATGTGGAGACCGCATATATGTGAACCTTGATAGATGAGTAACTCAGGCCTAAATCTAGGAGGTGATGGAGATACTTTCACATGTCTGACAGAATAACCTAAAGGAGCCTGGGCTCATGCTGAAGCCCATAGGCAGAAGCATTTCCATTTGAGAGTGTAGGTAGCCCCTAGTGGAAGGCTTCCTCACTGCTACCAGAATCTTTCCACCCTGCTTGACACTCCTAGCTCTCTTCCGCTAGGACTGCAGACGCATGCAGATGAAGAGAGGAAGAGCCATATGAACAAGAGTTCCCGATCTTGAGAGAGCAAGTTGGTGGTGAGGCAACTGCACTGGAGGCTCCCAAGACAGTTGTTGGAGCAGCGGATAACAGATCTGTCGGAGCCACAGAGGCCCACCAGAATCATTCTGGCCTCTCCGACTGCAATTTTAGCAGTACTCTCTGCACAAATGGGAAGGGGAAGCATACAGAAACTTCCCATCCAAGAGAGGGACAATGCGTCTCACCAGAAAACACCAGTCCCTGGAGCGGAGCGAGCAGAAATTATGAGTTTGGCACTGAATGGGACGCAAAGAGGTTAAACTCTGGAAGGCTCCAACGGTCGAATAGATCATCTTGAACAGCTCCCACTCATGGCTGAGACAAACAAAGTGACTGAGACTGTCAGCGAGAACGCTCTGGACCCCTGGATGTGAACTGCCACGAGGTCCATGCCGTATTCTACTCCCAGCCCCACACTCTATGGCTCTCTGCAAAGGGGTAAGAATGCCCCCCTGTTTGTTGATGTAAAACACCACTGGTGTGTTGTCTGACTGCACCAGCAGAGAACCCCGAGAAACTAAACTCTTGAATGTTGACAGAGCATTCAGAACTGCTCTCATTTCCAGGACATTGATATGCAGAGAGCATTCTGTGTCAGACCAAGTTCCCTGGGTCCTGTGAATCCCTAGATGTGCCTCCACCCTGACAGGGAGGCATCCGATGTCAGGGTTTGGGATGGAGGTGGTCTGCATGGAAAGAGACCCCTTCAGGTTATCTCCATGGCCACCATTTAAGAGAACGGTGGGTTGCTTTTAAAGCCGGATCCATAGATCCAGGTCATCCACGCCTTGGTCCCTCTGCGCTTTGAGGTGCCACTGCAGCATCCTCATAGAAGCGTGGCTAATGGACAGTGACGATGGCCGCCACCATATGCCCCAAAAGCTGCAGTACCATTCGTAGCGTGGAAGAGGACCTTCCCCAAAGGTCCTCACCAGGTCCTGAGGCGATTTTATCCTGTCCGAGGGCAGGAAGGCACGCCTTCCTTGTGTCCAGGATAGCTCCTATGAACTACAGTCGCTGAGATGGCGGTGGCTGAGACTTGCCAGTTCATCGTGATCCCCAGGAAGAGAAAAGAGCCCGCGCTTGACTAAGGGAGATTGCTAGCTGCGCCTCTGACTGGGTGGAGAGGAGCCAATCGTCCAGGTAGGGTAGACAAAGAGGCCTCTCTCTGTGGAGGGCTGCTGTACCACTGCAAGGCACTTTGTAAAACCCTGAGGGCTGACAAGAAAATTACTCACCTTAGTAATGTTGTTTTCTAATGGAATCTTGCATATTATGACAATTGCAGTTTGTCCCACCATTAGAACTGCTCCGAGGTGAAAGAGTTAACTCCATTCCATGAATGGAACTTTGAGCACGAGCTCTAAAGAGAAGCTCTGTCTGGGTAGTTTTAAACCTAAAATGTCAGATCTTTACAGCAAAAACTCACTAAGGTGTCTGTGTGGAAGCTGTAACCTACACCTAGCCAACTGGTCACCAAATATTACATCATTGCTGGTCCCAACACCAAAGACTCAAGTCAGGGGACCAGAACTAATAGTATAATTTAACAATATGAGAAGTAATATAAGGAAAAATGAAAAGTGAAAAAACACCACACCCCAAACCCCAAGAAGGTGAAAACATATAATGGGCATAAACTAGTGCTCCACACTAGGCTGCCCACCCCATACCCAAGTAGAAGTTCTGAGAGGGGCAGGTTGGGGAGGTTTATAATATAGCAAGACTCCATTAGAAGAAACAACATTACTATGGTGAGTAATTTTTCTTCAAACAACATGAAGTCTTGCTATATTATGACAATTGCAGACTACACAGCAGTACCTCCATAGAGGAGGGACAGAACCTACTTAGGAATAGGCTCTGAAGCACAGCTATGCAAACTGAGCATCTCCCAGCCTGGACATCCAGGGAGTAATGCTTGGTGAAAGTGTGTAATGCTTTCCAGGTAGCAGCTTGACATATCTCTAAGATAGATGTCTCTGGCAGCAGCTAGAGAAGCGGCTGTACTCTGGTAGAATGAGCCCTCAGGCCAGAGGGGATCTCTCCCAGTTTCTGATAACAAATTGGATACAAGAAACAATCCACCTGGCAACTGATCTCTTAGTGGCAGGTTTCCTTTTCCGACCTTACCATAAGTGAGAAAAAGTTGGAGGATTCGAACCTGTGACCCTTGGACGTTTCTATATAGTAACTTAGGCCCTCTAACGTCCAAACTGTGCACTCTCCTCTCTCACCAGAAGAGGAATGTTCAGTGAAAACACTGGAAGGGAGATAGATTGTTAAGATGGAAATCTGGAAACCACCTTAGGCAAAACTTCCTGTTAGTCCTGAGGATCACCTTATCCCTGTGGAAAGAAATAAAGTCAGTTTCTACGGACAAGGCTTGCAACTCACTTATGCATCTAGCAGAAGTGATAGCCACTAGGAAAACAGTTTTCCAAGTTAGATACTTAAGCTCTGCAGAAGACAGAGGTTCAACAGGGGTTGTATTAACTGGGCAATGCAAACATAGATCCACACAGCAGGCGGATCCTGAAAAGGTGATTAGTATGAAGTAATCCCTTAAAAACTTGGAAAATACAGGGTGAGCGGAAAGAGGATGGCTTTCCTGCTGAAACAAAAACAGAGACAGCTGCCAAATGAACTTTCAGGGTAGCTGGTCCCAGACCTAAGAGAATTAAGATGGACCATGTAGTCCAACACAATGGGCAAATCAGTAGATTCTGGGGAAATATGTTTCCAGAACACCAAATGGAGAACCTTTCCACTTAGAATTATAAGTAGCTCTAGTGGAAGACTTCCTAGAAGCCTTTAGGATTTCAAGAACACCCTGAGAAAGGTGTAGGTCAGTGACTTCAACTCCTCAAGAGCCAGGCCTTGAGGTTGAGGGATTTGAGGTTCGATACCAAACTCTCCTGGGCACAGATTAACAGGTTGTGATTCCTGGGAGACAAGGGGAGATGGACTGTAAGGGACAGAAGGAGTGGGTACTAGGGCTGCCTGGCCTCAATCTGGGGCAATCAGAATCACCCTGCAAGGCTGGGATCTGATTTTGACCAACACCTTGAATAGGAGAGGAAGGGGGGAAAGAAAAGAAACTTCCTTCCCAATCCAGGAGAAGGGCGTCCAGGGGACTGAGCCCAACACTGGGGGCCTGCAACAGAACAGTGGAAGTTGGTGATTGTCTGGGGCTGCAAAAGATCTATCTGAGGGTGCCCATCTGGCAAAAACTATCCCAGTACCTGAGGATCCAGAGACCATTCTGTGATGGCCCTGAGAAATCCTGTGAGAGCATCTGCTAGGACATTGTCCTTTCCGGAAGGTGAACTGCTATGAGTGAAGTGTTCTAGGAATAGGCCAGAGACTACAACTTATTGCCTCGGTGCACAAGGTCAAGACCGAGTACCCTCCTGCTTGTTGATGTACCACATTGTTGTGGTGTTGTCTGTTCTGACTTGTACCACTTTGTTCTGAACAGAAGCAGAGAATGCTTGAAGTGCTAAAAAGACAGCTCTGAGTTCCAGCAAATTGATGTGGAGCAGAGATTCCTGGGGGACCATAATCCTGAGTGGAGAGGTCGCCTCATGTGGGCTCCCCACCCCAGGAGGGAAGCATCCATAGTGAGGGTCAAAGAGTGAGAAAGAGGAAATGAAGGGGACCCCAGTCTTAAATTGCTCTGATCCTGCCACCACTGGAGGGCCTGGATCAAGGTTCGGGTCACTGGGACCAACTTGGAAAGGGGGTCTTCTCTGAGACCAATAGGCTCCAGTGAAACTGAATGTCCTCATCTGAAATCTGCTCCTGCACTACAGCTGTGGACGCAGCCATGTGCCCAGGAGCTGCAGAGAAAGTGTCTTGCTGGTCGAGAGACCTGCAAGAGTGAAGGAGGAGGCCAGAGCTACCAAGTTCCTTACCCTCTCTAGGGAAGAAAGGCTCTGGCCAGATTTGTGTACAACTCTTCACCTATGAAGGTGAGCACCTGAACTGGTTCCAGAACCGACTTTGGTAGATTTAGCAAGAAGCCCAGGAGGTGAGAAGCTGCTGGGTGACTTGCAGGTGAGATTTTACCTGTTCTGGGGACTGGCCTACAATGAGCCAGTCATCCAGATAGGGAAAAACAGCAATCCTTTGCCTCCTTAAATGAGCAACTGCTACTGCCAGACATTTTGTGAATACCTTGGGGCAGAGGTAAGGTCGAAGGGCATTGCTCTGAACTGGTAGTGACCTGAGGGCAGTTTGAATCTCAGGTACTTTCAGTGGGAGCTTGATTAGGACGTGAAAATAGGCATCCTTGAGGTCCAGGGAAGCCAGTCCCCTGGCCTTAGAGAGGGTAAAATCATTGCCAGAGTTACCATTCTGAACTTTGGTTTCAAAAGGTGTTTGTTCAGATATCTGAGGTCTAAAATGGGCCGCCATTCTCCTGTCTTTTTGGGTAAGAAGTATCTGGAGTACAGACCCTGCCCTGGTGTAGGGAGAACCCTTTCTACCGCTCTGAGAGCTAACAGGGTTGAGACTCTGTTTCTAGAGTAAAGGTCTCTAAAGAGCTTGCAGGTGGAAAAGACCTGATTCTCATCTTTGGGAACTTTTGAAGCTGAGAACCAGACCTGGCTTACTACTTCCAGAACCCACTTGTCTGAAGTTAGAGACACCCAGTTCTGACTGAAGTAAGCCAACCTGCCCCCTACTGGTAAAGGAGATCTGCCCTGGGCACCCCATCAGGGTGCCTGTTTGGCAGGTGCTTTAGGCTGAGGGGTGGGGGCAGGCCTGCCCACACCCCGTCTGCCTCTGCCTCTGAAGAACCCCCTCTGAGCAGAGGAGGCCTGGGTTTGGTAAAAAGGCCTGTGAAAAGGCCTACCCCTACCCCTGGGGGTGTGCCTCTGAGGAGTGGCTTGCCGCTCCTTGGCATGGGCACTCTTATAGGTAGTCCTATATTCATCCATCTTCTTCATATAATTCTCTGTCTGCTCCCCAAACAGAGAATTTCCCACCACAGGAAAATCCATAGCCTTAGTCTGGGTATCCCAGACAAGCTAGTACACCTGAGCCAGGCCAACCCACGAAAAGCTACAGATGTGGCCATGACTCTAGAGGAACATCATTAAAATCCACAGCAGCATGAAACTGCACCTTAGAAGCCTCAATGCCATCAGCAGCCACCTGCTCCAGCTCATTAGCAAGCTGGCCAGAGGCCTGTTTGGCTAAACTCATAACAGTGTCCCATCTAGATTTTTGATACCTGCTACATAAGCCATATAATTTGCTTGCCTGAGTCCCAAGGATGCTGCCATGTACTGTTTTTTGCCATGGCATCAATCTTCCTGGAATCCTTGTCAGGAGGATGTGGAGCCAGGGAATGTTAGCTTTATCACAGGCTGCAGCCTGAACTACCCCAACATGACTGCATTGCTGAGAAAGGAATTCTGTATCAGGACTCTGACAGTGTGTACCTCCTGTCCATCTTTTTATCCACAGGAGGCACAGAATTAGGAGTTTTTAAAATTTTTATTGTTTGCTTCCTAAATGACTTATGCAAAGGAATAGACAATCTCCTAGACTCTGGTATATCCATCATTTCTACAAAATCAGGCTCCTCTTGCTCATCCACAGCTTCCTCCAAAGGGAGCTGGAGGGTTTCAGCAACTTTTTTGTAAAACATAAAATGAGAGGGGGACTCAGAAAGCATAGGGGGAGATTCTAAAGGTCTGTCTGGGGAGATGTCCGGTTCAATGGGCACACCCAGACCCTCCAAGTCACATTCATACTGTTCATAATCATCCTCCCCCTCCTCTGGTTCATAAAACTCCTCAACATCATATTCCTGAACCGATGGAACCGACCGAACCGACCTTTTACCAGATAGTGGCGGTTCGGACGGAACCGGAGAAAGTGACTGGACAATCTGAATAGCTCTTGTTATCTCTGCAGTTGGAGAAAGATTTTGGGCTCCAAACCTGCTGACTTTCTTGTTTTCTTTACTGGAACTGGCTCATCCGAGCCAGCTTTTCGTGCCTGAGGAGTCTCGCCTGGTCAGAGGGCACTCCTCCGGTTGGGTTGGCACCGAACCGGGCTGGCCATCCGGGTCAGCGGACTTTTTGTCTCTCTGCCCTTCAGGAGCCTGCCCAATCTTTCCAGGGTGGCTGCAGGGAAATTTTTACAAATCTGGCAGTCTGAATTGAGGTGGTCAAACCTCAGACAATAAACACATGTGGTGTGTGGGTCAGCCTTGGCAAAGACTTCCCACAGACATCACAGTGTTGAAACCCAGTGGCCCGGTTTTTCTTTGGTTTCTCAGACATAATGCCAGCTTAACCAAAAACTTGCCCTTTTAGCAGTGCCAGGCAAGACATCCTTATCGGTTCCTAACCGTGTCAAGGGTATTGAAAAACCGTAATGAAATCCGTTTTTTTAGAACCGATAAGAACCGGAACCGCACTCTAAAATCTCAAGTTTAAATACTTCAAGTTTTAACAAAGCTTGATTGGTTCAAAACCGAACCGATAAACCTTTACAAGTTCCACACAGAATTAAAACATGAATTACTTACTATATCACAGACAGAGCTTGAACCTGATCGGTTTTATGTTAAAATAAAACTATTCTCGGTTAAATTGAACCAAGAAGAACTGTTTAAACCGAGAAATGAACCGAGCAGTAGGAGGAATCTCCGGAGCGACTGTTCAGTGAGGCGGAGTAAAGAATCTGACAGTTTAGGTTTGAAACTACCCAGACAGAGCTTCCTTTAGAGCTCGTGCTCAAAGTTCCATTCAAGGAATGGAGTTAACTCTTTCACCTCCGGAGCAGTTCTAATGGTGGAACAAACTGCAATTGTCATAATATAGCAAGACTTCATGTTGTTTGAAAAGACTGAAAGGGAGGACCCTGAACTGGAAGTGCTCTTCTCCGCGGCGGAAGCACAAGAACCTCCTGTGCTGTTTCTGGATTTTTATATGCATGTAAGCGTTCTGCATGTCGAGAGAGCACAGCCAATCCCCTGATTGGAGTAGCGGAAAGAGTCCTGCCAATGTTAGCTTGCAGAACCTCTGATAATTGACCGAGAGGTTGAGCACGCTGAGGTTCAGGATAGGATGAAGGTCTCCCGTCTTTTTCGGGACCAGGAAAAAATGGGAGTAGAAGCCCTTGCCTATCTGGGCTGGTGGAAACTTTAGAATCGCTCTCTTTTCCAGGAGTAGCGAGACCTCTGCCTGAAGGAGGCTGAGGTGGTCCGGTGGACAGCAGGACATAGGGGGTGGTGGGTTGTCTGGAGGTATAGAGAGAAACTCTATGGCATACCCTAACTGAATGGTTTCCAGCACCCACCGATCCGAGGTGATGCTGCACACCGAAGCGGGTATAGTGCGAAACGCCCTCCTACCTGCTCGTTCTGCCTGTCACCGATGGGAGGAGGGCTGGGGAAGAGTCAGGAAGGAGGGACAGGAGGGGCCGGTGCCCTGGGTGCCTTGGATTGCTTAGGGCCCTGGGAACCTTGGGAGGGGGGGCTGACCCCATCTACGAAATCCCTTCCCTTGGGGCTGCTTGCCGGACTGGCCTTGGTGCTGGCGAAAAGGACGCCGGCGGTTGCCCTGCGGTTGGGACTTGTACATACGATGTACATCCACGATCGCCTTGCCTGATTCTTGAAGGTCCTTGACCATTTGCACCACCTCGGGACCTAAAAGCACTGGACCCTGAAATGGTGAGTCCAGGATAGAGTCCTGGAGGTCTTGTTGGAAGCCAGTCAGTCTGAGCCAGGACTGTCTCCTCATGCAAATACCTGATGTTGCAGCCCTGGAATCCATGTCCACCGCATCACAGGAGCATCTAAGTGCATGCTTGTCGATGTCTAGACTGGACTGGGGGCAAGCCAGAATCTCCTGCTTGGCTTCTGAGTCTGGGAGGGTCTCTGCCAACTCCATGGTTTTCCTCCACAAGGACTGCTGGCAGGAGATCATGTGGGCCATGAAGTTAAGGGATCTGATAGATCCAATAGCGGAGGAGAAGACTTTCCTTCCCCAGCTGTCCAATTTCTTTGAGACGGGGTCGGGAGGTTGTGAGCTGAGGTACTTGGGCTTGGTCTCTCTCCCATGGGTGGCTGTGAGGACCAGGGAATTCACCTTGGGTTGCTCTGCCAAGAATGGCTCTGACCTGGGAGGCTTATATAACCTATTCGCCTTCCTCGGAACAGCGGGAACCGAGGAAGGAGTCCCCCAGGTAAGACAGGTGACATCCTGGAAGGGCTCAATAAATGGAGGAATAACCAGCGGGCTTAGGCTCCTTCTCCCCTAGGAACTTAGCTAACCGCTGGCGCGCCGGATCGAGAGCCTCTGTCTCCCACTGGTAAATAGTCTGGATATGCCTCATTATATCGAGGAATGAGGGATCGTCTCGGGGGGGGAGCGGGGTGAGTCCCTGGGCTGAGGGGATGGTGGCAGAAAACCATCTCCTAAATAATCAGAATCTGAACCTGCGTCATCAGCTGAAGATGAATGGGGAGATGACGGAGACGGGGAAGGGGACCTTTTTCTGGGCTTCTTATTAGGAGGAGGAGGGCGACCTTCCCCAAATGATCCTTGTCTGGAGTGTGGGGAGGACCGATAGGTGGAGGTGTGGGGACCTTATTTGGTGGCCTGTAAAGGAGGTCCCCCTTGACCGTATTCCACCAAGAAGTGAATAAATTCCCAATATCTGCCACTGGGACCACAGCCGGGGCCGGCGCTGGGCTAGATGATCCGGGCATCTGACCATCAGGGCGGCATCTGTGAATCGGGCGCCCCATCCGGAGTGTCTGGCATTGGGTCCAGAAGACCGGCGTCTGAAGACCGATGTCCGGTGCCCGACGGCCAATGGCCAGCATCCGGCCAGAGACCAGCGTCTGGAGGGACATCAACTGGCGTCTGTCCCTTGGGGGGGCACAGACGGCTGATCATTGTCCAGAGACCTTCCCTTATCTGGTGTCGGCGAACAGGTCATCAGGGTAGGCGACCAGCTGGTAGGTCAGGCGTCAGGAGTAGGACATACCTTTGCCGGTAGAGGGGGAGTCTGAGCCCGGGCATCCCCCTACCTACCAGAACTTTCCACCATGCGTTTTCTCTTCTCAGAGGAACTAGGCCTGTCCAGGGCCCTTGGCAGGCCTTCCTGGGCCGACCCTGTAGATTTGTGAGGTGGGTGAGCCAGGGAGAAGGACTGATGTCCTTTCGAGGCCGACTCCTTTTGGGCACCCTGAGAAGAGATGCAAGTGGCCTTGGAAGAGCAGGAAGACTCAATAGCCGCAGGAAACGATTCTGACCTCTGCAAGGAAGACAATGACGGCGTCGGTTTGGAGGGCGAATGATGGCGGGATTCCGATCTGGCCCTATCCTTCTGCTTGTGATGCTTTTCACCCGAGGCATTAGCTCTGGAGGGGGACTCTTTGGAGGGAGAGGAGGAGGAGCAGGCTCTGGAACCTCTCTGCATCGCTGCAAGCTGCTTCTCTAATAAGAAGGTTTTTAGGGTGTTGGCAGTGTCTGTAGGAATCTGGCTGGTGGGCTGGGCCCAGACAGATGAGGCAGGCCGCTTGACCATCTTTGGATCTGCTTCCCTAGGAACACTTAAGACTTATATCGTGGTGGAAAGGGCACAACATAAAACAATGCATAATTAGATAATAGAAAAAATAAATGAAGTGACTTATCCTTGGTGTTCTATGCGCTGTCGACTGCAAGGAGGCATCCGTGGAGCCGAACTACGCGGTCAACGGCAGGAAAAGAACTGGGGTGGCACCAGGGGACTGCCCCCTTTATACCACGTACTGACGTCAGGCAGAGCCGATGCGTCGGGGGGCAGTCCCCTGCCTCGTACTGCTAGCTACAAGTTTTCCGTGGGGTCCTGACGCCTGGAGGCTTCAGTCCTAATGGTATTACCTGCTGCAAGAGCTCCACCCTCAAAGACAAATCCTGTTCTTCTAGGAGCGTGGATATATTGTTCATCCACACTTCTTGGCAGACTCCAAGCAGTTCTCTGAGAGGAGGGAGGCAAGGCGCACACCCCCTACTTAGGAAATAAAGATTGGAGAACCGAGGCCCCAAAACCAGCATCTCGGCATGACTCAAGGTCGATGTGGTAGTGGGTAATGAAGGTGTTTGCTGACTTCCAGGTAGCAGCCTGACAGATTTCCTGGATAAGGATGACCCTGAAGCAGCCACCGATGCAGCAGTATGGCGGGTAGAATAAGCTCTTATCCTCTGGGAGCTCCTTGCCCGCCAACTCATAGCACTGACCTATGCATGATGTAATCCATCTCGCTATGGTCAGTTTGGCTGCAGGGCTGCCAAAGCGGCTTCAGCGTGGGTGACAAACAGCTGGCGAACCTCTCCATGAATTTCATGCCCTCTCCTTGTAGTAGGAGAGAGCATCTCAGGTCCAAGGTATGTAGCCTGTACTCGGCATCCAAGGTGTAATTAGGGTAGTAAACTGGAAAAGTCAACTCCTGGTTCAGGTGAAACTCTGGCACCACCTTCAGAAGGAATTTTGGGTGGGGGCAGGGACAACTTTGTCCCTGTGAAGACCAGATAAGGGGCATCCACCGAAAGCACCTGGAGCTCCCCTGTCCTTCTGGCAGACATGATAGCCACCAGGAAGGCCGTCTTCCATGACAGGTGTGACAGCTCACACTTGTGCATGGGTTCGAATGGCTTGCCCATGAGTTTTTCCAAAACCAGCAACAGATCCCACGGAGGTGGAGGTTCACGCACCGGAGGGGATATGTGATCCAGGCCTTTGGAAAAGCGCCCAACCACTGTCTCCTGCACCAATGTTGGCTGACCGGCCCACACCCGGTAAGCAGAAATGGTTGCCAGGTGCATCCTAAGGGTCGATGACCATAGACCCCCTTTGGAGAGATACCAAAGGTAGTCGAGAATGTCAGCCACAGAACAGGACAAGGGCTCCAGACCCTTTCCCTGACACCAAATGGAGAACCTTTTCCATTTGAAGGCATAACATCTTCTGGTCAATTCCTTTCTGGATGCCTCCACCACGGTGAAGACATCTTCGTAAAGACCCAAAGCCTGGAACTCTAGCCGCACAGGTACCAGGCTGTGAGGTGCAGGGATTGAAGGTCCGGATGGAGGACCTTCCCCTGTTTCAGAGATATCAGGTCTGGGCATGTACAAAGCCGCTCTGGGGGCCTGCAGCTGAAGCTGAGGAGATCTGGGTACTAGAACTGGCGCGGCAAATCTGGGGCTACCAGAATCATCTTCGCCTTGTCCCTCCTCACCTTGAGTAACACCTTGTGGATCAAGGGAAATGGAGGGAAGCCTGGGGTCCACGGCCTCGAGCAGGCATCCCCCTGTAGTGATCCCTGCTGGGGGGGGTGGGCATGATACAGCCTCAGCTTGGTGTTTTCCTGGAGGCAAATAGGTCCACCAGTGGTTTGCCCCAATGGGAGAACAGGCTGTAAGCTACCTCTGGATGGAGAGACCACTCATGGGATGTCTGGCCTATGCGGCTGAGAGTATCCGCCAACTGGTTTGAGGCTCCTGCCACATGGATGGCTGGAGATCCATCTCCAAACGGCTTCACGAGGTCCAGATGCAGAGCGCCTCCTTGCACAGCAGACAGGAGTGCGTGCCACCCTGTTTGTTGAGGTAGTACATGGTCATGGTAATACCATCTGGACTTAAACCATTTGACCCCGGAGCTGAAGAGCAGAACTCAGTGCCAGTCTGACTGCTCTGAGCTCCAACAGGTTGATATGGCATCGAGATTCCTCGGAGTCCAGAACCCGTGGGCCCTGTTGTTCCCCATGTGGGCTCCCAGCCCATGAGAGAGGCATCGGTCATGAGGACAACCATCGGCTCGTGGCAGACAAATGGGATCCCTTCCTGCAACCGGTCTGGGGCGGTCCACCATTGGAGAGCGACCCACATCATTCTGGGTTACAGTGATCACCTGGTCAAAATGACCATGACGCTGAGTCCACTGGGCGGCCAGCTCCCATTTTAGGGGGCACATGTGCCATCAGGCCCAATGGACCACGAAGGTGCATGCCACCATGTAACCCAGAAGGCACAGAAAGTCCCAGCTAGGGCGCAAGTGCCCAACCAGAAATGATTGGGCAAAGGAGGAAAGAACCTCCACCCTGTCTGCTGGGAGCCGAGTTCTGGCTTGACAAGACTCAAGTTGTGCCCCGATGAAGCCCCTTCACCTGAGAGGGCACGAGTTTTGACTTGGCCTCTGCTTGATCAGGAGGCCAGTTGGGAGCAGGTTTGGACAGCTAGATCCCTGGACTCTCCACTTCCTGAAGGAGGAACCTGCCAAGAGCCAGTCATCGAGTAAGGGTAGATTCTGACTTCGACACTCCGAAGGTGGGCTGCCACCACTGCAGTGCATTTGGTGAAGACCTGAGGGGCTGATGACAGGCCTAATGGCATGGTTCTGAACTCATAAAGGGTCTCTTCAACCCTGAAGTGGAGGAACCGCTGATGAGACGGACGGATTGGGACGTGAAAGAATGCATCCTGTAGATCCAGTGAACAGAACCACATGTTTCGCTCCAGGGATGGTATGATCTGGTTCAGAGTGACCATCCAAAAGGTGCGACACCTGAGATATTGATTCAGATCGTGAGATCTAGGATGGGGTGCCAACCCCTGTCCCACTTGGGCACCAGGAAGTACCTGAAACAAAGCCTGGAGTCTGTCGGAGGATCCGGCACTGGAGCTACTGCCTCCTTGCAGAGGAGCTGAGTCATGTCGTCTCGAAGAGCTGACTGAGTGCATCCGAGATCCGTTCCTCTCAGGGGCGCGGGCTCGGCTGGGAGGATACCTTCAATTCCAGAGGCAGTCCCTGACCGACCGCTTCAAGAACCCACCTGTCCGAGTGATAATGGACCAGGAGGAAAGAAAGTGACAGAGCCGACCCCCATCGGAGGACCCAGAGCTGGCATGATGGGTGTGGGGTGGCAACCCCAGCCCGTCACTGAGCAGGCTTGGAAGGGAGGAGAAGGGAGGCTCAGGACCCTGCACCTCGGCCTCCTTTACGGGCTGTAGAGGACCCTGTTTGGGCGCGGGCACCAAGCTTCAGCCTGCTGCTGCCATTGTTGCTGACCTCCTTGATAGGAGGGCTGCCTGACCGCAGGGAAGAGTACCAAAATGGTTTCTTCTTTCTCTTCTGCTGGTTCTTGCCGAAGAACCCTTGGCAGAAGTAGCATCAAGATGGCACTGGACTGCTCTATCGCTGAAGGTGACCAGCACTCCTGGGCCAAACAAGTCAGTCCCAGGAAGGGCACATCAGCAACTTATGCTGGTATCTGCGGGAGGAGGAAAGCCTCAGCCAAGCCATGCAGTGAGAGGCCACTGCAGCTGCCAATGAGCGGGCACAAGAATCTCCTATATCCAGGGCCATCTGGAGCTGCTGTTTGGCGACAGCATGACCTTGGTCATGGACCTGCTTGACGGTAGTCTGCATGTCCAGTGGGAGATGAGGGAGGACCTTGTCCAATTACCCTAAGAGGGCATGGGAGAAGTGTGCCATAATAACAGCTGAGCTGGCCTGATGAAGACCTAGAGAAGAGGCAGTGTAGACCTTGCGGGCAGAGTGGTCCATATTTTTGGACTCCTTGTCCGGAGGTCGGTCAGTATCATTACTGCAAGTGCAGTCGCCTGAACTGGGCGGTCACCAGGCTTTCGGCCGAGGATATTCAGTGAACCCACTAAGGGACCCATGGGCACAGCGTACTTGTGGGCAGATGGTGCTGAGCAGGAGGCGGGGCGCTGCCAAAGTTCAAGGGCCGAGGCCAATGATGGCCTCGGCCACTGGAAGCCTCCGTTGGGTATCCCTCTTTTGAGAATATCAGTAAGAGGATACTCCGCCTTTTCTGGATGGGCTCCAGGGGCATTCCGGTAGAGTCGGAGATAAGGCAGAGGATGCCCTGGAAGGAAGAAGGGCCTTCCTCCAACCCTGCGCTGACCGTCGACTCATCATCCCCTGGATGTGAGTGCAAGCCAGTGATGTCCGAGTCTGAGGAGTCATGGTAGAGCAGTCTACTGCCTAAGTCATCCTAGATGTGCCGAGGGTGGTCTGGGGTGACTGTTATCATCAGACATCGGAGAAGCCCAGTGTCTTGTCGGTCCTCTTTCAAGGGCACCCCTCCCTCAGGCTGTTTAGGCGGTGGTTCCACCAGGATCAGTGGAGAGACCAGAATAGGCTGAGCTGGAAGATGGACCAGCCCCACAGGTGGAGAAACCGGTGGCTTTGGTTCCGGAGGGGTCGGTGTCAGCCTAGGAGGTGGGAGCCAAGTTACGGCCAGGGAGGGTGGGCGGTGGAGCCGGCTTCTGCCTGGTCAAAATCAGCTGCTGCCACATGAGGTCTTCATAGCACCGCCGGAACCTCTCCTCATCCGAGGAGGATGAGGATCTGTGGCGACACCTCTTTTTAGAGCACTCATGGCTCTTTCTCGGCTGTTCGCCTCTGGACCTTGACCGAGATCGGGAGGCCTACTCAGTCAATCAGGAGACAGCGGGGTCAGTGAAAACCGAGGGTCCGGAACCAGATCCTTGATGGGGACACCAGCAGGCTGGGTCTCCTCCTCATCAGAGAATACAAGGACGGAGTCCCTTTCCAATGAGTCATCCAGCCCGGCCCGGCAACAACAAAGGGTCTATCGGGTCGAGGATAATTTCAACCTAGTCGGCCACGTCCTTCGTCCTTGGCCAGATGAAGATACGGAAGCCAGCAGTCAAGATGCATCTCGACCAAAGTCGAGACCGCGTGCTCCTGGGACTCAGACCTCTCTGGTCCCAGGAATGTCTTCATCAAGATGAACACGCGGTCCTTCTCTCTTACAAGAGTGGGAGAGTGCGAGCCAGCGCGCTCACCCAGTGGGGAGAGACTGGCACAGCTTGGAAGGCCCATAAAAGGTGGAGCCAAGGTTCAGGGAACAAAGAAGCTCGATTGGCCAAAGCTTCGAGCTGCTTCCTCCTCAAATGCTTTCATTTGTTCCAGCTGCTCGGTGGATTCCGTGGCCACGGAAACTGCCCACCTCGCCTCCTTCGATTTCACTGGCGGGTTCCTCTTCTCCAGTCTCCCCAGCTTCAAACGCACCTTGCGGTCATCCAGGACATTGGGATGGAAGGTCAGACAAAAAACACACGACGAGGTGTCATGTCCAACACCTAGGCAGTAAACGTATGTTAGGTGGGGGTTGATGCGTGACATCTTCTTGCCGCAGGGGCACCAGCGAAATCCAGGGGAAGATTTTTCCTCCATGTCTGATGCGGTGAAAGCGCAATCGCTAACTCAAATGAGTTTAAGAATAATTTTTGGTGAAAACCGGCAAGTAGAATCCAGGGCCTACAATATGCTTTGAGAGCACGAGGGAACCTGTGTCTTCCAGCGGAAAGGAAGATCTGGCATCATGGGGCCGAGCTGAGGTATATACCACCCAGGTGGGTGGGAGGAGCCAACTTCAAGACTTCCGGCAAGATTTAAAGTGGAAGGGGACATGCCAAGAAGTGTGGATGAACAGCATAAATCCACGCTCCTAGAATTGCACTTTGGATGCCTCAATTCCATCAGCAGCCACCTCCTCCAGCTCTTTGGCTAGCTGGGGGGAGGCCTGTTTAGCCAGTTCCAGAACCGTATCCCACCTGGACTTCCGGTACCTGGCTGTGTATGCCATATAATTAGCCTGCCTGAGTCCCAAAGAAGATGCCAAATACTGCTTTTTGGCCATGGCATCGACCTTCCTGGAGTCTTTGTCTGGGGGGGAGCCAAAGGAATGTTAGCCCTGTCACAGGCTGCAGCCTGCACCACCCACCATGGCTGCAGTGACTGTATAAAACTCCGTGCTTGAGCCTGATAGCATATACCTCCTGTCCATTCTCTTATCCACAGGAGGTAAGGAGTTAAGTGTTTGTAAAATCTTTTTTGACTGTTTCCCCAAGGACTTGTGAAGAGGGATAGACAATCTTTTGGGCTCTGGGATGTCCATCTCTACAAAATCAGGCTCTTCCTCCTCCTCAGCAGCAGCTTCAACCATTGGGAGCTGGAGGGTTTCAGTCACCTTCTCGTAAAACAAGAAGTGTGAAGAGGACTCAGAAAGCCTGGGAGGGGAGACATTGGAGGGTCTGTCTGGGGAGATGTCCGGTTCAATGGGCACATCCAGACCTTCAAAGTCGTGATCTTCATCCTCAGGATACTCCGTCTCCCTCCCACTCCTCATAGAAAGCATCTGGATCGTAATCCAATGGAGTCGGATCTGGCCTCACCGGCGGCACCAGTTCGGACAGAACCGGGCGAAGCGATTGAACTAATACTAATCGCTTGGCTATCTCATCAGCGGTTGGAGTATGCGGTGCTGGATCTGAACTAGCTGACTTACACTTCCTTTTAATGGAACCACCCTTGAGTCAGACTTCATTTTGCCCGAGGAGGTATCGCCTAGGTCAGTAGGCACCTCCCTCAGGTTCGGCTGCATCTGAACCAAACTGGCCATCCAGATCTACGGACTTCTCAGCCTCCCTTTCCTTCAGCCTACTCGACCTATTTTCTAGAGTCACTTTAGGGAAGTTCTTACAAATCTGGCAGTCTGTTTTGAGGTGGTCAAACCCCTGACAATAAACACAGATGAGGTGGGGGTCGGCCTTGGCAAAGGCCTCCCCACACTCAGAACAGTGTTGAAGCCTAGTGGGACCGGATTTTTCTTGGGTTTCTCGGACATGGCCAACCTAACCAATTACCCTTAAAAGCTTTCAAGCCAGGTAATAAACAACTGATCAGTTACAAACCGTGTTACAGGTTCTGTAAAAGAAGCAGAAAAAGTCTGCCTCTTTTGAAACCGATTGGCACTGGAACACCACACTAAATCCCAGAATAAAGTAAAACAAACAAAAAGGTCAGTTCCTAACCTACCGACCGGTGAGAAACTGAGAAAGAACAATTTCCACAGAATTTAATAAAATAACAGTCACTATCTCTCTATCACACTACCTGTACCGTAGACAAAGGCTGGAAAATCCAAAAGTAATAAAATGGTTAGAAACTGAACACTGATTCAACTCTACGAACCGAGCAAGGAGAAATCTCGGGCGACTTCACTGTTAGGTGGAGTAAAAATCTGACAGGTTACACTGGTAGGTACTAGAGACAGAGGTTTGAAAACAGAGCTCGAGCTGAATGTTCTATACTTTTGTATAGAGTCAACTCTTTCCTCTCCGGGGCAGTTCAAGTGCTGGGGCTAACTGCATATTGTCAGAATACAGCAAGACTTCATGTTGTTCGAAACAAAACTGGAGAACTGAGCAGGAAGTCCCCACCATGTTCTGGTGATATAACTAAAATACTATCCTGGGGGATAGAGAGTAGGAAAGCCACCTGCTGCAAGAGCTCCTCTCGATGATAATACAGTTACGTAAGAACTTACCGTAACAGTAGATCTTCGAGAGAGGCTCTTGCAGTAGGTAATTACATATAGGACTGAAGCTGGTAGGTGTCAGGACCCCATGGAAAAATTTCTAGCTAGCAGTCTCTGGCAGGGGACCGCCCCATGTCAGGTGACCGACGTCAGCCAACGTCAGTATAAAGGGGCGGTCCCCCATGCCCTCCTTACAGTTCTTTCCTGCCAAAGGCCAAAAAGACAAGACGAGAGAGAAGCGGATATTTACTTCCTGGAAAAGGAGCTGAAAAAGCTTAGGGGGATGGAGGGCGGGAAGGTATTACCTACTGCAAGAGCCTCTCTCAAAGATCTACTGTTACGGTAAGTTCTTACGTAACTGTACTATCTTACTGAGAGGCTCTTGCAGTAGGTAATTACACAGGACTGAGTCCCAAGCAGTCTGAAACAAGGAGAAGCACACGGGAGGAGGAAAACTACCCAAACGTAGATCCTCTGGCTGTGAAGGTCTTATGAAAGAAGACCTTGCAGAACAGCCAACCTGAAGCCAGCTCTACGGCGAGAGGCAATGTCCAAACTGTAATGTTTCATAAAGGTATGGACAGAAGTCCAAGTTGCAGCTGCACAGATGTCTGCCACTGACACATTCTTGAAACAAGCAGCAGAGGAAGTGACCTCTCTAGCAGAGTGGCCTCTGACTTGACCTGGCAGGGTCTTGTAGTACTTGTCATAACATAAAGTGATACAATGAGCAAACCATTTAGAAAGGCATTGCTTAGAAACAGCATTGCCTTCTTTTTACGAGGAAAGGAGACAAACAGTTGATCAGTCTTTCTGAGATCCTTCATCCTGGTGGTGTAGTATCTCAGAATTTGGTGAACATCCAAAGTATGCAAGAGGTACTCCCCTTGATTGGAGTGCTGCGTAAAGGAAGGCAGCTCCATGGATTGGTTCAGCATAGATTCCGCTACCACCTTAGGGAGAAACTTAGGGTTGGTGCGCAGAGCCACATGTTCCTTGTGGAAAATCAAAAACAGGATTTTGCACATGAGGGCCTGAAGCTCGGAAATTCTTCGAGCAGAAGTAATGGCCACTAGAAAGAGAACCTTCCAGGAAAGGAACTTCAGGTCTGCTGAGGCTACCGGCTTGAAAGGAGGCAGAGTAAACTTCTCAAGAATAAAATTAAAACCCCAAGGAGGGGCAGGAATGCGAATAGGGGTCTCGAGTAGAGAACCCCTCTAAGAAAAAAGTCTTAGAGACTTCCAACTGCATGAGTTCTGTCCCGAAGAACATGGTAGCGGAGATGGCCGCCATGTGGAACTTTTAGAGAGAAAGTACAGTTACGTAAGAATTTACTGTAAAATAGTAGATCTTTGAGAACAGCTCTTGCAGCAGGTTACACCATTGGGACTGAAGCCAGCAGGCGCCAGGACCCCAGAGAAATCTTTCAGCTAGCAGTATTCAGCGGAGGACCGCCTCCCATGTCGATCCCAACCCGGCGTCCAGGCGTGAGTACATAAGGAGGCGGTCCCCAGAATCCCAGTTCTCCAGCACCGGAGACTCCCGCCACTGGATGACATCAGAAAAGGAGACTGAGGATCCGCCATCAAATGGCAATCAGAGAGAGGCTGTGAAAGTACAGTTACGTAAGAACTTACCATAACAGTAGATCTTCAGAGGAGCTCTTGCAGGAAGCTAGTACAATAAGGACCTACGCCGCAGGCACTAGGACCCTCAGTGAAACTTCTGCCAGCAATACACAGCAGGGACCGCCCCGAACGCTGGCCCCGCCCCCGACGTCAAGTCAGGGTACAAGAGGGGCGGACCTAGCTCCACCTCAGTTCTCCCGCTAAGACCCAGAAGAAGGCCTGACAAGAGAAGTGTGACGAAGCCCAATATGAAAGAGAATTGGAGAAGAAAACGAAAATGGATCTGCACACCTCGGGGGGGAAGGCGGGTGGGAAGCAGCGCCTGCTGCAAGAACTCCTCTCGAAGATCTACTGTTACGGTAAGTTCTTACGTAACTATACTATCTTACTTCGAGTGGGAGCTCTTGCAGCAGGCTATTACAATAAGGACTGAGTCCTAAGCAGTCCCACAATAAAGAAGCAGATTACCCCGGGAGGTGGAATATGCTGACTCCAGAGGCCTTAGGACAAAAGCCCTTGTAATACCACTAGACCGAAGCCAGCTTGGCATCTGGAGACGATATCCAAGCTGTAACGCTTGACAAAAGCATGCACCGAGTTCCAGGTTGTGGCCGCACAAATGTCCTTTATGGCGACATTTCGCAGGGCGGCGAAAGAAGTTGACACTTCAGGAGTGACCTCAACCGCCCGGTAGGGTTTATTGTGTTTCTCGAATCAAAACGAGATGCAACGAACTATCCATTTAGAGATAGTTTGCTTGGACACCGGTCAACCCAAGCAATGTGGAGCAAATGCCACAAAGAGTTGCTCCGATTGACGGTGCTGAGCCATCCTTTTGAGGTAATACCTCAAAGTCCTGTGGACATCCAATGTGTGGAGGAGAGCCTCCCCTCTATTGGAAGGGGAAGGAAAATAAACAGGAAGGTCAACCGACTGGTTGAGGGTCAACTCTGAGACCACTTTCGGAAGAAACTTAGGATTCGTTCTGAAGGAAAGCCTTTCCCTGTGGAAAACTAAATAGGGCTCTTTACACATCAGAGCCTGAAGCTCGAAAACCCTTCGAGCTGAAGTAACAGCAACCAAAAAACAAATCTTCCAAGAAAGGTAACGCAGCTCACAATCCGCTGCTGGTTCAAAAGGAGGGAGGGTGAGTTTCTCCAACACAAAAAGGAGGTCCCAGGGTGGGATAGGGTCCCGAATGGGAGGTCTCATATGCAGAATTCCCCTAAGAAAGGTGCAGGCTACATCCAATTGTGCCAATGCTCTGTCTCCTACGAGAGCGTGATAGGCGGAAATTGCCCACATGTGCACCTTGATAGAGGAGTAACTCAGACCCTTTTCGTACAATGAGAGGAGGTACTGTAAAGCTGAGTTCACAGGGCAGGTGACGGGATCCAAATGCTGCGGCGATGCCCAAAGACAAAAACGCTTCCACTTCATAGCATAAATGGAGCGAATAGAGGGCTTTCTTGCCAAAACTAGGACCACCGCCACTTCCGGGGAAACCCCATATCTATGTTGAGCTACGTCTGAAGGAGCCAAGCATGTAGGTGTAAGGACCGAAGATCCGGATGGACCAGCGACCCTTGTTCCTGGGACAGCAACTGCGAGCATATGGGCAGCGGAATTGGAGGTTTCATTGAGAACGGCTGCAGTAGTGGGAATCAAATCTGCCGAGGCCATTTGGGGGCTACTAGGATCATTCGGGCCCCTTCTGCCTGTAACTTGAGCAACACTCTCTGAATGAGAGGGAAGGGCGGAAAGGCATAGAGAGACCTCCCTGCCCAGCAAAGGGATAACGCATCTGGCCAGAAAACTCAAGGAGCGTGCTCTCACGAGCAGAATGTTGGCAGTTTGGTGCTGCGTGGTGACACAAGAGGTCCAGCTCTGGAAGACCCCACCTGTCGAAGAGCTGGCCTGCCTACCAGACTGTAGCAGCTCCCACTCTGTGCACTCTGGAGCAGCGACCTGCTGGGCTGTCGGCCAGATCGTTGAGGACACCGGAACGTGCACTGCAGACAGCAGAAGGCCCCGTTCCAACACCCAGTACCAGACTCTCATCACCTCCCTGCAAAGGGGATACGAATGAGTGCCACCTTACTTGTTGATGTAGAAGACGACCGCCATGTTGTCTGTCTGAATTAGAAGAGAGCCTGGCTCTAGATCCTCCTGAAAAGCCTGTAAGGCGTAGAGCACCGCTCGCATTTCCAGCACATTGATGTGAAGGGGCTGCTCCTTGGGTGACCAAACCCCTTGCGGTCACGAGCACCCAGGTGTACCCCCCACTCAGGTCTGAGGGCATCTGTTGTCAGAGTTTGACCTGGCGGCTCGAGACAGCTGACCCCTTTCTCTAGATTGCAGGGGTCCATCCACCAAAGCAGAGTTCTCCTGACTGGCTCTGAGATCTTGACGGGGAGTCTAGATCGTCGTGGCTCTGGTCCCACTGCACCCTGAGCATCCATTGCGGGACCCTCATATGGAGGCGGGCCAAGGGAGTGACAGGAATGGCCGCCGCCATGTACCCCAGTAAACTGAGGAAGTTCCGAGCTGGAACTCGAGGAACTATGGAGATCCGTTCTGCCATCTCTCGCAGGCGAACTCCCGTCCTAGGGAAGGAAGGCCATGCCCTGGACGGAATCCAGGATCACTCCTATGAAGGTGAGCTTTTTGCTGGGCTTCGGGGATGATTTTCATAAGTTCAGGGTGATCCCCAGCTCTTGGAACAGAGTATAAGTGTCTCCGAGGGCTCGTAGAAGGCTTACTCTTGACATGTCCATAAGCAGTCAATCGTTGAGGTAGGAGAACACGTAGTGCCCCATGCACCTTACAGCCGCAGCCACCACTGCTAGGCACTTGGTGAAGACTCGTGGAGCGGAAGAGAGGCGAACAGGCATTTCGAAACTGATCGCCCTCCCTTAGAAGTGGAACCTCAGAAACTTCCTGTGGGAGGATAGACCCCGATATGCATATATGCATCTTGCATGTCGAGAGAGCAGAGCCAGTCCCCCTGATGCAGCAAGGGAAGGAGTCTTTGAAGAGTCACCATCCTGAACCTTTTTTACTCGATGAAGAGGTTTAGAGGACTGAGGTCCAGAATGGGACAAAGGTCCTTAGTCTTTTTTGGGACCAGAAAGAAATGGGAATAGAACCCCTGCCCTTGCTGATGCAAGGGGAACCTCTCTATTGCCCTTTTTTGCAAGAGGGTCTGGATCTCTCCTTCTATGAGTGGGATGTGAGAAGGAGGATAATGGGAGAGCTTTGGTGGAGTGTGCGGTGGAAACTCTGTGAACTCCAGCGTGTGTCCCCTCCTGATGATATCCAAGACCCATTGGTCTGCGGTGATTGACTTCCACCCCTCGAAATGAAGGGAGAAGCGGCCCCCAACCGGCTCCCCTGGATCTTCCCGTGGAAGAGGAAGGGCGGAAGGGAGTCACTGGGCAGAGCCGGGAGTGAGAGAGAGGCCTGGGAGGACTTGGGCCCCTGAGCGGGAGGTCACTAGATTGCTGGTTGCCGGATCTCCTGTGAAAGCCTCCTCTGCCCCTGTTGGTTGCCACAGGCTTGACCTGACTGCCTGAGGACTTATGAAAAAGGCCATCTCTATGGTGTTGTTGTCGCTGGTCGCCATGGTACATCTGGCGGACCGACCAGATCGACTGCCCGACTCCTGGAGGGGGAGATCAAGGCCTCCGTTTCCTGCCCGAACAGCACGGTACCCTGGAAGGGCAGATCCTTGATCCGACCTGCAGATCCTGGTGAAAGAGACTCTCAACCAGGCATAGCGCCAGAGGCACATCCCGGAAGAGGCTGCCCTGGCTGCCGTATCTGCAGTGTCATACGAGGCTCTCAGGACATGGAAGCCTACGTCTGAGCCCGATTAGAGGAGGGCCAGGATCTCTGCCTTCTGGTCAGAGTCTGGCATGGTCTTCATCAGCTCTAGTCCCCTCTCCCAAAGCACATTCTGGTACTGCACCATATGCGTCAGAAAGTTGAGGGAACGAATGGAACAGGTGGAAGCAGCATATACTTTTTTACCCACCTGGTCCAAGTAGCGAGACTCTTGGTCGGGAGGCTGGGAGCTGAGGTGCTTCGGCTGCCTGGACTTGTCATGGGCAGCCGTGATCACCAAGGAATCAGCCTGAGGGTGTTCCACTAGAAAGGGGTCTGCCCTCAGGGCCTTATACAGCCTGTCTGACTTTTTTGGAACTGCCGGGACTGAGACTGGATGCATCCAGGTGGTTCTGGAAAGGTCCTGGAATGTATCCACCAAAGGAGGGATAACCAGAGGCTTTGGCTCCTTTTGCCTCAGGTACTTGGCCAGTCTCCAGCGTTCCAGATCCAGGTCCTCCGTATCCCACTCGTTGGAGGCCTGGATGTGCCTCATGACATCCATAAAGGTAGGATCATCCGGAGGCGAGCGAGGCTGGTCCTTCTCTCCCAGGAAGCACTTCAAACTGAGAGAGGAAGATGAGGTAGACGATGGTGAGGAGGATCGACGATCCGACTTGGAATAGTCTGACCCTTCCCTATGACCATGCCTTTGCTGTCATCGGTAACTAGGGGACCGACATCGGTCCGAAGACTGACTCGGTCCCTGGACCAGGGGCGGAGCAGAGACAGGCGTCGGTCAGAGGACCGACTTGGGGAGTATTCTCGCCTCGAGCGAAGGGCTCCCTGGGCGTGACCTGGACCGGCGTCGGTCACCAGAAGTCCTTGGGCGACGTCGGTGGTCCTCGAGACCCTGTGCGGGGAGCGAGCCCTGGAGGAGGTGTAGGCTGGCACTCGGCAACTTCCTGGGGAAGACTCACCTCCCAGCTGTGGTTTTCCGCTGGGTCCGTACAGTGTCTGGGCTGGTGACGGGGAGGACCGCTTATGGACCTGCCCCCACCAGAAGGAAAAAAGATCCTTGAGCTCATCCTTCATGAATATCTCAGCCGCTCGGCTCGGGAAGGAAGTCTCCAGAACGTCGGGGCATGAAGGAGAGCCCTCCTGAGGGCCCGGGGGAAGGAGGACTTAGGTGATGTGACGTCGGCTCTTCCACAGCCACTCCCGTCGCCGCCCCTCGACCGGCGTCGGTGTTGGTACCAATGATGGGGTGCCGCCGGAGGGTGCCAGAGAGTCCTGGGGCGCCGGAGGTGCGCCTTTAGCAGGCAGTGTCAGTGCCTTAGTAGGTGGGGCCAAAGCAGGCACCTCTAAGGGCTTAGCAATGATCCTTAGCGGGGTCACCTTTGGCTTAGCTGACTTCTGCCCTGAAGGGCCGGCCTTAGCCGAAGGAGACTTCAGGTGCTCTCCAGAACCTGAGGGAAGGGCCTTTTTCGGAGAGGGATGCAAGTGCGACCGGGACCAGTGCCGGGACCGACTACGGTCTTTGCTATGGCACTTTTTCTCTTTTCGCTTCCCCTACGAGGAGTGCAGATCCATCTTCTGCTCCAACAAGTAGGCTTTTAGAGCCTTGAGGCGGCCAATGTGGGTCCTGCTGGTAAAGGCCTGGCAATCCGAGCAGTTGGCGGTGTTGTGGTCCGGGCCTAGACAAAAATGCACCGCCGATGGTGAGTCGCCGCTGGGATCTGCCTCCCACTCACCTTATTTAAGTGCTCAGGAATACCGGCGCTCAAGAAGACATCCGTCCGAACTCAGCAGGCAGCGGCTGATGGTCTCGATGCAAACAAGGAGAGCGAGAAAAAACACTCAAAAGGCAGAAAAATAACCAAAGGGCAGCGGACTGACGTCGGTGTACCTTTAGGCGAGAAAAACCGTCGATAAAACGACTCAGAAATCTTGATTGAAAAGAGAAATCCACAAGTTTTAGCTGCAACTGCAAGTAGAAGCTGTTCCTTCTTCTTCACGTGCAGGACGTGGTGGGAAAGAACTGAGGTGGAGCTGGGTCCACCCCTCTTGTACCCTGACCGACGTCGGGGCAGGGCCGGCGTCGGGGGCGGTCCCTGCTGTGTATTGCTGGCAGAAGTTTCACCGGAGGGTCCTAGTGCCTGTGGCGTAGTCCTTATTGTAATAGCCTGCTGCAAGAGCTCCTACTCGAAGTAAGATTGCCTGATCCTAGGAGAAGGATGTTGGAACTAGAATCTACCTCCAGCGGGGATGGTGGGAGGGAAAGTACCTGCTGCAAGAGCTGTTCTTGAAGATCTACTGTTACGGTAAGTTCTTACGTAACTGTACTATCGTAACTGTACTATCTTACTTGAAGAAACAGCTCTTGCAGCAGGTTACACCATTAGGACTGATTCCTAAGCAACCATGGAAATCCCACACTATTGGGAGGAGGGAAGGTAGAAATCCTTAAAAGAATTCAAGCCTAGGACAGAAATCCCTGAAGGACTGCTAGACCAAAACCTGCTCTTTGCCTTGATGCAATATCCAGGCTATAATGCCTGATGAAAGTGTGCACGGAGCTCCAAGTAGCTGCAGCACAAATGGCTGAGGTGGACACATTCTTTAAAGCTGCAAAGGAGGTAGCCACCCCTCTGGTGGAATGACCCTTAACCGTGCCCGGTAAGGGTTTGTTGTGCTTCTGTTAACAGAATGTGATACACTGAATGAGCCACCTGGACAGTGACTGTTTGGAGACAGGCACTCCCATCATCCTGTGGGAAAAGGAGACAAAAAGCTGGTCCGATTTTTGGTGGTGTTTGGTTCTGGTCAGGTAGTATCGAAGACACCTATGCACATCTAAAGTGTGCAACAGGGCCTCTCCTCGATTAGAATACTTGGGGAAGTACACTGGTAGATCGATGTCCTGATTAAGGGTGAGAGCTGAGACCACCTTAGGTAAGAACTTAGGATTAGTCTGTAGGGATACCCCATCTTGGTGGAAAACTAAATAAGGTTCTTTGCACATAAGTGCATGAAGTTCAGAAATTCTTCTGGCCGGAGTAATGGCAACTAAAAACAACGTCTTCCAGGTAAGAAGACGTAGCTCGCAATCCACGGCTGGTTCAAAGGGCGGCAGTGTCAGCTGCTCCAGGACAAAGGGTAGATCCCATGGTGGAACCGGGTCCTTAATTGGAGGTCTAAGGTGGAGCACACCTCTCAGAAAGGCTCGTGCCATGTCCAACTGAGATATGGTGCGTTGGCCTATAGGAATGTGATAGGACGAGATAGCACAGAGGTGTACCTTAATCAAGGAGTAGGCTAGGCCTGTCTGAAAAAGGGACAGGAGGTAGTCCAAGACCAACCTTTCTGGACAATCCATGGGCAAAAACCCGCGTGCTTGAACCCACACACAAAATCTGCACCATTTCATGGCACAGGTAGCATGGATGGCCGGTTTCGTGGCAGCAGCGAGAACGTCTGCTACCTCTTGCGAGACCCCATGTCACATCATGGCTATGTCTCTAGGAGCCAAGCGTGCAGGTTCAGTGAACGAAGATCCAGATGGACCAAGGAACCCGCCTCCTGAGACAGCAAGTGGGAGCTGATTGGCAGTGGCACTGGAAGTTCCCGGGACAGCTGATGCAAATGAGGGAACCAGATCTGCCAGGGCCAAAACGTCACGATAAGCATCAGCGTCGCTTGCTCTCTGTGAAGTTTCAGAAGAACCCTCTGGATCAGCAGAAGGGAAGGCACAGAGGAATCTGCCCACCCAGGAGAGGAACAACCGTCTCCCAGAAAACACAGGCCCTGGATCTAGAGCAAAAATTGGGCAGTTTTGAGTTGGATGGGGACGCGAAAAGGTCTAATTCTGGTTGCCCCATCTGAGAAACAGATACTCTACTACCTCCTGGAGTAGTTCCCACTCGTGGACTTTGGCCTAAAGCGTCTCAGGCCATCTGCGATGACGTTGTCCACTCCTGGAACATGAACAGCAATAAGGTTTGCACCATGTTGCAAAACCCAAACCCACACCCCATGGCACTCCTGCAAAGCGGGTAGGAGTGGGTGCCTCCTTGTTGTTGAGGTAATACATCACCGTGGAACTGTCTGTCTGTAACAGAAGAGTACCCGGTGGGATCTCTGACTGGAAGGTCTGCAGGGCATGAAGAACTGCTCTCATTTCCGGGATATTTATGTGGAGATGAGACACTTGGGCTGTCCACAGACCCTGAGACCAAACACCGTCGAGTCCTGAGGCGTCTGTGGAGAGTGTCACAATTGGAAACGATGCAATGAAGGGGACTCCCACCGACAGATTCTTCGAATCTAGCCACCATTGCCAATCTGGATTACGGCCTTAGTGATCCAGTGGGTGCTACAGAATGGTCTTGCTTTTTGATCCCCTTGGACCCATAACATCCACTGGGTTACCCGCATGTGGAGAGCAGCAGGGAGGCTGTTGCAATGGCCACAGCCATGTGTCCGAGCAGAGCAAAGGACCAGTTTGGCAGGAGCGATTTTCTTACGCCGAAATGTCCCTGATGAGGGATCTGATGTGTTCTGCTCTGTCCTGGGGAAAAGCTTTCCCTGGAGGGTGTCCAGAACTGCACCTATGAACTGCAGAGTCTGAGGCGGAACCAGGCGTGACTTCTCATGATTGATAATGATGCCCAAAGTCTCGAACAGAGCCCAGTACAGTAAATAGGCGAAATCAGGGGCTCCGGGAGGTGCCATGAGAACCAGTCATCCAGGTAGGGGAACACGCAGTGGCCTTGTCTCCTCAGAGATGCCGCTACAACTGCCATGCACTTCATAAACACCCGAGGTGCCGATGACAGCCCGAAGGGAAGGGCTCGGAACTGATAGTGGCGACCCAGAAACTCGAAGCACAGAAACATCCTGTGCGCTTGAGCAATGAGTATGTGCAGGTAAGCATCCTGCATGTCCAGGGACGCCAGAAAGGTGTCCTGCTTGAGCATGGGAATCAGACCTGGGAGGGTCACCATGCAGAAGCATTTGTACAGGACCGATCGTTGGGCGCTGAGGCGTCGGCGGAGGTCCCCTATTTTCTTTGGAACCAGAAAGAAGTGAGAATAATATCCTTGACCCCTCTGGTTCCATGGTACGTGCTCTATAGCTTCTTTTCCCAGAAGCGCGAGCACCTCCTGCTGTATGAGCAGGGCATGCTGACCCGAGTAACAGGATAGCAGGGGAGGTCTTGCCAGGGCGGTCGAGAAACTCTATGAAACAGCCTTTCTTGACCAATTGAAGAACCCACTGGTCGGCGGTGATCGACTGCCACCCTGAAAAGTGGTGAGCAATGCGACCCCCGACCTTTTGTGCCCATTGATCCAGAGGAGGGGGGGCCGGGAAGGAGTCATGCTGTGGCAGCACTGGTCCCTGCAGGCTGGGCCGGTTTTGTGTAACGTTGGCCTCTGCCTGGGGCGACTTGCCTGGGCTTTACACTGCAAAGTGCCCTTTTGCTGCTGGCCAGAATGTGGCTGCTGCCTTTGTTGCCAGCTGTGAAAACGGCTCTGGTTCCTGCGAAAGGAACCCGGCCTGGATCTGTACATGGCCTGTACAGATCGGACTGCCTTCCCAGTGTCCTTGAGTTTGGTGATGACCTTCTCCGAGGGCTCACCAAAGAGTACTTTGCTGTTGTACGGGGCGTCAAGAATGTTCTTCTGTCAGCATCGGGGTGAAGCCGGAGACACGGAGCCAAGAGTGTCTCCGGAGACAAACGCCTGAAGCTGCAGCTCTGGCAGACGAGTTCGCAGAATCATATGCAACTCGTAGCACTTGGGTACCCACATCAGACCCTGTGCGGAGAAGGTTGAGGAGCTCCACCTTCTGATCGCCATCCAGGAGCCTGTCGACCAGGTCCTGGCCCTGTTCCCAAAGGGCGTTCTGAAACTGTACCATGTGGGTAAGGTAGTTCAGGGACCTGATGGCGCATGTAGCAGCTGCATACATGCGTCTCCCCAGAGCATCCAATTGTTTGGATTCCTGGTCCGGTGGCTGTGTCCTCATTGTTGCGGTCTTTGAGAACAGTCATGCGAGGCCGTAATGACCAGGAGTCTACCAGAGGTTGTTGAGCCAGGTACTGGACCTCTCGAGGGCCTCATTACAGGCGGTCCAGCCTTCAGCACTGCAGGAGGTGGAGTCGCGGGCGGCTTCCCACGCAGCCTTGGTGGCGTCCATAAAGAGTGTCCTCAAGGGTAAATTTCTACCACAGGCTTTGGGTCTTTCTGCGAAGGTAGCGGGCAGGCACTGTCGTTGGAGGTCTAGGTCTTCAGCATCCCTTCCCATGTTTTCCTGGATGTGCCTCATGATCTCAGCCAAGGAGGGATCATCGAGGAGGAGACCCTAGGGGAGGTCATGTGGAGTCAGGTGAGGGAGAATGCTGAGGAGGAGAAGGAGATCTGGAGTAGTCCAGGTACCCGATCTTGGAGTCCTCCCTGATGGAGTGTACCGGCAGCGTCTGGGTAGCTTGGGGCTGGGGAACCCTGATGGGGACCTTGAGGGAGGCCTTCTCCTGTCCTTAGATCTGCCCCTAGGAGGTGGAGTCTGCTCTTTAGGGGTTGGTGGCCGTCCTGCTGGCCTTTAGGTGGAGGAGGGGGCGTAGGGGGTGAAGTGGTAGGAGGAGGAGGATTCACGAGGACTACATCCTTTCAGATGGTGTCCCACCACAAAGTAAAGAGGTCCTTTACTTCTTGCAAATTCATGCCCGACGATGGGCCTGGTGCCGGTGGTCTGTCGCCGGGGTCGGGTGTCGGGTCCGTGGGTGTCTCCGGGGTTGGCGAAGGTTCTCGTGGGAGCCCGGTATCCTCGGTGTTGCCCCTCTGGTCTTCGGGCAGTGTAGGTCCTCCTCCATGGAGCCCTGTGACCAGTGTCCACCGGTGACTGAGGCGGTCTTGACTCTGAGAGAATCGCGAGGCCTAGCGTGGTCTCTTGGCCGGCGTCTTCGAATCCGCGAATGCCTGGCGGCATCTGGTGCCTGGCTGGTGTCCTCAGTTCCAGTGAGCGCCTGGCCAACCGAATGCTTGGCCGACATTGGGTGCTGGCGACGTCAGGTCGACATCTGCTTCAGGGATGTCAGGTCTTTGGTCTTCCTTGGAGTTGGATCCAGACCTCTGGGACATTGGGAGACTGATCTAGAGTCGGGGTCCCGATGTCGGGTGGAGGAGGAAGACTTATGGCGCTCGGAAGAGGCCTTAGAGGGAGTGGAGGAAGCCAAGGGCCTCGAAGTCTTGATAGGCTGGAGAGTAGAAGAGCCGCCTGAAGCCCGGATCTTAACCGGAGGGGACTGAGACCGAGCCCTGGAGGGAGAGCGGTCTGATCTAGTGGAGCCTGAGCTGCAGGAGTCGAGGCCCAGTTGGGGATCTGGACTGCCACTTCTCCCAGTGTTTGTCCCGGTGCTTATGGGCCTTGAGGAAGATTACCCCTGGAGGAAGGTTCTTGGTCCATCCTTTTCAGCTTTTCTTCCAGTAGATAAGCCTGAAGTGCCTTCTGACGGCAGATCCTGGTGTGGCTATTGAACCCTTGGCAAAGGTGCAGGCCTTAGTATCGTGGTCCGGGCCTAAGCACCTTGCACGCAGGAGGAATGAGGATCCTTGAAAGGGATCTGTTTTCCACAGGCACACTTGGAAAGGTGTCCCTCAAGTGAAGGAGTTGGAGAGGACATCAGTTTGAAGAAACACAATAAGTTCTGTAGTTGTCGTGTGCTAGGTAGAGACCGAGAGGCCGATGCTGGCGAGTCGACGGCGGGAAAAGAACTGGGGATTCTGAGGGACTGCCTCCTTATGTACTACGCCTGACGTTGGGGGCAGGACCAACGTTGGAGGCGGTCCCCCGCTGAATACTGCTAGCTAGAAAATTTCCGTGGGGTCCTGGCACCTGCCGACTTCAGTCCCAATGGTGTAACTTGCTGCAAGAGCTGTTTCTCGAAGTAAGATTGACTGAGACCCAGATCAAATAGATGGCGCAGGTAATCCAAAAGCTGCCCAACAGAGCAAGAGAATGGCACAAATCTTTGGAAGCAGCCCAAACAGAGAACCATTTCCATTTCATGGCATAGGTAGATCTAGTGGAGGACTTTCTGGCCTCCACCAGAATCAGCCACCAGCGGGGAAACCCTGAATCAGGCTTGAGCTATGTCTGCAGGGAGCCACACGTGCAACTGAAGGGACTTGAGGGCATGGATGGACCAGGGACAGTGGAAGAAAGGAGGTTCCTCTGAATACTGTTGCAGAAGAGAACCAAACTTGCCTGGGCCACAAGGAGAGATTAGAACATGCAAGCTCCTTTTGAGCTGAGTTTCTGTAAGACCCTCGAATTCAGGGGATTGGGGGGAAGGCATAGACTAATCTGCCCTTCCAGTCTAGAGACAGAGCATCTCTCCAAAAAATGCCGCACCCTGGAACGAGCGAGAAGGTGGGAAGTTTTTCGTTTTGAGGAGACGCGAACAGGTCTACCTGAGGTGTTCCCCAGCATAGAAAGATGTTGTCTGCTACCCCCTGATCCAGTTCCCACTCATAAGCGTGAGCAGATGACTGACTGAGGTGGTCTGCCAACGTGTTCTCGATCCCCGTACATGAATTGCCGTGAGGTGAAGGTTGTGCTGCACTGCCCAATCCCAAACTCATCACATCCCTGCAGAGAGGTGAGAAATGAGTTCCTCCCTGTTTATTGATGTACCAGACTACACATGATGTCCATCTGGACAGCCAGATGCCCAGGAAGCAGATACAGATGCAGAGCCTGAAGAGCATACAGCACAGCCCAAAGCTCAGAGCACACTCTGTTAAGAGCCTGGACCAGGAGCCCTGGGTCCTGTGAGACCCCAGATGGGCTCCCAACCCTCACCCAAGGTGTCTGTTGTCAGTGTCTGAGAAGGAGGAGAAAGGCAGAGGAACTCCCCAGCAAGATTCTCCTGAACCATCCACCATTGCAAGTCCTGAACCACAGGATTGGAGACCAGAACTAGAAAATCTAGGTCATCCACCAACTGATCCCACTGAGACCAAAGCATCCACTGAGAGATTCTCATGTGAGCCCGCGTGAGGGACTGTTGGAGTAGCAGCCACTATGAGCCTGAGGAGGTGAAGGACTGACCTGGTGCTGACCCACCTGCGGCTGGACAACAGGCTGACCTAAGCCTAGAGTGTGGCTGCCCTGTCCAGTGGCAGAAAAGCCATGCCAGAGGTCATGTCCAGGATCGCCCAATAAACTGGAGCCTCTGGGACAGGATCAGATGGGACTTGGCCTGGTTGATGGTAATACCAAAACAGGTGAAGATCTGTAGGGTAAGGGGAAAGGAAAGCGCCAGGCTCTCCTCCTGGATGGGGCCACCAGGAGCCAGTCATCCAGGCATGGGGAAAACCTGTACCCCGTGTTTATACAGGTGGCCGCTACCACCGAAGGCATTTGGTGAACACTCGGGCACCGAGAAAAGATCAAATGGGAGGGCCTTGAACTGGTAGTGGTACCCTTGGAACGAAAACATGAGTATTTGCGGTGGGAAGGGCAGATAGGGATATGCAGGTAGGCATCCTGCATGTACAGAGCGCACAGCCACTGTCCTGGCCAAGGTGGGGCAGAAAACTCTGAAGGAGAGCATTCAGAACCTTTGTACTCCACGAACAGGTTCAGGGAGCTAAGGTCAGAATCGGCCTCACATCTCCTAACTACTTCGGGACCAGGAAGAAATGGGAGTAGTAACCCGTCCCGAAGATGGGGTGGGACGGGCTCTATCGTCTCCTTCAGAAGAAGAGAGGATATTTCTTCCCAGACCAGGAGAAAGGTGTTCTGGGGGTAAGATGACCTGGGGGTGGGGTTTCAAAGTGGTTTCTGAAGAAACTCTATTGAGTGCCCTTCTGCAATCAGCTGGAGCACCCAAGTGTCTGAAGTGATCCTCTCCCAACCCGGTAGATGGAGGGAGAATCTCCCTCCTACTGGTTCCTCTGGAGGGCCCAGAGGCTGTGGGAGAGTAAACAAGTCAGGAGGTGTGATGCAGCGTCACAGCTGAAGCTCCCACCGCTTTTTTGGGTGGGGGGGCTTGGCAGCTGGAGGAGCCCAACGTTTGTTGGCCCGCTTTCCCTGAGGTTTCACCTTGGGCCGAAAACATCTGCGAAAGGGACGACGCTGAGCCTGAGGGGTTCTGTACATGGAGTCAACAGACTTCAGTGCAGTACCCTTCTCCTGCAGATCGGTGATGATGTCTTTGACATTGCAACTGAACAGCACTGAACCTCTGAAGGGCACATCCTGGATAACAGACTGCACCTCCGGGATCAAACCTGACACCCGGAGCCAGGCATGATGCCGCAACCCCACGGCGAAAACCAAGCTCCAACCAGTAGCGTCCACTGCGTCGTACATGGCATGAAGCATGTGCCGACTGGCTGAACGCACAGAGTGGACTAGGTCAGCCACTTCTGCTTCGTCTGAGACTCAAGAAGGGATTCCAATTTAGTTTCCAACTCGTTAAGGATCGCCTTCTGGAAATCCCCCATATGAGCGACGTAATTCGGGGCCCTGATTCCCAGAGTGGAAGAAAAACAGACCTTCATCCCGTACTGGTCCAGAAGGCGGGATTCCTTGTCAGGTGGTGATGAGCTCAAGTGCTTGGGATTAGCCGAACGGCCGTGAGTGGTGCTAATCATGACCGAATCAGCTCTGGGCTGTGAATTCAAAGAATCAACACCCTCCGGAGCCTGATATAACCTGTCCACCTTCTGCGGAAGGTGGGTTAATGCCAACGGTTGCTTCCAAATGGTAGACACGAGGTCGGCATTAGGCTCGATCCAGGGTGGAACCTGCGTAGGAGCGGTCTCAGGCAGATCCAGGTGCACAGCGAGTTTCTTATGCTGTGGATCTGGCTCCAAGGATTACCACTGATGAACAGCCTGGATTTTCTGCAGCAACTTCATGAAAGAAGGATCTTCTGGATGAGACTTCGGAGGAGTCCTTGGCCTGGGCTTGTCAGGGAGTGCATGGCTGTCGAATCATAGGAGGAGGAGGAGAAGAAGGAAGAAGAGCTCCCCCTCCGGCGTGGGGGAGGAACAGACCCTGGGAAACCCCGGGAAGCGTGATCCTCCCTGCCCCAGAACCGAGGACCGCCTGGTGTCCGGAGGGGGGAGGGTCTCCGTCTCCGGATGTCAGGGTCTGGAACCGGGTCCGGCATGGAAGGCGGCTCTCTACTTCCTTGGTGAGCTGAGTCTTGGCCTCAGCCCACCAGAAGCGAAGTCTCCTTCAAATCCACCAGCAGCTAAGGGGGCCGTGGAGGAGGAAGAGGAGTGGGGTACGGATACTGGGTGTATCCGTACGGTGCGTATCCATAACCAGATGGTGGGAAGCCCGGCATCGGGTACTGGCGCACTGGGTACTGCGGCGTTGGGTAGGCCGGCATCAGGTACTGGGGTGCTGGATACTGCAGACCTGGGTAGGACAGCATCAGATATGACTGGGTCAGATACCCAGGAGCCAGGGGCTCTGAGGGATCAGAGGGCCTGGAAATGGCCAGCGGGCAGGTCTGAACAGGAGGCCCGGTGGGTGGCGGACCCAGCGCCTGGCAAGGGAATGTTGCCGGGCGCCGGTAGGCTGGCGCCAGAGGATCCGACTTCAGGTAATCCAGCCCACGGGAGGGAGACCCGACAGCAGCATGCCAGCACCCTCCATGTCGCCTGGGGAACAAGGTTACCATCCCTGGGGTCAGCAAGGGTGGCGCTAGGGTCTTGGAATGCAATGAGCATTGCAGCAAGCTCGACAACGACAGGTTCGGCGGGTCCAAAGCGCCGCTCTAACACCGAGCAGACATCGGAGGAGCAGACATCCAGCTACCGAGGGATCCGGCGGACGCCAGAGGAGTCGGCATCTGACTTATTAGATCCAGTGCTCGGACGAAGGCCGTGAAGGAGGGGCGGCTTTGGGGGCACTTTGGAGGTCATGTGCTGCACCAAAGGTCGGGCATCTTACCGGCCTTGCCGGGCGGGCGTCGGAGGGAGCAGATGTCTGGCTTGGGGCCACTCAGACCTGAAGGCCACAGGGCAGTGGTCTTGCGGCAGCCAGGTGCCTCCCTTGAGACTTGGAGGCTCGAGGAGCCCACTTGAGCCCGGCGTGAGGAGTCCAGCGCTTGGAAGCCTCAAGATGGCCATTGAGGAAGTGTCTCCTGGAGGACACGTTACCTGCAGCACCGCGATCCCAGCTGAGGTCACTGTGACCGTAGAGGAGTCCCAGTCCCAGTGCTTCTTCTTGTGGTGGCCCTACGGAGAAGTAGAAGCCCGCCTGAGTTTTTTCAACTCCTTTTCCATAGAGGTCATCTTAAGTTTGAGAACGTGGGCCTCCAGGAACTGCCGCCTCTGCTTTCGGGTGGCCGAGTTAAATTGCTGGCAGAGCTTGCACTTCTTGATGGGGTGGTCGGGGCCTAGACAAAAGGTACTGGTAATGTCCGTCCCCTGTGGGAGCTGGGCACCACGCAGGAATGCACTTGTTTTGTGCTCGGAGGGAGATGGGGACAACATACACGGCAGCTGAGGTAAGGGCTGACGAATCCTGAAGAAAAGGATTGAAATAGATGGTAAAAACTACCGACGATTGACTGCGAAGCAGTGAACTTAACCGCGAGGCGTTACACAAGCTAACAGCAGGAAAGAACTGGAAGACGGGTGTGGGGGACTGCCCCTTTATACTGACGTCGTCTGATGGTCACCTGACATGGGGGCAGTCCCCCGCCAGAGACTGCTATCTAGAAATTTTTCCGTGGGGTCTTGACACCTGCCGGCTTAGTCCTATATGCAATATGTAATTACCTACTGCAAGAGCCCTCTCGAAGTAAGATCTACTGTTACAGTAAGTTCTTACGTAACTGTACTATCTGTCTTCGAGGGTGGAGCTCTTGCAGCAGGTAATACCATCAGAACCGAGTCCCAAGCAATACCCAAAGCTAGGCCCAGGTCTGAGGGCAGCAGGGGGAGATGCTGAAAAGCTGAAAAAACAACTGAAAATGTTAGAAAGGCATCTAAGAGAGTGGGCCTTGCAGGACTGCTAGTCCAAAACCTGCTCTCCTTCTGGATGCAATGTCCAGGCTGTAATGTCTAATTAAAGTATGGACTGAATTCCAAGTAGCTGCAGTGCAAATATCTGCCAAGGAAACATTTTTTAGTGCTGCGAAGGAGGAGGCCACTGCTCTGGTAAGAGTGGCCCGACTGTTCCCGGAAGTGGGTTTGTTATGACGCTGGTAGCAAAAGGTAATGCAATACACCAGCCAATGGGCTAGTGTCTGTTTGGAAAAAGGAGCCCCTAACATTCGTTTGGCAAATGAGACAAACAACTGGTCCGACTGTCTGAAGGAGCGAGTCCTGTGGAGGTAATACCTCAAAATTCTGTGAACATCCAAGGTGTGCAACAGTGCTTCACTTTAAACAAATTCGGATAATAAACGGAAGATTGATGTCCTGGTTAAGAGTCAGCACAGACACCACCTTCGGCATGAACTTAGGGTTCATGCACAGGGTCACCCTGTCCCTGTGGAAAACTATGTAAGGTTCCTTACATCAGGGTCTGGAGCGCAGAAACCCTTCCGAGCGGAGGTAATGGCTACCAAAAAGGAGGGTCTTCTATGAGACTAAGCGCAGCTCGTGCAGGAGGCTGCTGGCTCAAAGGGAGACAGGGTGAGTTTCTCCAGGACGAAATGTAAGTCCCAAGGAGGAACGATGTCTCTCCTGGGAGGTCTGATATGTAAGACCCCTCGTAGAAATGTCTTACAGACGTTGAACTGTATCAGTGTTTTATCTCAGATAGGATCATGATATGCAGAAACCACATACATGTGTACCTTAATGGATGAATAGCTCAGTCCTAAAACCAGAAGGTGATGGAGATATTCTAGCATGTGCCTAGCCGGGCAACCCAGGGGATTTAGGGCATGGGCCGTAGACCACAGACAGAAGTGTTTCCATTTCAGAGCATGGGTGGCCCTGGTGTAAGGCCAAGATCTCAGCCACCCTGCTTGACACTCCTAGTCTCTCTTTTCCACTAAGACTGCAGGAGCCACACGTGCAGGTGAAGAGAGTGAAGAGTAGGATGGATGCTGGCCCCTGCTCTTGAGACAGCAAGTGGGTGAAGAGTGGCAACTGAACTGGAGGCCCAGTGACAGTTGCTGGAGCAACAGATACTAGATCTGATGGGGCCACAGAGGAGCTGCCAGAATCATTCTGACTCCCTCTGACTGCAACTTGAGCAGTACTCTATGAATGAGAAGAAAAGGAGGGAAGGTGTACAGGAACTTCCCTGTCCAAGAGAGGGACAATGTGTCTCACCAAAAAACACCAGACCCGGGAATAAACGAGCAAAAGTTTGCAGTTTGGCGTTGCACGGGGACGTAAAGAGGTTCAACTCTGGCCGGTCATCTGTGACATCTTGGAGCAGTTCCTACTCATGATTCAGAGAGGTAGAGCGGTTGAGACAGTCATCGAGAACATTCTGAACCCCAGGCAGATGAACTGTGATGAGATCCAGCCATGTTCTACTGCCCAATCCCACACTCTCATGGCCTCCCTGCAAAGGGGGTACGAATGAGTCCCCCCACGTTTGTTGATGTAGAAGACCACTGGTGTGTTGTCTGTCTGCACCAAAAGAGGACCGCGTTGAGTTGGTCTCTGAATGTGGTAAGTGCATTCAGCACAGCTCTCATTTCCAGAACATTTATATGTAGAGAGCTCTCTATGGCAGACCAAGACCACCCGGTCCTGTGATCCCCTAAATGAGCCCTCTAACCGGACAAAGAGGCATCTGTGGTTAAAGTCTGGAGAGGAGCGAGTCTCCAGAATGGAACTTCTCCCACTAGACTGTCGAGACAGAGCCACCATTGGAGGGAATGATGTACCGCCCAAGACATCCAGATTCGGAGATCAAGATTGTCCACCGATTGGTCCCACTGGATGCTAAGATACCATTGGAGGGTCCTCAATGTAGTCTGGCTAAGGGTACTGTGGCTATGACAGCTGCCATATGGCCTAGAAGCTGTAGAACAGCCCGGGCAGGGGAAGAGGGGGCCTTCTGGAGCCTGCTGGCCAAATCCCAAAGGCAGTCTGCCCTGTCTGGAGGCAGAAAGGCTCTTCCCTGTCCGGTGTCCAGAACAGCCCCTATGAACTGCATGCAGCCTTTGTGTCAGCCAAGGATGTGATTTTGGCCAGTTTACTGTTATCCCCAAGGAGGAAAATAGAGTCTGTGTCTCTCGTAGGGTGATTAGATGCTCCTCCTTCGACCGAGCGGAGAAGAGCCAATCGTACAGGTAAGGGTAGAGGAAGAGGCCTCACCTGCGGAGGGCCGCCACTACCACCGCTAGACACTTGATGAAAACCCTGGCGGTGGAAGAAAGGCTGAAAGGAAGTACACGGAATTAGTAATGCTCGTTCTGGAAGCTGAAGTGCAGAAACTTCCTGTGGGACTTCAGGACCTTGATATGCATGTAGGCGTCCTCCATATCTAGGGAGCACAGCCAGTCCCCCTGCTGGAGTAAGGGGAAGAGACCTGCCGAAGTGACCATCTGAAACCTCTGGTATTTTAGAGAGAGATTGAGCTGGCTCAGATCCAGAATTGGACGAAGATCTCCCATTTTCTTTGGGATCAGGAAGAAGCGGGAGTAGTAACCTTTCCTTCTGTGCCTGTGGAACCTTTTGGATGGCTCTTTTTCTAGGAGCTGTTGAATCTCCGCTTCTAGAAGAAGACTGTTCGGTGGACAATGGGCGAGGGGTAGGGTGAGGTTGTCGCGGGATAGAGATGAACTCTATCATGTACCCTTTTCAAATTGGCATCCAGTACCCACTTGTCCAGTAATATTAGACCATTCAAGTGGGTAAGCATAAATCGCCCTCCTACCTTCTTGCTCTGCCTGTCCCTGAAGTGAGGAGGGGCAGAGGGAGTCAGGCTGAGGGGTGAGGGGCCCTGGGAACCTTGAGGGCAAGGTGACCCGCCTCTTGAACCCCTTACATGGGACTGTTTACTCCACTGTCCTTGCCCTTGTCCTTTGCAAAAGGGTGCTGGCGGGTTCCTGAGGCTGAGTTCATACATGCATGTCAGCCACTGCTCCACCACCCCCAAAGTTGCTTAATCATTTGTTCAACTTCGGGCCAAACAGAAAGGGATCCTGAAAAGGAATCCAGAATGGACTCTTGTAGGTTTGGCTGGAAGCCCGTGAGCCTAAGCCAAGACTGCCGTCTCATACAGACCCCTGAGGCAGCTGCTCTGGAGGCCGTATCCACGGTGTCGTAAGAACACCTGAGGGCATGTTTGTCTAAATCTAAACCAGACGGCCACATGCTAGAATTTCTTGTTTCGAGTCGGAGTTTGACATAGCTTCAACGAGGTCCACTATCTTACTCCACAGCGACTGCTGGTAGGTAATCATGTGGGCCATGAAGTTCAAAGACCTGATGGCCCCAGTGGCTGAGAGAAGACTTTTCGCCCCAACCGCTCTAACTTTTTAGAGATGGTATCCGAGGTTGGGAACTCAAATGCTTTGGCTGAGACCCTCAGCCGTGGGCAGCCGTGAGGACCAATGAACTGGGCTTTGGTAGTTTAGCCAGAAAAGATTCAGACTTTGGAGGCTTATAAAGTCTGTTTGCCTTGCTAGGGACTGCCGGAATGGAGGACAGCGTACGCCAGGTGAGGTGTGTTACGTCCTGAAATGGTTCCACGAATGGTGGAATCACCAAAGGTTTGGGTTCCCTCTCTGAGGAACTTGGCCAGGTGCTTGCGCTCTGGGTCCAGATCCTGTGTGTCCCACTCGTATACAGCCTAGATGTCCCTCATTATATCCAGAAATGAGGGGTCATCCGGAGAGGCTGCAGGGAATCTTTAGGGCCCAGGGAGGGAGGGAGGAGGAGGAAATTATTCCCTGTGTGAGTAAGGCTCTGAATCACGCTCGCCCTTCATCCGAGGAGGACATGACAGGAGGGGATGAAGGAGATGGAAATGAGGATTGTTTCTTCTCTTCCCTTAGGGTCCAGACATGGGTGCTCACCCTCACCCTCCTGAGGCCCTGGGGTGGGCGGGGACTCATGGGTGGTGGAGGAGGGACAGTGTCTGGGGGTCTATACAGAAGATCCCCTTTAACTGTATTCCACCATGTAGTGAACAGACTCCCAATGTCTGCTACTGGGACGACTGCAGGAGTCAGCGCCAGGGTCTTTAAGTGTGGGCATCTGGGGCTCTGACACGGCAGGCATCTGGTCCAGGATCCCGGCGCCAGTAGGCAGACGACTGGTAGCGCCTTCGTCTGTAGGTCTGGCGTACGGTGTGGCTCTGTCAGGCGTCTGGTCCCTTGGGGGAGGGGCGGATGGCTGGTCTTCATCCGGAGACCCCCCATGTCAGGCATCTGGGAGCGGGTCAACCGGCTAGGCTTGCACTGGTCTGGAGGAGGGTGCACCTTAGCTGGAGGGGGAGGCGTCCGAGCCCGGGCGGCCTCCTGCCCACCCGAAGGTTCTTCTGAGCGCTTGCATTTATCAGAAGAACTGGGCTTGTCCTGAGCCCTGGACAGGCTTTCCTGGGTCAACCCTGAGAGTTTTAGGGGTCAGTGAGCCAGGAAAGAGTGGTGTCCTGCATATCTAGGGAGCATAACCAATCCCATTGATGGATAAGGGGAAGCAAGTTTGTCAGTGTTACCATCCAGAATCTCTAGTATTTGACAGAGATTGAGCTGGCTGAGATTCAGAATGGAGCAAGGTCTCCTGTTTTCTTCAGGACTAGAAAGAAATTGAGTAGAAACCTGCCCCTTTGGCCTGTGGCACCTGCTGGATGGCTTTTTCTCGAGCAGCAGCTGAAATCTCTGCTTGGAAGTTTGGCATGGGCTGGTGGACAATGGGCAGGGGAGGAGAGACTGTCCATGGTATGCTGAGAAACTATTGCATAGCCTCTGCGAATGGTTTCTAGCACCCACTGGTCGAGGTTATGCTGGATCATTCTGCAAGATAAAGGGAGGATCTCCCTACTTTCTCGCCCTGTGTGTCCCGAGAGAGAGGAGGGAGATGCAGCAAGTCAGGCTGTGGCGGGGTTGGGGCCCTGTGCAATAGGAGCTTTGGGCTGCTTGGGGCCTGGGGCGCCCTGAGGGGCAGGGTGACCGCGCCTCAAACCCTTTTCCCTGGGGTTGCTTGCCCCTTGTCCCTGACCTCTACGAAAGGGATGACGGCGGGGGCCTTGAGGCTCAGATTTGTACATTCAATGTACATCGGCTACGGTTTTGCCCAACTCCTTGACCAGGGTTTCCACTTCCTGGCCAGACAGTACTGGGCCCTGAAAGGGTGCCTCCAGCATGGATTCTTGGAGACCTGGGCAGAACCCTGTGAGCCTGAGCCAAGAATGCCTCCTCAGACAGATTCCCGTAGCAGCCACCCAGGAAGCCATGTCCGAGTCATATGAACATCTTAGGACATGCTCGTCTACATCCAGTCCAGACTGGGTATAGGCCAGGATTTCCTTGGTGTCCAAGTCTGGCAGATTCTTGACTAGTTTTCCCACTGTTTTCTCCCATAGTGACTGTTGGTACATCACCATGTGGGCAAGGAAATTAATGAACGGATAGAGCCCTTTGCTGAAAAAAAAATGTTCCTGCCCCAGCTGTCCAATTTTTGGACTCGGATCTAGTGATTGGGAGCTGAGGTGCTTGAGTTGGCTACTGCGGCCATGAGCAGCCACAAGCACCAGTGAAGTGGCTCTTGGGTGCTCCCCCCAAAAACATCTCGGCCTTGGGGGGCTTATATAGCCTGTCCGCCTTCTAAATTCATTCTCATCCATGGAGTCCGGTGAAGGACTTGCATCCCTGTCGTCCAGAGAGGACAGGCGTCCACTGGAGGATGGAATCGGGAAGGAACGTTTCCTCCTGCGCTTGCCTTTCAGGTCAAGGTGGGTTACCTCCTCTCCAACTGGATTGGTCGGGGTTGGAGGGGGTCCCATTGGTGGTGTCGCGGGGTCTGTACAAGAGGTCCCCCATGACAGTGTTCCACCAGGATGTAAAGAGCGAGCCGATGTCCGCCACAGGGATGACCACTGGGGCGGGCGATGGGTTCGCTGGACCTGGCGTCTGCAGTTCCTGTGAACCTGGCACCTGGTCTGGGGAGCCCTGCTTATCCCTGTCCAGCTGCTCGGTGTCTGCGTCCCCAGGGGACCTGGCATCCAGAGTAGGAGGGGACCCATCGGGCAACCGGCCCTCAGAGGGAGGGACGGGCATCTGGGCCTCTACCGGCAACTGCCTTGTATCAGGCGTCTGAGTGTGAAATGCTGGAGAGACCAACCAGCTTGGTGGGTGCCTGTCAGGGACAGAGGGGTGCACCTCAGCCAGGAGGCGGAGGGGCGTCCAGTAGCAGACGGTCTCCTAACACCGGTCAGAGTCTGGGCGCTTGCTCTTCTCTGACGAACCACCTCATTTGCCTGCGTATTTGGGCTGGCAGGCATGCGAGTGGCCTTCCTGGGTCGAACCTGAAGATTTGTGGGGTCAGGCCAGGGAAGGATGAGCGGGCGAATGCCCAGAGGAAGATGGGCTCCCTGTGCTTGCCCTGAGAAGAGGTAGGAGCTGGCTATGACGTCAGCCAGGACTCTGTTGCATTAGACGGGACCGAACCCACCCTCCAGCCGGAGGTCGAAGAAGGAGTCTTAGAAGGCGACTTGGGGTGGAACTCAGACCTGGCCCTATCCTTCTCCCTGTGGTGATGGTGTTTTCCTCCAAATGACTTTTCTCTGAGTGGGGAGTCCTTGGCGGGAGAGGAAGAGCTGTGCGCCAAAGTCCGCTGCATGGCTGCCACCTTCTGTTCCAGGAGAAAGGCTTTTAGGGCGTTGGCTCTCCCGGTCCTGGTCTTCTGGCTGAACTTCTGGCAATGCGGGCAGTCGGTGGGCTGGTGGTCAGGTCTAGACAGATGAGGCAGGACGTGTGGCAGTCTTTCCCTGGAATCTGTTTCCCACACACACACACATATTTAGACTTGCACCATGGTGGAGAGAACGATGACATGCAAGGAGATCAGAATCGAAGGACAAAATCAAAAAAATTGAAATATTAGGAAAAGCGGTAGACTGTGTTTAAAGGCGTCCATGGAGCTGAACTGAGTGGGTTGATGGCAGGGCAAGAACTGTGATGGCGCCGGGGGACTGCCCCCTTTATAAGTCTGACATCAGGCAGAGCCGACGTTGGGGGGGCGGTCCCCCGCTACAGACTGCTAGCTACAAGATTTTCCGTGGGTCCTAACGGTCCTAACAGTATTACCTGCTGCAAGAGCTCCCCCTCAAAGTCAGATCACTTTGTCATCTTCTGTCCAGACAAGGAAACAGATGACTGAAGTCGACATACAGATTATCAGGCAGAACGAGAAACTGACTTCGAGAAAAATAATAAATGAAAAATTTTGCTGAACAACTAGAAAAGGGGTTCTAAAGCAACGAAGAGCCAATAGAAACAAGTCTGCAGTGGGAAGAGAACTGAGGTGGAGCTGGGACCACCCCGACATACCACTGGCTGATATTGGGCGGGCCGATGTCAAGGTGGCCCCACTGGGCCTGCTAGCCTAAGGGTTTCCAGGGTCCTAGTGCCTGCGGCATAGTCCTAATTGTAACTGCCTGCTGCAAGAGCTCCCACTAGAAGTAAGATCATGGGTGCCCACATCCAATCCAGTGCTGAAGTTGGCATCTCTTGCACAATATCCAGCTTTTGTTCCCAAAGGGTGTTCTGGAACTGAACCAGTTGTGGAACTGAACCATGTGTGTCATGAAGTTCAAGCTCCCAATACAGCAAGTGGCTGAAGAGTACACTTTACGCCCCATGGAGTCCAACTGCTTGGACTCCCTATCTGAGGGTTGGGTGCCAAGGAGTTTAGGCCTTTGAGAGCAGTCATGTGCTGCTGAAATTACCAAGGATCAGCTGTGGGATGTTCAGCCAACAAGGGTTGCTCCTTTGGGGCCCTATAAAGGCAATCAACCTTCTTAGGGATTGCAGTGGAAGAATGAGGGTGCTTCCAAGCCACCTGGGTGACATCTATGAAGGTGTCCACCAGGGGCGGGATTACTACCGACTTTGGGTCTTTCTGCCAAAGGTATTTTGCCAGACGTATTCTCTCGGGTCTAGATCTTCAGTATCCCAACCCATGTTGGCCTGGATGTGTCTCAACCGCCATGAAAGAGGGATCATCAGGAGGGGATTTGAGGTGTATCTTCTGGGTCCAGATGAGACAAGTCCCCTAATGGATGAATCAGAATAGAAGGAATCAGAGGACTGATACAAATCCGAGGAGAAGACCTACTTCTTCTTCTTCCTACACCCATGCCAGTCAAGGGAGCTTGAAAGACTGGCTCCGTGACCTAGACCGGGATTTGCCACTGTTAGTCTGGCCTTTCCTTTGAGCCTATCATGTGGAACAGGCTCTTTGCCATGGCCCTCCTCTGGAGGGGGTTGAGGGACCTTGGCTGTGTCCAGAGTTGGAGGAAGGGGTTTTGCGGGCACTCCCCCATCCAAGTTTGTCACACCTGGTGTTGCTGGAAAGTACAGTTACGTAAGAACTTACGTAACAGTAGATCTTCGGAAGAGCTCCTGCAGCAGAGTTACACCATAAGGACTATGCCGCCAAGGCACTAGGAGACTTCACGAAAACTTCTAGCAGCAGTGCCCAGCTGAGGCCCACCCTACGCCGGTCCCCACCGACATCACCCTCTTTATAAAGGGGGCAGTCCCCAACCCCACCTCAGTTCACCCACTGCAGACCCAGAGGTTGCTTAGCAGGAGAAATTGATTTTATTTTAGTCTTTGGTAACCAGGTAAAGCCCACTAGGCACAAGTGCCTGTTTTCAGGGGCGACCTGGGAGCACTGGGCGGTTAAGTGACTTGCTCAGAGTCGCACAGTATGCAAGTGGAGGTTGTGAGAGTCAAACTCAGGTCTGGTCTGCTGGATGTATCAAGCTTGTTCACACCTCGTTCCTCTAACCTCTAGGCCAAGGTTTCTCAAATGGTGAGGCCAGCCTCCCTGAGGAGGCCCCAACCTGTTCCAGAGGAGGCTCAAGCAAGTCTGAAAAAGTAGTATTTGAATTTTGAGTTCAAGATATTTTGTGTGAAGGGATGAGGCAAACTGAAAGAGGATAACAGGGCAGTTTATGTATTTATTTACATATTGGTGATCAGGAAAGATACACTGAGCTAAGGCTTATTACAGATGAACCTGGGGAAGGGTAGCAAGTGAATACAATTCCAAAGGTAACTGCAAAGCACTCAAGCAGTAAAAAGAACAATAGTGCAAACAAATAGGAACCATGATGAAATAGTGAGATGCAACAATTGACCAATTAGGCTTGTGGCAGAACAGCCCAGTATAACAGCCCACATACAAGGCTTTAGCAAAGAGGTACTAGGCGCAAGAGCAGGAGAAAGCAAAAGGATCCCTGGGAGAGGAGGAGGTGGGTAGGAAGGTTATTCCAGAGGGAAGCTAAACAGAATAAGAAAGCAGTCTGACCATGAAGGTATTGCAACAAGGGGTAACAGCAGTTCGAGAATCAAAATAGCAGAGCAAGTAGGTTTATGGGAGAGGGTCAATAAGCTGAATAAGTGAGAACCAACCACTCAAAGAAGATTCGCTTTATTCCTGATGAACTGTCCAAAGTATGCTATTTTTCTATGGGGAGGTCCAAGATTATTTCAATATTTGGGGGAGGCTCAAGATCTTTTCCATGGCTTAGGGGAGGCTCACTATGGCAAAGACTGAGAACTATTGCTCTAGGCTATACTGCCAGAAATCGGAGGCTGGTGCTGAAAAAATTCCCAGGAGAAACGCTGCAGGAGTTCATCTCGAAGATCTACTGTTATGGTAAGTTCTTACGTAACTGCCATCTTGCTTAAGAGTATGAGCTCCTGCAGCAGGCTAAACCATAAGGACAGAATCCAAAGTGGTATCCCTGATGGGGGAAAAAAAAGAGGCAGGCATAAATCTCCTGAATTATTTAAGAAACTAGGCCTTGGAGCACAGCAAGGCAAAATCCTGTTCTTTCTGGAAGCAATATCCAGTGTGTAGTGCTTAACAAAAATATGTATAGAGTTCCATGTTAGTGCAACAGCACAAGATGTCTGCCGTTGAAACATTTTTCATGGCTGTGAACGATGCAGCCATTCCCTTGTCAAATGTCCCTTGACCAGTCCCAGCAAGGATTTTTCGTACTTGTAGATGAAAGTAATGCAATTTGTCAACCATTTGGACATGGTTTGCCTTGCAACTGGTTTCCCCAGAACCCTGGGGACAAAAGACACAAAACTGATCCGATTGCCGGATCGATTTTGTACGATTTAGATAGTAACGGAGGATCCTATGTACATCTAGAGTGTGGAGAAGGGCCTCCACTTGATTGGAATATTCGGAAATAAACTGGAAGGAGGTCTTGATTTAATGTCAGCTCAGACATCATCTTCGGAAGAAGCTGACAGTTAGTGCAAAGACACAGTCTGTGAAAAATTAAATAAGGTTCTTTACACATCAGCACTTGCAGCTCTGAAATTCTCTGAGCTGAAGTGATGGCAACTAAAAATAATGCTTTCAAGAGAAAGCGTATGTCGCAATCCACGGCGGTTCAAGGTAGGCAATGTCAATTTCTCTAGAACTGAAAAGAGGGTCCCATGGGGAGGGGCAGGATCCCTAAGGAAGGCTTCATATGAAGCATGCCCCAAGGAATGTACGAGAAAGGTCCAGCTGGGCAATATTCCTACCCTCCACACGTGCATGATAAGCAGAAATGGTACAGAGATGCACCTTTATGGAAGGGTATCTCAGCCACGCATCTGAAAGAGATACGAGATATTGCAGGACTGACTTCACCGAGCAAGACAGTGGGTCCAGGTAACGTGCAGCTGCCCAAATACAGAAGCATTTCCACTTCATGGCATACATGGCCCTTGTAGAAGGTTCTCGCTTCTATTAGGACTTCAGCCACCCTTTGTGAAACTCCATGCCTGGAATTGGCTATGTCTGCAGGAGCCATGCATGAAGGTGTAGGGACCGAAGGTCCAGGTGAACTAACATGCTCTGGTCTTGGGATAGCAAGCTGGACAATATTGTTAACGAAAGGAGGTTCCACTGCTAGTTGTTGCAAGAGGTGGAGCCATATTCAACACGGCCAAAATGGAGATACCAAACTCACTGTGGTACAATCTGCCTGTAGTTTGAGTAACACCCTCTGCAGCAAATAAAAGGGAGGGAAGGCATAAAGGAACATCGCTGTCCAGCAGAGGGACAATGTGTCTTGCCAGAAAACACCAGGATCTAGCGAGCAAAGCGTGGTCAGTTTTGCATTGCGCGAGGATGCGAACAGGTCCAGCTCTGGACAACCCCATCTTTGAAGAGGTCGTCCACCACTTCCTGAAGCAGCTCACAGGATCAGGTGATGTTTTGGACACCTGGAACATGAACCGCTGTCAGCATGAGTCAGTGTTCTAGGGCCCAGTACCACACTCTCATGGCTTCTCTGCACAGAGGGTAGGAGTGCATCCCCCCCTGCTTGTTGATACAAAAGACCACAGACATACTGTCAGTCTGTAGAAGCAGGGAGCCCTGGGAAAGGAGAGTCTGAAAAGCCAGCATGGCAGACAGAATTGCCCTCCTCTCCAAGATGTTGATGTGCAGGGATACTTCCATGTCTGAACATGTGCCTAGAGTATGGAGATTCTGAAAATGAGCTCCCCATCCTAAACCTGAGGCAACCGTGGTGAAGATAGGGCTCGGTGAGTCTGTTTTGGAACAGAAGTCCCAATTCCAAATTGGGCAAAGTCAGCCACCATGACAGCATTGGCTGAACAGCCCTTGATATCCTTATCGGATGCTCGAGACTATTGGACTCTGGTCCCATTGCACCTATGGGTTCCATTGAGAACTCATATGCAAACGCATGCCAGTGGTACTGTGGGTATGGCCACAGCCATATGCTCTAGGAGTTATAAATACAGGTTACTCAACCTGTAACAGGAGTAATAGAAGTGGTATATATTGTTCATCCACACTGTGTGGCAGGTACCTTGCTGCTTTAAGATGGGCCAGAAAGCCTTCAAGCTGGATCCTCCCACCCTCCTGGGTGATAAAACTCTCAGCTCCACCCTATGACACCAGATCTAGCCCACTGGAAGCCAGGTTGTGTGCCGAAGCCAGGGAAGTCGGGTGGGTCCCTGTGGATGAACATATACCACTCCTAGAACTCATGTTACAGGTGAGAAACCTGGTTTTCTAAGGCGTGGATATGTTGTTCTATCCACACTGTCTGGCAGACCTTCTAGCAGTTCTCCGGAGGAGGGAGGCAAGGCGCACACCCCCTACTTAGGGAACAGGGACTGGAGAAAGTACAGTTATGTAAGAACTTACCGTGATAGTAGATCTTCGAGAGAAGCTCTTGCAGCAGATAACATATATAGGACTGATGCCATCTGGCAGCAGATCTCTGCATTTCCTTTTCTCTAGCAGTACCGATGTGGGACTGCCTTCCCGGCATCGGCCCTGCCCCTGACGTCATGTAGTATAAAGGGCATAGGCGGTCCCCACATGCTCCAGTTCTTGAACACCAAAGACAGGCCAACTAACAACACTGTGGGTGAAAATTCCACAGAAAAACTACAAAAATTGCAAGGCCCACAAAGGGAACTGAACTAGGAAGCAGAGCAGAAAGGTCTCACCCGGGAAGGAGGAGGGAAATCATAATTGCTGCAAGAGCTTCTCTCCAAGATCTACTGTAACGGTAAGTTCTTGCGTAACTGTACTATCTTACTTCAAGAGGAAGCTCTTGCAACAGATAACACATATATAGGACTGATTCCCAAGCAGTATAAACTAAAGACAGCCGCTGGGAAAGGGTGGGGAAAGGAACAACAGACAACCCCCAAGGTATAAACTTAAGACAACCCCGGGAAAGGGAGTCAACACAGAACACACCCAAGGTCTAAACCAAGACAACCACATGAGTGCGAAGGAAAGGAGAGGCAGGACCTCCAAGAGACAAGAACTCAGGCGATAAGGCCCTGGAGGACTACCAGCTAAAACTCCGCGCCGATGTCTGGAAACAATGTCCAGACTGAATGCCTGTTGAAAGTATGAACAGAGTGCCAGGTGGTGGCAGCACAACATCAGCCACCGACACCTTCTTGAGAGCTGCGAAGGAAGCAGCCACCGCCTGGTGGAATGAGTTCTAATGGAGCCTGGAAGGGTCTTGTTAGCCTGCTGATAACAGAAGGATATACAGTTTACAGCCAACGTGAGAGTGTTTGTTTTGTAAATCGGGCATCCCAAGGACCTATCCACAAATGATACAAACGGCTGATCCAATTTCCTGATTCCCTTTGTTTTGGATAAGAAACATCGCAGAGCGCGGTGCACATCAAGGGTGTGCAAGAGTGCTTCTCCCCTATTTGAATGCTCCAGATAATATACCGGAAGCTGAACCGATTGGTTAAGAGTGAGCACCGACACTACCTTGGGAAGAAATTTCTGATTAGTGTGGAGGTCTACCATGTCCTTATGAAAAATAAGATGGAGTAGCTGAGACCTGACTCCGACAGGGATAGCAGATATTGTAAAACAGAGTTAACCGGACAGACCAGAGGGTCAAGCCTCCTGGTTGCGGCCCAGAGACAAAAGAGTTTACACTTCATGGCGTAAGTGGCCCTAGTAGTGGGCTTCCGAGCCTCCACCAAAATGAAGGCAATGTCATCAGAAGACTTGCTGTTCCTTTTGGAAGCTGAGAAACTGGCTATACTGCAGAGAACAAACTAGAACGCAGTTGAGGAACTGGTAACTTGGTAAAACATAAAATTGTAGGGGACTAGGAAGGTAAGCTACATTTTCTACAAAAAGTTTCATTATTTTCTTATTGGCATTAAGAATTGCAGGACTCCATTAAAATGTAGTAATTTTATAACCAGAGGGTTGTAATACAACTGAAGTTGCTTGATTTCTGTGCTAGACATATAGGATTTGGAAGGATATTTGTGCAATATTTTGAAGTGTCCTGCTGGCTAGCAGTGAGTTTATCCCTGGTTTCAGATAAAGGGTTTGTGTGTGTATTAGAAGCAGACATAGCAAATTGTCTTCACTGAAAGGCCTGCTTACATCACAGGTGTCACTAGTCAATCAATTGATTTGGGGTGGGGCTTTTATCACTGTTCTGTTTAGGCATACTACACAGAGTAAAGTCAGTCAGAAGACTTGCTGTTCCTTTTGGAAGCTGAGAAACTGGCTATACTGCAGAGAACAAACTAGAACGCATTTGAGGAACTGGTAACTTGGTAAAACATAATATTGTAGGGGACTAGGAAGGTAAGCTACACTTTCTACAGAAAGTTTCATTATTTTCTATTGGCATTAAGAATTGCAGGATTCCATTAAAGTGTAGTAATTTTATAACCAGAGGGGTTGTAATACAACTGAAGTTGCTTGATTTCTGTGCTAGACACATAGGATTTGGAAGGATATTTGTGCAATATTTTGGAAGTGTCCTGCTGGCTGAACAGTGAGTTCGTTTTATCCCTGACCCAGTAGAGTGGTTTGTGTAGGAGCAGTGGTCTAGTTACAGCACATTGTGGTGTTGGTTGACTTATTATAAAGGCATTACTCACCAGGGTGGTGGAGCAGTGTGTATTTGATTGTTTCTAACAGTCACCAGTGGTTGTGGCATTTCTTTATAGCCAAGGTTCTGACATCATCCTCAACAGGTCTTGGAGCAGAACTGTCATATTCTTAATTAACCAGCACAGTGCATAAAGCATAAGTATACACACAAAAAAAAATATACATTGTATATTATAAGGAAGAGGGACATGTGGGGATTGGTGCAAATGCACTGGCTATGGGGCAGCAATTTCCGGGAAACATTCTGGAACCTGCGCTGCTGCCCTCATTTGCAAGGGAATCTGTCAGCCTGAGGGAGGAGGTTGTCACCCAGGCTGAACTGGCAAGGACTAAAGAGGACTCCCCCACCCAAAGAGCACCAGTTCCACAACCACTGCCTCAGAGGTTGCCATGTGTGAAGAGCAGATGGACCACAGTAGGTTCTGGGAGGGTGAGGGTGGTGGAACAGAGGTAGCCCCCAAGTTGCACCTCTACACAAATCATATGTCGGTCTGGCAAATCAAGGTTCTTCTATGATGACACCCTCATTGGAGACCAAGAAGAATGCTGGGGACATCCACAAGGGAGACCCAGAAAGAGTGGCAAGGGACAACACAAGGGAAAGAAATAGTTTGATAGGGGACTCAACTGTTAGGGGTGTGACCTGGGGAAGGGAGAGGAGAGGGAAGTAAGGTGCCTGCCTGGTGCCATGGCTTGAGGGACAGGAAGCGAACTCAGGATTGCAGAAGCAGCAGCACAGGAGAGGAAGCTAGATATCATTGTCCACCTCGGGACAAATGACCTAGCTAGGCATGAGATCGGTGCAGTGCAGGATGAATTTGTGGAGTTGGGGAGGGGCCTCAGACAGGTAGCAAGCACGGTAACCTTCTCAGAGGTGCTGCCAGTCTATGGCAGGGGTGAGGCTAGGGTACTGCACACCATGCGGTTTAATGAATGGTTGCAAACTGGTGCAGAGCACAGGGCTTTGGCTTCATTGGGGACTGGGGGTCCACCTGGAGAGATGAAGGTCTATACTGGCATGATGGTCTGCATCTGTCCAGGAAGGGAAACACGCTCCTAGGTGACAGGTTTAAAGGCTTCCTTGGCAAGCTTTTAAACTAGCCAAGGGGGGAGGTGCTGATAAGAAACAGGAAAGTTCAAGCCTCCCCGCAAAGCATGGCAAGTAGTAGGTAACACTAGAGGTACAGAGCTTGACAGAGGGCAGGACAGGGTAAATGGAAAATGGACAAGGCAATAAGAGCAGGGATGGGGTAAAAGGATAAAGCCAACATTAAATGGAGGCAATGAGTACCAATGCCCGTAGTCTGGAAACAAGCTTCTGAGCTAGTAGCCTGATGGAAGTGGAACACTTGGATATTGTGGCAGTCACAGAAACATGGTACACGGAGAACCATGACTGGGATGTCAACATACCAGGTACACAATCTACAGAAGGGACAGGGAGGGTAAAGAGGAGGTGGAGTAGCTCTCTACATAAGGGAAGGGATCAAAGTAACAGAACTCAAAAGTAAAGGGGAGGACAAGAGGAACTCTGGGTCACATTGGAGACAGGGAATGGCATCACAGTCCGCACAGGGGTTGTATACAGACCCCCGTCTCAAGGGGAGGAAATGGACAAGAAAATGATAGAGGGCATTCTCAAAATGGCTGAAAAAGGGGAGATACTGTTGATGGGGGACCTGAATATGCCAGATGTTAACTGGGAAACATGGACTGCAGCCACATCCAAGAGCAGCGTCCATTCTCGATGCCCTACAGGGAGCATGCCTTAGACAGCTAGTGGTGGAACCCACCAGGAGGGAGCAATATTAGACCTGGTACTCAAATGGAGAGGATCACAAACTTAGGAAGTCAGTAGACACCTGGGAACAAGCGACCACTGCACAGTGTGCTTCACAATAAACACAACCATGGAGACAAGCCTATACAAATACAAGGATACTGGACTTTAGAAGGGCTGACTTTGGCATAATGGTGAATACTTGAGGAATGCATTAGCAAATGGCCAGAAAGGAGGGGTGGAAGAACAATGGAGAAAAATCAAAACTGCCATCATGGAGGCAACAAGCCTTTGTGTGAAACAAATAAAGAAAACAAAGCGGAATAAAAAACACTATGGCTCTCAAAAGAAGTGTCAGGGAAGGTTAAGGAGAAAAAGGCTGCATTCAAAAAGTATAAGGAATCACAGACGGAACACGACAGGGAACTGTATCAATTAAAGCAGAAAGAAGTGGGGAAGGCAGTCAGAAAAGCAAAGGCCCAAACCGAGGAAAGGATAGCCAACTCAGTTAAGAAGGGGGATAAAACCTTTTATAGGTACATTAGGGAACATAGCAAGGTTAAGGGAGGGATAGGGAAGATTAATAAAGGAGAGGGGAGGTGGGCAGAGGAGACAGTGAAAAGGCAGAGATAATCAATGAATACTTTTGCTCAGTATTCACAAAAAGAAGAGGAGGAGTTACCTAAACCAAACAGTAGAAGCACTCTGGATAGTGGGTTGATACCAGTCAATTTAAAGAAGAAAGAGTACTGAAAGAACTATAAAACTCAAGGTGGACAAAGCAATGGGGCCTTGAGGATTCACCCTAGAATCTCTAAAAGAGCTAAGGGAGGACCTAGTGACACCACTAACCACACTTTTAACAAATCATGGGAAGATGGGGTGGTATCTGAGGACTGAGGAGGCAGATGTGATTCCCCTTCACAAAAGTGGGAGCAAGGCAGAAGCAGGAAACTACAGACCTGTTAGTTTGACCTCAGTGGTGGGGAAAATGATGGAATCACTTGAAAGAAAGAATTGTTGAGTACCTAGAGGCCAGCGGGCACTGGACCCAAAGCAGCATAGATTCACAGCAGGAAGGTCATGTCAGACAAATCTAATCGATTTCTTTGACTGGGTGACCAAAGTAATAGACCAGGGAGGGGCTGTGGATATGGCCTACCTAGACTTTAGCAAGGCATTTGACACAGTCTTGCACAAAAGATTAATAATCAAGTTAGCCAGCCTGGGAGTGGGTCCCAGGGTGGTAGCCTGGGTAGAAAACTGGCTGCACAACAGGACACAGAAGGTAATAGTGAATGGAACACATTCTGAAGAAAGGGGGGTTACTAGTGGGGTACCTCAGGGCTCAGTATTGGGTCCAGTCCTCTTTAACGCTTTATAGGTGAGCATTGCAGAGGATCTGAAGGAAAGGTATGCCCTTTGTGGATGACACAAAGATCTGTAACAGAGTTGATATACAAGGGGGTAGAAAGGATGAGAAGGGACTTGGCAAGGTTGGAGGAATGGTCAGACATATGGCAGCTTAGATTCAATGCAAAGAAGTGAAAGTAATGCACCTGGGAAATAAAAATCCAGGAGAAGAGTACACAATAGCAGGGAGGTACTAACAACAACAATAATGGAAAGGGATCTGGGGTAGTCATATCAGATGACCTAAAGGTGGGTATGCAATGTGAAGTCAGTAGGAAAGCCAGGAGGATACTGGGATGCATAGGGAGGGGCATCACAAGTAGAAAAAGGGAAGTGGTAATCCCTCTATACAGACAGTTGGTGAGACCCCATCTGGAGTACTGCATGCAGTTTTGGAGACCTCATCTATGCAAGGACATAGACAGGATGGAAGCAGTCCAGAGGAGGGCAACTAAAATGGTGCAGGGTCTACATCAGAAACCATATGAAGAGAGACCGAGAGAGCTTAATATGTATACCCTTGATGAAAGGAGGGACAGGGGACATGATAGAAACTTTTAAGTACCTCAAGGGAATCAACAAAGTCCAGGAGGGTAGCATCTTTCAGAAAAAGAGATGTGTAAGAACAAGGGGGCACAATTTAAAGTTAGAGGGAGGACGGCTCAGGGGTAATGTGAGGAAATTCTTTTTCACGGAGAGAGTGGTGGACGCATGGAACCGCCTTCCTGGAGAGGTTGTGGGGTCTAAAACAGTGGAGGAATTCAAACATGCATGGGACAGACATAAGGCAATTATAGTGGGGGGTTGCAGGAAATAGGCTGTTGGTTAACTAGAATCTGCAGCTTATCCAGTAGGCAGGGAAATGGGCAGACTGGGTGGGCCAAGTGGTCCTTATCTGCCGTCAAAGTCTATGTTTCTATGTAAACTCCAAAGTGAAGTTTTGCTAGGTCCGCAGGAGCCAAGAATACAGGTGAAGGGAGCGAGGTTGAGATGAACCAAGGTCCCCTGCTGCTGCAAGTGTAACTGACCCAAAAGGAACAGGCCACTGAGCTTGCACCCAGAGACACCGGAGAAGCGGGAACCTAAATCTGTCTGGGCCACAGAGGGGTTATCAGAATCATGGTGACCTCTCCGATTGGGTTTGAGGAGGACCCAGTGCAAGAGCGGAAAGGGAAAGAAGGCATAAAGAAACCTCCCGCTCCAAGATAGGGACAATGCGTCTATCAGAAAGCTCCAGTTTGGGATAGAGTGAGCAAAATTGGGCAGTTTTGCATTGCACTGAGACACAAATAGATCCAAATCTGGTGTTCCCATTGCAAGAGCTCGCTCATACAGACTGTAGCAGGGACCACTGCACAGAGCGGTTTTTGCCTGACTGAGGGCATCCTCACTACATTCATGGAGCCCAAAATGTGGACTGCTGAAAGATGGAGATGGTGCTTCACTCACCAGTCCCACACCCTCATAGCTTCCAACAAAGTGTAAGAGTGTGTACCTCCCTCGCTTGTTGATGTAAAACACCACCCAGGTGTTGTCCATCTGAATAAGGTGGTGACCGCAATAGAAAAGGAGCCAGTGCCTGTAGGGGTATAGGACTGCTCTGAGCTCGAGCACATTGATATGCAAGTTCACCTCTATAAGGACCACAGCCCCTGCATCCTGTGGGTCCCCAGGTGAGCCTCCCATCCCGGGTCCAGATGAGTCTGTAGTGAGGCTTGACAGGGCCTTCTGGCTGGAAGGGGAGTCCTTGGCAGAGATGCTGGGGAGATGCCCACCAGCGGAGTTCATACAAAATTGGCTCCAAAATCCTGACCAGCAAGTCCAAGTTGTCCCCCGGTCTGGTCCTACTGAATGAAGCGTGATGCACAGCCTGGCAAAGGGGACCAAGACTATGGTGGCCACCATGTGATCCAGAAGCCTGAAAATGGACCTGGCGGGAACCACAGAAGATGAACAGCTTTGGGACACCAGAGCCTGGATGCCCTGCCCTGTCTGAAGGGAGAAAGGCTTCATGGGTGGTATCTAACGAGCACCTATAAATTGCAGATGTTGAGAAAGAGCTGAGACTCCTCTGGGTTTACAGTGATCCCCAGACGCCGACAGACAGCGTGTCCAAGATGGCCTCTCAAAGACAAGATCTGGATGGGGCCAAGACGAGCCAATCGTCTAGATAAGTCTTGGAGGATACCCCGGAGTCAGAGGGCTTAGATGCCGCTGCAGAGCCATTGTCGGAAGCCCGGATCCTAATGGGCTGCAAGCCAGATGCCTTGGGAAGCGAGGTGTGAGGCTTGAATGACGTAAGCCGGGCCTCATGTCCGGAGGAGCCGGAACGACCAGCGGAGCTGGAAGACCTGGGTCTAGAAGGCAAGTGGTCTCTGTCCAGGCAGTGGTGCTTCTCCTTCCCTTTTAGAAGTAGGGGAACAAGACTCCCTCATGGAGGACGTGTCCTGCTACATCTGGTCCAGTTGCTACTGTGCTAGATGGGCCTGGAGCGATTTTTGTCTTTGGATCCTGGTCCTACTATTGAAGGCCTGGCAGTGGGTACAGACACCAATGTCATGGTCTGGGCCCAGGAAAAAGAGGCAGGCTGAGTGACCGTCCTTGGCAGGGATCTGCCACCCATAAGAGCACTTGTTACAGTGCCCGGTCGGAATGGATGATATACGTCAAAAAATTCGAAGAGGAACTGTTCTAGAGCTGAGGAACCCATAGGCGAGCCGAGAGCTTACTAGCGAGTTGTCACAGTGGGAAAGAACTGGAGCACATGGGGACCGCTTATGCCCTTTATACAACATGACGTCAGGGGCAGGGCCGATGCCGGGAAGGCGGTCCCATGTTGGTACTGCTAGAGAAAAAGAAATGCAGAGATCTGCCACCAGGTGGCGTCAGTCCTATATATGTGTTACCTGCTGCAAGAACTTCCTCTCGGAAGTAAGATCTGAGGTTCCAAAACTGGCATCCCGGCGTGACCAAGGTCGATGTGGTAATGAAAAATGAAGGTGTGTGCTGACTCCAGGTAGCAGCCGCCCTGTAGATTTCTGGATAGGGACACCTAGAAGCAGCAACTGACGCAGCAGTTTGACAGGTGGAATGAGCCCTGAGCCCTACAGCCCTACGGAGGCTCCTACACCCCAACCTATAGCAGAGATCAATGCAGGAAGTGATCCACCTGCAATCATCCACTTTGATGCAGGTCTGCCAGGTGCAGCTTCAGTGTAGGTGACAAACAGCTGACGAACCTCTACCCGAACCTCCGCCATACACTCTTGTAGTAGCTTAGCACTCTTCTCAAGTCCAAAGTATGGAGCCTGTACTCTGCCTCCAAGATGTGACTGGGGTAGAACACCAGCAGAGTCAACACCTGGTACAGGTGAAACCCGACACCACCTTCGAAGAAATTTCGGATGGGGCGAGGACAACCTTGTCCCTGTGGAAGACCAGGTAGGAGCTCAATGGAAGTGCCTGGAGCCCCTAATCCTTCTTGGCTGACGGACAGCCACCAAGAAGGCGGTCTTCACAACAGGTGAGATGTCACCTGTGCATCGGTTCAATGGTTGCCCATGAGCTTAGCCAATACCAGCAGTAAATATTATACGAGGTGGTGGTTCATGTGATATAGGCCCTTGAAAAGCAGACCACCTTCTCCTCGCCACTGACTGCTTGCTGACCTCGCCCGGTAAGCAGAGATGGCTGATAGGTGCACCTTGAGGGTAGTCGACTGAAGCCCTGCTGAAAGGGACCACAGGTAGTCCAGAATGCTAGTGTCAGTGGACAGGACGAGTCCAACCCCTTGCCCTGACACCAAATAGAGAATCTTTACATTTGAAGGCATAGCATTTTCTGGTCTACTCCTTGCGGGACGTCTCAACGATGTTGAGGACCTCGTCAGAAAGACCCAAGGCCTGGAACTCTAGCCAATTAGGAACCAGGCTGTCAGGTGCAGTGATTGAAGGTCCAGATGGAGTACCTTGTCCTCGTTGACGGAGAGCAGGTCTGGGTGGGCTGGAAGCCCCCTCGGGAGCCTGGAGCTGAGGCTGAGATCTGGATACCAGAACTGGCAAGGCCAGTCTGGGTCTACCAGGATCACCTGTGCCTTGTCCCTCCTGATCTTGAGGAGTACCTTGTGGATCAAGGGCAAACGAGGGAAAGCATAGAAGAGGCCCATGGTCCACGGTCTGGAGAAGGCATCCCCATGCAGCGAGCCCTGAGGGGGGCCGGCATGGTACAGCCTTATCTTAGCATTCTCCCTGGAGGCGAACAGGTCCACCTGAGGTGTGCCCCAGTGGGAGAACAGATCTTGTACTATCTCAGGCAGGAGAGACCACTCGTGAAATGCCTCACCTATCCAGCTGAGGGCATCGGCCAGACTGGTAGAGGCTCCTGCCACATGAATGGCTAAGGGAACCGCCTCCAGGCTGAGCACAAGAGACCAAATGTGAAGAGCTTCCTTGCAGAAAGGCAAGGAGTGCGTCCCGCCCTGTCTGTTGAGTACATGGTCGTGGTGTTGTCCGTCTGGACCTGGACCACTTGACCCCAAACAAACTGAGCGAAGGCAGTCAGGGCTAGCCGGACTGCTTGGAGCTCCAGCAGGTTGATGTGGCATCGGGACTCCTGATGAGACCAGAGTCCATGGGCTCTGTCTCCTCCAGATGGGCACCCCAACCCAGAGAGGAGTAGGTCATCAGGATGACCGTCTGTGCAGGGCAAACAAACAGCATTCCCTCCCGCAGATGAGCTGGGATGAGCCACCACTGGAGGCCGTAACACATCTCCTGGGTCACAGAAATTGGCTGGTCTAGATGACCCGAGCGCTGAGACCACTGGCGAGCCAACCCTGACCGCAGGGGGTGGTATGCCAGCGCGGCTCAATGGATCACGCTGGTGCAAGCCGCCATGAGACCCAGAAGGCGAAGAAAGTCCCGGGCAGGTTACAATTGCCCAACCAGAAATTACTGGGCAAAGGAGGAAAGGACCTCGGCCCTGTCTGCCGGAACCAACCTCTGGCTCGGAGACAGTATAGCTCTGCCCCGATGAACTGAATTACCTGCGAGAGCACGAGTTCAGACTTGGTCTCACTGAGAAGGAGGCCAAGTTGAGAGCAAGCCTGGGGGGCCAAATCTCTGGACTGCTCCTCCTCCAACCTGGAGGGACCTGCTATCAGCCAGTCATCCAGATAAGGGTAGACTGACCCCTCGGCACCGCAGGAATGCTGCCACCACTGCAATGCATTTGGTGAAGACCCTGGGAGCTGATGAGAGGCCAAAGGGCATGGCCCAGAACTCGTAGAGGGTTCCCTCTGCCCGAAAGCAGAGGAACTGCTGATTGAGATGGACATATTGGGACATGAAAGAACGTCGTCCTGGAGGTCCAGGGAGCAGAACCACATGCCCTGTTCCAGGTATGGTATCTGAGCCAGGGTTACCATCCAAAAGGTGCGCAGCCTTCAGAACTTGTTCAGGTCATGCACATGTCCGTTTTGGAACTAGGAAGTACCTGGAAACAAACCCTGGGCATGGAGGAGGATCCGCAACCTTGTTGACTACCCCCTTTGCGGGGGAGCTGGTTGACATCTTGGGACAGCCGACTGGGAGGCTGCATACCCAGTAGCGGGGCACGGGCTTGAAAGGGAGGGACCTGCTCGAACTCCAGAGGCAGGCCTCCGCCGACCACTTTCGGCACCCAGTGGTCCGTGGTGATAGTGGACCACGCGGAAAGGAAGTGGCTGAGCCAGCCCCCATTGGGGGGGAGTGAGATGAGGTTGGGGCGCACCGCAACCTGTCACTGGGCAGGCTTGATGAGGAGGGACCAGCCAAGAGGCTGCTGGGCCCTTCCCCGGGTTCCTGACCAAGGAGTGGCAGACTTGGCTCTAGGGTGCCAAGTTTGAGCTTGCTGGTGCTGCTGGGCAGGTCTTGCTAGACAGAGACAAGAGAGCTTTGCTGATGGCGCCTCATGTCCTTCTGTGCAGATGTGACCGAATCTAGGGTGGCCTTAGATTTTTCAATACGCTTGAGGTGGCTCTTCCACATCGGGTCTGAACAGGTCGGTGCCCAGAAAGCAAAAGTCTGCAAACTTGTGTTGGGTGTCAGCCGTGAAGGTCGAGATCCACAACCAAGCCCGGCGGCGCATGGCCACTGTAGCCACTACCAAAATGGCACAAGTCTCCAATGCCCAGAGCTGTCTGAAGCTGCTGCTTTGCCACTACACTACCCTGATCTGGGACCTGCATGACCATGGTCTGGAGGTTGGCTGGGAGATGTGGGAGCACCACATCCAGGGAGCCCAACAGGGCGTGAGAGAAGTTTGCCATCATAACAGCTGAGCTGGCCTGGTGAAGGCCCAAAGCCTCTTTGTACACCTTTCTCCCAGAGTAGTCCAATTTTTTGGACTCCCTATCTGGGGGCTTGTCCACGTCCCTCGTGTTGCCCGAGCACCTGAAGACAGAATCTGCCACCAACCCCTCAGCCGAGGGGTGCTCAGAGAAGCCAGAGAGCACCAGTAGAGACTGCGTACTTGCGGGCCATCCTGGCCGATGACGCTGGGCAGGAGGCCAGGAGCTGCCAGAATACCATGCCGGGCCCACAATGGCCCTGGCTACAGGGAAGACCTCCGTGGGGGAGCCCCCCTTGTCCAGAATCTACGTAAGGGGACATCTGGCCCGTTTCTGCATGGGTTCAAGCGGCATCCCTGTGAATTCCCGAGATGAGCCTAAGGATACCAAGGAATGAGGTGGGGCTCTCATCCACAGAAAGACACCCTTCCCACCACCAAGAATTCCAGGTCGACTGGACGGGAATGCAACGAGGAGTCTGACTCCGAAGAGTCCACATACAGCTGGTAACCGCCTGAGCCACTCTCCACTCACTGAGGGCGAGCGGGGGTGAGAGTGACTGACAACTGATGGGGCAACCTTTGAGCCAACCAAGAATCCTTGGCCAGCGCCCCATTCTTTGGCTGGGGAGGTGGTGGTTCCATCACAATGGGTGGGGCAGCCGGTTTTGGCAGAGCCGTTGGCTTCGGGACAGAGTCCCCGACTGGGGAACCGGCGCCGGAGTCTGCTTCGTGTGACAGCCACTTAATTACCATTGTGGAAGCCAGCATCATCTTGCTGCCAGCCGTAAGGAGCAGTTGCCACACTAGATCCTCATAGCGCTGGAGCCTCTCCTCAGCCAAGGAGAATGAGGAAGAAGAGTGGTGGCGCCGCTTTCCGCAATGTCAGGACAGAGATCACCGATGTCAGAAGGATTTCCCTGAAGCGGAGGAGGACCGAGACGTCGACCATCGGCGGTGCCGGCGACGGGCCGAGGAAGGAGTGCCAGAGCCTCACCTCGTAAGAGGAGGCTGAGGAAGCGCGGCGGCACTGCTTTCTGCAATGTCGGGACAGAGAGCGCCGACATAGGTAGGATTTTCCTGAAGCGGAGGAGGACCAAGACCACGACAGTTGGCACTGCCGGTGGCTGGCAGAGGAAGGAGCGGTGAAAACCACTGCAACTCCTGTTCAGGGTCCTGAGCTGGGAATGGAAATTATGAACCTACCGTAATTCTTGATCTTCTTGGACGAGTCTCCATCACTCATTCACACTAATGGGTTCTGCGCCAGAGGCACTAGGACCCAGCGGGAGCAAACTTTTTGCTAGAGGGTCGGTGCCGGAGATGGAGCCATGAGGGGCAGCACCGCGAGCCTCCGCTCATGCAGTAATGACTATCTTGGCATCGACCCTCCAACTGCCTCAGTACCTTTTTTCCGAGGAGGTGCAGCATCACTAACCTAGAAGGATAGCCTAACTAAAAACCGGACATAAGATAGTCTGGAAAACCCATATAAGAAGGGTCAACAAAGAAGTCTTCAGAGCCTAAAGACTGAGGAAGCGAAGACCAATAACAGAGATGAGCTAGGGGATGGTGGGGAGGGATGATAATGAGTGGTGGAGACTTGTCCAATAAGATCAAGAATTACGGTAGGTACATCATTTCCATATCTCCTGACATAAAGTCTCCACCACTCATTCACACTAATGGGAGAGTACCGAGTTAATAATCCCCCAAGAGGGCGGCAGGAGAGACCAAGAGCTCACAATTTTAGGACAGAAGTCCATTAAAGATGGTCCTACCAAATGAAAGATGACGTCTGGCATGGACATCCAGGGCATAGTGTTTGACGCAAGTATGCACTGAGCTCCGAGTGGCCGCATTGCAAATATCTGCAATGGGCACATTGAGGATTTCCGCTAGGGATGCCGCGACCGCTCTAGTAGAGTGAGCATACACTCTGCCCTCCAGCTTAATCTGCGCCATGGAATAACAGTGGCGAAGGCATGCCACCAGCCATGCAGAAATACATCTGACAGCGACAGGTTGACCAAGCTGAGTCTCGCTGAAGGAGACAAACAGTTGTTGAGCTTTGGGAAAATCTTTTGTTCTATCTAGATAGAAATGCAAAGCTCTTTTGATGTCCAAGGAATGAAGAGAATGCTCTCTTTCATTTTGGAAGTTTGCAAAGTAAGTAGGAAGGACCAAAGGTTGGTTTAGATGGAATTCTGAAACAACCATAGGGAGAAACTTAGGATGGGTCCTAAGAACTACTTTGTCTTTATGAAACACAGTATACGAAGGGTCTGTGACCAAGACATATATAGTAAAGTTATGTAAGAACTTACTGTAACAGTAGATCTTCAAGAAAGTACAGTTACGTAAGAACTTACCGTAACAGTAGATCTTCGAGAGAGGCTCTTGCAGTAGGTAATTACATATAGGACTGACTCCAGCAGGCAGCAGGACCACACGGAAAAATTTCTAGCTAGCAGTCCCTAGCGAGGGACCGCCCCCACGTCAGGTGACCGGCGTCAGGAGACGTCAGTATAAAGGGGCAGTCCCTGACGCCCGCCTTCCAGATCTTTCCTGCCACGGGCCTGAAAAGGCCGGACGAGAGAGGAGCGGATATATCCTTCACTGGAAAAGAAGCTGAAAAAGCCGAGGGGGATGGAGGGCGGGAATGTATTACCTACTGCAAGAGCCTCTTTCGAAGATCTACTGTTACGGTAAGTTCTTATGTAACTGTACTATTTTACTTTGAGAGGGCTCTTGCAGTAGGTAATTACAAATAGGACTGAGTCCCAAGCAGTCTGGAATAAAGAGAGGCACCGGGAGGAGGAAAAACTACTGCAAAAAGTAGTTCTAGCTGAGCAAGCCTCAAGACAAGAGGCCTTACAGAACAGCCAGCCCGAAGCCTGCTCTACAGCAAGAGGCAACATCCAAACTGTAGTGTTTAGTAAAGGTATGGACGGAAGTCCAGGTGGCGGCAGAACAAATGTCTGCCACAGACACATTTTTGAAACAGGCTGCTACTCCTCTGGTGGAGTGGCCTCTTACTTGACCTGGAAGGGTCTTGTTTTATTTGTCATAACAGAAAGTGATGCAATGAGCCAACCACTTAGACAGGCATTGCTTGCAAACAGCATTGCCTTCCCTTTTATGAGCAAAAGAGACGAACAACTGATCAGTCTTTCTGAGATCCTTCATCCTGTTGGAGTAGTATCTCAGAATCCGGTGAACATCCATAGTATGGAGTAAATACTCCCCATACTAACATACATACTAAAATGCCAGCAGAATAGGCCTAATGGTCTTTTCGTGTTCAAGCTGCTTGGTCATCTTCCCCCACCTGTGCTGACCTTTGCTGTCCCCTCGCCTTCTGGCTTCTCCTTCCTGGTTCGGATATTCTTGCTGCATTGATTTTGCTTCCTGAACCCGTCCCCTGTACCTGTCCCACCCCTCTTGAACCCTCCACTGTCTGCCTCCACCAGCCCCTAGGTAGTGCATTCCATGGCTCTACCACCCTCTCAGTGAAGTAGCACCTCCTCCTTTCTCCCCTGAATCTTCCCCTCCAGCTTCCACCCATGCCTCTAGTGGCCCCTTCCTCCTTCCTTCGAAGCACCTCACTGTTCCTCCCCTATTTACCCTCTTCATGTACCTGAAGACCTCTATCATGTCCCCCGGTCCCTTCTCTCTCCAAAGTGTACATGTTTAGCTCTTGAGCCTCTCCTCAGGTCCTGTCCCAAGCCCCAAATCATTTTGGTTGCCCTCCTCTGGACCCTCCAGGAGGTTAATGTCCCTCTTTAAGTGTGGCTTCAAACTGCACGCAGTACTCCAGGTGCGGCCTCACCAAGTTATAATGGGAGTATCACTTCCTCCTTCTGGAGGTGATCCCGCTAGCTATGCATCCCAGCATCCTGTTGGCCTTGGCTGCTGCCCTCCTACAAGTCTCAGAGTTGTTCATCTTGACATCCACCACCACCCCAGGTCCCTCTCAGCCATTGAGACTTGTAGTATTTCCTCCAGGGTGTACACTTTGCCTGGGTTTCGGCCCCCAGATGGAGTACCTTGCATTTCCTGCATTAAACCTCAGCTTCCACTTTCTAGACCATCTTCCAGAGTCTCCAGGTCCCCTGCAGGGCCACCCTCCCTCCTCCCCATCCACCACTGCCCCCAGTTTCGAGTCATCTGCAAAGAGCTCATCTCACTCCTGATTCTGTCCTTGTGTCAGACACGTAGGCGTTGGAACAGAAGGGGGCCCAAGGACTGATCCCTGTGGGACCCCACTAATGACCCTCCTTGGGGAAGAGATTATCCCACCAACTACAACCCTCTGGGTCCGTCCGAGCCAATTGCTCATCCATCGGATCATCTGGTTTCCACCCCATTTCTCCTAGTTTATCCAACAGGCCCCGTGAGGAACAGAGTCAAATGCCTTGCTGAAGTCCAGAAAGAGGACATCCACTGGTCTACCCAGGTCCAAGGCACTTGTCACCCCAGTCATAGAACTCCACCAGGTTTGTCTGACACGATTTCCCAGGATGAATCCATGCTGTCTATCGTCCAGGCACCCTGACTTATCCAGGGCCCCCCCTAGCCACTCCTTGACAATGCCCTCCATCACCTTGCCCACCACTGATGTCAGGCTGACAGGCCTGTAGTTCCCTGCCACCTCCCTTGATCCCCCCTTGTGGATAGGCACTACATGCGCCACCTTCCAGTCTTGGGGCACCCACCCTGTCCTCAGAGAGATGGTGAAAAGCTCTGCCAGGGGTTTCGCTAGGACATCTGATTAGAGTACTGCATAAAAAAGGCAGGTAACTCTATGGACTGATTTAGAGTAGATTCAGCTACTACTTTAGGGAGAAACTTAGGATTAGTGCAAAGAGCTACACATTCCTTGTGAAAAATCAAGTATGGGATTTTACACATCAGGGCCTGGAGTTCGGAAATTCTCTGAGCAGAAGTGATGGCCACCAGGAAGAGAGTCTTCCATGAAAGGAACTTCAAATCACAAAGCTGCAGGTTCGAAGGGAGGGAGAGTAAGTTTCTCGAGGACAAAGTTCAAGTCCCAAGGGGGAGCAGGAGTACGGATGGGGGGCCTCAGATGGAGAACCCCTCTGAGAAAGGTCTTAGAGACCTCCAGTTGAGCGAAAGCTTTCTCTGCGAAGGGAACATGATAGGCCGAGATGGCCGCCATGTGTACCTTCAGAGAAGAATGACTGAGCCCCAGGTCAAACAAATGACGTAGATGCTCCAGCAGAAGCCCCGCTGAACAGGAGAAGGGTTCCACGTTCTTGGAAGCAGCCCAAATAGTGAATCTTTTCCATTTCATGGCATAAGTGGATCTGGTGGAGGGTTTTCTGGCCTCCACCAAAATCTCCGCCACTTTGGGAGACACTCCAAAACGGGATTGGGCTAAGTCTGCAGGAGCCATGCATGCAGTTGAAGGGATATGAGGCCTGGATGGACCAGAGTTCCCTGATCCTGGGTCAGTAAACCTCAAGAGAGAGGAAGAGGAGCATCCTCTGAGTATTGTTGTAGAAGAGAGAACCAAACTTGCCTGGGCCAGAAGAAAGCGATCAGAATCATTCATGCTCCTTCTGAAGCTAGTTTCTGCAAGACTCATGGGATAAGTGCAATTGGGGAAAGGCATAGACGAATCTGTCCTCCAGTCTAGAGATGGAGCGTTGTTCCAAAAAGCGCACGCCTGGAACAACGAAAGCAGAAAACAGGAAGTTTTATGCTTAGAGGGATGCAAACAGGTTGACCTGTGGTGTTCTCCAAAGTTGGAAGATACTGTCTAGGACCCCTTGGTCCAGTTCCCACTCGTGAGTCAGAGCAGAAGAGCGACTTAGCTTGTCTGCCAGGGTGTTCTCGACTCCCGGAACGTGAATTGCCATGAGGTGAAGGTCGTGTTATGTTGCCCAATCCCAAACCCTCACTGCCTCCCTGCAAAGAGGGTAGGACCAAGTCCCTCCCTGTTTGTTGATGTACCACACCACACACATGTTGTCCATCTGGATGGCTAGGTGGCCGGAAGGATGTATAGGTGAAGGGCTTGAGGCGTACAACACTGCCCAAGCTTGAGCACATTGATGTCGAGAGCTTGTTCTAGCTTGGACCAGGAGCCCTGGGTCTGATGAGGCCTAGATGGGCTCTCCAACCCGCTGCCTGAGTGTCTGTGGTTAGAGTCTGGGAGGGGGGAGGATGAAAGAAAGGAACTCCCCGAAACAGGTTCTCTCGAACCATCCACCATTGCAAGTCTCGAAGCATCGGCGATGAGGTCAAAACTGGGTGATCTAGATCGTCCATTAGCTGATCCCATTGAAAGCATAGAGTCCACTGAGAAATCCTCATGTGGAGTCGAGCGCGAGGAACCATCAGGATAGCAGCCGCCATGAGCCCAAGAAGGTGAAGGACCGACCTTGCAGAGACCGTCCTGTGGTCGGACAACAGACTTATTTGGGTCTGGAGGGTGGACGCCCTATCCGGAGGCAGGAAGGCCTTGCCCGTGGTCGTATTGAGAATCACCCCAATAAACTGTAGCCTCTGGGATGGGTCCAGATGAGACTTGGAATGGTTGATGGTAATACCCAGGCAGGCAAAAACCTGCTGGGTAAGGGAGAGAAAACGCAGGAGTTCCTCCCTGGACGAGGCTGCCAGGAGCCAATCGTCCAGGTACGGGAAAATCTGCACTCCCCTGGTACGCAGGTGGGCCACCACCACTGCCAGGCATTTGGTAAACACTCGGGGGGCAGAGGATAGACCAAACGGGAGTGCCTTGAACTGGTAGTGGTCCCCCTGGAATGCAAAACGAAGGTATTTGTGGTGAGATGGGTGAATGGGAATGAGCAGATAAGCACCCTGCATATCCAGAGCACACAGCCATTGACCCGGCAGTTGAGGGGCAGAAGGCTCTGCAAAGAGAGCATCCTGAGCCTTTGTATCCTACGAAAAGATTCAGGGAACTGAGATCCAAAATTGGTCTGAGATCTCCTGTCTTCTTTGGGACCAGAAAGAAATGGGAATAGTAACCGTCCCTCGCTGCCCAGTAGTGTGATCAGTGCTGGACTTTTGTTTGTGGTTCAGAACTTGGTGGGTCTGCTTGAAGTGTGGTGTGGTGGGGTTCTGTGAGGGCAGAGTACATCAGCACATATAGAATAGTGAATGGGCGACCATCCACAAGGCTGTTTCCATCGAGGGTGTTTGACATCAGAGACCTTGAGAGCATAGCTCGAAGAGGTCTCGATGTCAACTGCCCAAGACGGAAACGTAGTCTTAGTTGTGGATATGCGACCATCCACTGTTTTATATACTATATGGTTCCCCTAGGTTTTGAAAATATCATTTTGTAAGGTGTCATACCTTGTCTTCATGGTCCCATTTACTCCTGGTCCTCGCTGGACACCTGCTTTGATCCCGACCACGAAGATCCCAGTCGTCTCTTCCTACTCCCAATCATAAACAGCGGCAGTTTAAAAAAAAATAAATAAAAATAGACGATTGAAAGTTTGAAAACACTGAGCCAACTATAGCTCAGCGCCCAAACGCTTGACGCTTCCTCCGCTCGTTCTGAGTCCACCGCCATTTCTTTGAATTTTTGTGGGTTCAGGTTTTCTCCAGTCATGTTGCAGGACAAGGCTAAAAGTTGTACTGTTGATGTGACATCAGAACGATAGTACAACAACCTTTGAACTGTTCAACAAGAATTTGAAAGCTGCTGATCTCACTTAGAGGGGACACTCTTGCATCAGGCAATACCATTAGGACTAAGGCCGCCAGGTATTGGGACACCACGGGAACATTTTCTAGCTAGCGGTCCGGTGGGGGACCGCCCCGACATTGGTGCTGCATAACGTCAGATGTGGTATAAGGGGGTGGTCCCCCAGCACCACCTCTGTTTTCCCGCTGTCTACCAGTGAACATCGGATCTATGGATGCCATAGTTGCAGCCAACTGCCTTTTTTCTTGCACACTGCGCGGTATTTTTCAGACAGTTTCCTCGACCATTTTTCCCCATCAAGATTTAATGTCTTCATCGCCTCGGCGGCGCAAATCTTCAATGTGCGTGCAGGAAGTAGATCCCGGCAAAAGACTGTCATTCAGGCTGCCTGATCTGTTCAGGCCCAGGCCACCGCCAGACGATTGCCCGCACTGCATAAAATTCAAGACCAAGGATCGCGCAACAATACCTTAAAGGCCTAAATTCTGAGCAGCAAGTAGCTGCCATGCAGAAGGCCCCATCGGGACAGAGTTGGTCCTCTTAAACCAGGGAGTCCCCCCTCCCCAAGGAGAAGAGATCGGGAGGGAAACGCCCCCACCCAGAGAAGGAGGACCAGATCAGAGTCCCACCTGAAGTCACCTCACTGGGCGTCTACTACTTCCACCTCTGGAGGTAGATCGAATTTGTCCCCAAGGTACCAAAGCAGTTTTCTGATGACACAGAGGAAGTTGACTGCCTCCACTCAGGAAAAGGTAGGAGTCTTTCTCAGGATAGCCATCTGCCCAGATCCCTTGTCCCACCGACCACATAAACATGGGTTGACACATGAGGGACAGTTGGCTTCTGACAAATCCAGTGTCCACCACCCGTAAGCCTTCGGAGACATCCAATAAACACAAACTGGACAAATCTGAGAAACGCCAGGATGTCGCTAGTTGCCAGATGCCTCCCACCAGAACATTGGGCATCATCTGCTTCCCAACAGGGCATTCGGACTCTGTTGGACAAAAGTGCCTCTGGCAAAAGAAAGGCCATCGGTCCCTAAAGACCGGCAGTCAACCCCGAAGGATTGTCCGGCTGCTGATTTCCCCAGACGCGGGGGTACCGGACACCCAACAATTTCCATCTAAAGATCTGGACGTCAGACTGCCAGATACTGAGGACCTGACGTCCAATGTACCAGTGGACAAAGTGCCAGAGGACCAGACACACCCACCTTCTTACCAGACGCCCAGACCTTCTGGCACTTCCAGCCAGATGCCCCCACTGCCCGTTGTTTCACAAGCTGGGAGCACTGTTTAATGCATGGTGGAATAATGTCATGGGGGATTGTCTCTACAGACCCAGGGATCCATCCCCAGTACGCCCTCCACCTACAGACCTCAGTCTTTACCAGCCTTTACCGCTGAAAAAGCACCAGCTGCATGACTGAGGACAGGTGGACGGCCGCAGGAGACATCCATCGTCCGTGCCCTCATCTAGCGGATGCCCATAGTCTTTAGAATACTCCTCTTTGGACTGTTCTTCAGAAGAGCTCCACATTCCGTCTCCAAATCCGAAGGACTCACCAAGGTTGCCCAGGATGACCAGTCCTTTTGGACATTATGCACCATATTCAGGCACTTTACCAATGGGACACTGAGGAATTGGACCCAGAAAGGTGCAAACTGGCCAGATTCTTAGGAGCCACAGATCCTGAACCATTGGTCATTCCCCTGAAACCATTACAGGATGTGATCAAGTCCACAAAGAGACATCTCATACTCACAACCGCAGTTCCCCATAAGGCCCATTGACTGTACAAGACACATATGGGGAGCCTTTTCTGAGCAAACACCCAAAGGCAGACTTGATGGTCCTGACAACTGCCCATGGCAGAGCATCCAACCATGCCACACGAATGCCCAGCCACCAGACTCAGAATCAAAATTGGACCAGATAGGATGCAAGGTGTACTCTCGCACACTTGCACCGCTGGGTCACTCAACTTCCTGGCCCACATGGTGGCCTAACAAAAATCCCTGTGAGCAGAGGCAGTGAACCTGGCCCAAAGTACAGCCAGATTCAGAGGGTAAGGGAACCCTTGCTGTGATTCAGTCTGGCATGGACATGAATAAGCATGTCCTTATGAGTTCTTATGACTCCACAAATACAGCAGCAAGAGCAGTGGCCACCAGCATTTTCATGTGGAGGCATGCCTGGCTCAAGGTTACGAGCTTCTGACAGGATCTTCAGGATGCTATCTTGGATGCTCCTTTCCTAGGACCAGTCCTGTTTGGTCAGGAAACAGAAACTGATCACCGGGCTTCAAGACTCTGGTAAAGTTGTGTCTGAAGTCCACAGAATGTACCGATCAGAGCCACAGTCCACATGTCGCCATCCTTTTGGAAAAATCTGGGACTGCAAGGAAAGCGCCAGACACAAAACAGGCTTCAGAAGAAAAGACCCCTTCAGGCACCCAGGGCCCCAAAAACCCCTAGGCGCCAAGACCTCTGCTGCCTACACCCTCCAAACACAGCAATACAGACACCCCCTTCCCCAACCTGTGCAGGTGAAGGCGATAGGAGGGAGCTTCTCCCACTGCCTATCTGGATGGTCCAGTATAACATCGGACCAATTGGTCCTCCAGGTAGTAGAAGGGGATACTCCCTAGAATTCACCCAGTTTCCACTGGACAACCCACCAGTCCTTTCCACAGCTCACCCTCCCATGCACTCCTCCTGAGGGCAGAGATACAGAATCACTGCACAAAAGGCCATACAGAAGGTTCCTTTGCTCAAAGAAAGATGGGAGACTTCTGTCCCATTCCAGACCTGAGTCAACTGAATACCTTTATCAAATACAAACTGTTCAGAGTGGTGACCCTGGAGAGCCTGTTACCAATGCTCCACCAAGGAGGGACTGGCTTTCCTCACTAGACATGCAGGATGCCTACATGCACATCAAGATCCTGCCATTCCACAGGAAGTAATTGCTTCACCTTCCAAGGAGGACACTACCAGTTCAGGGTGCTGCCATTTGGCTATCACTCTGCACCTAGGGTACTTGGTTTGCATCACCGAGACATGGCTGGACGAGAATGCTGGTCCCATATTGGAGTCTGCTGTTCCAGCCAGGTACTTGGTGATGCACCGCCTGAGATTGGATCGAATGGGCGGTGGTGTAGCCATTTGTTTTAAGACTGAACTGGGCCTTGTAGAGTTTCCAGTGGTGACCACTAGATCCTTAGAGTGTATCATGGGAGCAGTTGTTGGCAGCAGGATTCTGCCACTCTACCCGGTGATGAGAAAGTTTTCCTGCAGGAAGTTGCAGACTTCAGGGTAGATAGGCCTGGGTCGATAAAATCTCACGTTTTGGTCAAAACTTCCTCCAACTAATTTCATTGGGCTTCACACAGGCAGTTACCGCTGCAACCCATGTTCAGGGTCATTCCCTGGATCTGGTGTTCACCCTGGGGATGGAGGTCACTGACTTGGTGGTGGAACCAGTTGGATGGTCGGACCATCATCCTATAAGGCTGTTTCGTGGCTCCCCCTGTGAGACCAGCCCCTTTGGAGATGGTCCGGTACCGCCCTTTGAAGGGAGTAACCCCAGAGGGTCTGCTGGTACTGGACCTATCGAGTTGGCCATTGGAGTGCTTGGACCCAGGTGACCTAGTAGTGTGCTATGTCATGGTACTGAGGGCTTTGGATTCCATAGCTCCTGTCCGCTCCTCCCTCTCCACCCTCTGTTTGATGGGACTTTGAGAATGGTGTGATGGTTGGAACATTGTTGGCGGAAATTCAACCTGGAGGAGGACAGACTTGGGTTGATCGACCATTATTCGGACTATCAGTCAGAAGTCTCCCATAAGAAGGCAGAGTTCCTGTCCAGGGAGATAGCTGCAGCAAGGAATCTACCAGCTCAGCTCTTTCAGACCATGGACAGGCTGTGCAATCCAGCCTGCCTTTGGGGTCGGAGAGCCTTTTCACAGATAGGGTGGTGAGTTCACTCGGTTCTTTGCTAAGGTGTCCTCAATCAGGTCGGGGATCCACAGTCCCACACAGAAGATTAATAATCAAGTTAGCCAGCCTGGGAGTGGGTCCCAGGGTGGTAGTCTGGGTAGCAAACTGGCTGCACAACAGGACACAGAAGGTAACAGTGAATGGAACACATCCTGAAGAAAGGGGGGTTACTAGTGGAGTACCTCAGGGCTCAGTACTGGGTCCAGTCCTCTAACGTCTTTATAGGTGACATTGCAGAGGGTCTGGAAAGAAAGGTTTGCCTCTTTGCAGAGGACACAAAGATCTATAACAGAGTTGATACACAAGGGGAGTTAGAAAGGATGAGAAGAAACTTGGCAAGGTTGGAGGAATGGTCAGACATATGGCAACTTAGATTCAATGCAAAGAAGTGCAAGTAATGCACCTGGGAAATAAAAATTCAGGAGAAGAGTACACAATAGCAGGGGAGGTACTAACAACAATAATGGAAAGGGACCTGTGGGTAGTCATATCAGATGACCTAAAGGTGGTTAAGCAATATGAAGTCAGTAAGGAGAGCCAGGGGGATACTGGGATGCATGGGGAGAGGTATCAGAAGTAGAAGGGAAGTGGTTATCCCTCTGTACAGACAGTTGGTGAGACCCCATCTGGAGTACTGCGTGCAGTTTTGGAGACCTCATCTACGCAAGGACATAGACAGGAAGGAAGCAGTCCAGAGGAGGGCAACTAAAATGGTGCAGGGTCTACATCAGAAACCATATGAAGAGAGACTGAGAGCTTAATATGTATACCTTTGATGAAAGGAGGGACAGGGGGGCATGATAGAAACTTAAGTATCTCAAGGGAATCAACAAAGTCCAGGAGGGTAGTATCTTTCAGAAAAAGAGATGTGTAAGAACAAGGTGGCACAATTTAGAGAGGGGCGACGGCTCAGCGGTAATGTGAGGACATTTTTTTTCAGAGTGGTGGACGCATGGAACCGCCTTCCTGGAGAGGTTGTGGGGTCTAAAACAGTGGGTGAATTCAAACATGCATGGGACAGACATAAGGCAATTACAGTGGGGGGGTTGCAGGAAGTAGGCTGTTGGTTAACTAGAATCTGTAGCTTATCCAATAGGTAGGGAAATGGGCAGACTGGGTGGGCCAAGTGGGCCTTATCTGCTGTCAGTTTCTGTGTTCTGTGTTTCTGTGAGAGCAGAAATTTCCTCCTGGAACGAAGAAGATGTTCCCGTGAATACGATTACTTCAGAGGGGGTGGCGGGTGGTTTCTGAAGAAACTCTATCAAGTGTCCTTCTGCTATGAGCTGGAGCACCCAAGAATCTGTGGTTATCCTTCCCATCCTGGAAGGTGGAGGAAAACCTCCTCCTACTGGTTCCTCCAGGAGTCTGGAGGCAGTGGGAGAAGAAAGGAGTCAGGTGGTGTGGGGCAGCGCCACAGCTGAAGCACACGCTGCTTTTTTGGGCAGGGGGGCTTAGCAGCTGTGAGGCCCGGCGTTTTGTGGCCGCCTTTCCCTGGGGTTTCGCCTTTGGCCGATTCTGTCTGCGAAAGGGACGGCGCTGCTGTTTTTGGGGACGGTACATGGAATCAACTGACTACAGTGCCGTCCCCTTCTCTTGTAAATCGGTGATGATGTCCTTGACATCACCCCCGAAAAGCACCGACCCCCGGAAGGGTGCATTCTGGATAGCAGATTGCACCTCCAGGACCAACCCTGACACACGGAGCCAAGCATGATGCCGTAGGCCTACAGCGAAAGCTGAGCTCCGCCCAGCAGTGTCCACTGCATCGTATGTCGCACGAAGCATGTGTCGACTGGCCAAACAAGCAGAGCGGATAAGATCAGCCAACTCCTGCTTGACTTGGGAGTCAGACAAGGAGTCCAGTTTGGCTTCCGCCTGAGTCAGAATGGCCTTCTGGTAGTCCCCCATATGGATGACATAGTTCAGAGCCCCGATCCCCAGCGCGGAGGAAGCGTAAATCTTTCTCCCGTACTGGTCCAGAAGGCATGATTCCTTATCAGGTGGTGACGAGCTAAGATGTTTGGGGTTCACTGACCGGCCGTGAGTGGCGCTAATCACGACTGAGTCAGCACGAGGGTGAGAATCCAGAAAATCAACACCCTCTGGAGCCTGATATAGCCTGTTCGACTTCCTAGGAAGTGGGGCGAAGGCCGACGGCTGTTTCCATATTGTGGTAACAAGGTCGGCGTGAGGCTCTATCCAGGGTGGCACCAAGGTAGGAGCTGTCACGGGCAGATCCAGATGTTCAGCTAGTTTCAGACGCTGAGGATCTGGTTCCAGGGAGTGCCACTGATGAACCTCCTGGATTTTCCTAAGCAACACCGCAAAAGAAGAATCCTCCGGAGACTTCTGAGGAGTCCTTGGCCTGGGCTTCGGAGAGCGTGGCTCGTCGTCTCTCTCAGAGCAACCGTCGGAAGAATCCAAGGAGTCCGAGGGTGAAGAGAAGGATGAAGAGGAAAACGACTCCCTTTCCCGATCTGGGGAGGAACAGACCCCTTGGAAGTCCCCGGGGAAGCGTATCCTGCCCTTCTCTGGATCCAGACGGAAGAACCCTGGAATCCGGAGGTGGTGAGGGAGTGTGCCGCTTCGGACATATGGGAACCTGGGATGGCACCATCGTCAGAAGGCGGCTCTCGACCTCTTTGGTGAGCTGAGCCTTGGCCTCAGCCCACCAGGACGAGCCAGAGTCACCTGCAGGTCCACCGCAGCCACGAGGGACGGTGGAGGAGGAGGAAGAGGCGGGGGATAAGGATACGGGTTGTAACTGCAGATAAAGCGTATCCAAAACCCGCAAGGGTAGCCCGCGCCGGGTACTGCGGTGTCAGGGAAGCCCGCGCCAGGTACTGGGTGGCGCCGGGATACTGCGGTCCCGGGTACACCGCGCTTCGGATAGGACGGAGGGCACAGAGCCGGGGCTGCTGAGCAGACAGCCCGCCAGTGGCCTCACGGGCGGGTCCATAGTGAGGGCCCGAGGGCTGTGGGCCCGAGGGCGGTGGGCCCGATGGGAGCGGGATGTCTCCCACAGTTGGTAAGGCCGACATCGGAGGCCCTGGCATTGGAGGTACCAACGTCAGAGGGGCCGGCGTCAGAGCCGGTGTCTGGGGAGCCAACATAAGATCTGGCGCACCAGGTGGCGGAAGGACTGACAGAGGCGGAAGATCCCCAGCTTTGCCCGGGGATGGAGGGGAAAAAATTCCCGGGGTCAAGTTGGGGAGACTCTGGTTCCCCAGAAGGCAGTGAAGGCTGCGGGGAACCGGTAATGGCGGACGGGGGTCCGGGTTCCTTCGCCGGACGCCGGACGAGCCGATGTGTGGCTTGGGGCGAAGCCCGGTGAGGCGCCAGAGGAGCCGGGCGACCGACTTATGAGAGAGCCATCACCAGAGGCGGGCCGAGTAGAGTGATCAGCCTGGTCCGTGGAGTGGAGGCTGGCCGCCACAGTTTCAAAGGGTCGGGCGCCATGTACCAGCCCTCTCTCCGGTGATCGCCGGAGGAGCCGACGCCTGCTTACCGGAGTCGCCCACAGTGGCAGGGGCCGAAGCCTGCGGCCGAACCAGGGCAGAGGCCTCCAACTTCCCAGAGACGCCTGCAAGGCCCGAGCGAGGCAGACAGGCGGGCCGATGCCCCTCAGAAACCTCCGAGGTGGCTGCTGAGGAGCGATCTCCTCGTGGGGATGTTACTCAGGCCCCATGACTCCAGAGGGAGACGCTGTGGAGGAGCCCTTTCCCAGTGCCTCCTTTCCTTCTTCTTCTGATGGCCTGGGGAAGTGGACTTGCCTCAGTTTTTGAGCTCCTTCTCCATTGAACTCATTTCTTCTTCAGAATATGGGCTTCCAGGGATTACTGCCACTTTTCCAGGTAGCCTCGCTGAAACTGAGGCAGTGCAGGCACTTCTCGACCAGGTGATCGGGGCCTAGGCAGAACAGGCACAGGGAGGGCCATCCCAGCGGTAGTTGGGCTCTGCTAAATCGCACTTATTGTGCCTCGAGGGTGTAGGGGATGATATACACCGACGATTGTACTGACGTTATTAAAAAGCAATTATTTTCGTAAAACCCAATGGGCGTAGGGCTGACGGGCACAAACTTTTCGCAAGGTGCTGCATGATAACGACGGGAAAGAATTGGAAGGCGGGCGCCAGGGACCGCCCCTCACACCAACATCTCCTGACGCGAGTCACCCAACGTGGAGGCGGTCCCCTCAGAGACTGCTTGGAACAGGAAATTTTTCCTCAGGTATTGTTACTATTCCAAGGCCAGTCCTATATATCACTCTACTGCAAGAGCCCTCCTCAAGTAAGATCAGCTCTGTGGCAGGTTATACCATTAGGCCGCCAGGACACCACGGAAATTTCTAGCTAGCAGTATTCAGCGGGACCGCTTCTCGAACGCGGTCCCGCCCCCAACGTCAGGCATAGTACATAAGGAGGTGGTCCCCAGAATCCCTCAGTTCTCCGCCAGTGACTCCCGCCTGCTGGATGACATCAGAAGAGGAGACTAAGGATCCGCCATCAAATGGCAATCAGAGTGGTGCTGAGAACACCTGATCCTGGGAGAAGGATATTGGAATCAGAATCTACCTCCAGCGGGGATGGTGGGAGGGAAAGTACCTGCTGCAAGAGCTGTTCTCGAAGATCTACTGTTACGGTAAGTTCTTACATAACTGTACTATCTTACTTCAAGAAACAGCTCTTGCAGCAGGTTACACCATTAGGACTGATTCCCAAGCAATAATGGAAATCCCACACCATTGGGAGGAGGGAAGGTAGAAATCCTTAATAGAACCTAAACCTAGGACAGAAGTCCTTGAAGGACTGCTAGACCAAAACCTGCTCTTCGCCTCAATGCAATATCCAGGATATAATGCCTGATAAAAGTGTGCACGGAGCTCCAAGTAGCTGCAGCACAGATGGCCGAGGTGGACACATTCTTTAGGGCTGCAAAGGAGGTAGCCACCCCCCTTGTGGAATGACCCTTAACCCCGCCCGGTAAGGGTTTGTTGCGCTTCTGGTAACAGAACGTGATACATTGAATGAGCCACCTGGACAGCGACTATTTGGAAACAGGAGCTCCCATCATCCTGTGGGCAAAGGAGACAAAAAGCTGGTCCGATTTTCGGTGGTGTTTGGTTCTGGTCAGGTAGTATCGAAGATACCTATGCATATCTCAAGTGTGCAACAGGACCTCTCCTCAATTAGAATACTTGGGGAAGTACACTGGTAGATCGATATCCTGAATAAGGGTGAGAGCTGAGACCACCATAGGCAGAAACTTTGGATTAATCCGTAGGGATACCCTGTCTTGGTGAAAAACCAAATAAGGTTCTTTGCACATCAGTGCATGAAGTTCAAAAATTCTTCTGGCGAGGCAACGGCACCAAAAACAATGCCTTTCAAGTAAGAAGACGTAGCTCGCAATCCGTGGCTGGCTCAAAGGGTGGCAGCGTAGGCTGCTCCAGGACAAAGGGTAGATCCCATGGTGGAATCGGATCCTTAACTGGAGGTATAAGGTGGAGAACGCCTCTCAGGAAGGCTCGAGCCGTGTCCAACTGAGATATGGTGCGTTGGCCGATAGGAATGTGATAGGCTGAGATGGCACAGAGGTGTACTTTAATCGAGGAGTAGACCAAGCCTGTCTGAAAAAGGGACAGGAGGTAGTCCAAGACCGACCTTTCTGGACAATGCATAGGCGAAAAACCGCGTGCTTGAACCCATACAAAAAATCTACGCCATTTCATGGCGTAAGTAGCATGGGTAGCCAGTTTCCTACCAGCAGCAAGAAAGTACAGTTATGTAAGAACTTACCGTAACAGTAGATCTTCAAGAGGAGCTCTTGCAGCAGGCTATTACAATAAGGACTACGCCGCAGGCACTAGGACCCTCCTGTGAAAACTTCAGCCAGCAGTACACAGCAGGGACCGCCCCCGATGCCAGCCCCACCCCGTCGGTCTGGGTACAAGAGGGGGCGGACCCAGCTCCACCTCAGTTCTCCTGCCAAGACCCGGAACAAGGCCTGACAAGAGAAGGAGACGAAGCAACTGTAGAAGAAATGGAGATGTAAACAAGATGGATCTGCACACCTTGAGGGGAAGGCGGGTGGAAGTGGTGCCTGCTGCAGGCTCTCTGAGAGACTGGTGGTTATGTAGAACTTGCAGTAACAGCATCTTGGGCAGACATTCTTGCAGTGAGTAATTACATATAGGACTGACACTGGAGGTGGTAGGACCCCAGAAAAATTTTTTAGCTAGCAGTCCCTGGCGAGGGACCGCCCCCACATCAGGTGACCAGCGTCAGGAGACATCGGTATAAAGGGGCGGTCCCTGATGCCCACCTTCCAGTTCTTTCCCACCATGGGCGAGAAAGGCCGGACGAGAAAGGAGCGGATATTTCCCTCACTGGAAAAGGCGCTGAAAAAGCCTAGGGGGATGGAGGGCGGGAAGGTATCACCTACTGCAAGAGCCTCTCTCGAAGATCTACTGTTACGGTAAGTTCTTACATAAATGTACTATCTTACTTCGCGAGGGCTCTTGCAGTAAGTACCATATACAGGACTGAATCCCAAGCAGTCTGGAATACAGAGAGGCACCGGGAGGATGAAACTACTCCAAAAGAAATTCTAGCTGTGCAAGCCTCAAGATAAGAGGCCTTGCAGAACAGCCAGCCAAGCCTGCTCTACGGTGAGAGGCAACATCCAAACTGTAGTGTTTAGTAAAGGTATGGACGAAGTCCAGGTGGCAGTAGCACAGATGTCCGCCGCAGACAGATTCTTGAAACAAGCCACTGAGGCAGCTACTCCTCTGGTGGAGTGGCTCTTACTTGACCCGGGACGGAGCATAAACATACAAAATTTGCCAGCAGATAAAGGCCTAGAGGTCTACTGTCTGCTCGAATGTGCAGCTAGCACCCTTATTCTGCAGCTGCCCCTCCCTTCCACCCTTCTCCTTCATTAACCTCCCTTGTCCTGTCCATCATCGCTTGAAGCAGTCCACTGTTCTACTGCATACCACTTCAGCAGGTAACGCATTCCACCCAGCCACCACCTCTCTGTAAAAGGTGTCTCCTCATCTCCTCCTGAACCTTCCTCGCTCCAGTCTCATATCATGGCCCTGGAGGCCCTCCCTTACTTTGAACAGCCCCTCTGTACCAGTCTTGTTTATTCCTTTCATGTATTTAAAGGTTTCAATCATGTCACCCCTGTCTCTCCTCTCCTCCAGTGAGTACATGTTCAATTCCTTCAACCTCCTCTCGTATGATAAGTCCCCCAGCCCCTTGATCATCTTTGTCGCTCTGCGCTGCACCCCCTCCAGTAACTTAATGTCCCTCTTCAGATACGGATGTTGTCTTGTATTTGTCATAACAGAAAGTGATGGCAATGAGCCAACCATTTAGATAGGCATTGCTTGGAAACAGCATTGCCTTCCCTTTTATGGGCAAAAGAGACAAACAACTGATCAGTCTTTCTGAGATCCTTCGTCCTGTTGGTATAGTACCTCAGAATCCAGTGAACATCTGAGTGTGAAGTAAATACTCCCTTGATTAGAGTACTGCATAATAAGGCAGGTAACTCTATGGACTGATTTAGAGTAGACTCTGCTATTTTAGGAAGCAACATAGGATTCGTGTGAAGAGCAACACGTTCCTTGTGAAAATCAAGTATGGGATTTTACATCAGGGCCTGAGCCCTGGAAATTCTCCAGGCAGAAGTAATGGCCACCAGGAAGAGAGTCTTCCATGAAAGGAACTTCAAACCACGAGAAGATGCAGGTTCAAGGAGGGAAAGTAAATTTCTCAAGGACAAAGTTCAAGTCCCAAGGGGGAGCAGGAGTACGGATGGGGGGCCTCAAATGGAGGACCCCTCTGAGAAAGGTCTTAGAGACCTCCAGTTGAGCAAAAGCTTTGTCTACAAAGGGAACATGGTAGGCCGAGATAGCCGCCATGTGTACCTTCAGAGAAGAATGACTGAGACCCAGGTCAAACATATGACATAGGTACTCCAGCAGAAGCCCTGCTGAACAGGAGAAGGGTTCCACGTTCTTGGAAGCAGCCCAGATAGTGAATCTTTTCCACTTCATGGCATAAGTGGATCTGGTGGAGGGTTTTCTGGCTTCCACCAAAATCTCCACGACTTTGGAAGACACTCCAAAACGGGATTGGGCTAAGTCTGCATGAGCCATGCATGCAGTTGAAGGGATTTGAGGCCTGGATGGACCAGGGTCCCCTGATCCTGGGTCAGTAAACCTTGAGAAAGAGGAAGAGGAGGATCCTCTGAGTATTGTTGTAGAAGAGAGAACCAAACTTGCCTGGGCCAGAAAAGAGCGATCAGAATCATTCGTGCTCCTTCTGAAGCTAGTTTCTGCAAGACTCGTGGGATAAGTGGAATTGGGGGAAAGGCATAGACAAATCTGTCCTTCCAGTCTAGAGACAGAGCGTCGCTCCAAAAAGCGCCTCGCTCTGGAAGGAGCGAGCAGAAGATGGGAAGTATTGCATTTAGAGGGGATGCGAACAGGTCGACCTGTGGTGTTCCCCAAAGTTGGAAGATATTGTCTAGGACCCCTTGGTCCAGTTCCCACTCATGAGACAGAGCAGAAGAGCGACTTAGCTTGTCTGCCAGGGTGTTGTCGAGTCCCGGAACGTGAACTGCCGTGAGGTGAAGGTCGGGTTGTGTTGCCCAATCCCAAACCCTCACCCTCATTGCCTCCCTGCAAAGAGGGTAGGACCGAGTCCCTCTCTGTTTGTTGATGTACCACACCACGCACATGTTGTCCGTCTGGGCGGCAAGTTGGCCGGGAAGGACGTATTGATGAAGGGCTTGGAGAGCGTACAACACTGCCCGAAGCTCGAGCACACTGATGTGGAGAGCTTGTTCTAGCTTGGACCAGGAGCCCTGGGTCCGATGAGGGCCTAGATGGGCTCCCCAACCTTCGCCTGAGGCGTCTGTGGTTAGAGTCTGGGAGGGGAGAACCAAAAGAAAGGAACTCCCTAAAAGGTTCTCTCGAACCATCCACCATTGCAAGTCTCAAGCATCGGCGAGGAGATCAGAACTGGGTGATCTAGATCGTCCACTGGCTGATCCACTGAAAGCGTGAAGTCGACTGAGAATTCTCATGTGGAGTGGTAGCACATGTAAGAAATTTACCGTACTCAGGCAAATGGCTCTCCGGGTCGTATAAGGTCTCTGCACAATCCAGGAGTTCAGAGGAAGGAAGTCCTGACAGGCTGATCGCACCAGCAAATCCTCGTCTTCTTCAGGTTAAAGCCTGGTCACAGTTCAGTGGCTTAATTCGCCTCCAAATTCAGATTCAGTCTGAAAACACAAGTTCCCTCTCAGGGACAGCAGGCAGGCAGGCATGCAGGTCAAACTCAGGCTTTCCACAGTTCTCCCAAGTAACCACTATGAATTGCTGCTCGAACTATCTCGCGTGTTACTTTTTCACTTCCCAACTCAGGTCCAACTGAAACTACAAGCAATGTGGGACTTTCCCCAAGATCCAAAAGGTTCTGGTTGGCTGATCTGTCAGTCACAACAAGGGCTTTCTCTCCAGGTTATTTTAGGCACCAAAAGCCCAAACTCATAATCCTACAAGTTTTGGCCCCCACTGCCCCTTGTAGGCAGGCTCCATTTTAGAGTCCCAATGTACTGATTGGCCCATTCTGACAGTCCAGGACCAAGATGATGAAACAAACAGAATTGTCCATGCTGCAAAGAAGGCAGGTTAGAAATAAACTGCAAGATTATTACTACTCTAACAAATGATCAGCAAACAAGTGCATCTTCTAACAGAGCTCCTCTCAGATTAATTATGACCGTAATCCAGGCGGTTTTAAAGAGACAGTCCACAGAGGCTATACAGGCACTCTGGCAATATATTTAAACTATTAAATGCAGGACACCAGCCTGGCAGTGAGCATTTACACAAGCTCAAGAAAGACTTTTCGAACCCCATTTGTAGGGGTTTCACCTTTCGCCTGGAGAAAACTTGGCGTCTGCACCAAGTCTGTACCATTACAATATCAAAAGTGCAATATAAACGAGACATATATATCATTAGCTTGTTACATCATTATACCTTTCAATACACTTCGTATTACTACATCCATATTGACAATACTTATGCATGTTTCATACAGGTAATGCTGATTTCACTATGATTAACACATTAGTAACATCACAATACTGCTTCAGGTAATAACTTCCTGTACATTAAACAATGTAGGAGGGGGCTTTTCCTATCAGCTAACTCTGGGCTGGATGGGTAGGGCACCATACTAAGAAGGAAGAACAATCAACCTGGAATTGGCCATTGCTCCAGTTTGGGTAGTGAGCTCTGAGAGATATAAACAACTTCTAGAACCACATTGAGAGGCAAATCCACTGGCCTCCCAGGAGAATCATAACTGAAGCACAATACTGGCTTGACAGCTCGGCCAGTCTTTGTGGGGAACAGCCAGAGTCTCTGGACTTTCAGCACTAACTTGGAGCTTTTTGTCATTCGTGAGGGTGCCTCTGCATGGATGGGAATGTCCAAACTGGGAGCACTGTCAGCTCCTCGTTCTGTAGGCTCTGTTTCACAACACTCTGCTCATTTAGAGAAGGTTCTGGCACAGTTAGCCTTGTGGCACTGAAGGAGGCTGTCAGCACTCCTCATTGTTGTTCAAGTTCTGTGTGTCACCAGAAAGACTCCAGACCATCAGCCCTTCTTCTGGCAAGTCACATAGTTCCACTAAACACAGGGAGTCTGCAGCCTCAGACATGATACTTGCACTTCACACTTTCAGGAGCATTGGCTCCAAGGACTTAAGCTGGGGGTTAGGCAGTCCAGAAGGCCCAGCTTCACCTTTTATGATTCTGCATAGGATTTCCACAAAACAACTGACTTAGTTCATAAGAGGGATAATAGGCATTACCATAGTCACTTTCATCAGAGGTGGACTGACAGCCACTATCATTCTGGGCCTGCCATGGGGAAACGTTAAATCTGTAACTACTGGGGTAGGTTGACTCTGTCTTTTTGCAGCAGCACAAGTCACCGCCCAGGGAGGCAATATCGCTGGCTCAGTCAATGATAACTTGGCTGATAGGCAGCGGTTACGGTGCATGGTCTTGACATCTTTGGAGTTATTCTCATGCATTTAGTACACTGGTAGATCATCCAACTTTCCAACTACTACATGAGGAAGATGGTGCCACCCATCAGCAATTTTGTGTCTGCCTATGTAGTTCCAAATTAAGAATAACCACACAGCTCTCGGGCCATAGCTCTGAGCCTTTACTTTCTTATCGCATTTCTTTGTTGGCTTAGATTTCTCTTGCAGCCATTGTCTGGGCTAGTTGATATGCATGGTTCTATTGAGCTTTCAGTTTCTGTACATAATGCAGGTAGTTTCCAGCTCGGACCCCATCTGAAAGACCCCAAAGCAGACATCAACTGGCAGTTGGTCTCTCTCCTGAACATGAGAAGTGTAGGGGGAGAACCCAGCATAATTCTTGGTAATTGTATGCATGTACCAATGTGCTTGCTTTAAGTTTACTTAATCTGTAATGTTAGCACTGCTTTTACTCATTGATCAAATCAGCTCTGCAAGCAGTGCCTAGCTTGTGTTCACCTATTTACTGCATTAGGCCAGAGCTAGTCTCAGTCTTTTCATTGCTGTAATATTATTCTGCCTGTGTTAGACTGTTAGCCCCATGTGATCCGGACTTTCAACCCGCATTCAACTTTGCACGCCACTCCCCCAGCCCTCCCAACATTTACTGCTCTGTATTTAATTGCACTCTGTCTCTCTCACCTCCACAGAAACAGCCAAAGACCCAGTGGCTTCTCGAGGGTCTCGAGAGGGCAGTCGGAACCCTCTTCCCCACAGCAGCGTCTCAGGTATGTACTCAGCAGCACCACTGCGATTCTTGGCTCCCACTGAGGAAAGCCCCTACCGCCCCTACCACCACCTCTTTGGTCGTCTAGTGTATTATAGGTGCAGACACGTGACAGTTGAAACCAATCAGCCAAGTTCCTCATTAGCAGGCTATCATTTATCCCCACTAGAGGTCGCCCCTGCATCCTGTTCATTTCTTCCCACCACATTTGTTGCTCTATCCAGCACTGAGTCTACTTCTTCAATTTCACCTTTCCGGCAGAGTGCCTACCTATCCTTCTCCTCCCCCCATCTCGGCACCCTTCTGTCCACCCCACCCTTCAGTGGCGCTACACTCTCCTGTCCCACTGTCCAACCCTGCAAGTATCATGCTGCTATTGCTTCTTGCCACAATCTGCCAGCTCACTCCCAAACTTCCTCCCACCTGCTTCCCACCGCCACCTCCAATCCCCTTCTTTTAGGAAACGCCCTGTCCGCCAGTCACAAAACTTTCTCCTAATACCGCAAACATCGCTATTCCCAGAATGGCTGGATCCCTGATGCTGGTATCCTGCCTCCATCCTGCACAGCACACAGGCCTGACAGCTCTAATTTCCTCCTTAATACACTTTTGCAATCATCCCAACAGGTGATAACCCCCACAAGCCAAAATGGAGCTTGCTTACTTTAAACACCTGGTAGTATTGCTGCTCCTCCTCCTGTCAGGGATTGAACTAAACCCCGGTCCATAACACCCCAGCACCTACCAGACCCTCACACTACCAAAAGGCTTTTAAACTCGTTCACCTCAACATCTGTAGCATCTTGAATAAAATTACAGCCCTTCAACCAATAGTACTGTCTCTCCGCCCAGATGTAATGATACTCACTGAGACCTGGTTAAAACCCCACAATTTGGGCTCCGAAGTATCTATACCCGGCTACTCGCTCATTCGCCAAGACCGCCTGGGTAGGAAAAAAGGGGGAGGCATAGGCATGTTCACCTCCTCGATGCTTCAGTTCACCCCGGTATAACTGTCCATGCCCACTCAGTCCATCAACTCCCTCCTAATCAAACTCTCCCTCCCACACTCCACTCCGCTCTAGATCGCAGGGTCCTACTGCACCCCGGACACCTCCCAATCTGACGTGCTGGACTAGCTGAGCACCCTAAAGGCTAACTCCTTCAGGGGCGAGTTACACATCCTAGGGGATTTCAACTTCAACTGGCTCGCAAACAATAACTCCAAACTTCATAGCCAAATCACTGCCCTAAACCTCACCCAACAGATTTCTGAACCAACTCTTCTAAATGACAAATCTCAGAACCATTCCCTCTTGGATTGGGCCCTCACCTTGCACCCCTATTGGATCATTGAATCTGGACTCCTCCCTGACTCCCTAAGTGATCACCACATAATCTACGCAGTAAGAAAAATTTCAAAACCCAAATCAAATCAAAGGAAGGTACTAACTAGGTCATACAAAGCTCTCAATCTAGATGGGCTTCTAAGGGACCTATCACAAGCTGACTGGACTTTCATTTTCCAGGCTTCCTCCCTCGACATAGCCCTAAAATTCTTTAAGGATACTTTCCTAGCCTTATGGAACACCCACGCCCCTTACGGAGAAAGAGGGCAAGAGGTGCCCACCTGCCATGGGTCTCAGCCATACTCATTGACCAGTTCCAAGCTAGGGACCATGCCTGGAAAAAGTACAAGGCAACAGGCACCCAGGCGGCACTACAACTTTACTGCTCACTTTGTAACTCCTGCACTAGGCAAATCCGACAGGCCAAAGCCAACTATTTCAAGGCATCCCTCAATACCAACCTTAATCACCCAGCTGATTTCTGGAAAACAATCAAGACACTCTTCTCTCCCCTGCACACCTCTCCTCCCCAACCCTAACTGTAGAAGGCACCATTGTCTCCGAACCAGCTAAAGTGGCCTCTGTTTTCAACACTTTCTTCACCAGCTGTGCATCCTCTCTTCTTGCCACTCTTCCGCACCCCCCAAGTATGCACCAATCCCGATGCCTACATCCTCCCAAACTACTGGCTTCTCTTTCTGTTGGGTTACTCCGCTCGTTGTGTTGAAAGCCCTGTAGTCTCTCAACCCATGAAAAGGTAAGTGCCCAACGGGGCTCGATTCCCAAATGTTATACCTATCTGCCCCTGCCATTGCCTCTCTGCTGGCCGCGCTGTTCAATCTCTCTTTTTCTCTGGCCGACATACCATCCAACTGGAAGCATGCCACTGTCATCCCCCTCCTTAACTGGGGAGACCCCTCATCACCGGGGAACAACCGCCCTATCTCCCTACTCCCCATCCTTGCCAAACTACAGGAGCGCCTTGTCCTAGCTCAACTTTCCTCCTTCCTTCACCCTACTTCCTACACCCTACCAATCAGGCTTCAGGAAATCGCACTCCACCATAACCTCCCTGCTAAGGATCACAGATGCCATCCTTACGTGCATGGATAAAGGGCATACCACCTCTGCTATATTCATCGACCTCGCTAAAGCCTTTCGACACTGTCTCCCACTCCCTACTGCTATCCAAACTCTCTGGAGCAGGACTCTCCGGTGAAGCCACCAGTTGGTTTCACTCCTACTTGGTAGGTAGAACCCAATCAGTCAGAATTGGACCTAACACCTCCTCCCCCCTCCCCGTTACTACTGGGGTCCCACAAGGCTCGGTTCTCGGCCCACTACCCTTCTTAATTTTCCTAAATGAACTTCCCTCTATCTGCACTCACACATCCATACACCTATATGCTGATGATACCGTACTGTACACAACCAGCCTCTTCCTCCAATGAAAGTGGCCTCTGCTCTCCAACAAGATTTTACCGCGGTACAGCATTGGTTTCGTTCAAACCAACTTTTTCTTAACCCCAAGAAAACAGTCTCCGTAACATTTGGGACTAGGCAAAGGCTCTCCAGACTCCTTACTACCCCCACTTTTTTCACCAGAGGGGACTCCTCTTGAGATCTGCACCTCCTTCAAATACCTCGGGGTCTGGCTTGATCAGGACCTTGACTTTTCCGCTCACATTGACTCGATCCACAAAAAGCTGTGCCTAAACTAGGAGCCTTATATCGAACAAGGGTAGCTTACCTCTGGCTACCCGAACCAAATTGTACAAAAAATTATCCTCCCGATTCTGGACTATGGGGATATAGTATACATGCTGCTCTAAGTCTGTCCTAGCTCAGCCTTGACCCTCTTTTCCACTCCTTCTGTCACTTTGCCCTTGACTGTCCCACTTTGACTCATCACTGCAACCTCTACAGCTCCCTCGATCTAATATCGCTCCATGCTCACAGACATATCCACAGCATCAGGACCTCAGTGAAGTTCTGGTTACAGTCCCTTCCCTACCTTGCATCTGCCCTCTCAGTCCCATCACAGCCCCTCCTACTCCTCAGGAGTGGTAACCCTGGCTCCTATCTGTTCCATGCATGGCCACATCAAGGGGCCAATTGGCATTCAATTACATCATGCCTAAACTTTGGAACACACTCCCAGCAGACATTCGAGAATTCACAAACACAGCACACCTAAATCACCTCCTCAAGGCTCACTTCTCCCCAACTTGCGCCTGCACATAGGGCCACCTAGGGGCTGGTACCTCAAGTCTCCTACTTCATTCAGGCCCTCCTGTCGTGCACATAGCACACCGGCCCTACGTAGCTTATATGTTTGCTGAGCAATTTGTAGGGTTACAGATTTAAACCATGCATAACTCTTGATTTTCTTCGTTGCTTGCTTCTCAGCTACCTATTGTTTGTTGTTAATAGTTACATGTCACCATTTCTCCTACTGTTGTACATTGTAGCTGCATACATGTGTTTCCACTGTGTGGTTATTAATTGTATGCTCCTGTCCTCCAATTGAGTCTCATAACATCTTACTGCCTAGTGTAACTGTAAACATGTACAATTTTCCACTACTGTATGTAAATGTAATAGCATTCTTGTACACTCTTCCTTGTCCTTATGATTCTAGTTCCACTTGTATGTTTCCACTTGTATTTTCCCCCAGAACACATGTGGAATCGAGCAGTAACCCACTCAGTATGCTTTCCTGGTAAAACTCTTAAATAAATAAATAAATAAGGTGCTAATCTGCTGGCTCCACTTATGCTTGCCTTTTGGATGGAGGGTGCCCAGCATGTCTAGAAGGGTGCGGTTGAAATGTTCTGGTTGAGGGTCCCCTCATGGGTTATAAGGGGTGGTTCTGGACTCCGCTACTTTCAGAGAGAGCATTTCTTTGATTAGCCTACTTTCAAAGTCTCTGCCTTGGTCAGAGTGGATCCGCTGGGGGGCACCAAAGTGGACAAAGAATTTTTCCACTAGCACCTTGGCCGCGGTAGAGGTGTTTTGATCTTTAGTTGGAAAAGCTTGTGCATACCATGTGAAATGATCCATAACCACTAACACATTGCAATATTCCATTGATCAGGTTCTAAACACAAAAAAAATCTATGCAGACCAGTTCCATGGGGGCGCTGGTAGTGACGTTGACAAGCGGGCAGCCCTCTGAGGCAGGGCTTTCCCTTGCAGGCAATGACTACAGGCCTTTACATGGTGCTCAACATCAGCCCCCATCTTGAGCCAGTAGAATCGAGATCGTACCAGGTCGAGAATCCTGTCAATACCAAGGTGCCCTATGTGATTGTGGTGGGACCTCAGTACCAAGTGCTTAAAGGCCATGGGCAGAACCAATTGTAGCTTGTCTACTTGACCACTATGATCCACTGTCTCTCTGTATAACAACTGATTGAGTAACTTCAACCTGGGGCCTTCTTTAAACAGTTGGGCAGTTTGCAAGTCAGGGGAACGCAACTTAAACACATCTTTCCCCACATGCAGGGCAATCAAGTGCGGGTTGAATCATAGGATCTTGGGATTGAGCCCACTGAATACTGTCATTGACAAGTTGAGGTAGTGCACTAATATCTAGAGCAGAGAAATAGTAGTAGGCAACTGGTATGCAGGTATCAGGAGGGCCCAAGCAATCTACTAGACAGTCCACTGTGTCCGCAGACATCTGTTCATCTCTGTCAAACTTTTGGCACAATGCTCAGATGTCAGGTCTGACAGCCTGACCCAATCACTCTTGGAAGCGAGCCTTCGTGACAGGGCATCAGCATCAATATGGCTCAGTCCCGGTCTGTATTCGACAGCATAATCACAGATTGATAAGGCAGAGAGCCACCAGTACACAGTGGTGTCTAACTTAGCTGAAATCTGTACATAGGTCAATGGGTTATTGTCGGTCTTCACCAATATCTTTGCCCCATAGAGGTACTCATGAAACTGATCAACGATGGCCCATTTTAAGGCAAGGAACTCCAGCTTGTGCAGAGGATAGTTTTGCTCTGACGGGGTCAAACTCCTGCTGGTGAAAGCGACCAATCTCAAACCATCCTCATGGTCTTGATACAGCACAGCTCCTAGGCCCTGCAGACTAGCAGCATCCATACTGCACATAGGGCTTGGTAGGGCAGGATAGGTGGAGGATGGGGGCATGGGTGAGCTGGTATATGATTTGTGGAAGGCTGCTTCACATTTTGGTGTTCAGTGGCCCAAAAGGTTCACCTGTGTGGAAGTACACTTTCTCTGGCTCACTGACAGCCTGTTTCTTGTATTTACAGTTGGTAGGAGGGTAACCCTGGGTAAGATTCAGGAGTGGGTGAATCACCTTTGAATAGTCTTTTATGAACCTGCAGTAGTAGCCACAGAACCCCAGAAAATGGTGTAGTTCTTTCAAGTTATGGGGCTGGGGCCAAGTAGTCAGTGACTCAGCCTTACTAGGATTGGTCTCTATTCCTTCTGCAGATACTATGTGCCCCACATACTTCACGGAGGTTTGAAAAAACTGGCACTTGTCGATGGACAGCTTGGGGCTGAAGTCTTCAGATTGGTCCAGCACTTTAAACAGTTGGGTCTCATGCTCCTCTAATGTGCGTCCGAACACAATGACATCATCTAGGTACACTAGACATTCCAGCAAGTTCATATCTCCCACCGCACATTCCATCAGTCACTGAAAGGCGGCCGGGGTGCCCGAAATCCCCTGTGGCATTCTCAGGAATTCGTAGAACCCCAAAGGACAGATCAAGGCTGTTTTCTCACAGTCCTCCAGGGCCATCAGAATCTGGTAGTATCCACTGCAAAGATCCAATACTGAGAACCATTTGCTCCCATTCAAGCAATCCAGGGTGTCTTGTATGTGGGGCATGGTGTATTGATCTGGGATGGTCCGCCAGTTCAGGGTTCGATAATCAACACACATCCTCACCGATCCATTCTTCTTATGCACAACCATAATGGGAGAGTCATATGGGCTCCTTGATTCCTGTATCACGCCAGCAGTGAGCATTTCCTGCAGGTGTCTCCTCACATCATCTATGTCAGCTGGGGCGAGGCATTGGGATCTTTCTCGAAATGGCCAGTCATCATGCATGCGTATATGATGCTCTGCACCCTGGACACACCCCACGTCCCATTCCTTTAATGAAAACACTTGGTCTCTCTGGGTGAGTTTTTTCTAATCCTAGCCTTCCATTTAGCTGGCAGCGGGACTCACCAAAGTCAAATAAGTCCGGGTCACGCCTCCTTTGGGTAGAGTACTTGTTATTGGGTAATACTGCAGTGTCTGTGCAGTGTACTGTAACTGGAGTGCACCCTCTGTTCACCCGGACCTCCCGATCGTACACATTTCGAATCTGGACCATCACTCATCGTGCATAGGCATGGGCATGGGCAGGCAAGATGCTGGGTTTAACCAATAATCCTTCTGGCCACTTTCCATCACCTGGTGCATCCAACATTAATATTTTGTTCTTTACGTTTCTCTTTAGGCGGACTTCTCCATGGATTGAGCACTGGGCGTTTGGGGCCAATACCAAGGAATCAAGTTCCTTTTTCCACACTATCCCCACTGGCTCACCTGGGTCCACTTCATTGGGTCTCTGTTGTAAGTCATATGCCCTTTTTACTAAGGCTGGAATTCTTAGGGCCCATCCAGTCAGTTGCCCTTGTTTCTCATGGCAGAGTTGTGCTAGTCTCCCAAACATGTGGGCGTTTGTTCCAGTTAACGGGAACCCCATCTACAGTCCGTGGAGGGACACACTAGGGCCAGTGTCTCTACTTGCTCCTCTACACCAGTTACAATTGCAGGAAAAGACAACCAGAGGTGGACATATCCTAGGTAGGGATAAGACTTGTCGCTCAGCCCCCACACATGTAGGTCTTCCAGGGATTGTAATGGCACATCAGATAAGTGTTTGTCATAACAGTCCTGAAATACAATGGTCACTTGCGACCCACTGTCAAGCACAGCCTGAGTAGGAATACCATTCACAGCCACAGTAGTCTTCATTGAAGGGCCCACTGTTTTGGACCAGTCTGGAGGGACAACAGCAGAGGCCTGGACAGACGATTTAGCCACAGAGAGGTTTGAGTTAGGATGGCCGTAGCCTTCACTGCAGTCATTTTGTGCACCCCTTGACCACTGACTCATTTTTTTTATTTTATTTTATTTTATTTTAGCTTTTGTTGACCGGGTAAGTACACTAGACAAGTAATATGCCTATTTTCAGGAACGACCCGGGAGAGTACAACATAGGGATACAGACATTGTTTACAGTAGAGAGTAAGTACAGCTTAACAACATGTGGGAGATAGTAACATAGTCCAGGGGGTATGGACGGTCATAATACAACTTATAACTGCTAAGGTTAACGAACCCCCGGGATGAGTGGGTCACATACAGATTTACAACAGAAAGCATATACACATTTCACGTAAGAGACAATTTAGAAAGGCAATGTCCAGGGAACCATGGCATGGGCAATATGCCCTGGGTCAGGTGCCCTGGTGTAGTGGTAGAGTCAAGGAGTGCAGCAGGAGTTATCGGGTAGTATCTGAGGGAGGCAAGCTTTGAAGCTGGAAGAGCAACCGTATAGAGAAATACTTCTGAAGCTCTCCTTGAAGCCGTTCTCCACTTTCTCTAAGTCCTTCTGAGACATGCATTCCCTCTTTATGTGGCCATCCTTGCTGCAATTGTGACAAATGACAGGCTGTCAGAGCATCCTTGGGGAAAACATAGCAGGGGATGCTGGAACATTGATGGGAGATTGTGATCTGACTTCTGCTGGTAGTGTAGCATGTCTCAAAAGTTCCTTTAGGGTGGCAGTCAATTCCTTGAGCTCAGCCGAGAAGCCACCCTCAGTAGAGGATGCCTGAGGGTGCACCCCCACCCCATAACAGTCACGTCCTGACGGGGGCCAGGGTCTCTGTGAGCAGGGGATACCTCAGCGAACACACCCGGTTGTACTTTTCTGACTTCCTTCAGCAACTCTTTCCCCAACAGATTAGCCCATGGCGGGACACTCATAGTGGTCTCCATTTTGGAAAGGCCTTCTGGTACCATAATCACTTGAGCTACACTCACCCCATAATTACAATCTCCCTCTTCACCTTCTACCTCCTGGAGTTCTTTTATCAAGTCACAGTAGTCAGGTGGGTTACCTCTCCTATCCTGGAGCCTTAACTGGACGATCTGCAGTTTAGAATGCTTGGCATGTTGCAGTATGTGCCCTAATCTCACACGGTTCAAATCACTGGCAGCTACCCCACCTTTCCGGTAAGCTTTCTGCAGAGCTCTTTCTAGGTGAGTAACATACACAGACAAACTTTCCCCCTTCCATTGTTTGGTAGCTTGGAATTTCTACATCAAAATCTCCCATGACTCAATGCTCCCAAAATTGCCTTCAAGTACAGATAGGTATTTCTGAGCAGATGCATCACGGTTCATGGACCTCAAAAGTTTAATGGCTTCAAGGGCAGGGCCCTTCAAACTTTCTATGATTCTTTTCCACTTCTCAGCCTCCGCACACTGCCACTTGGGTACCAAGGGGGCAAAATAGTCAATCCAGGTCTCCCAGTCATCCTCCCCCTGGGAGGTGGGGAGGGTGCCCGAGAAGACTCTCAGCCTTCGGTAAGAGTTGTGACTAATGGTGGGTACAGATATAGGGGCCAGCATTGGCATGGGCACAGAAGGCAGGGCAGTAACAGGTGCTGGATTGGGAGATGGTGTTGGGGAAGGAACACCCCCAGGTGGCAGTAATAGTTTCTTAAAGTCCTCTATGGTTTTCCCTTCCTCCAGCAACAACTTAACAAATTTCTCCTCAAAAGTCTGAGATAATGGTGGGAGCTCATCCTCCCAGGGTCTTTACTGTCTTTTGTTATCACTCTCAGGAGGCTAGGACGCCTTCTCAGGCAGTAGTCTGTGGCATTTTAGAGCTGTCCACGAGGCCACTACACTCTACCAAGGTTATGAAAGTTTGGGCGATCAGATTAGCCTGTCCACCACCACAGGGTTTTTTAAACATTCAACTTTGGAGAGTGCTCCCTCTACAGTGTCCTTACTGGTACCCAGGGGAATATCCAGTATAAGAAGAGCATTTGGGGGGTCAATCTCCTGCCCAGTACACCACCCCACCAACTGGTGTACAGCCATTTCTACTGGGGTAGCCATTAATCTTTAACAATAATTCATAATTTTGGCCACTAGAAGGCACAAAATCCCAGCGGTGAGCCTCCAAGATGTAACCCCTAGGTGGCACTATCCCAAGGGCTACTACCCCTGCCTGCTTGGCTAGTAGCAGGTTAAGGGGCCTGGGTAATGAAACAGGTGCCTCCATCCGGAGGTCAGGGTTGTTAGTAGTCAAGCTAACCTGGGCACAGCCCTCCAGGACACTGTAACGCCCCTCTTTCCCTTCTAGTGGCCTGGACAATATACAATAATTACTTTCACAATGACCCTTATTCATCAGGCAATTACCCACACTGTTTGCACTTACCACCAGGGCTGGTTCCTCTAGCTTGATCCTGGGGACCCCCTGTAAAACAAGGTTAAGCACAACAAATAACAACAGTATAATACTCTTGGCACAAACTGGAACCACAGTCAGGTTAAATGCAAACAAAGTTAAATCTGATTTATTCAGGGGACTTGAACAAGGGAGGGCATAATCAGGTTGATTTGCTTAAAAGCTATATTAATCAGACAGTTATGCATGCAGTTCAGAGTCCCTACACAGTCACACACTCTGGGTACCCAGGCATAAAAACGGTGGGCTAGCCAGGAACGTTGCAGCTGGTTGGGACCCTGTGATGGAAGAAAGCAACATGCTAACACACACACTATTTGTTATCCGGAGCCGGAGGGCTAGTTTGTGAAAGAAAAGGCAATTAGACAATCAGATGACAACATTTTTAGATTTAGCTATTGTTGCAGGAGCTACCCTGATGCTTACTCATGATACCCAATGCTGGACACAGGCACGATGAAATTGAGACTGCAGGCTGTTGAGCTGGAGTGCCTGGAGAAGTAGGGCCCAAATGAATCACCGGCGTCATTCCTGTTCAAGGCGTTGAGCATGGGGCTGATCCCCAGGCCGGTCTCTCGTCGATTAATTTCTCTGCGTAGCAGGTATTCTGGCTGGGCCAGTGTAGCAGGGCCTAGACAAATGGAAATGGATACGGATTCAGTCCAAGGAGCTGGATACAGCCTCAGCAAGCAAAACACAGTTCAGACACACAGTGGGGAACCAAATCATGACCCACCATAAACAAACAGCACATTCACATATAAGGAAATTCCACTGTACCAGGCAAATGGCTCTCCGATCATAAGTACAGAGTCTCTGCACAATCCGGGAGTTCAGAGGTAGCCGGAAGTCCTGACAGGCTGATCGATTCAACAAATCCTCGGTGGTCTTCAGGTTAAAGCCTGGTCACAATTCAGTGGCTTAATTCACTCTCCAAATTCAGGTTCAGTCCGAAAAAGCACAAGTTCCTCTCTGGGACAGTAGCAAGGCATGCAGGCCAAACTCAGGCTTTCCACAGTTCTCCCAGCGAATCCACTATGGATTGCTGCTCGAACTATCTCGAGCTGTTACTTCTTCACTTCCCAACTAAGATCTAACTGAAACTGCAAGCAATGTGGGACTTTCCCCAAGATCCAAAAGGTTCAGTTGGCTGATCTGTCTGTCAGTCACAACAAGGACTCCCCTTCCAGGTTATTTTAGGCACCAAAAGTCCAAAACTACAATTCCTACAAGTTTTGGCCCCACCAAGCCCCTGTAGGCAGGCTCTATTTTAGAGTCCCAAATGTACTGATTGGCCCATTCTGACAGTCCAGGACCAAGATGATGGAAACAAACAGAACTGTCCATGCTGCAAAGAAGGCAGGTTAGAACAAACTGCAATATTATTACTACTCTAACAAATGATCAGCAAACAAGTACATCTTCTAACAGAGCTCCTTCTCAGATTAATTATGACTGCAATCCAGGCAGCTCTTAAAGAGACAGTACAGGAGGCTATACAGGCACTCTCTGGCAATATATTTAAACTGCTAAATGCAGGATTCCAGCCTGGCAGTGAGCATTTACACAAGCTCAAGGAAGACTTTTTGGGAACCCCCATTTGTAGGGGGCTACACATGCAAATCTACTCAGTAAGAAATAATGGGAAGGAGAAATCTATAGAACGCATGCTAAATGCAAGCTGAAGTTCCCCTAAATATTATGTTTTTCAAAGTTTTCCTTTAGGCATCTCCAGCTCTTTGAGGCTCTAAAAGTGCCTACATCAATGGTCCTGGATGGGTGGTACCCTAGAGTGGTAAAAGGAACAGGGAAGAGCTTGCCACTGTTTTGGTGGATCTCTTTAACAGTTCGCTGGAATCAAGGGTACCGCTGGGGAACTGGAAGACAGCAAACATTGTACCCCTGTGTAAACATGGGAAACTGGATGAACCAGTGAACTCTAGGCCAGTAAACCTGACATCTGTTTATGTAAGATGCTGCAGGCTATAATAAAGGAAAAGCTAGTGGATTTTTTTAATGTCTTCTTTTGTAACATTGGGGAGGGATTCTGAAAAGATCTGCCTCTTGCAGGCAATACCAAAATATGGAGGCAGTATGGACAACAAGGAGGCTTTAAGGGCGCTTGAGGGAGGATCTGGGAAGCTGGAGCAATGGTCCAGGGTCTGCCGGCTGAAATTTAATGCATACAAGAGCAAGGTCATGCACAGAGGGATAGGAATCAAGAATAGAGTACAGGATGGGGTGTGAAGCTAGAAGAGAGAATTGAATAAGAGAGAGACATGGGAGGGGAGTGATAATTATGGACAACCTGAAACAATCTAGAGCTGCAGGAAGAACAAATAGAGTGCTGGGGTGCATAGGCAGGGGATCAGCAGCAGAAGATGGGAGGGGTTCTCCCCTTTCTAGATCCCTGGTGCACCCACACATGGAGTACTGTACATTGCTCTGGAGTCTGCACTGGAGGAAGAACAGGGATAGGGTGGAGGCAGTGCAGAGGAGCGACAGAAAGCTGAAGAAACTGGACATGCACACACTGGAGGCCAGGAGGGAGAGGCGACCTAATAGAGACGTCTAAGTTCCTACATGGGAGAAAAAGGGCAGACAGCAGGAATTTGTTCACAATAAGTACAGACAGAGGCACAGGGGGCAGCTCTATGAAACTTACAGGAAGGAGATTCAGAAAGGATGTCCAGAAGTATTCCTTACAGAGAGAGTGGTGGGGAAATGGAAACATTTGCCAATGGAAATGGTATGTGTCGAAATGATAGTGTGATTTAAGCACTGGTAGGAAAGGCATATGGGGACAGTAAACAGTGGGTAGGACAGCACGGGGGTGTGAGTGACCACTTGATTGGACAGACCGATTGGTCGTGAGGCCTTTCTCTGCCATCATTGTCTGTCAATGTCTGTTTCTGTGAAGGCCTTCCTTTAAGCCCTCATCACCTCCCCCAACCACCTAGAAAATCATAATGGTTTTAACCACTGTTTTCATTCATGTGTTTACCAACTCCATAATGCCTCCCATTATAATTTCCTGCTTGATGCCCACTTCCCCTACCTGCACTAATTTGTCCCCGAGTGACTCTCTCATCCTTCTGAAGTCTGCCATTCTAAGGCTCAGGACCACAGCCTTCAGCCTCAAGTGAAGTGTCCCCATGGTTCTTTCAAATTACACTGTGCTGTGGTCACTGGACCTTAGCAGTTCCTTCGTGAAATGTACTGCTATATGGCTAAACTGTCACCTAGCTTGTTATAACCACATTGACATCATCCATAGACCTCTTCTCCCCAAGCTTTATACACTGTACCAGAAAAAAGTCTCATCTGTCCTCTCCCTGTCCAACAGGGGGCTATTCTCAAAATGGTCCTTCTAAGTTTTAGACAATAAGGATGGGTTTATAGTGCAGCCCCAATACTTCCCTGCGCAGACTAGACCCCCTCTTTCACTCCTTCTGCATTTTTCACTAAACAGTCTTCTTTCACATATGGCTGCTCCCTCCAATATATCCCCTCCTCCCTGGCAGACAGGGTTTCTCCACTGCATATGCTTCACAGCTTAATTGTGGTTTGGCTCTCTTTGCCACCGCATGGGCAGATTTTGAAACAAAAGTTGCCCCCAGGGCAGCCCTGCCTCTGAGGCACCATTTTACTGTTGCATTTACTCTTTCTCACATTTAAGTCCCTTTTCCTGTATATTTACTATCCCAACGCCACGCTGCCGTGGATCACCACTGGAGTGAAATTCTGACAAAAGAAAACTGAGGGGCTGGGTAGGTAGTTGACTAGAAAGGAGACAGCAGAAGGTAATGGTCAATGGGATTCAATCTGAGAAAGGGAGGTTACGAGCGGGGTTCCACAGGGATCTGTCCTGGGTCCAGTCCTCTTCAATATGTTCATTAGTGACACTGGTGAGGGAATCCAGGGCAGGCTGTCTCTTTGCAGATGACAAAACTATGTGGGAGGATGGCCAGTGATAAGGGAATAAGGGATATGCAGAGGGACCTACAAAAACTAGAGGGATGGTCAAAGGTCTGGCAGTTAAAATTCAATGCCGAAAAGTGCAAGGTAATGCACCAAGGGAAAAGGAACCCCAAGACGGAATATTGGATGGGTGGAGTGAGACTTAGCACTACAGAAGAGGAATAAGATCTAGGAGTTATCATCAATAACTCCCTTAAACAATCAAGCCAGAGCAACAAGGCCTATAGAAGGGTTAACAGGATACTGGGATGTATCAGGAGGGGCATTGATAGCAGAAGAAAAGAGGTAATACTTCCCCTGTACAGATCCCTAGTGTGGCCTCACCTGGAATATTGCACCCAGTTCTGGAGTCCTCACCTTAGAAAAGACAAGGGTAGGTTGGATCCTAGCAGATAGGTTAGGCTGGTGCAGTGCAGAGTAACAAAATGATTCAGGGCCAGCAGGGCAGATCCTACGAGGATCACCTCAAGGCATTAAAATGTACTCACTGGAAACCAGAAGGGAGATATGATAGAGACCTTCAGGTTCCTTAAAGAAATTAACAAAGTGAACTGCTGGGAATTATTTAGCTTGAATACCAACTTGCTGACCTGAACACTGAATGGAAATTAGCAGGGGGGGGAGGTTCAGGAGGGATGAGAGGAAGTATTTCTTTATGGAAAGAGTTTTGGAACCGTCTGTCGGCAAAGGTAGTGGGTGCGAACACAGTCAGAGGGTTCAAGCAGGCCTGGGATAGAATGAAGGGAATACTGGCTGCCTGGGGCAACAGGACTGTGAAGGAGAATGGGGAGCAAAAGGGGAGAGTTAGTACCCTGGAGGAAAAAAAGGTTCCAGGAATGGTTCCATGGATTATAGTTAACTTTGGAAGACTGGATGGACCTCTGGTCTTTCTCTGCCATCATGGTGTATGTTTTCTATGACCGCTGTATGATTCCTTACAGTCCCATCCTCACCCCCGGTCACAACTGGAAATGAGCTCTGGACTCTGCTTACGTGGTAAAACTTGTTTAAAATAAAATTCCCCCACCTGTGAAATAATCTCCCCACTTCTCTTCATTTGTCCTCCTCTCCAGGGTTGTTCAAAGCTCGTTGCCATGAATTCACTGCTCATCCTTTGTTCTGCAACAAGTCCTCACCCAGTTCCTTTCTCTCTACTCCCAGTCCCCACCCCCCCACACACACTCACAGTCTATGGTTCTCTCTGGTCTTCCTTCAATAATCTGCCCTGTCATGAACTGCTTTCATCAACTGTGTGCTATTTTTTTTTTTATTTTGCACTCTATACTATATGCAAGGTATAACACATTACAGGGTATGTGGTTATAAAGGAATAATGCACACCTTAGGTGGCCGTAAGGCATGAAGCGTGAGCGAGTGCCACAACCTCTCAAGAAGTGCATTATTACTGTATGACTGCACACCCTGAAGTGCGTCATCCCACTTACAAAATTGGCTTTGATTTGTTAAAAGAATATGTAGTTCAGGTGAGGTGTGGGGTTGCCAGAAAATAATCAAAGGTCATGTGACATGTTTCAACCAATAACATCACAGAACTATCATGGCTTATTTATCATTTGAAATGTTCTATGTGCATATTGTGTCATATTTGTTTTGTTGGTGTTTATTTTAACTACTGCTTTCCATTTTTCCTTGGACTCCCCCTCTCCCAGGTCGCACCTGGAAAGGAACCTCAGCTCTGTATGATGTTTGTGCCAGATCTTGTGAATCCTATAAAAAAAATGCCTTCTCAGCCTTCCAGAAGGTTGCCTTTATTTGGCAGTTGGCACATTAGTTTCAATGTACAACTTCCAATTACTAACTACTGTACATACTCTAAATTTTTCATTGTTCAGCATGTATGCTAGTAATCTCAAGGACCACCTATGTGTGTTTTCTTGCCCTGAATCAAACATGACTAGTACCCTGGAGTGGTCCAGCATCATAATAGAACAGTTGTCAGTATGACAGACACTCTGATACCATGCCCATGGCATTATTATGTAATCCATGCATTACAAAGATCGTTGGGGGTAGGAGAAGAAGGTGAATTATTTTGCCCCAGGTTTTGCCTGTCTCCAAGCATCAAGTAAGTCCAACTCAACGAGCACTGCCCCCCATCCAGATGTGGCTTGGGCTGATCAGTGCTCCTCAATCTGTCCAGATGTAGGTCAAAGGCACAATTGAAATCTGCACCTAGGTCAAGGTTGTGAAATCGTTCTTTCTCTAAAAGCAAGAACATTTGGCCATAAACCACAAGGTCCCTTTCAGCTGGAGCATAGATGTTACCAAATGTGACTGTCTCCCCATCGAACTTGCCCTGCACAAACATGAATCTACCACCAGCAGGATCGACCAGGACCTTTTCCTTAATGAAGGGTAGGCCTCTATGTATGAGACTGGCCACCCCGCTGGCCAGGTGGTGCTGAGGGTTGAGGCACTGGGTGCCACACCTCACACCAAGCTGGCGATCTGGGCTCAGGAGTGAGCCTGAGTTGCCCAGGGTTGGCCAGGGAGGAGTGGAGAGGATTGATCGTCCAGAGGACTGCACTTCTCTTCTGGGAAGGGTAGGTTGCAGTTCCCTGGCAACAGTGACACCCAGTGGAGGTTGGGTGCTCTAAAGATAGGGACCATGTCAGGAAGGGGTGGAGGTGATGGTGGATGTCCACAGACTGGGTGCGGGAACACACCTGTCTTGCACTGGACATCATTGCACATCTCTACATTCGGTGGGGTCATGCTCTCGGAACAAGGAAAAGCTCCACCTCCCTGAGTAGAAGACAATGCAGGCTCCCATGCCCACTGCCAGATTCCACTCACCTGGTTCCTGATATCCTCCAACCTTCGCCCTGCCGGCAGATAACTGGAATTAAGGAGCACCTAAGTTCGTGGTGGTGGTCCCACTGTGGAGTGGTGCAAGCCAGGGAGTTTCACTGCAGGTAGGTGTGAGGGAGGCTGGGGGGGCACTCAAGATAAGGGGTTCTCAGACTGGGCAGGAGAAAGCTAAACATCCAAGGGAGTCTCTGGGGTCAGTGACCGGAGGGAAATAAAGTTACAAAAAAAAAGGACTGGCCACCCTCTTTTGTGTCCATTGAAGGGCATGGCATAACACTACCTAACCCATTCTCTGGCCAGCTTATCATGTTCAACTTGCATCATATGGGTTTATGGGTGCACAGTTACTTTAGTTTCAAGTCTTTTTTTCCCCCTTTATTTTCTTACCACTCCCAGACTGGCCCCCATGCCCCATCACTCAACTTTTCAGCTCTGTCTCCCATGGTTTACCCCTCTTATGATGGGGGGATGGAGAGACTGTCTCAATCCGCCCATCCAGAATCCAGTAGAGTCACACAAAGGTCATCAGTGCAGGTCCTGTGAGGGGTCAGGAGATCATCCTGTCAGCTGGGAAGATTTTTCCACCCTGTTTATCTCCTGGAGGAGTGGCGTGCAATGCCATCCTTGGCATCATCATACATGTTCATAGTTCATGGGTATGGTTACAAATCTATTTAGCTGTATAAGCCATAGAGTGACTTGCCACTAACAGTGGATGTATTCTAATTTTCTCTCCCTCATATATGAGCCCAGCTGATATTTGAAGGATGCCATACTAGAGGCTTCAACCACCGACTCAGGAAGTGTATTCCATTTACTCACCACTCTCTGACTAAACCAATTTCCTCTCCTTGAGGTCCTGTATCTCTCTCCCTTCAGCTGATGTTGATGCCTTTGGAACCCTTGATGTACAAATATTTTCTTGAGAGACCAGATGTTTCCCAAATAATTTCATTGTTGAATGCCCTGTATACATAACATAGGTCACCTCTAATCTGACAGTGTATCATTGAATACTTACCCAATTTCTTTAATCTAACCCTATAGGACAAACCCTTTACTCTTCTTACTTTTCTGGTTAGTTTCCTTTGTACTCTTTCTACTGCCACTGTGCATCCCAAGCTCTGCAGAGTGCTTAAAGGGGCACCATACCTAGTACCATCCTCACCAAGGAGCAGTAGAGTGGAACCAGGACCTCCTCTCTTCTACTTTTGTTTTTACCATAATCATTTTTATTGAATTATTGTTTAAGTAAATCACAATATGCCATCTAAAACAAACAATGAGTAGTACATTCTACATAACAATAAATGTCAGAGTAATAATGCAGAGTTTAAAGTACAATTAAAACATTTACTTACTTAATACTTAAGTAAATATCAATACAAAACAGATATTTGATTCAGTGTTATCAGGTGATAGCCTGTTGTAGAAAGGGGCCCCATATATTTACAAACGTGTTAAATCTGTCCAATAACATATATGATATTCTATCACTATTTGCTGTATAACTCATTAGAGTAAACCATTCAATTAATGAAGGAGGAGTGGGGTCTTTCCAGTATTTAAGTATAGGCGTTCCGTGCATACAGATGCAACAGAAAGCCAAAGTCTTTGATGATATGTAAAAACAATGTTATCTGGGCAGATCCCAAGGATGTAAATCAATGGTGAATCAGGTATATTAATTGATAATGTTGAATTACAGATTTGTTGTATTTGTTTCCAGAATGCAGACGGTACAGGACAATACTACAACATATGAGAGGTATTTGCATTCACATCTTGACATCTCCAACAATTAGCATTAGGAAGTAGATCCAATTATTTTAGCCTCATTGGGGATAGATAAAATTGATGAAGTATTTTATATTGGATAAGCTTACCCTGACTGTCTCAATTTCCATAGTAAGCATGTTCCCATGTTACCTTCCAGTCCTGGTCTGAAATAGGAGTATTCAATTCATTCTTCCACTTCTGTCTGACTGAGGAGGTCAGAGATGGAGATGTAAGAGAATTTGTTAGGATTTTATAGATAAAACTAGCTCCCTTTTTAAGTGGCCCTATTTTTGACAATTGATCCCATTCTTGACTACAAGGGAGAGAGAAATCTGGTAGTAAAATATTCTCTTTAAGTAGTTTTCGGAGTTGAAGATAGTAATGAAAATGAAACCAAGGCAAATTATATTGTTTCCTAATTTCTGAGAAGGACAATAATATACCAGTATTTTTGGAGATTATGTCAACAATTCTATTAATACCAGCTTGAGACCATGCTTTATTATGTAATCAAGGTCCCTTTTTAAAAATTAGAGGGTTTGCCCAAATAGGCATATGTTTCAGGGGGAGATGAGTGGGATTAATTGCCTTGTTTATTTTTTTAAGACCTTAAAAGATTCTCCTAAACATGGATTATCTATTAATCTATTAGGAGAGGGCAGATTAATAAAGTCAATCAACTGGTTAGGTTTAATAAGGTTCCTTTCTAGTAGTACCCAGAGAAGTAAGAGGTGAGTTATCCAGTGCTGTATGCATATGGGCAGATGCCTGTTTTAACATGAAAGCCCATTGGTACCACTCCCAGTGAGGAAATGCTAATCCCCCTAGTTCATGTGGTGCCCTAAATTTTTTAATACTTAGTCTTGGGCGTTTATTATCCCAAAGAAAATTTCTAAATAATGCATCTAATTTGAGCCTAATATCAAGGAGGATCGGTATAGTCTGAAAAAGGTAAAATATTTTAGGGGGCTAAAATCATTTTAATAGAATTAACTTTACCCCCAAGAGATAAATTAAGACTGGTCCAACGTTTAAGATCTGTCTCTATATTTCGTAACAATGGCAGATAGTTAATATTAGTTAAAGAATTCAGATTAGTAGAGATTTGTAGGCCTAGGTATATAAGTCGATCTTTTACCCAAAGGTTATCAAAGATTTCTGAAATATTATGCAAAATAAAGGGTATAACAGTAGGACATAGTGCATGAGTTTTGTCCCAGTTTACTTGTAACCCCGAGATGCTACCAAAATGTGAAAGTAGACGCTAAAGTGTCTCATAGGACTGTGCTGGTTTAGAAAGAGTTAAAAGCAGGTCATCTGCAAAAGCAAATGTTTTATTTTGAATTGACCCAACTAATATACCTGAAATACCCAGATGATTAGCAATACTTTTAATTAATGGTTCTATAGCAAGGATAAATAAATATGGGGATAATGGACAACCTTGCCTGGTGCCACATTCTAGCTGTATGGGCTGGGAAATTAATCCATTTGTCAAAAGTTGAGCAGATGATCCCTTATATAGAAGAGACACCCAGTTATTAAAATTTTCCCCACAGTCAAAGTGATCGATGACCTTAAACATATATTCCCAAGATAATGAGTCAAAGGCTTCAAATAGATCTAATGATAGTACCAAATAAAGTTCCTTTAACTTATTAGCCTGCCATATTACATTCAGAAGCCTCCGTACACAATCCACTCCTGATCTTCCCTCTACAAATCCTACCTGTTCTTTGCCAATAGTTTCATGTATAGCATTCTGTATTCTAATAGTAAGAATTTTAGCTAATATTTTATCATCAATGTTCATCAGGGAGAGAGGACAATAGCTGGCACAGAGTAAGGGATCTTTGTTTTTTTTATGAATTAGTGTGACCAGAGCTTGAATGAGAGTAGGTGGAAGGGTATCATTTGCCCAGGATTCCTTATACATATTAAACAGATGTACATAAATTTTTGTATTCAACAGTTTAAAAAATTCCCCTGGCAATCCATCCATGCCCAGAGTTTTCCCAGCAGGTACCATGTCAATAGCAGACAGGACCTCATTTATAGTTAGCTCTTTGTTCAGGTTTTCTCTATGAGCCTGAGGTATTTTTGACAACACAACGTTGTTGAGAAAGGAATTAGCTTGTAGGTCTATATTTTTCTTTTTATATATTTGAGAGAAAAATTCTTCAAAGGCTACATTGATCTCTATTTTTCCTGAGAACTCTACCTGTTGTTTGTTGAATGCCTGGGATTGTGTTTAAATCTTGCACCTTTTTTAATCTATGAGCAAGTAATTTGCCAGCTTTTTCACCTGATTCCCAATACCTTTGCTTTACACGAAAGAGTGCATATTCAGCGTGTGCTGACAAAAGAGTGTTAACCTCAAATTTAACAATAGATAACTTATGCAGGATTGTAGGGTCCATAAGATTAGTATTTTTGATTTGTCTTTCTAAGTCAGCTAGTAAAGATTGTTTATTCTTTAACATTTTTTCTTTTTCTTTTTTCTTGGCCGTAGTAAAACTGATTATTCTGCCCCTTATGAATGCTCTATATGCTTCCCACAAACAGGCATCAGATACCTCTCCGTTATCATTGTATTTAAAGTAGTTTTCAGGTTCATTAGATATCCATTCAACAAATTCTTTGTCTTTTAACAGTGAAGTATTAAATCTCCATCTCCTCTCTCTAGGTCTACCTTCACCTAAAAGAATACTTAGGTCTATCATGGCGTGGTCTAATAGTAGAATCCATTGATGTTGAGTATTGATGGGGGAGTTTGGGTGGATTCCCGGTGAGTTCCTTTATGTTCTTCCAGAATTCCCAACTATTGCCCCAGGAGTTTTATTTATTTATTTATTGCATATAATTGGAATTACAATCCTTTGAGTCACAGACTCATTTGCAAAGGCTCCACGTCAGTTACAGGGGGTGGAGGGAGAACGAAATACAAGAATACATATGTAATAAAACAGTATACAAGAAAACATACACACTCAAGCAATAAACACAAACAGTACTGACAGTGCAGTCCAGGCTTTATCTTAGTTCACCTGAGACAGTGGTAGGCAGCTTTCAGGGTATCATTTGTTAGAGATGGGGGGAAAGCATATTCATGGGGTCTATGGAGACCTTGTGTCAGTTATTAATGGGGTTAGGGAGCATACTAGGTGGGCAGAGCTAGCCACAGTCACAGATTGCAGACTCAATTAGGTGGGCTTTGAGGCCTGCTTTGAATAGGGAGATGCTGAGTGTCAGAGAGCCGAGGAGGTAAAGCATTGAGCCAAAGGGGAGCATGGTACCAAAATGATCTTTGACCCAGTGATGTCCTACAGTGGGGGACCTGGAATGAGAAATTTGCAGCGAGTCGAGTATTACACCTGAAGGGGGCTGGGCTGATTATGGGGAGAAGGCCAAAGGGGGCTATCTGAAGTTGTATTTTTTTTGCCAGGATGCAGGTGTGGTACTGAAGTCTTTGTTGGAAGTTTAGCCAACCAGTCAGGGCGTAAAGGTCACAAGTATGAGTTAGACGGTCTCTGCCGGCGACTAGTCGGCAGGCTTTATTCAGGGCAGTGTTAATACTGTGTAGTGCAGTGGGTTCTGCTGATCCATATATCACTATCCCATAATCAATTAGGGAGAGGATTGAGGCAGAGACTGCCAGATGCAAGGCCTGTGAGAGTAAACAGTGTTTAACTCTATAGAGGATTCCCACTCTAGAGTTGACAGCGGTGGAAAGATGTTGAATGTGACTATGGTAGGAGAGGGAGTTATCTAATGTGATACCCAGGTATTTGAAGTTAGTAATGTGTCAAGGGGTAACCTTGTGTGTTTTTAATTAGGAGTGACGATTGGCTGTGTGGGCTTTGACGGCAAGAAAGATCATGGATTTAGTTTTTATAGTTGATGATCAGGCGGTGCTCATCGAACCATGATTCTAGCTCCCCAAAGAAACCCTGTAGGGCTTGCTGTAGGGTGCTAGGTTGAGGGTGTTTCCAAAATAGTACTGCATCATCTGCATAGAGAAGCATATGACCACTGCATGCCTTGGGAAGTGAGTTGGAAAAGAGAAGAGGGCCGAGGACAGACCCCTGTGGGACCCCAAAGCACACTGCTTTGTGAGAGGAGATGGTGGTATTTAACCTGACTTGCTGTGATCGGCCTGAGACGTAGTCCTTGAACCAGGCAGTTGACTCGGGGACCACATTTAGCTGTGGAAGGACACGAAGCAGAAGATCGTGACTGACCATGTCAAATGCTTTGGTAAGATCCACAAAGATTGCACCTGCAATAGATCCTTGGTCTAGGGGCCTCATGGATGAACGAGGTGAGCTCAGAAAGTGCGGTGACAGTGCTATGGCTCGTCCGAAGCCGTGCTGAGCATGGCTGAGTAGGTTGTATTTAGTTAGGTGTTCAGTTATCTGGTCAGAGACTATTTTTTCCAGTGCTTTAGAGAGAGGAGGAAGTATAAAATGGTCTATAGTTGCTTGAGAAAGTGGGGTCACCACTTTCAGAATGGGAGTGATTAATGCACTCTTCCAGGTTGAAGGAACTGACCGAGGCAGAGAGAGAGAGATTGAGAATTTTAGTAAGGTGGGTAGTATGACATCCAGTGTCAGCCAAATGAGTTTAAGATCTAGAGAATCATTGTTGTAACGGAATTGCAATAGCTTTGGAATGTAATGTTTTGCCTCCCGGAGAGATGACTCTCAGCCTGAAACGTAGTGAATCTGAGTTAGATGGAGTGTCGGGGAGGGTGGGGGACAGGGAGGAAAATTTAGGAGGGAGAGTTCCAAGAAGGTGGTGTTAAGGGCTTCTGCTATAGTGGAAGGGTCATGAGTGACTTCTCCATTTATAGAGAGTTGGGAGGGGGTGGAGGAGCAGGAATTCCCATTTAGTTCTTTTATGTTGCTCCAGAATTTTTTACCATCTCCCCAAGAGGAGGTAAGAGTTTGATGGTAGTAAGAAGCCTTAGCCTGTCGTATGGCCCATGTACATTTATTGCGGGCCGCTCGGTATAGCTGCCTATCATGTGTGCTTTGAGATTCAAGGCCTTATGCCACAGGTTGTCCCTCAATTGGAGCAGGTTATAGTGAGGTGTGAACCAAGGGGTGGTTCTAGTTTTCAGTACTTGTTTAGAGAGGGGGGCCAAAATGTCACAGACCTTGTTAAAGGTGGTTATAAAGTGAGCGAGAGTTAGGTCTACAGACTGCGTGGTATAAATGGGGAGCCAATGGCAAGTAGCTAGATGGGCTATGAGTTTCCATAGGCCTCCTCTTTTTAGCCATCTCTGCATGGAGATTATTGAGGGGGCAGGGGGCAGTTTGCCCGACCACCAGCTGGTCACTGGGGAGTGGTCACTAATTGAATCTGGAAGCACCGAGGCTTGGGAGAGGTTCCGTGGCCTATTTGTAAAAATAAGGTCTATAAGGGCGGAGGCCCGGTTCTATAGTCCTTCTGGTAGGAGGTGACAATTTAGGTTAGGTGTATGCCAGAGCAGCATCTTTAAAGCTGGACGAGGCAGGGATAGCTAGTTGACATTGAAGTCTCCTATTAAGATGAGTTCACTAGTATTGGGTAGGTGGAGATAGTGTGAGGATAGAATCAAAGGCTAGTTTTGGTTTCTCGGGGGATGTAGGCAGAAATGATGTAGAGCGTTTTGGTACCCAGATTGCGTTTGACTGTTAGTGTCTGCTCCATGTTGTGGGCAAAGTAACTTCAGTGGCATGGGTGGGGATTTAACATAAATTGCATAGCCGCCACTCTTCTTGTTGGCCCTATCTGTCCTGAAGAAAGAATAATTACTGAGGAGGACAGCATTATTGGGTATTTTATCTCTGAGAGCCAGGTCTCCGAGAGGGCTAGGATGTCGGGTGTATGCTGGGCAACCCAGCCTTGGAGAGGAGTGAGTTTTTTTTGGTAGGCTGCAAATATTCAGAGTAGCTAGCAGTAGGCTACCCCTAGAGTGGTTTGAAGAGGCCTTTGTGCTGAGTGGTCCTGAGCTGGGGTGGATATTGCCCGATATTAATAGAAGTAGGAGGGTGTGCAGTAGGAGGGCCAACCTGCAGAGTTTGGATGAGTGTTGTTGGGATTGGTAGGATGTGAGACTTTTATCACTGGAGATAGGAACAGGGAGACTGGGAATGACACATGCTAGAAGGGCTAGGGAAGTGTGGGGGTGGTTACATAGAAACATAGAAGTTGACGGCAGATAAGGACCGCAAGGCCCATCCAGTCTGCCCATTTTTTCTACCTTATAAATGTGCCATCGGCTCTTGTATGTCAGTGACCTATCTATTCATAGTCATTTGTATTGCTTCCTTATGCCTATCCCATGCCTGTTTGAAGCCCTGCACTGTATTCATAGCACTACTTCTTGTGGTAAGCCATTCCATGCATCTACCACCTTTCTGTGAAAAGAATTTCTACATTCCCCCTTAATCGGCCTCCTCTAATCTCATGCTGTGTCCTCTTGTCCTGCTATTTTCTCTTATATTTAAACATGTTAGACTCTTTTCACTTTTGTTTATGCCCCTTAAGGTGTTTAAATGTCTCGATCATATCACCTCTCTCCCTCCTTGCTCAAGGGTATACATATTGAGCCCGCTAATCTGTCCTCATATGTCTTCTGATGCAGTCCCTGCACCATTTTGCTGCCCTTCTCTGACCGCCTCAGTTTGGTTAATGTCCTGTGAAGGTGTGGCCTCCAATACTGCACGCAGTACTCCAGATGGGCCTAACTAATGTCTTGTACAGAGGGATTATCACCTCTCACGACTTCATGATACCCCTACTAATACACCCTAACACCCCTAGCCTTACCTACTGCTTTAGAGGTCTGCTTGATGATTTCAGGTCATCAGTGATGATGATGCCCAAGTCTCTTTCTTCCTTTGTGACTGCTAGCAACTCCTCCCAGCCTATAAGTGGCTTCAGGGTTTCTCTTCCCTATGTGCATGATTTTGCACTTCTTGCATTAAATCCCAGCTGCCACTCTTCTGACCATTCTGCTAGTTTATCCAGATCTCTTCTCATTCTGCCCACCCCATCTGATCATCTACTCTGTTGCAGATCTTGGTGTCATCTGCAAACAGACAAGCCTTACCTCTAGTCCATCTGCTAGGTCACTAATGAAGATGTTGAATCGGACTGGCCCCAGGACTGATCTCTGAGGTACCCCACTTGTGACTTGCATCTCTTCTGACTGTATACCATTTACCACCAGTCTCTGTTTTCTGCCAGTCAACCAGTTTGCCACCCAGTTGACCAACTTCTGACCCACCCGAGCCTACTCTAGCTTATTTATCAATCTTCTATGTGGAACAGTGTCAAAAGCTTGCTGAAGTCAAGGTAGGCGTACATCAACTGCCCCCTGGTCCACCACTCTGGTAACCCAGTCAAAGAAATCTATGAGATTAGTTTGACAGGACCTTCCTTTGTAAACCCATGCTGTCTTGGATCCTGTGCCCCTATGGATTCCAGGTGTTGCACTATCCTTTCCTTAAGGAGTGCTTCCATAATCTTGCCCACTACTGAGGTAAGACTGACCGGGTCTGTAGTTCCCCGCCTCCTCCCTGCTACCACTCTTGTGGAGTGGGATCACATGAGCCCTTCTCCAGTCTTCTGGGACCTCTCCTGTGCTCAGAGACTCACTAAACAATTCTGCTAATGGCTCTGCTAGTTCCTCCTTAGCTCCTTAAGTACCCTGGGATGTATGCCATCAGGTCCCATTGCTTATCCACCCAGAGCTTAGTAAGCTCTTGTAGGACCCTTTCTTTGTGAAGGAGTAGTGCTCACCCCCTCCCTCCCTGTGTCCATGATGTTGAGCTGTGGGCCCTGCCCTACCTCTCTTCAGTGAATACTGAGCAAAAGTATCTATTTAGGATAGATGCCTTTACAGGGTCCTCCTCCTCACATGCTCCCTTTTCTCCATTAAGCTTAGCAATAGCCCCTCTGGACTTTCTCCTTTCACTAATGTATCTATAGAAAGTCTTGTCACCTTCTTTACTGTTTGTGCTAGTGTTTCTCAGTTTGGGACTTTGCCTGCCTTACTGCCTTACCTGCTTCCCTTAGGCAGTTTTATGCTCCCCTATCTTCATCCCGCTGTGTTCCCTTATATTTTCTGAAGGCCAGCCTTTTGGCTCTGACCTTTTCTGCTACTGTATTTGAGAACCAAAGTGGTTTCCTTCTTTTTGCACTTCCTTTTCTGTCTAACACAATGGGATGTTGCTCGCATTGTATCCTTAATGCGTTGCCCACTTTGCCTGTACCTCCTCACCTGTGTTTCTTTTTGCCAGGGCTAGCTTAACTCTGTTGGCCATCTATCAAAGTCAGCTCCTCTGAAGTCCCATATTTTGCCTTGGAATGGGATGATTTAGATGTAGTAGCCAAATTGAACCATACCATGTGATGGTCACTGGCCCCTAGGTGACCTTTCTACCTGAGGATCTGTGATCCCTTCTTGTTAGTCAGTACTAGATCTAGGATAGCCCTGTCTCTTGTGGGTTGCTGTACCAGTTGTTTGAGGCCCTCCTGCAGGGAATCCACTATGAGTCTAGTTCTGGCAGATGTTCCTGCTGGTATTGACCAATCTGTATCTGGCATGTTGAAGTCTCCCATTATCAGAACCTCCCTTTAGCTGTCATGTTTTGTATATCTTCTAACAGTAATGTGTCTATGTCCTCCTCTGGTCTGGGGGCCTGTAGACAACCCCAGTTCTTATGGCTGTCCCATTTCCTGTTTCAGGGTGACCCATAGTTCTTCTGGCTCCTTATGTGTATTCTGAATTTCTGTAGCTTTGATATTTTCATTAACATACAGGCCACTCCTCCCCCTTTTGCACCTCGGTCTCTTCTGAACAATACATAGCCAGGTACTGAAGTCTCCCTAAGTGTGGTTACTGGTAAACCACGTCTCACTAATTGCTACTATGTCCAGTTTAGCCTCTGACATTATTGCCTGCAGGTCTGGGATCTTATTTCAGGCTGTGAGCATTTGTGTACATGATTTTCCATTGGCCAGATTTTGGTGTGTTAGTTGTTGGGTGAGGTTTGGCATTACCCTGTGCATCGTATGGGGAGACAAACCTTTTTCTTACCTGGTGATGCAAATGAATGGCAAACACACTGAATTCCAGTTTGACCACTAGCTGAGGGGAGGGTGTTCTTCCCATTCAACGATGGGGTGCTGCACCCCTCCCATTTGCTAGTTTAAATATTCTGCAAAGACGTCAAACTTCTGCCCCAATGCACTGACTTCTCTTTAGTCAGATGCAGTCCATCAAATTTAAAGAACTTTTCTCCCCAGAACTGTTGCCAGTTCCCTACAAATCTGTGTCCTTTTCCTGGCACCAGTCCTGAGCCATGTGTTTAGCTCCCTATCTCCCCTTCTTCTGACCTTCCGTCCATCTGCTCCCTTCTCCCAGACTGGCAGGATCTCGAGAAGGAGATGCCGGACTGAATAGATGATAGTTTGTCACCCAGCCTAGTCAGGTGTTCCTTGGTCTCCACAACTGACCGGTTGGGTAGATCAATAGTCCCTATGTGTACTAGGACATCAATGTTTTCTCCTGCTTCTGTGAACAATTTAGCAATGCGGTCAGTGTCTCTCCATGCTGATGTACTTGGGAGACATCTGACCATCACCCTGGCTGGAGATGGGTATCAACTCCCGAATCATGGAGTCTCCTATGATCAGAAGTTTTTGGATTTCCTTTGTGCTTGTTTAGTTTTGGTTCCTGATTTGGGTGAGTATTGTTGTGCTAGCTCCTGTGCCACAGTGTCCTGCTCTGCAGTGTCTTCTGCCTCTTTATTTGATTTCAGAGATAGAGGCAGATACCTGTTTGTAGTGTTTATATGGTTTTTGAGGTAATGTTTGGAGAGCAGAGAGTGATGGGGCACCTGATTTGCTCCTCCTAACCACCTGCCAACCTCCTGGACCAACTACCCTCTGCGGTTGAGGTTTTTCTGTTGGATGCTGGGGAAATGGCGGGTGGTTCTTATAATGTATTTCCTCTTCAATATGAAATTTGAGGCGCAATCCTCTGCCATGCTGCCGGAGCTGAGACCTAAGATCTCCAAAGGCTCAGCATGTAGGACAGTGTCCTAAATCCTGTAAGAATGTCCTTCTGAAAATTGTTCCACAGTACCTGCAGTTAATGAAATCCATTCCAAATAAGTTGCTGGGTTTGTAACTCTAGTCAGAGTAATTAGAAGGAAAAATAATGCAAGTAATGGTTTAATTGTGCTTTTGTTTAACTTGTTATAACAAGTTAAATTACTAGGCCCTGTAAATGAGATCACTTTGTGGAGGCCCCACTGATCCGCCTTCCTGCTCTGCCACAGGAAATGTCACAACTGTGGTACCCTATAAAAGGAGTGTAGCGTGGGTGGTTGGGGATGGGGTGGGTGGTTGGGCCCTTCCCTGCCTAAAAAGAAGAACCACGGACAAAGAACAAGGAGGTAAGAGCAGAAACAATCAGTCAACAACAAATGCAGTAACCCTGAAAGCTTAACCTAATGTTAGATAAAACTGTAAAACCTGTAAAGCACCACCTGTAATAATTTCAGAGAAGATATACCCTGTAAGAAACACTTTGCTCCAGAGAAAAAATAAAGCAGTAACAGAAGATATACCTTGCAAAAGACACTTGAATCAGAAGATTACAGCAGTAATCTGTTAGCACACACCTGTAGGCACACCTTGTAATATTGCAGAAGAAGGTATACCAGCAACAACAATTTGAATCAGAGAAAAAATAAAGCAATGAAATGTTAGCAACAAACAGTAGCAATCCCTGTGAGTAAAAATAAAACACCACCACACAGTAAATCTGCTTAGCCAAACTAAGTCTTAATCCTTCTCCCTTGCTCTGGTAAGTTTCTCACTCTGCCTTTCAAGCAGTCTTAGAAGGAAAGAGCTCAGGTGAAGCTAGGTGCCTTGGCCAGCAAACCAAGTCTTCTACCTCCAAGATATCAACTAACCTGACTTTTAACCCTTCTTTCTGTTGGAAATACTGACAGTTTGCCAGCTCCACTCCACACACACACCTAATCCTTTGGAAGAGCTGTGGAGGAAAGCAATTAGCTCCTTCAATGTGAAGGAGACTGAAACACCTCTGAGACAACAAACCTTTTCAACAAACAAGAATAAAATAAAACACAGTGTCAAACAGTAATTTTGCTTAGCCCAATGATAAAAAGTCACAAAATGTAAGCTCCACCTGTAATACAGTAATTTCAGAGAAGATATACCCTGTAAGAAACACTTTGCTCCAGAGAAAATAAAGCAGTAACAGAAGATATACCTTGGCAAAGACAATTTGAATCAGAAGATTACAGCAGTAATCTGTTAGCACACACCTGTAGGCACACCTTGTAATATTGCAGAAGAAGGTATACCAGCAACAACAATTTGAATCAGAGAAAAATAAAGCAATGAATTGTTAGCAACAAACAGTAGCAATCCCTGTGAGTAAAAAATAAAAACACCACCACACAGTAAATCTAGCTTAGCCAAACTAAGTCTTAATCCTCTCCCTTGCTCTGGTAAGTTTCTCTACTCTGCCTTTCAAGCAGTCTTAGAAGGAAAGAGCTCAGGTGAAGCTAGGTGCCTTGGCCAGCAAACCAAGTCTTCACCTCCAAGATATCAACTAACCTGACTTTTAACCTTCTTTCTGTTGGAAATTACTGACAGTTTGCCAGCTCCACTCTACATACACACCTAATCCTTTGGAAGAGCTGTGGGAGGAAAAGCAATTAGCTCCTTCAATGTGAGAAGGAGACTGAAACACCTCTGAGACAACAAACCTTTCAACAAACAAGAATAAAATAAAACACAGTGTCAAACAGTAATTTTGCTTTAGCCCAATGATAAAAAGTCACAAAATGTAAGCTCCACCTGTAATACAGTAATTTCAGAGAAGATATACCTCTAAGAAACACTTTGCTCCAGAGAAAAATAAAGCAGTAACAGAAGATATACCTTGTAAAAGACAATTTGAATCAGGAAGATTACAGCAGAATCTGTTACACACCTGTAGGCACACCTTGTAATAATGCAGAAGAAGGTATACCAGCAAAAAATAATTTGAATCAGAGAAAAAATAAAGCAATGAAATGTTAGCAACAAACAGTAGCAATCCCTGTGAGTAAAAAATTAAAACACCACCACACAGTAAATCTGCTTAGCCAAACTAAGTCTTAATCCTTCTCCCTTGCTCTGGTAAATTTCTCTACTCTGTCTTTCAAGCAGTCTTAGAAGGAAAGAGCTCAGGTGAAGCTAGGTGCCTTGGCCAGCAAACCAAGTCTTCTTATGGTGTTAGCCGTGGTGGCTGGGGGTTGTGATCTTGGAAGGTGGTGGAGCACTAAGGTGCAATGAGTAGCGTGTGAGGGTTAGAGTGAGAGCATGAGAGTATAAGCCAGCATGATCAGATTGGTTTGCTTGTGAGGTGTTGCTGAGACAGGGTCTGTTGTCATCATAGGTAAATAAGTAAAAAATGGAAAAGTTGTGGTAGTGTGGCTTTGGTGCCTCTAGGGGGTTGTTGAGCATATTGAAGGATCCTGGAAGTCAGGAGGGCTGTTAGTAGCAGGGATAATATAAGATGATAGAGATAGATATTTTGCAGTGGCCTCTAGTGGTAACCTAATATAACCTGCAGCTGGAAAAGTGAGCTTGATAGGTTATTTCCCTCGTCACCTGACAACCCTTGCCTATAAATTCGAGGTGCCAACCAAGGGTGGTGGTGGGGTGGTGGGGGCAACGCTGCAGTAGCATTCAGCCGGGCCTAGCCTGAGCACCAAACACAGAGCTGGGCCGTGAGAAGGGGTGCTGGCAGCCGTTGTTTGAAAAAGGCGCCAAAAGCAGAGGTAGCCGAGCAGTTTTTCTCCAGTGGTCATGACTGCTGTCTGGACAGAGGTAAAATTACCTTTCAGCTTTCTGGGGTTATCCTGTGGCAGGGAGGGCTTCAAGCACTGACTCTAGTGACCTCCGGTCTCCTCAGGGGAAGGGGTGGAATCTTTCAGCTTTCTGGGGTTATCCTGTGGCAGAAAGGGCTTCAAGCACTGGCTCTCACGACCTCCGGTCTCCTCGGGGGAAGGAGGTGGAATCTTTCAGCTTTCTGGGGTTATCCTGGCTGGCAGGGGCTTCAAGCACTGGCCCTCGCGACCTCCAGATCTCCACTGGGGGAGAGGTGGAATCTTTCAGCTTTCTGGGGTTATCCTGTGACGGGAGGGCTTAAGCACTGGCCCTCATGACCTCTGGTCTCCTCGGGAAGGTGGAATCTTTCAGCTTTCTGGGGTTATCCTGTGGCAGGGAGGGCTTCAAGCACTGACCTCATGACCTCCCAGTCTCCTTGGGGAGGGGTGGAATCTTTCAGCTTTCTGGGTTATCCTGTGACAGGGAGAGCTTCAGCACTGGCCCTCGTGACCTCTGGTCTCCTCGGGGAGGGTGGAATCTTTCAGCTTTCTGGGGTTATCCTGTGGCAGGAGGGCTTCAAGCACTGGCCCTCGTGTCCTCCGGTCTCCTCGGGGGTGGAATCTTTCAGCTTTCTGAGGTTTATCCTGTGGCAGGGAGAGGCTTAAGCACTGGCCCTCGTGACCTCCGGTCTCCTCGGGGAGGGGTGGAATCTGCTTGTGAGTACATGCTTATAGTAGGCGGACTTCATTTGCCGGATGGTTTTGGTGCAGTCATTGCGGGCACGTTTGTAGTTTTGGATGTCAATTTGTCTTCCAGAGTTTCTGGCCAGCTCCCATAGGTGGTCTCTTGTTTTTAGCATCCTGAGGAGGTCACCTGTGAGCCAAGGGTTACTGAGTGATTTGACTTTGCGTTTCTTAATAGGAGCATACTCTATGTCACAGGCCACAGTGAAGATGTTTATGAAGTGGTCGAGGGCAGTGTTTATGTTGGTTGCATTGAAGATAGGGGACCAGTCTTGATGGAGGAGGTGGGATTTGAGTCGAGAAAGGTGACCACTGGGTAGAACCCTGCTGGTGATAGTTTTGGCGGTTGTTTGATGAATTTATTTGACCAGGTGCAGCTAACAGGGAGTGGTCACTGAGAGAGTCAGGAGGACATTAGTGTTAGATATCTGCGACGGTGACTGGTGAGGATCCAGTCCAAGAGTGTGCTTGTGCCGGTCCTGTAATTTTCTGGTTGGTGAGTCAACCATTTGTGGGGAGGTTCACCGCAGTAACGGTATCCCTGTGTGCACCAGCATCGGCTGCAGGCCAGTTGATGTTGAAGTCGCCTAGAGGATGGATTGTGTCCGTGGGAGTGACTTTACAAAGTCAAAACAGCTGTTAGACCAGTTCCCTGTTCTTTGGGAGGGATGTAGATAGTGGCAACAGTGAGGGGTTTGTTTTTAGGTAATCGAGACTTCTGCAATGGAATAGCAAGCTAAACTTCTTGGGCAGTGACTTTTAAACTTTGTACTGTTGGCCTATGACTGTGGAGGTCTGGACAATTGTAAACAGCTAGGGCTGTAATCATTACAAGCCTGTGCCACCCACGGGCATCACGCTGTGGTGCAAGTGCCACTCGGTGAAGAAAAAATCAGTGGGTTCGGGTAAGAGAGTTTATAAGTGTTGCAACAAAATTTGGTAATTATGCATTTAATATATGTGATGGGGTGGGTATTGATGGAACGTGGTTGGTTAATCAAACTTCTGAAATTAATTGTAACAGTATTAAGCAAAGGCGTGGTTTTTATGACCACAGGGGGACAAGTACAAGATCACCAACATATGACTAAGAGGCGTAATTTATTTACAAATTTAATGAAATTACGATCAGGACCCTTAAAAATTAAAAAAGGAACATATGATTTGGTGGACTGTAGAGCTATGAGTTTATTTTGTTTTGCCTCACTGACACAGTGTAGAGATGTGGAAAAAAAAATCCAGGGCCCAAACAACAAGAGGGGATTACAATTACCCATGAGAATGTTAGAAGTCTCATACATAAAATAGACGAATATAGGGTTTGGGTTACTGGAATGTCTCACGACATTTTGGCCATTTCTGAGACCTGGCTTCATTCTGGTATTTCTAATGAGGAGGTAGATTTAGCAGGTTATAGAGTAATAAGGCAGGATGGGGGAAAGGGGTATTGCTTCACATAAAAAATACCTTAGGCTCATACCAGCCACTACTAGCCAAAAATGTGGAAGGGATTGACTGTTTGGTTAGAGCTGTTAAAATCAAAATTAATAGCTGGAGTTTTTTATGCTCCTCCTAAGACTAAAACAAGCACATTTGATGTTTTAGCTGACATCTTATTGGAAATATTAAAAGATCAGTGTGTGTTGTTAACCGGGGACTTCAATGCAGACTGGGGACATACTAGAGGAAATAAACTTAAAACAAGTCTGGAAGTATTAGGACTTCAACAATTAATCCATCAACCAACAAGAAGTCTTAATAATTTAACTACTGATTCTATACTGGACTTGTTTTTTGTTTCACAAGATTTGAAGGTGGAGGGCTGTAAAGTCCTTCCTTTAAAGCTGGGGGATCATAACCCAATTCATTGTGTCCAATCCTTACAAAAAAACTGGGGAAGTGGAAAACATGATTTTTGGGTACGTGATTTGAGGAGATTTAATGTATCATCCTTTAGGGATAGTCTTAGAAATTTTGATTGGTCAAGAGTATTCTTGATTCCCGATTTAAATTTGGCTACCCAGGAATTTACGGATTCTTTCCTGGATATTGTCCAAATCCATGCACCAAAAATAAAAAAGAGTAATAATACCAAAAACTTACCATGGCTTAGTGAGAAATTGAAAACCCAGCTACATATAAGGAATAGAATATGGAAAAAAGCTAAGAGAACAAAATTAGTGGAAGATTGGGATTCTTTTAAATGTTGGCGTAATAAATGTAAACGAATGGTAGCTTTAGCCAAAAAAAAATTTTATCAGAAATCTTTTGGTAAGATGCAAGACACAAATAAATTTTGGAAGAATATCTCTGATTTAATAAATCCAGCAAAGTCTAAAAATCCTATTAATCTAGTACAGGGAAAAAAGTTGATAGATAATCATTTAGAGGTAGCTGATCTGTTAAATCACTACTTTAAGGACTTACCAGATTTGGAAAGACCAAAACTAGAAATAGCTGATCTCGCGCAAATACACTTTGTTACTCCTATATTTAATAATAAGGGATTTAAATTAAAAAATATTGAAGTACAGGATGCAGTTAAAGAACTAAAAAACTTGAAAGTGGCAAAAAGAGCAGGGATAGATGGTATCGACCCTAGGTTCTTGAAGTCAGGTTCTGACATAATAGCCCCAATAATTACATATCTCTATAACTGTAGTCTACAATCTTCTTCTGTACCTGAACAGTAGAAATGGGAGAAATTGTTCCTTACACAAGGGTGGAGATTATACAGCTCCTTCTAACTATAGACCAATTACCTTGCTCCCAATTCTATCAAAGATCTTGGAAAAGCTGGTAAATTACCAGCTTGGCCACTATCTTGATCAAGAAGGATATTAACTAAGTACCAATATGGGTTTAGAGGTAGGTCCACAAACACTACCCTGCTTGATTTTGGTGATTTAGCAGCAACATCACTAAATCAAGGTAAATATACTGGGCCAGTGTTTGTGGACCTAAGTAAGGCTTTTGACTTGGTACATCATGAGACTCTTTTGCACAGATTGTTGGATATTGGAGTGCAACAGGAGTCTCTGCAATGGTTTAGATCCTACTTAACTAATCGTAGGCAAAGGTGGTCTGTGGTGCTGCTGTCTCAGGTCTCCTGGATCTAAATAGAGATGTACCTCAGGGATCTATTTTGGGCCCTGTGTTATTTAACATCTACATAAACAGCCTTGTAACTCAAATAACTAGTACTGAAATCAGACGTTATGCAGATGATATTGTATTAATTGCATCTGCAGATGGTCCCGGAGACCTGAGACAGCGGCTCCAAACAGATTTCTTTCATATTGAGACTTGGATGAGAGACTCAGGTCTTTTAATGAGCGTTGGAAAGGCAGAGTATGATCTTTTCTGTGGGATCACATGTAAAAAAGGATTTTACAGATTTACAGATTAATTTTCTTGATGGGACTAAGGTTCAGATGGTATCTAGTTATAAATATCTGGGAGTCCTTGTTGATTCCCAGTTTTCCTTTTCTCAACACATTCTATTACAGACAAAAAAGGTGAATCAAAGATTGGGAGCCTAAGAAGGATATCAGGATGCCTGACCAGGAAATTAAAACTAGATTAATAAAACAACTATTGCTGCCTGACTTATTATGGATTTCCATTGTATATGCATTCTTACCATAAATCTCTGGACAAGATAGACCAGATGTATTATAGAATGGGGGATTATATATTACAGAACAGATATCAGGCTCATCGATGTCTGTTTTTTCAAGATCTTGATTGGCTACATCCGATAGCACGGAGAAAGTACTTATGGTCAGTGGTATGTCATGGTCTAATTTATCCTAAGAGTAAAAATTACATCCACTAAATCATCTAATATGTTTGAACTCAAATTTGACATATTCTGATAGGCTAAGGAAAACATCCAGGAAATTGCCTATGATCTGAATCATGAACCGGATGGGGGATATAATTCTCCAGAACAGTCTAGCAAAGACTTAGAATGAATTACCGATTCAAATCACTGAGATTATTGATTTTCACATATTTAAATTTAAATTGCATGATTACTTGAATGTTTGTTGTAACTGTTTTAGTTCATATGTTGTTTTTTGTTCTGTGTGTATTTATATTGTTTTGTTGTAATTTACAAATATGTGCCACAGGAATTAGTTGTAAATGGGGATTTAATTCTCCAACAAATCAACCTGTATAAAAATAAACTTTTAAATAAACAAACTTCTGACCTGAGTTGCAGTCTCTTCTTTTTTTCCTTTTTGTTGTATTTCCAGCTATACAGGAGTATTTGCTCGTCAGATCAGAAGTAGATTGCTATCAGTACCTGGTGTATCCACCAGAAATGTCGTAGTTAAAACTGCAAGTTTTTTGGATGAGGACCTGTTGAGCTGTTTACCTGGGGACACCATGGGCATAATTTCTCTCCCAGGGGGCAGTGTATCCATTTCTGGAAGTGATTCTGGTTTGGGTCCCAGCGAGGCCGCAAACGATGAAGAGGTGTAACAGCTTTCCCTACTTCTGTCTCTTTCTCTTGAGCTTCTTTGTTGGGATAGTCTGGGTTTGTTGGATGGCCTACCTATCTGTCTTGTTTTCCTTGCAATTCCAGAGGACCGGGGATGCGAATCATTGACTACATCTGAGTACAGGTGAGGGTTGAGGTATTAGCTTGCAGAGATTTATTTTTTAATCAGAGCACCAGAAAGGCGGCCAGTACGGGAGTGGATCTCAGCAACATCACCTCGCGGGCCAACAACTGAGCATGTAGATTTTGTTGGGTCTCATGTAGCATTCCAATTTTGGCCGTTAGGTTGGCTCTGATTTGCCTGTGTATTGTAGTATTGTTTCTAACTGTGAACAAAAAATAATTTGACTCTTTGAATTACATCTTTGTGTATTGTAATTGTACCTCCCGGGTCGTGCCTGAAAACAGTCACTTGCTGACTAGCGCACTTACCCCGTTAACAAAAACTAACTAAATAAATAAATAAATAAACATCTAATTGTCATATCTTTGGGGTCTTGGATAAATAAGGTGGCTGGGTATTTAAAGAAATATTGCAGACCATTATTCCTTAGTTGCTTTTTCACTTCATCGTACATTTTCCTTTTGCCTATCAGTTCTCTTGAGAAATCTTGAAACACCAGAATACGTTCCCCTGTCCAGTTCAAGTTTTTTTTTCTCTAGTTAGCTGCACTATATCCTCTTTAACAGAGAATCTTAAAAAGTATGCTATTATTGGCCTTGGTTTAAGATGATTTCCTCTGGGTCCCAACAACCTATGTGCTCTTTCTATTTCTAATGGCCATGGCCACTAATACCCCAAAACATCTGGCAAGAACTTTTGTAGAAACAATACCATATTAGGTCCTTCTATATCTTCTGGTACCCCTAAAATTCTTACATTGTTTCTTCTTCCCCTATTTTTTAGGTCATCCACCTTGTCCTTAAATGTGAAATCTGTTCAGTTTGTCTTTGTGTAATCTGTTCTAGATATCCTACCATTGAAGTTAATTCATTTATCTTAGCACTGTTTATTTCTATACAAGCAGACATTTCTTTATTCTGTTGTGTCAAGCTAACAGCTGATGTTTTAACGTCTGAGATGTCAATTTTAAGTTCAGCGAAAGCGTTTTAATATCTTCTATGTCTTCCTTACTTGCATAGTTGGGGTACACATTTTTGCTGCAGTTTTCACTCAAATTTATCCTTGTGTCCTGAAGTCTGGGTGACCACAGGGATCGAGGGGATCATCTGACCGGCATTTTGCTATGAGGTATTAACACTGTCAGATTGGTAACGGTTTGTGAGATTTATTTAAACTGTTGTACTTGTCGTAAATGACTGGATAATGATAGTTGGATTTTCTGACTGTTATTTCTGATCAGTTGAGTAGAAAAATATTTAGAATAGCACTCAATTTAGAAAAAAAGGGATGTAATACCGCGGAGCTCAGTCAATTGCGTCCATTACAGTCCGGTGCTGACTTGCACTCCCCCTCCTCTCTTCTACTTCTAATGTTCCTGAGTATATTACCCAGGATTCTGTTGGCCTTGCTAATACACACTCTATTATGTTTATCAAAATTCAGTTATCTGTCATCCATACCCCAAGTCTTTTTCACTTTATGCCTTCTAATATCCTGTCATTTAACTTGGAAGTTGCATGTGATTGTTACTTCCAAAATGCATTACTTTACACTTTATTTTACTAAAGGCCATCTTATTTTCAGCTGCCAACTTTACAATCTCATAAGCTGTGTCTGAAATGTTCTCATTGATTCATCATAATTTACAATGGTTCCTACTTTTGCATTGTCCACGTACTTGCACAACCATGCCCCATCCTGAACCTGCATTGATAACACAAATATTCTGAACAAGACTAGTCCAAGAATTGATCCCTGGTGGACTCCACTGACCACACCTCCCCAGTTTGACCAGTGTCCCCGGAGACCCACTTTCTGCTCCCTCCCCGTCAACCAAGCTCCTATCCAGGCTATCAATCCTCTATCCAGACCTATCACCTGTAAAATATGTATCAGTTTTTAATGGGATACTGAATTGAATGCTTTGGCATAGCCCAGGTATATCACATCTACTGCCATTCCATTATCCAGTGCCTGGCTCATGGATTCAAAGAAATGCAAAAGATTAGTCACACAGGACCTTCCCTCAGCAGACCCATGCTGTGTGATATCCACTAACCCGAGCTGATTCAGATTGTGTTCTACACGTTCATTTATGAAACCCTCCACAAGTTTACCTAATACAGAGATGATACTTATGGGGTGATAATTTTCCACCTTTGTTTTGTCACCATTTTTTTAAATGGGGTAACATGTGCCTATCTCCATTCCTTCAATACTTCCCCTGAGCTCAGTGATTGATTGAATAAATAGGACAGGAGCCCTGACAGCTCTTCAGCCATATCATTTCGGAAGTGAGGGTGAATACTGTCTGGTCCACAGGACTTACGCTCTTAATTTTTTAAATTTTCATAAACCTCCCATTCACTAATACCTTCTGGATACAGGCCTTGACTTACATTCTTATCTTGGACAGTATTATTCCTATCGTCGTGTTGAAAAGCATTCACAAAATAATCATTGAATCCATTTGTCATCCTTTATTATTTTATTCCCATCTGTCAATTTAACCACATGCTTCTGCCTCAGGCTACCATCATAACTATAAAATTGTTTACAGTTATCTTTTGTCACAATTGCAATCTAAATTCTGCTTGAGCCTTAGCTTTTTTTAATTGCTGTTTTACTCTGTCGTAACCTTTTTTTGCACGTTTCCTTATTATTTTGGGTTGGAATTTTTTTTAAAGTTCTTAAATGCCCTGTCCGTTCTTACTTTTCTTTAAATCCTTCCCATTCCATTGTACTTTTTCACTTCCGGGACATACTCCGTAACAATCATTTAACTTCTCTTTTATGACTGTCCATGATTCTGTTAAAGTTTTACCCTTAATTTTTTCTTCCCATTTTGAGTTCTTTAAGACCTGTTTTATCCTCGTTACATCTGCCTTTCTGTAATTCCTAATATATGCATTTCCGATCTACTTTCTTACTTTTCTTGATATCTCGAAAGTGATCATATTATGGTCACCTGCCCAGAGTGGTTGGATCACACTGACCTTTTCTGTTATATCATCCATATTATTGAGGACCTAATCTAACAAATTACTGCCCCTAGTGACTTCTTTTACGTATTGTTCCGAGCTGTTACCTATACAGAATTCAAGAAATCTATTTTCCAAGTGTCCAGTTCCTCTTTCTGTATTCCAATTTTTTGGGGGAAATTAAAATCCCCCATTATTATACAATCTCCTTTAATCTCCTCTTTCTCTAGCGATTCAAAGAAATAACCATATTCAACTTCTCCCAAATTGGGGGAACGATAACAAAGGCCTCAGGTTATTTCTCTTCCTATACCATTAATTTTAATCCAAATTTGTTCCGCTTCGGTCCTTGTAATCATATCTTTATTTCCTGTGCTTTTAAGTGTGCAGCCACATATAATGACACCACACCACCTTTTCTTTCCATACATATTTTCTGAAAGTAGTTGTATCCATGTATCTGGTCTACCCAATCATCTGCGGTTAACCACATTTCCGTAATTCCACACGTCTATCTTCTCATTAATTATCACAAGTTTCAGCTCATCCATTCTATGCTCCAGACTTCTAGCATTCACCAGTAGTACTCTAATATTACCCTTTCCTGTGTTACTCTTTTTGACTTTAATTTATCTTTTGTTCGTTTTTTTGTCCCTCCACCTTGTACCTAGTTTAAACATTCCATTATATGCTTTTTAAAAACCAATCCCAGTTCCCTACTTTTTTTTTGCTAAATGCAGGCCATATTTACTATATAAATTGTAACTGTGGTTAAAAATCTCCCAAGTTTTAATACATTGTAAACCCATCATAAGACACAATCTTCTCATCCAGTTATTAATTCTCTTTATTTTTTTATTTATTCCAATACTGGACCTAGGAATAGGCCAGGGAGGGGCTGTGGATATGGCCTACCTAGACTTTAGCAAGGCATTTGACACAGTCCCAGACAAAAGATCAATAATCAAGTTAGCCAGCCTGGGAGTGGATCCCAGGGTGGTAGCCTGGGATGCAAACTGGCTGCACAACAGGACACAGAAGGTAATAGTGAGTGGAACACATTCTGAAGAAAGGGGGTCACTAGTGGAGTACCTCAGGGCTCAGTACTGGGTCCAGTCCTCTTTAACATCTTTATAGGTGACATTGCAGAGGATCTGGAGGGAAAGGTATGCCTCTTTGCAGATGATACAAAGATCTGTAACAGAATTGATACCACGGGAGTAGAAAGGGTGAGAAGGACTTGGCAAGTTAGAGGAATGGTCAGACATATGGCAACTTAGATTCAATGCAAGAAGTAGTAATGCAACTGGGAAACAAAACCAGGAGAAGAGGTACACAATAGCAGGGAGGTACTAACAACAACAAAATGGAACAGGACTTGGGGTAGTCATATTAGATGATCTAAAGGTTGGTAAGCAATGTGAGAAGTCAGTAAGGAGAGCCAGGGGGATACTGCGATGCATAGGAAGGGGCATCACAAGTAGAAAAAGGGAAGTGGTTATCCCTCTGTACAGATAGTTGGTGAGACCCCATCTGGAGTACTGTGTGCAGTTTTGGAGACCTCGTCTATGCAGGGACATTGACAGGATGGAGCAGTCCAGAGGAGGGCAACTAAAATGGTGCAGGGTCTGCATCAGAAATCATATGAAGAGAGACTGAGAGCGCTTAATATGTATATCCTTGATGAAAGGGGGGACATAATAGAAATGTTCAAGTACCTCAAAGGAATCAACAAAGTCCAGGAGGGTAGTATCTTTCAGAAAAAGAGATGTGTAAGAACAGGGAACACAATTTAAAGATAGAGGGGGGATGGCTCAGGGGTAATGTGAGGAAATCTTTTTTCACAGAGAGAATGCTGGATGTGTGGAACTACCTTCCTGGGGAGGTTGTTGGGGCTAAAAAAGTGGGGGAATTCAAACATGCATGGGACAGACACAAGGCAATTGTAGTGGGGGGTGGCAGGAAGTAGGCTGTTGGTTAACTAGAATCTGCAGCTTATCCAGTAGGTAGGGAAATGGGCAGACTGGGTAGGCCAAGTGGTCCTTATCTGCCGTCAAAGTCTACGTTTCCATGTTTCTATGTATTTCTGAAAAGACTGCAATTCCATTTCAATCCCTTTTTTCTCTTTCCATTTGCATAAATTCCAGTATCATTTGATCCTCTCTACCATGCACAATATCATTGGTTGCTGCGTGTATCAACACCAGTGGCCTGTCACTTTTCTTATTAATTATTTCAGATATCAGTCTTTTTATGTCAGCTAACCTTGCACCAGAGAAATAGGAGCCTGTCACCCGCTCATTATCAATTCCAGTGGTAAAAGTATCAGTTTACTTAATGATGGAATCGCCCAATATAAATAGTCTATTTCTTATTTCGTTGTTTACACGCAGCTCCCCACCAGTATCCATGGCCTCAGTTTCACCAAGTTGCTCTAATAGTTCTTGCAATACTGAATCCACTCCCTCAATACTAGGTACTATTCCAGATGTTTCACCTTGGGACCTATTATACCCTGCTGCTGCCCCTCTTGGTTCATGTGGTTCATCATGATTTCCTTCAGCAGCAATATTTCCTACTACTTTGCTCACTTTTTCTCTAACTTTCACAATCAATGGATGTGTACTTTGTTTTCCTTCTACATCATCGTTGTTAATCAGACCCCCATTTCCCTGCTCTTCATTATCAGTTTGGAATATAAGTGTTGATAAGGGCTCATATATATTTGATGTCTGGATTTCAAAATCCATTGCTCTTCTTCCCTTTTTGCTTTTTACACATCACTTCTTGTACTGCCAGGAACCCATCATTCTCTGCACTTCCTCTATCCCTATTATGACTCATCTCCATGTTTGTACCATCGTAACCACCACCCCACTTGCCTGTGTTTTAATGCATTTCAGTTCCATCTCAAGGCCAATGGTGTTTGTTTTATCTTTAATTCTTTACAATGTCTGCAAATGTATTCCCTACTTTCAGTATTTGCCCCAATACTAAACATACAGCATCCCCTACATTTCACTTCAAGTTCTCCGCTCTTCAGCGTGACAAAATATGCTTGCACAGCTGATTCCATTAGGCCAGCAACCCTTCTTACTACTCACAATTTCCAGTATAATATTATTACCTGTATTATAAACTGTGATTCTACCCTTTATTTTTCTTTCACCCACTTCCCTGCTTAACACACGCTATGATGCGTGCATCTCCATGCACAGGCTCCATGCGCTTGAGCTCGCAGCGCTCGCTCCCTCGCTCGCTCTTACGTGACAAGACCCAGAAATGGACTATGGGTCTCATTCACCAGCACACTGTCTACACACTCCAAAGTGCTCCTTTTTCACAGCGGTAAATAAAACATGTGCCACGGGGACCTCCAACACACTGTCAGGGTCTCCCATTTAAAGAAACATAAAACTAAGCTGTCCCCATAGTTCTTTACACAGTCTTGAGAACTACAGAGTCTGGAGTGCTTCCGGCATCCTCTCTGCCCTAACAACCACACAACCCAGCAGATACTGAGGTCCTGAGAATGAACACTTGTAACATAGGACTCCAACCCCGTCACTCAGCTTTTGGCCGACACACAGGGATGAAAGTGTCCAGTGTTACCGCAGAAGTAATGCAAGATGGCTGCTGTTCCTCTGCCCCAACATTGCAGTCCCAGCACTCTGCCACCCAGCTGCTGCCAGAGGCCAGACTAACACCAGGCACCACACCACCACCCCCAGCTAGAGGAGAGCAGTCCCTTGGATGCTCAATCCTCACCCCCCTGGCCAACTCCAAGCACCCAGAGGCTACCCTGTCAGTCCTACTTTTCCCCTTGGTACAGTCCATTTTAAGTATTCTGGGGATCCAGTTGGAAAGATACTCTGTCATGTCATTTCCCTTGGTACCTTCTGGAAGCCCCGGATCTGAATATTATTGCTCCACTGGTGATTTTCTTGGGAATCCAATTGACCTCTTAGAGTGGCGAGTTCCTCCTCTAGCTTCACCATGCAGCCTGGGTGCCCCGCCACATCATCCTTCATGGCCAAAATTCTGTTTTCAGCCATCATGATCCATTGTGCTTATTCTTCATCTTTAGAAGCCAGGGCATCTAGTTTCAAAGCCACTGTCTCAAAGTTTGAGGGAGAGAGCCACCAAGACTTGGGCAGAGATGGTACAGCCCTGTACCTCCACTGCCTCCTCCAAGGCCCTCATCACCTCAGTTTTGCATGTTACTCTGGCCGATTTCGGCATGGCAGTCATCCAGGAGGTGTCCATTTTGCTATTAAGTGCTCTCTGTCCAATTAAGGCATTGTTTAAGACATCAGTGGATATGGATTTACAGTTTGATTGCTGCAGGAATACAGCAGCAACTGGAGATGCATCTAGCCTCATAGCCCATGCATGTGCCAACAATGAAAAGTTGTTCTTATTGTATATTCAGAATAATTTTTAGAAACCAATAAAAAAACACATGCTAGCCATAATTGATAAACTCACCTCATCGGAATTGTTAGACATTTCAGAGAGTACTTTCACACTGCTGTCCCAGTGCCGCAGAGGGCTGAGGCACCTTACCTCTCCCACACTGATGACCTGGGTTCAGGAATAAGCTTGAGTTGCTGGGGGTTGGTCAGTGGGGGAGGGCTGTGGGAGGACTGAGTGGCCGCTTAGCAGCTCTCATCTAACAGACTGGGGAGGTAAGCCTTCCTGGCTCTTGCCTACCACTGAGTGGAGGCTCAGTAGTGCCAAGTAAATGTGTGTGGGGGGGGCTGGGGTCAGACCAGGGGGGTGGTGGAATGGGGTTGCTGGTTCAGGCACACATGCATGCTTCCACACATATGCGTGACTGTCTCACTGAGGAACCGAGGAGATAAAGGGGAGAAAAAAATGGAAAAACACCACATTCCTTCCCTCACTGCCATATTTGACGGCCCTCAGGGGACTCTCATGTCCTGCACCACGCAGATCCCTGCCAAGGTGATGGCAGGGAGAGTGGCAGATGGGACTGGGAGCCTCCGAGCCAGGGCCCGAAGGCAGGCATAGATGGCAGTGGATGGGCAAAAAGCTTGATTAATAAAAACAATAAAAAGAGAGAGAGAGTACCTTCATGGAACTGTCCCAGAACTGGCAGGAAATCAGTGGGAAGTAATAACAATAACAATCTGATTTTCTCTTGGGAGAGGAGAACAAAAAGAGAAGGATGGTGTACCTCAGCATTTCATAGCTTCTCCATAGAAGAGGAATATAGCTTGGCTCTAGAGAACAGATTCAAATTCAGCCAGGGTAGTGTTTTTTCACCGTCAGGTGCAATGCTGTCTCACTCTGTGAAATGTTATGAAACATTATACCAAATGGATATATACTACCCCACCCCCAACAAAAGCCTGTAATTGTTGTGAAGTGTTTCCACCAGAAATCTTAATCCATTCAGAACAGGTTTAACTCGGGGCTTGACTTAGCACTCGTCCTCTTTCTTGTGCACCTGAGGGACAGTAGCTCCTAAAACCAGGAGTAGAGCTCCGGACCAGGAATGTCATATGACAAACTGACAGCAGTTCCTGGATCCAGAAGTGAAGCACAGGGCTGGGAATGTCTTTATTTATTTATTTATTTATTTATTTTTTATTTCAAGTTTCGGAAGACACCTTTGAGCACAGCTCATTTGCAAAGGTTCCACATCAAAATAACATTACAGACAGCATAACATTAATAAAATAATACAACATAAATAGCAGCAACATTGAGGTAAACATAACAGCAGCACATGGCATTGTCACAGGATACAGATGGTGGTGCACAGTGAGAGGAGGTGTGTAAGATAGAGGAGAGTAGCCAGGGAGCATTGGGGAGGAGAGGCGCAGTGGAAAGGTAAGAGGGAGAAGAAAGGGCTACTAGGCCTAGCGGTAACTGGGGAAGGTGAAAGTAGGTAGGGAGGTGGTGGGAGTGGGAAGGTAGATAGTGGGGTGGGGAGAGGGAGGTGGGGGAGTGGTGAGGTGGGAAGGAGAGGAGAGGAAGAGAGGGGTGGGGGGAGCAGAGAGAGTGATGGGAGGGGTGGTCTATCTTGTGCATGGACAAGAGGGGGATATATTTTCTTAGTTCCAGTTTAAACTGTCCAATTTAGGGTAGATTTACTAGTAATCGAGGAAGTTCATTTAGTCAATGAGGTGCACGTTGGCAACAGGATATCATGTTGTTGATTCAGGTCTTGCACCCTAAAACCAAGAAAAGAGCTTGTGGATGGAGATGTAGTGTAACAATAACAACAGATCTTAAAACTAGGAGCAGAACTGATCGCTGGGAATGCCTTGCATTCAGAACTTAGAACACTTTCTAAAACCAGGAATGGCTCTCAGGATGGGGAGTGCCTTGAATTCTGAACACACAGCAGTTCTTCAGACCAGGGGTGGAGCTCAGGACTGGGCATGTTTTGTACCATGAACCCAAAGCAGATCCCAAATGAAGGAGTGGATTCCAAGATGTGTAATATATTACATATTGAATACTAATGATAGCAAATCCTAAACACCAGAAACTGAGTTCAGGTCATGGAATATAGCCAGACCTGCTTGCTTTCAGCATGGTTGTTTTTTACATTTCATAACAGATTTAAAAACCAGCCGATTAGCAGATATGTACAGGTGTTAGCTGAAACTCCTTCTGTCCCCCCTGTGCTCCTGTTTTCCCCTACCTGACTGCTCCCCTTGCTGCTGTCTCCAACCCTGGTGTAGGTGTGGCTGAAATGCCTTTTACTGATTGCTTATTTCAACACTTACACAGAAACATAGAAAACTGACGGCAGATAAGGACAGCTAGGCCCATCTAGTCTGCCCTTTTTCCTTACCTGTGATGGCGGATGTTGTCCATACTAGGTTATCGTCTTAGCCTTCCCTTCCCATCTCTAGGGTTCCATTATGTCTATCCCAGGCCCGCTTCAATCCCTCTACTGTGCTTGCTCTAATCACCTCTTGTGGCAGGCTGTTCCATGTATCCATCACCTCTCAGTGAAGAAGAACTTCCTCACATTTCTCCTTATCCTGCCCTCTCCAATCTCATATTGTGCCCCTTGTTCTAGTATCTGCCGATACTGGAAGATGTCCCCCACTTGCACTTTATTGAAATACATGAAGGTCTCTATCATGTCCGTCCCCCCCCCCGGTCCTATAGTGAATACATATTGAGGTCCTTCAATTTTTCCTCATATGGCTTGCAGTACAAGTCCCTTATCATCTTAGTTGCTCTCCTCTGCACTGCCTCTACCCTATCTATGACTTTACAAAGATGTGGCCTCCAGAACTGTACACTGTATTCCAGATGAGGCCTCACCAGTTTTTTGTATTGTGGTATCACCACCTCCGTTCTTCTGCTTGTGATACCCCTTCCAATGCACCCCAACATGCCACTGGCTCTCCCTACAGCCTTTGTACAGTGTTTGGCCACCTTCAGGTCATCTGAGATGATAATCCCCTGATCTGTTTCGTTCTTGGTGACTGCCAACAATTGCCCTCCCATCCTGTAGCTCACTTCAGGGTTTCTGTGCCCCAGGTGCATGATCTTTCACTCCTTTGCATTGAACCCCAGCTGCCAGACTTGGGACCATTTCTCCAACTTTTCTAGATCCCTCCTCATTATCTTCACCCCATCTGGAATGTCCACGCTATTGCAGATCTTGGTGTCATCTGCAAAGAGGCAAACCTTTCCTTTCAGCCCTTCTGCAAGAACACCGAGGAAGGCATTGAAAAGGATTGGTCCCAGGACTGATCCTTGTGGTTTTCTCCTCTGGTCACTTCTTTTTCCTTGGACTGACTACTGTTAACCACCATCCTCTGCCTCCCGTCTCCCAGCCACTTGTCAGTTCATGTTCGCTGATTACACTTTAATGTAACTTGTCATCTGTGTACCTGTATATTCTGTGCATTTTGTAGCCCCTACTACCCTCCCCAGGTCGCACCTGGAAAAGAGCCTTGGCTCAGTGTGCCTTTCCCAGTCACCAATTTTATTTATTTATTTATTTATTCCTTTCAAAGTTCAGAAATACATCTTTGAGCAGAAATGCTCATTTACAAAGGTTCCTCGTCAAATAACAATTTGTTTACACCATGTCAAAGACAGCATTGAAATCTGATTAACAAAGACTGGACAATATTGATTCAGTGACATAACAGAATGAGTAACATAAGTACCGCTTCAGCAATACAGTGTGAATAAAAGTTAATATTCAACAGGTCAAATAATACAAAGCATAACATAGGCACTAGGAGCTATATGGGCATTGTCACAGGTTAAGTCTGTGTGCTTTTACAGCACATTGGAATGGAGGAGAGACGATGCCTGAGGAGACCGTGTGTGGTGGGTAAGGTGCTGGCATCATGTGCACATGTAAGAGGGGACCTTAGGGGTCAGAGGCACCACAATCAGATTTTCTAATAACTTGCATAAATAACTACAAATGGCAAAATTCAAAATTTATACCACTTGTTGATTAGCAAGCAGGGATAAACCAGATCTTATTGTATCCCACAGCCTGAACCAACCTGAAACTATTTCTAAAAACAAGCATTTGTCAATGCCGAATGTTTGCTTGCTGGCATTGGCATTGGTAGTGCAGGAGTTACAGAGCTGCATAATAGGAATGGCAATGAAGTATTGAACTGAAGACAACCCCACCACCACCCTACAGAGAGTGACAGGCATTGGGGTGTGTCTTTGGGTCATCAGGCATAACGGCCACGCCATTTCACCACACCCTACCCTGCAGACACCGACAAGTGTCACAGTGTGCCTTGGGGTCTTTGGCCCTTATGTTCACCCCATTCCAACAGGAAATATGATGAGATGGGTGCTGTATAGGAGAATGGGGTGAACTTTGGGGCTGAAGAGTCCAAGGCACACCTCGATGCCTCTCACTGGCTGCAGGGTGTGGGTGGGGGTGGAATGGTATGAGCATTACAGGCGACAATCCCAAGTCACACCCCTGATGCCTGTCATTCTCTACAGGGTGGGGCGTTATGGTCGGAAACCCTAACACCTCAGGTGCTCATTGGTATTTTTCTCCAAATTTTCAACATGTTTTTTTGTGACCCCCACCTCATGAACAATGGCAATATCAGTTCGTTAGCCGAAAGCTGCTTTTGCACAGCAACTACGCCATTTGGCACCAAGGTGCAAAAACACATTTTGAACAGGGTGTGAAAAATGACAGCTGTGCTGTTCATGGGGAGGTGTAAAAAATGGCAATGTTGAAAATCTGCAGTGAAAATATTACAAAAACTGGTTAAGTCACGAGCGTGCATAGAAACTGTGCAACACACACCTGTAATGTAATTAGTTTGGGGATTTTTTACAGTAGATTGTTAGCACAGGCATTTTGGAACCTCCGCTCATGAACAGTGTCACTGTGATTTTCTTAATCTGTCCCAAACAGTGATTTCCCACAGCGACCACGCATTTCTGCGCTGGAAGTACAAAAACACATTTCGGCCATGGTGTGAAAATTGACAGCTGTACTGTTCATAAGGAAGTGTGGAAAAATGCCAGTGGTGAAAATCTGGACTGAAAATATTACAAATTCATGAACTTAGGAGGGTGCATGGAAACTGCGTAATACTTGCTTGTAACACAGTCATTTTATGGACTTTTGTCATAACATTTTTAACACAGCCATTTTAAGACCTCTGCTCATGAACAGTGTAACTGTGATTTTCTTAATCTGTCCTGAACATTGATTTCGCACACCAACTGCACCATTGTGCGCTACATGCACAGAAACACATTTTGGGTGAGATGTGAAAAGTGACAGCTGTACTGTTAATAAGGAGGTGTGGTAAAATGGCAATGTTGAAAATCTGGAGGAAAATATTAAAAAATTGTAACTTACAAGCGTGCATAGGAACTGTGCAGCATACCTCATAAATCAGTCATTTTGGGAGCCAAAGTTTATCAATATTAGGGGTTTTGAGACCTACCCTTATGAACTGTGGCACTGTCATTTTGTAAATCAGTCCTAAAAGGTGGTTCCATGCAGTGACCGTGAAATCACCTTCGGCCAATTAACACCATGAAAGTGCCAGGATTCATGAGGAGGGGTCCCAAACCCCATGTTGAAAATTTGGTGCCAGAATTCCAAAATTCCTGAGATATGCATCAAAGTTGAAAAACCTTATTTATTCCATTATACAGCTTACGGCATTTCTTCAGTTCGCGGTCAGCTTTGAAGTGCAGAGCGTGTTCCCGGTCCACCAAGATTGTCGTGCTGGCCTCCGGAGGTAAGTATGGGGTGAGGTGGATGCACAGAGGGTAGGCACGGGTTGGGGAGCAAGACAATCAATGAGGGATCTTTTTTCTTTTCAGGTGTTTCTTTTCTTTTTAGGATGACGCGGGACTTGTCAATCAATCAATCAAAGCCATGCTGGGGTGGGCTCCTCGTGTGGCAGCTGGAAGATTTTTGGGGGGGGCAGTAGAGCCGAGGACAATGATGTGGGACTTGTGCCACACTGGGTGGTCTCCAGCGTGGCAGCTGGAAGATTTTTTTGTTTTTGGGGGTGGCCATGGAGCAGATGGGGGATTGGGCACCCCCGACAGCTATACAGATGTGTGCCAGGCTGGGGTGGGCTCCCAGCATGGCAACTGGAAGTCTATTTCTTTTGGGGGAGGTAATTGAGCCAACGGGGGATTGGGCACCAATGAAGAAAAAGAAAGGAAGAGAAAGCAGAGATGTATACAAGCATGATTGCCTGCAATATGCTAATCAACACTATCTTATTACTGCTCACTGAAGCGAAGCTCTCACTTTCAACTGTACATCACTGCATTTTCAACTGCTGTCATAGACAGCTGCAGCATTCATTGGTGAACTGTGACCACACCAGCAAACACACTGACTGAATTGGAAGACAGGGTACCACACCTACAAAAACTCGGATGATGGCACTATGTTTCTTGCACATGCGTGCAAGCAAACATAATAAATAGAGGGAGCACTCCTGACCAATCGAAGCCCCCCTTCCCCTGCATGTGAGACACTCTTATTAGGTACAGAGTGTCTTCTGCTCAGGTACCCTAAAAACAAGGAGATTTTATTACATTTTAATATGTTATTGACCTACCTCAAATGATAATATCGTAACACATATTGTAATACAACTGGGAAGATGACTCTTCTGGTTGCAAAAGTAGTCTTTCTTCCTAGATCGTCAGAAATGCTCACCTTTGGTTCATGATTTCAATCTCTAAGAATCCACGTAACCCCTCCTACAATAATAAGAGTGGTCTCTCTGGCTGTATTAAAATATAAACCAGAGCTAGGACAAGGAACTTTTTCCACCCTGGCCTAAACCTGTAACAGCTCCCAAAATGCGGTGTGGCCCTCAGGTTGTGATATATCGCACAGTGAAACTTGGTATTGAAAACAGATCCTAAACCCAGCAGTGGAACTTGGGGTGCAGGTGCATTGCACACCAGACCCTACAGAGGACAGATTCTAAACACAGCAGCGCAACTTGTAGTGTATTGCACAGTGGAACCTACTGAGGACAGATCCTAAACCCAGCAGTGGAACTTGAGGTGGGGAGTGTATTGCACAGCAGACCCTACTGAGGACAGATCCTAAACCCAGTAGTGGAATTTGGGGTGCAAGGTTATTGCACACCGGACCCTACTGAGGAGAGATCATAAACCCAGCAGTGGAACTTGGGGCAGATGGTGTATTGCACAGTGGACCTTGCTGAGGACAGATCTGAAACCCAGCAGTGGAACTTGGGTGATGGTGTATTGCACAGTGGACCCTACTGAGGACAGATCTGAAACCCAGCAGTGGAACTTGGGGTGCTGTGTGCATTGCACAGCGGACACTAAGGAGGACAGTTCCAAACCCAGCAGTGGAACTTGGGGTGCAGTTTATATTGCACAGTGGACACTACTGAGGACAGATCCTAAACCCAGCAGTGGAACTTGGGGTGTGGGATGTATTGCACACTGGACCATACGGAGGACAGATTCTAAAACAAGGAATAGCACTCTGGGCATCTCCCATCAAGGAGCGATCCTATAAACTGAAATGAAGCATGGGGTGGGACTTACTACATGCTGAAAAATCAATGAGGACAATTTCTAAAGTGAGAAATGGAGCCCAGAGACTGGCACAGTGACACAGTGGCAGTGCAGAGGGTTTGCTGTGCATCCTTGTTTCACTTATTCAGAGGACTGGCTTACAGTCTGATATTGAAAACCTGGGCAAAACTGTTTCTGATTTAGGGTCTGATCCACAAAGGATAGTTAAATATGCCAAAAATGTACATATTTTGGCCATGCAGCTCCTCATTGCAGAAGAGCTGCACACATCATGTGATCCACACTGGTGGAGCACTAGACCAACAGGTGCACAATGAAGTGTGACGTGGCACAGAGTGAGAAGCGGCCATATCCAAACATAGACTGCCATGCCCACAGAATGCCCCTTGACCCACAATATTAGGAGGCAGAATGCCCCTTGCAGAGCAACATGGAAATACTATCTGAGGATAGCCAAGAAAGGGCCGCATTGGCGAGTGGGTCAGGAGGCTCACACAGCGTGACCAGGAAGGTGGCCCAGCACCATAGTGTACAATCCTGCAACACCGTAGCAGGAAGAATGGAATGGATGTTGCCAGCTAGTATACAGATGGCCATGCACACCTAACATTTGCATGAGGAAGGCAGCAAAACCTGTATGGGTTCATGGTTTTGAGGGGAATGTCAGCTTACAAGCAAGTGGTGTGGGAGGGCATCCAGGCAACCATTAATTTGTGGTTATTAATATCCTCTTAATGATCACTACCAGTAAGCACAAATGGTTTACCTTCATGGCAATGTGAAGAAAAAACTGTCTCTCCTGCCAAGCTCAGCCGGCTGGGAGTGGGGGTTGGGGAAGGTGACACGCCAGAGCTCGAACTGGAGAAGGACGCCTCCAACCAGCAATCCAACAATCTATTGATGTTGAAGACAATGGCCTGAACACACTGAATCCATATCCACCACTACCTCAGGAAGGGGTGGATATGAATACAGTGCAGGGCTTCAAACAGGCATGGGATAGGCATAAGGGAGCAATACAGATGAGTATGAATAGATAGGCCATTGACAGAGTACAGGCCTATGGCACATTCATAAGGAAGAAAAAAATGGGCAGACTGGATGGGCCTTGCAGTCTTTATCTGCAGTCAACTTCTATGTTTCTATGTTAAGGTGAGGGCCATAGTGTATCAGAGGACACTATACAGTATTCAGCAAGTTCCCTAGTAATATTCCCCCCCCCCCCACAGGTGCCATACACACACACCAGGGACAGAAAAGGATGGCCATCACATGCCACAGCCGGACAAACAGTTCCCCCATCAAGTAACAACATGAGTTTCCCCTTCCCAGCTGTGCCATGGAGAAGGGCAACCACATTTATGCCACTGGCTGTCAAGGTGGAAATTAATGATATGACACTCAGAATAAGAGTAGGGTACTTTTGGCAGTGTCCTGGACAAGATTTCTTCTGTCAATAAAAGAGCTAGATGTAAGACAAATCTCAGAATGCATCTAGAAACAAGTGGTCACAGCTCAGTGTATCATTCCTAGTCAAAAAAATACAGATAAAATAAAATGCCAGTAATTAATGCATATGTTTAGTCCACTGGTCCATGTGATAGAAAAGAACCAATCACCAGGGACACAGAAAGCAGCAATAAAACTCGAACTCCACGCACGGAGCACACTGCTATTGAGGCAATGCCTCAGCCCAACACACCAATGCTACAACCCCCTGTGGAGTGATGCTGTTCTCGGCCCATTTCTTTGAAAAAGGGAAAGGGGAAATTGTTTACCCAGGAAAGGCACACTAAGTCGTAGCTTGCTTCCAGGTGCAACCTGGGAGCACAGGTACATTAAATGACTTGCTTATGGTCATACAGTATGCAAGTGGGGGCTGTGGGATTCAAACCCAGGTCTCCAGGTTTTCAGCTCAGAGCCCTAAACCACTTTGCTATACTTCCTCCTTATTTCCTATTACCCACATCCCCTGCTGCCCCACCAAATTGCTTTCTATTTCTTGGAAAAACTTGTGAAATCTGTGATCTTGATACACTGTTCTAGCAATGAATATTACATTTATTTATTTATTTAGTTTTTGTTGACCGGGAAAGGGGGACTAGACAATTCTACCTATTTTCAGGCTCATCCCAGGGGAAGGGGATACAGATGGATGCCAACTGACATTGAACCAGTTCATGGCATTTTTAGTGAATGGGGGATATTTGATCAGGACACCAGGTAAATGCCCTGCTCTTTCGAAAAGTGCCATGGGATCTTTAACATCCACCTGAACTACCACCAGAACAGGCAGATGGGACCTCGGTTTAACATCTCATCCAAAAGACAGTCTCTCAGAACTGCAGCACCCCCTCATGCTTCACCACAATGTCAGTATTGGGATTTAATCCAAGTGCCTGGTGTGAGGAATAGAACCACAGCCTTCTGATCATCTGGCCTCAAAGGCAAGTGTGCAACCTACTGAGAAACTCCTATCTCATTCTATGAGTGATAAACTCTCACTTTTCAGTATAGGTATTACCATGTTTCCACTGGAATGTAGGTAAAGATGCCCCAAGCCTGAGGTCTACGTAATATTGTTTCATATAACTTGATATTTTCTAATGATCTAGGAATTTTTATCATCATCTGTGATTTATTTAGAAACAATATAACTGTGATCTACTGAGTGTCTGTGTGTGTCTCAGTTACAAAACTGTGTAACCATTTTTTAATTATGTGTTGTATTGTAAAAGCTAATATTAGTTGAGCAATAGGATTGATTGATTGATAGATTGACCCCTGTGGAGGAGGGGACGGGCAGTCCAAGATCTGACACAGACTGTGAGGACATGGAGTCTATCCCACCCAGACACACCACACAACCCTCAGGGCACACATGCAGCATTTTATCCATCTCTCCCACTGCACTCTTGCCACTGACTGGCACACCTGACAGCACCCCAAACACTAGTCGCTTGATGAAGTCTCAAAGCCAAACCTAGGCTACACCATTGGTCATGCAAATACAGACCAACAGCACACATCTCCTTGATTGACTGGCAAGGGCTATGCCAACCTCCATTGGCAATAGGAAGCAGGCCATGCAGACAATTTATTCTGAGGTGGGGGATGATGGGACAGCAGAGTGTACACCCTAGGGGAAAAAGCCCAGAAGGAGAAAAGTGACCTGCTAGAGGAGAAGAGGAGGATGGTGGGAGCAAAGAAACAAGCAGCCAAATGACACCTGGGGCATGCATGCTTAAGTAGTGCTTGGTGGGGGACGTGACGAGCATCCCCTGCTGCCCCACTGAACACCAGGCCTAGCTTTGCAGTTCACTGGTTCAGTGGGCAGATAGATATGGAGTAACTACTGCTGATGGTTGCAAGATCAGTTGTTGTAGTAAATGCTTGTACTATGAAGTATTGCACTTGGGCAACTGAACTGGATAAGGTTGCAGAGTACTGTAGGTAGCTCAGCACTGTTGGCAAGGTGATTATTGGCAGAAGTTAGAAGACTGAGGTAGTCAGTAGGACCTGTTGTGTCAATGTGGCCTTTGACACTCTCTTTTCCCAAAGGAACTACTGTACCATCCTTTCAAGGTTCCAGAAGCACAGGAACCCTCTTGAGAAGGGCTTCCACCCCTAGAAGTGTTGTAGCACCACCAATCCCTTGGCTAAAGGTACTTTAGGGAACAGCCTCCAAAACACATAGCTGTAGGTGTATACAGAACAATCAACATTATCTTCTGCTAAGAAGAGAAGGAGTGCCATGATGCTGAATGACCAGTGAAGAATGGAGTAGCCGTCATCCGAGCCCCAATCCGTCTGGTGAAGTGAAAATAGGTAACATGAGAATAACTAACTACTTTTATGACCTTCAGCACAAAGGAGAGGAAAACCCCCCACTTGTGTTGGAAACCTTTGGGAATCCATGTCTTAGGTCGCTATCCCTCCAGGCTTTCTGTGATACCACTAAAACCCCAATGCTGAATTTGGACCTGTGACATGACAATATGCAGCTAGGGCACAAGTGAGCTTTTAACATCCACCCAATAAAAGTGCTAAAGGCTTGCCTTCAGAGATGTATGACTGAACCAGAGTGCCAAAGGGGTGGTGACGTTACAGAACACCGAAAGGAAAAGGAGAGGACTGGAAACACAAACTTCAGGACTGGCAGCCCTAATACTCTCCTTAATATAAGGCTCACAGACATAAGAAGACGATTTATTGAAGGCCCAATTTGTTGCAGTACAAAACCATATAGTGAAAGCATACTGAGCTCTTGAGGAGCAGTGATTGGGGAATATGCCTACTTGATGGAGGGGTGTATAATGAACTGATTATTGTTGGGGTATATGCCTAATTGTCACTGGGGTGTATGCCTATTTGTCATTGATTGTTGAGGTGTTTGCCTGAAAGTAGGGACAGTTGGAATGGTAGGTATGGTAAGAGATTGGTAAGGGTTAAAGATGAATCCAGAGGAAAGGACTGGGCAGACTGGGAAGTATGGTAAGAAAATGTGGTTTGAAGTCCAAAAAAATTGCCTGAAGAAAAGCACGGCCAGAGCTCCATCCAAGAGGAGGCCTGAAGCAGGCAGGTGGCCAAGAGCAGGAGCAGGAGCAAAACCCCAGAAGCAGGCAAAGCTGAGAAGGGCAGACACACAAACAGTACCCATCAAGGGAAGCCATAGTAACCTGGCAGGGAAATGATACCACCTCAGTGGACCCCTGGAGCAAGCAGGAGGTGGGAGGCAGGACAGCAACAGATGGGGAGCAAGTAGGAAGAGGAGGAGGTCTCCCAGCACACTTTCAAGGTGAGAAGTAGAGGCAGGGGAAGTGGGAACCAAGATAGTAGCAGATTGGAGAACAAGGGGGCAGAAGGCAGACCCCAAATGAAGGTGAAAGCCACACAGAGCAAGCAAGGTGAATGTCAGAAGAGGAAGCACCACTGGCACGATGAACAACACAGGCAGAGAAACATTAGGAAGGAAGGATCCAGCAGTGGAACCAAGGAGCCACATTGCACCAAGGAATAGTGCACCAAAGAACAGCACACCAACAAAAGCAGCAACTGAAACAGAGTCACAGCAGGGCTGCTGGAGGCAGGCAGCCAAAAGCAGGAAGCAATGGGGGATGGATTGACGGAGCAGGGAAGGATGCCCCAAGCCACAGTCATGCAGCAGAGGAGGTAGGAGAAAGGCAGGCTGGCGAGCCAGACATCAGATAGCTGCAGGCAAAGAAATGAGTGTCCAAAGGACGCTGCATACTTAAGCAACGCTTTAGGGGGATGGCGTGAGACCCACTGCCCCGCTAAACCCCAGGTATAGCCTTTTAATTCTTTACCAAGCACTCCATTACTAGACAGTAATTACATTACAAGACATTACAGTATCAGACATTACTGGACGCCTTCCAGGACTGCAGACCCTCCAACATCTGACAGAGGAAAATAGGTACATCTGTTGTGTTAAGTGAGTGGGGGAGGGGGGTAGCACCTCCCACTTTTGCCCATGAGTATTCTAAGGGCCCATTCAATTTATGGGATGAAACAAAAATGGACACAGTCAATGACAGCAGAAAAATCAAAATATAAAATCTGTGTGTTTCCAGAAACCCTCGGAGAGTATGAAGGGGACTCTAATTTAAAAACAATCCTTGTAAGCCTTGATGTTGAGAAGGAATTCAGTATTGCAGTATAGCCATATTTATGTGTTCCAGGTCAGTCAGCTTCAACACCAAACTGGCAGTCTTCCTCCACAGGAACCAATACCAAGTCCATCCAGTCTGCCTTAACAATAACTTAGTTAATATACCACAACTGTTTTTCAATACAGATTTATTTTATTGAAGTTCTGAATGTAAATAATTAGTACTGACTGTCTACTGGTGCTGCTTGTTAAGGAACCTACCAGGCAGAACGCAATCCTTGATGTGGTGCCCACCAATGCAGAGATGGTGGGTGCTGTGGGAGTAGGGGAGCCACTAGGGAACAGCAACCACAACTCTGCATTGTCTGAATTGGCCATTGAGGACAGCAACACACAATCAAGAACCGGAAGTCTTTGACTTTAGAAGGCAGACTTTGATAGGTTGAGGAACTGGTCAGGGATAAGTTAGTAGGTGGAGGACATTAGGGGAGTAGAGGAGTGATGGGGCAATAAAGGAGCCATCCCTCGAGGCATCAAAGGCAAGCATAAGAACAGTATAAAAAACAAATAGGTTTAAGAGAGCACTAATGTTCTCAGCTAAGGTCAGGGAAGTGGTTAGAGCCAAAAAAAAGGCCACCTATAAATACAAAGAAAAGCAGAGGGAGGCCGAATTGGAGGATTATCTACAGAAAAAGAGAGAGGCAAAGAGGGCTGTCAGGGAGGTGAAAACAGACAGAGCGTGTATCGCAGAGGGGGTCAAGAACAGAGAAAAGCAGTTTTTTAGATATATCAATGAAAAAAGGAAAAAAAGGGGGCATTGCACAGCTCCTTGAGGGGATAGGGTGATAGAGGATGGCGAGCAAAGGCCACTGTCCTGAGTAACTATTTTTGCTCAGTATTCATTAAGGAGGAATGGGGGTTCCATGCCAGAAATTGGCATCAAAGGCGCTAAGGAATCTGGGAAATGAGGCAGCCCATACTTTCTAGTGAGGGTCCTGAAAGGCTAGCAGCCCTTAAGCTAGATAAGGCCCCAGGACCAGATGGGTTGCATATGAGCATATTCAGGGAATTAGCAGCAGAAGTGGCTAAACCACTGGCTGAGCTGTTCAACAGCTCACTTAGGTCCAGGGAAGTTCTAAGGGATTGGAGAATGGCAGATGTACCACTGCATAAGGGGGTGATAGGGAGCAACCAGAGAACTACAGACCTGTCAATCTGGCCTCCAGGGGAAGCTGATGGAATCACTAATCAAAGAGGACCTTGTGGACTACCTAGAGAGCAACTGACTCCAGTGTTACCCCCTTGTTCCCAGGTGTTACTCGAATCCCAGTTAGAACCAGTGGCAGGCAGGGAAAGGCAGCTAGTGAAATGCCAGTCAAATGGGTTTCATGCTGTCATGCTCTGGTTTCAGTCTCAGCTGAGCTGGAGGATGATGTAATCTTAGAACTTTCACAGGGCATAAGCCACACTTTGCCAGCTCTAGGGAGATAGCTTTAGAATGTTGAGTAAGAGTGGAGTCAGTCCTGAGCAGGAGTTCCAGGAGGAGGCTGCAACTTGCTGTGCAGCTCCTCACCTAGCTCTGACAGAGAGCTACCTCTTTGTTTTGAGTAGTTTGTTCTCACCCTAGAAGAAGAACATAGAAGACAGTGACTGAAGTGGCAGAGACCTTGCCAAGTGGATTTTCCTTTGCCCCTATCCCATGACGGAAGGGGGCAATCTTCAGGGTTCAGGGGCAATCCCCTCAATGCAGTCTGTCTGGTGAAGCTGTCTCTGTACAACTTCAAAACTGTGAGTACTACTTTTGTGTAAGCCTAGGAGGGGCACCTGCAGTACCTATGGTGAATTCCTCTGACAAAGGGACCCTGTCACCTTGACTGTTTCTGTTTTAAAAGTGCCTGCCTACATTTAGAGTCTAGTGAGAGACTGTCCAAGTACAAAACTTTTGACTTTCTGATACCTTAGAGGTGTGTCATGTAGTATGTTAAGTGTGAAAACATTTCAAGATAGCATCTATGAGTTTCTGTGAGGGTGCTGTTAACTAGATGAATGTCCAAAGCAAAAGGTGGGAGACCCCGGTCTGGAGTAACCAGTTTACCTCTCAGAGTTCAGTTTGGGCACCAGTTCAATTTTCAGTCAGTGCATTTGGCCAGTGCCTGATGGAAATAGTTACCCAACGTGGGTTTTGGATTTCTGTTTTCAGTTCACCTCAGTATAGTGGGTGCTGGAAGATTTTGAGCCTGGATGTGCTCTTTTGTGGTAGTGTGTGCACCTTCATTCCTCATGAAATATGAGAAAGTGTCCTAGTACTGGCCGTGTGCCTAGTTGATGGGAAATATACCAGTAACTGGCCGTAGTGCCAATCTCCATTTTCAGAACCAGAGTGTTCGCTGTTTTGTGTCTTTACCCTATGCTAAATGGGAATGTCAGGAATTTCTGTACTCTGGAGAATCTGCAATACCAGTATGTGTAGCCCTGTGGGGTCCATCTTCTCTTTGTGATTATTCCTACTCTGTTACGTGAATACAAGCCGCAATCTAGAATCCCAACCTGGTTTGGACAGTATTGTTATTGCTTCCATTGTGTCTGGATTTACTTGGGTGCCCCGACCAGAAGTGCAAACCTAGCACAATTATGAGCAAACGTTTTCTCCCAGGGACCTGGGTTGCTGGCCATGGTAAATGGTCTCACCAGGTGTGTGCCAGGTAGTTGCCACACTTGGTTGCCTGTCTGTGATAGCAGGCTTAGAAAAAAAATGTGTGTACTTGTGATGTAAACCCCCATCCCTCTCTTTTGCCCCAGACGCTATGTGGTGAGAGAAGCAGCCCTGCTAGTTAAACAAGGGGGGCCGGTGGGGGGGGGGTTACATCCAGGATAGTAAACAACATGGTTTTATGTTGGGAAGGTCTTGTCAGATTAATCTGACTGGGTGACCAAGAAACTAGACAAGGGCCACGCTGTGGATCTGCTGTACTCGGACTTCAGCAAGGTTTTTGATTCGGTACTACATAAAAAAGGTTGCTCAAAAAGATGGAAGACCTACGCTGGCCCGCCGGCGCAACGGTTGGATTTCCACTTTAGACGCCAGCGACCCGGTTCGGGAACAGACTCTGGTAACTGGAGGAGTCGGCTGGGGAGGAGGATTGAGCCCAACAGCTGCTCCTCCTCCAGGGGTGAGTGGGGATGCAAGTCCCAGAACACCACCACCTGGGTGACCACAGGTGGAGGTGCAGTGAGACTGCACATAGCAGGGAGGATGGACGTCTGCCAGGAGCCAGAGCGCCAGGCACGCATGACGTGCTCTCCCCCTAGGCTCCCAGTGTGCGCGATCCTGAGGCAGGAAGAAAACCAGGAAATACCCCCAACCAGACTCCTGGTAGACAGAGCTCCTGGGCCACGATCCCCATGCCCCTACCGACGCCAGTACCAGCATTCCCCAACGAAACTCAAGTCACGTCGGGGTGTAAGGGCCCCACCCCGTACCCACCTGGGAGGTAGAACCAAGGCTTCATGGGGGGGATGGACTGCACTGGCGTCGGCTAGTAGGAGCGGGATGAATCAGGCCACTGGAGACTCCAGAAGGAGCAGGAATGTGGTGGTGAGAGAGGGGGCATACAAAAAGAAAATATAAAAAAAAAAAAAAAAGATGGAAGACCAGACCTGGGTGTGGCTAAAACAGTAGTGAACTGGGTGGGTAGTTGGCTAGAAGGGAGGCAGCAAAGGATGGCGGTCAATGGTATCCCATGAAGAAGGCTATTCCGAAAAGGGCGACAACAAAAGCAGCAGCAGCGCCACATAGGGGGACTGGCACAAAATGGCAGTCACTGAATGTAGCATAAGTGCCACAGTAGCACTACAGAAGAGGAATGGGATCCAGGAGTCATCAGCAACTCCCCAAACAAATGAGCCAGTGCAATAAGGCCCATATCAAGGCCAATAGGGTGCTGGGATGCATCGGGAGGGCATTGACAGTACAAGAAAGAGGCAATACTTCCCCTATACAGATCCCTGGTGAGGCTTCACCTGGAGTACTGAATCCAGTTCTGAAGTCCTCACCTCAGAAAGGACAGGGATAGGTTGGAAACAGTGTAGCATAGAGTAACAACAAGCATTTGTCAATGCCAAAAGTTTGCCACATTACTTAAGGAACAGCACGAGGAGGTGCTCTATAGAGTTTAATGGGGGCAATTTGTAAAAGCTTGTTTTTATACTTTTCAGTGACAATTTTGTCAGAGAAAGACAGTCACTTAAGTAACAAGGGGTCTGATTCCAAGACGGGCTACACCAGCATAAGACGAGATACGCCAAACCCCTTGGTGTATCCCGTGACTTACACCATGCATTACGCCCGTTGGAATTCCAAGTGGTGACTTGCGCCATGGTGGATGTAGGTTGCAACACCCGCTACATCGTAGCTCTCGAATGCCATGGTGCAAGTGCGGGGTTACGACAACAACATCGCCCAATTCCAGGAGGGCAGCTGTCGTAACCCGCCAGTGCAATTCTAAAAGGCGCACTGACATAGCTTTGTTATGGCAGCTTGTAGCAGTCCTAAGTGGCATCCGACGGCTAGCACCATTGGATGCCGCCACGCAGCACCATGGCAATGGCGTCATACTGCCCCCACAAACACACTCCTGCCCCCAATCGTTAGGGACCCCTTGGGTTCCAATCCATGGTGCGCCACCCGGATGCTTGTGCCATCAGTCCTGCCCCCCATGCCCACTGGTGTGTGCCGTGGTGGTCCGTGGTGGGGGGGCTTTCGAGGGGGCTGCCTGTCACCAGCCACAATTTGCAACATGTGGGGCATATACCCCATGTGCATGGCATTAGCCTACGCTTGGCGTATCCCGCATGTCAAGTGCCAGGACCCTGCCGCTCTTGGAATACGGCATAGGGTCCTTGGCATAGTGGAATGGCTGCGAATCTCGCAACCACCTGTGAGTTACGCTTATTCCTTCTTGAATCGGTCCCAAGGACCTTCTTAGTGCTTACTGCATTTCTTTGACAAAATCATCACTGGAAAGTTTAACAAGCATTTGACAATGCCGAATGTTTGCTTGCTGGCATTGGTAGTGCAGGAGTTAGAGATGCAGCAATAGGAATGGCGGGAAGTATTGAACTGACGCCAACCCCACCCCCACCCTTCAGAGACTGACAGGCGTTGGTGGTGTACTTTTGGGTCATCTGCCATAACGCTCATGCCATTTCACCTCACTCTACCCTGCAGACACAGACAGGTGTCGCTGTGTGCCTTGGGGTCTTCGGGCCTTGCGCTCGCCCCATTCCATAAGGAAATACATTGAGATAGGTGCAGTATAGGAGAATGGGGTGAGTGTTGGGGTTGAAGACCCCAGGTACACCTCAATGCCTGTCACTTGCTGCAGGGTGGGGTGGAATGGCGTGAGCATTATGGCGAAGATCCCAAGTCACACCCTCGACACCTGTCAGTCTCTACAGGGTAGGGTGTTACGGTTGGAAACCCTAATGCCTCAGGCGCTTGTTGGTAATTTCGCTCCAGATTTTCAACATGGGCTTTTCATGACCCCACCTCATGAACAGTGACACTATCATTTTGTTACTCAATCCCGAAAGGTGATTTTGCATATCGACTGCACTATTTAAAACGGCTTTAAAGACCTTTTTATTCTGCCAGGCATTTGGTGACTAGGCTTGTTATATGCTCGTACATGTTTCTGTACTTTATTACTTAATCTTAACTGGTTTTGATATCTATGTTTTGTTTTTTAATTGTTTTTATGAGTTGTACAGTGCTTTGATTTTAGAGATTGTGCTTTGTAAATAAAATTGTTATTATTAGGCACCACAGGTGCGAAAACCCATTTCCGGCAGGATGTGAAAAATAACAGCTGTACTGTTCATGAGGCAATGTGAAAAAAATGGCACTGTTGAAAATCTGGAGTGAAAATATGAAAAATTGTCGACGTTACAAGCGTGCGTACAAACTGCGCAACACACACCTGTAACACAATCATTTTTTTTGAATTGTTTCACCAAATTTTCAGCATGGCCATTTTTGGACCTCTCCTCATGAACAGTGGCACTGTGATTTTGTTAATCTGTCCCAAAAGCTGATTTCCAACAGCGACTGCACCATTCTGTGCCACAGGTGTGAAAACATGTTTCGGGCAGGATGTGAAGGATGTGAAAAATTACAGCTGTACTGTTCATAAGGAGGTGTGAAAAAATGGCAAAGTAGAAAATCTGAAGTGAAAATATTAAAAATTGAAGTTACGAGTGTGTGTAGAAACTGTGCAATGCACGCTCGTACTGCAGTCATTTTTTGGAATTTTTTCACCAAATTTGCAACATGGGTTTTTTGGGACCTCTTCTCATGATCAATGGCACTGTCATTTCGTTAATCAGTCCTGAAAGGTGATTCCGCGTAGTAACCACAAAATCACTTTTCGGGACCGAAAATGAAATGACAGTGCAAGTGTTCATGAGGTGGGTCTCAGAACCCCATGTTGAAATTAGAGCCAAAATCCTAAAAATGGCTGAGATATCAACTAAGCTGACCCTCCCCACCGATTCCCATCATACAGCACTTGCTCAATTCCTCAGTTCGCAGTTCAACTTTGAAGAGTGCAGACACATCCGGGTCCTCAGAAGATCGCTGCTCCCAACCTCCGGAGGTAAGTATGGGGTAAGGGGCATGCAGGGAGGTGGGTGCGCAGAGGGAGAGTCAGGATGGGGAGGGGGATGGGTGAAACGACAAAGAACTGTTTTCTTTTTTGCAGGTTACCAAAAAAAAGACTCTGGAGGACCGTTTTCTTGATTTGCAGGTTAAAAAAAAATACTTTTGGCACACTGGGGTGGGCTCCCAGTGTGCCACATGAGTTTTGGGGGGGGGGACATGATACAGAAGAGGATTGGGCACCCTTGTCAGCAAATAAATTGAGCTTGGGGTGTGAAGGGCATCAGACACTGGGAGTGGGCATCCCGGTGTTGGGGGTAATAAATTATGAAAATTGTCTGGGCACACTGGGGTGGGCTCCCAGTATGCCAAATGTGGGGGGGATACATGCTGACAAAGGGATTGGGCACTCCGATGTCAGCTTTTCTAGGGAGTATGTGACAGATGGAAAGCCGCAACAGCCAGCATATTTATTTCTTGAAATGTTTTGCCAGGAAAGGCAAATTGAGCAAATAAAATCCATGGAGTGCATCCCCACATTGTTTCCGCACATGCGAAGAAGCAGTGGCACTACTGTGCATGTGCAGAATCTGCTTCATTCCACACATATTTGTTCCATGACCAAACAGTGTTAAGCTGTTCGGCAGCTCATTCTTTTGAAGTTTTCGCACACACTACTCATAGCAATAAATTTGCAGCGTGCAGGAGCAGCGAACTTAAAAATGATTCAGGGCCAGCAGGGCAGATCCTATGAAGAGCGCCTCAAGGCACTCAATATTGTACCCACTAGAGACCAGAAGGGTGAGGGGAGATATGATAGAGACCTTCAAGTTCCTTAAAGGAATTAACAAGGTAAACTGTGGGAAATTATTTACCCTGAATATCAACTCGAAGTCACAAGATCATGAGTGGAATTAACAGGAGGGATGTTCAGGAGGGACATGAGGGAGTACTTCTTTATGAAAAGGGTGGTGGAACCTTGAAACAGTCTGTCTGCTGTGGTGGTGGGTGCAAACACAGTCAAGGAATTCAAGCAGGCATGGGACAGAATGCAGGGAATGGTGGTCACCTGGGGCGACAAGATCACGGAGGAGAATGGAGATAGGGTGGGGAAGGTTAGTATCCTGGGCACCTTGGAGGAACAACAGGTTCTAGAGAAGGTTCCAGGGATTATATGGAATATGGGCAGACTGGATGGGCCTATGTTTTTTTCAGTCATGGTCTACGTTTCTGTGTTTCATTGTGGCACCACCTCTCTCGCCCAGTCTCAGCAAGCAATAATACCTGACGGGGGGGGTATTGGGCTATACTGGACTGTCCAGGGGCGTAATGAGGCCCGATGCTGCAAGCGGAGGGCTTTATAACCCCTGAAAGGTCAGGTATAGCCTAATACTGCCCACCCTGGAGGGTATTATTGCTCTTAGAAAATGGGCACTGTATTATATATGAATGAAAAATAATTTTTAAGTTTACATGTTAAAACACCTTAAGTGTTTCATTTTTTTTTTTTTTTTGACAAAATAGTCCCTCCGCCTGCATTAGGCTGTTGAGTTTTTTTGTGTTTTTTTTTGTTATTTTTGAGCTATGGACTTTTGTCTTACTTAAGCCTCCGTAGTTGTGAGTTTGGAGCTAGTTGTCATGGTTACCACACACACACATCCTTAAGACTGTTAAAACAGTTTTATTTTACTGTTTGTTTATTTATTTATTTATGTCACACTTTTATGTCACCTAACTCTCCCCCCCCCCCGAACATAAATGAATTATCTCCCAAGACCTGCAGCTTATTGCAAACACCTTTAACACTGCCTTCAGTGACCTTGGTGGACTTCTCCCCTGATGTTTTCACAACATTCCACTTAGTTCTCCACCTCCCTCCCCACTCTCTAGTATCCCACCATTCTGCTTTAGGACCATTCCTCCCATGAAACTAAATCTTACCTCACCAAGGTCCTAGGTACATCGAGATTTAGTGCTGATTTGCTGGATCAGAAGCTCCTACTATTGACCCTGGATGTTGTCCTATTCCCCTTCAAAATCCTTAATCTTTCCCTTTGCTTGGGACAATTCCCCTCACAATGTAAATCTGCTGTTGTTACACCTATCTTTTAAAGTGGTGAAAGACCCTCCCACAGCAATTATCACCCTATCTCCATTCTTACGCCCATCTCCAAAGCCCTTGAAAGGATTGTTTTGGATCAACTCACTGAATATCTCCATAATTACAACCTTCTATGCTCACAGCAGCATGGATTCAGGCTGGGCCACAGTACTACCACTGCGCTTCTGGAGTATGCTGACTTTATACATAACACCTTGGACCGTGGCCGTCTAGTTGGGTCTGTGTACATAGACCTAACTAAAGCCTTTGATATGGCCAACCACCCACTCCTTATAGAATCTCTCTCATCTCTAGGTCTCTCTGTGGATGCCACCTCCTGGTTTGCCAACTACCTGAGTGGCTGCTCGTAGAGAGTTAAAATCAATAAAACTGTCTCCACCTGTTTACCGGTTCGCTATGGAGTCCCACAAGGATCTTTTCTTGATCCTCTCCTGTTCAGCCTGTTCCTCAACACCCTCCCCCAAGCCTGCTCTGGGAAGATGTTACTTTACACGGATGATGCAGTAATCTACAGTAGCCATCCAGACCCCGCCCCCTTACAGAAAGACCTCCAACTGTTTTTTTCTGAATCTGAATCTTGGTTCTCCAGCCATAAACTTATTTTAAACTATAAAAAAAAACAAAAGTCATGATATTTGCCAACCTGCATAACAAATAGAAAGGCACTCCCCTAAATAATCTTACCTGCCAGCTCACACCCCTGGGGTCACTCTGGACTCTACCCTCTCCTTTCAGGATCATATCGACCAAGTATGCAAGGCGATAAATACCAGAATCGGCCTTCTCTATAGACATAGGTCTTGCACGCCTTCTGAAGCCCTGCGTCTGGCTGTTACTAGCTCAGTGTTATCCATAGTTGACTATGGCATAGTTATATGCGGATCTGCTGCTGATTCTTCTCTTAGAAGGATCAGAGTTTCCCTGAATAAAGCATGCCATCTGGTCACCAGTTGTAATCGTCTCACTCACACTTCTCAGCTATATAAACATACGGACCAGTTAAGTTTTTGAGGGGAAGCCTTGCTTACCACACCTGTCTGCTAGCCAAGAAAATATCTACAGGCCTCCTTCTGTCTACCATTCAACATCTCCTTACATTGGCCTCTGCTACCCGCTCTGCCAGAAACTCCTCTAAAGCAACTTACTTAGTATCATTTTGTAGAACCTCCCTGGGTCAGAGGGCCTTCATGTACAAAGCTCCTCACTGGCTCAGTGGGTTGCCCTGGCAGATTTCCTCTGCCTGTAAACTTGGTCCATTCAAAAAATTGCTCAAACAGCGTCTCCTTGCCTCCAACTGCTGTGATGCACATAGCACCTACATACATCTCCTTTTGTTATTCACCTAACCCTGTACTTCCCCTAAGTTTGACAATGTTTTCACGGACTGCAGTTTTTTTCCATTTGCTCCTCTTGCTCCCTCCTCTCTACTAATACCCTTGCCTCCTCCTCCTCCTGTTAGACTCTGCCCTACCCCTATTACCCCCATTTCCCACAACTCCCTCCCTACCAATTACCTTCGGTATGCTCCCCTTGTCCCTACTCCCTTTGGCCGAACTCTCACTCTACAGTGTATTTACTTTGTTTCGGTATTTTTTCTCTTAGAGGATATTACCTGTTGTTAACCATGTGCCTGTGTAATTTGTAAACTTTTGCTGTTTCTCCTAACTGTACTCTAGTTGCATCCAGATTTTGTCTTATTTGTTGTACCATTTGACGTGAAGCCTTTGTAAATGAGTCCCTAACTCAAAGGTTTGTGATTCCAATACTCTCAATAAATAAATAAACTTTTGTTTTTTACTAGGACATTTTTAACTCCCCCCTGTGTGTCAGCACAAGCTCAATGGAAGGGACAGGAGACTGACATGCACTGTTTAGGGGTCTGAGAAGTATGAGTATGGTACAGCATATTAGGGAGCATCAGGAGTGAGGGTGTGTGTTTTTTTTATTTGTAAATCCCCCCCAAAAGTGATGGGGCTTACCTTATGTTGTGTTCCAGGGCACCTCCTTTGCCCTCTCTCTGGCCATGTTCCAGCCTTGTGTTCTGTTTTTGAACCTGGGCTAATATCCAGCATTAAGGATAATTCCATATAAAGTATTTGCTGTGTCCATGGTTGCTGCACGAACATGTGAGCAGGGCTGTTGCGCTATTGCTTTAAGAAGATCAGTATCCATATATAGTGCACATAGCCCATGCTGGGTCCAAGTGCTTTGAGGCTTGCAACCAGCCGGGAGGGGCTCCCATCAACTCCGCTCTTGCACTGGATAATAGTGTAGAGGGAACTCTATTGAATGAGGTAAATGTTTGGACTTAAAACGTAACTGTTGTTTGTAAAAATTAACTTTAAGGTTGGACTGATAGCTGTTTGCACTGCGGCCGTCATCTTGTTACTTTGACATTTGCTTTCAGCCAATGGAACTCAAAGGGTCCTAAGGGGTCCTTAGCTATGGTTGTTGGGAGAGTTAGAGGCTGTGCGTTTTGTGCTCTCAGGTGGCCAATCATAATGCCAGACTGTGATTGACAGCCTCATCTATTTTTTTTATTTTTTAATTCAGATGTTTCTCTCTCTCCCGCGGCCCGCGGTGCTTCTCTGTCCTCCTGCCAGCCCCTGCCACCACCATGCCCTGGATCCTCCGGGCCCTTTATCCCCATGGATTACCCCGATGGTGGGGCAGAAGGCCATCCTCCCCTTCCCAAGCACTATCCGGAGGGCCAAGAGCTCCATGAGGCAGCGGCGGCGCGGAGCACTGGAGAGGTTGCCATGGAGCCAGCAGCCAATTTCCTCTTTTCTGTGTTCTCCCTCGTGGTCGCGGAGGTGTGCACATCACGATGACTTGCAGCCTATCTCCCTAGCTCTGGCACTATCCCCCATCCTCCACTGGAGAGCAGTCAAGGAGTGGGACAACATACCCGCCCTTCCCTGGGAGTGGAGAGGAGAGCCGTCATCGGACGTTCAATTCTCTCCCTCCCCTGCCGACCCCTGGTAGCCCGTGCTCGTTCATGAACATGGGTCACCAGTGTGGCGCAAGGTGTGGTGTCCAGTGCCTCAACCCTCAGCGCCTCCGGGCTGGCTCACAGCCTCATTTATTAAATAGATTACAGTATTACATTTCTTGGTTAAGGAGGGATCGTTGAACAGTGCAGTTCTGAGGGAGCCTCCAGAGTGAAGAGGTTCAAACTGTGTGCTCTGAGGAAAGTTTGGAAGCCTATCTGGGTTTCCACAGCCAATAACCAGTGTTGTCTGTTTGGGCTCCAACATCTGTGGCAGTTGCTGAAGCTCTCAGGTAAGAGAGGAGCTTTTCTGCTTAAGCCAGTTTCAATGATTTGCCTAAAACTGTGTCAGAGACTGTTTTGCACAACCAGAGCCAGAGTGTGAATCCTGCATCAAGCTGTTAGACCTGAATTCAGAACCCAGCCTGTACACGATGTTGCACTAGCCAGACAACTGTTTTGTTAAGAGCCACACCTGCCAAAAAGGTACCACCTATGCAAATTGTCCAGAGTAAAGTTGTTAAAGCCTGTTTATGCAAAGACTTATCCAGCTTGTTTACTTGGTTTAGTAAGACAAAGTAGGCCAAAAGGCCCACTAAATTGTCTCCCACTCCTAGTGGGTGAATTAAATAGTTCTTGATTCCAAAATGTATTTGTCGAGCCCCCTCTTACAATTGTTGAAAGAAGTTTTATTTACCAAGTCGTATAAGAGTTTATTCCATAGTCGTGCTGATCTTCTTGTGAAGTAATTATAAATTTTAGTGGTATTAGTCTTGGAGATGTACAATTGTTTATTATGGGACCTTAATTGCGTTGTCCTGATGTTAAATTTTAGGCCACATTGGTTCATTGGTTTTGAGTTATTTAGGACATTAAACAAAAGCAAGAGATCACTCTGCCTTCTTCTCTCCTACAAGCTGCATAGTTCCAATGAAGTTAATCGTTCATCGCAGCTTAGAGAGTTCATCCCTTGTATTAGTGTTGTTACTTTCCTTTGTGTTCTTTCAAGTAGATTTATAACTTGCTTTAAATATGGATTCCAAGATGGAGATCCAAAATCTAAGTGAGGGATGATATATGCTTTATGCAACCTCGTTATACATTCAGAATTTCTAGAAACAAATGTCTGTTGAATTGAGCGGATCAACCTGTTAGTTGTTTTTGCTACATGAGTGCAGTTGATCAAGTGATGATAGCTCATTATTTACCATAATGCTCAAGTCCCTTTCCTTATCAACAGGTTGTAACTTGACTCCATCTAAATAGTATGAATGTTTGGGATTATTTATTCTGAAATGAAGTATTAAGCATCTCCCTGGATTAAACTTCATTTTTTGTATGTTGCCCATTCATGAATTGACTGAAGACCTGAGCTAATGATTTATGTTTTCAGGGTATCCACTTCCCTCCCAATTTAGTGTCATCTGCAAATTTTGTTAAGGTATTTGCAATCTTTGCATTCATGTCACTAAAAAAAAAAAAAAAGTACTGCTCCTAAGACTGACCCCTGCGGAACACCACTACCCACAGAACCCTCATCCAAGAGATATCCATTTATTCTAACTTGTTGTTTTCTAATTTTTTTTTGTTGATACAAAGTATCAGAGACTATATCCTGAGCTAAAGCTGCATCTGCATCTGAACCAGTGTGGGAAGTCAGCTACTAAAGCAACAGTCAGTGTTGGTTTGCGGCCACTTCAGGGGTTATGCTTAGCGGACATGGAGGGTTGTGCCAACCCTGGTCCTTTCTGCTGATCCTTTCTCCAGAAGCCAAGAGCCAACAGCCTGAAACTGAGACTTCAGTGGTCCAATACTGCCTTAGGGAGCCACCCATCTCAACTACCCTTTGGTGCCTGAAGAGATGCCAAGTCGTGAGTAAATTCAGGGCCAGCCCTGCAAAAAATGTACAGTTGTTTCAAGTTGCTGTTATGGTGTTTTGCAGGCCATTGGGCCTAGGATTACACATACCAGTTTGCCAACGAGTCAAGACACTTGTTCTTTAGTGTTCAGTCACCTTTGCATGTTTAAAAAGTTAATTCAAGTCATTGGTTTATGTGCAGCAACACCAACCAACCAGCTGCAATGTGGCAGGCCTGCAACGGTTCAGTCTGGGTACCCAGTGAAGATAATTTGGACAATTAATTTCTGCCTTAAATGTTTTTGCCAACCAAATGCTTATCCAATTATTGAGTCTTTAATTTGTGTTCCCCCAGTCCCCTTTGTTTATCCCCTTAATAAAAGCGTTATTGTTAACACTGTCCATGAGCATATTATTACTGAGTGCAATTCTAGGGTGTTTAGCTGTAAAGTGAATTGTTGTTGCTGCTCAGGGGGACATGAGGAAATTTGCTGCTAGTTTACAAAAAATGTCAGCTGCTCAGTTTGAAAATTCGGGGTGGCCCAAGGATACCCTAAGTAATGGGGCACCCCAAAGTGGCACTTGTTTTTTACCAGGCATTGTTGAAAAATAAATGCATGCCTGGACATGGCTTTCAGCCAGTCAGCATGGTTTATTTTTCAAGCCCATTTCTAAGTAAGCAATACACCAACAGGCTGGGCATTATGGGGCTATGTTGGACCACCCAGGAGCATAATGAGGCCCGATGCAGCAGGCAGAAGGCCTTATAGCCCCTGGAAGGTCCGGTACAGCCCAGTACTGCCCTTGCTCCTCTCTGAACTGCCTCCACCTGTCTATGTCCCTATGCCATAATAACATTTTTAAAAAAGTAAACTTTTTTATAAATCAATCAAGCTAAATTCAAGTGATTTTACAGTAAGATAATAGGGCCTCTATTAGGTGTCTCTTATGGTATAAGAGACTCCTCTTGTGAAGTTTGGGCAGACAGAACTGCTCAGCTTTGCATTTGTGGTCCTATTGCCCTAACCTCATGTTTAGAGTCTATTATACCATCAAAGACACCCCTTGGAGGCCTTATTAACTTACAGTAGGTATAAGAACATACAAAACGGCCAGCAGAAGGCCTTATGGTCTACCAAGTCTGCTCGATTGTGCTGCCCTAATCCAGAGATTGCAGTGAGCCCCACCCCTCCCCACCAACTGTGACACTCCCCTCATCATGTCCCCTCTCTCTTAAAGCCCCCACCATCTTTTTAGTGGCAACCTCAGATGGGAGTTCATTCCATCCCAACACCACCCTCTCTGTAAAGAAATGTCTCCTGATCACCTTTTAAGCCTTCCCCACCAGCTAGTTACAGTGCCCTTGTGGTCTTATTTTCACAGAGACAGAAAGTTCCTGGCTGTCTACCTTGTTTATATCTTTTAGGTACTTGAAGGTTTCAATCATGCCCCTTCTCTCCAGCTCTTCTCCAGTGAATACATGTTGAGTTCTCACAGCCTCTCCTCATATATTGTGCCCTGCTGTCCTAGAACCATCTTTGTCACCCTCCTCTGAACAACCTCAGGCTGGTTGATATCCTTTTTCAGGTAGGGGCTCCAGTACTGCGTGCATCAAAGGATCTGTACAGCAGCAGTATAACCTCCTCTCTTCTGCTCGTGATCCCTCTAGAAATACACTCCAGCATTCTGTCTGCCTTGGCAGCTGCCTTCCTAAACTGCCTAGTCTGTTGTTTAAGGTCACTGTTGATGGCGAACCCCAAGTTCTTTTCCACCTCTGATTCAGCTACCTTGACCCCCCCACCCAGACTGTACTCAGCCTTCGGGTTCTTCCTTCCTATGTGCATGACCTTGCACTTCTTCACATTGAACTCCAGCTGCCAGATACTTGACCATCTCTCCAGTTTCACCAGGTCCTCCTTTAGGTCCTACTCCCCTTCGTCTATGTCCATCCTCCCACAGAGCTTGGTGCCATCTGTAAAGAGGCAGATCTTGCCTTTAATGTCATCCCCAATGTCGTCAATGAACATATTTAACAGCACTGGGCCGAGCACTGACCCCTGCAGAACACAACTTGTAACCTCTCTTGTTCCTGAGAGTTCCTCAACACCATCACAACCACCACCACTACCCCTCTGAGTCCTACAGCTAAACCAATTTACCACCCACCTGCTGAATTTGCTCCCTGCCTCTAGGTCCTCCAACTTCCTGATCAACCTCTTGTGGGGTACTAAGTCAAAGCCCTTGCTGAAATACAAATATAGCATATCAACCACCTGACCCTTGTCCACCACCTTCATTACCCAATCAAAGAAGCTGATTAGGTTGGTTTGACAGCACCTACCTAATATGAATCCATGCCGTCTCTCATCCTGTACCTCGTAGGCTTCAAGGAAATCAACTAGTTTTTCCTTCAGAATGGTCTCCATCAGTTTGCCCACAATGGAGGTCAGACTGACAGTCTGTAGTTCCAGGATCATCCCTAGACCCACTCTTATGCAGCAGTACCACATGTGCAGTTCTCACTCCTGCAGTACCACTCCCTTATCTAAAGAGCTGTTGAACAGATCCACCAGTGGACCCACCAGCTCTGCTGCCAGCTCCCTCAACACTCTTGGATGCATGCCATCCGAGCCCAGGGACTTGTTTACTTTTAAGGACGTGACCCTAATCCTATTTTCTGTTATCCTGTTCTCAGCCATGTTTCCACCTCCTCCCAACCCCCATCCTTTCTTGCAGCACTGGTCTATCCTTTAATTTAGTAAAGAGAGACAATGAAACAAGAAAAATAAAGCAGCCACAACAAAAGTAAGTAAGCAAGTAAGTCTTTATTTATTCAGCACTCAATCCTGGATGCTCTCGGCACTTTACATGAGGTGTAGAACATGGCAAGATTACACACAAAATATACATAGGGTCAGCAACACAAACAACAATTAAAACCAATGATAACTAAATAACAAATTCAGTGCTGCAGCCAGTTTAAAAAGGCTTCTTCAAAAATGTGAGTGACAGGGTTGAAAAAGACCTTGTCCCATTTGTTATGTTGAAAGAGTTAAATACAATGATCTGTTTTATCCACTTCTATTCTGCTTCTTGTCTGTTTGACTATGCAGTCAAATTTTCTTGTGAGACCTAGGAACTGGCCACTCAGACAGTCTCGCTATTCCCCCCTCCAGCTGTCTCTCTGCCCTCACTTGCTGTTTCTGTCTTTTCTTCACCCTTGCATGTCTGGAGTTATAAAATGTGTGTGAATCTTTATGTAAAACTGTGATCCCTTAGTTTGAAAATGTATATAGTTATATTGTTGAAATGGTTGCAAAACACTATTTGGAGACCAATGGGTTAACCTGAGATACTGGTTTGCAAACTCTTTTGCAGAGTCGTAAACAGGAGGTCAGTTCTGGGATACCATGTACTGTTTTGCTGCACCTGCAAGGAAGGAAACTGACAAGAACATTGTCTGAAAAACAGGATGTCTTCTTAATGAGTTCCCAGACAGAAACTAATAAGCATTTGTCAATGCCAGATGCTCGCTGCTACTATTAATGTTGTACCAGGTCGTGGTGCAGATCCCGGGCAGTGCCAGAAGACTAAGGGTTGGACCTGGAGGGGGGCTGTTATGGTGGGGCAACAACTGAGAAACTGAAGGGAATTTAAAAGAATTAAAAAATACAGTTTTCACCATTCTTTGCTTGGGGTGGGGCTGGCTCTCAGTGTGAGGTTCCTCTGCAGCAGTGCTGCTGTAGGCTGGTGTACTTGGGTGACTTCAGAAAGGGAATGTGGCTTCTATTCCTACTAGTCTGGTGTGAGAACATCATAAAACTGAACTGCAGGCTGTGGTAGAGCTGTGCTCTACATTAGGAATAATTGGAGCACCCAGGACATATTTTTCTAATCTCTCCTCTTTTCTGCCTTAGTAGTCTGCTGCAGTGCCACTTACTATCCTATGTATTTCCATGTTATGCCTCGTAGATTGGCCACCTACCCAGGTAGTCTCCCCACTCACTGTTCTTTCTCTTACATTTGTTTCCTTTTCTGTCCATATGTGGTGCTAAAGTGCCTGCCGTGCTGAATAAAATGCTTGATATGCATATGAATAAGAAAAACTGCTTAAGAAAGTGCTTACAGTGCTTTAGCAGTCATAACATGTCAAGCATGTTTGCTGGCTGTTGATATGAATAAAGTGCAGAGGGTACTTTGTAAAGACTTTGTTGTTTAAAATCCTGATTCTAAAAAGCCTGCAGTGATTGAATTCAGGACAGAAGCAGACTAGCTGGCAGAAAGCTTGGACTTCATGAAAAGAATGTGCATGGTAAAAGATAAGCCATTGTATGACCCAGACATTAACCTTTCCCCTGCTCTGACACAGAGAGAATAAGATCAGCTGTGCTTGCTGAAGGAGCTAATTTATGAATGTGTCTGTTGGTGCTATGTTTTGAAGTCCACGCATTTCATGCCTCAGCAGAGTCATTATCAGACTGGCTGATTATTGGTCAAAACCCTTGTAGACTCTCCTGCATTGGGTCACTGCAACACACCTCTCAGAGCCCTGTACCATACCAAAATGCTTTGCCTAGCGGCAAGCATAAAAAGAACAGCAATATTTTTACTAGAGAGACCGAGACTTGGAAATAGAGATACTCTCAGATGAAGGACTTTGTTTTCTGTGTTTGTACTGCCTTTGTAAATAGCTAAACTAGACATTTTTTTATTTTACTGTTGTTAATAATAAAACACTCATTGTGAATTTTACAACTGCTCCTGGTCATCCTATGCTTCCTGAACTGTGCCTTGATAACAGATGGTGTCAGACTAAATGGGATTTACGCTGTGCATACTCTAAGCCAGGAGTTTTGTGCATGGTACTATACCTGGTACCAGGGAAGCATAGCAGAAAGGTATGTATTCTGCAGCAGCAAGCCCAGGTATCATTACCAGAAAGATGGCAGCCAAACTAGAAGCAGAAACAAAAGACCAAACTGAGAATGTACAGCCAGCACCAGTCATGGAAAAAAAGAACAGGCAGTGACAGAACCTGAAAGCCTGTCTTCCTTCTCCAAATGGTAGGCTATACAACAAAGAGAGACAGAGAACCAGAGAAGAGAAAAGAAGAGGAGTAGCGGAGAAAAGAAGAGATGCAGCAACTGGAGCAGCAGAGAAAAGAAGAGATGCAGTGACTGGAGCAGCGATGGATGGATGCCTTGCAAGCTATCAAAGCTGGAGGATCTGGCACAGACCCAGCACAGCAACAAAACACCAACAACTTAAAAGACATTAAACTTACAAAGCTGTGTCCCTTAGATGATATTGAAGCATACCTGACAACTTTAGAAAGGGTTGCTGCAGCCTGCCAGTGGCCAAAGCACCAATGGGCAATCAGGCTGGTACATTACCTGACAGGGAAAGCCCAATTTGCCTACAGCAATATGGACACTGCATAGTCAGAAAACTATGACCTTGTGGAAAGAGAAATCCTGAAAAGATACATCTCAGGAGAGACCTACAGGCAAAGATTCTGGTCCCTGAAGTACAACTCAGTCAACAATCCTCGAGAAGCTGTCATCCGACTTAGAGAACTCCTTATTAAATGGCTCCAACCAAACGGCAAAACAGTCCCACAGATCATTGACACATTTGCAGTGGGGTGGTTCATCAACATCCTGCCTACAGACATGCAGCTTTGGGTAAAGAACACCAACCAGAAGTGGGAAAAAGCATTTCTTTGGCTGAGGACTATCAGATGACCAGACAGACCATGTAGCAGCAAAGTAACAGCCAAAGACCAGTAAGATCCACTTTTTCTCAATCGAACTCCAAATCAGATAAAAATTGTGGTGGGGGTAACAAATCTGTACCCAGAGACTTTATTTGCTATAACTGCAACAAGCCAAGCCATATCGCAAGAAACTGCTATAAAAATAAGGAGGGTACCACTGCAGCAGATTTGGCCTTAACAAATTGGGGCAAGTATTTAACAGATGTCAAGGTGGGAGACAAGACTCATAGGTCTCATAGGAAATACAAAGCATATTTTTAGACTTTCGTCCATTTGCTTGCTGAATCCTAAGTGCTACCTCTGTCTAAATATATTTATATATCCCTAGTCTTATACTGGAAAAGGACATCCAGCCTAGCTTTGAAAATGTCCATAGTAGGACTCTCCACCACGTCCTTTGGTAGGGAGTTCCAGGTAGGGACCACCCTTTAACTAAACCAATATTTCCATTTTTGTAGTCTCTTTATTTTTTGAGTTGTAACTTGTGTCCTTGTGGTATACTTATTTTTGTTTTAAGTTCCAGACCAAGATTTATTTTCAGATAGTTGTCCTGAAAGGCTCTGTATATTAAGATCATGTCTCCTCCATCTCCTATAGACAAGTGAGTACAGATTTAAGTCCCTCGTCCTATCCTCGTAAGGGCATGCCACTGAGACCCTGGACTGCTCAAGTTGCCCTTATCTGGACCCTCTCCAATCTTACCATGTCCCTTTTTATATGGTGCCCAAACTTGCGAACAGTACTCCAACTGTGCTCTCACCAATGAACCATACAAGGGCATCAGGACCTCCCTCCTTCTGCTGGCAATATGCTTTAGTATTCAGTTCAGTGTTGCATTAGCTCTTTTTTTTCAATTTGTCACAGTGTGAGCTAAAAGTTAGGTCATTTTAGCCACTACTCTCAGGTCTCTTTCCTTCAATGATGCTTTGAGTATTTATTTAAGGTGTATTGTGTTTCCAGATTTTTGTTACCCATATGCATTACTATGCACTTATTTCCATTTAATTTTACTTTATGTTTATTTGCCCAGTCCTTAATATAATTTAAAATGTCTTGGATCATGTTTTGGTCCTGTACTGTATTTACAACTGCCCTCACTCGACAGTAGTCAGCAAACTTGATTATCAATATGTTCTCTGTATTATATTGTAATGTTGATATAGATTATATACTGTATATCTATATATTGAATAGACAAGGTCCCAAAATAGATCCTTGAGGGACCCCACTTGTTACTGTTAGCCAGTTGGATAACTCCCTATTTATTGTCACCCTCTGTCTTCTGGTATCCAGCCATGCCGATAACCAGTTTATAATATTATTTTTAATCTGTAATGTATATAATGAGGCTATTAATTTTTGATGTGGCAGTTTATCAAATGCCTTAGAGAAGTCCAGTTGGACCACGTCCACTGAATTTCCCAAGTCTAATGCCTTACTCACCTTCTCATAGAAGTGAAGAAGGTTTGTCTGACATGATCTAGCCTTTGTAAACCCATGTTGCTGTGAATCTAACTGGTTGTGTTGTTCTAACTGGGAGAAAATTTGGTCCTTAATTATGCCTTCCAACACTTTTCCCAAGACCAATATCAGGCTCACAGGTCTATAATTCTCGAGGGAGTCCTATTTTTTCTTTTTTTAAAGATAAGGACTACATGAGCTTCTTTCCAATTTTTTACCACTTCCCCCTAGTCAAAAGATATTTGAAATATAAACATTAATGGGGGGTTACCTCCACAGCCAAGTCTGAAATAACTCTTGGGTGTATGTCATCTGGTCCTGGGGATTTATTCTTGTTTAATTGTGTTAATCTGGTGGTAACGTCTTTAATGTCAATTTTATTTGGTCCTTTATTGAACTATTCTGTCCTTGGAAGTCTGGGGGTTTCCTTTAGGATTAAACACTGAACCAAAGTAATTATTTTGTATGTTGGCCATATCGGTTTCATCTAGTATTTCCCCATTCATTCCTTAAAGGGGCCTATACACTGTTTATTTCCTCTTTTATTATTTATGTACCAGTAAAAATTCTTATAATTATCCTTAGTATTTTTTGCCAAATTCACCTCAAAATCTGATTTTGCTTTTCAAATAATTTCTTTATTTTTCTCGCCTGGTCCTTATATTCAGGTAGGCTGGTATTTTTCTGTCTCATTTGCTTATACATTCTATTTTTGAATTTTATTTGTTTTTTAAGTTTCTGATTTAGCCATTTAGGGCTGTTTCATTTTCTGGAGTTCTTAGCTACATATGGTATATTTTTGTCAGTTACCATCTTGATTTTGGCTAACAGTATTGCCCACATTTTATCAATTGTACAATTTATAAAATTTGTTTCCCAGACCCATTTCTGCAGAATTTCTCTCATTGCTGAGAACTTGGCTGTTCTAACGTTGGAAATTTGTGTTACCCTGCCAGGTTTATGGATAATTCCCTTAGTTTGAAATACACTATTTGGTGGTCACTGTCTACTAGTGGTGCGTCCACATGATGTCAGTTACAGAATCACCATATTAGTTAGGAGGATATCCAATGTATTCTCTCCTCTTGTGCTATCCTTTACTTTCTGTTTGGATCTTATCTGATTAAATTTTTCAAGGTGGTCTATCTATTTTTTTTTTATTGCAGCTTGCTTTTCCTATTCTATGCCTGGTAGATTGTAATCACCTGCTAGGATGATGTCTTTTGGATTTAAGTGGTCTAGATGATTTTAAATTTCTTGGTCATCTTCTCTATTAGTTGAGGGGGGACGATATAGGACCCCTAGCATGACTTTTGGGGCATTGGGGGGATTATTTTAATGCTCAAGTATTTTATATTTAGGTTGCCTTCATACACTTCCATACTTTTTAATGACTCATGAATATAAACTGCCACTCCCCCTCCGTTTCTGTATCTCCTAGGTTTGTTGTACAGGTTGTACCTTTTAATATTTTTATCCCATGCATCCTCCTCCCACCAGGTTTCCTTAAGTGGTGCTATTTAGATGTTTTTTTCCTTCAGTGGGCATTTGAATTCATCAAATGTTTTGTCCAAACTTCTGACATTTGCTAAAAGACATACAACTATATTTTGCTGCTTTTTATTTTGTTCTCTTTTATGATTGTTTGATAATTTGAGGTTCATTTTCTGTGGGACTTACTGATTCGGGAAGCAGATAGACCCTAGTGCACGTGTAAGTGCTGTAAAAACACTATGTAAAAGGACCAGGTACTGGTGTCATCTGCATCCATGGGGAAATGCAATATTATCCCACCACACAAGTGACGCTGAATATTAATGGGGTGTCACACCAAATGAATGTGGGGGTAGTACCCAAGTTACCTGTACCTGTGATTATTGGAAATGATTGTCCAGGATTTACCGAGTTAATCTCAGAGGAACTGAAACCTGCAGTTTCAACAGCCATGGTAACAAGAGCTCAGGCAAAGAAAATCTCAAATGGTGGAGACACTTTTCCTTTTAGTGACTTTGATGCAAACTTGTTTGAACCCAGCTCCAAGATCTGGAAGTCCAGGAAAGAAAGAAGATGCATGAAACAACAGTGGCAACAAAAGACTGATGGACATCAGGGGTTAAAATATGAAAATGCTGAAACTAGACTGATAACCGATTGTGATGTTGCCTCAGAGCAAACTAATGATGCTTCTCTCCAAAGTTATTTTAAGCAGCTGGGGGTGAAACAAAAACAGGGTGAACCAATGTTTAAAAAATGTAATGAGTTACTGTACCAAGTTTATGTTAAACCTCAGACACAGGAATGGATAGAACAATTAGTTATACCACAAAAGTACAGAACTGAGTTGTTACAGATAGCATATAACAGTCCTATAGCTGGTCACTCAGGGAGGGATCGCACCCCTGCCAGATTGCTGTACTGATTTTACTGGCCTGGAATTCATGAAGATGTTGCTACCTTTTGCAGTTCTTGTGCTGAATGTCAGAAGAGCCACAGAGACTAAAAAGACAAGGTGCCCCTGGTGCCCTACCCTTGGTAGATCTGCCTTTTGAGAGAATTGCAATAGATGTGGTTGGCCCCTTAGACAAAAGTAAAAAGGGTAATCAATTCATTTTGTTAGTATGTGACTATGCTACTCGATATCCAGTGGCAGTTCCAATGCGTACTGTCACAGACTCAAAAGTGGCAGCAGAACTTGCCAAAATTTCATCAGGGTGGGCATACCTAAAGAGATTATTACTGATCAGGGTAATAATTTTGGTGCTGCATTACTAAAGAAGCTGTACTGACTATTAGATATCACTGCCACAAGAACCTCCCCGTATCACCCTCACACAGTCGGTTTTGTTGAGCATTTTAATCAAACCCTAAAACAAATGTTAAAAAGGTTTGTAAAAGGGGAAAGGAAAGATTGGGAGCATTATTTACCTTACCTGTTTTTTGCTTACAGAGAAGTGCCACAGGCCTCAGCAGGGTTTTCACCATTTGAAATTCTATATGGTAGACAACCTAGAGGGCCACTAGATGAAAAAGAGAAACATGGGAAGATAACCCCACTCAAAAACAATCTATTACATCTTATATGTGTGCCCTGAGAATGAAACTGGCAAAATATGTTGAAATTGCCCATAGTAATCAGGAAGAGGCCTGAAACCAGCAGAAGGTGTGTTATGACCATGAGGTAAAAGAAAAAGGTTTTGAGCCAGGTGAAAAAGTCTTGCTACTGTTACCCATTACAGAAAATAAACTGTTAATGATGTGGCAAGGGCCTTTTAGATGTACTGGCACAGTTAACTATGAGATTGAGACCCCTGGTAGGAAAAATCCTACCAAGATATACCATGCTAACCTCCTGAAGAATTGAGTTGAAAAAACACCAAAGATTGCTTTGTTAGTTTTACCAGAAACTTCTACTGAAGATATTGATATAGCTTAAGACAGACTGGAACAAATTGTAACTGCTGATGCTGTAAAGGTGAATGTTTCCTTAATCTGCAAACAAACTGCAGAAATTTGTAACTTACTAAAGGCATGTAACAGTACTTTTACCACAGTGCCAGGCCGAGCAAAAGGGGTTGTGCATGTAATAGTGACAGGGAATGCTCACCCTATTAGTCAAAAGATTACCAGAGCGGTTACGAGCAAATGTGGTTGAGGAAATACAAAACATGAAAGAGCTGGGTATCATAGAAGAGTCAAGAAGTGCTTGATCATCACCAGTGTTGATTATAAATAAAAAAGGAGGGGGCTTGAAAGAATCTGCCTTGATTTTAGGAAACTTACTGTAAGTGTTTGAATTTGACAGCTATCCTATGCCAAGGATAGATGATTTGGTGGACAAACTGGACAGTGCCAAGTACATCAGTACCCTCGATCTCACCAATGGTAACTGGCAGATTCCCCGAGCTGAAGAATCCAGAGGCAAAACTGCATTTGCCACTCCTGTTGGATTCTATCAGTTCACCACATATGCCATTTGGTTTACATTGTGCAGCCGTTACATTCCAATGGTACATGGATGTAATTTTGGCTACTCACACTGGTTATTGTGCTGCTTACCTGGATGATGTTGTGGTGTACAGTCCAGCCTGGAAAAGCCACCTGGAACACCTCTGAGCAGTTATCCAAGCTATCAAAATGCAGGTCTGACCATTAATCCTACCAAATGTGCACTGGGCATGCAGGGAACCAGATATTTGGGATATATTTTGGGAAATAGAGAAGTAAAGCCAGAGCTTTCTAAGATAGAAGCTGTAGCTAACAGTCCTATCCCTAAAACAAAGAAACATGTCAGGTCAGTTTTAGGGCTGGCTGGTTACTATTGGAGATTTGTTGCTAACTTTGCCCAGCTAGCTACTCCCCTCACTGAACTCACAAAGAAACAGATCCCAAATAATGTGAAATGGTCCCCAGAGTGTGATGAAGCTTTTCAGGCCATCAAGGCTGCATTTTGTTCAGCCCCTGTTTTATGAAGCCCAGACTCTGAGAAACAGTTTTTGTTGCAGATAGATGCATCAGAGGTTGGCCTAGGTGCAGTTCTGAGTTAAAATATAGATGGGAAGGAACATCCCATTCTATATATCAGTAGGAAGTTGCACGACAGAGAAAAAAAGGCACTCCACCATTGAAAAGGAATGCCTTGCAGCAAAGTGGGCCATGGAGTCCCTCAAGTTTTATTTGCTAGGAGCTGACTTTGTAGTTCTATTCGATCATAATCCTCTCTGTTGGCTTAACCAAACGATGATAACAATTCCAGAATCATAACAGGTACCTGGCACCACACATTTAAATTTACAGATACACAATCCAGAAAAGAGAATGTCAATGCTTATTTTCTGTCAAGATATGGATCAGGAATTGAGAATTCCGAAGGTTGAAAAAAATGTGTGAGTTTAAACTTCACTGTTTGCTGTACTGGTTGTTATGGAGAAAAAGGATACTGATATGCTGAGAACTATAAAGATTATAAGCTAATGTTAAAGGAGAATTTAAAGAAAGTTTTGGAAACCTGTTTTTTTTTTTTTTTTTTTAAAACAGGTTTCCTCTTAAAGAGGGGGGGTATGTGACAGGGTTGAATAAGACCCTGTCCTATTTGTTATGTAGACAGAGTTAAATGTAAGGATCTGTTTTATCCTCTTCTGTTCTGTCTCTTGTCTGTCTGACTGTGCAGTCAAATTTTCTTGCGAGACCTAGGAACTTACCACTTCGATGATCTCACTATTCCTCCCTCCTGCTATCTCTCTGCCTTTACTTACTGTTTCTGTCTTTTCTTCCCCCTTGCATGTCTGAAGTTATAAAATATGTGTGAATCTTTATATGAAATTGGGATCCCTTGGTTTGAAAATGTATATAGTTATTATTGTTGAAATGTTTGCAAAGCACTATTTGGAGCTCAGGGAGTTAACCTGAGATGCTGGTTTGCAAACTCTTTTGCAGAGCTGTAAACAGGAGGTCAGTTCTGGGACACCGTGTACCGTTTTGTTGCACTTGCAAGGAAGGAAACTGACAAGAACGTTGAAAAACAAGATGTCTTCTTTATGAGTTCCTAGACAGAGACTAATAAAAGAGCAGCAATATTTTCGCGAGAGAGAGAGAGAGAAAGACTGAGTGACTAAAACTTGGAAACAGAGATACCCTCAGATAAAGGACTTTGTTTTCTGTGTTTGCACTGTCTTTTTAAATAGTTACACTGAACAATTTTATTTTTTTATTTTACTGTTACAATCAGCGCAAATTTTACAACTGCTCCTGACCTGTGCCTCAATGACAGTGAGCCTTTAGACCCCTCTTAGAGGCCTCCACTGATGGGGCTCCCTCAGAGATCTGGGGAGTGAGTTCCAGAGGACTGGAATGGCCATCTCAAACATATGGTCCCCCAAGGTTTTCAGCCTGGCCCTCGGAACCACTAGGAGGCCCTTGGTGGTGGAGCAGAGGGCATGCACTGAGAGGGCAGGGGTCAGGAGGTCACTCAGGTAGCTGGGGCCTGAGCCATATAAGGCCTTGTGGTTGAGCAAGCCCACCTTGAAGATGATCGTCCATCTGAAAGGCAGCCAGTGCAGATCACGCAGAACTGGGGTCATGTGACAGGACCTGGGCAGGCCCATCAGCAACCTGGCTGCTGTGTTCTGCACCAGCTGTAGTTGATGGAGGCTCCCTCCATTGACCCCAAAGTAAAGAGCGTTACAGTAGTCTAGCCCTTACGTGAAAAATGCATGTACCAGCACAGGTAGGTTACCAGGAGGAATTAGGGATTTAATCCGGGAGACATTCCTTACATGGTAAAAACCACTCTGGATGACAGAAGACATCTGAGCTTCAAGCATCAAACCATCATCAAGGATGAGGCCCAGATTTCTCACCCTAGTAGATGCCACCAATAGGGTAGGGCCAAGGAACAACCCTGTTCCTGACCCGGTAGCAGCAACACCACACCAGTGACCAGGCTCAGTCACCAGTACCTCTGTCTTGTCAGGGTTCGGGCACAGCCAGTTAGAGGACATCCAATTTTGGATCTCGGTTAGGCAGTTGTTTAGCACTTCCATGGCATTACTTGTCCCAGGAGCAAAAGACATATACAGCTGGGTATCATCTGTAGAACAGTGAATGCCCAGACTATAACATCTAATGAGCTCACCCAGGTGTCGCATGTACACCGCGAACAACATTGGTGACAAGATCGAACCTTGAGGAACTCCACAGAGCAGGAGCTTCAGACAGGAGGAGAAATTTCCCATCACTACCATCATGCCTTGCCCATGAGAAAGGACTCAAACCAGCTGACAACAGTACCGTGAGTCCACAATACTTCTAAGGTGATCCAGAAGCACAATGTGATCCACGGTGTCAAATGCAGAGGAGAGATCTAGGAGAATGAGAATTGACCTAGCTCCTCTATCTCTCGCCCTGAGAAGGTCATTTTGCACCTTGACCAATGCCGTTTTGGTGTTATGCCTTGCCCAAAATCCAGACTGAAATGGTTGATAGATGTCAAAGGCTATGAGGTGTGTCTTGAACTGCAGAGCCACCCCTTTCTCAACAACCTTCCCCCAAAATTGGAGGTTGGAGATCAGTCAATAATTCACCAAGATGTCAGTGGTCGAGTGATGGGTTCTTCAGAAGGGGCTTCACCAATGCCTCCTTCAAGGAAGAACCCCTCCAAGAGTGAGCACCAGACTATCTCAGTGAACACTGGATCAATAGACTCGGCACATTCCACTAGGAGATGAGTTGGGCTTGAGTCCAGTTCACAAAAGGTGGGCTGCAACTTTCAGATTACCTCAACAACCTCAGACATCCCCACTGGCCAAAACTTACCCCAGACAATAACAGTGCCTCTGCCTACACAATGCACACTACTGTGGGACTGATCTTGTCCCACTGGAAAGATCCCAGACCAAATGGAGGACACCCTGTCAGAGAAGAACTGAGCAAACTCCTCTCACAAAGTGACTGAAAATGCTCTTTTGGCTGCAGACAGGCATGATAAAGTAGCAGGTCTACAGTCTGAAAGAGCAGAGCTGGTCTGTTCCTCCCCGCAGCAATCTCCCTGGACAGGAACTCTACCTTCTTATTGTTGATTGCCCTTTGATAATCACCGTAGTGAACTCTCAAAGCCAGTTTATCCTCCTCGGACCAGGTCCCCTGCCAGCAATGCTCCAACTTTCAACATCTGGTGTTCATCTCCTTGAGAGCCCCATCAAACCATGGGGGTCTCAGGTGAGAAGACCTGGGTTGTATATGGACCGGTGCAATGGTGTCAAGTGCCTTGGAAACAGCCCTATTATAGACTGTCACTACCTCATCCGTGCCAACCGCACATGCAGCACTCACACCAGAAAAGTCCACTGCTGCCAAAAGTCCCTCTGGGGACAATCCCCTAAGTGGGCGGCAGCGAATCATCTCAACAGAGGAAGGACTACCAGTGGGGCCTCAAATGAGAACTCCACTGTGCAGTGATCAGACTAAGTGACTGGATCAATCCTGAGGTCAGTGACCTCAAGCCCCAGTGGGAATACCAAATCCAAGGCATGGCCATGGTGGTGAGTTGCAGAAGCAACCACTTGTGCGAGGCCCAGTGATGTCATTATCTGGAGGAAGTCATGTCCAAAATGCGAGAGAGTTTGTCATCGATCCAGGCATTGAAGTCACCCAGAATCAACCATGGGTGACTCCAACACCCTGTCAGCAACCATGTCCGCAACTTCCTGCAGGAATTCTCCCCCATGCCCAGGGGGAACAGTAGACAAGGAGAATCCTGTAGCCTGCACCTGGACCCCCACACACAGCCACACATTCAAACAAGGGCTGGAGCCCACTGGGTGCACTGAGAAGTTCAGGCTGGATCTAAAATAGATGGCCACACCCCCACCCCTGCATTCCCTCCCCAGGCAGTGCACTACAGAGTACCCAGCCGGGGCTGATGCCTCCAAAACTGGACCCGCGTGATCCCCCAGCCAGGTCTCTGTGATGCAAGCCAGATCGACCAAGAAAATTAAGTCCACCATAACTGCAGTGTTGTTCCTCATCGATCTAGCATTGCATAGCACTGCCCATAGGGGGCCAGTGGAGACTGCAGGCCCACCGGCTACCTGCCCACTTGATCCAATGGGAACACTGGGGATGGGCACTAAACATGTCTGGCCTCTCTCCTGGCCCCATTTTACCCCAGAGCGCCTCCTGCACCTAACCACTCCAGTGCTGCTTACTGCCACTGTACCCCAAGTGCTCTGCCACCAGCCCACTTGTCCCCAACCAATACCAGCCTCCCAACAGCACCTTACCACTGCAGCTGGAAGAGGGAAGTCAGTAAAGGGGTGAAGGCCACGCAGCAGAGACTCTGAGTTGGTAACATGAAGGGGTCTGAAGCCCAAACACATCCTGCAGCTATTCCTCAATAATTAAAATACCCTGCTTAAAAATGCCCCACTTAAGATACCCCCACCCTTAAATACAACCAATACTCCCCACCCTTAAATACAACCAATTAATACTCAGATCTGCAAATCCCTATACAATCTAAATCCCTACCCATGCATTGATCATTCACACACTGTTAATACATAACCTATAACTCTAATAAGATTCATACAAACACTACCTACAATCCCTCACACCATCCCCCAATAACCCTGCCAACCAAAATATAAAATTTAAGACATATAACTTTAAAACTTATAGATTTCAGAGGACAATGTCCACATGTCAATGACAATGTATAGGTACATTAGGGAACATAGCAAGGTTAAGGAGGGATAGGAAGGTTAATAAAGGAGAGGGGAGGTGGGCAGAGGGAGATAGTGAAAAGGCAGAGATAATGAATGAATACTTTTGCTCAGTATTCACAAAAGAAGAAGAGGAGGAGGAGTTACCTAAACCAAACAGTAGAAGCACTCTGGATAGTGGGGTTGATACCAGTCCATTTAAAGAAGAAAGAGTACTGAAAAAGAACTTCTAAACTCAAGGTGGACAAAGCAATGGACCTGACAGGTTCACCCTAGAATCCTAAAAGAGCTAAGGAGGACCTAGTGACACCACTAACCATGCTTTTTAACAAATCATGGGAAGATGGGGTGGTACCTGAGGACTGGAGGAGGGCAGATGTGATTCCCCTTCACAAAAGTGGGAGCAAGGCAGAAGCAGGAAACTACAGACCTGTTAGTTTGACCTTAGTGGTGGGGAAAATGATGGAATCACTTCTGAAAGAAAGAATTGTTGAGTACCTAGAGGCCAGCGGGGCACTGGACCCAAAGCAGCATGGATTCACAGCAGGAAGGTCATGTCAGACAAATCTAATCGATTTCTTTGACTGGGTGACCAAAGTAATAGACCAGGGAGGGGCTTGTGGATGGCCTACCTAGACTTTAGCAAGGCATTTGACACAGTCTCGCACAAAGATTAATAATCGTTAGCCAGCCTGGGAGTGGGTCCCAGGGTGGTAGCCTGTAGAAAACTGGCTGCACAACAGGACACAGAAGGTAATAGTGAATGGACACATTCTGAAGAAGGGGGTTACTAATTGGAGTACCTTGGGACTCAGTACTGGGTTCAGTCCTCTTTAACGTCTTTATAGGTGACATTGCAGAGGGTCTGGAAGGAAAGGTATGCCTCTTTGCGGATGACACAAAGATCTGTAGCAGAGTTGATACACAAGGAGGGGTAGAAAGGATGAGAAGGGACTTGGCAAGGTTGGAGGAATGGTCAGACATATGGCAACTTAGATTCAATGCAAAGAAGTGCAAAGTAATGCACCTGGGAAATAAAAATCCAGGAGAAGAGTACACAATAGCAGGGGAGGTACTAACAACAACAATAATGGAAAGGGATCTGGGTGTAGTCATATCAGATGACCTGAAGGTGGGTATGCAATGTGAGAAGTCAGTAGGGAAAGCGGGGATACTGGTATGCATAGAGAGAGGCATCACAAGTAGAAAAATGGAAGTGGTTATCCCTCTATACAGACAGTTGGTGAGACCCCATCTGGAGTACTGTGTGCAGTTTGGAGACCTCATCTATGCAAGGACATAGACAGGATGGAAGCAGTCCAGAGGAGGGCAACTAAAATGGTGCAGGGTCTACATCAGAAACCATATGAAGAGAGACTGAGAGAGCTTAATATGTATACCCTTGATGAAAGGAGGGACAGGGGGACATGATAGAAACTTTTAAGTACCTCAAGGGAATCAACAAAGTCCAGGAGGGTAGCATCTTTCAGAAAAAGAGATGTGTAAGAACAAGGGGCACAATTTAAAGTTAGAGGGGGGGACTGCTCAGGGGTAATGTGAGGAAATTCTTTTTCATGGAGAGAGTGGTGGACGCATGGAACCACCTTCCTGGGCGGTGTGGGGTCTAAAACAGTGGAGGAATTCAAACATGCATGGGACAGACATAAGGCAATTATGGTGGGGTTGCAGGAAATAGGCTGTTGGTTAACTAGAATCTGCAGCTTATCCAGTAGGTAGGGAAATGGGCAGACTGGGTGGGCCAAGTGGTCCTTATCTGCCATCAAAGTCTATGTTTCTATGTTTCAATACAGTAACAGATAAAGAAGGCTCAAATCAAAAACACAGTCCATAATTCAATGAAGACTGATCACAGCAGCACTCGCACCACTGCTCAAGATAGAGTTTGAAACCAGAAATGAGTGGGGCTTGGTACAAGAAAGCGTTCTCACCACCTTCCTCTGGCAGTCTGTAAATTGAGGCAACCAACTGTAGCACTATAACCCCTGTTATTCCCAATAGACTGGAGCTCCCAGCACCACTCTATGGAATTGATGGAAATGTAGAGAGTACTTACAGGGAACAGAAGTTGCCAGAGCGGGAGTCCATGGCAAAAGCGCCACTTTGCAGTCGCAGAGGCCACAGGTGTTTGGCTGGCCAGAGACTCCACACAAACATGGATGAAATCAGTTTCTTACAATTTATTTGAAAAAATATGCAGTATATCATCCCAGACCAACAGTGTGCAGAAACAACCCACCAAGGTGACCTGAAGACATCACAGCTGCCCCAGTAACATTTCGCTTGGGTGCCCCCAAGCTTCTTCAGAGATACCCCGAACACCAATAGTGCCACTTATATATCAGGATATATGCAAATTACCAGCAAGTAATGCAAATATAAAAAAAGTAAAGCTCATGGTTAAAGCCCAAACATCCGTGTTATGTAGCTGCACAATCTCTCAGCACCAATCATAAATGCACCACAGCTATTTCCTGGTGCTGGCCATCTTTTGCTTGGTTGCTAAGGACAGAGCAGAAGTACTCATTCAACACCTCTGCTTTCTCTTTACTGCCTTCTGCCCACCCCTCCTCCTTTTCTAGCTTCATTATGCCTACCTTCATGCCCCTCTTTTCACTGGTATACCTATATTATATATCCTTAATCCACTCTGCAATTTGCAGCTCCGTCCTAACTTTGGCCTGCCTGACTATACTACCGGCCTTCCTAGCTTTCTCCAGGTAGACACCCTTGTCCTCGTCTTTCTGCGACTTCCTGTACCTCCTATGTGCGGCTCTCTTATCTCTTCCTGGCTTACCTCCCTACTGAACCAACTTGGTTTCCTGGCTCTGGAATTCTTCCCCTTCTGCTTTAGGCATGTGTTATTGGCTGTCCTAATTCCTTCCCTGATCACTGTGCACTTTTGATCCACACTTCTGCCTTCCTCGATGTTAGCTAGGTGCTCCCTCAAAATCCATAATTGGTCACCCCCACGATGTCACAGAAACTATGAAGCTCTCCTGGTTATCAACTATTTGTAACACTCAGGAAACAAGGGCAAAGGATCTGCTTCACTGAGAGGGCAGCAGTAAGCACACAGCGTGAAATCAGTGGTACATTTTTTGCTTCTCCGGAATTTGACTTGTACTCTACTTTTATTGTTCAGGTATAAGCACTTGCTGTGGACACTTTATTTGTTCCCTCTGCTGGGGCACACAGAAATGGGCTCTGGATCAGTGTGCCTGTCCTGGTCACCAAATTTTAAATAAATAAATGTCCTGAAGAGAAGATGACGGAAGCCACAGTGTAGTTTATTCAGCTGTCTAGCAGGTCATGCTGGAGGGCAAAACAGTTCTCAAACTCTGTGGGGGAATCTAGCAGACTCCCCAGTGGTAGGTCATTCAAACGTAGTTTACAGGATCCACTATTACAGCACAAAAACCCTTGAACTCGGGGCAGAAATTAGCACTGTCCAACCATTTCATGGCATAACTCACAGACCAGGAGATGGTGGTAAATTTGTAGCAAGCCCTACTTGGACTGTAAGAGGACGGCTGTCACCACTTCTTTTATTCTGTTCTCCATGTTTATGTATCCCTTTCCTCCAGCCTGCCACCAGCTTCCCACACTGTCCTCAACCCCATCACCTGCCTTTCCTGGTACATATCTTGCTCCACTCCAAACACCCCTGCATGTTTAAACCCCCCCATAGCAAGGCTCTTTCATCAGGATCTTGAGGGCTACAGACCGCTCCAGGTGACTCCAGCCAGCAGTGAGTTCAGAGGAGCCACAGTCAGCGGTGCAAAGCCTAAGAGAGGAGTGGGAAGTCATCCTGCTCAGTCGGGGACATTCATTTTTGTTTCTTCATGACCCCAGAGGCACAGGTATGCCAGAAGAGCCAAGACCATGCACACACTGAGCATGCATTGCCCTCCTGCTCCCAGCCTGTGTCTCCCCCTCTCCAGGGCTCTCAGATGTACTGCCACTTTGTGGTCACCCAGGCAGTAGTATAGCAGCAAGGATGGGGACCCTTCCTTCCCAGAGGAAAGTGTCCAGAGGGACGCACAATCCTCTTCCCCCCCACCTGACCCCTGACCCCCAACAAGGCAGGATTGCTCGAGAACCTAGCTAGCCAACATGGTGAGCATCAGTGATAATGCTGTGCCAACAGGCAGGCCCTGACTCTCATCACTTTAATCAGGGCTGCTGGCCTCACTTCAATGGGCAATCTTTGGGGAACCACAGGAGGTGGATAAGTGCAGGAAAAGCACCTTCCCCAGGGATCGCCTTAGACCAGGCCAAGCTCAGTCTCAACCAATAACTGTTTAACTGCCAGCAGCATTCAAATGTGGCTTGTTCTACTGCAGCAAGCCCCTCCCACTTGAGCCAGTGGCAGCCTACAAATTTACCCCCTCACTGCCTAAACAGCATGAACCCACAGATCAGCAACCCCCAGAGGGTTACACATTCAAAGGCACTATGTCAAGATGGCGTGGTCAAAAACAGCACAGTCAATAACCGCATGGTCAGTATAAAACCGCAGTATTAAAAACTATGCTAGATTAGACATGCTAACTCCAAAACTGCATGACGCTGTTATGATCATGCAGTTTTGACTGTGCGGATTTGCTGTCGTAGTTTTGACTGGACACCACACTCAAAACTGCAGCAGAGTTGAAGTTTTGCAGCTTTTGGTCACAGAAGAGGGTTTTACTCCACGTGGCCATTTTGCTTATTTGTATTCCTTCCCAGCCTCTTTCTGAATCTAAGATGGCAGGCAAGACTAGGGTCCATGTAAATGTTTTAATTAATTTTTAGATGATATGTTAATTGACATGGAATTTTATTCCTAAAATGTTATGTTCTGTATTTGTTGTACTTGTTATGTTTGATTTTTGTGGGTCACACCTGTAAAAGGAATTTAATTTCCAATGTGCTTACCCGTTAAGCGAATAAACAAACATTGTGCAGCATTTGGGGGGGGGTAAGAGAAAAATTCCTGCTCCACTGCTAACTGCCAGTATGGGCCTTTGCACCAACAAGTTTTGTACACGCTGAGCTGCTGGGCAGTGGAAAACAAAAGCACTGCAGGCATTTCCCAACTTGGTACAGAAATTTCTCACCCCCTGCCGTGTTCCCTGGTGGAAGTTTACAATACCACATGATGCAGGACATGTTTACTGGGTTGCACTGGACAGCTACAACTGTTATCTTGGAAACAGTGCACCACAGCGAGTGTTGGCACACCAGAAATTACATGACCTTAGCAGAACACTGTTAGGGAGCTGAAATGGCTGACAATACACAGTGACTCTACCCCCACTCGACTTTGATTGCTGTAGCTTCAGATATTCTAATATCTTCCCTGACATACATTGCCACCCTTCCTGTTTTCTCAGTTCTTCCTGACAAGTTTGTACCCTGGAACATTCAGGTCCGAGCAGTTGTTCAGGTTAGCCCAAGTGTCAATGATGACCACTGAGTCTAGTTCTGCAACAGCCATCACCACCTGTACTTCTTGCCTCTTGTTGCCCAGACATTTGGTATTTGTGTACAACACCTTCTATTCATCCTCCTTCCCTCCCTCTTCTAGCATTCTGTCCTTTTGCTCCCTCTGCTTTATTCCTGGTCTTCCCATTTTTTTCCGTATCCCTCTAGTAGACCCCACCATCTAGATTGTTTGAAGAGAACCAACTAGGCTCCCACATTCCGTTCTGGTCCCTGTGCCTTGATACAGTCCTCCGCCTCATCTAGTTTAACCTCCTTCTAATGAAAACATGTAACTTCTACCCCAGCACACTGGTGTCCCCTCCACTCCGGTGCAGATGGTTCCCTCTGAACAACTAGTCAGCATCCTGGAAAGAATCCTAGTTAACTACAAACATGAACCTCTCTTGTCCACACCAATGTTTTAGCCACATGTTAAACTCCAGAATCCTGACCTTTCTACTCTTTCCTACACATGGCATTGACAGTACCTCTGACAAGGCTACAGTATCAGCAACTTCTGTCAACTTGCTGTCTACATTAGTTCTCTTAACCTGATCTACACTGCAGTGCACCAGGTCATGGACTCCCAGACAACTTCTGGCTTCTCCTGTAACCCCTTCACCATGGTCAAACTCTCCAGCTGTGGAAGTACCTTCACAGATAACTCCCTGGGAGGTATATGATGGATATTGCCTCATCTTGGAATGAGGGGCATCTGTATGGTAGGAGTGAACCACCCCGAACTATGACCAACCATGGACCCATCCCACACATGGTGCTCACCTAATTGTCCAGTCCATTTGCATTGAAGGCTTGGTTGAGACAAGAACTACTACACATCTGGTTCCATACATTTTCTAGCTTGAAAGGGAATGGTATGTTTTTCTGTATTGCATGCTGCATGGTATACGGTATACTGTATGTAAGACAATATTATCTCCAGTAACTTTTACACTGCATGGAATTCATGTATGATCAGTTGTTATTTTTCTTTTCCCATCCAATCAATGTTCTGTAACATAATTTATGTGAGTATACAGTAAAACCTCAATACAAACTTCTCCATTAAAAGGTGACCATAGAACTGTATCCTACATGGAGTATGCAGGCGCAGGGTGTACACTGTGGTCTCTGGATTCATCGGACATATGCAACACCAGTGTGGGCATCAGTGGCAGACTCAGGCCATCTCACCCAGTTTTCTTATGAGTGTTAACAGGTTACTATGGAGCTAGAGACAGAGTTGGAAGAGGAGAGACTCCGGCAATGGTGCAGATGTGCATACAGGCCCCGACTGGATCCTGGGACCCTAACTGAACTGGGTTTCCCATCATTTGTGCAAATGAATTTGGGCAACTAAAATAGCAAGTGAAAAACAGTGAGGGGAATATCGGCGACTGTGTCTTTACAGCGCCAGTAAATGTGAGCGAATAAGGTTAGTATGCAGAGCAGTGGGGGAGCAGTAGATTTAGTACTGAGGAGTAGAAGAGGCATTTTGTGTAATGCCAATGTGTGCTGGCAGCTTAGCACAGAGGTTTGGGTGAGTGTCTGTGTGCACTGCAGTAGAAAGGAAATATGAGTTTGATTCCTGGAGTGACCTTTTTTGCATATTTTTATTTATTTATTTATTTTATTTTTTTAAAAGGTGTTGTAGCCGATTTCTCTCCCCCACTCCATCTTGTCAGATTTGACATGTGCACCCTATCCCATGTTTCTCCCCGCCCTCCAAGTTCAGCACCCCCCTGGTGTTGATTATATATTTTAATGGGGATTGGGGGGGCAGAGCCCCCCACAAAAGGAAGTATGTGGGGCAAAGCCCCCAACAGATGCCTCTTTCCTTATTTGGTTGCTGTGAACTGTTGCCATCCGGCTCCTGGTTCGCTGTTTTGTGTAGGTGCTCTGAAGTGAGTTCGCTGTTTGTGGCTTCGCAGTTGTTTACTTGCTGTTTTTGCCGTTGCTGTTATTTTTCATTAAAATCACATAGAACCATTGAACAGCAGTGTATTGGACTCTTCTGTCATGGGATCATGGATAACCTAACATCCAAGAACAGACAGAGCCATGCCCTGGATATGTGCATACAGGTGTTACCAGCATTAGCCTGCTATGCACAGGACCATTCTAGCGCATCACTGGTGATGTCATGGGTATGAGCAGAGTTTCTGCATGCTGATTAGCAAGCAGAAGAAAATGCGCTCCTAAGTCGAGAAAAGCTAGGATGTGGAAAAATGTTACTGAATTCCTCTAATAGGCCCAGAAACACAAGGGGGATCCAAGTAAATGAGGAGGCAGCAACGAGGAAGAAACCCAACCCCGGTGCTTCTAACTCTGGGGGCCAAACCAGTTGCAATGTTTTGTTTTAAATTGTACTTCCTGTATTTTCCCATTTATAGTTTCCTCTTTTGAACCGCACCATTGCATGTTTCCAACTGTATTACTGCATTTGTATTATTTTGTCCTTGCTTTCATGCTGCCACCCCCCCCCCCCCGGGTTGCACCTGGAAATAAGCCCCAGCTCATTGTCCTTTCCTAGTCTCTGTTTTTCAAATGCAATGCACATGGAAGTTTTACTCTGCCCTCGTGGATCATGCAACATAAGATCAGGGATGTGTGGTTCTGTATGAGACACGACCTTCGAGGTTATGGGAATGGCAGACATCTTGTAAGATCCCTTTTACTGAGGCCTTTTCTGAAATGTTTTAAGGGAACAGTCAGCACAAAGATCCCACACCCAACTGTGGGAATGGTCCCACTGTGCAGTTTATGCACAAAAACATTTTGCTTTACTCACTGTTTACTGTTCAATAGCAGATTGTGACAGACTAATTTTGCTTACTTCTAGGCTGACGGCTTCTGTAACTACAAATCCCAGATTCCCCTGCAGCTGACATCCAAGTTATACTGCAACAGTGGGAGATTCAACAGCCTGCAGTGCATGTTTGAGTTTATGTAAGCTCTGATGTTTGTGTTTGCTGGTCCCGCTGTCCTCCTAGGACTAATTATAGTCACAGAGGACTGTACTTAGCCCCTGGAGAAAACCAAAACTGGAAAACATCTGATTGGAGCTTATAAAAGCACCAACATGCACTGCAGGCTTTTGAATCTCCCACTGCTGCAGTCCTGCTGCAGGGGATTCTGGGATTTGTATTTACAGAAGATGTCAGCCTAGAACTAAGCAGAATCAGCCTAACACAATCTACTATACTACAGTAAACAGTTACGTTAAACACATCTTTTTGCTTACAAAGTGCATGTTGTGGCCAGCCCCACACTTGGTTGCAGGGCCATTTGTGCGGACTGTTCCCCCTTAATGATGCATGACGCATTTCAGCATTCCCAGTTTATATTTGCTTATCCCTTTATTGTTTGTTTTCATCAGGCTCTTTGGTCCTATACCAACACCTTCTCCTGCCATCTGACCATTCCCCCCCCAAACACCCAGGCTTGCTCCCCTGGGTGGGGCTGCCAGGGGGTCTCCCTCTCCCAACAAACACTATTGGCAAGCCCCAGTTTAACCCCCAGGTCAGGACCACAGGAGCGGGGACCCCCACCCCCGGTGGACGTCGGAGGCAGCAGGGCGGAGTGGGTTTTCATGCCAGTGAGCTGGCTTTTTTGTAGATGCTTTCTTTCCAGGGGGCCGGGACATGCAATGATGTTCAGCGCCCAACCTGCCCCTCCCTAATGTTACAGCACTGGTCATGGTGGTACCCCTAGCCTCCGCCAGGAGTCTGTAAAGTGCCGGACACTCTTCCCCACCCCCCCCAAAGAAGCAGAGCAGTCCCTAAGATGCTTGATCCATCCTCCACTGGGTTGGCCCTCTAACTCCCGGGTCCATTCCCAAATCCAGGTCATCAGTGTCGCATGCAGAAATCCAACCACTGCGCTGGCGGGCCCATTGTGTCATCCATCCTTCAGCACTATCTGGTGCTCCCCCCACTGTCAGAGCCAGTAGGAATCCACATGGTGTGGGGCCCCAATTGTAGCAGCAGCCATCATACAGACGGCATGGGATTTTGGGGGGTTTCTTGTTGGTTCTCAACCCCTCCCCAGCACTGGGCGGTGCCCTATCATGCCTTGCACTCATACAATGACCTCAAGGAGGCAAGCTCTCCAACCACCACAGGGATTGCTGCAGTGCTGGGCCCACAGTGCCATACCTTCCTGGCTGCAGCTGCCATGTGGCATCAGCATCCTAGCCCCCAGCTGCCTGACCCAGCTTCCCAACCACAGCAGGAGTCACTGTGGTGGTGGGACCAGAATGCCACCCTTCCTGGCTGGGAGCACTACACATGGCATCAGCACCCAGCACCCTCAGCCGCCTGATTCAGCTTCAGAGGTTGTTCCCAAACCAGGGTCGCTGATAAAGGAGCAGAGATGGTCACCTGTTGATCCACTGGGCAGCCCTGCTTGCCCCTCTCCTATCTGTACATACTGCTCTTTTTTGTTTTCAGCATCCCTGTTCTTGTAGCTAGCTTTGTACGTAGCCCTCCCCACTGCACCATGATAGCTGCTTGAACCAGTGACCTCATCAGGTGTAACAAGTCAGCTGCTCCTGATTCCAATACTGCTACTTGCACAAGTTGCCAGCAGTACTTCAGTGAAACCTGAGCGAATGCAGGAGCTGCTTAAGTGCCATCATTATAAATCACTTGCATGATTTCAAACAATCGGCACATGCAGCCACTGTATCGCTTACCATGCACAGTGGTCTCTCTGTGTGGAACTAGAGGGAGCATTCCACCTCACAGCCAGAGGAGGGCAGCTTAATTTAACTTTTGAAATTAAAACAATACACTTAACACATTTTCATTATCGTTAATGTGAGTGATCTATTTATATGTTAATACAGTCTCAGCATGGTACCTCTTTATGGTATAAGACAGCCCTCTCATGTGGTTTGGGCAGCCAGAATTGCTCAGCCGCTTGTTGTCCTCTGTCTTAACCCCATGCTTGGAGTTTAATATACTATAAGAGACGCCACGGAGACCCAATCAATCAAACTTTATTTAATCAGGCATGTCAACTTTGAGTAAGCTCATTTTCAAGGTGGTCCTGGGCAGGTGAACAAATACAAAGGTAAAGACAGTATTAATATATACAATAATAGGCATAAAAACATTTTACAGAAGGTACAATGTTGTTGATGATACATGCTATATCAAATCAAGAGCAAGTACAGTACATTCACAAACCAGAGTAAGTAGATCTAAAAAGGCCTCTGGTGGGCACCCCAGGGAAAGACATACAACACCCCAAGCCACCGAACTCAAACAAACCTCATAAAAAGGTACACTAAGGGAAGGTAACTTGGAGGAAAGGGAAGAGCAGAAAAGGAGGGGATAGTTATTAAAGCCAGAAAAGTTGCAATTGAAGAGAAGTGCTGGTATTGTAATGAACAAGGTTGAGGGTTGTATGAGCCAAAGAGCCACGGGTGCGAATTAATGGTCAGCAAGTGGTCACCTGCAACAATTGTAGGTTCCCTTCAGGCTATATGCGAGCAGAGATTTGAAAGCAGAGGGACCCAGAATGGTGGCAATCCTTAGGGTTCTTTACAGAGTATTCCACAGGGAAGGGTTCCACAGGTAAGGGAGAGAGAAGTTAATAGCAGCCGAACCATGCCGCATCTTTATCCTGGGTACGTTGAACGTGATTAACGTAAATCATCTCAGACCATATGACCCCTTGGAGGGCTGTATAGGCTAGAGATATAGGCTGGCAGTTTATCTGTAGTGCCCTGTAGAACCAGAAGAGAGCATTTCTTTGCCCCCTCAGCGTGAGAGAAGACCAGCCCAACGTCTCATACAGAAGGCAGTGGTGGGTGCACAGGGGTGAGTTCAGGATGAACCTCAAAGCATGATGACAGAGGATGTCGAGTTTACTTAATACTGAGTTAGGACAGTGGCTATAAAGAAAGTCGGCATAGTCAAGCAATGGTAAAAAGGTTGTTTGGACTAATCTCTTCCTTGCTTCTAGTGTGAGAAGGTGCCTAATACAGAAGAATACGCCTAGGCGTTGTCTTAATTTTTTGTTAATTCATTCAGATGAACCATAAAGTTAGCCTGTTGTCTGCTAGAATCCTAGGTATTTGATTTGAACTTATCCACAATTTCCAATGGCTCCTTGAGTAAGGTGTGGATCTTTATTTATTTTATTTTTTTTTTTGACCGGGTAAGTGCACTAGACAAATCCTGCCTATTTTCAGGCACGACCCGGGGGAGGGGATACAGATTAATGCCAACTGACCTTGAACCAGATTAAGTTGTTGGTGGTATTTTTAGTGAATGAGGGAAATTTGGCCAGGACACCCGGGAAATTCCCCTACTCTTTTCGATAAGTGTCATGAGATCTTTAACATCCACCTGAACTACCACCAATCCAGGCAGATGGAACCTCGGCTTAACATCTCACCTGAAAGACGGCACCTCAGAAGTGCGGCACCCCTCTCATGCTGCACTACAGCGTCAGTATTGGGATATTAACCCAAGTGCCAGATGTGGGAACTGAACCCACAGCTCTCTGATCTCCCGGCCTCAGAGGCGAGTGTGCTATCAACTGAGCCACTGACACTCATATGAAGGCTAGTTGACCTTGGGGTTGAGGAGGCGTGAGGTGAGATGATCATGACTTTAGTCTTTTTGGCATTAGGGAGAAGCTTAAGCTTTAGAAGGTTATGCTGAAGGATGACAAAATCATGCTGTAGTTCCTTGTGTGCAAGTTCCGGCATGGAATTAGTGATGTAAAGAACCACATTGTTTGAGAATAGGTGTATGTTAGCTGTGCGTATGTGTGAATCAATATTGTTAATGTAGATTGGAAAGAGTATAGGGCCCAGAATGGAGCCTTCCAGTACACCCGAGGTAAGTTTTTTTAGTGGGGACAGGTCCCCTTGAGCTTTAATTTGCTGCATTCTGTTCGTGAGATGGCATTTGAACCATTTTATAGCAGCGCTATCTAAGCCAAGGTTACTCAAGGCGTCCAGCAGAAGGCTATGGTCCACAGTATCAAAGGCCATGCTAAGGTCTAGGAAGAGCGCATAAACATGTTTTTTTGCATCCAAAGTGTTTTGCCAGTCCATAGACACTTTAGCAAGGGCAGATACCATGCTGTGTTTGGGTCTAAAACCTGACTGGACTGGATTTAGGAGGTTTTCGGTTTCGAGGTACTCTCTAAGTTGAGAGTAACAATTTTTTCCAGAAGTTTTGAAAGAATAGAAGTAGAGAAATTGTCCGGTAATTATTCAGGTGGCTTGGGTCACCGGATTTGAAGAGGGAAATAATGTGCATGATTTTCCAGAGTGGTGGTATCTTGCCTTGTGCCAATGAGGTATTGAATAGGTGGGTGATGGGAGCAGTCAGATAACAGCCTGTTTTCAAAAAGAATGGTTCTAGGTGGTATGTGCCAGCACTCTTTTTAGTATCCGGTGACAATAAGGGGCCCTTCACTTGCTTAAAGGTTACTGGTCGAAAGCTGAAAGAGGAGGATCTCTGTTTGGGGACAGTGCCAGAGTTTAAGCCATCACTAACAGCACCGTGTGTGCTTAGCTTTCTGACTGGAGAGACAGCTGCTGTGGCAAAATGATTATTGAGTTGTTCCAAGATGTCTGCCCTATCAGTGAATGTAGCATCTCCAGACACCATCTTGGCGGGCAGAGAGGAGGCTAGCAGATGACCCACAACCTCTCTGAGGATGCTCCAAAACTTGACAAAACTATTTTTATTTTCTTCTAGGGTTATTTGTAAATAGTGGTCTTTTTCTGTCCTAACTAGTTTAGTGCAGGCGTTTCTTGCTACACAAAAGGCAAGCCAGTCATCATCTAACTTTGACTTCCTTGCCCTTTTCCACAATACATTTCTATCCCTGAGGGCGTTCTTTAAGGTAGGAGAGAACCAGTCGGGTGACCTTTTCCTGGTCTTGATCCTCCTAATCAGGGCGTGTTTATCTATCAGACCCAGTATTAGGCTTTGAAAGATGGTGTACGCCTTCATGATAGAAAGGGCCAGATAGAAATCCCGCCATATAATATTGCTAAGATCAGCCATCAGCAGTCTGGCAGAAATTTTTCAGACATCCTTTTAGTCTGAAGGTAGAAAATGAAATTAGATGAGGAGAGCGCCTAGTGCAGGCCATAGCACAATGGTCACTTAGGTCATTGTGAAAGACCCCTACATGGGTGATATTGTGCATTTTTTTAACAAGCATAAGATCCAGTAGAGTGCTACGGTCCAGGTTTTTCCCTGTTGGGGTGGGTGACCTCAGAAGTATCTGTGTTAGCCCGTGTGTGTCACAGAACTCCTTAAGCTTTTTGGAGCACTCACCCTTCCAGTTGAGATTGAAGTCCCCCATTATTATGCATTCAGAATTCACCTTTTCTATCAAGTCATGGCAGTGGGGTAATATGCCGAGCCCAGCAGAGGGCAGTCTGTAGCATACAGTTATTAAGAAGGCCACTTCAGGTGATAGTGATAACTTTAGGACAAGGCATTCAAATTCTTTTGGAATAGAGGTTTGATCAATAACTGTAACTATGAATTTGCTCTTGATGTAAATTGTGACCCCTCCACCCCCTGGTAGGTCTGTCACAAAATACACTATATCCAGGGAAATTAATGGTTTTGTCCAGAGTCGTGTTCGTAAGTCAACTCTTCAAGATCATAAAAATGTCTGGCGTCACATGTAGTACCCATGCTTGAATCATGTCAAATTTCTTAAGTAAGCTGCAGACATTCAGGTGCAGAAAGCTGAGGCCCTTAAGATGAGAGAGGTCTGATGGGGCATCTAGAGCAGAGGGTGGGCCAGGATTTAGTTCAACGTTCCCTGACCAAAGTAAGAGCAGAACCAGCAGTGTCCTAAGACAACTTATAATCATTTTGAATGAGCATTTTGACAGTTGGTTTGCAAAATGTTTGGGAGACTTTACTAGGGACAGCGAGGGGACAGGTGAGAGACAGCGCATGTATTACCGTTTTTACCAGCAGAAGGAGAGGTGTTTGATTATAGTTGGCAGGCATGAGCTGAGGAAAAGGCATACTAAACGTGGTGGGGTCAGTGCCCATTGTGTGAACCAAGGTTCTGTTTACGGTAAACACTGGCTGGGACAGATCCAGGTAGTTGGATGGACCCTGGTGCAGAGGATCAACTACTACTTTGGTGATAAGGTTGAATAAAAGGAAGATGCAGCTGAAAAAAAGGATGGCTTCCATAGGTGCCACTGGACTGATAGGAGCTTGTGAAGTTGGTGAAAAAAAAGCCTAAAATTAGGTCGGGGAATGAGTAACAAGGGGGCACTAGCTATAAGAGGGTTGAAATTGGTAGGGGAGAGGACTCCCTTTAAGAGAAGGCTGCCCAAAGTGGTGACCAATAATCAAAAGGGGAGGAGTTGGCTCCATATGAAGAAGATTTAATAAAGGTCAGGGAGGGTGGCGGACAAAATTTGAGTAAAAGAAGCCACAGAACAAAAAGATGCTAGGCACCAGGTGGCAAGCAGCATCCGACACGGCTCTCACTGTGTCCAGGGACCTGCAGGAGGAAGAACCGCTGGCTGGCTTACTAGGGCCAGAGACGCAGGGTCCAGTCAGAAGACCGGCAGCAAGGCAGATCAACCAAACACTGGCAGAGTTATAACGGGAATAGCCCAATCAAATTGTGGGCTTACACTTCCTGAGAGGAGCCATACCTGGATTTGCAGAAGGAGAGGCAGGTCAGATGCTTGAGAGCAGCTGGCCAGCAGTATCCCATGCCGCAGCCACTGGGCTCAAGTGGCATGGTCAGGCTCAAATCTGCAACTGGAAGAAAAGACAGCGATTTATATAATGAAAAAGCAGTAGAAAGTAAACTTAAGGAGGGGCAACAGGAGGCAGCCTGAAAGGAAGAGATTTGAAAGGAATTGCTATGTGTAAACGGCGCCAGGAAGGGGGCAGACTGCAAGCTCATTGGGAAAGAATTAGCAATTCCGATGTTAGCAGAACTGCACCTTAGTAAAAAGGCAGAATTAGAAAGAAGCAGATGGTGAATTGCAATGGGAGGGGATAGCCTTGGCGCTAGGGGCATCTAGGGCCCAGCTAGGAGGCAGGGATAGAAAAAAGGAATTAAAAACAAGCTAAAGAAAGTTAGAGCTGCTTTGAAGGGCTGAGAAGATGCAATAACCTATGCTACCTTGCAGTTAAGAACAAAGTAAACGACAATTTAAACTAAAGCTGCACTAAAGATTAGGCTGTTACATACATGCAGTTTAAGACATTCCAACAAAGTAAGTTATAATCATGGTAAGCAGGTAAAAATAACAAGTACTTGAGAAACTTTATAAGACTGGTGACCAAATAAATTGCTATCCTGTTACTATTCAAAGTGCATAAAAATACATAAATCCTGGCACATTCCTTTAAAATCCAAGTAAAACAAGCCACAGAACAAGAAAGCTGCTAGGCTCCAGGCAGCAAGGAGCAGCTGACACGGCTCTCACCGTGTCCAGGGACCTGTAGGAGGAAGAACCCCTAGCTGGCTTATAAGGGCCAGAGACACAGGGTCCAATCAGGAGACTGGCAGCAAGGTAAATCACGCAAACACAGGCAGAGCCATAGTGGGAATAGCTCAATCAAATTATGGGCTTACAATTCCCGAGAGGAGCCGTAATTGGGTTTGCAGAAGGAGAGGCAGGTCAGGCATGTGAGAGCAGCCAGCCAGCAGTATCCCATGCTGCAGCCGCTGGGCTTAAGTGGCCCAGTCAGGGGCTCAAATCTGCAACTGGGTTTGCAGAAGGAGAGGCGGGTCAGGCACTTGAGAGCAGCCGGATAGAAGTATCCCATGCTGCAGCCGCTGGGCTGAAAGACAACACTCCTGCATGAGAGGAGTGTATCTGGAGAAGCTGAACTTGTTTTTTGCAGCTTGCAGTAATTGCACAGCTTTTTCACACTTAGACATACAGATTGCACTGGGCTAGATGTGCTGCAGGGGACAGTGGGTAATGTAGTTCATGCTCAAACGAGGAACTACATTCCCAAATCGTCCCATACCTGCAAGAGGCTTTTTGTTTTGTGCAGTTTAGGAGCTAATATTAGTAGTCTGACACTAGGACTACTACTGGTGCCAAAACAACATAAAGGGGCTAAAATCTCGAAATTGTGGACAGAGTGAACATAGATCACATGACCTGTTCGCTTCCTGGTCCAGAGGCATAAAAACTCGCTCCTGAGCAAGCGGGACAAGCTCAAGTGGGGTGGGCGCATGGCACTGCGCGTGGAGACACACCAGACACTCACATCTGGAGCATCTAGGAGCTGACAGGGGAGATTAAAGAAAGCACGGTGGAAAGAATTCTGACGCAGCCACACAGAGAGGTACTATAAATTGACTGTTGCAGGTATGAAATTCAGTATTAGGAACTGTTTTAAGCAAGGGCCAAACCAGTAGGCTGGGGGACACTAAATGTGAGGCATGTTTGCTTGATAAAACCACACACAACATCACAGGATGGCAGTACTGCAAACGTTGCGAAATGTACACTAAGTGTACACTATCAGAGGAATATCAGTGCAATAAGTGCATATTAATAACTACACTACTACATGAAATAGACATTTTAAATCATGGGTCCACAATACAGGAGGAGATCACCGTGCTAGAGGAGTATATAGATCAGGCCGCTGAAAGCTATTGTCATACAACTCCCCAAAAACAAATGGAGCAAAATAGCAACAACATCCAGCCAAGCACAGCAGCGTTACAAAATACACCAGAACAGAGAGCTGAGGAATGGTGTATGGTACAGTCATCGAAACATGAAAAACGGATGGGGGGGGAAGGTAGAAAAGAAATCTCCTGTTGAATTCCCAACAATGCCCGGGATCCTATTGGATCAACAAAATGAAACCCAGTCCAAACAGGATGCATATGAAGGAGTAAAAAATGATAGCAGGGGAAAAAATGGATGTAAATCCTCCAATAAAACTTTCAGAACAAATTTAACCCCCTAATAGAGAATGAAATAGAACTAAAGTCTAAGCAGGATGTAAAACAGGGAGTAAATAGGGACATCCTAGTGACAGGGAATTCAGTTATCAGAGGGATGGACATTTCACTTTACTTTATAAAGGCAGAAATGAGCATACTATTGTTTGTACATTGCCTGGGGTTAAGATGTGTGATATCAGGAAAATGATAAAAGGCTTGCTTTCAAATCTTATTGAACCTCAGTCATCATTCACGTGGGAGTTAACAACATTGGGAACAGGTATCCAAATGACATATGCCGACTATAGTGCAGTCACAAATGAAATCCAGAACATAGGTGGGGATATTATTATATCTGGGATCATACCAACAAGGGGGAGATATTCCTATAAAAACAGAGACATCCTGAAAGTAAATAGCTGGCTAGGGCACTGGTGCACTGTTAGAAAGTTGGGTTTATCGAAAATTGAGACATGTTCAGGGATGACAGGCTTATGGCCTTTGATGGGCTACACCTAAATAAAATATGGGCAAGGACCTTAGCCAGGTCCCTCAAACAGCAGATCCACATCCATTGAAACTTTTAGTTGGGGAGGGGCAGGAACATATATTCAGAAAGTCAGTCAGGCAAACCATCAGATAATTACAGAAGAAGGATGGAAATGCTTACTGCTAAATGCTAAAGCCTGCCCAAAAAGTGGAGGAATTGAAATATATTATGGAGGCAAACAAGATCAAAATATGTGCTATAACGGAGACATGGGGGGAACAAAACAATAATTGGGGTTACCACCTAAAGGGGTACCAACTGTTTTACAAATCAAGGGAATACAGAAAAGGAGGAGGAGTAGCCCTATACATACAGGATGATATACAAGTGGAGGAGGTGGAGCTTGTTTCAAATAATTTGGAACAAGTCTGGGTAAAAATGATCCCTATCAGGTCACCGAAATTCTTTCTGGGAGTACTTTAGGAATTCATCATCTATCAGCGAGGAGGAAGATCATCTGCTGCAGAAACACATACTTAACTTAAATCCTGCAGACAAAATCATTTTATTGGGGGATTTCAATCTTACTGGCATTGGATGGGACTCAGCCCCTGCTAGCTTTGAATTCAGGGTTGTGAATCATATCTGCAGCTTTCAATGCTATTTGCCTTACGGGGGAACATTAGGTGCTGCTTTCTCTGGATAGAAACACAGTTCGCTAGATTCTCCTCCTCAGTGGGGTATGAGGGCTTATGACCAGCACCCACAAGCTGTCGTCTCTTTCTGTTGGTCTCTAAGCAGCCAGCTTCAGACACCATCGCCAGAAGCCTTTCTTTGTTTTTATGCCACTCACGTATCTGCTTCTCATCCAGCTTTAAAGACTCAGCAACCGGATGATTGCCTTCCCGTTCAGCTCAGTTCACGACAGAAAGTTTGAAGTCAAGATCGTAACATTTACGCTTTGCCATTTTCAGTTACCAGTGAAGTATAGCAATACAGCAATACACAATGCAGGTAAGACAGAGCTCGACTGCAGCGCACCTGATATACCGGTACCTTCTTTATTTTTATTTATTTATTCTAGGATTACAAGTACCTTTGAGCCAAGGCTCTTTTACAAAGGTTCCATTTCAGAAATAACAACAGTGAAATAACAGTAAACAATTCATGTACAACAGTGCTATTGAAAGGGGTTAATTATAGGAAGAGTAAGGTGTAGAGGCGGCGGAGGAGGAGAAGTGTAGGTAGTTAACAGAGGCAGCTATATTAAAATGGTGAACACAGCTGGGATGCATATGCCCACAAGGAATGGGTAGGGTCAGGTGCCCGGGGGTGGCAGAGAAACAGGGATGAGAGGAGAGGGGGAGGATGAAGATGCAAATGTAAATGTCATACTAATTACCGGGAGCACCTAATAGAAGTTCGAATGGACTTCATACCATAGTGTTACTGATAGAAGCCACCCCCAAATAGTATCCGCCCTCGAATATAAGCCCCGAGTCAAAACAAAATGAATTAATATTAGCCACAGTTTAAAACAGTGAAATACGGTACATTTGATCAAGCAGGCTTGGAGCATCTGGTTCACAGACACGGGGACATAATAACCACGATTTAGTACTTACTAATATGACATCCAATATTCAAAACTGCAATACTATAGCACCCCTGGGAAATAGTGACCATTGTATGGTCACGTTTGATATACAGATAGAAAATCCAGCTGTATAAGGTGATACACACACACTAGCATGGAACAAAGCAAACATTAGTGCCATCAAGGATAGATTGGGGAAATGGGATTGGAAAAACAAGTTTAAAAACAATACAACACAGGAAATGTGGGAGGCCTTAAAAGAAATATTAAACAAGTGTACCAAAGATTATATTCCCACAAAAAAGAAGTATCGAGGAGAGCAAGAACACCAAGTTGGATGAACTACAAAATAAAAAAGATGATCAAAATAAAACAAAAACTCTTCAAAAACATAAGAGGGAACAGAAAGAGTGCCAGCTGGATTAAATATAGACATCTAGAAAACAGTATAAAAAAGAAATTAGAAAGGCAAAGACTATCAAGCTAGCAGTAAAAACAAAGGATAACTATAAAGCCTTCTATGCTTATGTAAACAAAACTAAAAGCAGTGGGCAAAAGATCGGTCCACTAGAGGGGTCGGATGGCAAGATGGCAACAACAACAAAGATATGGCAAATGTGCAAACTGTTTATTTTGCCTCAGTCTTTAACAAAAAAGGAAGTATAAAAAACACAGGAAACCAAGGAAGCATTTCTAACAGCCCTATAAAAAAATGAGACTAGTGATATACAGAAGCGACTAGCTGCATTAAATCCTATCAGATCCCCAGGACCGGATGGCTTACACCCAAGGCTACTTCAGCAGTTGGCCAATGAGCTAGCACCACCACTAGGCCATCTCTTTCAGACATCCCTAAACAGAGGGGAAGTACTGTAGTTACCACATGAAGGGAAGCAGTAGTAATACCACTTTATAAAAAGGGAAATAAAAGAAAGGTTTTCAAATTATAGACCAGTGAGTTTGACAAGTCTGTTATGCAAAGTACTAGAGGGAATTATAAAAGATTTTATCATTACCTTCTTGCAGGAAAATGAGTTAAGAAGACAGTACTCAGCACGGGTTCAGGAGGGGTAGGTCATGTCAAACAAACATGTTAGACTTTTATGAAAGGGTAAGCAAAAGACTATCTCGGGGGTCATTGGATGTGGTGTTTCTGGATTTTACAAAAGCATTTGATAAACTTCCTCACTTACAGTTTATTGAACGTCTTCACAAAATAGGTGTAACCCCTAGGTGGCGTTATCCCAAGGACTACTACCCCTGCCTGCTTGGCTAGTAGCAGGTTAAGGGGCCTGAGTTCTGAAATGGGTGCCTCCAACCGGAGGTCAGGGTTGGTAGTGGTCAAGCTAACCTGGGCACAGCCCTCTGGGACACTGTAACCCCTCTTTCCCCTAGTGACCTGAACACTGTACAATAATCACTTTCACAATACCCTGGTACACTACACAAGTACCACACTGTTTGCACTTACCAACAGGGCTGGTTCCTCTGGCTCGACCCTGGGGACCCCTGTAAAACAAGGTTATGCACAGCAAATAGCAACAGTACAGTACTTTGAGCACAAACTGGAACCACAGTCAGATTACATGCAGAAAAAGTTAAATCTGATTTATTCAGGGGACTTGAACAAAGAAGGGGCAAAATCAGGTTAATTAGCTTAAAGGTTATATCAATCAAGCAGTTATGCATGCACTTTGAGTCCCCCCACACAGTCACACCTCTGGGTACCTAGGTGGAGAAGAGATGGGCTAGCCAGGACTGTTGCCCATGGTTGCAGCTGGTTGGGGCCCTGTGATGGAAAACACAACATGCACAGTACACAATATTTGTAATCTGGAGCCAGAGGGCTCAGTTCGTAAAGGAAACAAAACAACAAGACAATCAGATGACACACTCAGATTAAGCTGTTGTTGCAGGGAGCTACTCTGGTATTTACTCACGATACCCAAGACTGGACACAGGCTGAACGAAAATTGAGATTGCAGGTGGTTGATCTGGAATGCCAGGAGAAGCAGGGCCCAAAGAGTTGCAGAGGCATCATTCCTGTTCAAGCGTGGAGCAGGGGGCTGATCCCCAGAAAGGTCTCTCGTCGATGGCTTCTCTGTGCAGTGGGTAGTCTGGCTGGGCCAGTCTGGCAAGGCCCAGACTGCATGCAGAGAAATTCAGATGCAGTCCATTTTGGGCTGGATACAGCTTCCAGCAAGCAGAACACAGTTCACACAGTAGGGAACTAACTCACAACCCACTAGCAGCTCATAGCACATTTACATGTACAGGAATTCTACTGTACCAGGCAAAGCGCTCCCCGGTCACAATCGCAAAGTCTGTGCACACACTGGGAGCTTAGGGGTAGCTGGAACTTCTGACAGGCCAATCGCATTCAGCAAAATCTTCGGTCTTCTTCAGGTTGAGCCTGGCCCACTTCAGTAGCTTACTTTAGTCACACAAACTTGGATTTAGTCCAAAATAATTCTCTTCTCTCCCTCTCAGGAGCAGCTAGAAGACATGCAAGCCAAAAACTCAGCCCTTTCACAGTTTTCTCATGCGAATCCACTCTGAATTGCTGCCCAAAATACACCTGAGCTCTTCTCATTTCACTTCCCAGCTCAGAACTAACTGAAAACTGCAAGCAGCCCGGGATTTCCCCAATATCCAAAAGATTTGGTTGGCTGATTTGGCTGTCAGTCAAAGCAAGAGCTCCCCCTTCAGTTGCAAAAAAGGCACAAAAAAGCTCCAAACTGCAGTTCCTACAGATTTTGAATTCAGACAGCTCCTGTAGTCCAGCTACATTTTAGGCCCCACCAGTACTGTTTGGTCCAATTTGCAGTCCAGGACCAAGATAGTGAAGACAAACAAAATAGTCCTTGCTACAAACAAAGCAGGTTAGACAAACTACATTATCATTATCACTCTAAATGATTTTCAGTAAATAGTTACATCTTTCCACAGAGCTCCCTCTCAGATTACTTAACCTGCAATTAGGCAGCTCTTAAAGAGACAGTACATAGAGGCTATACAGGCTCTGGTAATCACATTTAAACTGCTAAAACACAGGATACCAGCCTGGCAGTGAGCATTTAGGCAAGCTCAAGAAAGACTTTTTCGGAAACCCCATTTGTAGGGGGATTACACCCTTCCCTGCCTGGGAAAACTTGGCGTCCGCATCAAGTCTGTACCATCATAACATTGTAAATGCAATATATACAAGACATTTAAACCATTAGCATGCTATACAAGTACTATCTGATTCATCAATTGGCATAACTTGTCACTTTACTATACATTTCAATGTACTCCACTATATCATTTCCATTCTGACAATACATTATGCATATTTCACACAGGTAAATTGAACATTACTATACAGAATCATGTAATAACTTATTGTACTCTAAACAATGCAAGAGGGGGCCCTTCCCTATCAGCTAACTTGGGACTGGATGGGGCAGGGGCACCATGGTGAGAGGGGAGAACAAGTAACCTGGAATGGACCGTCAAGGTCAATTTGGGCAGTGAGCTCTGAGAGACAAACACCTTTGTGGACTACATTGAGAGGCAAATCCACTGGCCTCCCGGGGGAATCGTAACTGAAGCGCACCACTGGCATAACAGCTCGGCCAGTCTTTCTGGGGTGAACAACCACAGTCTCTGTACTTTCAGCAATGGTCTTGGAGCTTTCACCACTTGTGAGGGGTGCCTCTGCATGGAGGGGAATGTCCAAGCTGGGAGCACTGTCATCCTCTTGCTCTGAAGTCTCTGTTTCTACAACACTTGGCTCATTTTGAAGACACTCTGGCACTGAAGGGGGGTTGTCAGCACTCTCATAGTGTTTCTCAGGTTCTGGCATGTCATCAGAAAGATTCATACCATCAGCATCTCCTTCAGGCAAATCATACAGTTCCACGATACACAAAGACTCAGCATCCTCAGACGTGATACTTTGCACTTCACCTTCAGGGAGCATTGGCTCCAAGGATGATGCCGGGGCGTTAGGCAGTCCAGAAGGCCCAGCTTCATCCCCATAATTCAAAATAGGATTTCCACGAAACAATTGACTTAGTTCATATGAGGGGTAATAGGCATTATCACACTCACTGTCATCCGAGTTAGACTGGCAGTCACTATCATTCTGGGTCTGCTGTGGGGGAAGTCTTAAATCGGCAACCACGGGGGCAGGCTGACTTTGTTTTTTTTCCTGCAGCAGCACGAGTCACTGGTCCAGGGGAATCAGTCTCGGTGGGTTCAGCCTCAATTATAACTTGACCAACAGGTAGCAAGTCGTTATGGTGCATGGTCTTGACAGCTTTGGAGTTATTCTCTGGGCGCACTTTGTACACTGGCAAATCATCCAACTTTCCAACTATGACATGGGGAAGATGGTGCCATCGATCAGTAATTTTGTGTTTACCATGCAATCCTAAATTTCACAACAACACACGGTATCCAGGCCTAAGCTCTTGAGCCTTTACTTTTCTATCATGTCTCTCTTTGTTGGCTAGATTTCTTTTGGTGGCCATTATCTGGGCCAGTTGATAGGCATGGTTCAATTGAGCTTTCAGTTTTTGTACATATTGAGGTAATCTTTGGCTCGGACCCCATCGGGAGAAACCCCCAAACAGACATCAACAGAGCCAGGCTTTCTCCGAACATGAAGCGTAGGAGAGAACCCAGTAGCATCATTCATCATGCAATTATATGCATGTACCAAGGTGCTAATCTGCTGGTTCCATTTATGCTTATCTTTTGGATGGAGGGTGCCTAGCATGTCTAGCAGGGTGTGGTTAAAGTGTTCTGGTTGAGGATTCCCCTGCGGGTGATAAGGGGTGGTTCTTGACTTTTGCACCCCCCATAGAGAGAGCATTTCTTTGATTAGCCGACTCTCAAAGTCCCGGCCCTGATCAGAGTGAATTCACTGGGAGCACCATAGTGGACAAAGAAATTTTCCACTAGCACCTTGGCCACGGTAGATGCTTTTTGATCTTTGGTGGAAAAGCTTGTGCATACGCGTGAAATGGTCCGTAACTCACTACCACATTGCCAATGTTTCAGTTGATCAGGCTCTAAACTCAAGAAGTCTATGCAGACTAGTTCCGATGAGGTGCTGGTAGTAATGTTGACAACCGGGGCAGCCCTCTGAGGCAGGGCTTTTCTCTACAGGCAGCAACTACAAGTCCTTACATGGTGCTCAACATCGGCCCCCATCTTGGGCCAGTAGAATCGAGATCGTACTAGGTCAAGGTTCCGGTCGATACCGAGGTGGCCCATATGATTGTGGAGGGACCTCAGTACCAAATCTTTGAAGGCTGTGGGCAGGACCAATTGTTGCTTGTCTATTTGGCCACCCTGATCTACAGTCTCTCTATACAACAACTGATTAAGCAGCTTCAACATGGGGCCTTCTTTAAACAATAAAGTGGTTCGCAGATCAGAGGAACACAACTTGGACACATCTTTTTTCTGCACGAAGGGCATCAAGTGTTGGTTGAATCATAGGATCTTGGGCTTGAGCCCACTGAATGCTGTCATTGTCAAACTGAGGTAGTGCACTAATATCTAGAGCAGAGAAGTGGCAATACGCAGCCAGTATGCAGGTGTCAGAGGGGCCCAAGCAACCTACTAAGCAGTCCACGGTGTCCGTAGACATCTGTTCATTTCTATCAAACTTCTGGCACAATACTCAGATGTCAGGTTCAGACAGTCTGACCCAGTCGCTCTTGGAAATGGGCCTCCGAGATAGGGTGTCAGTATCAATATGATTCAGGCCTGGTCTGTATTCGACAGCATAATCATATGTTGACAAATGCAGAAAGCCACCGGTGCCCTGTGGTGTCTAACTTAGCTGAAGTCTGTACATAGGTCAATGGGTTATTGTCAGTCCTCACCAATATTTTTGCCCCATTGAGGTAATCATGAAACTGGTCGACAATGGCCCATTTTAACGCAAAGCACTCCAACTTGTGCACAGGGTAGTTTTGCTCTGATGGGGTCAAGCTCCTACTGGTGACTGCCACTGGTCTCAAACCATCCTCATGGTCTTGATACAGTACCGCTCCTAGACCCTGCAGACTGGCGTCAGTATGCAGCACATAGAGTTTGGTGGGATCAGCATAAGTGAGGATGGGGACGTGGGTGAGCTGGTATATGACTGCTTGAAACTGAAGCTTCAAGTCAGGCATCCAACGGGACCCAAAAAGTTCACCTGGGTGGAAATATGCTTTGTCTGGTTCTTTGATGGACCCTTTTTGTATTTCCGATTGATAGGAGGGTAACCCTGGGTAAGATTCAAGAGTGGCCAAATCACTTTGGAATAGTCCTTTATGAACTGCCAGTAGTAGCCACAGAATCCCAGGAAACGTGTAGTTCTTTCAAATTGTGGGCTGAGCCAAGTAGTCAAGGCTCCAACTTTACTAGGATCAGTCTCTATCCCTCTGTAGACACTATGTGCCCTACATACTCAGAAGTTTGGAAAACTGGCATTTGTCGATGGACAGCTTGAGAACGAAATCTTCCAGTTGGTCTAGTACTTTGAACAGTCGACTATGATCCTCTAGGGAGCTCCTGAACACAATGACATCATCCAAGTACACCAGGCATTCTAGCAAATTCATGTCTCTCACTGCTCGTTCCATCAGTCGCTGGAAGGTGGCTGGTGCGCCCGATATCCCCTGTGGCATTCTCAGGAATTCGTAGAACCCCAAAGGACAGATGAAGACTGTCTTCTCATGGTCCTCTGGAGCCATCAGAATCTGGTAATATCCACTGTGAAGATCCAACACCGAGAACCATTTGCTCCCTTTCAAACAATCCAGAACATCTTGTATACGGGGCATGGTGTATTAATCGGGGATGGTCCACCAATTCAGAGTTCGATAATCAACACGCATTCTCACAGATCCATTCTTCTTATGTACAACCACAATGGGAGAAGCATATGGGCTCCTGGATTCTTGTATCACACCAGCCGTGAGTATTTCCTGCAAGTGTCTTCTCACATCGTCTATGTCTGCAGGGGATAGACGTCAGGACCTCTCTCGAAATGGCCATTTATCGTGCACACGTATGTGATGCTCCACACCTTGGACACATCCCATGTCCCATTCCTTCAACAAAAACACTTGATCTCTCTGGGAAAGTTTCTGGCTAATTCTAGTCTTCCATTCAACTGGCAACGGGGAGTCACCAAAATCAAACAAGTCGGGAGTCACTCTATCTGTCTTGCCAGGGTGCTTTTGCTGGGCAACACTGCAGTGTCTGTGCAGTGTACCATAGCTAGGGGGCATCCTCTGTTCACCCGGATCTCCCAATCTGACACATTATGAATCTGGACCATCACTCGTCGTGCGTAGGCATGAGCACGAGCTGGCAAGATGCTGGGCTTAACCAATAATCCTTCCGGCAATTTTCCATCACCTGGTGCGTCCAACATCAGTATTTTGTTCTTGACATCTTTGCAGAGGCAGACCTCCCCTTGAGTGGTACACTGGGTGTTGAGGCCAGTACCATTGAATTGGGATCCTTCTTCCACACGATCCCTACCGGTTCATCCTGGTCCAGTCTCTTGGGGTTCTGCTGCAAATCATAGTCCCTCTTGATCAGAGTGGGAATTCTTAGGGCCCTCCCAGTCCATCAAACTTGTTTCTCGCAACAGAGTTGTGCCGGTCTCCCAAATATATGGGCGTTGGTCCAATTAACAGGGGAAACCCATCATACAGTCCAATAGGGGGACACACTAAGGCCAGTGTCTCGACTTGTTCCTCTACACCAGTTACAGCTGCAGGGAATGACAACCAGAGGTGGACATATCCTAGGTAGGGATAAGACTTGTTGCTCAGCCCCCACTCATGTAGGCCTTCCAGGGATTGTAAGGGCACAGCAGATAAGTGTTTGTCATTTTGAGCCTTGACTGTGTAAATCCTTCTTTTGCTCTCTGCCCTGCTAACTGTTGACTTTTCCATTAGCAGATTATATCCTCTCACCACTAGAGAGCTATATCTCTATGTAGTACATAAGCCACGTGGGTTCTCTCTGCCTTTCTCTCGCCTCTCCTCCTACTCCTTGCCCTGGCCACCCCCTTCTCTCTCCCCCCCCGGTCCAATCCACCCGCACCCCCACCCCCCTCTACTCTGGTTTCCACTGCTACCCCAAGGGAACTCTCCACTTCCACTAGAGACTTGTGCTTGGTGCACTGTTTGGGTATTCCTGGTTACTTAACCCGACCACTAGTGTCAACAAGTGTGGCCACCTCTCTACACTGTATCACCTTGCAGTCTATATGGGATACCGCCTGCAACCTTGTAACCTCTACTCCCAGAAACAACTATCAAAATTATCTTTCAAAGAGCTGTGACTCTGCTCCTTAAAACTCCTACTCCTTCTCATCTCAGGCAGTGTCCATCCCAATCCTGGCCCTAGAAGCTCAGGCCACACACAAACTCTAGGTGCCCTTATCCTTGCAACCATTAATATCTGCAGCCTACTACCAAAGCAGGATGCACTCCAAGCCTTCATATGCCAACACAGCCCTGACATCCTTGCAGTGGTGGAAACTTGGCTGACACCTAAAGTTCCTGACTCAGCAGTAACAATACAGGGCTACAATGTCCACAGGCTGGACCAGATATCCAAAAAAGGCGGTGGTTGTGCAATCTATGTCAAAGACTCCCTGTCTTGGCACCCTGTAGCAACTCCATCACTTTCTGCCTCGGCCCAGATTCTGCCAATAAAAATCATCCTAGGTCCCAACCATAAAGCCCTGACTATTGTCTCCGTACATCCTCGCCAGGGACCCTAAACATGGCTTCAACGATGTCCTAAACTTTATCAACTCTCATTCTCCTGAAGCTGAACTTATTCTACTAGGGGATTTCAACATAAACTGGTTAGCATCGAAGCCAGTGCCTATAAAGACTCCATCTCAGCTGCTAACCTCACGCAAATGGTAAACTCCCCTACTAGGATTAACTACAAGACTGGCACCAGTACCCTCTTGGATTGGGTCCTCACCACTCACCCCATAACGATTTCTCGTACGACCGTTCTCCCAGACTCTCTCAGTGACCACTCCCCAGTCATGTGTGCATGGTCTAACAAATTACTTAAGCCTCCTCCCAAAATTATCGCTAGCAAAGTCCTTCCTCGTTGAAAACTTCCACATCTCAAACAATACCTGCTTCTACAAGACTGGCTACCCATCTATGAAGCAACAGATGTTAACTTGGCTCTTGATCACTTCATCTCAATTTTCAACAAAGCCCGCGACCTCTTTGCCCCAGCTAAAAGGTGCAAAACAAAATCTCTCTCTAACCCATGGGCCACCGCGGCTCTTCTCTCACAGCTGAAACTAAGGGATCACCTCTGGGCAGTTGCCAGGGCCACTGGCAAACAACTGGACATCCAAAATTACAAACAAGCACAAAATGCCTGCACAAAAGCCAACGGCTAATGAAATCCACCTATTACAAAGACGCTCTCACCAATACATGGGGAAATGGTCATGCTTTCTGGGACAAAATCAAGGATGTCACAGGGAAGCAGCCAAAAACTTCTCTGGCCATGTTAATGGTTGATGGATCCTCAACCCTCGACCCCAAGGTGATCACAAACATCTTTAACATGGCTTTTTCAGACCTTAGTGCTGTTCTACCCCATGACTTTTTCAAAAACAGGGCCTAATCCCCAAATACCTCAGCCCCTCAGTCTAACCATCCCCTCTTCTACTTCAGGAAGGTAAGGTTGAATGAAGCTCGCCACTATATTACTGCAGCTATCTCTAAATCTAGATCTAGTAGCGACACCCTGGACCTTAAGCTTCTGTTGCTCACCCTCGATGAGGTAATTCATCCATTAACAAAAATCCTAAACCTCTCTCTCTCAGCTGTGGAAAATTCCCGGACCTATGGAAAACAGCCACCGTCACACCCGTCCATAAAAGTGGGGATAAGACGAATCACTCAAATTATCACCCTATCTCCATATTGCCCCCACTCTCTAAGGCACTCGAGCACATCGTGGCTGATCAACTTACCAACCACTTGGATAAATACAATATTCCTTGTCCACAACAACATGGCTTCCAGAAAGGTCACAGCACCACCACAGCCTTTCTTGAGTTCACTGGAGCTTTGCACAAATCCCTTGACAACAGCCTTCTCACAGGGGCCGTTTTCATCTACCTCTCCAAGGCCTTCGATACAGTACACCATGGACTACTAATTCACCAACTACTGAATGCCAGGCTATCACCTGACTCTTTTCTCTGGTTTAAAAGCTACTTAGAAAACAGGTCACAGAGAGTAAAAATTGCGAACGCTCTTTCTGACACCCTGCCTGTTCGCAAGAGTGTCCCACAGAGATCCATACTAGGCCCCCTCCTTTTTAGCCTTTTCTTAAACTCTCTCCTTACCACTGCTCTGAGAAGATCATACTATATGCCGATGATGCTGTTGTATTCTCCACTCACAAAGATCCTGCAACTCTTCAACACAACCTTCAACTTGGTTTCAGTTCTGTAGAGACATGGTTTCTTAATCATAAACTGTTCCTCAATGACAAGAAAACCAAATCTATGCTGTTCTGCAACTCTCATAACCCACACAAGCTACACCACTTGGCTATCTCCACCACCCAGGAGAACACACTAGATTAGGTGAGGTCCTTCGGATACTTAGGGATACAGCTTGACCCTAATCTTTCCTATGGACTTCATGTAGATAATGTAGCTAGAGCAGCTAATATATGGCTTGGTCTCCTCTACAAACACAGACTACACCTCACGCCAGAAACTTTGAAGGTTGCAGTCCTGAGCTCTGTGATCTCTGTAATAGACTATGGTCTCATCATTTATGGCTCGTACCACAACCACAGCCCTTAGGCAGCCTCAACTGCCTTAAATAAGGCATGTCGGCTCATCACTGGTGCTCACCGTCTCACCCACACATGTGACCTGTACACTCAGACCGGCTGGCTCCAACTATCAAACCACATAAAGTTTCTCACCTGCTCCATGGTGAAAAAAATCTACCTTGGCCTTGCACCTTCTGGGGTCTCAACTCTGTTACAACACTGAATTAACAAATGGTGCCTTAGGAGATCCACGCTACAGTTACTGAAAGTCCCCCACTGTCGCACTTCACAGGGACAATGCTCTTTTGCTTATCGAGCACCACTCTGGTTCAATGGCCTTAGCCCCACCATCTCCTCTGCCCCAACAATTGGTATGTTTAAAACTAGGCTCCGGGACTATTTCACTACCAACAGCTCCTGTGACTGCCCAACTTAACCTTGTTTCTCCACTTCCCTTCCTGCTCTAGTGGTCCCCCCATCCCTTCCTCACTGGATTCTACTCTCACATCTTGGTATACACAGTGCTGCACTTTTCACCCTCTCCCCACCCTCCTACATTCCCCCCCATGACTCTGGCAATTCTTATCTGTTGTCTATTTTCTCTGACAAATGACGCTGGCTGCCTTGTTACAATGCTACCCTTGAACTGTATTAATCTGTACTCTGTTTGCAATGTCCACATTGTTGTAATGTCTGTCTTGATGTTCCCCATAATTTGTATATATCTCTGACATGGAACCTTTGTAAAAGAGCCAAGGCTCAAAGGTATTTGTAATCCTAGACTTAATAAATAAATAAATAAAATACCAGTCCTTAAATTTATTTATTTGTTTTTTATTTAACGGGTAAGTACACTAGACAACAATGTTGCCTATATTCAGGCACGACCCGGGAGAGTACAGACAGGGGAGACCAGAGTCAACATTAAAGAGTATTTCATGACGCAGCATGAGGTGAGAACAAACATTTGAACAGTGTAACAGAGTACAGTGCATTATCAGTGATGACAAAGAGAAACAGATAACATTACATTAATTATTTTCATCTGATGATACATCAATTACTAAATTGAAACAACAAACAGCAAACAAAATTTAAATGGAAGTAGCATTATAACAATAGGGTTTCTGCTGGATGTGGGAAACTTTCAGATTTTGGAGATCAGCAGAAATCAGTAAGTGCCATGGGAGGAGAAAATGCTAGGAGAGAGGTTCAAGTTACAGCACAAGAGCAGCAGTCAGTTCTAATAGGTGTGCCCGAAGACTCAGTTTAAAGGCCTTGTGGGATTTGGAGAGTTTGATGTGGGAGGGAATGGAGTTCCAGGAGCGGGGGGCAGATATGACGAAGGATCGTTCTCCTTTTTGTGTGAGATATCTGGGAATTTCAAGTTGGGTTTGAACAGATGCCCTGAGGAGGTATGCTTGTGAGGGCTGAGTTAATAGTTCGGCAAGGTATTTAGGTGACCCCATTCTGATCATATTATCAATTATACAGCCTGCAGAATAGTGTCTGAGCGAGTCTGGGGAGAGCCAATTTAGTTTCGAGAAAAGCAGGCAATAATGGGCAAGTCTGTGAGCGGAGAGAGCAAATCTGCATATACTATTATAGCAGGTGCTCCATTTCTGGAGCGCTCCTTTGCTAGCTTTAAGGTAAACCTGAGAGCAATATGCTAGAGCAGGGAGGAGAAATCCTTGTGCATAGCAAGGCGGGCAGCATCATTGAGGAGGACCTAATTTTAAAGGCAAGACCAAGTTTTGAGTAAACTGTCTTACATGTAGCCGTAATGTGGAGGTTAAAGTCAAGAGATGGGTCGAGTGACTCCTAGATACCTGAAGGAGGTAACAAATTCAAGAGGGAGTCATCTAGAGAATGTATCAATAAGTCTGGAGAAAGAGATCTGATTCTTGACGGGGCCAAAAGCATAGTTACAGTTTTCTTAGCATTCATTAGGAGCCTGTTCTGTAGTAACCACTCCTGCAAGCAGTTGAAGTCTGCTTGAAGATGTGCTCTTACTGATAAGGGATCTTTACCACTGGAGAGAAGCACCATGTCATCAGCACAAAGGATTAACGAGGAGGAGCAGGTAAGGGAGGGCAAGTTGTTAATGAAAAGGGAGAAAAGTAGTGGGCCAAGAATAGATCCTTGGGGGACTCCAACAGAGGTAGGGGAAAGATTCAATTTGGACAAATTGCAACCTCCCTGAGAGGTAGCTATCGAACCAGGAGATGGTCGACAGGTCAAAGCCAAGGCGGGACAGTTTGGAAAGTAGCAGAGTGTGATTCACAAGGTCAAATGCCTTTGTGAGATGGTAATAAATATGGCCCCAGTGAGCAGACTCTTATCCATCGCTGTAAGGACTGCATTTGTCAGCTGAAGTAGAGCAGTTGTAGTGCTGTGTCCTGTTCGAATCCGTGCTGGGTAGGGGATATAAGGTTGTTAAGGTGCAGGTAATTTGTGACCTGAGTAGCGATGCATTCTCGAGAAGTTTATTTAGGGTAGAGAATGGCAATCGGTCTATAGTTTGACATATTTTTGTATCCCCCTTTTTGTGAACAGGGACAACGCGAGCGAGTTTTCCAAATGTTAGTACCGTTTGAGTTATTATGGAAAGATTAAAGATTCTTGCAATAGGAACAGCAGGGCAGGGGCTGCCTGCTTCAAGAAGCTAGCAGTAGCCCACATCCAGGCCAGCAGATCCATAGGTGGATACTGATTTGAGGAGATGCAGCACTTCGGTGGAGGAGACTAATGTGAGACGAAAAGGGGTTTCATGCGAAAGTTGCACCTCAGAAGGAGGTGAAAGAGGTTGGTTGAATGTCTCAGTGTATTCAGAGAGATACGAGAATTGTGCATTAAGATAAATACAATGGTCACTTGCGACCCACTGTCCAGCACAGCCCGAGTAGGAATACCATTCACAGCTATGGTAGTCTCCTTTGAAGGGCCCACTATTTTGGACCAGTCTGGAGGAACAGCAGCAGGGACCTGGACAGATGATTTAGCCACAGAGGGATTTGAGTTACTACTTCTTGAACCCTCACTGTGGTCATTTTGGGCACTCCTCGACCTCTGATTCGTTCTCCGAAGCTCTCCTCAAAGCCTGTATACAACTTTATCTAGGTCTTTTGTGGACCGGCATTCTCTCTTCATGTACCCTTCCTTCCCACAATTATGGAAAAATATGTTTTCTAGGATTTGGGGTGGCCGAGGCATCACACTGGGAGCTGGGGCGGTGGTACTACCAACTGAAAACCTTGGTGCCATCTCTGTCTGCTGTGTGGTGAGCATTTGGAGACATCTCATCAATTATCTTACTTTCATAGTCAAGACATCGAGTTTCGAGCTGCTGTCAGCAGGAGATGCCTGGGTGGACACCCCCACCCCCATAGCAGATGCAGTTGGATAAGGGTCGGTGCCTGTACTTGCAGGAGCGGCCTTCATAAAGAGACTGTTTTTTGTTTCCCTGAACTCCCTCAGCAGTTCATCCCATGGCGGCACACCCTCATTGGTCCCCACTTTGGAAGGGCCTTCTGATGCCATGACCACTTGGACTGCACTCACCCTAGAATTACAAACCCCCTCTTCATCTTCAACCTCCTGGAGTTCTTTTATCAAGTCACAATAGTCTGGTGGGTTACCCCTTCTATCTGGGAGCCTTAATTGAAGCAGCTGCAATTTAGAATGCTTTGCATGTTGCAGTATGTGCCCCAGCCTCACATGGTTTAAGTCACTGGTGGCTACCCCACCTTTTCCATAAGCATTCTGCAGCGCTCTTTCCAGATGAGTAACATATGCAGACAAACTTTCCCCTGGCTATTGTTTTGTACCTTGAAATTTCCACACCAAGTTTGCTCCTGACTCAATGCTCCCAAAATTGTCTTCGAGTGCAGATAGGTACTTCTGGGCAGATGCATCAGGGTTTGTGGACCTCAGAAATTTAATGGCCTCTAGGGTGGGACCCCTCAAACTTTCTATGATCCTTTTCCATTTCTCAGCCTCCGCACAATGCCATTCAGGTACCAAAGGGGCAACACAATCTATCCAGGTCTCCCAATCATCCTCCCCTTGGGGGGTGGGGAGGGTGCCAGAGAAGATTCTCAATCTTCGGTAAGAGTCATGACTAATGGCAGGTACAGACATAGGAGCTAGCATTGGCACAGGCACAGAAGGAGGGGCAATAACGGGTGCTGGAGCGGGAGGGGGTGTTGGGGGAGGAACACCCCAGGTGGCAGGAATAGTTTCTTTAAGTCCTCCATAGTTTTCCCTTCCTCCAGCAACAACTTAGCAAATTTCTCCTCAAAAGTCTCAGATAGTTGGGGGAGGGGGCTCATTCTCCCTGGGGTCTTTACTATCTTTAGTTATCACTCTGCAGGCCATGAGGGCTCCTTCGGGGGTGATAGTCCGTGGCACTTTGGAACCGTCTACTGGGTCTTTACACTCTACTAACACCATGAAACTTTGGGCGAGCAGATCAGCCTGTCGACACACCACCACAGGGTTTTGTAAACATTCAACCTTGGAAAGTACTCCCTCTACAGTGTTCTTATTGGTACCTAGGGAATATCTACGATAAGTATAGCATTTGAAGTGCGATCTCCTGCCCAATCATACCCACCAACTGGTGTACAGCCACTTCTGTTGGGGTAGCCATTTATTTTAACAGCAATTCACAAATTTGGCCACTAGGGGATGCTAATCCCAGCAGTGAGCCTCCAAGATGTAACCCCAGGTGGCGTTATCCCAAGGGCTACTATCCCTGCCTGCTTGGCTAGTAGCAGGTTAAGGGGCCCGAGTTCTGAAATGGGTGCCTCCACCCAGAGGTCAGGGTTGGTAGTGGTCAAGCTAACCTGGGCACAGCCCTCCGGGACACTGTAACCCCCCTCTTTCCCCTCTAGTGACCTGAACACTGTACAATAATCACTTTCACAATACCCCTGGTACACTACACAAGTACCCACACTATTTGCACTTACCACCAGGGCTGGTTCCTCTGGCTCGAACCTGGGGACCCCCTGTAAAACAAGGTTATGCACAGCAAATAGCAACAGTACAGTACTTTGAGCACAAGCTGGAACCACAGTCAGATTACATGCAGAAAAAGTTAAATCTGATTTATTCAGGGGACTTGAACAAGGAAGGGGAAAAATCAGGTTAATTAGCTTAAAGGTTATATCAATCAAGCAGTTATGCATGCTTTGAGTCCCCTCCACACAGTCACACTTTTGGGTACCCAGGTGGAGAAGAGATGGGCTAGCCAGGACTGTTGCTCGGGGTTGCAGCTGGTGTGGGCCCTGTGATGGAAAACACAACATGCACAGTACACAATATTTGTAATCCGGAGCCAGAGGGCTCAGTTCATGAAGGAAATGAAACAACAAGACAATCAGATGACACACTTAGATTAAGCTGTTGTTGCAGGGAGCCACCCTGGTATTTACTCACGATACCCAAGACTGGACACAGGCTGGATGAAAATTGATACTGCAGTTGGTTGATCTGGAATGCCAGGAGAAGCAGGGCACACACGAGTTGCAGAGGTGTCGTTCCTGTTCAAGCGTGGAGCAGGGGGCTGATCCCCAGGCAGGTCTCTCGTTGATGGCTTCTCTGTGCAGTGGGGAGGCTGGCTGGACCAGTCTGGCAAGGCCCAGACCGCATGCAGAGAAATTCGGATGCAGTCCGTTTTGGGCTGGATACAGCTTCCAGCAAGCAGAACACAGTTCACACAGTGGGGAACTAACTCACAACCCACTAGCAGCTCATAGCACATTTACATGTACAGGAATTCTACTGTACCAGGCAAAGCGCTCCCCGGTCACAATCACAAAGTCTGTGCACACACCCGGGAGCTTAGGGGTAGCTGGAACTCCTGACAGGCCAATCGCATTCAGCAAAATCTTCGGTCTTCTTCAGGTTGAGCCTGGCCCACTTCAGTAGCTTACTTTAGTCACACAAACTTGGATTTAGTCCGAAATAATTCTCTTCTCTCCCTCTCAGGAGCAGCTAGAAGACATGCAAGCCAAAAACTCAGCTCTTTCACAGTTTTCCCATGTGAATCCACTCAGGATTGCTGCCCAAAATACACCTGACCTCCTCTCATTTCACTTCCCAGCTCAGAACTAACTGAAAACTGCAAGCAGCCCGGGATTTCCCCAAGATCCAAAAGATTTGGTTGGCTGATTTGGCTGTCAGTCAAAGCAAGAGCTCCCCCTTCAGTTGCAAAAAAGGCACAAAAAAGCTCCAAACTGCAGTTCCTACAGATTTTGAATTCAGACAGCTCCTGTAGTCCAGCTACATTTTAGGTCCCACCAGTACTGTTTGGTCCAATTCACAGTCCAGGACCAAGATAGTGGAGACAAACAAAACAGGCCTTGCTACAAAGAAAGCAGGTTAGACAAACTACATTATCATTATCACTCTAAATGATTTTCAGTAAATAGTTACATCTTTCAACAGAGCTCCCTCTCAGATTACTTAACCTGCAATTAGGCAGCTCTTAAAGAGACAGTACACAGAGGCTATACAGGCTCTGGTAATCACATTAAACTGCTAAAACAAGGACACCAGCCTGGCAGTGAGCATTTAAGCAAGCTCAAGACTTTTGAGGAACCCCATTTGTAGGGGGTTACATGAGAGATACAAAAATATTGCATCATGGCTCATCTCATGGCTACCAAGCAGGAAGCAAAGAGTCCATTGGGGAGTCTTATCAGACTGGACAGAGATAACCAGCAGGGTACACAGGGGTGGTCAGTCCTTGGACCCTGCCAGTTTAGCATCTGTTGTTGCTACATTACAATTTATCCATGAGAGGATATGGCTCACAAAGTTTGAGGATGATTGTCGCTTGGGAGTTGACTTGCTGGGCCAGTACGACCACCTGGAACTACAGAAGGCATTGGACCACATTAATAGATGGTGCAATTCTTCCCAACTGCAACTAAATCCTGACAAATGCACAGTAATGCATATGGGCATAAAAAACATAGCCATCAAGTACCAGCTAGGAAATATAAACCTGAAGGCAATAACAGAGGAAAGGGACCTGGGATCACCATCTCAAATGATCTACAGTTTGGCACTCACTGCACTAACGTCACCAGGAAGGCAAATGGGATCTTAAATTGTATTCTTAAAAATATATCCAGAAGTGATAGAAGGGTTCTGCTGCCTCTTTATGATGCCTTGGTGAGGCATTTGCTGGAGCATGGAGCTCAGGTTTGGTCACCATACCTAAAGGGAGACATTGCCAAATGGGAGAAGATACAAAAAAGGGCCACATAAGCGGTAATGGGGATGGAAGGAAAGGATTACACACATAGATTGGAGGAATTGAACATGTTTACATTGGAATATAGAAGGTTAAGAGGAGACATGTGACTACTTTTCAAACTTTTACTGACCATTATCTATGGGTAAAGTTAGGTTTAACACTCAGAAATAGACTACATGACACCAGGGCACATGCTTTACAGCTACTAGGAGAAAACTGCAGAACACAGCGTAGAAAAATGTGTTATAACTAAAGATTATCCCTATATGGAACAACTTGCTATCAGAAGTGATGGAGAGTTCTTCTATAGAAGTTTGTAAACATCAGTTGGATAGGCTACATGTGGCAGGCAAGATTTAGAAACCAGCAAGTTAGCAACACTATGGACATAAGTCCCCTTAGCTCTGTCAATACCTACGATGTAACCTATGTAGGTGGCCCGGTCAGGGGCCCAAATCTGCAACTGGGTTTACAGAAGGAGAGGTGGGTCAAGCGCTTGAGAGCAGCCAGCCAACAGTATCCCATGCTGCAGCCGCTGGGCTTAAGTGGCCCAGTCAGGGGCTCAAATCTGCAACTGGGTTTGCAGAAGGAGAGGCGGGCCAGGCACTTGAGAGCCCATGCAAGCAGTGGTATCAGCATCAGAAGCCAGTGACCCACTGCAATTGATGATGCTGCTGGTTGGATAACTTATAGTGGCACCAACTGGGGGACACTACCGACAGAGCTGGTGTTAAAGGCAATGGGAGGCAAAACACAAAAAGGAGAGGTGTGTCAAGTACGAGAGCAGGAGCTAAGCAAATATGAATCTGGAATGCTACAATGTTCCTATTGGAATGTTGCAGTGTTCCCATCCCCTTTAAAGTAGAACTGCACTGGCTCTGCAAAAACTAAGATGGAGGTGAGTCTTAGGAGAATGCAGCAAAATTAGTATGAAGGGGAAACAGGGCAGTACAGTTACTGGCAGACACGCTTTGGAAGCAACAAAGTAAGAGGGCAGTTCTCCATCGTAAACCCAGCAGGGTGGAGGTTTCACAGGGAACCCAGGGAAATTACCTACATTTTCACCCACTATTACAAACAATTATATACTCAGGATACTAATGACATTTTTGAACTGAGGTGGTGACTCTTTCAGACTTGTTCTTCCAAGTCTGACAGAACCGACATAACAGCTCTAGATCAGGACATAGGCATACAAGAAATATTGCATTGGATTCAAAAAAAAAAAAAAACAACAACAAAAACGGAAAATCACTAGGCCTGGTCAGCCTGCCAGCAGAATGCTTTAAAACGTTTGCTGCACAGCTGGTGCCATTGCTCCAGAAAGTATATCAGGAAATTAGATAAGGGCTGGTATTCTGGATTTCTGACGATGCGCCAGATTTCCATGCTACCAAAGGAAGCCACTGAGCCTGGATCCTATCAACCAATCTCATTCTGAAATAAAGATTTAAAAATATTTACGGGAATCCTTGGGGAAAAATTACAAAGGGCGATTCCAACGGTAATACATAAAGATCAGCCCGGGTTTATATCTGGCCAATTTTTACAAGATAATATTAGAAGACTCCTGAACGTATTAGCAACACAGAAAGGACAGGGAGAATTTCAGCAGGCTATGTCCATGGACACCGAAAAGCATTTGATAGAGTTAATTGCCTAGTTTTACTGAAAACTATGGAGAAAATGAAATTTGGCCCTAAATTACTAGACTCCATTAAAGCGCTCTATGCAGACCCGGAGGCCTTGGTCTGAGTCAATAGTATTAATTCTCCCTTTTTACCCCTCACCAAAGTAACCCGCCTAGGATGCCCCCTGTCCCCCCCGTTATTATTTGCTACCTGTCTGGAGCCTCTGTCAACTAAAATCCACCAATATGTAACAGTAGTGGGCATCACAGTGGGCGGGTTGGAACAAAAGGTATCTCTATATGTAGGTAGGTGAAATTTTATTTATACAGTAATACAGCCATTAGGGTTCAGAAAATCCCTATTTACAAGGCTTACCTGTTTATATAAAAAAGCTAAGTTGTTACAACATTATCAAAATACAAAAATACAACATATCAGACATACAAATGGTGACAAACAAGTTACAAAGACCAACAAGACAAAGCAGATAAACATTTAGCCACTTCGTTCTTCTCACCTATTACAACAACAGTGAAAACCAAGTTCATGATATGCGGACAACGCCATCTTCTTTCTAAGCAAACTAGAAAAGTCAGTTCATCAGTTAATATTTCATCTTGATAAATTCAGTGCTATTTCAGGGCATAAAATCAACTTTGCAAAATCTGAGGTCATGGTTATAAATGGTCACTACCCACCAGGATTCAATCAATCTTTCACATTCAGCTGGCGCCTCAAAACAAAATCAGGTATCTGCATTCATGTTTTGACAGATTTAAACAAATTATTTACTTTGAATTATGAGAGGCTTTGGAGACAGTCAATACAGACTTGGCCAGATGGTGACTCCTGACGCTGTCTCTGGTGGGCCAAATAGACATGGTAAAAATTAACGTGTTGCCCCGCTTTTTGTTTTTATTTCAAACACTACCGATAGCCATGCCTAACACTTTTTGAAATAAGATAACGACACACTTGCAAAAATGTGTGTGCAATCATAAATGCCTGAGGATAGCTAAACTTATTCTCCACCTTCCCTGGGATCAGGGGGGCCTAGCCCTTCCAGACCTAAAAAAAATACTACTTGGCAGCACAAATGACAGCAGTTTGTACTTGGGCAAAACAACACATAGACTCCGGTTGGTATAATATAGAAAATGCAGCGGCCAAGGAACAACTCCTTTTTACTTTGGCCCTTGCATCAGTCCCTCCAGATTTAATCCATTCCTTCTTGAACAGGTGGGTTAAATATAGTTGGAGGGTCCCACGGAAAACTCAGAAGCTTATGCATACACCAACAGGAGTGGATCTGCTATCATTAATTCAATATGAAGGGAACCTTCTACCCCCTTGATTAGATGATGGATATGCACAGTGGGAAAGGCATGGGGTCACCAGGTTCCTCCAATTTCTAGAACAAGGGCATTGTATAACATTTAGCAGGGCTAAGGAGAAATTTGGTTGGGGCAACTCAGAATTTATGCTATGCAGACTAGACGTTTCATAAACACTCTGGGGGTTAAAACAAACATTGGGGAGATTGTTATCCAGTTGGGAAGAATACATAGATGGGATATTAAAATTGGCAGGGCTCCACAGATATATATCTGGCATCTATCAGATGCTATGACAAGCACAAGAAGTTAATGTGCTCCCAGTTAAAGAAGACTGGGAAAGGGAAGCGGCTGTAACTATACAGGTAAAAGACTGGGAAGCACAGTTAGAGAGAGGCTGGAAGGCCACTACAGCTCCCCTGTGGCAACAATTCTATTGGAAGATTATGATTAGATTTTTCTAGACTCCAACCATCACAAAGCATTATCAGATCACAAATACATATAGTTGTTGGTGGGAATGTGTGGGGGGTACACACTGGCATATCTTCTGGCAGTGCCCCAAGATTCATCTCTTTTTGGGAGATGGGTACAGAAGCTTACATACCTCACAGGAATTAAAATCCTCTTGGATTTCATGTAATGGGGTTTGAGCCTTCCTATAACACCCAAGAGTCGAGACACAGGAGGGGTTAGATGAAATGAGAAACAACTTAAGACTACTGGAGGAATGGTCAATGGTTTGGCAGTTGGGTTTCAATGCTAAGAAGTGCAAGATAATGCACCTGGGACGCAGGAACCTAAGAGAGGAACACAGGATTGGGGGGCAGGTTCTAGCCACCAAAAGTCAGGAGAGAGACCTGGGGTTATCATATCCGATGACTGAAGTCAGCCAAACAATGCAAAAAGCAGTGGGGAAGCAAACAGGCTGCTGGGGTGCATAGGAAGGCAATCACTGGGTTAATATGATATGTAATAGCTAGATGAGTTAGATAGACTGGGAGGGTGCTTCACACTAGGGACCTGAAGTTGGGGACATTTAGTGGTATTTGATCAGAGCAATACTCCATGTGGGGGAAGGGGCAATGACACTGACTGGGAGACTGTTCCAGGTGTTGCGGAGCCTCTAACTGATGGATCCTTGGCATAGGCTACGCTTGTACCAGGGGAAGTAGCGATGGCATCCTGCCTTGGAGCTGAGCAGATATGAATGGTTTGCTGCAGTAGAGATGATGTCGGACAGATATCTAAGCAGTTTGCAGGACCAATACTTGGCACCCAGGAGGGAATAATGCATAATTTGTCTCTCTGGGGAGGGACCACCCATCCCATTGTACATTCTGCATTAGTAAGGGAGTCCATGGCTAATCTACACAGTGCCTTGAACAAGGTGTTGATTTTATCAAGGGAGGTGGCTATAGTACCTAAGTAGACTATATTGCCATAGTATATAAGGGGAATGACTGATTGTCCCACAGTCTGTTTTCTCATGACTCGATGGAGGCAACCTTTTACTCTTTCTGGCACCTAGCCTGGCGTATGACTTGGTTACTACCTGGGACATGTGCCCCAAGCAGTTACGGTGCTGGTCAAGGTGGACACTGAGGTATTTGTAAGAGGAAACTGAGTCTAGAAAGGACCGGTCTGGGGTGTGTTAGGTCAGAGTCAGAGTGGAGGTGAAAAAGCTGAGCTTATGCCTGATGCCGAACAACAAGGACAGTTTTCTTTTGGTTCATGATGATACAGTTAGCCAGGAACCGATTTTGCACTATGGTGAAGTCCTGTTGGAGGTGACCTCAATGGCCAAAGTAAATGTCCCAGATACATAGATAATGGTGTTGTCCGCACATGTGCATGTTGCTGGCAATAAGGGAGTTTGGTAAGTTGTTACTGTAGGTAGTGAAGAGCAGGGGCCCCAGAATTGAGCCTTGTGGGATCCCAAGGTGACAGGTAGTGTGGGGGAGAACATGGGCCAAGCTTGACAGATTGGGTCTGGCTGGTCAGGTATAACTGGAACAGTGCTAGGCCGGAGGGTGGGACACAAGAGTTGGCTAGTTTGAAGTAGGAGCAGATGGTAATCTATGGTGTCAAAGGCCTTTGCTAGGTCTATAAATATTACCCTGTATCCAGGTTCTTGTCCATGTTGCTGTGAATGTGGTTGGTGACTCTAAGAAGGGAGGAGGAGGAGGTGGTTGAGTGGTTGGAGCAAAAGCCAGCTTAGTTGGAGTTATTTTTTTTTTTTAGTTGTTTAACCATGAGAAGCACACTAAGCTGAAAGCTTTTTACAGGTGCGACCTGGGAGCACAGGAAGCTTAAGTGACTTGCTCAGGATCACACAGTATGCAAGTGGAAGCTGGGATTCAAGCCCATGTCTGGTCTGCTGGATGTCCCCAGATTTGCAGCTCAGAGCCTTAAACCACTGTGCTATACTGCCTCTCGAGTTAGGAAGCCTGTTTGGATAGCTGCTGCTGATAAACCTCCCAAGGGTCTGGGAAAGGATCTGGATCGGAGGAGGTTGGCTGTTAGTTGAAGGGTGAGTTAGCTGGGTCACATTTTCGGTTTTAGGCACCAGTGAACCCTGCAGCTGCTGGGGCCCCCTGCTTATGGGAGCCCTCAACCAGAGTAGTTCTAGTTTTAAATGTTTTCTTAAACTGCTTAAACAGCAATAAAAGGCTGTGCTGCTGCTTCTAATGTGGCATCATGATGTCATTAAATGTCTCACCAAGCTATGACTCAGCCAATAAGAGGCAGATGGGCAGCAAGGATTGGATGAGAAGGACAGCCCAATGAAGTAACACTGCCTCTCCCCTAGGAAATATAAATATTCCACTGGTTGTACTGAAACAAAACTAAAATGTCAGAGGGACTGAGACAAGTAGGGAGCCCAATGACTTCTTAATTCTGCTAGAGCCCACAAAACCCTAAAGCCAGTCCTGAAAATTTGTGATCGAAATACTAGTGCATGTTTCCAGCCATGACGGAAGGAGCTGGTACATAGTGATCTATTAGTATGTGGGCAACAGCGACAGCTACTGCTGGAGTGCTAATTTTGAGGAATTTGGAAGTGATGCTGCGGTTCCACAGCCTGCATTCAGTGCTGAAAGCTCTGCGATACTGACACTGAGACCGTCTGCAGGTGGAAGTTGCCACTGGTGGATGGACTGAGTAGTGGGAGAGGGGGAGGTTAAGGATAAGAGCCCCAGGGCCTTCTGTGAAGTATTGGTTCAGGGCGTTTGTGGCCAAGGGGAACCAGGTAGGGTCTGTACCCCACTGGGGAAGGATTTAAATTAAGCAATAAGGCATGACAGGGGTGTGTTATAGTGGGATAATGGCCCTCCTTGGGGTGGGTTGAAGCATGAGGCATAGCCGAGGGCTTCCACCACCCGAGAAGGGCAATTAGCCCACCATAACACACTCCCTGGAGTGCTTATTACAATTATGAAATGGGTAATTTTTAGTAAATTTTATGCATTTTTTAACATAATACTTTCAGCTGGGCTGTGGTGCTAGGATAACGGCCCAGCTGAAAGCAGTTCTTGGCCAATCAGAATCCAGCATTCTTTCTACCCATTTCATAACAGGCTATTAACCATGTGTTCCAGAATGGGCATGGGCACTGCTAGACAGCTTGCTCTGGTATTTAGCTTTGGCTAGGCGTATGCTCCCGGTGCACCGATTCCGAAGTGCATTGAAGATCATTGGTAAGATATCACCTAGAATATTGTGTCCAGTTCTGGAGTCCACATCTCAAAGACACAGACAGAGTAACAGCTGTCTAGAATAGGGCAACTAAAATGGTAAGGGGTCTGAATCAAAAGCCCTGTGAGGAGACACTAAATGAGCTCGATATGTACACCCTGTAAGACAGGAGGAGAGGGGAGATATGATAAAGACCTTTAAATACCTCATGGTGATAAATAAGCTACAGGAGGAAAATATTTTTCAGAAACGGTGCACGAGAACAGAGGGATACACTATGAAGTTGGGGTTCGATTTAGAAGAGACATGAGAAAGTACTTCTTCACAGAAAGAGTGGTGGTTCCTGGAACAGTCTACCAGCCAAGCTTGTGGGGGCAAAAACAGTGGTGGGTTCAAGAATTCATGGGCTAGACTAACAGAATCTTAATGGGAAGGAATGGGGGGAGGGAGGAAGAGCCAGAGATCAAGTACAGTGTGCAGTGGTACGGTAGGTAGGGGAAAATGGGCAGGATTGGGTGGGCCAAGCGATCTTTATCTGCTGACAGACTCTGGTTCTGTGCTTCTCCTGGGGTCACTGCAGCATGCCACCGTTTATCTTATGATAATCTCTGGCCCTAGAGTTGCCTTACTGTCACCCTGCAGAGCTCATGAAGGTACAAATGTGTTTTTGCAGGAAAGGTCTCCTTGAAATAGACGGAAAGTAGGTATAGCAGCCCACAGTACAACACTGTATGCTCCTTATTTTAATATAGAGGGATAATGTATGGTCAGTGGTGTGTAACAACACTAGGTTTGCTGTAGTGGTTCTCGGCGACAGCAAACCTCGAGTGGTCGGTGAGGATTACCAGCATATCCAAAGGAACAACGAGAAGACAAACCTAGTGTTGTTACACACCACTGACAACACGTTGTCTATTATAGTGTATGGTCAGCGGGGAAGATGAGCCAGGACAATTTATCGTTTAAAATGCATTTTTATTAATACTGTAACAGGAATACATTGCTAACTACCCCGGTGTAACCAAGTGTTCTGTCTATGACAAAAAAAATAACATTAACAGCCTTTTGATCACGTGGTTGGTTGTGCCAATCAGGAGCGTCGTGAAGCGTGTGTCTGTGTTGCGATGTTACGCCAATGATCACGCAGAGCTGAAAAGAGAGATAAACACAACAGTTAGGATTTTGAGTGGTTGCAGAGGTATAGTGTTTTGGTGCTTCTTTACTTTAATGCAGTGAATGCTGATTTTTACTAACCTGCTATGAGTCGTCTTCTGAGAAGGAGTCCAAGATAACTGCAGCATGTTTCTTCTTCTGAGGGCAGTAATAGTTGTTGTTGGTCACGTTCACAGTTATTCCCTGTTGGAATATGCAATTGTCCCACCAGTCTAAAATTTGTTAGGTCTGATAACGGGTTCAGTGGACCCTTGCTGCTTGTGTTTGAAGTGGTAAAAGATGAGCGTCTTCAGTATCCTAGCAACAACAAAGCTTTGAGTTCGATGTTGTTACACTACTGATGCGATGTACCGTCGATACTGTAACAGAAGCGTGATGTCACATTGATAGTGTAACAACGCTGTAAAAAGATGATTTTTGCCACATTACAGCGTTCTACCATACATTATATACTTTTATTTTAATAATATATTTGAATTATTTGAATTGCCTTTGGTATCTATGATTATGCTCCTCTGGTATACTATATAGCTGTGACTTCTGTTTTTTTAATGTAAAAAGCTGTTACCATCTCACTATGTCTTTCCTGGTGAACCTTTTTAAATAGATAAATAAAATACAGTTTTAATTATGATACCAAACAACTATTTCCAACACTCTCCCCCAACTCTAATGTCACTTTTTCTACCCTTCCCAGGACAAATCAGCAAAGGACACCTCTGGGCTCATTTCTGAGGCTTCAAGTTCTACCGACGAAACCAGTCAGCAGAAACCGGAGTTATCTCGGCTGGGACTGGCTTTAATGAAGATGGAAGTGCTCGTGTTAAAGATGCAAGCCCTGAAGGACCGAATGGAAACTGCTCAGAAGCAGTACAGACGCTCTGCCACCAAGAAACGTAATGGCCGAAGGCGGCAGAATCTACAGCCTTCTCACGCCCCTTAACGCAAAGATTTACTGAGACTGTGGACAAGGGCTATTTCACAACCACATCTGACGCATGATTCTCTACCCGCCCCCACCCCTGGACCTCGGATGGCCCCGGCTCAGTCCCAAACCCAGCCCATCAGCATCATGAGCGGTAGCCCTATCGCTCTGCTGGCGGGCGGTAATCAGTCTCTAATAGTAGGTTTGAATTTAGCTTTGTGTGTGAAAGCGCAGTATAACTGTATATAGCCTGAGCTGATACACCAGGATTAAGGACAGAATGCCAGCATCACAAATTCTGGTACTCTGTCTGAAACACAAAATTGTAAACTACATTTCTAGTCCTTCTAGAGGTAGTTCTGGAAGATACTTTGGTGGTACATAAGGGGATGGGGGATGAGAAGTGAATGCTAGAGTGCATTTAAGCTGTGCACCCAACAGTTGTAGTTATATGCATGTTATTTAGGGAAACCATCATTTTCTTTACTGGAGGTGCATGTAATGGAATGGTGGCTCCCTTTATGGGACTCAGGCTTGCAGGGGTAAAGAAGGCCAATGAACTCTAATCTCCAGATTTTACAGGGGTGAAAATCAGCAGTAGCCCTGGAGTCCAGCGCTCCCAGGATTTCCCTTGGGTAAAATCCAACAGTGAGGGATGTCACGGTATCATGGTTTTACAGAATACCACTGTATCATGAGTCACAGTATTGATACCGTGGGCAATTTCCAATACCGTAACAACATTGGCTCATGGTACACAGCCCTTTCAACTACATATTTTTAGGGACAACTGTCCTTTCCACAATAACTCTCCCTGCCATAAAAGTTTGAGTAGGCTTCCTTTTTGTACAAAAATTACTTTTTCTGTAATACAAATAATGATAACTGCTGTATTACATGTGATGATTGTCACACCGTTACAACTTCATACCATGATATCCCTAAGAGAGAAAGTACAGTTACGAAAGAACTTTCTGTAACAGCAGATCTTCAAATGCAGCTCTTGCAACAGAATATTACCATTAGGACTATGTTGCCAGGCTCTAGGACCCATGGAAACCTTCTAGCTAGCGGTCTCCAGCGGGGACCACCCCGATGCCGACTCTGCCCCGACGTCCGCCAGTGGTATATCTGAATGTGGCCCCCAGCCCCACCTCAGTTCACCTGCAGCAGACCCATTGGTAAGGCCAACATGCGGATCAGGTGAAAGCTTGCCATAAAATAAAGATATGCAGAAAACTCACCAGGGGGGAAGGATCAAGGAAAAGCAGTGCCTGCTGCAAGAGCTCTCTTCGAAGATCTACTGTTCAGTAATTCTTACGTAACTGTACTAACTTACTTTGAGTTGGAGCTCTTGCAGCATGCTATAACCATTAGGACTGAATCCCAAGCAGTCCTGAAAGAGGAGAAAAGTAAATCCGGAGAAGGATGAAGTGCAGCCTAAGCTATTGCACTTCAGCCTAAGCTAACCCTAATAGCACTAAGACAGGAGGCCTTGAAGGACCACCAGCTGAAACCTTCCCTTCTCCTAGAGGCAATGTCAGGCTGCAGTACTTAATAAAGAATGCACTGAGCTCCAGGTAGCCTCTGCACAGATGTTGGCAATGAAGACATTACACATGGATGTAAAGGAAGTAGCCACTTCCTGGTAGAATGACCCCTAACCGAGCTTGGTAGGGGTTTGTTGTATTGTTGTAACAGAAGGCGATGCAATTTACCAGCCACTTTGATAATGTCTGCTTAGGCACCAAAGTGCCTTAACAGTGGGGTGCAAAGCCCACAAACAACTGCTCCGTCGTACGTTGTGGAGCGGTGCGATTAAGGTAATACCTTAGTGCCCTGTGGACATCCAAAGTATGCAAGGGCATTTCTCCTCTGTTCGAGTGATTAAGATAGAACACTGGTAGGTTAATGTCCTGATTCAGTGGGGTCTCAGATACTATCTTGGGCAAAAACGTAGGATTCGTTTGTAAGGACACCTTGTCATCATGGAAAACTAAATAAGGCCAGGCAGAAGTAACAGCAACTAAAAATAACACTCTCCAAGAAAGGAAGCAAAGCTCGAATTTCACGGCAGGCTCAAACAGGGAAAGGGTACATTTTTCAACCATAAAAAGGAGATCCCAGAGCAGTACCAGATCTCTCATGTGAGGCTTACTGCAGTATGCCTCGCAAAACGCACGGACAAGTCTAGTTGGGCAAGGGGTTTTCCTTCATAGGTACGGGTAAGCAGAGATTGCGGAAAGATGCACCTTTAAGGAGTGGTAGGCTGAAACCTTAATTTAATAAGAAGAGATACTCTAAAATCAAGTTCACTGGACAGGTAAGCGGGTCCAAGTGATGGGGAGAAAGCCCATAAGCAAAATGTTTTGCACTTCATGGGATAAGTGGATCTAGTTGAGGGCTTTCTCGCTGATACAAAAATGCAGCCACCTCTGAAGTCCCCATACCTAGATTTGACTAAGTCTGCAGGAGTCAGGCATGAATATGCAGGGATCTGAGAGCTGGGTGGACTGCGGTTCCCTGATCTTGTGACAGCAAGTGTGAGCTGAGCAGCAGCTGTGTGAGACTCCACTACCAGCTGCTGAATAGTGGGAACCAAATCTGCTATGGCCAATAGAGAGCAATGAGGATCATCTCTGCTCCTTCTTCCCAGTCATGCAGTCCTACTGACTCCCGTGGCAGGACTTTACATAAAGAACAGTGTCACCGATGTCACACCTCCTTTCCCAATGCTACCCGCCGTTGCTCCTCTAGCTGTAGGAGATCAGTCAGCCAATGTCAGAGTGATAGCCGTCGTCGGCATTCTACCAGCCATTGCCAGACCCACAGCCGTTGCTGGTCTTCTAGTGGGCGCCATTCATCTAAGAGGCACAGATCTTCCTCAGGCTCTAGATCAACTTCCCTCTCTTCTAGAGGCCATGGTTCAGACTCCAGTACATCAGGTTCTAACTGTTCTCCTTCGAGAGAAAGGCCTGTGTCTCTAGACGAAAAGGACACTCCAAGATCTCCTCCTCCTGATGATCCTACCTTTATGGACATCATGGGGCACATGCAGACCTCCACTGGATGGGAGATGGAGGATCTGGATCCAGAGTGCCAAAGCTTGACCAAGTACCTGAGGCAGAAGGAGCCAAAGTCCTTGGTCATTCTTCCTTTAGTGAATACGTTGCAGGATCTCACCCATATCACTTGGAAGCATCCCTCCTCCACTCTGGTGATCTCTAAAATGTTGGATGGGCTGTTCCAGGCACAGAGGGATGAGCCTTTTTTTGGTGGAACACCCTCAGGCAGACTCAATGGTTATCACAGCTGCTCATGACAAGTCGAAGAAACCGAAACACCTTAGTTCACAGCCTCCAGATGTAGAGTCCAGATTGTTAGACCATATGGATAGTATAGATAGTTTTCCTATGCACGTTTCATTGGAATATGATGTTTAGAAGGTTGTTTACCAGAGACAGTGGTTTGAAAACAGAGCTTGAGCCTAGCATTCTATCATTTGCATAGGTTCTATTAACCTCTTCAGCTTCAGGGCAGTACAATGGTAGGACCACACTGCATATGTCAGAATATGTAAAAATACAATAAGATTTCCTAGGATAAGAAAGGGAGGGAAGATTAGAAAGGGAGGGAAGGCATACAGAGACCTCCCTGTCCAACAGAAGGACAAAGTGTCTGGCAGAAAACACCAGATGCGGGCTCTTGCAAGCAGAAACTGGGCAGTCAGTCATTGAGTGGAGATGCAAAGAGGTCCAACTCTAGATAGCCCCACCTGCTGAATAGTTGATCTGCCACTGACTGAAGGAGCACCCACTCGTGGTCTTGGACCGAGACCAGCTTAGGCTGTTAGCCAAAATGTTTAGGATGCCTACAACATGAACAGCGGCAAGGTCTAGGCGATGTTTCAGTGCCCAATACCAGACCCTCATTGCCTCCTGGCAAGGGGTAATAATATGTGCCCTGCTTCTGATGTAAAACATTACTGACATCTTGTCCATCTGGTTGAGAAGAGGGCATGAGAATGGTCCATCTGAAACACCAGCAAGGCATTCAGGACCGCTTGCATGTCTAGGACACTGATGTGGAGCATTTGCTCAACTGGTGATCAGGTCCCTGGGTCTGTCTGTTTTCCAGATGAGCACCCCAACCGAGCTGGATGCATCTGTTGTTAAAATCTGCCTCAGAGGCTCCTGGCAAAATGGAACCCTTGTAGCAGGTTGGAGGGGTCCAACCACCAGGAATGAGTCCTTTGGACTGGGTAAGATACCCTGACTGGCTGGTTGAGGTCATCTGACCTCTGGTCCCACTGCTCCCTGAGCATCCATTGTAGGACTCTTAAGTGGAGGCAGGCCAAGGGAAGTCTAGGGATGGCCACTGCCATGTGCCCCAGAAGTCTGTCAGAGGTCCTGGCTGGGACCTGTGGAACCATGGATACCATCCAGGCTATGCCACTTAGATGATCCCCACTGTCATCTGGGAGGAAGGCAATGCCCTGAACTCTGTCCAGGACTGCTCTGATAAAAATGAGTCACTGGCTGCATCATGGGGATGACTTTGGAAGGTTCAGGGTTATCCCCAGCTCTTGAAAGAGAGTAAAGGTGTCTCCAAGAGTGCAAAGCAGCTCAGCTCTGGAAGGAGCTGTCAAGAGCCAGTCATCTCGTGGGGAGATGTAATGGCCCTGGCTCAGAGAGCCACAGCCACCACTGCTAGGCACTTGGCGAAGACTCAAGGAGTGGAGGAGAGGCCAAACAGCAAGGCTCGAAGCTGGTAATGTCTCCCCTGGAAGTGGAATATCAGGAACCTCCAATGGGGAAGAAAGACCCTTATGTGCAGGTAGGCATCCTGCATGTCCAGGGAGCACAGACAGTCCGTGTGGTGCAAGAGGGGAAAGAGGTCTGGCAAAGTGAGCATTCTGAACCGCTTCTGCTTTACAAAGAGATTTAGAGAGCTGAGGCACAGAATGGGCTGAAGGTCTCTGGTCTTTTTTGGGACCAGGAAAATATGAGAATAGTTGCCCTGCCTCTGTTGATCCAGGGTGGGGGCTGGCACTTTCACCCGCTTGTGCAGAAGAGCTTGGATTTCTCTTTCTATCAGAGGAATGTGTGAATTATGATAATGGAAGGACCCTAGTTGCTTGTCCGGAGGGATCTGAAGGAACTCGAGAGTATGTCCTCTCCTGATAAGAGTTCTGTGGTGATGCTGAGCAATTCCTCTAGATAGAGAGGAAATAACCCCCTACTGCCTCTCTCTTTGCCTTCGCTGGAGCAGAGGGCAGGTAGCGAGTCACTGGGCAGATCCGGGAACAGGCAGAGATGGCTGGGACATCTTGGAGCCTCTAGAGGCAGAGCTTACAGGTGTTTGGGTTGGTGCTTTCCTCTAGAAGCCTCTCCTCTGCTAAAATTGGCTGTGGGTGTTTTGCCCGGAGGGCTTATGAAAAGGCCGTTTGCAAAAAGGTTTCTAGTTCCCTTATACATCTTTCAGATGGACCAGATAGATTTCCTAGACTCTTGGAGGTGACAGATCGGTTTCTCTGTCTTCTCCCAAAAAGAACGGAACCCTGGAAGGAAGGTCCAGGATCCCAGATGGCAGATCCTGGGAGAAACCTGCGACTCTGAGCCAGCCATGATGTCTAAGTCAAACACTGGACCCTGCTGCACTAGAGGCCGTGTCTGCAGTATCATATGAAGTCCTCAGGACATGAGTGTCTACATCCGAACCTGACTTCGGATATCCAGAAGCTTGGTCTTCTGAGCTGAGGCTAGCAAAACCTGTGCAACCTATAAGCTCCCACATCACGTTCTGGTACATGACCATATGTGTGAGAAGGTTCTACGATTGAATAGAACAGGTGGAACCAGAATATACTTTCTTGCCCACCTGGTCTAACAATCTGGACTCTACATCGGGAGGCTGCGAACTAAGGTGTTTTGGCTTTATCAACTTGGTATAAGCAGCCATAATAACCATTGAGTCTGCCTAAGGATGTTCCACCAAAAAAGGCTCATCCATCATTGCCTGGTACAGCCTAGCCAACTTTTTAGAGATTGCCAGCGTGGTAGAGGGATGCTTCCAAGTGATCCAATGAGATCCTGCAACATATCCACTGAAGGAGGAATGACCAAAGGCTTGGCTCCTTCTGCCTCAGGTACTTAGCCAACCGTTGGCACTCTGGATCCAGATCCTCCATCTCCCATCCACTGGAGGTCTGGATGTGCCTATGATGTCCATAAAGGTAGGATCATCAGGAGGAAGAGATCTAGGAGTGTCCTTTTCATCTAGAAACATGGGCCTTTCTCTCAAGGAGAACAGTCAGAACCTGATGTGTTGGAGTCAAACCATGGCCCCTAGAAGACAGGGAAGTTGATCTAGAGCCTGAGGAGGATCTGCACCTCTTAGATGAACACCGCCCACTAGAAGACCAGCGACGGCTGTGGGTCTGGTGATGGCTAGTAGAATGCTGATGACAGCTATCACACTGACATTGGCTGACTGACCGCCTACAGCTAGAGGAGCAATGATGGGTAGTGCTGGGTGAGCAGGAGGCGATGTCAGTGACACTGTTTTTATGTAAAAAAGTATAACAGGAGTCAGTAGGACTGCATGACTAGGACCTAGGGTTAGGTGCTTTAGGTGCTGGAGAGGACGGTTTGTCTCCTCCACCTTGGTCTTTATCTGTATCCAAAGTCAGATTATCATCTGGCTGCAGTGGAAAGAAGACTTTCATCACTTGGCCCCACCAAAATTAAAAACGTTCTGTCAGCACTTCTTTTGAGAATTGAAGAGCTGCTGGTCCCTTTGGGGGCGGTGAGGTGTTTCTGGTGTAAGTGGAGCAATAGGGAAAGAGGTGAAGTCCAGTGGGTCCCTAGGAGATGGAGTAGACCAATCCCCTTGGTCATCAAGTGTAGAAGCCCTATGGACTGGAGAATGTTCAAAGTCCAAAGAGGCTTTGGCTGACTTATGACCCTTGTCTGGTACTGTCGAAGGTCTGGAGCTGTCAGGCTTGGAGACCGTCATTGGTTTCAGCCATAGGCACCTGAGAGAGACTGAGGTACGGTAAGCTGAGGTCAGTTTAGAGACCAGCTTCTGATCCGGTGTTCTGCAGTCTTACCTGGAGCCCGGGAGGCCAATGTCGGAACTTGCATGACGGGCCCGAGGTCCCCATAGAAGACAAGGAGGAGGTCCGACCCCTGAGGTGGAGGGTGACTGCAAGGTGTGTCCTTCACCTTCAGGGTACTCAAGGCCAGTGTAGAACCTGAGCCCTGCTTTCCACTCCCTGACATTGGGGTTTTGGCAGGGGAGGAGAATCCTGCTTCCCAGTAGAGTGCTGCAAATGGTGGGAGGAGTGGTCAGAGCCCCTGACTTGGAACCCAAGGAAGTCTTCCTATGGTGTGGGGACCATGAGCACTAATGCCCTTGGAGACCCGTCCTTTTCTCAGGACTTACGCTGGTCCGTGTCCTTCTTCTCGTCCTTATGCTTTGATGAGTGAGAAGAAGAGGAAGACTTCTCTGCTGGTGAGCTCTGCATAATGGCAACCTTCTGTTCCAGAATGTGGGCCTTTAGTGTCTTAAGGTGGTGAATCTGAGTCCAGCTGGTGAAGCCACTGCAAATACAGCAGGCCTTGGTGTCGTGGTCAGGCCCCTGGCAGAAGACACAGGCCTTGTGCTTGTCCTTGGCCAGAATCTGGCAACCACTGGCACACTTCATCCTCTTCTTCTTGGTGGAAAAAATGATGATGGTGAAGAGGACATACAGATGAATATAAATGGGATGGAAAGTGGACTGTTCGACAAAAAAGTGATAGAAACTGTCACAAATTCGCTGAAAAGCACCCAAAACATGTTCTGGAAGGCAACTGAAGAGATGAAGTAGGCAGGTCTGCAGTGGGAAAAGAAATGAGGTAGGGCTGGGGATCGCCCCCTGATATACCACTGGCCAACATCGAGTGATACAGCGCCACACCATTACAGTTAATGGAGCCCCCCAGTGTCCGCCATACTTCCAGGTCACGGTCTTTTAGAAAATAAAATAAACTCTGTTGCGGTGCAAGAAAAACACCACTCTTGACAGATAAAGCTAAGCCAGAGGGTAAGCCTTTCGGGGACAGGAGCCCCCTGATTTATACTGTTCCTTTAATTGTAAGTGGGGCACAATCTACAACCATTTTAAGTCCCCGCCCAATAGTCTCCTACTTTGTACTGCTATCTAGTAACATACTTTCCACTAGGACTTTTCTTTTCTCTGCCTTCCCCATTCTTATATTCTTCATCCATTTATTTTTCTTACTTGGATTTTCCTGTATATTAGGGGAACATTGATCCAAAGAATTGTGGAGTAACATCCCTTACGTAGTTAACATTTTCTCTGTGCTAATTGTTTATGAACTTATAGTTATTCGCTGAAAGATTTATCTGTTTATTTACTTATTGTTAGTATAGCTTTAAATGATTTTGTTATGATGTGTTGATGTATTGGTGACATTTTTAATAATGTTTGTTATGTATTTTATCTCAATAAAATTTTATTGATAAAAAAGGCTCCACTACAATTGGTCAAATGGGAAGAACCACAAGAGGTCAAAGGGGCAGGAGGCATACTCAACCCAGCTCATGGCCCAAAATGTTCCACTGCTGCCAGAGGAAGCCTCATGCTTCCTCCTCACTCAACACCACTGATGGTCTTCAGAGGATGATGACAAGGTAGAAGAGTGCTGATTGCTGCTGCCTCAACCAGAGTGGGACCAAGACTGAGAACAGGAACAGAACTGCGAATGGGACTTCGATCTTATCTGTGTCAATCTTCACCATTCATCACTGGTGGGTTCTGGCTGGAGGAGCAGGACCCAGTTGGAGCATTTTTTTCTAAAAGAGGAGAAGTCAGTGCCGTGGGCAGCGCCACCCTTGAGGCCGACGCACTGCCTGGTGCTCACGGGTTGGCCAGAAACTAACACTGACTTCTCCTCCATCCCAGTTCCGCTTCTCTTACCTTCAAGTGAGCATGACCTTGTGAGAAGAGTGTTTCAAAACTGTGACATTATGGTCTAGTCTGTTTTAACCATTCTTCAAACCATCTTAGTTCTGCAGGAGCCATTGCATTCTCGGTGCCATCCCATCATTAAGATCCTTCTATATTTTCCTTTCCCACCGAGACCTTTTGATGCAGTGTTTATTGATTTTTTCATCCGATTATGTCTCATCCCAGAGACAAAAGGAATAAATCTTTGACGGCCAGACGGCCTCCAATGCGGCACTGTTCCTGTGGCTGGCTTTATTTCATCTTGGACCAGCATGATCGTTGCCTGACCTGCCTGGGCCCAAAGCACATTGCGGAACATTGCAATGCCTGTTTCTCAATGGACCTCAGAGTACTGGAACACCTCACATTTAAAGTCGGCTACACGCTGACGACTTTTGAAGGACAGTTGCACACTAGGGATGCCAGACACAGGTCCCTTGACTATTCATCTGGGTCCCCTCCTGGTTATATATGGGCTGGGGTGGAGGGGGCTTCCATCCTTTTTTAGCCTCCCACAGCGGAGGCCACTCTCATGGTATCGGAGGCCCAGTCTGAATCCTCCAGGGGTCAGGCCGGAGGCACCATTTTGGCAATGACCTCCTTAGAGGTGAAGGCTCCCCTGGCATCATGTGTCTGCCAGGCATGGTTTGGTGGTTTTCTCGGAGCCACCTCTCAGCGCTGCCTCAGATCCCAGTGCTCAACCTGCTAAGGCATCTGGGATGGGGTGAAGTTTCCCTCACTGGCTGCCCCTTGGGTGCTGGTGGGTGAGGTTGAGCTTCCATGGCTGGACCTGAGGAAGAGGTCCATCTCTGAGTCTGGGGTTTAAGGGGACAGCGCCAGGAGCAGCCACTTCCCTGGTAGCCTGCAAGGGTTCAGGTAGGAGCCACAGCACATGTCCTGTCTTCTCCCCTGAGGTCTCCCCAAAGGGACAATCTCATTTCTTGAGGCTAGGGGCCGACCTTCTGGACCCAAGTGAACCCAGTCACCTCGCAGGGGAATCCCCTTCAGGGCTCAGTCCTGACTGTTTCAGGGTGGTTGAACGGCCAATGACTGCCTCGACTGATAGATCCTTCCAGGGTGTTGGATTGCCTGTTTGGTCCCCGAGCCTTAGCAGAGGACGTTCTCTTCCTCAGAGGTATTTGGCCCCTTTACCTCTGCCTTCCCCTTCCCTTCTCCAGGGTCACTCTGGTCCTATGGGGCCTCTAGTCTGGGAGCAGTTTAGAGCCATGGCTGCCCATTTCCCAGCCTATATTATATCAATGGATGAGCAGGTGTTTCATCACTCACCCCTGCGACAGCTGCACTCTGACTCCACTGACTCCTTGGCCTCCTGTCTTCCTCAGATGAGAGAGAGGATCCTTCTGTCCACCTATCCTCGGATGCTGATTAGACCTCCTATCAGCATTTCCTTTTGAGATTGGTTGACGAGCTTCATATTTCATGACTGGCAAGATGCAATCCTCAGTGGGCGACGCACGCTTTTTTAACTGTATAAAGTGTAGGCAGCCTGGTGGTGCCCACCAGGCCCTCCCCTTCGAGAGGCATCATACTGCACTTGGCAGCATCCATCAGTCCCCTTCCCAGCACCGATGGACTGCTGGCACAAACATTGCACACCCAAGGGATATCAGGGAGACCTACCTCGCCCCTCGCCTGGACACTTCCTCCAGGAGAAGCCCAAGATGTGACCAGTCCCCTGATGCAGACTTTGTGGAGTTTGACTCCTTGGGGAGGAGAGTCTTTTCCTCAGTGCATCTCTCTCTCTCTCTTTTGCAGTACATCAGGGCCATCATGCTGCCTACAACAGGCACTTGTGGTCTTTGCTGGGACAAATCCTAGCATCTGTGCCGGTTACAGAGGCAACCAGACAAGCCATTGCCCTCTCTGCACATGAACTGGGGCTTGCGAGGCACCAAGAAAGGACATTGTATGATGCCAATGAGGTGGCATCCAGGCCAGCGGAGACAGCAATCTGCATCAGGCAGACAGCATGGCTTTGTCTTTCCGGTTATCGCCCATGGCCTGGCGAAGGGTGATTGCCTCCTCCTTCCAGGGAACCCACCTTTTGTCCCACAGAGTGAGGCGGGAACTTCAAGGGTGACTTCCATCTCCCAGCCAGAGGGGACTCACCTCACCCTTATCAGTCCCAGGCCTAACTAAGCCTGTAAGGGTCTCCCCCTTCTGTCTCCCCCACAGAAGCGTGAGGGACATTCTTTCCTCAGAGAGGTACCAGGTGCTCTTTGGGGCTTGGTAATCACCCACCAGTGATGAATGGTAAGACTGACACAGATAAGATGTGAAAATTATTACAGATCTCAACATGCAAGTCATTATACAGTTCATTTTTGCAGATGATCATAATAAAATTTATGCGATTTAACCATACACCCTGGAAAAGAGATGCATTTAAATACTGATATTGGGAAGGGAACAGATTTGAATTAAAATGGCATACATTTTGTTTTTATGTTGTGACAAAACACTGAACAGGTTGATACATTTTATTCAGAGAGGGAATATGTCATTTTCCATAGACCAGGAAAGGGGGGTCCCAGATTTGGGAGAACGTCTCTTCCATACCGTTAGCTTTGAGCTGGAGTCTCTCTAGTTAAAGACATAGCTTCATGTTATCAGCTCACTGCTGCATGGTGGGGTGTTTGACTGACATCCACTCCTAAGCTATGTTTTCTTGTGATGTTTGTGAAAGCAATGGAGCACAAGCCCAAGCTCCCCCACTGTCTATGCCTGCCAAGATATGCCCCCAGCAGAAACTCCCAAGGGACTTGGGCACTCTACATCCCTGAACCTGCTGCACAATGCCATGCATACCATGCTAGAAAGAGGCTACTTTATAACATGTGAGGGCCATGTGAAGGAAGGTGTCCTCCTGGACCCCACACTGGCAATATGGGAGATGTATCTTGGCACAGGATATATAAGTAAGCAGGGGTGTAATATGTTCAGTACATGAAGTTTAGTTGCACCCATCTAAGTTTGTTGCTTCAGGAGCAGACAATGGGAGGGGTTTAAGCCCGAGGTTCAATGGGCGTAGCAACAACGTCACTCCCCCAGGGTCGGCCTTAGGGTGTGTAGTGCCCTAGGCAAACTTGCCAGTGGCACCCCCCCACATGGAACATTTTTTTTCCAACACCACACACACACACACACACACACACACACACACACACCAGTGACATTCCTAATGGCAGATAACTTCCCTAGCAATAAAAAAAACTGATTTCCCTTTTTTCAGTCAGCTGTAATTGTTAGTGCTGAACATACATTTGTGTTGATATTGCTAGCATTGGCAGATGCTCTCCAACTGGTTATGCTCTCCACCAATGTCGAAATAAGCAACTATAACAAATTACGCAACCTCTTCAAAGAATTTGTGTCTTTAGCATAGCTAGCATGACAATGGATGCCATCACATTAGTTGTATGAAAAAGCTAGTTGTAAATAATCACAGTAGAAGATAGTTTGATGACCTTTTTACATTCGCTTGCACGCATGCGCAAGAAACATTTTGGGAGAGTAGCACACTTTGGAGGTGTGCCTCTCCCTTGCAATCCACTGCTCAGTTGAGCAGGTGTGGCAGTCCTGCACCAATGGATGCGGGAGCTGTATATGACAGCGGTGGTCTTAGCAAAGAAAACCACCGCTGTCATACAGAGCACATCACACCGCCTCGCATCACGCCACCCCGCAAAGCTTTGGTGCCTGCGGGCCCACTCAGCAGTGGCAAACGCTCTGCATTGTTTGCCGATGAGGGTGCCCAATCCCCTGTCAGCTCTCGGCCCTCCCAGCCATCCTTGTGCCACGCTGGGAGTGACACTGGTCATGAGCAGAGGTGTTAAAATGGCTATGTTGAAAATTTGATGAAAAATTCCCAAAATGACTGTTTTAGGAGCGCATCGTTCTCGTTCCTATCATGCTGGCAAGTTTGAATTTGTATATATTTGCGGATTTTCAACAGTGCCATTTTACACACTTCCTTATGAGCAGTACAGTACAGCTACCATTTTTACATCTGCCCAAAATGTGTTTCGCACATGTAGCGCACAATGGTACAGTCGGTGTATGGAAAACAACGTTTGGGACAGATTAAGAAAATCACAGTGACACTGGTCATGAGCAGAGGTCTTAAAATGGCTATGTTGAAAATCTGGTGACAAAACTCCATAAAATGACTGAGTTACGAGTGAGCATTGCGCAGTTTCCACGCACCCTCGTAAGTTCATGAATTTGTAATATTTCAGTCCAGATTTCCACCAGCGGCATTTTTCCACACCTCTTACGAACAGTACAGCTGTCATTTTCCACAACATGGCCAAAATGTGTTTTCACACTTTCATCACAGAAATCGTGGTCGCCAACGTAAATCATTGTTCAGGACAGATAAAGAAAATCACACTGACACTGTTCATGATCAGAGGTCCCAAAATGCCTGTGTTAACAATCTGCTGTAAAAAAAATCCCCAAACTAGTTACATTACGGTGTCGTTGCACAGTTTCTACATAGCTCGTGACTTCACCAGTCTTTTAAGATTTTCACAGAAGATTTTCAACATTGCGTTTTTACACCTCCCATGAACAGTACTGCTGTCATTTTCACATCCTGTTCGAATGTGTTTTGCACCTGTGGTGCCAAAGCATATAGTCGCTGTGCAAAAGCAGTTTTCGGCTACCAAACTGATATTGCCACTGTTCATGAGGTGTGGGTCACAAAAAACATGTTGAAAATTTGGAGTGAAAATACCAACGAATGCCTGAGGCGTTAGGGTTTCTGACCATAACGCCCCCACCCTGTAGAGAATGACAGGCATCAGGGGTGTGACTTGGGATTCTTGCCTGTCATGCTCATACCATTCCACCCCCACCCACACCCTGCAGCCAGTGAGAGGCATCGAGGTGTGCCTCGGACTCTTCGGGCCCAAACTTCACCCCATTCTCCTATACCGCACCCATCTCACCGTATTTCCTGATGGAATGGGGTGCGCATAAGGGCCAAAGACCCCAAGGCACACCGTGACACTTGTCAGTGTCTGCAGGATAGGGTGTGGTGAAATGGCGTGGTTGTTATGCCTGACGACCCAAAGGCACACCCCAATGCCTGTCACTCTCTGCAGGGTGGTGGTGGGGTTGGCTTCAGTTCAATACTTCGCTGCCATTCCTATTATGCAGCTCTGTAACTTCTCTACACTACCACTGCCAATGCCAGCAAGCAAACATTCGGCATTGACAAATGCTTGTTGCTATTGCTCTACTGCCAGACTCTCAGTTAATGGTGCACAGCAATGTGACCTCCAAAGAGCAACTCTGCATGTCGTTTCATAACAATGTTTCAGCTATACAATCCAGTAAAGGATTAATGCCAGCATATTGCACCTTGTAATGCACAGTAATGACAACATTTTGGTTTGGATCTCTTCCCCACTAACTATCTGCCTCTCTGGCCACTGCACCACCCCTCCCTTAGACCCCTTAGATCCTCCGACTCTCACACTATGGCTGGGTCTTGCTGAGCAACCTCAATAGGCTAGGCTAGGCTGCTTTTTCCTCACTGCTTCCCAAAGCTTGGTAAGTCACTACCCCACCAGAAAAGACACTCCTCTTCTCCTACTCCATCTCATTAGCCCTACACAACTTCTAGTCCTCACATTGCACCTGCATTTAACTATTCCATAAGAGCACTTAAGCATCTCCACTTTGCCTGTACCCCTAGTACTTCCTATCCTTCCTCCCACAACATCTCCCTTTCCCTGAACCCCCGATTACCCTGACCCCCCTCTTCCTGTGTTATTCACTAAGGATATTCTTCAACACCTCTAACACAGCTGTTATCTCTCTCTCCAGATACCCATCCAACAACCATTAAAACATGCTCCCCTCCCCATCTCCAAAAAGTTGCAAAAGTAAATAAGTAATAACTTGCTCAACGTAGTTAAAAAAATGCTACACAGATTTGAACTGTGGTATGTTTTAGCACTTGTATCCATTACCAAGGCCATGCATTTCTCCAGACTATTAGGTGTAACTCTGTTTAGAAAATGGGTGTGACAATCCTAGCACACTGATTGGATAAGAAGCCAACCTAAGCGGGTGGGTATTTTTCAACAGAGCCCACAAAAAAATAAGAGCCAATTCTGGGTACCCCATTACTCAGTCAATTCCTGGGCACCCCGAATGTTCACACTCACCAGCCGCCATTTGTCTGCTCTCGCCAGATGCCCGAGGAAAACAGCAGTTTGGCCACTCTCCCCCTTCCACCCAAGACAACCACATAAAAACAAATTAAATAAAAAGCACTATAGCTGTTAAAAAACATTCCAGTTCCCACTGTGATAAATGAAGCGGTATCTCCTACACCACTTCTAAGCACCAGAGCAGCAGGGCTTTCTTAGTTTTCTATACTCCGATAGAAGTCCATCTGCAGTATACAAGACCAAGAAAATACCATTCCTCTCCTGCACTGCAGCGGAGATGCTGCTCGCTTCTCCAAAACCAACAAAGCATTTTCGGACCATAATAAAGAAAATTCAAAACATTACATTGAAAACGAGGTCAAAATAAACCTCCACAGACTAGAATTCATGTTTATTTTCATCCAAAGAACTACACGATGGCCCAATCACAGTCAGTCTCCCACACTGCAGCTTTCTTACAGGGTCATCAAAAATATAGGGGAAAAACAAGCGGGAAACAGAACAGCTCTGTAAGGATGACATGGGGGAGCAGGGCACAGTGCAGATACAGAAACTGCTTTGGGGGCACCAACAACATTCAACCACCATTTTCTAACAGGTCACAGTGCCTTGTTCCCTTCTCTGGCCGCCCGCTCCGGCAATACATCTCCATCTGCGAGAGATGCCATGCCCCGATCAACACCAACCAGTATTCTCTCCTGACAAGCCTGACTGCACAACATAATAAAAAATAAATAAAAGTACTTGTATGTGGTTGGGGAGAGAAAAATAATTTCTCCCAACCACCTTTTTTTACATGTTTACAGTCTGACTTTGCGATCTCCTAAAATATGTGAAGTTCTGCTGAGCACCGCGCTGCCTTCTGATTTCGCGCCTCCACATAGCCACCTACTGTTAAGCCTGCAGTTTAAAAAAACAGAAAAAATAAAACAAAAACACAAAGTTGATAGTGTCTGTTCTATCACTGGTGGTCAAGAAAAGGTGTGTGTGTGATCAGCATCCCAAAAGATTCAACACGGGGGCAACAGACCGATACCAGTATACAGAAAAAAGCATCACATTCTCTATGTCTTTCTGTGTGTTTGCGGGAGAAAAATTTAACTGTGGTCTACAAAGAAGCTGGATTCAGGGTGTGCGTGTGTGTGTGTTTTCACAAAAAAAAGACATTGTAATATAGGCAGAGGAAAGTACAGTTACATAAGAACTTACCATAACAGTAGATCTTCGAGAGAAGCTCTTGCAGCAGGTTCAACATTGAGGACTGACGCCACCTGGCGGTGGTTCCGGCAACTTTTTTCTCTAGTAGTATCGACATGGGGAATGCCCCCCGCCGACATCGGCTCCACCCCTGACATCGCCCTGTATAAGGGAGGTGCTCCCCACGTGCTCCAGTTCTTGAATCCCCCCCTCCCGTCAGGCAAGAAACCGGCAGGAGAGAAAAAGAAACTGATTGCCAACAGACAACCCCTCAAAGAGGAAACGATGCCAGCCTGAACAGGACCTGATCCCTGGGGGAAGGAGGGCAGGAAATATACCTGCTGCAAGACCTTCTCTCGAAGATCTACTGTTACGGTAAGTTCTTATATAACTGTATTATCTTACTTCGAGGAGAAGCTCTTGCAGCAGGTTCAACATTGAGGACTGAGTCCCAAGCAGTATATACTTATAACAACCCCTTGGGAGGGGGAAGAACAGAAAAGCAAGGAAAAACCATAGAAGGGAAGATCCCTCGGGAAACCAGGCCTAGCAGAACCACAACGCCAAGCCCTGCTCTGCATCTGGAAATGATGTCTAGGTTACAATGCCTGACAAAGGTGTGTACAGAACTCCAGGTAGTGGCAGCGCAGATATCCGCTGTCTGTGCTCTCTTCAGCGCTGCAAAGGAAGTGGCGATAGCCCTAGTAGAGTGAGCTTTAATCGGCCCTGAAGTTGACCTGCTGTGCTTCTCATAACAGTAGGAGCTGCAATGGACCAACCAGCGCAAAAGCATCTGTTTGGTGATGGGGCGACCTGCGGACCATTCGGCAAAGGACACAAAGAGCTGATCAGACTTTCTGACCTCCTTGGTTCTAGCCAAATAGCATCTGAGAGCCCTGTGGACATCCAAGGAATGAAGCAGGGCCTCTCCCCTACTGGGAGTGTTCCGGATAATAAACCAGAAGCTGAACCAACTGATTCAAAGTGAGCTCTGAAACCACTTTCGGCAAAAACTTTGGATTTGTGCGAGATCAATGCTGTCCTTGTGAAAGACAAGGTAGGGTTCCTTTCACATGAGGGCTTGAAGTTCTGAAATGCACCTCGCTGAAGTAGCAGCTACCAAAGCAGAGTTTTCCAGGACAGGAAATGGAGCTCCACCTTCATAGCAGGTTTGAATGGGGGAGAAAGCTTCTCCAGAACGAACAGGAGATCCCAAGGGGGGACAGGGTCCTTGATGGGAGGTCTGATATGCAGAATGCCGCACAGGAAAGCTTTGTAAACCTCCATCTGAGCCACTGTCTTACCCGACACAGATAAGTGGTAAGCGGAGATGGCAGCCAGGTGTACTTTGATGGAGGACTAGCTAAGGCCTTTCTCAAAGAGAAAGAGCAAGTATTCTAGAATGGTATTAACCAGACAGACCAACGCATTGACATGCTTAGCTGTGGCCCAAATGCAAAATCGTTTCCACTTCATAGCGTAACTGGCCCTGGTGGTAGGTTTTGTAGCCTCAACCAACACCTGAGCAACTTGATCAGCCACCCCGAAGCAGACCTTGGCTAAGTCCTGAGGAGCCAGGTGAAGAGAAATACAGGTTACTCACCTGTAACAAGAGTTCTAGGAATGGTATATGTTGTTCATCCACACTTCATGGCAGGTTCCTTGCCGCTTTAAATCTTGCTGGAAGGTCTTCAAGCTGGCTCCTCCCACCCACCCCGGTGATGAAACTCTCGGTTCTGCCCCATGATGCCAGATCTAGCCCGCTGGAAGTCAGGTTGTGTTGAAGCCGGGAGGCCGTGGTATTATGTGGATGAACAACATACACCATTCCTAGATCTCCTGTTACAGGTGAGTAACCTGTATTTCTAGGGACAGGGATATGTTGTTCAATCCACACTTCATGGCAGACTCTAGCAGTTCTCTGGGAGGATGAAGGCAAGGCGCACAACCCTACTTAGGAAACAAGGACTGGAGAACCAAGGGCCCAAAACCAGCATCCCGGCGTGACTCAAGGTCGATGTGGTAATGGGTAATGAAGGTGTGTGCTGACTTCCAGGTAGCAGCCCTGCAGATTTCCTGGATAGGGACGTCCCTGGAAGCAACCACCGAAGGAGCAGTATGGCGGGTAGAATGAGCTCTTATCCCTTTGGGAGGCTCCATGTCCGCTAACCTGTAGCAGAGATCTATGCAGGAGGTGACCCACCTGCTTATCGTCTGCTTGGCTGCAGGTCTGCCAGGTGCGGCTTCAGCGTAGGTGACAAACAGCTGGCGAACCTCTCCCTGAATTTCAGCCGTGCGCTCCTTATAATAAGCGAGCGCCCTTCTAGGGTCCAAAGTATGGAGCCTGTATTCGGCCTCCGAGGTGTGATTGGGGTAGAACACCGGCAGAGTCAACACCTGGTTAAGGTGAAACTCCGACACCACCTTCGGAAGGAATTTCGGGTGGGGGCGCAGGACAACCTTGTCCCTGTGGAAGACCAGGTAAGGAGACTTGATGCAGAGCGCCTGGAGTTCTCCCATCCTTCTGGCTGACGTGATAGCCACCAAGAAGGCGGTCTTCCACGACAGGTGAGAGAGTTCACACCTGTGCATTGGTTCGAATGGCTTGCCCTTGAGCTTTGCCAGTACCAGCAGTAATCCCACGGAGGTGGAGGTTCTCGCACCGGAGGGGAAATGTGATCAAGGCCTTTGGAAAAGCGCCAGACCACCTTCTCCTGCGCCACCGACTGCTCCCCGGCCCACGCCCAGTAAGCAGAGATGGCTGCCAGGTGCACCCTTAGGGTCGTCGACCTAAGCCCTTGACTAGAAAGGGACCATAAATAGTCCAAGATGCTTGCCAAAGGACAGGAGGAAGGGTCCAAGCCCTTGCCCTGACACCAAATGGAAAATCTCTTCCATTTGAAGGCATAGCATTTCCTGGTCGACTCCTTACGGGACGCCTCAACAACATTGAGGACCTTGTCGGAAAGACCCAAGGCCTGGAACTCTAGCCACTCAGGAACCAGGCCGTCAGGTGCAGGGATTGAAGGTCCGGATGGAACACCTTCCCCTGATTGACTGAGAGCAGGTCCGGGCGAGCTGGAAGCTGCCTCGGGAGCCTGGAGCTGAGGCTGAGGAGATCTGGGTGCCAGAACTGGCGGGGCCAATCTGGGGCTATCAGAATCACCTGCACCTTGTCTCTCCTTGCTTTGAGAAGCACCTTGTGAATCAAGGGAAATGGGGGGAAGGCATAGAAGAGGCCCGGGGTCCACAGCCTCGAGAAGGCATCCCCCTGCAGCGAGCCCTGCTGAGGGGGGCGGGCATGAAACAGCCTCAGCTCGTGTTCTCCCTGAGGCAAACAGGTCCACCTGAGGTGTGCCCCAATGGGAGAACAGATCATGTACTACCTCCGCAGGAGAGACCACTGAGAGATGCAGCCCCTATCCGGCTCAGGGCATCGGCCAGGGTGTTGGAGGCTCCGCCACATGAATGGCGAGGACAACCTTGTCCCTGTGGAAGACCAGGTAAGGAGACTCGATGCAGAGCACCTGGAGTTCTCCCATCCTTCTGGCTGACGTGAATAGCCACCAAGAAGGCGGTCTTCACGACAGGTGAGATGTCACACTTGTGCATCGATTCAAATGGCTTGCCCATTAGCTTAGCCAATACCAGCAGTAGATCCCATGGAGGTGGAGGTTCTCGCACGGAGGGGATATGTGATCAAGGCCTTTGAAAAAGTGCCCGACCACCTTCTCATGTGCCACCGACTGCTTCCCGGCCCACGCCCGGTAAGCAGAGATGGCTGCTAGGTGCACCTTAAGGGTCATCGACCAAAGCCCTAGCTGAGAAAGGGACCACAGGTAGTCCAGAATGCTTGCCAAGGAACAGGAGGAAGGGTACAACCCCTTGTCCTGACACCAAATGGAGAATCTCTTCCATTTGAAGGCATAGTATTTCCTGGTCGACTCCTTAAGGGATGCCTCAACAACGTTGAGGGGACCTCATCGAAAGACCCAAGGCCTGGAACTGTAGCCACTCAGGAACCAGGCTGTCAGGTGCAGGGATTGAAGGTCCAGGTGGAGAACCTTCCCCTGGTTGACTGAGATCAGGTCTGGGTGGGCTGGGAGCCACCTAGGGAGCCTGGAGCTGAGGCTGAGGAGATCTGGACACCAGAACTGGCAGGGCCAGTCTGGGGCTACCAGAATCACCTGTGCCTTGTCCCTCCTCACCTTGAGAAGCACCTTGTGGATCAAGGGAAATGGGGGAAAGGTGTAGAAGAGGCCCGGGGTCCACGGCCTCGAGAAGGCATCCCCCTGCAGCAAGCCCTGCTGAGGGGGGCAGGCATGAAACAACCTCAGCTTCGCATTCTCCCTGGAGGCAAACAGGGCCACCTGAGGCGTGCCCCAGTGGCAGAACAGATCTTGTACTACCTCCGCAGGAAAGACCGCTGTGAGACGCAGCCCCTATCTGGCTTAGGGCATCAGCCAGAGTGTTGGCGGCCCTGCCACATGGATGGCTAGGAGATCCGCCTCCAGGCTGCGAATGAGGGACCAAGCTGGGAGAGCTTCTTTGCACAGGGGCATGGGCGCATCCCACCCTGGTGGTTTAGGTAGTACATGGTCATGGTATTGTCCGTCTGGACCTGGACCACTTGACCCCATACAAATGGAGCAAAGGCAGTGAGAGCTAGATGGACCCTTTCGAAGCTCCAGCAGGTTGATGTGGCATCGGGACTCGAGGGACCAGAGGCCATAAGCTCTGTGCTCCCCAGATGGGCACCCCAGCCCATCAGAGAGGCGTCGATCGATAGAGAAACCATCGGCTCGGAGCAGACAAACAGGATGCCCTCCTGCAGATGAGCTGGAATGATCCACCACTGGAGAGCATTCCACATCTCCTGGGTCACTGCCACTGGCTGGTCCAAAGGACGCAGCACTGTAACCATTGGCTGGCCAGCCCTCACTGAAGGGGACGCATGTGCCAACAGGCCCAACAGACCACACTGGTGCAGGCTGCCATGAGGCCCAGGAGGCGCAGGAAGTCCCGGGCAGGGAGCAATTGCCCAACCTGAAATGACTGGGCAAAGGAGGAAAGAACCTCGGCCCTGTCTGCCGGGAGCCGTGCTCTGGCTCGAAGAGAGTTGAGCTCTGCCCCAATGAATTGAATCACCTGCTTTGGCATGAGTTCCAACTTGGCCTCATTGATGAGGAGGCCAACCTGAGAGCAAACCTGGAGGGCCAGATCTCTGGACTGCTCCACTTCCAGTCTGGAGGAGGCTGCTATCAGACAGTCATCCAGATAAGGGTACACCGGACCCCTGGTGCCGCAGGAATGCTGTCACCACTGCCATGCATTTGGTGAAGACCCTGGGAGCTGGAGAGAGGCCGAAGGGCATGGCCCAGAACTCATAAAGGGACCCCTCTGCTCTGAAGCGGAGGAATCGCTGGTGGGACAGATGGATTGGGACGTGAAAGAACGCATCCTGGAGGTCCAGAGAATAGAACCACATGCCTCGTTCCAAGGATGGAATGATCTGAGCCAGAGTGACCATCCTGAAGGTTCGAGACCTTAGGAACCTGTTCAGGTTGTGCAGGTCTAGAATGGGGCACCAGCCCCCTGTCCGTTCAGGACCAGAAAATACCTGGACACAAACCCTGGGTCTGGTGGAGATCCGCCACCTCCTGATCACCTCCTTCTGGAAGCAGAGCAATGTCAGCTCGATGGGCAGACAGAGCGCGGACCATAGCCCCCATGGGCGATGGCTGGAAAAGGCGGGCCTGCTCAGACTCCAGAAGCAGACCCTTTCCTACCACTTCCAACACCCAGCGGTCCATGGTGATAGTGGACCAGGCGGAAAGTGGGGAACCGGGGAGCGATGAGGCTGGGGACAACACCCCTCAACCCGTCACTAGGCAGGCTTGGAGGAGGGACTGGCCGAGGGCCTCCCAGGCCTTTTTCCTCCCAGCTTCCTGCTAGAGGCACGGCAGGCTTGGCTTTGGGGTGCCAAGTGCGAGCCTGCTGGCCCTGATGCTGGTGTTGCTGGGGTCGGACATGCCGCAGGGACAGAAGAGGCGAAAGGGTTTACACTGCTGCTGCCTTTGTCCTTCTGGACAGGCGTGACGAGTCCAAGGTGGCATTGGATTTCTCAACCCTCTGGAGATGGCCTTCCCCCGGGCCCGAACAAGTCAGTACCCAGGAAGGGGATGTCTGCCAGCTTGTTTAGTTTATTAGTCTAGGAATTAATACCTTTGAGCCAGGGCTCTTTTACAAAGGTTCCACGTCACAAAGAACATTTAACAAAGCACGATACACATTACAGGTAAAACCAGACAGGAAAGTTACATCATAAATTTGCTATTAACAGTTTAAGGCAGTAACGTTTTTAAGTTTCATAGAAAAACAAGCTATAACAGGTTCAAGCGAGTAGACAATTTCGAGGTTAAGGAAACTTCCAGGGAGAGGGTGATCATTAGGCGCCAAAAGGAGGCTAGAGAGGAGGGAAAGGTGGTGAACGGGAGAGTAAGTGAGAGGGGACAGGAAAAGAGGGGAGTGAGTTTGGGTGGGAGACAGGAAGTAGTAGAGGTACCAGAGGGTTCATTAGTCAGGGAGGAAGAGGCCTCAGATGTGAGGATGGACATGAGGAGTAGTAGTCTTTATCTAGCGCAATCACAGTTGCTAGTGGTGGTGAGGTGGGCATAGAGCATGGATTTGAAAGCTTCAAACGAGGTTGAGGATAGAGTAGGTGGACTAAGCGCATTGAACCATGTCGGGGCCCTGTATGTGAAAGATCTTTGTCCCTGTGCAGTCCGGCATCTCGGAACCAGGAAAGGTTGGTGTTCAGATCTGGTGGAGGGTCGTAAGCCAGGATTCAGTTGGAGTAGGTTTTGAATACATAATGGAGTCAGTCCCAAGATAGATTTTTTGCCATTGTGCAGGTGAGATAAATAAGGCGATCTGATAGGTTCAACCAGCCTGATTCATAGTACAGATCACTGCGTGGAGTCTTGTGCTGGGTATCCGCCATGAAGGTGGAGGTTCACAGCCAAGCTCTGCGGCGCATGAGCCACTGCGGCTGCTACTGACCGGGCACAAGAGTCTCCAATATCCAGAGCAGTTTGAAGCTGCTGCTCGCCACTGCCCTTCCTGATCCCGCACCTGCTTGACCGTAGTCTGGAGGTCAGCCGGGAGATGAGGGATCACCTCATCCAGGAGCCCATAAGGGCGTGGGAGGAAGTGCGCCATCAGTACGGCTGAACTGGCCTGACAGAGGCCTAGGGAGGATGCAGCGTACACCTTAACGCCCGGACGTAGTCCAGCTTTTTGGACTCTTTGTCAGGAGGCTTGTCCACGCCCTGGTGTTCCCGGACACCGGAAAACACTATTGGTCATAAGCCCTCCTCAGAGGGGTGTCTCAAAACCGGACAGTGAACCGTGGAGACTGCATATTTCCTGGCCATCCTGGCCGAAGGAGCAGGACAGGAAGCTAGCCGCTGACATAACACCAAGGCTGGGCCAACAATGGCTTCAGCCACCGGAAAGGCCTCCGTGGGAGAATCCCCTCAGTCCAGTATCTCCGTGAGGGGATACTTAGCCCACTTGGACACGGGTTCGAGCTGCATCCAAGTAGATTCTGAGATGAGCTGAAGCAGACCCATGAACGAGGATGTGCTCTCGCCCACTGACTGTCCCCCAGTGGATTCCAGGTCAAGGGCCTGGAGACAGGGAATAGTCATCATCAGACTCCAAGAGGTCTGCGAGACAGCTTCCCTAGGGCTCAGCCACCCTCCACCTGCTGAGGATGGTCGGGATTGAGGGTGACCGACAACCGATGGGGCAACCCCTGACCCGACCGAGAATCCTTGGTCGGAGCCCCAGATTTAGGTTGTGGAGGCAGGAGTTCTGCCACAATAGGTGGCGGAGCTGGTTTCGGCCAAACAACCGGCGCCGGTTTGGGCTCCTCAACAACCACGAGGGGTTGTTTCAGCCATTCAGGTGACAGCCACTTAATGGCTGGGGAAGGCGACGAGGTCGACTTGTTCCCGAGTCAGAAGGAGCTGCTGCCACATTAAGTCCTTGTAATGTCGATTAACTTGCGCCAAGCCCTTCCACCGCTTTCCTCGGTGCCAAGACCAAGACCGTCAAAAGTCGGCAGGATTGGCTGGACGAGAAGAGTCGAGACCGAGACCTGTCGGTGTTTCCGAGGTGGGTCTGGGAGGGAGGGAAACCCGTTCCTCCCTCGGCTCATGAACCTTAACCGGGACCCCAGCACAGAAGGCGCAGGCAAGTCCTCGGTTTCCACCGGGGGAACTGGTGAAGAAGGGTTGTCAGCTTCTCCAGTCGACAGCCCGTCCAACGGGTCAAGAAAAATCTCGACCGCGTCGACGGGTGTCTCGGACGGCTGACCTGACGGGGACACCGTGAAGCCAGCAGCCTTAACCGCAACCTCGACTGAAGCAGAGTGTCGACTGTCCAGGGAAGGGGACCTCTCCTGCTCCCACGAACGCCGATGGTGGGACTTATTCTTTGAGTCCTTCTTCTTGGACCAAGAGGAGTGTCCCGATGGACCCTCACCTTTCGTAGAGAGGGATTGACAAAGCTCCTTAAAAGAAGCCATGCAGAAGGAGTCCAAGGAGAGCAGGATAAATGCTGCGACCGAGGAGGATGAAGATGAGGCCTGGGCCGCCTCCTCCCGGGGTGATCATCTGCTCAAGTTGCTCAGCGAAGTCTTGCCACAGACACCACCCAAGGGCCTCCTTTGACTTCACCGGTGGAATACGCTCTTGGGGCGCCCAAGTTGAGTCTGGCAGCATGGTTTTCGAGGACATTGGCCGAGAAGGACTTACGGATTGCAGGCCTGCGGATCATGATGAAGCCCGAGGCAAAACGCACGTGGAGTGCGGATCGCTCCAAGACATCTTCTGCCCACATGGGCACCGCCAAAACTGGAAGTCGATGTATCTATCGGAAGAAACAGACCAAGTCTTGTCAACTTTAAAATTAGTTTGGGTTAACCGAAGAGTTTGGATCAGTCTAAACGCAGAGCGCTAAGGAGGGAAACCTGAGCTTCAGGTAAGGAAGATCTGACATCATGGGGCGGAGCGAGTTTTACCACCGGGTGGGTGGGTGGGAGGAGCCAGCTTGAAGACCTTACAGCAAGATTTAAAGCGGCAAGGAACCTGCCATGAAGTGTGGATTGAACAACATATCCATGTCCCTATAACATAAGTTCGGGTGCAACAGGGACCCACTGTCCTGCGACAGAAGGTGCGAGGATAGAGGAAGAGGCATCGGAGACTCTGCCGCTAGATGCTGCAGTAAGGGAAAACAAATCTGATGAGGCCACAGCGGAGTAATCAGGATAATGGTGGAACGTTCTGACTGACTCTTGAGGAGGACCTTCTGAAGGACAGGGAAGGAGAGAAGGCATAAAGGAACCTACCCGCTCCAACAGAGGGACAACGCATCTTGCCAGAAAGTTCCAGGCTCTGGACCTAGCGGTAAAAACTGGGCAGTTCTGTGTTGGATTGACAAGCGAAAAGGTCCACATCTGGTGTCCCTCACAGGCGGAAGATGCGATCTGCAATGTCCTGGCCTTAATTCCCACTCGTGAGCTTGTGATCTTGTCCTGCTGGCGTGTCTGGCAACACATGAACATGAACCGGCGTCAGGAACAGGTGGTGCTCCAGGGCCCAATCCCAAACCCACATTGCTTCCCTACAAAGGGGGTAGGAATGTGTGCCACCTTGTTTATTGATGTAAAACATCACCAAAGTGTTGTCTGTTTGCACTAAAAGGTGGCCTGGAGATAGGACCGATTCCAAGGCTTGGAGGGCATAGAGCACAGCTCTCATTTCCAGCACATTGGTGTGTAGGTTCACTTCCATGGGAGACCAGGAACCCTGGGTACGGTGGATCCCCAAATGGGTGCCCCATCCCTGGGACGATGCATCCACGGTTAGGGACTGGTTGAAAGGGTATGCCGCTCAGAAGATTTTCAGATAACATCCACCAGCGGAGCTCTCGGTGGATTGGCTCTGATATTCTGACCAAGGCATCCAGGCTGTCTGACGTTTGGTCCCACTGGACCCTCAGGGACCACTGGATGGTCCTCATGCACAGACGTGCCAGAGGAACTGACACTATGGCAGCAGCCATGTGACCCAACAATTTGAGGAGGAGCCAAGCCGGCACCTCTGAGGCTGATGAAATCTGGGATGCGATGATCCGAATGCGACCCGCTCTGTCAGAGGAAGAAAGACCATCCGAGGTGGTATCCAGAGAAGCTCAATGAACTGGAGAATCTGAGAAGAGGACAGACGAGACTTGTCCCTGTTGATGGTGATTCGAGACTCTGAAACAGAGAAGGAATCCTGATAGTCTCTGACAGGTGAGAACAGGAGAAGCCAGTCATCCAGGTAAGGAAATGTAAATAGCCCCATCTTCAGCGCCATGGCCACAACCGCCAGGAACTTGGTGAAGACCCTGGGAGCCGAGGAAAGACCGAAGGGAGAACTCGAATTGATAGTCCTTGTCTTCAAATCTGACCCTTAGAAATCTCTGATGGCTTCTGATGATGGGAATATGCAAGTAAGCATCTTGCATGTCCAGAGACACCAGCCAATCTCCTGCAGATATGAGAGGGAGGAGAATGGGAAGAGAAACCATCCTGAATCTCTTGTAGGGGACCCACTGATTTAGATCACTGAGGTCTAGAATGGGTCTGAGATCTCCCGACTTCATCGATACTAGGAAGAAGTGGGAAAGAACCCTTTCCCTGACTTAGTCGGTGGAATCAGCTCAATGGCCCTTTTGTCCAGAGGAGGAGATCTCCCACGGATCAGAGCTCTGTACTTCCTTGGGTATCAGGATGGGGTGATGGTCTGTCAGAGGAATGGATTCAAACTCAATGGAGTGCCTGAACTCCACGAGCTCCAGTACTCATTGGTTGGAGGTCACCTGACCGTCCTGAGCAGAGGAAAAGCAGCTCTCAACCAGCTCCCCTGGTTGGGTTACCAGAAGGAGTAGGGTCGCCTGAATAGTCAGGCACTGGGTGGGGAAGGAGGCAGTGGCTGCTCTGGGGTGGTTTGAAGCTGAGACCAAATTACTCTTGCTCCTTCTCGACCAAAGCCCCCTCGCTCAGCAACATGCTGCAGGCGAGGTTGCTGTGACTGATGTCCCCCATAGCCACAAAAATGAGGCCTTCGTACTCATCTGTGTTGAGGGCGGTACATGGACTGCATGGAATGGATAGCCTTTCCAGATTCCTCCAGCCTGGTGATGATCTGCTTCGTGTCTTCGCCAAAGAGCACAGAGCCTTTGAAGGGAGCAGCCAGAAGGTTGGTTTGGATGTCTGGATTGAACCCGAAGCCACGAGTGGCGTCAGAGGCAGATGCCAGTGGCAGACACCCTGAAGGAGATGTCCACAGAGTCATAGGCCAACTGCAAAATGTGGGTGACCATGTCTGAACCGGTCTGCAGCAACTTGGCAAGCTCTGTCTGCTGAGGACAATCGGGCAGGCTTTGCACAATGTCCAATCCCTGTTCTCAGAGGGCGTTCTGGAACTGGACCATATGCATCAGGAAGTTGAGACACCTGATGCTGCAGGTAGCAACAGAGTACACCTTATGGCCCATAGAATCCAGCTGCTTCAATTCCCTATCAGGCGGTTGGGTGCTCAGATGTTTGGGCCTCTGCGAACGATTGTGAGCTGCCGAAATCACCGAGTCCGCAGCGGGTGGTTCGGCTAAAAAGGGGTGGCCCGCAGGTGCCCAGTAGGGCCGGTAAGCCTTCTTCGGCACTTCGGAGGAGGAGTGAGGACGCTTCCAGGTCACACGGGTGACATCCACAAAGGTGTCATCCATGGGAGGGATAACCACCGGCTTTGGATCTTTTTGGTGGAGGTATTTAGCCAGCCATAGTCGCTCGAGGTCCAGGGCCTCCGTGTCCCAGCCCATGTTGGCCTGGATGTGCCTCATCACCTCCATGAAGCTGGATCATCTGGAGGTTTGGGAAGCCCTCCATGTCCCTGGGTCTGGCTCTGAGTAGCGAAGGAGGAGGAATCTGAGTCTACATAGGAGGTCGTGAGAAGAAGACAGTGAGGGGCTACGCCTCTTCCCTTGTGCCTCTTGTCCAGAGGAGAGAGGGAGAGAAGGAACTACTGGGCTGGTCTCTCTAAGACTTGTGCTTCTTTGAGGAGGCACCTTGTCCGCCCACCATTCGGTTCAACAGGTTCTGGAACTGGCTCCGGGTGGGTGGAGGTGCACCCACTGGCAGTCTTTTTAACAGTCTCCACCAGTGGGTAAAATCTCCTTTACCTGTGAAAGATGTATTTTGGGAGAATCAGGTATAGACAGAGGGCGCCCAGCCCATACCAGCGTCGGCCCCCGGGAGGGGGCCATCGGGTCTGAAACCCTTGTCAACCAGCATCGGCCTAAGGGGGGACATCGGGGCAGCATCAGAACCACCGTTATCAGGGTCCGGTGACCAAGGAGAAGGAGTGTCTGAGCTGATGGGCGTTGGAGAAAGGACCAGCGTCTGGGCGGCCCGGCATCGGGTGAACCACGACCAGCAGCGGAAGAACCGGCACCGGAACTGGGGCTGAGGTAGTAGCGGGCAGACGAGAGCCTGGTGTCCGCTTCTCCTTAGGGACCAATGGGCGTCGTTCCTTGTCGTGAGACTTACGATGGTCAGTCTCGTGGCTCGAGAACTTCTCGGCCGAATGCCGGTCAGAAGCTGGAGGCTGGCGTCAGTCAGAGTCCTTATGTTTTGGCAGCAAGGAGGAGGCTCTGCCACTAGAAGACCGAGGCCTTGCTCAACTCCAGGAGTCGGCTTTGGAAGAAGAGGCTGAGCAGGAGGGGTCTTACCTGAGCCTTGGATTTGTCAGAGGGCTGAGAAACTTTAATTGGCTGAAGTGTAGCCATCTTGGAGTCCACAGAAGAAGGTTTAAGGGCTGTGAGGCAGGAATCATGCCCTGACAACCCAGACTTCGATCCCGAAGACCTGTGTTTCGAGTGAGATGTCCCTCTGTCTTGCTCCTGGTGTTCTTTGTGCTTGCGGGCAGGTTGAAGGTCAGAATCCCCCGAGGAGGAGGCCCATTCCATAGCGGTGAGTTTCGTCTTGGCAAGGAAGGCCGCAAGAGACTTTTGGCACCGGATTCACGTCCACGAGTTGAAGGCCTGGCAATGAGGGGAGGCGTCGGTGCGGTGGTCAGGCCCAAGGCAGTAGAGACACACCGAATGTCCGTCCTTGCCGGGAATCTGTCACCCACAAGTGCACTTTTTTACATGCGATGACACAGATTCGAAACAGAATGATGGATAACTGAATTCTAGCTGTGGAGGAGAGCGATCAGTACTAGGCCGAAATGAATGAACTAACCCTGACCGTGAGGTGGGAAAGAACTGGAGCACATGGGGAGCACCTCCCTTATATTGGGCGACATCGGGGGTGGAGCCGACATCAGCGGGGCGTGCCCACATTGGTACTACTAGAAAAAGTTGCCAGAACCGCCGCCAGATGGCGTCAGTCCTCAATGTTAAACCTGCAGCAAGAGCTTCTCCTCAAATTAAGATCTATTTTATTACAAAACTAATTTAAAACAAATTTTCTAATAACATTTTTTTATTAAACAAATTTTTTTTCACAGTGCCCATTTTCTAAGCACAATAATACCCTCCAGGGTGGGCGGTATGGGCAATACCAGACCTTCTAGGGGCTATAAGGCCCTACGCCTGCGGCGTTGGGCCTTATTACGTCCATGGGTGGTCCTGTATTGCCCAATACCGCCCACATTGTCAGGTATTATTGCTTGCACGACTTATGCTTGTGCTCTCTTCCTCAGCTACAATGATGAGCCCATGTTGTTGTTGCTACATGTTGTACTATGTATTGATGTAAACTGTCACTTGGCATGTGCTTCTGAAACTGTGTATGAATTATGTATTCCTGGTTGTACCCTCTACCCCCAGGATGCACCAAGAGATGAAGCAGTTTGATTGTTCAGTGAGCATTTCCTGGAGAAACTTTTCAATAAATAAAAAAACTGAAACTATCAGATTCAAAGTTTAATTTGTTGTTATTGTAATGCCACTAATAATAACACACACAACCAACTTCATGACAAATGCTAACCTGATCATGTTCAGAAATCTGCATAAGGAAGGTGAGGAAGAGCACAAAAAGAAAGAGGCCGCTTTGACTTGCCAGGGAAGTGAGGGGACCACAGGAGAGAGAAAAGGGGTGTTCAGAGAATATAAGAGGACACAGGGGAAGGAAGACAGGAAACTTAGTGAGAAGCTGAGGTGGCAGGGCAGAGGATTTGGAAGGCAGAAACAGAGGAATGAATTGGGAAGCAGGCAAAGGGGTGACAACACTTTTGTTTGGTATACAGGAGAAAAGAGGAAGCAAGGTAGGGTATGGTAAGGGTGAAGGGAGGCGGAAGTACAAGTGGAGGGGACTTTGGGAAGGTGGAGATACTAAATAGGTACTTCGGATCATTCTTCACAATGAAAGGGGAATGAAGGGACCAGTGTTAAGGTAATGGGAAAACATGACACAAAGTGGGGATCCTAGCTAATCATTCAGGACAGGGTCAGAGAGAATTAAGCAGGGTTCAGGCACCCTGCATCCTAAGGGTCTCGGAAGTAAGGGAGGCTGGTGGCACCACTAGCGAGGCTGTTTAACTTGTCCCCGGATACAGGGTGGGTGCTAAAAGACTATAAGAGGGCTCAGGGCACTGGACAGACATGGTGCCATTTTCATAAAAGTGGCAACAGAGAGGAGGCAGGCAATTATTGCCGGTCAGTCTCACCCTGGAGGTGGATAAGGTCATGGAGGCGATATTAAAATAAAGGATGGATAGTGGGCTGCAGGACATCTGTAGGCATGGCTTTACACAAGGACAGTCATGTCAGACAAAACCCAAGATCTTCAATTGTGTGACGAGGTGTTCAATCAGGAGGGCAGTGGACTTGGCCTATCTGGATTTGGAAGGCCTTCAACACTGTTCCCCACAGAAGGCTGGTAAATAAACTGGAGAGTTAGGGAAAAAATAACAAGGTGAGTGGAGAACTGGATGACGGGTAGAAGCCAGAGAGTGGTGGTAATTGGGGAACATTCCGGGAGGTAGGGTGAGGGCTGGGATCCCCAGGGGTTGGTGCTAGGGCCCATCCTGATTACCATCTGTATCAGCAACATATCATAGTGACTGCAGGAGAAGATCTGTCATTTTGCAGATGATATGAAAGCTCTGCAAGTGGACACCCCAGGGGTGTGGAGGCCTGAAGGATGATCTAAGGTTGTTGGAGGAGTGGTCAGAAACATGATAACTGAAATTCAATGCCAAATAATGATGAACATGGGTCACAATAACCTGCAAGCAAATTACAAACTGGGGAGAAGAAATGAAAGCAACTGAGCAGGAGAGGAATCTGGGGATCATCATTTCAGACAACCTTAAGGCAAGGACCCAATGCAGCAAGGTGGTCAGCAAAGTGAATGGAATGCTAGTGTGCATAGGGAGAGGTATAAAAAGCAGAAGGAGGGAGGTGCTGATGCCACTGTACAGCTCCATGGTGAGGCTTCACCTGGAGTACAGGTACACAACAAGGTGCAGAGATGCTGAAATTAAGCCAACAAAACACACATTTGCACAGTATATGGAAAATTGTTTGTTATGTTCTGCAGGGATTTGAGCTGGATTGCAGTAGATATACATATGGGTCAGATGCCTCAGGTGTGATGGTGTGCTCTCTGACCCAGTCCCCAGGGTGGGTATGCCTCCTGACCAAGCACTGTGAATATATTCCTTCTTTAACCCCTCATCTGAAAGCATGTTCTCTGCCCCTCCCTTTGTCTCAGCCCCTGTGCCAATGCGCCTCCATGTTCCCAGGCATGTTAATATGTTGTCTGTCCCCAGTCCTCTGCACTGCCCCCCCTCCCCCAGCCAGTTGGCATGTGTTCTTTTGGAAAGCTTTGCCAGTTGGGACATTGTCATCCAGGAGATCGCAAGCCAGGGCATGCTTCTACTCCGAGACAGAACCTTTTAAAAATACAGAAATTAATGTTTCAAGCAGCCCACATCTACGTTTGTGCACCCCCATCTTAGGTACTCTGACTCAGTCAGAGCTGAGGCCAGGAACCACTAGCATAATTTCTGGCAGAATAACAGGGATTGCAGAGCTGCCAGTTCACACATTTTATATAAATAAATTCTAGGGAAACCCTTTTTTAAGGGTTCCAGTAGACATCATCGCACTTGCAAAGAAATCACAGATGTCTTAACCACAAACCTTTGCTACCCGGTCCCGAGCCTAAATGACCACCCTGCCAGAAATCTTCACTCAAAATCCCACCCCCCTTCCCCATACACACTCGAGATTTGGAACTATAACTGCCTGACTCTACATGCCAGGCTCTGACTGTCTATTTATCTATCTGTCTGTCTAAAGCTTCGTCCACAGCCAAGTCAGGACTAGCGCTGTCTGGCAGTGTGCCAAGTAACAAGCAGTACATTTTAGAAAAGAAAGTCGCACTAGGGTCAGGTGCTCACTAGCACAACACAAACATTTAGCGTGATAAAAAAAACTACTGCACTCACCCCCTTTACTGGGATAACACAGGCACTAGAAGCGGACAATTCATTTGAATTTTCTTCTTTATTATCCTTCATTTATGTTTATTATATTTTATTCTTATGCAGAAAATATGACAAAACCACTGGAGTAAAAATACAGTGACTTTAGTCAGCCCCTGGCCTGTTTGGAAACCACACTGTTTTAATGCCAAAAACAAGTCAGGGAATGGCAAGGATTACTGTATTTTTACTTCTGCAACTTGGCACAGCAAAAAAGAATATTAAAGAAGAAAACTGAATCTTTACAGGTGCCAATATTGTCCTGGTGAAGAAGAGGCAAGTGCCCTAACTTTGATTTTTTTTCTGCTGCAGCACAGGTGTAGGACACAACAGTCCATCAGATTTCAGCCAGGAAACCTTGCCCTGAACCGATGATGTACTGGGCTGCTGTCAGAATGTGTGTCCAGCCGAGATGAACCAGAGAACCATCCTCAAAAGAGATGTAGGGAGTTGAACTTAGGGCTGTCTGGTTTTCTGCCACAGGTCTCAGTGTTCTGGACAGTGTTACAGCAGAAATGGATGGGATCATCCTTCTTCTGGGCTGACCTATAGGACCCTAGAGTTATCTTGACTTGAGCACAGCACAGGACAATGCTGGCCCTTCCTTGTCAGTTTAGCACTGCTTCCAGCAAACTGTGAGATGCCCAACAGACAAAAATGAAATTAATAAGTAGCTAGAGATCTTCACAAAGTTTTCTTTTTAAATAAAACAACCTGCTTAGATAATGTTACAGCTATTTTACTGCCCTCTTGTATGGTGAGATACCTGCATTACATAAATGTGGGAGCGACATATACAGCATCAGATTTAATAATAGTAAATAGCCCTGCAGCTCAGCTTCTGACAGCTAACAGGCATTACATTACCTGTTGGAAAAATGCAACCTTGAAATAGCTGGAGCAGAGAGTCCTGTTAATAAAGGATCTGCCACCAGAGCCACTAAATTGCTGTGTAGTACATAAAGGTGCTTTGTATTTCCTTTGCAATTGCCCAGCCAATATTAAAGAGCAGGTGCACACTGTGATTTTTCCAGTCCCTCCCAAACATACAGTATATGGTAGCTGACCTTCTAGTGTTGACGGTATTAAAATACTATGCAGTTCAGTCCAGTAAAAAGTTACAGCACACCTAAGTTGTACCCCAGGAAAACAGAGTTGCTTCCTGAACCTGCTGACATACCCCCAGGCAAGCATCTGCAGTCCCTTTGTGATGTGAGAAAATGAGGGCTGTGCTTGTGCTCCATCGACTTGTATGAGCAGCACGATTTTGCCATACCTTTTAGTAATATTTAGAGCCAGTGCGATTTAGAAAAATCAAGCAACCAGTTGATTTGCAGGGATATTACTCCAGTGGTCACTTTGATTTGTTTATATCACAACTCTAAATATTACTAAAAGATCTAGAATGTTGCGTTCATTCAGTCAATGGAGCACACACACAGCCCTCATTTTCTGACATCACAAAAGGGGGCTATGGGTGCTTGTCTTGGGACGTATCAGCTGGTTTAGGAAGAAAAAATTACTCACCTTAGTAATTGTGTTTCTTCTAATGGAGTCTTGCTGTATTCTGACATTACGCAGTTAGCCCCAGCACTTGAACTGTTCCAGAGAGGAAAGAGTGAACTATGTCAGAGCATAGGACATTGAGCTCAAACTCGGTTCACACCTCTGTCTGCTGCACTTTGAAGTGTAACTGTCAGATTCTTACGAGCTAATACTAACTACACCTGCTAAGTGGAAATTGTAAAATCTACTAGCCAAAAGGCAACAAAATATTTTGGGTCCCCAAACTGACCCAAGTCGAGAACTCCAAAACAAAAACTAGGTAGTGAACAAAACATGACTATAGAAAATGAAATAACAACCCACTCCCTCTCTATAAAGGGAGAGTGCCAATGTACCCCTGAGGTGCACACTGCACCTGCCAGCCCACTTCCCAAAAACAGGTTCTGAGAGGAGGCAGGAAGGAGGTCAGAATACAGCAAGACTCCATTAGAAGAAACACAATTACTAAGGTGAGTAATTTTTTCTTCAAACAACATGAAATCTTGTTGTATTCTGACATTATGCAGACTACCAAGCAGTACCTCCATGGAGGAGGGTACCGAACCTATTTTGGGAATAGGCTCTGCAGTACTGCTGTACCAAACCTAGCATCACTCCTAGCCTGGATATCCAGAGAGTAATGCTTGGTGAATGTATGGACTGTTTTCCAGGTGGCTGCTTTGCATATTTCTAGTAATGGTATATCTCTGGCAGCAGCCAGAGAAGCAGCTGTACCTCTAGTCAAATGAGCCCTCAGGCCTTGGTGGGGGGGGGTACTAGCTTTTCATAGCAGAATTGTATACAAGAGACAATCCACCTGGCAATAGTCCTCTTAGTAGCAGGTTTACCCTTTCCCACTTCACCGTAAGTGAGAAACAACTGAGGACAGTCAAACCTAAGTACCTTAGTGCACTCAATGTAGCAGCTAAGTGCCCTCTTAACATCCAAACTGTGTAATCTTCTCTCTCCTGAAGAAGAATGATCAGTGAAGAACACAGGAAGTGACATGGATTGGTTCAGATGAAAATCTGAAACCACTTTAGGTAAGAACCTCCTGCTGGTTCTAAGGACCACCTTATCTCTATGGAAAGAGATAAAATTAGGCTCCTCTGACAGAGCTTGTAATTCACTGATACACCTGGCAGAGGTAATAGCTACCAAGAACACAGTTTTCCAAGTCAAGTACTTAAGTTCTGCTGAGGCCAAAGGTTCAAATGGTGGTTGCATAAGCTGAGCAATGCAGACATTAAGATCCTAAAGGAGTAGGATCCTTAAAGGAGGATTGGTATGGAACAATCCTTTAAAGAATTTACAGAAAACAAGATGAGATGCCAGTGAGGAGGCCTTTCCCACTGACAGGAATGTGGAAACAGCTGACAAGTGTACTTTCAGGGTAGCTGCTCTGAGGCCTAAGCTATTAAGATGAACCATATAATCCAGAACTGTACCCAAGTCAGCAGAATCTGGGGATATGTGCTTATTGGAACACCAAATGCTGAATCTTTTCCATTTGGAGTTATACGTTTTTTTGGTGGCAGGTTTTCGAGAGGCTTTGAGAATATCCAGAACCCCCTGAGACAAATGTAAGCTTGCATATTCTAGCTCTTCAAGAGCCATGCCTTGAGATGAGAGACCAAAGGTTGGGGTACCAAATCCTCCCCTGAGAGGAGGTTAACAGGTTGTGATTCTTGGGAAGACACAGGGGAAGATGGACTGCTAGGTATAGCAACAGAGGATACCAAGGCTGCCTGGCCCAGTCTGGAGCAATCAGGATCTTTTTGCAAGATTGTGACCTTATCTTGACCAGACTTTGAATAATAGAGGAAAAGGGGGAAAAGCATACAGAAATGTCCCCTCCCAGTCCAGAAGTAGAGCATCCAGGGGGACTGAGCCCAAGACTGTGGGTCTGCAACCGAAGAGAGGAAGTTGGTGATTGGGGCTGCAAAGAGATCTATCTCTGGAGTGCCCCACCTTGAAAAAAATCACCTTTAACACTAGGGATCCAGGGACCATTTGTGATGGCCCTGATAGATCCTGTCAATGCATCTGCTAACACATTGTCCTTCCTGGAAGGTGGACTGCTACCGAGATGTCTGTAGGAATAAGCCAGGGACCATAACTTCATGGTTTCCATGCAAAAGGCTGTAGACCGAGTGCCTCCTGTTTTTGATGTACCACATGGTGGTGGTGTTGTCTGTCCTGACCTGAACCACCTTGTTCTGTATTGAGTCTGAGAAAACTTGTAGAGCCAGGTATACTGCCCTGAGCTCCAGAAGATTGATGTGAAGTAGAGACTCCTGGGGGGACCACACTCCCTGTGCTGTGAGGACTTCCAAGTGAGCTCCCCACCTCAGGAGAGAAGCATCTGTGGTTAGAACCACAGAGTGAGACTGAGTGATGAATGGGACTGAGGCTGTCCTGATTCAACCACCATTGGAGAGCCTGCATCTGAGTCTGAGTCACTGGAACTAGTTTGGTTAGAGGATCTTTTTTCTGAGACCAAAAGCCCTCAAGTAGAACTGGAGGTCCCTCATCTGAAATCTGGCCCTTGTACCACTGCAGTAGAATCTGCCATGTGGCCCAGGAGTTGAAGAAAATACCTTGCTGGTTGAGACACCAGAAGGTGAAAAGAAGAAGCCAGGTCTATAAGGGCCTTTGCCACTGCCAGAGGGAGACAGGCTCTTGCTTTGACAGTATCAAACTCTACCCCTATGAAGGTCAAGAGTTGCACTGGTTTGAGAACTGACTTTGGAAGCTTGAGGAGGAATCCTAGAGAAGTGAGCAACTGTTGGGTCACTTGCAGGTTTGACTTGACTTGGTCTGGAGACTGACCCACAATGAGCCAGTCATCCAGGTATGGAAATATGAAAATGTTTTGTCTCCTTAGAAAGGCCACTACTACTGCCAGGCATTTTGTGAACACTCTCAGTGCTGATGTAGCGAAGGGCACTGCTCTGAACTGATAATGGCCTGAAGGCAGTTCGAACCTGAAGTACTTTTTGTGGGAGCACCTGTTTTGAATGTGAAAATAGGCATCCTTGAGGTCCAGGGAGGCTAGCCAATCCCCTGGCCTTAGAGAGGGAAGAATTATTCCCAGAGTCACCATTTTGAATTTTGGCTTTACTAGGTGCTTGTTTAAGTATCTTAGATCTAGGATGGGCCGCCACTCCCCTGTCTTTTTTGGGGTAAGAAAGTATCTGTAATACAGACCTTTGCGCCTGTGTGTAGTAGGAACTCTCTCTATGGCTCTGAGAGCCAGCAGAGAGGAAACCTCTTCCTCTAGGGCAATGGTTTCGGAGATGTTTGCAGGTGGAAAAGACCTGACCCTCAGCTTTGGAAATTTTCTGAAGCTGAGGGCCAGTCCCTGGCTTACTCCTCCAGGTCCCACTTGTCTGAGGTAACAGACTTCCAGGCCTGGAAGGAGTAAGCCAGCCTGCCTCCTACAGGAAAGGGGGAGCCGACCCGGGCTGACACATCAGGGTGTCTGCTTGGCAGGAACCTTAGACTGAGAGGCGGATGCAGCCCTGCTCATCCCCCTTCTGCCTCTCCCTCTGAAGAACCCCCTCTGAGGAAAAGGAGAGGAGGCCTGTGCCTGGTAGAAAGGCATGTGAAAGGATCTGCCCCTGCCCCTAGATTACTGCTTTTGAGGAGTTGCCTGCCTTTCCTTGGCATGTGCACTCCTGTAAGTGGCCCTGTATTCATCCATTTTCTTCATATAATTCTCTGACTGTTCCCAAACAGAGAATTCTCCATGACAGGGAAATCCATGGCCTTAGCCTGGATGTCCTGTGAGAGGCTAGTACATCTGAGCCAAGCCAATCTCCTAAGAGCCACAGATGCAGCCATGACTCATGATGACACATCATTGAGTCCACAGCAGCATGAAACTGTATCTTAGATGCCTCAATCCCATCAGCAGCCACCTCCTACAGCTCCTTGGCAAGCTGGGGGAAGCCTGTTTAGCCAGTTCCAGAACAGTATCCCATCTGGACTTCTGGTATCTGGCTGTGTAGGCCATGTAGTTAGCCTGCCTGAGTCCCAAAGGAGATGCCATGTACTGTTTTTTAGCCATGGCATCCAGCTTCCTGGAGTCTTTATCTGGGGGGTGTGAAGTCAAGGGTATATTAGCCTTATCACAGGCTGCAACCTGCACGACCCCAACATGGCTGCATTGCTGGTACAAAAACTCTGTACCTGAGCCTGACAGCATGTACCTCTTGTCCATTCGCCTGTCCACAGGAGGTAAAGAATTTGGAGTTTTAAGCAAATTGTGTTGTTTCCCAAAAGATTTATGGAGGGAATAGACAGTCTCTTGGACTCTGGGATGTCCATCATCTCCACATAGTCAGGCTCCTCTTGTTCCTCAACAGCTTCAACCAGAGGGAGCTGGAGGTTTCTGCCACTTTTGTAAAACATAAAGTGGAAGGGGACTCAGAAAGCCTAGGAGGGGAAACACCAGAAGGTCTGTATGGGAGATGTCCGGTTCTATGGGCTCATCCAGACCTTCCATACCACCATCATCATCATAGTCTTCATCCCCTCCAGATCCGGTTCATAATACTCTTCTGGGGAATAGTCCAGAACTGGAGGAACCAACTCGAACAAGCCTACCGAGGCGCTGGATCAGTCGGAACCAGACGGAGCGATTCAACTATACTAATTGCTCCTGGCAATTTCCTCTGTTGGACTATGGGTTCTGCATCCGAACCGGCCGATTTCTCCTTTTCTTTCTCTTAATCGGAACCGACCCTCAGGATTGGCTCTCCTTGCCCGAGGGAGTCTCACCCAGGTCAGTGGGCACTCCTTCAGGTTTGGTCAGAACCAAACCGGGCTGGCCATCTGGGTCAGCGGACTTCTCTGCCTCCTTTTCCCTAAGCCTGCCCAATCTTTTATCTAAGGTGGCCTTAGGAACATTTTTACAAATCTGGCAGTCTGAATCAAGGTGGTCAAAACTCAGACAGTAAACACAGGTGGTGTGGGGATCAGCCTTAGCAAAGGCCTCCCCACACTCACTGCAGTGTTGAAACCCAGTGGGCCCGGTTTTTCTTCTGGGTTTCTCAGATGAAGCCATCCTAAAACTTACCCTTTACTCTGCAAAAGCCAGGCAAGACCCCCTTATCGGTTCCTAACTGTGTCACGGGTATTTGAAAAAAGGTCTAAAATACATTTTTTTTTAGAACCGATAAGGACCAGTACCTCACACTAAATACAGAAATAAAAATAAACTTAGGAGAAAATAGCAAACGATCGGTTCAGCCAAACCAATTGAAAAAGTATATATCTTTTTTTTTACAATTTCCACACACAAATCATACTAGTCCACTACCTAAGTACTTACTGTACCGCAGACAGGAATCTGATCCAAAATAAAATAAGAAACAGCGGTTTAAAACCGACGTTTTTACTATACCAAACCAATAGCGAAGGAGAGATCTCCGGAGCGACTGTTCAGTTAGGCGGAGTAAAGAATCTGACGGTTACATTTCAAAGTGCAGCAGAGGTTTGAACCGAGCTCGAGCTCAACGTTCTAAGCTCTGGCATAGAGTTAACTCTTTCCTCTCCAGAGCAGTTCAAGTGCTGGGGCTAATTGCATATTGTCAGAATACAGCAAGACTTCATGTTGTTTGAAGGCATAGAGAAACCTGCCCTTCCAATCCAGAATGAGGTCTGCAACAAAACAGAGGAAATTGGTGATTGTCTGGGGCTGCAAAGAGATCTATCTCTGGAGTGCCCCATCTGGAGAAGATGACCTGTAGTATGGGAGGGTCCAGGGACCATTCATGATGCCCTGGGAGATTCTGCTCAGGGCATCTGCTAGTACATTGTCTTTTCCTGGAAGGTGAACTGCTATCAGGGAAGTCCGAAGAGAATAGGCTAGAGACCAAAGTTTCATGGCTTCTATGCACAAGGCCGTGGATCGAGTGCCCCCCCCCGCTTATTGATGTACCACATTGTGGTGGTGGTGTCTGTCCTGACTTGGACCACCTTGCCCTTGACTGACTCTGAGAAGACCTGAAGGGCTAGAAAAACTGCCGAGTTCCAGGAGATTGATATGAAGGAGAGACTCTTGTGGAGACCAGACCCCTTGAGCTGTAAGGGCTCCCAAATGGGCTCCCCAACCTATTTATTTATTTTAAGTTTTTGTTGACCAGGTAAGTGCACTAGACAGATTCTGCCTATTTTCAGGCACAACCCGGGAGGGATACAGATGAATGCCAACTGATCTTGAACTAGATTAAGCTGTTGGGGTATTTTTAGTGAATGGGGAAATTTGGCCAGGGCACCGGGAAATTCCCTCTTCGAGAAGTGCCATGGGATCTTTAACATCCACCTGAACTACCACCAGAACAGGCAGATGAGACCTCAGTTTAACGTCTCATCCAAAAGACGGCACCTCAGAAGTGCAGCACCCCGCTCATGATACACTACAGTGTCAGTGTTGGGATATTATCCCAAGTGTCTGGTGTGGAGATAGAACCCACAGCCTTCTGATCTCCCAGTCTCAGAGGTGAGTGTGCTACCTGCTGAGCCACTGACACTGCAAGAGGAGAGAAGCATCTGTAGTTAGGACTACTGAGGGGACTTGAGAGAGAAATGGAACTCCTTGTCTGAGGTTGTCCTGGTCCAGCCACCACTGAGAGCTTGGACCAGAGTCTGAGTCACTGGAATCAATTTGGTGAGAGAGTCTCTTTTCTGGAGACCAAAAGGACCTTAGGTGGAACTGATGTCCCTCATCTGAAATCTGTCTCCTTGCACCACTGCAGTGGAAGCTGCCATGTGGCCCAGGAGTTGAAGAAACTGCCTTGCTGGACGAGAGACCAGAGGCCAAAAGAGAAACAAGATTTGTTAGGGCCTCTACCCTTGTCAGAGGGAGGAAGACCTTGCTTGGATAGTATCCATTCTATCCCTATGAAAGCAAGAAGTTGTACTGGTTCGAGAGCAGACTTTGGGAGACTGAGAAGAAACCCCAGGAACTGAGCAAGTCTTGAGTGATTTGTAGAGCTGACCTGACCTGGTCGAATGACTGACCTACAATTAGCCAGTTGTCCAGATATGGGAAAATGGAATACCCTGCCTTCTGAGGAAGGCAACTACTACTGCAAGGCACTTTCTGAACACCCTTGGAGCTGATGTTAGTCGAATGGCATGGCTCTGAACTGATAGCGGACTGAAGGCAACCTCGAACCTGACGTACTTTCTGTGGGAGCACCTGATAGGAATATGGAAGTAGGCACCCTTGAGGTCCAGGGGTGCAAGCCAATCCCCTGGCCTTAGTGAAGGAAGGATTATTCCCAGAGTCACCATTTTGAATTTTGGTTTTGAGATGTGTTTGTTCAAATACCTTAGGTCTAGGATGGGTCGCCACTCCCCTGTCTTTTTTGGGGTAAGGAAGTATCTGGAGTACAGGCCTTTGCTCCTGTGCTGAGTGGGAACTTTCTCTATGGCTCTGAGAGCCAGAAGAGATGAAACTTCTGCCTCTAGGGCAAGAGTCTCTGAGATGGATGCAGGTGGAAAAGACCTGGCCGTCAGTTTTGGAAACCTTTTGAAGCTGAGGGCCAGTCCCTGGCTTACTACCTCCAGGACACACTTGTCTGAGGTAACAGACTTCCAGGCCTGGAAGTAGTAAGCCAGCCTGCCTCCTACTGGAATGGGGGAGTTGACCCGGGCTGACATATCAGGGTGTCTGCTTGGCAGGAGCCTTGGACTGGGAAGAGGATGCAGCCCTGTTCATCTCCCTTCCTCAAAAGAACCCCCTCTGTGGGAAGGAAGAGGAAGCCTGAGCTTAGTAGAAAGGCCTGCTCCTGCCCCTAGACACTTCTTCTGAGGAGTGGCTTGCCTCTCTTTGGCCTGTGCACTCCTGTAGGTGGTCCTGCACGCATCCATTTTTTTCATGTAAGCCTCTGTCTGCTCCCCAAACAGAGAGTTACCCACTACAGGGAAATCCATAGCCTTGGCCTGGGTATCCTGCGAAAGGCTAGTACATCTGAGCCAAGCATGTCTTCTGAGATACACAGATGTAGCCACGACTCTTGATGCCACATCACTGGAATCCACAGCAGCATGAAAGAACAGGTTACTCACCTGTAAAGTACAGTTATGTAAGAACTTACTGTAACAGTAGATCTTCGAGAACAGCTCTTGCAGCAGGTAACACCATTAGGACTGAAGCCGGCAGGTGTCAGGACCCCACATAAATCTTCTAGCTAGCAGTCTTCAGCAGGGACCGCTTACAGGCGTCGGTCCGCCCGGCGATCAGGCGTGGTACTAAGGAGGCGGTCTGCCAGATTCCCCAGTTCTCCCCGCCGGAGACTCCCGGCCGCAGGATGACATCAGAAGGGGAGACCGAGGATCCGCCATCAGAAGAAAAAGGACGAGAGAGCGAAGCTCCTGCCCAGGGCCTGGTAGGCTACCTCCTCCAAGGAGGAATGGTGGGTGGGAGATTTGCTGCAAGAGCTGTTCTCGAAGATCTACTGTTACGGTCAGTTCTTACGTAACTGTACTATCTTACTTTAGATACAGCTCTCCTGGCAGGTAACACCATTAGGACTGATTCCTACAACAGCCTCTAAGCATTATGAGAGGAGGAAATTAGGAAAGATCTTGAGCAAGTCTCTTACCTAGGACAGGAGACCCTGTAGAACGGCAAGATCAAACCGCCTCCGCCGTGATGTAATATCCAGGCTATAGTGCCTAATAAATGTGCGACAGAGCTCCAAGTAGCTGCAGCACAAATGGCCAAGGTGGAGACGCTATGCGAGTGCTGCAAAGGAGGTAGCCACCCCCTTGTCGAGTGGCCCCGGACTGTACCTGGGAGGGGCTTCTGTTTGCTGTTGTAGCAATGAAACACACTGGACAAGCCAGCGAGAAAGGGTCTGCTTGGAGACTGGTTGGCCCAGCATCCTCTCAGCGGCGGATACAAAAGTTGCTCTGACGCATGGGCTGTTTAGTTCTGTTCAGGTAGTACCTTAAGGAGCGGTGAACATCCAGGGTCTGAAGCAACGCCTCCTCTATTAGAGTACTTGGGAAAATGCACAGGCAGATCGATGTCCTGGGTTGAGAGTGAGGGCAGAGACCACCTTAGGAGGAATTTAGGATTCAGTCCTCAGAGACACTCTGTCCTGGTGGAAAATTAAGTAAGGCTCCTTACACATGAGAGCAGGAGCTTGAAACTCTCCTTGCTGGACGTGACAGCAACTAAAAGTAACGCTTCCACGACAGAAAACGAGCTCGCAATCTGAGTGCAGGTTCAAAGGGGGGAACGTGAGTTGTTCCAGGACAAAGAGTAAGTCCCAAGGAGGAACGGGATCCTTGATGGTGGCCTAGTGTAACACCCTCTCAGGAAGTCTCGAGAGGCATCAAGCTGTGCCACTGTGCGCTGTCCTACAGGGAAGTGGTAGGCAGAAATCGCGCAGAGGTGAACTTTAATGGAGGAGTAGGCGAGACCCGAATGGAAGAGGGAAAGCAGGTATTTCAGAACCAATTTCACTGGGCATTCTAAAGGGGAAAGGCAGCGTGCCTGCGACCACAAGCAAAAACGGCGCCACTTCATGGCGTACGTCGCATGCGTTGCCGGCTTTCTGGCTGTGGAAAGGACTTCCGCCACCTCTTGCAAGACCCCGTGTCGCATAATGGCTATGTCTCGAGGAGCCAGGCATGCAGGTTCAGTGAGCGTAAGTCCAGGTGGACAAGTGAACCCTCTTCCTGAGACAATAGATGGGCGCTGAAAGGCAACGGAATTGGAGGTTCCCGGGACAATTGCGTCAGCATGGGGAACCAGATCTGCCTGGGCCAGAAAGGCGCTACCAGGATCATTGTTGCATGCTCCCTGCGCAGTTTGAGAAGGACTCTCTGGATCAACGGGAAGGGAGGGAAAGCGTAAAGGAATCTGTCTGCCCAGGAGAGGGATAACGCATCTCGCCAGAAAACACCAGGCCCTGGATCTAGCGAGCAAAAATTGAGCAGTTTTGTGCTGGATGGGGAAGCGAACAAGTCCAACTCTGGAGTGCCCTATCGAGAAACAGATCCTCTACTACCTCCTGAAGAAGTTCCTATTCGTGGACTCTGGCCTGGGAATGACTCAGGCCGCCAGGATTATGTTGTCCACCCGGGAACGTGAACTGCAATCAGGCTCCGCCGTGTCGGATTACCCAATCCCACACTCTCATAGCTTCCCTGCAAAGGGGTAAGAGGTGCGCCTCATTTGTTGAGGTAATACATCACCGCCGTATTGTCTGTCTGAAGCATAAGAGTACTCGACGGGATTTCTGACTGAAAGGCCTGCAGGGCGTAAAGGACCGCCCTCATCTCCAGAACGTTGATGTGGAGGTGGGCTTCCTGAGGGGTCCATGTTCCCTGGGACCTCACCCCGTTCAGGTGCGCTCCCCACCCCAGCCCTGAGGCATCTGTGGAGAGGATTACCTCCGGGGACAGCGCTGTAAACGGGAACCTCCGGACAGTGTCCCCAGGTCTAGCCACCATTGCCAGTCTCGAATCACGGCATTCGTGATTCTGACCGGATGCTGCATGTGGTCTTGCCTTTGGTACCACCGCACTTTGAGCATCCACTGAGTTACCCACATGTGGAGCCTTGCCAAAGGGATGGTTGGAATGGCCGCAGCCATGTGTCCGAGCAAGCAAAGGACCAACCTGGTGGGGACAGTCTTCTTCGCCGAGAGATCCCTGATGAGGGATCTGATGTGTTCCGCTCTTTCGTCGGGAAGAAAGGCTTTCCCTTGGACAGTGTCCAGAACTGCACCTATGAACTGCAGCTTCTAGGATGGTACCAGGAGAGACTTCTCATAGTTGATAAGAATGCCCAGAGACTGAAACAGATCCTGGGTGCTCTGAATAGCCAGCAACAGTGCCTCTTTGGAGGCGGCCATGAGAAGCCAATCATCCAGGTACGGGAACACGTAGTGGCCCTGTCTTCTTAGAGACGCTGCCACGACTGCCATACACTTGGTAAAGACCCTGGGGGCCGATGACATTCTGAACGGAAGAGCCCGGAACTGCAAGTGGTGGCCGAGAAACTCGAAGCGCAGGAACCTCCTGTGCGCCTGAGCTACTGGGATGTGCAGGTAGGCATCCTGCATGTCTAGGGACGCTAAGAAGGCGTCCTTTTTCAGCACTGGAATGAGCCCTTGGAGGGTCATCATGCGAAAACATTTGTAGGCGACCGACATTTTGAGGTCACTGAGGTCCAAGATTGGATGGAGGTCCCCTGTTTTCTTCGGAACCAGAAAGAAGTGGGAATAGTATCCGGATCCTTTCTGGTTCTCTGGGACATACTCCACCGCTCCCTTTTGCAGGAGTGCGAGTACCTCTTGCCTGATGAGTGATTTGTGCTGACCCGAAGTAATGGGAGAGCAGAGGAGGCCTTGTGGGTGGCTTGTCCACGAATTCTATAAAGTGGCCTCTTTTGACCAACTGAAGAACCCACCTGTCAGTGGTTATGGACTGCCACCCTGGCAGGTGGTCCGCGATACGACCCCCAACCTTGTTGTCCCATTGATCCTGAGGGGCGGGGGCCCGGAAGGAGTCATGCTGTGGTGGCTGAGGGTCCTGCGGGCTGGGTCGACTTAGCTGGGCGTTGGCCTCGGCCCGCGGACGACTTCCCCTTGGCTCTGCGGGAGAAGGAGCCCCTCTGTTGCGGACCGGTGCGGGACTGCTGTCTCTGCATCCGGCCTCGAAAACGGCTTTGGTTCCTACGAAAGGAACTAAGCTTGGGTCTGTACATGGCCTGGACAGACTGTATCACTTTCCCTGCCTTCTTGAAGTTTGGTGAGGACCTTCTCGAGGACTCACCAAAAGAACTTCTCCATGAAACGAGGCGTCCAGGATGTTCTTCTGGACATCCAAGGTAAATCCAGAGACACGGAGCCAAGAGTGTCTCCGGAGGCATACGCCTGAAGCTGCCGCTCTGGCCGAGGAGTCCGCAGAATCATACGCGGCTCGCAGCACCTGGGATCCCACGTCCGAACCCATGCGAAGGAGTTGTAGCAACTCCTCCTTCTGCTCACCTTCTGGCATCTTTTCTGCCAGATCCAGTCCCTGCTCCCACAAGGCATTCTGAAACTGTACCATGTGGGTTAAATAGTTGAGGGACCTGATGGCACAGGTAGCGGATGCATACGTGCGCCTGCCCATAGCGTCCAACTGCTTGGACTCTGGGTCTGGTGGCAGGGTGCTCAAATGTTGCTGCCTCTGGGACTGGTCATGAGAGGCTGTAATGACCAGAGAATCTGCCAGAGGATGTGATGCCAAGTACTGGTCCTCCCTAGGGGCCTCGTACAGGCAGTCAGCTTTCTTCGGCATCACCGGAAGCGAGTGTGGACATTTCCACGCTGCCTTGGTGACGTCCATGAAGGTGTCCACCAAGGGTGGCACCACCACAGGCTTTGGATCTTTTTGCCGAAGATATCTGGCAAGGCGTAATCTCTCGGGGTCGAGTTCCTCTGTGTTCCAGCCCATGTTCTCCTGGATATGTCTCATAATCTCCGAGAACGATGGGTTATCCGGAGGAGATCTTGGGAGCTCAGGTGGGTCCAGAGAAGGGACGCTGATCAAGAGGGGATCTGGATCTGTCCAAGAAGTCCGATCCCGTGTCCTCCGTCAAGGCAAATGACGGCGCCTTTCTGGGTCTCTTGGGGCTGGGTGACCCTGAAGAGGATCTGGACGGAGGTCTCTCTTTTCTGGTCTACCCCAGGAGGATCCGTGAGGCTCTTGGGAAGGTACCGGCCTGCAGCCGGATGGAGTAGGGGGCGCGGGGCTGGTGGAGTCGCAGGTGGAGGAAGAGGAAGAGGAGGAGGTGAACTCACATCCTTTTTAATAGTATCCCACCAGTAGGTGAACAGCCTTAACCTCGGAAATACTGAGGCCCGACGATGGCGGCGCCGGCGGTCGTCAGGTTCTAGCGCCAGCTCCCCAGGGGTCTCGGGTTCCAGGGAGGGTTCCTGGGAAACGAGCAGGACCAGGTTCGCCCATCTGGTCCTCGGGCTGGGTCAGCTCCTCCTCGTGATCGCCTCCTGACCAACATCAGTGGGAGGCATAGGGTTCTCTCTCTGTAGATACGACGCCGGTCCCCCGGCCGGCGTCCGTGGTGGCGGCCTCAACCGCGTGGGTGTCTGGCGGTTGTCGGTTCTCGGGACTGATGGTGTTTGGCCGCGCCGGATCCACGATCTCTTGAGTGAAGTCATCTCTTTGGTCTTCCACTGGGGAGGAGGAGGCAAGGAGACCGACCGGGCGTAGGGCTCCAAATGGCAGGAACCAGACTTGTGGTGGTGGTGGCGGTCCCCTGAGCTCGGCAGGGCCCTGGAAGCCAAAGAAGAGGAGGGCCTGGAGGTCTTGGCCTGAGGAAGAGAGGAAGAACCAGAAGGAGTCTTCACCGCTGTAGGGGGAGGCTGAGAGCGGGCCCAGGAAGGGGAGCGGTTGGATCGGGAGCCAGAGCTATGGGAGTCAGAGGCCCTAGACGGGGACTTGGATCTCACCCTCTCCCTATGCTTCTCAAGGTGTCTCCGGGCCTTATCAGATGATTCCCCCTTGGAGGCTGCGTCCATGGCCTTAACCTTTTCTTCGAGCAGGAATGCCTGTAGGGCCTTCTGGCGACGGATCCGGGTCCGCTATTGAATCCTTGCAAAGATACAGGCCCAGGTGTCGTGGTCTGGGCCTAGGCACCGGACACAGGCTGAATGCGGTCTTTAAATGGGATTTGCTTCCCACAGGTGCACTTCGACGGATGGCCTTCCATGGAGGTTGGAGAGGATATCAGACAGCAACTAAGCAGAAGAAACAAACTTTTTCCTAAAAGGAAGAACTTAACCAGGCGTCACGCACTAGAAATGAACTGAAGGGTCGAGACATGCAAGTCGATGGCGGGAAAGAACTGGGGAATCTGGCGGGACCGCCTCCTTATGTACTACGTCTGACGTCGGGGGTGGGACCGACGTCAGAGGCGGTCCCTGCTGAAGACTGCTAGCTAGAAGATTTCCATGGGGTCCTGACGCCTGCTGGCTTCAGTCCTAATGGTGTTACCTGCTGCAAGAGCTGTATCTCGAAGTAAGATCAGTAGTTCTAGGAGTGGTATATGTTGTTCATCCACACTTCTTGGCATGTCCCTTCCACTTTAAATCTTGCCGGAATTCTTCAAGCTGGCTCCTCCCACCCCCCCGGGTGGTATATACCTTGGCTCCACCCGATGATGCCAAATCTTAGCCTACTGGAAGCAAGGTTGTGCGCCTGCCGGGAGGTCGGGTGTGTGTGTGTGAACAACATATACCACTCCTAGAACTACTGTTACAGGTGAGTAAGTACAGTTACGTAAGAACTTACCGAATAGTAGATCTTCAAGAGGAGCTCTTGCAACAGGTAATATCATTAGACTGAAGCCGCCAGCGTCAGGAGCCACTGAAAACTTGTAGCTAGCAGTACAAGGCAGGGGACCGCCTCGGTGTTGGCTCCCTGACGCCAGTATGTGTATAAGGGGGCAGTCCCTGGCACCACTCCAGTTCTCCCACTGAAGACCCAGTGATAGGAAAAAGGAGAACTGGGCAAGAAATCCCACCTGGCTGGAACTCGTGATTCCTGGTAAGAAGGATACCGGGGAATGGAGGGTGGGGAATATCTGCTGCAAGAGCCCTCTGAAGATCTACTGTTATGGTAAGTTCTTACGTAACTGTACCATCTGTTTCGAGGGTGGAGCTCTTGCAGCAGGTAATACCATTAGGACTGAGTCCCAAGCAGTAGGAAGGATAGGCCCAGGTCTGAAAGGGCGGTAGGCAGGAAACCCAAAGATAGGTGAAAACAAGACCTCCTCAAAGAGGAGGCCCGAAGGACTGCCAGTCCAAAACCTGCTCTCCTTCTGGAAGCTATTCCAGACTGTTAGTGTCTGACGAACGTATGGACCGAGGTCCACGATCACGGCAGCGCATATATCCAATGAGGAAACATTCCTGAGCACCGCGAAGGAAGAAGCCAGTGCTCTGGTGGAGTGGCCCTTAACAGCATCCGGGTGGGCCCTCCCGTGGTGCTGATAAAAGGATATGCAGTCCACCAGCCAACGGGCTAGCGACTGCTAAGACACAGGAGCCCCTAACATGCGCTTAGCATAGGAGACGAACAACTGGTCCGGCCAGCCTGGTGGAGCGAGTCCTGTGAAGGTAGAACCTAAGAACAGGTGAACATCCAAGGTGTGCAACAGTGCCTCACCTTGGTTTGAAGCTTGGGGGTAGTACACAGGAAGGCTGATGTCCTGATTGAGGGTCAGGCGGATACCACCTTCGGATGAACTTGGGATTGGTTCTGCAAGTTCACCCTATCCTTGTGAAAATCGAGATAAGTTTCATTGCACATCAGAGCCTGGAGCTCGGAAACCTTCAAGCGGAGGTAATAGCTACCAGCAGTAAGGCCTTCCAGGAAAGGAAGCACAACTTGCACAAAGCTGCAGGCTCGAAGGGAGGGAGAGTGAGCTTCCCACAACAAAAAGGAGATCTAAAGGTGGAACAACGTCCCTCCTTGGGGTCTGACGGGCAACACCGCAAAAAATGCTCTTGCAGGTATCCACCTAGCTAGAGACCTTCCCTGTAGGAGCATGATATGTGGAGACCGCATATATGTGAACCTTGATAGATGAGTAACTCAGGCCTAAATCTAGGAGGTGATGGAGATACTTTCACATGTCTGACAGAATAACCTAAAGGAGCCTGGGCTCATGCTGAAGCCCATAGGCAGAAGCATTTCCATTTGAGAGTGTAGGTAGCCCCTAGTGGAAGGCTTCCTCACTGCTACCAGAATCTTTCCACCCTGCTTGACACTCCTAGCTCTCTTCCGCTAGGACTGCAGACGCATGCAGATGAAGAGAGGAAGAGCCATATGAACAAGAGTTCCCGATCTTGAGAGAGCAAGTTGGTGGTGAGGCAACTGCACTGGAGGCTCCCAAGACAGTTGTTGGAGCAGCGGATAACAGATCTGTCGGAGCCACAGAGGCCCACCAGAATCATTCTGGCCTCTCCGACTGCAATTTTAGCAGTACTCTCTGCACAAATGGGAAGGGGAAGCATACAGAAACTTCCCATCCAAGAGAGGGACAATGCGTCTCACCAGAAAACACCAGTCCCTGGAGCGGAGCGAGCAGAAATTATGAGTTTGGCACTGAATGGGACGCAAAGAGGTTAAACTCTGGAAGGCTCCAACGGTCGAATAGATCATCTTGAACAGCTCCCACTCATGGCTGAGACAAACAAAGTGACTGAGACTGTCAGCGAGAACGCTCTGGACCCCTGGATGTGAACTGCCACGAGGTCCATGCCGTATTCTACTCCCAGCCCCACACTCTATGGCTCTCTGCAAAGGGGTAAGAATGCCCCCCTGTTTGTTGATGTAAAACACCACTGGTGTGTTGTCTGACTGCACCAGCAGAGAACCCCGAGAAACTAAACTCTTGAATGTTGACAGAGCATTCAGAACTGCTCTCATTTCCAGGACATTGATATGCAGAGAGCATTCTGTGTCAGACCAAGTTCCCTGGGTCCTGTGAATCCCTAGATGTGCCCCCCACCCTGACAGGGAGGCATCCGATGTCAGGGTTTGGGATGGAGGTGGTCTGCATGGAAAGAGACCCCTTCAGGTTATCTCCATGGCCACCATTTAAGAGAACGGTGGGTTGCTTTTAAAGCCGGATCCATAGATCCAGGTCATCCACGCCTTGGTCCCTCTGCGCTTTGAGGTGCCACTGCAGCATCCTCATAGAAGCGTGGCTAATGGACAGTGACGATGGCCGCCACCATATGCCCCAAAAGCTGCAGTACCATTCGTAGCGTGGAAGAGGACCTTCCCCAAAGGTCCTCACCAGGTCCTGAGGCGATTTTATCCTGTCCGAGGGCAGGAAGGCACGCCTTCCTTGTGTCCAGGATAGCTCCTATGAACTACAGTCGCTGAGATGGCGGTGGCTGAGACTTGCCAGTTCATCGTGATCCCCAGGAAGAGAAAAGAGCCCGCGCTTGACTAAGGGAGATTGCTAGCTGCGCCTCTGACTGGGTGGAGAGGAGCCAATCGTCCAGGTAGGGTAGACAAAGAGGCCTCTCTCTGTGGAGGGCTGCTGTACCACTGCAAGGCACTTTGTAAAACCCTGAGGGCTGACAAGAAAATTACTCACCTTAGTAATGTTGTTTTCTAATGGAATCTTGCATATTATGACAATTGCAGTTTGTCCCACCATTAGAACTGCTCCGAGGTGAAAGAGTTAACTCCATTCCATGAATGGAACTTTGAGCACGAGCTCTAAAGAGAAGCTCTGTCTGGGTAGTTTTAAACCTAAAATGTCAGATCTTTACAGCAAAAACTCACTAAGGTGTCTGTGTGGAAGCTGTAACCTACACCTAGCCAACTGGTCACCAAATATTACATCATTGCTGGTCCCAACACCAAAGACTCAAGTCAGGGGACCAGAACTAATAGTATAATTTAACAATATGAGAAGTAATATAAGGAAAAATGAAAAGTGAAAAAACACCACACCCCAAACCCCAAGAAGGTGAAAACATATAATGGGCATAAACTAGTGCTCCACACTAGGCTGCCCACCCCATACCCAAGTAGAAGTTCTGAGAGGGGCAGGTTGGGGAGGTTTATAATATAGCAAGACTCCATTAGAAGAAACAACATTACTATGGTGAGTAATTTTTCTTCAAACAACATGAAGTCTTGCTATATTATGACAATTGCAGACTACACAGCAGTACCTCCATAGAGGAGGGACAGAACCTACTTAGGAATAGGCTCTGAAGCACAGCTATGCAAACTGAGCATCTCCCAGCCTGGACATCCAGGGAGTAATGCTTGGTGAAAGTGTGTAATGCTTTCCAGGTAGCAGCTTGACATATCTCTAAGATAGATGTCTCTGGCAGCAGCTAGAGAAGCGGCTGTACTCTGGTAGAATGAGCCCTCAGGCCAGAGGGGATCTCTCCCAGTTTCTGATAACAAATTGGATACAAGAAACAATCCACCTGGCAACTGATCTCTTAGTGGCAGGTTTCCTTTTCCGACCTTACCATAAGTGAGAAAAAGTTGGAGGATTCGAACCTGTGACCCTTGGACGTTTCTATATAGTAACTTAGGCCCTCTAACGTCCAAACTGTGCACTCTCCTCTCTCACCAGAAGAGGAATGTTCAGTGAAAACACTGGAAGGGAGATAGATTGTTAAGATGGAAATCTGGAAACCACCTTAGGCAAAACTTCCTGTTAGTCCTGAGGATCACCTTATCCCTGTGGAAAGAAATAAAGTCAGTTTCTACGGACAAGGCTTGCAACTCACTTATGCATCTAGCAGAAGTGATAGCCACTAGGAAAACAGTTTTCCAAGTTAGATACTTAAGCTCTGCAGAAGACAGAGGTTCAACAGGGGTTGTATTAACTGGGCAATGCAAACATAGATCCACACAGCAGGCGGATCCTGAAAAGGTGATTAGTATGAAGTAATCCCTTAAAAACTTGGAAAATACAGGGTGAGCGGAAAGAGGATGGCTTTCCTGCTGAAACAAAAACAGAGACAGCTGCCAAATGAACTTTCAGGGTAGCTGGTCCCAGACCTAAGAGAATTAAGATGGACCATGTAGTCCAACACAATGGGCAAATCAGTAGATTCTGGGGAAATATGTTTCCAGAACACCAAATGGAGAACCTTTCCACTTAGAATTATAAGTAGCTCTAGTGGAAGACTTCCTAGAAGCCTTTAGGATTTCAAGAACACCCTGAGAAAGGTGTAGGTCAGTGACTTCAACTCCTCAAGAGCCAGGCCTTGAGGTTGAGGGATTTGAGGTTCGATACCAAACTCTCCTGGGCACAGATTAACAGGTTGTGATTCCTGGGAGACAAGGGGAGATGGACTGTTAGGGACAGAAGGAGTGGGTACTAGGGCTGCCTGGCTCAATCTGGGGCAATCAGAATCACCCTGCAAGGCTGGGATCTGATTTTGACCAACACCTTGAATAGGAGAGGGAAGGGGGGAAAGTAAAGAAACTTCCTTCCCAATCCAGGAGAAGGGCGTCCAGGGGACTGAGCCCAACACTGGGGGCCTGCAACAGAACAGTGGAAGTTGGTGATTGTCTGGGGCTGCAAAAGATCTATCTGAGGGTGCCCATCTGGCAAAAACTATCCCAGTACCTGAGGATCCAGAGACCATTCTGTGATGGCCCTGAGAAATCCTGTGAGAGCATCTGCTAGGACATTGTCCTTTCCGGAAGGTGAACTGCTATGAGTGAAGTGTTCTAGGAATAGGCCAGAGACTACAACTTATTGCCTCGGTGCACAAGGTCAAGACCGAGTACCCTCCTGCTTGTTGATGTACCACATTGTTGTGGTGTTGTCTGTTCTGACTTGTACCACTTTGTTCTGAACAGAAGCAGAGAATGCTTGAAGTGCTAAAAAGACAGCTCTGAGTTCCAGCAAATTGATGTGGAGCAGAGATTCCTGGGGGACCATAATCCTGAGTGGAGAGGTCGCCCATGTGGGCTCCCCACCCCAGGAGGGAAGCATCCATAGTGAGGGTCAAAGAGTGAGAAAGAGGAAATGAAGGGGACCCCAGTCTTAAATTGCTCTGATCCTGCCACCACTGGAGGGCCTGGATCAAGGTTCGGGTCACTGGGACCAACTTGGAAAGGGGGTCTTCTCTGAGACCAATAGGCTCCAGTGAAACTGAATGTCCTCATCTGAAATCTGCTCCTGCACTACAGCTGTGGACGCAGCCATGTGCCCAGGAGCTGCAGAGAAAGTGTCTTGCTGGTCGAGAGACCTGCAAGAGTGAAGGAGGAGGCCAGAGCTACCAAGTTCCTTACCCTCTCTAGGGAAGAAAGGCTCTGGCCAGATTTGTGTACAACTCTTCACCTATGAAGGTGAGCACCTGAACTGGTTCCAGAACCGACTTTGGTAGATTTAGCAAGAAGCCCAGGAGGTGAGAAGCTGCTGGGTGACTTGCAGGTGAGATTTTACCTGTTCTGGGGACTGGCCTACAATGAGCCAGTCATCCAGATAGGGAAAAACAGCAATCCTTTGCCTCCTTAAATGAGCAACTGCTACTGCTAGACATTTTGTGAATACCTTGGGGCAGAGGTAAGGTCAAGGGCATTGCTTTGAACTGGTAGTGACCTGAGGGCAGTTTGAATCTCAGGTACTTTCAGTGGGAGCTTGATTAGGACGTGAAAATAGGCATCCTTGAGGTCCAGGGAAGCCAGTCCCCTGGCCTTAGAGAGGGTAAAATCATTGCCAGAGTTACCATTCTGAACTTTGGTTTCAAAAGGTGTTTGTTCAGATATCTGAGGTCTAAAATGGGCCGCCATTCTCCTGTCTTTTTGGGTAAGAAGTATCTGGAGTACAGACCCTGCCCTGGTGTAGGGAGAACCCTTTCTACCGCTCTGAGAGCTAACAGGGTTGAGACTCTGTTTCTAGAGTAAAGGTCTCTAAAGAGCTTGCAGGTGGAAAAGACCTGATTCTCATCTTTGGGAACTTTTGAAGCTGAGAACCAGACCTGGCTTACTACTTCCAGAACCCACTTGTCTGAAGTTAGAGACACCCAGTTCTGACTGAAGTAAGCCAACCTGCCCCCTACTGGTAAAGGAGATCTGCCCTGGGCACCCCATCAGGGTGCCTGTTTGGCAGGTGCTTTAGGCTGAGGGGTGGGGGCAGGCCTGCCCACACCCCGTCTGCCTCTGCCTCTGAAGAACCCCCTCTGAGCAGAGGAGGCCTGGGTTTGGTAAAAAGGCCTGTGAAAAGGCCTACCCCTACCCCTGGGGGTGTGCCTCTGAGGAGTGGCTTGCCGCTCCTTGGCATGGGCACTTTTATAGGTAGTCCTATATTCATCCATCTTCTTCATATAATTCTCTGTCTGCTCCCCAAACAGAGAATTTCCCACCACAGGAAAATCCATAGCCTTAGTCTGGGTATCCCAGACAAGCTAGTACACCTGAGCCAGGCCAACCCACGAAAAGCTACAGATGTGGCCATGACTCTAGAGGAACATCATTAAAATCCACAGCAGCATGAAACTGCACCTTAGAAGCCTCAATGCCATCAGCAGCCACCTGCTCCAGCTCATTAGCAAGCTGGCCAGAGGCCTGTTTGGCTAAACTCATAACAGTGTCCCATCTAGATTTTTGATACCTGCTACATAAGCCATATAATTTGCTTGCCTGAGTCCCAAGGATGCTGCCATGTACTGTTTTTTGCCATGGCATCAATCTTCCTGGAATCCTTGTCAGGAGGATGTGGAGCCAGGGAATGTTAGCTTTATCACAGGCTGCAGCCTGAACTACCCCAACATGACTGCATTGCTGAGAAAGGAATTCTGTATCAGGACTCTGACAGTGTGTACCTCCTGTCCATCTTTTTATCCACAGGAGGCACAGAATTAGGAGTTTTTAAAATTTTTATTGTTTGCTTCCTAAATGACTTATGCAAAGGAATAGACAATCTCCTAGACTCTGGTATATCCATCATTTCTACAAAATCAGGCTCCTCTTGCTCATCCACAGCTTCCTCCAAAGGGAGCTGGAGGGTTTCAGCAACTTTTTTGTAAAACATAAAATGAGAGGGGGACTCAGAAAGCATAGGGGGAGATTCTAAAGGTCTGTCTGGGGAGATGTCCGGTTCAATGGGCACACCCAGACCCTCCAAGTCACATTCATACTGTTCATAATCATCCTCCCCCTCCTCTGGTTCATAAAACTCCTCAACATCATATTCCTGAACCGATGGAACTGACCGAACCGACCTTTTACCAGATAGTGGCGGTTCGGACGGAACCGGAGAAAGTGACTGGACAATCTGAATAGCTCTTGCTATCTCTGCAGTTGGAGAAAGATTTTGGGCTCCAAACCTGCTGACTTTCTTGTTTTCTTTACTGGAACTGGCTCATCCGAGCCAGCTTTTCGTGCCTGAGGAGTCTCGCCTGGTCAGAGGGCACTCCTCCGGTTGGGTTGGCACCGAACCGGGCTGGCCATCCGGGTCAGCGGACTTTTTGTCTCTCTGCCCTTCAGGAGCCTGCCCAATCTTTCCAGGGTGGCTGCAGGGAAATTTTTACAAATCTGGCAGTCTGAATTGAGGTGGTCAAACCTCAGACAATAAACACATGTGGTGTGTGGGTCAGCCTTGGCAAAGACTTCCCACAGACATCACAGTGTTGAAACCCAGTGGCCCGGTTTTTCTTTGGTTTCTCAGACATAATGCCAGCTTAACCAAAAACTTGCCCTTTTAACGGCAGTGCCAGGCAAGACATCCTTATCGGTTCCTAACCGTGTCACGGGTATTGGAAAAAACCGTAATGAAATCCGTTTTTTTTAGAACCGATAAGAACCGGAACCGCACTCTAAAATCTCAAGTTTAAATACTTCAAGTTTTAACAAAGCTTGATTGGTTCAAAACCGAACCGATAAACCTTTACAAGTTCCACACAGAATTAAAACATGAATTACTTACTATATCACAGACAGAGCTTGAACCTGATCGGTTTTATGTTAAAATAAAACTATTCTCGGTTAAATTGAACCGAGAAAACACTGTTTAAACCGAGAAATGAACCGAGCAGTAGGAGGAATCTCCGGAGCGACTGTTCAGTGAGGCGGAGTAAAGAATCTGACAGTTTAGGTTTGAAACTACCCAGACAGAGCTTCTCTTTAGAGCTCGTGCTCAAAGTTCCATTCAAGGAATGGAGTTAACTCTTTCACCTCCGGAGCAGTTCTAATGGTGGAACAAACTGCAATTGTCATAATATAGCAAGACTTCATGTTGTTTGAAAAGACTGAAAGGGAGGACCCTGAACTGGAAGTGCTCTTCTCCGCGGCGGAAGCACAAGAACCTCCTGTGCTGTTTCTGGATTTTTATATGCATGTAAGCGTTCTGCATGTCGAGAGAGCACAGCCAATCCCCTGATTGGAGTAGCGGAAAGAGTCCTGCCAATGTTAGCTTGCAGAACCTCTGATAATTGACCGAGAGGTTGAGCACGCTGAGGTTCAGGATAGGATGAAGGTCTCCCGTCTTTTTCGGGACCAGGAAAAAATGGGAGTAGAAGCCCTTGCCTATCTGGGCTGGTGGAAACTTTAGAATCGCTCTCTTTTCCAGGAGTAGCGAGACCTCTGCCTGAAGGAGGCTGAGGTGGTCCGGTGGACAGCAGGACATAGGGGGTGGTGGGTTGTCTGGAGGTATAGAGAGAAACTCTATGGCATACCCTAACTGAATGGTTTCCAGCACCCACCGATCCGAGGTGATGCTGCACACCGAAGCGGGTATAGTGCGAAACGCCCTCCTACCTGCTCGTTCTGCCTGTCACCGATGGGAGGAGGGCTGGGGAAGAGTCAGGAAGGAGGGACAGGAGGGGCCGGTGCCCTGGGTGCCTTGGATTGCTTAGGGCCCTGGGAACCTTGGGAGGGGGGGCTGACCCCATCTACGAAATCCCTTCCCTTGGGGCTGCTTGCCGGACTGGCCTTGGTGCTGGCGAAAAGGACGCCGGCGGTTGCCCTGCGGTTGGGACTTGTACATACGATGTACATCCACGATCGCCTTGCCTGATTCTTGAAGGTCCTTGACCATTTGCACCACCTCGGGACCTAAAAGCACTGGACCCTGAAATGGTGAGTCCAGGATAGAGTCCTGGAGGTCTTGTTGGAAGCCAGTCAGTCTGAGCCAGGACTGTCTCCTCATGCAAATACCTGATGTTGCAGCCCTGGAATCCATGTCCACCGCATCACAGGAGCATCTAAGTGCATGCTTGTCGATGTCTAGACTGGACTGGGGGCAAGCCAGAATCTCCTGCTTGGCTTCTGAGTCTGGGAGGGTCTCTGCCAACTCCATGGTTTTCCTCCACAAGGACTGCTGGCAGGAGATCATGTGGGCCATGAAGTTAAGGGATCTGATAGATCCAGTAGCGGAGGAGAAGACTTTCCTTCCCCAGCTGTCCAATTTCTTTGAGACGGGGTCGGGAGGTTGTGAGCTGAGGTACTTGGGCTTGGTCTCTCTCCCATGGGTGGCTGTGAGGACCAGGGAATTCACCTTGGGTTGCTCTGCCAAGAATGGCTCTGACCTGGGAGGCTTATATAACCTATTCGCCTTCCTCGGAACAGCGGGAACCGAGGAAGGAGTCCCCCAGGTAAGACAGGTGACATCCTGGAAGGGCTCAATAAATGGAGGAATAACCAGCGGCTTAGGCTCCTTCTCCCCTAGGAACTTAGCTAACCGCTGGCGCGCCGGATCGAGAGCCTCTGTCTCCCACTGGTAAATAGTCTGGATATGCCTCATTATATCGAGGAATGAGGGATCGTCTCGGGGGGGGAGCGGGGTGAGTCCCTGGGCTGAGGGGATGGTGGCAGAAAACCATCTCCTAAATAATCAGAATCTGAACCTGCGTCATCAGCTGAAGATGAATGGGGAGATGACGGAGACGGGGAAGGGGACCTTTTTCTGGGCTTCTTATTAGGAGGAGGAGGGCGACCTTCCCCAAATGATCCTTGTCTGGAGTGTGGGGAGGACCGATAGGTGGAGGTGTGGGGACCTTATTTGGTGGCCTGTAAAGGAGGTCCCCCTTGACCGTATTCCACCAAGAAGTGAATAAATTCCCAATATCTGCCACTGGGACCACAGCCGGGGCCGGCGCTGGGCTAGATGATCCGGGCATCTGACCATCAGGGCGGCATCTGTGAATCGGGCGCCCCATCCGGAGTGTCTGGCATTGGGTCCAGAAGACCGGCGTCTGAAGACCGATGTCCGGTGCCCGACGGCCAATGGCCAGCATCCGGCCAGAGACCAGCGTCTGGAGGGACATCAACTGGCGTCTGTCCCTTGGGGGGGCACAGACGGCTGATCATTGTCCAGAGACCTTCCCTTATCTGGTGTCGGCGAACAGGTCATCAGGGTAGGCGACCAGCTGGTAGGTCAGGCGTCAGGAGTAGGACATACCTTTGCCGGTAGAGGGGGAGTCTGAGCCCGGGCATCCCCCTACCTACCAGAACTTTCCACCATGCGTTTTCTCTTCTCAGAGGAACTAGGCCTGTCCAGGGCCCTTGGCAGGCCTTCCTGGGCCGACCCTGTAGATTTGTGAGGTGGGTGAGCCAGGGAGAAGGACTGATGTCCTTTCGAGGCCGACTCCTTTTGGGCACCCTGAGAAGAGATGCAAGTGGCCTTGGAAGAGCAGGAAGACTCAATAGCCGCAGGAAACGATTCTGACCTCTGCAAGGAAGACAATGACGGCGTCGGTTTGGAGGGCGAATGATGGCGGGATTCCGATCTGGCCCTATCCTTCTGCTTGTGATGCTTTTCACCCGAGGCATTAGCTCTGGAGGGGGACTCTTTGGAGGGAGAGGAGGAGGAGCAGGCTCTGGAACCTCTCTGCATCGCTGCAAGCTGCTTCTCTAATAAGAAGGTTTTTAGGGTGTTGGCAGTGTCTGTAGGAATCCGGCTGGTGGGCTGGGCCCAGACAGATGAGGCAGGCCGCTTGACCATCTTTGGCTGGGATCTGCTTCCCGCAGGAACACTTAAGACTTATATTGTGGTGGAAAGGGCGACAACATAAACAAGGCGTACAATTAGATAACAGAAAAAAATAAATGAAGTGACTTATCCTTGGTGTTCTATGCTGTCGACTGCAAGTGAGGCATCCGTGGAGCCGAACTACGCGGGTCAACGGCAGGAAAAGAACTGGGGTGGCACCAGGGGACTGCCCCCTTTATACCACGTACTGACGTCAGGCGAGCCGAGGCATCGGGGCAGTCCCCTGCCTCGCACTGCTAGCCAGCATGTTTTCCTGGGGTCCTGACGCCTGAGGCTTCAGTCCTAATGGTATTACCTGCTGCAAGAGCTCCACCCTCAAAGACAAATCTGTTCTTCTAGGAGCGTGGATATATTGTTCATCCACACTCTTGGCAGACTCAAGCAGTTCTCTGAGAGAGGGAGGCAAGGCACCCCTATTTAGGAAATAAAGATTGAAGAACCGAGGCCCCAAAACCAGCATCTCGGCGTGACTCAAGGTCGATGTGGTAGTGGGTAATGAAGGTGTTTGCTGACTTCCAGGTAGCAGCCTGACAGATTTCCTGGATAAGGATGACCCTGGAAGCAGCCACCGATGTAGCAGTATGGCGGGTAGAATAAGCTCTTATCCCTCTGGGAGGCTCCTTGCCCGCCAACTCATAGCACAGACCTATGCATGATGTAATCCATCTCGCTATGGTCAGTTTGGCTGCAGGGCTGCCAGAAGCGGCTTCAGCGTAGGTGACAAACAGCTGGCGAACCTCTCCATGAATTTCCGCCATCCTCTCCTTGTAGTAGGAGAGAGCACATCTCAGGTCCAAGGTATGTAGCCTGTACTCGGCATCCAAGGTGTAATTAGGGTAGTAAACTGGAAAAGTCAACTCCTGGTTACGGTGAAACTCTGGCACCACCTTCAGAAGGAATTTTGGGTGGGGGCGCAGGACAACTTTGTCCCTGTGAAAGACCAGATAAGGGGCATCCACCGAAAGCACCTGGAGCTCCCCTGTCCTTCTGGCAGACATGATAGCCACCAGGAAGGCCGTCTTCCATGACAGGTGTGACAGCTCACACTTGTGCATGGGTTCGAATGGCTTGCCCATGAGTTTTTCCAAAACCAGCAACAGATCCCACGGAGGTGGAGGTTCACGCACCGGAGGGGATATGTGATCCAGGCCTTTGGAAAAGCGCCCAACCACTGTCTCCTGCACCAATGTTGGCTGACCGGCCCACACCCGGTAAGCAGAAATGGTTGCCAGGTGCATCCTAAGGGTCGATGACATAGACCCCTTTGGAGAGATACCAAAGGTAGTCGAGAATGTCAGCCACAGAACAGGACAAGGGCTCCAGACCCTTTCCTGACACCAAATGGAGAACCTTTTCCATTTGAAGGCATAACATCTTCTGGTCAATTCTTTCTGGATGCCTCCACCACGGTGAAGACATCTTCAGTAAAGACCCAAAGCTGGAACTCTAGCCGCACAGGTACCAGGCTGTGAGGTGCAGGGATTGAAGGTCCGGATGGAGGACCTTCCCTGTTTCAGAGATATCAGGTCTGGGCATGTACAAAGCCGCTCTGGGGGCCTGCAGCTGAAGCTGAGGAGATCTGGGTACTAGAACTGGCGCGGCAAATCTGGGGCTACCAGAATCATCTTCCTTGTCCCTCCTCACCTTGAGTAACACCTTGTGGATCAAGGGAAATGGAGGGAAGCCTGGGGTCCACTGCCTCGAGAAGGCATCCCCCTGTAGTGATCCCTGCTGGGGGTGGGCATGATACAGCCTCAGCTTGGTGTTTTCCCTGGAGGCAAATAGGTCCACCAGTGGTTTGCCCCAATGGGAGAACAGGCTGTAAGCTACCTCTGGATGGAGAGACCACTCTTGGGATGTCTGGCCTATATGGCTGAGAGTATCCGCCAACTGGTTTGAGGCTCCTGCCACATGGATGGCTAGGAGATCCATCTCCAAACGGCTTACGAGGGTCCAGATGCAGAGCGCCTCCTTGCACAGCAGACAGGAGTGCGTGCCACCCTGTTTGTTGAGGTAGTACATGGTCATGGTAATGTCCATCTGGACTTAAACCATTTGACCCCGGAGCTGAAGAGCGAAAGCTGACAGTGCCAGTCTGACTGCTCTGAGCTCCAACAGGTTGATGTGGCATCGGAATTCCTCGGGAGTCCAGAACCCGTGGGCCCTGTTGTTCCCCATGTGGGCTCCCCAGCCCATGAGAGAGGCATCGGTCATGAGGACAACCATCGGCTCGTGGCAGACAAATGGGATCCCTTCCTGCAACCGGTCTGGGGCGGTCCACCATTGGAGAGCGACCCACATCATTCTGGGTTACAGTGATCACCTGGTCGAATGACCATGACGCTGAGTCCACTGGGCCAGCTCCCATTTTAGGGGCACATGTGCCATCAGGCCCAATGGACCACGAAGGTGCATGCCACCATGTAACCCAGAAGGCACAGAAAGTCCCAGCTAGGGCGCAAGTGCCCAACCAGAAATGATTGGGCAAAGGAGGAAAGAACCTCCACCCTGTCTGCTGGGAGCCGAGTTCTGGCTTGACAAGACTCAAGTTGTGCCCCGATGAAGCCCTTCACCTGAGAGGGCACGAGTTTTGACTTGGCCTCGTTGATCAGGAGGCCAAGTTGGGAGCAGGTTTGGACAGCTAGATCCCTGGACTTCTCCACTTCCTGAAGGGAGGAACCTGCCAAGAGCCAGTCATCGAGATAAGGGTAGATTCTGACTTCTCGACACCGAAGGTGGGCTGCCACCACTGCAGTGCATTTGGTGAAGACCTGAGGGGCTGATGACAGGCCTAATGGCATGGTTCTGAACTCATAAAGGGTCTCTTCGACCCTGAAGTGGAGGAACCGCTGATGAGACGGACGGATTGGGACGTGAAAGAATGCATCCTGTAGATCCAGTGAACAGAACCACATGTTTCGCTCCAGGGATGGTATGATCTGGTTCAGAGTGACCATCCGAAAGGTGCGACACCTGAGATATTGATTCAGATCGTGGAGATCTAGGATGGGGTGCCAACCCCCTGTCCACTTGGGCACCAGGAAGTACCTGGAAACAAAGCCTGGGTCTGTCGGAGGATCCGGCACTGGAGCTACTGCCTCCTTGCAGAGGAGCTGAGTCATGTCGCTCGAAGAGCTGACTGAGTGCATGCGGAGATCCGTTCCTCCTCAGGGGCGCGGGCTCGGCTGGGAGGGTACCGCTCGAATTCCAGAGGCAGTCCCTGACCGACCGCTTCAAGAACCCACCTGTCCGAAGTGATAATGGACCAGGAGGAAAGAAAGTGACAGAGCCGACCCCCCATCGGAGGACCCAGAGCTGGCATGATGGGTGTAGGGGTGGCAACCCCCAACCCGTCACTGAGCAGGCTTGGAAGAGGAGGAGAAGGAGGCTCCAGGACCCTGCACCTCGGCCTCCTTTACGGGGCTGTAGAGGACCCTGTTTGGGCCGCGGGCACCAAGCTTCAGCCTGCTGCTGCCATTGTTGCTGACCTCCTTGATAGGAGGGCTGCCTGACCGCAGGGGAAGAGTACCAAAATGGTTTCTTCTTTCTCTTCTGCTGGTTCTTGCCCGAAGAACCCTTGGCAGAAGTAGCATCCAAGATGGCACTGGATTGCTCTATACGCTGAAGGTGACCAGCCGCTCCTGGGCCAAACAAGTCAGTCCCCAGGAAGGGCACATCAGCAAGCTTATGCTGAGTATCTGCCGGGAGGGAGGAAAGCCTCAGCCAAGCCATGCAGTGAGAGGCCACTGCAGCTGCCAATGAGCGGGCACAAGAATCTCTTATATCCAGGGCCATCTGGAGCTGCTGTTTGGCGACAGCATGACCTTGGTCATGGACCTGCTTGACGGTAGTCTGCATGTCCAGTGGGAGATGAGGGAGGACCTTGTCCAATTACCCTAAGAGGGCATGGGAGAAGGGTGCCATAATAACAGCTGAGCTGGCCTGATGAAGACCTAGAGAAGAGGCAGTGTAGACCTTGCGGGCAGAGTGGTCCATATTTTTGGACTCCTTGTCCGGAGGTCGGTCAGTATCGGCCAAATTACCGGTACGCCTGAACACTGAGGCGGTCACCAGGCTTTCGGCCGAGGGGTATTCAGTGAACCCCGCAAGGGACCCCATGGGCACTGCGTACTTGTGGGCAGATGGTGCTGAGCAGGAGGCGGGACGCTGCCAAAGTTCAAGGGCCGAGCCAATGATGGCCTCGGCCACTGGAAAGGCCTCCGTTGGGGTATCCCCTCTTTTGAGAATATCAGTAAGAGGATACTCCGCCTTTTTCTGGATGGGCTCCAGGGGCATTCCGGTAGAGTTGGAGATAAGGCAGAGGATGCCCTGGAAGGAAGAAGGGCCTTCCTCCAACCCTGCGCTGACCGTCAACTCATCATCCCCTGGATGTGAGTGCAAGCCAGTGATGTCCGAGTCTGAGGAGTCATGGTAGAGCGGTCTACTGCCTAAGTCATCCTAGATGTGCCGAGGGCGGTCCGGGGTGATGTTATCATCAGACATCGGAGAAGCCCAGTGTCTTGTCGGTCCCTTCAAGGGCACCCTCCCTCAGGCTGTTTAGGCGGTGGTTCCACCAGGATCAGTGGAGAGACCAGAATAGGCCGAGCTGGAAGATGGACCAGCCCCACAGGTGGAGAAACCGGTGGCTTTGGTTCCGGAGGGGTCGGTGTCAGCCTAGGAGGTGGGAGCCAAGTTACGGCCAGGGTGGGCGGTGGAGCCGGCTTCTGCCTGGTCAAAATCAGCTGCTGCCACATGAGGTCTTCATAGCACCGCCGGAACCTCTCCTCATCCGAGGAGGATGAGGATCTGTGGCGACACCTCTTTTTAGAGCACTTATGGCTCTTTCTCGGCTGTTCGGCCTCTGGACCTTGACCGAGATCGAGGAGGCCTACTCAGTCAATCAGGAGACAGCGGGGTCAGTGAAAACCGAGGGTCCGGAACCAGATCCTTGATGGGGACACCAGCAGGCTGGGTCTCCTCCTCATCAGGGAATACAAGGACCGGAGTCCTTTCCAATGAGTCATCAGCCACGGCCGGCAACAAAGGGTCTATCGGGTTGAGGATAATTTCAACCTAGTCGGCCACGTCCTCTGTCCCTTGGCCAGATGGAAGATACGTAAAGCCAGCAGCCGAAGATGTGATCTCGACCAAAGTCGAGACCGCTTGCTCCTGGGACTCAGACCTCTCTCGGTCCCAGGAATGTCTTCGTCAAGATGAAGACACGCAGTCCTTCTCTCTCTTACGAGAGTGGGAGGAGTGCGAGCCCGAGGGCGCCTCACCCCAAGTGGGGAGAGACTGGCACAGCTCTTGAAGGAGCCCATAAAGGTGGAGCCAAGGTTCAGGGGAACAAAGAAGCTTCGATTGGCCAAAGCTCGAGCTGCTTCCTCCTCAAATGCTTTCATTTGTTCCAGCTGCTCGGTGGATTCCGTGGCCACGGAAACTGCCCACCCTCGCCTCCCTTGATTTCACTGGTGGGTTCCTCTTCTCCAGTCTCCCCAGCTTCAAGCACCTTGCGGTCATCCAGGACATTGGGATGGAAGGTCAGACAAAACACACGACGAGGTGTCATGTCCAACACCTAGGCAGTAAACGATGTTAGGTGGGGTCGATGCGAGACATCTTCTTGCCGCAGGGCACCAGCGAAATCAGGGGAAGATTTTTCCTCCATGTCTGATGCGTGAAAGCAATCGCTAACTCAATGAGTTTAAGAATAATTTTGGTGAAACCGCAAGTAGAATCCAGGGCCTACAATATGCTTTGAGAGCACGAGGGAACCTGTGTCTTCCAGCGAAAGGAAGATCTGGCATCATGGGGCCGAGCTAGGTATATACCACCCAGGTGGGTGGGAGGAGCCAACTTAAGACTTCCGCAAGATTTAAAGTGGAAGGGACATGCCAAGAAGTGTGGATGAACAACATAAATCCACGCCTCCTAGAATTGCACTTTGGATGCCTCAATTCCATCAGCAGCCACCTCCTCCAGCTCTTTGGCTAGCTGGGGGAGGCCTGTTTAGCCAGTTCCAGAACCGTATCCCACCTGGACTTCCGTACCTGGCTGTGTATGCCATATAATTAGCCTGCCTGAGTCCCAAAGAAGATGCCAAATACTGCTTTTTGGCCATGGCATTGACCTTCCTGGAGTCTTTGTCTGGGGGGGAGCCAAAGGAATGTTAGCCCTGTCACAGGCTGCAGCCTGCACCACCCCACCATGGCTGCAGTGACTGTATAAAAACTCCGTACTTGAGCCTGATAGCATATACCTCCTGTCCATTCTCTTATCCACAGGAGGTAAGGAGTTAGGTGTTTGTAAAATCTTTTTTGACTGTTTCCCCAAGGACTTGTGAAGAGGGATAGACAATCTTTTGGGCTCTGGGATGTCCATCTCTACAAAATCAGGCTCTTCCTCCTCCTCAGCAGCAGCTTCAACCATTGGGAGCTGGAGGGTTTCAGTCACCTTCTCGTAAAACAAGAAGTGTGAAGAGGACTCAGAAAGCCTGGGAGGGGAGACATTGGAGGGTCTGTCTGGGGAGATGTCCGGTTCAATGGGCACATCCAGACCTTCAAAGTCGTGATCTTCATCCTCAGGATACTCTGTCTCCCTCCCACTCCTCATAGAAAGCATCTGGATCTAATCCAATGGAGTCGGATCTGGCCTCACCGGCGGCACCAGTTCGGACAGAACCGGGCGAAGCGATTGAACTAATACTAATCGCTTTGGCTATCTCATCAGCGGTTGGAGTATGCGGTGCTGGATCTGAACTAGCTGACTTACACTTCCTTTTTAATGGAACCAACCCCTTGGAGTCAGACTTCATTTTGCCCGAGGAGGTATCGCCTAGGTCAGTAGGCACCTCCCTCAGGTTCGGCTGCATCTGAACCAAACTGGCCATCCAGATCTACGGACTTCTCAGCCTCCCTTTCCTTCAGCCTACTCGACCTATTTTCTAGAGTCACTTTAGGGAAGTTCTTACAAATCTGGCAGTCTGTTTTGAGGTGGTCAAACCCCTGACAATAAACACAGATGAGGTGGGGGTCGGCCTTGGCAGGCCTCCCCACACTGAGAACAGTGTTGAAGCCTTAGTGGGACCGGATTTTCTTGGGTTTCTGGACATGGCCAACCTAACCAATTACCCTTAAAAGCTTTCAAGCCAGATAATAAACAACTGATCAGTTACAAACCGTGTTACAGGTTCTGTAAAAGAAGCAGAAAAAGTCTGCCTCTTTTGAAACCGATTGGCACTGGAACACCACACTAAATCCCAGAATAAAGTAAAACAAGCAAAAAGGTCAGTTCCTAACCGACCGACCAGTGAGAAACTGAGAAAGAACAATTTCCACAGAATTTAATAAAATAACAGTCACTATCTCTCTATCACACTACCTGTACCGTAGACAAAGACTGGAAAATCCAAAAGTAATAAAATGGTTAGAAACTGAACACTGATTCAACTCTACCGAACCGAGCAAAGGAGAAATCTCCGGAGCGACTTCACTGTTAGGTGGAGTAAAGATACGACGGTTACACTGGTAGGTACTAGAGACAGAGGTTTGAAAACAGAGCTCGAGCTGAATGTTCTATACTTTTGTATAGAGTCAACTCTTTCCTCTCCGGGGCAGTTCAAGTGCTGGGGCTAACTGCATATTGTCAGAATACAGCAAGACTTCATGTTGTTCGAAACAAAACTGGAGAACTGAGCAGGAAGTCCCCACCATGTTCTGGTGATATAACTAAAATACTATCCTGGGGGATAGAGAGTAGGAAAGCCACCTGCTGCAAGAGCTCCTCTCGAAGATAATACAGTTACGTAAGAACTTACCGTAACAGTAGATCTTCGAGAGAGGCTCTTGCAGTAGGTAATTACATATAGGACTGAAGCTGGTAGGTGTCAGGACCCCATGGAAAAATTTCTAGCTAGCAGTCTCTGGCAGGGGACCGCCCCATGTCAGGTGACCGGCGTCAGGCCAGTGCTGTATAAGTGTCCCCATGCCCTCCTCTCAGTTCTTTCCTGCCAAAGGCCAAAAGACAAGACGAGAGAGAAGCGGATATTTACTTCCTGGAAAAGGAGCTGAGAAAAGCTTAGGAGGATGGAGGCGGGAAGGTATTGCCTGCAAGAGCCTCTCTCGAAGATCTACTGTTACGGTAAGTTCTTACGTAACTGTACTATCTTACTTCGAGAGGGCTCTTGCAGTAGGTAATTACACACAGGACTGAGTCCCAAGCAGTCTGAAACAAGGAGAAGCACACGGGAGGAGGAAAACTACCCAAACGTAGATCCTCTGGCTGTGAAGGTCTTATGAAAGAAGACCTTGCAGAACAGCCAACCTGAAGCCAGCTCTACGGCGAGAGGCAATGTCCAAACTGTAATGTTTCATAAAGGTATGGACAGAAGTCCAAGTTGCAGCTGCACAGATGTCTGCCACTGACACATTCTTGAAACAAGCAGCAGAGGAAGTGACCTCTCTAGCAGAGTGGCCTCTGACTTGACCTGGCAGGGTCTTGTAGTACTTGTCATAACATAAAGTGATACAATGAGCAAACCATTTAGAAAGGCATTGCTTAGAAACAGCATTGCCTTCTTTTTTACGAGGAAAGGAGACAAACAGTTGATCAGTCTTTCTGAGATCCTTCATCCTGGTGGTGTAGTATCTCAGAATTTGGTGAACATCCAAAGTATCAAAGAGGTACTCCCCTTGATTGGAGTGCTTGCGTAAGAAGGCAGCTCCAATGGATTGGTTCAGCATAGATTCCGCTACCACCTTAGGGAGAAACTAGGGTTGAATGTAGAGCCACATGTTCCTTGTGGAAAATCAAAACAGGATTTTGCACATGAGGGCCTGAAGCTCGGAAATTCTTCGAGCAGAAGTAATGGCCACTAGAAAGAGAACCTTCCAGGAAAGGAACTTCAGGTCTGCTGAGGCTACCGGCTTGAAAGGAGGCAGAGTAAACTTCTCAAGAATAAAATTAAAACCCCAAGGAGGGGCAGGAATACGAATAGGGGTCTCGAGTAGAGAACCCCTCTAAGAAAAGTCTTAGAGACTTCCAACTGCGCAAAGGTTCTGTCCCCGAAGGGAACATGGTAAGCGGAGATGGCCGCCATGTGAACTTTTAGAGAGGAAAGTACAGTTACGTAAGAATTTACTGTAACAGTAGATCTTTGAGAACAGCTCTTGCAGCAGGTTACACCATTAGGACTGAAGCCAGCAGGCGCCAGGACCCCAAAGAAATTTTCTAGCTAGCAGTATTCAGCGGAGGACCGCCTCCGATGTCGATCCCAACCCCCGGCGTCAGGCGTAGTACATAAGGAGGCGGTCCCCCAGAATCCCCAGTTCTCCAGCACCGGAGACTCCCGGCCACTGGATGACATCAGAAAAGGAGACTGAGGATCCGCCATCAAATGGCAATCAGAGAGAGGCTGTGAAAGTACAGTTACGTAAGAACTTACCATAACAGTAGATCTTCAAGAGGAGCTCTTGCAGCAGGCTAGTACAATAAGGACTACGCCGCAGGCACTAGGACCCTCCAGTGAAACTTCTGCCAGCAATACACAGCAGGGACCGCCCCCAACGCTGGCCCCGCCCCGACGTCGGTCAGGGTACAAGAGGGGGCGGACCCAGCTCCACCTCAGTTCTCCTGCCAAGACCCAGAAGAAGGCCTGACAAGAGAAGGTGACGAAGCCCAATATGAAAGAGAATTGGAGAAGAAAACGAAAATGGATCTGCACACCTCGGGGGGGAAGGCGGGTGGGAAGCAGCGCCTGCTGCAAGAACTCCTCTCGAAGATCTACTGTTACGTAAGTTCTTACGTAACTGTACTATCTTACTTCGAGTGGGAGCCTTGCAGCAGGCTATTACACATGACTGAGTCCAAGCAGTCCCGACAATAAAGAAGCAGATTACTCCCGAGGTGGAATATGCTGACTCCAGAGGCCTTAGGACAAAAGCCCTTGTAATACCACTAGACCAAGCCAGCTTGGCATCTGGAGACGATATCCAAGCTGTAGCAGCTTGACAAAAGCATGCACCGAGTTCCAGGTTGTGGCCGCTACAAATGTCCTTGATGGCTTACATTTCGCAGGGCGGCGAAAGAAGTTGACACTTCAGGAGTGACCTCAACCGCCCGGTAGGGTTTATTGTGTTTCTCGAATAAAAACGAGATGCAACGAACTATCCATTTAGAGATAGTTTGCTTGGACACCGTCAACCCAAGCAATGTGGAGCAAATGCCACAAAGAGTTGCTCCGATTGTGATGTGTTGAGCCATCCTTTGAGGTAATACCTCAAAGTCCTGTGGACATCCAATGTGTGGAGGAGAGCCTCCCCTCTATTGGAAGGGGAAGGAAAATAAACAGGAAGGTCAACCGACTGGTTGAGGGTCAACTCTGAGACCACTTTCGGAAGAAACTTAGGATTCGTTCTGAAGGAAAGCCTTTCCCTGTGGAAAACTAAATAGGGCTCTTTACACATCAGAGCCTGAAGCTCGGAAACCCTTCGAGCTGAAGTAACAGCAACCAAAAAACAAATCTTCCAAGAAAGGTAACGCAGCTCACAATCCGCTGCTGGTTCAAAAGGAGGGAGGGTGAGTTTCTCCAACACAAAAAGGAGGTCCCAGGGTGGGATAGGGTCCCGAATGGGAGGTCTCATATGCGGAATTCCCCTAAGAAAGGTGCAGGCTACATCCAATTGTGCCAATGCTCTGTCTCCTACGAGAGCGTGATAGGTGGAAATTGCCCACATGTGCACCTTGATAGAGGAGTAACTCAGACCCTTTTCGTACAATGAGAGGAGGTACTGTAAAGCTGAGTTCACAGGGCAGGTGACGGGATCCAAATGCTGCGCGTGCCCAAAGACAAAAACGCTCCACTTCATAGCATAAGTGGAGCGTAATAGAGGGCTTTCTGACAAACTAGGACCACCGCCTACTCGGGGAAACCCCATATCTATGTTGAGCTACGCCTGAAGGAGCCAAGCATGTAGGTGTAAGGACCAAGATCCGGATGGACCAGCGACCCTTGTTCCTGGGACAGCAACTGCGGAGCATATGGGCAGCGGAATTGGAGGTTCCATTGAGAACGGCTGCAGTAGTGGGAATCAAATCTGCCGAGGCCATTTGGGGGCTACTAGGATCATTCGGGCCCCTTCTGCCTGTAACTTGAGCAACACTCTCTGAATGAGAGGGAAGGGCGGAAAGGCATAGAGAGACCTCCCTGCCCAGCAAAGGGATAACGCATCTGGCCAGAAAACTCAAGGCGCGTGCTCTCACGAGCAGAATGTTGGCAGTTTGGTGCTGCGTGGTGACACAAAGAGGTCCAGCTCTGGAAGACCCCACCTGTCGAAGAGCTGGTCTGCCACGGACTGTAGCAGCTCCCACTTGTGCACTCTGGAACGCGACCTGCTGAGGCTGTCGGCCAGATCGTTGAGGACACCCGGAACGTGCACTGCGGACAGCAGAAGGCCCCGTTCCAACACCCAGTACCAGACTCTCATCACCTCCCTGCAAAGGGGATACGAATGAGTGCCACCTTACTTGTTGATGTAGAAGACGACCGCCATGTTGTCTGTCTGAATTAGAAGAGAGCCTGGCTCTAGATCCTCCTGAAAAGCCTGTAAGGCGTAGAGCACCGCTCGCATTTCCAGCACATTGATGTGAAGGGCTGCTCCTTGGGTGACCAAACCCCTTGCGGTCAACGAGCACCCAGGTGCACCCCCACTCCAGGTCCGAGGCATCTGTTGTCAGAGTTTGACCTGGCGGCTCCGGACGAAAGCTGACCCCTTTCTCTAGATTGCAGGGGTCCATCCACCAAAGCAGAGTTCTCCTGACTGGCTCTGAGATCTTGACCGGGAGTCTAGATCGTCGTGGCTCTGGTCCCACTGCACCCTGAGCATCCATTGCGGGACCCTCATATGGAGGCAGGCCAAGGGAGTGACAGGAATGGCCGCCGCCATGTACCCCAGTAAACTGAGGAAGTTCCGAGCTGGAACTCGAGGAACTATGGAGATCCGTTCTGCCATCTCTCGCAGGCGAACTCCCGTCCTGGGAAGGAAGGCCATGCCCTGGACGGAATCCAGGATCGCTCCTATGAAGGTGAGCTTTTTGCTGGGCTTCGGGGATAATTTCATAATGTTCAGGTGATCCCCAGCTCTTGGAACAGAGTATAAGTGTCTCCGAGGGCTCAGTAGAAGGCTTACTCTTGACATGTCCATAAGCAGTCAATCGTTGAGGTAGGAGAACACGTAGTGCCCCATGCACCTTACAGCCGCAGCCACCACTGCTAGGCACTTGGTGAAGACTCGTGGAGCGGAAGAGAGGCCGAACGGAAGCACTCGGAACTGATCGTCCTCCCCTTAGAAGTGGAACCTCAGAAACTTCCTGTGGGGAGGATAGACCCCGATATGCATATATGCATCTTGCATGTCGAGAGAGCAGAGCCAGTCCCCCTGATGCAGCAAGGGAAGGAGTCTTTGAAGAGTCACCATCCTGAACCTTTTTTACTCGATGAAGAGGTTTAGAGGACTGAGGTCCAGAATGGGACAAAGGTCCTTAGTCTTTTTGGGACCAGAAAGAAATGGGAATAGAACCCTGCCCTTGCTGATGCAAGGGGACCTCTCTATTGCCCTTTTGCAAGAGGGTCTGGACTCTCCTTCTATGGAGTGGGATGATGAGAAGGAGGATAATGGGAGAGCTTTGGTGGAGGTGCGGGAAACTCTGTGAACTCCAGCGTGTGTCCCCTCTAATGATATCCAAGACCCATTGGTCTGCGGTGATTGACTTCCACCCCTCGAAATGAAGGGAGAAGCGGCCCCCAACCGGCTCCCCTGGATCTTCCCGTGGAAGAGGAAGGGGCGGAAGGGAGTCACTGGGCAGAGCCGGGAGTGAGGAGAGAGGCCTGGGAGGACTTGGGCCCACAGGCGGGAGGTCCACCAGATTGCTGGTTGCCGGATCTCCTGTGAAAGCCTCCTCTCTGCCCCTGTTGGTTGCCACAGGCTTGACCTTGACTGCCTGAGGACTTATGAAAAGGCCATCTACGGTGTTGTTGTCGCTGGTCGCCATGGTACATCTGGCGGACCGACCAGATCGACTTGCCCGACTCCTGGAGGCGGGAGATCAAGGCCTCCGTTTCCTGCCCGAACAGCACGGTACCCTGGAAGGGCAGATCCTTGATACCGGCCTGCAGATCCTGGTGAAAGCCCGAGACTCTCAACCAGGCATAGCGCCAGAGGCACATCCCGGAAGAGGCTGCCCTGGCTGCCGTATCTGCAGTGTCATACGAGGCTCTCAGGACATGGAAGCCTACGTCTGAGCCCGATTAGAGGAGGGCCAGGATCTCTGCCTTCTGGTCAGAGTCTGGCATGGTCTTCATCAGCTCTAGTCCCCTCTCCCAAAGCACATTCTGGTACTGCACCATATGCGTCAGAAAGTTGAGGGAACGAATGGAACAGGTGGAAACAGCATATACATTTTTACCCACCTGGTCCAAGTAGCGAGACTCTTGGTCGGGAGGCTGGGAGCTGAGGTGCTTCCGCTGCCTGGACTTGTCATGGGCAGCCGTGATCACCAAGGAATTGGCCTGAGGGTGTTCAACTAGAAAGGGTTCTGCCCTCGGGGCCTTATACAGCCTGTCTGACTTTTTTGGAACTGCCGGGACTGAGACTGGATGCATCCAGGTGGTTCTGGAAAGGTCCTGGAATGTATCCACCAAAGGAGGGATAACCAGAGGCTTTGGCTCCTTTTGCCTCAGGTACTTGGCCAGTCTCCGGCGTTCCAGATCCAGGTCCTCCGCATCCCACTCGTTGGAGGCCTGGATGTGCCTCATGACATCCATAAAGGTAGGATCATCCGGAGGCGAGCGAGGCTGGTCCTTCTCTCCCAGGAAGCACTTCAAACTGAGAGAGGAAGATGAGGTAGACGATGGTGAGGAGGATCGACGATCCGACTTGGAATAGTCTGACCCTTCCCTATGACCATGCCTTTGCTGTCATCGGTAACTAGGGGACCGACATCGGTCCGAAGACTGACTCCGGTCCCTGGACCAGCGACGGAGCAGAGACAGACGTCGGTCAGAGGACCGACATCTGGAGTATTCTTGCCTCGAGCGAGAAGGGCTCCTGGAGCGTGACCTAGACCGACGTCGGTCACCAGAGTCCTTGGAGCGACGTCGGTGGTCCTCAGACCCTGTGCGGGAACGAGCCCTGGAGGGAGGTGTAGGCTGGCGCTCCGGCAACTTCCTCGGGGAAGACTCACCTCCCAGCTGTGGTTTTCCCGCTGGGTCCAGTACTGTGTCTGGGCTGGTGACGGGAGGACTGCTGCGGACCTGCCCCACCAGAAGGAAAAAGATCCTTGAGCTCATCCTTCATGAATATCTCAGCCGCCGCTCGGGAAGGAAGTCTCCAGAACGTCGGGCATGAAGGAGAGCCTCCTGAGGGCCCGGGAAGGAGGACTTGGGTGATGGATGTTTGCTTCTTCCATGGCCACTCCCCACGCCCTTCGCCCTTCGACCAGCCGCCGTGTTGGTACCAACGATGGGGTGCCGCTGGGTGCCCGAGAGTCCTGGGTGCCGAGTGCGCCTTTAGCAGGTGGCAGTGTCGGTGCCTTAGTAGGTGGGGCAAAGCAGGCACCTCCTAAGGGCTTAACAATGATCCTTAGCGGGGTCACCTTTTGGCAGCTGACTTCTGCCCTGAGGGCGGCCTTAGCCGAATGAGACTTCAGGTGCTTTCCAGAACCTGAGGGACGGGCCTTTCGGAGAGGGATGCAAGCGATCGTGACCAGTGCCGGACTGACTACGGTCTTGCTATGGCACTTTTTCTTTTCGCTCCTCACGAGGAGTGCAGATCCATCTTCTGCTCCAACAAGTAGGCTTTTTGTTCTGAGGCGGCCAACAATGCGGTCCTGCTGGTAAAGGCCTGGCAATCCGAGCAGTTGGCGGTGTTGTGGTCCGGGCCTAGACAAAAAATGCACCGCCGATGGTCGTCCTTCGCTGGGATCTGCCTCCCACACTCACACTTATTTAAGTGCTCAGGAGATACCGACGCTCAAGAAGACATCCGTCGAACTCAGCCGGGCAACGGCTGATGGTCTCGGTAAACAAGGAGAACGAGAAAAAACACTCAAAAGGCAGAAAAATAACCAAAGGGCAGCGGACTGATGGTGTACCTTTAGGCGAGAAAAACTGTCGATAAAACGACTCAGAAATCTTGATTGAAAAGAGAAATCCACAAGTTTTAGCTGCAACTGCAAGTAGAAGCTGTTCCTTCTTCTTCACGTGCAGGACGTGGTGGGAAAGAACTGAGGTGGAGCTGGGTCCGCCCCCTCTTGTACCCTGACCGACGTCGGGGCAGGGCCGGCGTCGGGGGCGGTCCCTGCTGTGTGTGCTGGCAGAAGCTTCACCGAGGGTCCTAGTGCCTGTGTGTAGTCCTTATTGTAATAGCCTGTCGCAAGAGCTCCCATCAAGTAAGATTGCCTGATCCTAGGAGAAGGATGTTGAACCAGAATCTACCTCCAGCGATGGGATGGGAGGGAAAGTACCTGCTGCAAGAGCTGTTCTTGAAGATCTACTGTTACTGTAAGTTCTTACGTAACTGTACTATCTTACTTGAAGAAACAGCTCTTGCAGCAGGTTACACCATTAGGACTGATTCCTAAGCAACCACGGAAATCCCACACTATTGGGAGGAGGGAAGGTAGAAATCCTTAAAAGAATTCAAGCCTAGGACAGAAATCCCAGAAGGACTGCTAGACCAAAACCTGCTCTTGCCTTGATGCAATATCCAGGCTATAATGCCTGATGCAGTGTGCACGGAGCTCCAAGTAGCTGCAGCACAAATGGCTGATGGACACATTCTTTAAAGCTGCAAGGAGGTAGCTACCCTCTTGTGGAATGACCCTGAAGTGCGTTCTGGCAGTTTGTTGTGCTCTGTTAACAGAATGTGATACACTGAATGAGCCACCTGGACAGTGACTGTTTGGAGACAGGCACCCCATCATCCTGTGTGAAAAGGAGACAAAAGCTGGTCCGATTTTGGTGGTGTTTGGTTCTGGTCAGGTAGTATCGAAGACACCTATGCACATCTAACAGTGGTGCAACAGGGCCTCCTCATTAGAATACTTGGGAAGTACACTGGTAGATCGATGTCCTGATTAAGGGTGAGAGCTGAGACCACCTTAGGTAAGAACTTAGGATTAGTCTGTAGGGATACCCCATCTTGGTGGAAAACTAACTAGGTTCTTTGCACATAAGTGCATGAAGTTCAGAAATTCTTCTGGCCGGTAATGGCATCTAAAACAACGCCTTCCAGGTAAGAAGACGTAGTCGTGAATCCACGGCTGGTTCTGAGGGCGGCAGTGTCAGCTGCTCCAGGACAAAGGGTAGATCCTATGGTGGAACCGTCCTTAATTGGAGGTCTCAGGTGGAGCACACCTCTCAGAAAGGCTCGTGCCGTGTCCAACTGAGATATGGTGCGTTGGCCTATAGGAATGTGATAGACCGAGATAGCACAGAGGTGTACCTTAATCAAGGAGTAGGCTAGGCCTGTCTGAAAAAGGGACAGGAGGTAGTCCAAGACCAACCTTTCTGGACAATCCATGGGCAAAAACCCGCGTGCTTGAACCCACACACAAAATCTGCGCCATTTCATGGCATAGGTAGCATGGATGGCCGGTTTCGTGGCAGCAGTGAGAACGTCTGCTACCTCTTGCGAGACCCCATGTCACATCATGGCTATGTCTCTAGGAGCCAAGCGTGCAGGTTCAGTGAGCGAAGATCCAGATGGACCAAGGAACCCGCCTCCTGAGACAGCAAGTGGGAGCTGATTGGCAGTGGCACTGGAAGTTCCGGGACAGCTTGATGCAAATGAGGGAACCAGATCTGCCAGGGCCAAAGCGTCACTGATAAGCATCAGCGTCGCTTGCTCTCTGTGAAGTTTCAGAAGAACCCTCTGGATCAACAGAAAAGGGGGGAAGGCACAGAGGAATCTGCCCACCCAGGAGAGGAACAACACGTCTCACCAGAAAACACCAGGCCCTGGATCTAGCGAGCAAAAATTGGGCAGTTTTGAGTTGGATGGGGACGCGAAAAGGTCTAATTCTGGTGTGCCCCATCTGAGAAACAGATACTCTACTACCTCCTGGAGTAGTTCCCACTCGTGGACTTTGGCCTAAGAGCGTCTCAGGCCATCTGCGATGACGTTGTCCACTCCTGGAACATGAACAGCAATAAGGTTTGCACCATGTTGCAAAACCCAAACCCACACCCCCATGGCCTCCCTGCAAAGCGGGTAGGAGTGGGTGCCTCCTTGTTTGTTGAGGTAATACATCACCGTGGAACTGTCTGTCTGTAACAGAAGAGTACCCGGTGGGATCTCTGACTGGAAGGTCTGCAGGGCATGAAGAACTGCTCTCATTTCCGGGATATTTATGTGGAGATGAGACACTTGGGCTGTCCACAGACCCTGAGACCAAACACCGTCGAGTCCTGAGGCGTCTGTGGAGAGTGTCACAATTGGAAACGATGCAATGAAGGGGACTCCCGCCGACAGATTCTTCGAATCTAGCCACCATTGCCAATCCTGGATTACGGCCTTCGTGATCCGAATTGGGTGCTGCAGATGGTCTTGCTTTTGATCCCTTTGGACCCATAACATCCACTGGGTTACCCGCATGTGGAGAGGGCTAGCAGGGCTGTTGCAATGGCCACAGCCATGTGTCCGAGCAGGCAAAGGACCAGTTTGGCAGGAACGATTTTCTTCGCCCGAAATGTCCCTGATGAGGGATCTGATGTGTTCTGCTCTGTCCTGGGGGAGAAAAGCTTTCCCCTGGACGGTGTCCAGAACTGCACCTATGAACTGCAGAGTCTGAGACGGAACCAGGCGTGACTTCTCATGATTGATAATGATGCCCAAAGTCTCGAACAGAGACCGAGTACAGTAAATGGCGGAAATCAGGGGCTCCCGGGAAGGTGCCATGAGAAGCCAGTCATCCAGGTAGGGGAACACGCAGTGGCCTTGTCTCCTCAGAGATGCCGCTACAACTGCCATGCACTTCATAAACACCCGAGGTGCCGATGACAGCCCGAAGGGAAGGGCTCGGAACTGATAGTGGCGAACCAGAAACTCGAAGCACAGAAACATCCTGTGCGCTTGAGCAATGGGTATGTGCAGGTAAGCATCCTGCATGTCCAGGGACGCCAGAAAGGAGTCCTGCTTGAGCATGGGAATCAGACCTGGGAGGGTCACCATGCAGAAGCATTTGTACAGGACCGACTCGTTGAGGACGCTGAGGTCCCCTATTTTCTTTGGAACCAGAAAGAAGTGAGAATAATATCCTTGACCCCTCTGGTTCCATGAGTGCGTGCTCTATAGCTTCTTTTCCCAGAAGCCTTGAGCACCTCTGCTGTATGAGCAGGGCATGCTGACCAGTAACGGGATAGCAGAGGAGGGAGTCTTGCGATTGGTGTGTCGAGAAACTCTATGAAGCAGCCTTTCTTGACCAATTGAAGAACCCACTGGTCGTGGCGGTGATCGACTGCCACCCTGAAAAGTGGTGAGCAATGCGACCCCGACCTTTGTGCCCATTGATCCAGAGGAGGGCGGGAAGGAGTCATGCTGTGGCAGCACTGGTCCCTGCAGGCTGGGCGGTTTTGTGTAACGTTGGCCTCTGCCTGGGGCGACTTGCCTGGGCTTTACCTGCAAAGTGCCCTTTGCTGCTGGCCAGAATGTGGCTGCTGCCTTTGTTGCCGGCTGTGAAAGCGGCTCTGGTTCCTGCGAAAGGAGCGCGGCCTGGATCTGTACATGGCCTGTACAGATCCGGACTGCCTTCAGTGTCCTTGAGTTTGGTGATGACCTTCTCGAGGGCTCACCAAAGAGTACTTGCTGTTATGCAGGGGCGTCAAGAATGTTCTTCTGTAGCATCGGGGTGAAGCCGGAGAACACGGAGCCAAAGTGTCTCCGGAGACAAACGCCTGAAGCTGCAGCTCCTGGCAGGCGAGTTCGCAGAATCATATGCAACTCGCCCAGCGCGGGTACCCACATCAGACCCTGTGCGGAGAAGGTGAGAGCTCCACCTTCTGATCGCCATCCGGAAGCTTGTCGACCAGGTCCTGGCCCTGTTCCCAAAGGGCGTTCTGAAACTGTACCATGTGGGTAAGGTAGTTCAGGGACCTGATGGCGCATGTAGCAGCTGCATACGTGCGTCTCCCCAGGGCATACAATTGTTTGGATTCCTGGTCCGGTGGCTGTGTGCTCATATGTTGCGGTCTTTGAGAACGGTCATGCGAGGCCGTAATGACCAGGGAGTCTGCCAGAGGTTGTTGAGCCAGGTACTGGACCTCTCGGGGCCTCATTACAGGCGGTCAGCCTTCAGCACTGCAGAGGTGGAGTCGCGGGCGCTTCCCACGCAGCCTTGGTGGCGTCCATAAAAGTGTCCTCAAGGGTAATTACACACAGGCTTTGGGTCTTTCTGCGAAGGTAGCGGGCAGGCACTGTCGTTGGAGGTCTAGGTCTTCAGCATCCCTTCCCATGTTTTCCTGGATGTGCCTCATGATCTCAGCAGAAGGAGGGATCATCCGGAGGAGACCCTAGGGGAGGTCATGTGGAGTCAGGTGAGGGAATGCTGAGGAGGAAAGGAGAATCTGGAGTAGTCAGGTACCCGATCTGGAGTCCTCCCGATGGAGTGTACCGGCGGCGTCTGGGTGGCATGGGCTGGGGAACCTGATGGGGACCTTGAGGAGGCCTCTCCTGTCCTTAGATCTGCCCCTAGGAGGTGGAGTCTGCTCTTTAGGGGTTGGTGGCCGTCCTGCTGGCCTTTAGGTGGAGGAGGGGGTGTAGTGGGTGAAGTGGTAGGAGGAGGAGGATTCACGAGGACTACATCCTTTCAGATGGTGTCCCACCACAAAGTAAAGAGGTCCTTTACTTCTTGCAAATTCATGCCCGACGATGGGCCTGGTGCCGGTGGTCTGTCGCCGGGGTCGGGTGTCGGGTCCGTGGGTGTCTCCGGGGTTGGCGAAGGTTCTCGTGGGAGCCCGGTATCCTCGGTGTTGCCCGCCTGGTCTTCGGGCAGTGTAGCGTCCTCCTCCATGGAGCCCCTGTGACCAGTGTCCACCGGTGACTGAGGGGGGCGGTCTTCGGCTCTGGAGAATGCGAGGCCAACGTCGGTCTCTTGGCCGACGTCTTCAGATCCGGCGAATGCCTGGCCGGCATCTGGTGCCTGGCTGGTGTCCTCAGTTCCAGTGAACGCCTGGCCAACTTCGAATGCTTGGCCGACATTGGGTGCTTGGCCGACGTCAGGTCCGACATCTGCTTCAGGGATGTCAGGTCTTTGGTCTTCCTTGGAGTTGGATCCAGACCTCTGGGACATTGGGAGACTGATCTAGAGTCGGGGTCCCGATGTCGGGTGGAGGAGGAAGACTTATGGAAGACTTGGAAAAGGCCTTAGAGGGAGTGGAGGAAGCCAAGGGCCTCGAAGTCTTGATAGGCTGGAGAGTAGAAGAGCCGCCTGAAGCCCGGATCTTAACCGGAGGGGGCTGAGACCGAGCCCTGGAGGGAGAGCGGTCTGATCTAGTGGAGCCTGAGCTGCAGGAGTCCGAGGCCCAGTTCGGGGATCTGGACCTTACTTTCTCCCAGTGTTTGTCCCGGTGCTTATGGGCCTTGAGGAAGATTCGCCCCTGGAGGAAGGTTCTTGGTCCATCCTTTTCAGCTTTTCTTCCAGTAGATAAGCCTGAAGTGCCTTCTGACGGCAGATCCTGGTGTGGCTATTGAACCCTGGCAAAAGGTGCAGGCCTTAGTATCGTGGTCCGGGCCTAAGCACCGCACGCAGGAGGAATGAGGATCCTTGAAAGGGATCTGTTTTCCGCAGGCACACTTGGAAAGGTGTCCCTCAAGTGAAGGAGTTGGAGAGGACATCAGTTTGAAGAAACACAATAAGTTCTGTAGTTGTCGTGTGCTAGGTAGAGACCGAGAGGCCGATGCTGGCAGAGTCGACGGCGGGAAAAGAACTGGGGATTCTGAGGGACTGCCTCCTTATGTACTACGCCTGACGTTGGGGGCAGGACCAACGTTGGAGGCGGTCCCCCGCTGAATACTGCTAGCTAGAAAATTTCCGTGGGATCCTGGCACCTGCCGGCTTCAGTCCCAATGGTGTAACTTGCTGCAAGAGCTGTTTCTCCAAGTAAGATTGACTGAGACCCAGATCAAATAGATGGCGCAGGTAATCCAAAAGCTGCCCAACAGAGCAAGAGAATGGCTCGAAATCTTTGGAAGCAGCCCAAACAGAGAACCATTTCCATTTCATGGCATAGGTAGATCTAGTGGAGGACTTTCTGGCCTCCACCAGAATCTCAGCCACCAGCGGGGAAACCCTGAATCAGGCTTGAGCTATGTCTGCAGGAGCCACACGTGCAACTGAAGGGACTTGAGGCATGGATGGACCAGGGACAGCAAAAGCTGTGACAGTGGAAGAGAAAGAGGAGGTTCCTCTGAATACTGTTGCAGAAGAGAGAACCAAACTTGCCTGGGCCACAAAGGAGAGATTAGGAACATGCAAGCTCCTTTTGAGCTGAGTTTCTGTAAGACCCTCGGAATTCAGGGGATTGGGGGGAAGGCATAGACTAATCTGCCCTTCCAGTCTAGAGACAGAGCATCTCTCCAAAAAATGCCGCACCCTGGAACGAGCGAGAAGGTGGGAAGTTTTGCGTTTTGAGGAGACGCGAACAGGTCTACCTGAGGTGTTCCCCAGCATAGAAAGATGTTGTCTGCTACCCCCTGATCCAGTTCCCACTCGTAAGCGTGAGCAGATGACTGACTGAGGTGGTCTGCCAACGTGTTCTCGATCCCCGGTACATGAATTGCCGTGAGGTGAAGGTTGTGCTGCACTGCCCAATCCCAAACTCACATCACATCCCTGCAGAGAGGGTAGGAATGAGTTCCTCCCTGTTTATTGATGTACCAGACTACACACATGATGTCCATCTGGACAGCCAGATGCCCAGGAAGCAGATATAGATGCAGAGCCTGAAGAGCATACAGCACAGCCCAAAGCTCGAGCACACTGATGTGAAGTGTCTGTTCGAGCCTGGACCAGGAGCCCTGGGTCCTGTGAGACCCCAGATGGGCTCCCCAACCCTCACCCAAGGTGTCTGTTGTCAGTGTCTGAGAAGGAGGAGAAAGGCAGAAGGGAACTCCCCAGCAAAGATTCTCCTGAACCATCCACCATTGCAAGTCCTGAACCACAGGATTGGAGACCAGAACTAGAAAATCTAGGTCATCCACCAACTGATCCCACTGAGACCAAAGCATCCACTGAGAGATTCTCATGTGAAGCCGAGCGTGAGGGACTGTCAGAGTAGCAGCCGCTATGAGCCTGAGGAGGTGAAGGACTGACCTGGTGCTGACCCACCTGCGGCTGGACAACAGGCTGACCTAAGCCTAGAGTGTGGCTGCCCTGTCCAGTGGCAGAAAAGCCATGCCAGAGGTCATGTCCAGGATCGCCCCAATAAACTGGAGCCTCTGGGACAGGATCAGATGGGACTTGGCCTGGTTGATGGTAATACCAAAACAGGTGAAGATCTGTAGGGTAAGGGAAAGGAAGCGCAGGAGCTCCTCCCTGGATGGGGCCACCAGGAGCCAGTCATCCAGGTATGGGAAAACCTGTACCCCGTGTTTATACAGGTAGACCGCTACCACCGAAAGGCATTTGGTGAACACTCGGGGCACCGAGAAAAGATCAAATGGGAGGGCCTTGAACTGGTAGTGGTACCCTTGGAACGAAAAACGCTGGTATTTGCGGTGGGAAGGGCAGATAGGGATATGCAGGTAGGCATCCTGCATGTACAGAGCGCACAGCCACTGTCCCGGCCAAAGGTGGGGCAGAAAACTCTGAAGGAGAGCATTCAGAACCTTTTGTACTCCACGAACAGGTTCAGGAAGCTAAGGTCAAGAATCGGCCTCACATCTCCTAACTACTTCGGGACCAGGAAGAAATGGGAGTAGTAACCCGTCCCCCGAAGATGGGGTGGGACGGGCTCTATCGTCTCCTTCAGAAGAAGAGAGGATATTTCTTCCCAGACCAGGAGAAGGTGTTCTGGGGAGTAAGATGACCTGGGGGGTGGGGTTTCAAAGTGGTTTCTGAAGAAACTCTATTGAGTGCCCTTCTGCAATCAGCTGGAGCACCCAAGTGTCTGAAGTGATCCTCTCCCAACCCGGTAGATGGAGGGAGAATCTCCTCCTACTGGTTCCTCTGGAGGGCCCAGAGGCTGTGGGAGAGTAAACAAGTCAGAGGTGTGATGCAGCACAGCTAAGCTCCACCGCTTTTTGGGTGGGGGCTTGGCAGCTGGAGGAGCCCAACGTTTGTTGGCCCGCTTTCCCTGAGGTTTCACTTTGGGCCGAAAACATCTGCGAAAGGGACGACGCTGAGCCTGAGGGGTTCTGTACATGGAGTCAACAGACTTCAATGCAGTACCCTTCTCCTGCAGATCGGTGATGATGTCTTTGACATTGCAACCGAACAGCACTGAATCTCTGAAGGGCATGTCCTGGATAACAGACTGCACCTCCGGGACCAAACCTGACACCCGGAGCCAGGCATGACGCCGCAACCCCACAGCGAAAGCCAAGCTCCAACCAGTAGCGTCCACTGCGTCGTACATGGCATGAAGCATGTGCCGACTGGCTGAACGCACAGAGTGGACTAGGTCAGCCACTTCTGCTTCGTCTGAGACTCAAGAAGGGATTCCAATTTAGTTTCCAACTCGTTAAGGTTCGCCTTCTGGAAATCCCCATATGAGCGGATTTAATTGGGCCCTGATTCCCAGAGTGGAAGAAAAAGACCTTCATCCCGCACTGGTCCAGAAGGCGGATTCCTTGTCAGGTGGTGATGAGCTCAAGTGCTTGGATTAGCCGAACGGCGTGGAGTGGTGCTAATCATGACCGAATCAGCTCTGGGCTGTGAATTCAAAGAATCAACACCCTCCGGAGCCTGATATAACCTGTCCACCTTCGCGGAAGGTGGGTTAATGCCAACGGTTGCTTCCAAATGGTAGACACGAGGTCGGCATTAGGCTCGATCCAGGGTGGAACCTGCGTAGGAGCGGTCTCAGGCAGATCCAGGTGCACAGCGAGTTTCTTATGCTGTGGATCCGGCTCCAAGGATTACCACTGATGAACAGCCTGGATTTTCTGCAGCAACTCCATGAAAGAAGGATCTTCTGGATGAGACTTGGAGGAGTCCTTGGCCTGGGCTTGTCAGGAGTGCATGGCTGTCGAATCATAGGAGGAGGAGAAGAAGGAAGAAGACCCCTCCGGCGTGGGAGGAACAGACCCTGGGAAACCCCGGAAGCGTGATCTCTCCCTGCCCCAGAACCGAGGACCGCCTGGTGTCCGGAGTGGGGAGGGTCTCCGTCTCCGGCTATGTCAGGGGTCTGGAACCGGGTCCGGCATCGGAAGACGGCTCTCTACTTCCTTGGTGAGCTGAGTCTTGGCCTCAGCCCACCAGGAAGCGAGAGTCTCCTTCAAATCCACCAGCAGCTAAGGGGGCGGTGGAGGAGGAGGAGGAGTGGGGTACAGATACTGGGTGTATCCGTACGGTGCGTATCCATAACCAGATGGTGGGAAGCCCAGCATCGGGTACTGGCGCACTGGGTACTGCGGCATTGGGTAGGCCGGCATCAGGTACTGGGGTGCTGGATACTGCAGACCTGGGTAGGACAGCATCAGATATGACTGGGTCAGATACCCAGGAGCCAGGGGCTCTGAGGGATCAGAGGGCCCTGGAAATGGCCCAGCGGGCAGGTCCGGAATGGGAGGCCCGGTGGGTGGCGGACCCAGCGTCCGGCAAGGGAATGTTGCCAGACGTCGGGTAGGCTGGCGTCAGAGGATCCGACTTCAGGTAATCCAGCCCAACGGGAGGGAGACCCGACAGCAGCATGCCAGCACCCTCCATGTCGCCTGGGGAACAAAGGTTACCATCCCTGGGGTCCAGCAAGGGTGACGCTGGGGTCTTGGAATGCAATGAGCATTGCAGCAAGCTCGGGACAACGACAGGTTCGGCGGGTCCAAAGCGCCGCTCTAACACCGAGCAGACATCGGAGGAGCAGACATCCAGCTACCGAGGGATCCGGGCAGACGCCAGAGGAGTCGGCATCTGACTTATTAGATCCAGTGCTCGACGAAGGCCGTGAAGGAGGGGCGGCTTTGGCGGGCACTTTGGAGGTCATGTGCTGCACCAAAGGGTCGGGCATCTTACCGGCCTTGCCCGGGCGGGCGTCGGAGGAGCAGATGTCTGGCTTACCGGGGCCACTCAGACCTGAAGGCCACAGGGCAGTGGTCTTGCCGGCAGCCAGGTGCCTCCCTTGGACTTGGAGGCTCGAGGAGCCCGTAGGCAGCCCGACGTGGGGGTTAACGCCGCCTTGGAAGCCTCCAAGATGGCCATTGAGGAAGTGTCTCCTGGAGGACACGTTACCTGCAGCACCGCAATCCCAGCTGAGGTCACTGTGACCGTAGAGGAGTCCCAGTCCCAGTGCTTCTTCTTGTGGTGGCCCTACAGAGAAGTAGAAGCCCGCCTGAGTTTTTTCAACTCCTTTTCCATAGAGGTCATCTGAAGTTTGAGAACGTGGGCCTCCAGGGACTGCCGCCTCTGCTTTCGGGTGGCCGCGTTAAACTGCTGGCAGAGCTTGCACTTCTTGATGGGGTGGTCGGGGCCTAGACAAAAAAGGTACTGGTAATGTCCGTCCTTGTGCGGGAGCTGGGCACCACAGCAGGAATTGCACTTGTTTTTGTGCTCGGAGGGAGATGGGGACAACATACACGGCAGCTGAGGTAAGGGCTGACGAATCCTGAAGAAAAGGATTGAAATAGATGGTAAAAACTACCGACGATTGACTGCGAAGCAGTGAACTTAACCGCGAGGCGTTACACAAGCTAACAGCAGGAAAGAACTGGAAGACGGGTGTGGGGGACTGCCCCTTTATACTGACGCCGCCTGATGGTCACCTGACATGGGGCAGTCCCGCCAGAGACTGCTATCTAGGAAATTTTTCCGTGGGGTCTTGACACCTGCGGCTTAGTCCTATATGCAATATGTAATTACCTACTGCAAGAGCCCTCTCGAAGTAAGATCTACTGTTACAGTAAGTTCTTACGTAACTGTACTATCTGTCTTCGAGGGTGGAGCTCTTGCAGCAGGTAATACCATCAGGACCGAGTCCCAAGCAATACCCAAAGCTAGGCCCAGGTCTGAGGGCAGCAGGGGGAGATGCTGAAAAGCTGAAAAAACAACTGAAAATGTTAGAAAGGCATCTAAGAGAGTGGGCCTTGCAGGACTGCTAGTCCAAAACCTGCTCTCCTTCTGGATGCAATGTCCAGGCTGTAATGTCTAATTAAAGTATGGACTGAATTCCAAGTAGCTGCAGCACAAATATCTGCCGAGGAAACATTTTTTAGTGCTGCGAAGGAAGAGGCCACTGCTCTGGTAAGAGTGGCCCGACTGTTCCGGAAGTGGGTTTGTTATGACGCTGGTAGCAAAAGGTAATGCAATACACCAGCCAATGGGCTAGTGTCTGTTTGGAAAAAGGAGCCCCTAACATTCGTTTGGCAAATGAGACAAACAACTGGTCCGACTGTCTGAAGGAGCGAGTCCTGTGGAGGTAATACCTCAAAATTCTGTGAACATCCAAGGTGTGCAACAGTGCTTCACTTTAAACAAATTCCGGATAATAAACCGGAAGATTGATGTCCTGGTTAAGAGTCAGCACAGACACCACCTTCGGCATGAACTTAGGGTTCATGCACAGGGTCACCCTGTCCCTGTGGAAAACTATGTAAGGTTCCTTACACATCAGGGTCTGGAGCGCAGAAACCCTTCGAGCGGAGGTAATGGCTACCAAAAGGAGGGTCTTCTATGAGACGAAGCGCAGCTCGCAGGAGGCTGCTGGCTCGAAGGGAGACAGGGTGAGTTTCTCCAGGACGAAATGTAAGTCCCAAGGAGGAACGATGTCTCTCCTGGGAGGTCTGATATGTAAGACCCCTCGTAGAAATGTCTTACAGACGTTGAACTGTATCAGTGTTTTATCTCAGATAGGATCATGATATGCAGAAACCACATACATGTGTACCTTAATGGATGAATAGCTCAGTCCTAAAACCAGAAGGTGATGGAATATTCTAGCATGTGCCTAGCCGGGCAACCCAGGGGATTTAGGGCATGGGCCAGACCACAGACAGAAGTGTTTCCATTTCAGAGCATGGGTGGCCCTGGTGTAAGGCCAAGATCTCAGCCACCCTGCTTGACACTCCTAGTCTCTCTTTTCCACTAAGACTGCAGGAGCCACACGTGCAGGTGAAGAGAGTGAAGAGTAGGATGGATGCTGGCCCCTGCTCTTGAGACAGCAAGTGGGTGAAGAGTGGCAACTGAACTGGAGGCCCCAGTGACAGTTGCTGGAGCAACAGATACTAGATCTGATGGGGCCACAGAGGAGCTGCCAGAATCATTCTGACTCCCTCTGACTGCAACTTGAGCAGTACTCTATGAATGAGAAGAAAAGGAGGAAGGTGTACAGGAACTTCCCTGTCCAAGAGAGGACAATGTGTCTCACCAAAAACACCAGACCGTGGAATAAACGAGCAAAAGTTTGCAGTTAGCTATGCTGACGGGACTAAAGAGGTTCAACTCTGGCCGGTCATCTGTGACATCTTGGAGCAGTTCCTACTCATGATTCAGAGAGGTAGAGCGGTTGAGACAGTCATCGAGAACATTCTGAACCCCAGGCAGATGAACTGTGATGAGATCCAGCCGATGTTCTACTGCCCAATCCCACACTCTCATGGCCTCCCTGCAAAGGGGGTACGAATGAGTCCCCCCACGTTTGTTGATGTAGAAGACCACTGGTGTGTTGTCTGTCTGCACCAAAAGAGGACCCGGCGAGAGTTGGTCTCTGAATGTGGTAAGTGCATTCAGCACAGCTCTCATTTCCAGAACATTTATATGTAGAGAGCTCTCTATGGCAGACCAAGACCACCCGGGTCCTGTGATCCCCTAAATGAGCCCTCTAACCAGACAAAGAGGCATCTGTGGTTAAAGTCTGGAGAGGAGCGAGTCTCCGGAATGGAACTTCTCCCACTAGACTGTCGAGACAGAGCCACCATTCGAGGGAATGATGTACCGCCCAAGACATCCAGATTCGGAGATCAAGATTGTCCACTGATTGGTCCCACTGGATGCTAAGATACCATTGGAGGGTCCTCATATGTAGTCTGGCTAAGGGTACTGTGGCTATGACAGCTGCCATATGGCCTAGAAGCTGTAGAACAGCCCGGGCAGGGGAAGAGGGGGCCTTCTGGAGCCTGCTGGCCAAATCCCAAAGGCAGTCTGCCCTGTCTGGAGGCAGAAAGGCTCTTCCCTGTCCGGTGTCCAGAACAGCCCCTATGAACTGCATGCAGCCTTTGTGTCAGCCAAGGATGTGATTTTGGCCAGTTTACTGTTATCCCCAGGGAGGAAAATAGAGTCTGTGTCTCGAGGGTGATTAGATGCTCCCTCCTTGACCGAGCGGAGAAGAGCCAATCGTGACAGGTAAGGGTAGAGGAAGAGGCCTCACTATGAGGGCCGCCACTACCACCGCTAGACACTTGATGAAAACCTGGCGGTGGAAGAAAGGCTGAAAGGAAGTACACGGAATTAGTAATGCTCGCTCTGGAAGCTGAAGTGCAGAAACTTCCTGTGGGACTTCAGGACCTTGATATGCATGAGGCTGCCCCATATCTAGGGAGCACAGCCAGTCCCCTGCTGGAGGGAGGGAAGAGACCTGCAAGTGACCATCTGAAACCTCTGGTATTTTAGAGAGAGATTGAGCTGGCTCAGATCCAGAATTGGCGAAGATCTCCCATTTTCTTTGGGATCAGGAAGAAACGGGAGTAGTAACCCTTTCCTTCTGGGCCTGTGGAACCTTTTGGATGGCTCTTTTTCTAGGAGCTGTTGAATCTCCGCTTCTAGAAGAAGACTGTTCCAGTGGACAACGGGCCGGGGGTGGGGTGGGTTGTCCGGCGGGATAGAGATGAACTCTATCATGTACCCTTTTCGAATGGTATCCAGTACCCACTTGTCCGCAGTAATATTAGACCATTCAAGTGGGTAAAGCGCAAATCGCCCTCCTACCTTCTTGCTCTGCCTGTCCCTGAAGTGAGGAGGGGGGCAGAGGGAGTCAGGCTGAGGGGGTGGAGGGGCCCTGGGAACCTTGAGGGGCAAGGTGACCCCGCCTCTTGAACCCCTTACCATGGGACTGTTTACTCCACTGTCCTTGCCCTTGTCCTTTGCAAAAAGGGTGCTGGCGGGGTTCCTGAGGCTGGGATTCATACATGCATGTCAGCCACTGCTCCACCACCCCCCCCAAAGTTGCTTAATCATTTGTTCAACTTCCGGGCCAAACAGAAAGGGATCCTGAAAAAGGGAATCCAGAATGGACTCTTGTAGGTTTGGCTGGAAGCCCGTGAGCCTAAGCCAAGACTGCCGTCTCATACAGACCCCTGAGGCAGCTGCTCTGGAGGCCGTATCCACGGTGTCGTAAGAACACCTGAGGGCATGTTTGTCTAAATCTAAACCAGACGGCCACATGCTAGAATTTCTTGTTTCGAGTCGGAGTTTGACATAGCTTCAACGAGGTCCACTATCTTACTCCACAGCGACTGCTGGTAGGTAATCATGTGGGCCATGAAGTTCAAAGACCTGATGGCCCCAGTGGCTGAGGAGAAGACTTTTCGGCCCCAACCGTCTAACTTTTTAGAGATGGTATCCGGAGGTTGGGAACTCAAATGCTTTGGCTGAGACCCTCAGCCGTGGGCAGCCGTGAGGACCAATGAACTGGGCTTTGGTAGTTTAGCCAGAAAAGATTCAGACTTTGGAGGCTTATAAAGTCTGTTTGCCTTGCTAGGGACTGCCGGAATGGAGGACAGCGTACGCCAGGTGAGGTGTGTTACGTCCTGAAATGGTTCCACGAATGGTGGAATCACCAAAGGTTTGGGTTCCCTCTCTGAGGAACTTGGCCAGGTGCTTGCGCTCTGGGTCCAGATCCTGTGTGTCCCACTCGTATACAGCCTAGATGTCCCTCATTATATCCAGAAATGAGGGGTCATCTGGGAGGGGGCTGCGGGGAATCTTTAGGCCCCAGGGAGGGAGGGAGGGAAGGAGGAAATTATTCCCTGTGTGAGTAAGGCTCTGAATCCACGTCACCTTCATCCGAGGAGGACATGACAGGAGGGGATGAAGGAGATGGAAATGAGGATTGTTTCCTTCTCTTCCCCTTAGGGTCCAGACATGGGTGCTCACCCTCACCCTCCTGAGGCCCTGGGGTGGGCGGGGGACTCATGGGTGGTGGAGGAGGGACAGTGTCTGGGGGTCTATACAGAAGATCCCCTTTAACTGTATTCCACCATGTAGTGAACAGACTCCCAATGTCTGCTACTGGGACGACTGCAGGAGTCAGCGCCAGGAGTCTTTAAGTGTGGGCATCTGGGGCTCTGACACGGCAGGCATCTGGTCCAGGATCCGGCGCCAGTAGGCAGACGACTGGTAGCGCCTCCGCCTGTAGGTCTGGCGCACGGTGTGGCTCTGTCAGGCTGCCTGGTCCCTTGGGGAGGGGCGGATGGCTGGTCTTCATCCGGAGACCCCCATGTCAGGCATCTGGGAGCGGGGTCAACCCGGCTAGGCTTGCACTGGTCTGGAGGAGGGTGCACCTTAGCTGGAGGGGAGGCGTCTCGAGCCCGGGCGGCCTCCTGCTCCCCGAAGGTTCTTCTGAGCGCTTGCATTTATCAGAAGAACTGGGCTTGTCCTGAGCCCTGGACAGGCTTTCCTGGGTCAACCCTGAGAGTTTTAGGGGTCAGTGAGCCAGGAAAGAGTGGTGTCCTGCATATCTAGGGAGCATAACCAATCCCATTGATGGATAAGGGGAAGCAAGTTTGTCAGTGTTACCATCCAGAATCTCTAGTATTTGACAGAGATTGAGCTGGCTGAGATTCAGAATGGAGCGAAGGTCTCCTGTTTTCTTCAGGACTAGAAAGAAACTGGGGTAGAAACCTGTACCCCTTTGGGCCTGTGGCACCTGCTGGATGGCTTTTTTCTCGAGCAGCAGCTGAATTTCGTCTGCCGGAAGTTTGGCATGGGCTGGTGGACAATGGGCAGGGGGAGGAGAGACTGTCCGTGGTATGCTGAGAAACTATTGCATAGCCTCTGCGAATGGTTTCTAGCACCCACTGGTCCGAGGTTATGCTGGATCATTCTGCAAGATAAAGGGAGGATCTCCCTACTTTCTCGCCCTGTGTGTCCCGAAAGAGAGGAGGGAGATGCAGCAAGTCAGGCTGTGGCGGGGTTGGGGCCCTGTGCAACAGGAGCTTTGGGCTGCTTGGGGCCTGGGGTGCCCTGAGGGGCAGGGTGACCGCGCCTCAAACCCTTTTCCCTGGGGTTGCTTGCCCTTGTCCTGACCTCTACGAAGGGATGACGGGCGGGGCCTTGAGGCTCAGATTTGTACATTCAATGTACATCGGCTACGGTTTTGCCCAACTCCTTGACCAGGGTTTCCACTTCCTGGCCAGACAGTACTGGGCCCTGAAAGGGTGCCTCCAGCATGGATTCTTGGAGACCTGGGCAGAACCCTGTGAGCCTGAGCCAAGAATGCCTCCTCAGACAGATTCCCGTAGCAGCCACCCAGGAAGCCATGTCCGAGTCATATGAACATCTTAGGACATGCTCGTCTACATCCAGTCCAGACTGGGTATAGGCCAGGATTTCCTTGGTGTCCAAGTCTGGCAGATTCTTGACTAGTTTTCCCACTGTTTTCTCCCATAGTGACTGTTGGTACATCACCATGTGGGCAAGGAAATTAAGCGAACGGATAGAGCCCTTTGCTGAAACAAAAAATGTTCCTGCCCCAGCTGTCCAATTTTTTGGACTCCGGATCTAGTGATTGGGAGCTGAGGTGCTTGAGTTGGCTACTGTGGCCATGAGCAGCCACAAGCACCAGTGAAGTGGCTCTTGGGTGCTCCCCCCAAAAACATCTCGGCCTTGGGGGGCTTATATAGCCTGTCCGCCTTCTAAATTCATTCTCATCCATGGAGTCCGGTGAAGGACTTGCATCCCTGTCATCCAGGGAGGACAGGCGTCCACGGAGGATGGAATCGGGAAGAACGTTTCTCCTGCGCTGCTTTCAGGTCAAGGTGGGTTACCTCCTCTCCAACTGGATTGGTCGGGTTGGAGGGGGTCCCATTGGTGGTGTCGGGGGGTCTGTACAAGAGGTCCCCCATGACAGTGTTCCACCAGGATGTAAAGAGCGAGCCGATGTCCGCCACAGGGACGACCGCTGGGGCGGGCGATGGGTTCGCTGGACCTGGCGTCTGCAGTTCCTGTGAACCTGGCACCTGGTCTGGGGAGCCCTGCTTATCCCTGTCCAGCTGCTCGGTGTCTGTGTCCCCAGGGGACACGGCATCCAGAGTAGGAGGGGACCCATCGGGCAACCGGCCCTCAGAGGGAGGGACGGGCATCTGGGCCTCTACCGGCAACTGCCTTGTATCAGGCGTCTGAGTGTGAAATGCTGGAGAGACCAACCAGCTTGGTGGGTGCCTGTCAGGGACAGAGGGGTGCACCTCAGCCAGGAGGCGGAGGGGCGTCCAGTAGCAGACGGTCTCCTAACACCGGTCAGAGTCTGGGCGCTTGCTTTCTCTCTGACGAACCACCTCATTTGCTCTGTGATTTGGGCTGGCAGGCATGCGAAGTGGCCTTCCTGGGTCGAACCTGAAGATTTGTGGGGTCAGGCCAGGAAGGATGAGCGGGCGAATGCCCAGAGGAAGATGGGCCCCTGTGCTTGCCCTGAGAAGAGCAGGAGCGGCTGGCTATGCGCACAGGACTCTGTTGCATTAGACGGGACTGAACCCACCTCCAGCCGGAGGTCAAGAAGGAGTCTTAGAAGGCGACTTGGGGTGGAACTCAGACCTGGCCCTATCCTTCTCCCTGTGGTGATGGTGTTTTCCTCCAAATGACTTTTCTCTGAGTGGGGAGTCCTTGGCGGGAGAGGAAGAGCTGTGCGCCAAAGTCCGCTGCATGGCTGCCACCTTCTGTTCCAGGAGAAAGGCTTTTAGGGCGTTGGCTCTCCCGGTCCTGGTCTTCTGGCTGAACTTCTGGCAATGCGGGCAGTCGGTGGGCTGGTGGTCAGGGTCTAGACAGATGAGGCAGGACGTGTGGCAGTCTTTCCCTGGAATCTGTTTCCCACACACACACATTTAGACTTGCACCATGGTGGAGAGAACGATGACATGCAAGGAGATCAGAATCGAAGGACAAAATCAAAAAAATTGAAATATTAGGAAAAGCGGTAGACTGTGTTTAAAGGCGTCCATGGAGCCGAACTGAGTGGGTTGATGGCAGGGCAAGAACTGTGATGGCCGGGGGACTGCCCTTTATAAGTCTGACATCAGGCAGAGCCGACGTTGGGGGGCGGTCCCCGCTACAGACTCTAAGTCCAAGATTTTCCGTGGGGTCCTAACAGTAATACCTGCTGCAAGAGCCCCTCAAAGTCAGATCACTTTGTCATCTTCTGTCCAGACAAGGAAACAGATGACTGAAGTCGACATACAGATTATCAGGCAGAACGAGAAACTGACTTCGAGAAAAATAATAAATGAAAGATTTTGCTGAACAACTAGAAAAGGGTTCTAAAGCAACCGAAGAGCCAATAGAAACAAGTCTGCAGTGGGAAGAGAACTGAGGTGGAGCTGGGGACCGACCCCGACATACCACTGGCTGATATTGGGGCGGAGCCGATGTCAAGGGTGGCCCCCGCTGGGTACTGCTAGCTAAAGGTTTCCAATGGGTCCTAGTGCCTGCGGCATAGTCCTAATTGTAACTGCCTGCTGCAAGAGCTCCCACTAGAAGTAAGATCATGGGTGCCCACATCCAATCCAGTCTGCTGAAGTTGGCATCTCTTGCACAATATCCAGCTTTTGTTCCCAAAGGGTGTTCTGGAACTGAACCAGTTGTGGAACTGAACCATGTGTGTCATGAAGTTCAAGCTCCCAATACAGCAAGTGGCTGAAGAGTACACTTTACGCCCCATGGAGTCCAACTGCTTGGACTCCCTATCTGAGGGTTGGGTGCCAAGGAGTTTAGGCCTTTGAGAGCAGTCATGCTGCTGAAATTACCAAGGATCAGCTGTGGGATGTTCAGCCAACAAGGGTTGCTCCTTTGGGGCCCTATAAAGGCAATCAACCTTCTTAGGGATTGCAGTGGAAGAATGAGGGTGCTTCCAAGCCACCTGGGTGACATCTATGAAGGTGTCCACCAGGGGCGGGATTACTACCGGCTTTGGGTCTTTCTGCCAAAGGTATTTTGCCAGACGTATTCTCTCCGGGTCTAGATCTTCAGTATCCCAACCCATGTTGGCCTGGATGTGTCTCAACCGCCATGAAAGAGGGATCATCAGGAGGGGATTTGAGGTGTATCTTCTGGGTCCAGATGAGACAAGTCCCCTAATGGATGAATCAGAATAGGAGGAATCAGAGGACTGATACAAATCCGAGGAGAAGACCTACTTCTTCTTCTTCCTACACCCATGCCAGTCAAGGGAGCTTGAAAGACTGGCTCCGTGACCTAGACCGGGATTTGCCACTGTTAGTCTGGCCTTTCCTTTGAGCCTATCATGTGGAACAGGCTCTTTGCCATGGCCCTCCTCTGGAGGGGGTTGAGGGACCTTGGCTGTGTCCAGGTTTAGGGGAAGGGGTTTTGTGGGCACTCCCCCATCCAGAGTTTGTCACACCTGGTGTTGCTGGAAAGTACAGTTACGTAAGAACTTACCGTAACAGTAGATCTTCCGGAAGAGCTCCTGCAGCAGGTTACACCATAAGGACTATGCCGCCAGGCACTAGGAGACTTCACGAAAAACTTCTAGCCAGCAGTGCCCAGCTGAGGCCCACCCTTTACGTCGGTCCCCCCACCGACATCACCCTCTTTATAAAGGGGGCAGTCCCCAACCCCACCTCAGTTCACCCACTGCAGACCCAGAGGTTGCTTAGCAGGAGAAATTGATTTTATTTTAGTCTTTGGTAACCAGGTAAAGCCCACTAGGCACAAGTGCCTGTTTTCAGGGGCGACCTGGGAGCACTCATGTTAAGTGACTTGCTCAGAGTCGCACAGTATGCAAGTGGAGGTTGTGAGAGTCAAACTCAGGTCTGGTCTGCTGGATGTATCAAGCTTGTTCACACCTCGTTCCTCTAACCTCTAGGCCAAGGTTTCTCAAATGGTGAGGCCAGCCTCCTGAGGAGGCCCCAACCTGTTCCAGGGAGGCTCAAGCAAGTCTGAAAAGTAGTATTTGAATTTTGAGTTCAAGATATTTTGTGTGAAGGGATGAGGCAAACTGAAAAGAGGATAACAGGGCAGTTTATGTATTTATTTACATATTGGTGATCAGGAAAGATACACTGAGCTAAGGCTTATTACAGATGAACCTGGGAAGGGTAGCAAGTGAATACAATTCCAAAGGTAACTGCAAAGCACTCAAGCAGTAAAAAGAACAATAGTGCAAACAAATAGGAACCATGATGAAATAGTGAGATGCAACAATTGACCAATTAGGCTTGTGGCAGAACAGCCCAGTATAACAGCCCACATACAAGGCTTTAGCAAAGAGGTACTAGGCGCAAGAGCAGGAGAAAGCAAAAGGATCCCTGGGAGAGGAGGAGGTGGGTAGGAAGGTTATTCCAGAGGGAAGCTAAACAGAATAAGAAAGCAGTCTGACCATGAAGGTATTGCAACAAGGGGTAACAGCAGTTCGAGAATCAAAATAGCAGAGCAAGTAGGTTTATGGGGGGGAGAGGGTCAATAAGCTGAATAAGTGAGAACCAACCACTCAAAGAAGATTCACTTTATTCCTGATGAACTGTCCAAAGTATGCTATTTTTCTGTGGGAGGTCCAAGATTATTTCAATATTTGGGAGGCTCAAGATCTTTCCATGGCTTAGGGAGGCTCACTCATGGCAAAGACTGAGAACTATTGCTCTAGGCTATACTGCCAGAAATCGGAGGCTGGTGCTGAAAAATTCCTAGGAGAACGCTGCAGGAGTTCATCTCAAGATCTACTGTTATGGTAAGTTCTACGAACTGCCATCTTGCTTAAGAGTATGAGCTCTGCAGCAGGCTAACCATAAGGACAGAATCCAAAGTGGTATCCCTGATGGGGGAAAAAAAAAAGAGGCAGGCATAAATCTCCTGAATTATTTAAGAAACTAGGCCTTGGAGCACAGCAAGGCAAAATCCTGTTCTTTCTGGAAGCAATATCCAGTGTGTAGTGCTTAACAAAAATATGTATAGAGTTCCATGTTGCGGCACAACAGCACAGATGTCTGCCGTTGAAACATTTTTCATGGCTGTGAACGATGCAGCCATTCCCCTTGTCAAATGTCCCTTGACCAGTCCCAGCAAGGATTTTTCGTACTTGTAGATGAAAGTAATGCAATTTGTCAACCATTTGGACATGGTTTGCCTTGCAACTGGTTTCCCCAGAACCCTGGGGACAAAAGACACAAAACTGATCCGATTGCCGGATCGATTTTGTACGATTTAGATAGTAACGGAGGATCCTATGTACATCTAGAGTGTGGAGAAGGGCCTCCACTTGATTGGAATATTCCGGGAAATAAACTGGAAGGGAGAGGTCTTGATTTAATGTCAGCTCAGACATCATCTTCGGAAGAAGCTGACAGTTAGTGCAAAGACACAGTCTGTGAAAAATTAAATAAGGTTCTTTACACATCAGCACTTGCAGCTCTGAAATTCTCTGAGCTGAAGTGATGGCAACTAAAAAATAATGCTTTCCAAGAGAGAAAGCGTATGTCGCAATCCACGGCCGGTTCGAAGGTAGGCAATGTCAATTTCTCTAGAACGAAAAGAGGGTCCCATGGGGGGGAGGGGGCAGGATCCCTAATGGAAGGCTTCATATGAAGCATGCCCCGAAGGAATGTACGAGAAAGGTCCAGCTGGGCAATATTCCTACCCTCCACACGTGCATGATAAGCAGAAATGGTACAGAGATGCACCTTTATGGAAGGGTATCTCAGCCACGCATCTGAAAGAGATACGAGATATTGCAGGACTGACTTCACCGAGCAAGACAGTGGGTCCAGGTAACGTGCAGCTGCCCAAATACAGAAGCATTTCCACTTCATGGCACATGGCCCTTGTAGAAGGTTCTCGCTTCTATTAGGACTTCAGCCACCCTTTGTGAAACTCCATGCCTGGAATTGGCTATGTCTGCAGGAGCCATGCATGAAGGTGTAGGGACCAAGGTCCAGGTGAACTAACATGCTCTGGTCTTGGATAGCAAGCTGGACAATATTGTTAACCTAAAGGAGGTTCCACTGCTAGTTGTTGCAAGAGGTGGAGCCATATTCAACACGGCCAAAATGGAGATACCAAACTCACTGTGGTACAATCTGCCTGTAGTTTGAGTAACACCCTCTGCAGCAAATAAAAGGGAGGGAAGGCATAAAGGAACATCGCTGTCCAGCAGAGGGACAATGTGTCTTGCCAGAAAACACCAGGATCTAGCGAGCAAAACGTGGTCAGTTTTGCATTGCGTGGGATGCGAACAGGTCCAGCTCTGGACAACCCCATCTTTGAAGAGGTCATCCACCACTTCCTGAAGCAGCTCACAGGATCAGGTGATGTTTTGGACACCTGGAACATGAACTGCTGTCAGCATGAGTCAGTGTTCTAGGGCCCAGTACCACACTCTCATGGCTTCTCTGCACAGAGGGTAGGAGTGCAACCCCCCCCTGCTTGTTGATACAAAAGACCACAGACATACTGTCAGTCTGTAGAAGCAGGGAGCCCTGGGAAAGGAGAGAGTCTGAAAGTCAGCATGGCAGACAGAATTGCCCTCCTCCAAGATGTTGATGCAGGGATACTTCCATGTCTGAACATGTGCCTAGAGTATGGAGATTCTGAAAATGAGCTCCCCATCCTAAACCTGAGGCAACCGTGGTGAAGATAGGGCTCGGTGAGTCTGTTTTGGAACAGAAGTCCCAATTCCAAATTGGGCAAAGTCAGCCACCATGACAGCATTGGCTGAACAGCCCTTGATATCCTTATCGGATGCTCGAGACTATTGGACCTCTGGTCCCATTGCACCCTTGGGTTCCATTGAGGAACTCATATGCAAACGTGCCAGTGGTACTGTGGGTATGGCCACAGCCATATGCTCTAGGAGTTATAAATACAGGTTACTCAACCTGTAACAGAAGTTCTAGGAGTGGTATATATTGTTCATCCACACTGTGTGGCGGGTACCTTGCTGCTTTAAGATGGGCCAGAAAGTCTTCAAGCTGGATCCTCCCACCCTCCCGGGTGATAAAACTCTCAGCTCCACCCTATGACACCAGATCTAGCCCACTGGAAGCCAGGTTGTGTGCCGAAGCCAGGGAAGTCGGGTGGGTCCCTGTGGATGAACATATACCACTCCTAGAACTCATGTTACAGGTGAGAAACCTGGTTTTCTAAGGGCGTGGATATGTTGTTCTATCCACACTGTCTGGCAGACTCCTAGCAGTTCTCCGGGAGGAGGGAGGCAAGGCGCACACCCCCTACTTAGGGAACAGGGACTGGAGAAAGTACAGTTATGTAAGAACTTACCGTGATAGTAGATCTTCGAGAGAAGCTCTTGCAGCAGATAACATATATAGGACTGATGCCATCTGGCAGCAGATCTCTGCATTTCCTTTTCTCTAGCAGTACCGATGTGGGACTGCCTTCCCGGCATCGGCCCTGCCCCTGACGTCATGTAGTATAAAGGGCATAGGCGGTCCCCACATGCTCCAGTTCTTGAACACCAAAGACAGGCCAACTAACAACACTGTGGGTGAAAATTCCACAGAAAAACTACAAAAATTGCAAGGCCCACAAAGGGAACTGAACTAGAAGCAGAGCAGAAAGGCTCACTCCCGGGGGAAGGAGGGAGGGAAATCATAATTGCTGCAATTGCTGTAATTATAAAATGAAATTTTTTAGGATGTTATATATATGCATATGTACTGTATATATTTTGTTGTACATATGTATATATTGTTAAATTCATTTATTTTATGTATATAAGTATTAGCTAAATTATTGTATATTATTTTAGTTTTTGTATTTTGCATTATTGTATTATTGTTTTTATCGTTTTTTTGTTGTTTTTATTGTATGTCTATTAAGTATATTGAGAGCAACAACCGGAGTTAAATTCCTTGTATGTGTACACATACTTGGCCAATAAAGTTGATTCTGATTCTGATTTTGATTCTGAGCTTCTCTCCAAGATCTACTGTAACGGTAAGTTCTTGCGTAACTGTACTATCTTACTTCAAGAGGAAGCTCTTGCAACAGATAACACATATATAGGACTGATTCCCAAGCAGTATAAACTAAAGACAACCGCTGTGAAAGGGTGGGGGAAAGGAACAACAGACAACTCCCCAAGGTATAAACTTAAGACAACCCCTGGGAAAGGGAGTCAAATACACAGAACACACTCAAGGTCTAAACTTAAGACAACCATGAGTGCGAAGGAAAGGAGAGGCAGGGACCCCTCAAGAGACAAGAACTCTCAGGAGATAAGGCCCTGGAGGACTACCAGGCCAAAACCTGCGCTATGTCTGGAAACAATGTCCAGACTGTAGTGCCTGTTGAAAGTATGAACAGAGTGCCAGGTGGTGGCAGCACAAATATCAGCCACCGACACCTTCTTGAGAGCTGCGAAGGAAGTAGCCACCGCTCTGGTGGAATGAGTTCTAATGGAGCCTGGAAGGGTCTTGTTAGCCTGCTGATAACAGAAGGATATACAGTTTACCAGCCAACGTGAGAGTGTTTGTTTTGTAACCGGGCATCCCAAGGACCTATCCACAAAGGATACAAACGGCTGATCCAATTTCCTGATTCCCTTTGTTTTGGACAAGAAACACCGCAGAGCGCGGTGCACATCAAGGGTGTGCAAGAGTGCTTCTCCCCTATTTGAATGCTCCAGATAATATACCGGAAGCTGAACCGATTGGTTAAGAGTGAGCACCGACACTACCTTGGGAAGAAATTTCAGATTAGTGTGGAGGTCTACCATGTCCTTATGAAAAATAAGATGGAGTAGCTGAGACCTGACTGACAGGGATAGCACATATTGTAAAACAGAGTTAACCGACAGACCAGAGAGTCAAGCCTCCTGGTTATGCCCAGAGACAAAAGCGCTTACACTTCTGGCGGCATAAGTGGCCCTGGTAGTGGGCTTCCGAGCCTCCACCAAAATCCAGGCAATGTCATCAGAAGACTTGCTGTTCCTTTTGAAAGCTGAGAAACTGGCTATACTGCAGAGAACAAACTAGAACGCAGTTGAGGAACTGGTAACTTGGTAAAACATAAAATTGTAGAGGACTAGGAAGGTAAGCTACATTTTCTACAGAAAGTTTCATTATTTTCTTATTGGCATTAAGAATTGCAGGATTCCATTAAAATGTAGTAATTTTATAACCAGAGGGGTTGTAATACAACTGAAGTTGCTTGATTTCTGTGCTAGACACATAGGTTGGAAGGATATTTGTGCAATATTTTGGATGTGTCCTGCTGGCTAGGCAGTGAGTTTATCCCTGGTTTCAGATAAAGGGTTTGTGTGTGTATTAGAAGCAGACATAGCAAATTGTCTTCACTGAAAGGCCTGCTTACATCACAGGTGTCACTAGTCAATCAATTGATTCTGGGTGGGGCTTTTATCACTGTTCTGTTTAGGCATACTACACAGAGTAAAGTCAGTCAGAAGACTTGCTGTTCCTTTTGGAAGATGAGAAACTGGCTATACTGCAGAGAACAAAGTAGAACGCATTTGAGGGACTGGTAACTTGGTAAAACATAATATTGTAGGGGACTAGGAAGGTAAGCTACACTTTCTACAGAAAGTTTCATTATTTTCTTATTGGCATTAAGAATTGCAGGATTCAATTAAAGTGTAGTAATTTTATAACCAGAGAGGTTGTAATACAACTGAAGTTGCTTGATTTCTGTGCTAGACACATAGGATTTGGAAGGATATTTGTGCAATATTTTGGAAGTGTCCTGCTGGCTGAACAGTGAGTTCGTTTTTATCCCTGGACTTCAGTAGAGTGGTTTGTGTAGGAGCAGTGGTCTAGTTACAGTACATTGTGGTGTTGGTTGACTTATTATAAAGGGCAGTACTCACCAGGGTGGTGGAGCAGTGGTGTATTTGATTGTTTCTAACAGTCACCAGTGGTTGTGGCATTTCCTTTATAGCCAAGGTTCTGACATCACTTCCTCAACAGGTCTTGGAGCAGAACTGTCATATTCTTAATTACCCAGCACAGTGCATAAAGCATAAGTATACACACAAAAAAAAAAAATTGTATATTATAAGGAAGAGGGACATGTGGGGAGTGGTGCAAATGCACTGGCTATGGGGCAGCAATTTTCCGGGAAACATTCTGGAACCTGCGTTGCTGCCCTATTTGCAGGCAACTGTCAGCTCTGAGAGAGGAGGTTGCCTACCTCCAGGCTGAACTGGCAAGGACTAAAGAGGACTCCCCCACCCAAAGAGCACCAGTTCCACAACCACTGCCTCAGAGGTTGCCATGTGTGAAGAGCAGATGGACCACAGTAGGTTCTGGGAGGGTGAGGGTGGTGGAATAGAGGCGTAGCCCCCGAGTTGCACCTCTACACAAATCATATGTCGGTCTGGCAAATCAAGGTTCCTCTATGATGACACCCTCATTGGAGACCGAGAAGAATGCTGGGGACATCCACAAGGGAGACCCACAAAAGAGTGGCAAGGGACAACACAAGGGAAAGAAACAGCTTCTGATAGGGGACTCAACTGTTAGGGGTGTAGACCTGGGGAAGGGAGAGGAGAGGGAAGTAAGGTGCCTGCCTGGTGCCATGGCTTGGAGGGACAGGAAGCGAATCCTCAGGATTGCAGAAGCAGCAGCACAGGAGAGGAAACTAGATATCATTGTCCACCTTGGGACAAATGACCTAGCTAGGCATGAGATCAGTGCAGTGCAGGATGAATTTGTGGAGTTGGGGAGGGCCTCAGACAGGTAGCAAGCACGGTAACCTTCTCAGAGGTGCTGCCAGTCTATGGCAGGGGTGAGGCTAGGGTACTGCACACCATGCGGTTTAATGAATGGTTGCAAAACTGGTGCAGAGCACAGGGCTTTGGTTTCATTGGGGACTGGGGGTCCACCTGGAGAGATGAAGGTCTATACTGGCATGATGGTCTGCATCTGTCCAGGAAGGGAAACACGCTCCTAGGTGACAGGTTTAAAGGCTTCCTTGGCAGCTTTTAAACCAGCCAAGGGGAGTGCTGATAGGAAACAGGAAAGTTCAAGCCTCCCCGCAAAGCATGGCAAGCAGTAGGTAAACACTGAGGCACAGAGCTTGACAGAGGGCAGGACAGGGTAAATGGAAAATGGACAAGGCAATAAGAGCAGGGATGGGGTAAAAAGGATAAAGCCAACATTAAATGGAGGGCAATGAGTACCAATGCCAGTCTGAAACAAACTTCTGAGCTAGTAGCCCTGATGGAAGTGGAACACTTGGATATTGATGGCAGTCACAGAACATGCAGATGGAGAACCATGACTGGGATGTCAACATACCAAGGTACACAATCTACAGAAGGGCAGGGAAGGTAAAGAGGAGGTGGAGTAGCTCTCACTTAGGGAAGGGATCAAAGTAACAGAACTAAAAGTAAAGGGGAGGACAAGAGAACTCTGGGTCACATTGAGACAGGGAATGGCATCACAGTCCCACAGGGTTGTATACAGACCTCGTCTCAAAGGGAGGAAATGGACAAGAAATGATAGAGGGCATTCTCAAAATGGCTGAAAAAGGGAGATACTGTTGATGGGGACCTGAATATGCCAGATGTTAACTGGGAAACATGGACTGCAGCCACATCCAAGAAGCGCGTCATTCTCGATGCCCTACAGGGGCATGCCTTAGACAGCTAGTGGTGGAACCCACTCCGGAGGAGCAATATTAGACCTGGTACTCTCAAATGGAGAGGATCACAAACTTAGAAGTCAGTAGACACCTGGGAACAAGCGACCACTGCAGCAGTGTGCTCACAATAAACACAACCATGGAGACAAGCCACACAAACAAGGATACTGGACTTTAGAAGGGCTGACTTTGGCATAATGGTGAATACTTGAGGAATGCATTAGCAAATGGCCAGAAAGGAGGGTGGAAGAACAATGGAGAAAATCAAAACTGCCATCATGGAGGCAACAAGCCTTGTGTGAAACAAATAAAGAAAACAAAGCGGAATAAAAAACACTATGGCTCTCAAAGAAGTGTCGGGAAGGTTAAGGAGAAAAGGTTGCATTCAAAAAAGTATAAGGAATCACAGACTAGAACACAACAGGGAACTGTATCAATTAAAGCAGAAAGAAGTGGGAAGCAGTCAGAAAAGCAAAGGCCCAAACCGAGGAAAGGATAGCCAACTCAGTTAAAAGGGGGGATAAAACCTTTTATAGGTACATTAGGAACATAGCAAGGTTAAGGGAGGATAGGAAGATTAATAAAGGAGAGGAGGTGGGCAGAGGAGACAGTGAAAAGGCAGAGATAATCAATGAATACTTTTGCTCAGTATTCACAAAAGAAGAAGGAGGAGTTACCAAACCAAACAGTAGAAGCACTCTGGATAGTGGGGTTGATACAGTCAATTTAAAGAAGAAAGAGTACTGAAAGAACTACAAAACTCAAAGTTGGACAAAGCAATGGGGCCTGTGAGTTCACCTAGAATCCTAAAAGAGCTAAGGGAGGACCTAGTGACACCACTAACCACACTTTTAACAAATCATGGGAAGATGGGGTGGTATCTGAGGACTGGAGGAGGGCAGATGTGATTCCCTTCACAAAAGTGGGAGCAAGGCAGAAGCAGAAACTACAGACCTGTTAGTTTGACCTCAGTGGTGGGGAAAATGATGGAATCACTTGAAAGAAAGAATTGTTGAGTACCTAGAGGCTAGCGGGGCACTGGACCCAAAGCAGCATAGATTCACAGCAGGAAGGTCATGTCAGACAAATCTAACGATTTCTTTGACTGGGTGACCAAAGTAATAGACCAGGGAGGCTGTGGATATGGCCTACCTTAGACTTTTAGCAAGGCATTTGACACAGTCTTGCACAAAGATTAATAATCAAGTTAGCCAGCCTGGGAGTGGGTCCCAGGGTGGTAGCCTGAGTAGAAAACTGGCTGCACAACAGGACACAGAAGGTAATAGTGAATGGAACACATTCTGAAGAAAGGGGTTACTAGTGGAGTACCTCAGGGCTCAGTATCAGTCCAGTCCTCTTAACGCCTTTATAGGTGACATTGCAGAGGATCTGAAGAAAGGTATGCCTCTTGTGGATGACACAAAGATCTGTAAAAGAGTTGATATACAAGGGGGTAGAAAGGATGAGAAGGGACTTGGCAAGGTTGGAGGAATGGTCAGACATATGGCAGCTTAGATTCACTGCAAAGAAGTAAAGTAATGCACCTGGGAAATAAAAATCCAGGAGAAGAGTACACACAGCAGGGAGGTACTAACAACAACAATAATGGAAAGGGATCTGGGGTAGTCATATCAGATGACCCTAAAGGTGGGTATGCAATGTGAGAGTCAGTAGGAAAGCCAGGAGGATACTGGGATGCATAGGGAGGGGCATCACCAAGTAGAAAAAGGAAGGGTAATCCCTCTATACAGACAGTTGGTGAGACCCCATCTGAATTACTGCATGCAGTTTGGAGACCTCATCTATGCAAGGACATAGACAGGATGGAAGCAGTCCAGAGGGGCAACTAAATGGTGCAGGGTCTACATCAGAAACCATATGAAGAGAGACCGAGAGAGCTTAATATGTATACCCTTGATGAAAGGAGGGACAGGGGACATGATAGAAACTTTAAGTCACCTCAAGGGAATCAACAAAGTCCAGGAGGGAGCATCTTTCAGAAAAAGAGATGTGTAAAGAACAGGGGCACAATTTAAAGTTAGAGGGGGGACGGCTCAGGGGTAATGTGAGGAAATTCTTTTTCACAGAGAGAGTGGTGGACGCATGGAACCGCCTTCCTGGAGAGGTTGTGGGGTCTAAAACAGTGGAGGAATTCAAACATGCATGGGACAGACATAAGGCAATTATAGTGGGGGGTTGCAGGAAATAGGCTGTTGGTTAACTAGAATCTGCAGCTTATCCAGTAGGCAGGGAAATGGGCAGACTGGGTGGGCCAAGTGGTCCTTATCTGCCGTCAAAGTCTATGTTTCTATGTAAACTCCAAAGTGAAGTTTTGCTAGGTCCGCAGGAGCCAAGAATACAGGTGAAGGGAGCGCAGGTTGAGATGAACCAAGGTCCCCTGCTGCTGCAAGTGTAACTGACCCAAAAGGGGAACAGGCCACGGAGCTTGCACCGAGAGACACCGGAGAAGCGGGAACCAAATCTGTCTGGGCCACAGAGGGGCTATCAGAATCATGGTGACCCTCTCCGATTGGGTTTGAGGAGGACCCAGTGCAAGAGCGGAAAGGGAAAGAAGGCATAAAGAAACCTCCCGCTCCAAGATAGGGACAATGCGTCTTATCAGAAAGCTCCAGGCTTGGGATAGAGTGAGCAAAAATTGGGCAGTTTTGCATTGCACTGAGACACAAATAGATCCAAATCTGGTGTTCCCCATCTTGCGAAGAGCTCGTCTGCTACAGACTGTAGCAGGGACCACTCGGAATAGAGCGGTTTTGCCCGACTGAGGGCATCCTCAACTACATTCATGGAGCCCAAAATGTGGACTGCTGAAAGATGGAGATGGTGCTCCACCGCCCAGTCCCACACCCTCATAGCTTCCCAACAAAGGGGGTAAGAGTGTGTACCTCCCTGCTTGTTGATGTAAAACACCACCGAGGTGTTGTCCATCTGAATAAGGTGGTGACCGGGCAATAGAAAAGGAGCCAGTGCCTGTAGGGGGTATAGGACTGCTCTGAGCTCGAGCACATTGATATGCAAGTTCACCTCTAATAAGGACCACAGCCCCTGCATCCTGTGGGTCCCCAGGTGAGCCTCCCATCCCATCCCAGACGAGTCTGTAGTGAGTGTTTGGACAGGGCCTTCTGGCTGGAAGGGGAGTCCTTGGCAGAGATGCTGGGGAGATGCCCACCAGCGGAGTTCGCGACAAATTGGCTCCAAAATCCTGACCAGCAAGTCCAAGTTGTCCCCGGTCTGGTCCTACTGAATGAAGCGTATGCACAGCCTGGCAAAGGGGACCAAGACTATGGTGGCCACCATGTGATCCAGAAGCCTGAAAATGGACCTGGCGGGAACCACAGAAGCTGAACAGCTTTGGGACACCAGAGCCTGGATGCGCTCTGCCCTGTCTGAAGGGAGAAAGGCTTTCCCCAAGGTGGTATCTAACGAGCACCTATAAATTGCAGATGTTGAGAAAGAGCTGAGACTCCTCTGGGTTTACAGTGATCCCCAGACGCGACAGAGCAGCGTGTCCAAGATGGCCTCCCAAAGACAAGATCTGGATGGGGCCAAGACGAGCCAATCGTCTAGATAAGTCTTGGAGGATACCCCGGAGTCAGAAGGCTTAGATGCCGCTGCAGAGCCATTGTCAGAAGCCCGGATCCTAATGGGCTGCAAGCCGGATGCCTTGGAAGCGAGGTGTGAGGCTTGAGAACGACGAAGCCGGGCCTTCAGTCCGGAGGAGCCGGAACGCACCAGCGGAGCTGGAAGACCTGGGTCTAGAAGGCAAGTGGTCTCTGTCCAGGCAGTGGTGCTTCTCCTTCCCTTTTAGAAGTAGGGGAACAAGACTCCCTCATGGAGGACGTGTCCTGCTACATCTGGTCCAGTTGCTACTGTGCTAGATGGGCCTGGAGCGAATTTTGTCTTTGGATCCTGGTCCTACTATTGAAGGCCTGGCAGTGGGTACAGATGCCAATGTCATGGTCTGGGCCCAGGAAAAAGAGGCAGGCTGAGTGACCGTCCTTGGCAGGGATCTGCCACCCATAAGAGCACTTGTTACAGTGCCCGGTCGGAATGGATGATATACGTCAAAAAATTCGAAGAGGAACTGTTCTAGAGCTGAGGAACCCATAGGCGAGCCGAGAGCTTACTAGCGAGTTGTCACAGTGGAAAGAACTGAGCACATGGGGACCGCTTATGCCCTTTTATACAACATGACGTCAGGGCAGGGCCGATGCCGGGAAGGCGGTCCCATGTTGGTACTGCTAGAGAAAAAGAAATGCAGAGATCTGCCACCAGGTGGCGTCAGTCCTATATATGTGTTACCTGCTGCAAGAACTTCCTCTCGAAGTAAGATCTGAGGTTCCAAAACTGGCATCCCGGCGTGACTCAAGGTCGATGTGGTAATGAAAAATGAAGGTGTGTGCTGACTTCCAGGTAGCAGCCCTGTAGATTTCCTGGATAGGGACACCTAGAAGCAGCAACTGACGCAGCAGTTTGACAGGTGGAATGAGCCCTGAGCCCTAAGCCCTACGGGAGGCTCCCACACCCCAACCTATAGCAGAGATCAATGCAGGAAGTGATCCACCTGCCAATCATCCACTTTGATGCAGGTCTGCCAGGTGCAGCTTCAGTGTAGGTGACAAACAGCTGACGAACCTCTACCCGAACCTCCGCCATACACTCTTTGTAGTAAGCGAGCACTCTTCTCAAGTCCAAAGTATGGAGCCTGTACTCTGCCTCCAAGATGTGACTGGGGTAGAACACCAGCAGAGTCAACACCTGGTACAGGTGAAACTCCGACACCACCTTCGGAAGAAATTTCGGATGGGGCGCAGGACAACCTTGTCCCTGTGGAAGACTAGGTAGGGAGCTTCAATGTGAAGTGCCTGGAGCTCCCCAATCCTTCTGGCTGACGTGACAGCCACCAAGAAGGCGGTCTTCCACAACAGGTGAGAGATGTCACCTGTGCATCGGTTCGAATGGGTTGCCCATGAGCTTGACCAATACCAGCAGTAAATATTATACGGAGGTGGTGGTTCATGTGATCTAGGCCCTTGAAAAAGCACCAGACCACCTTCTCCTGTGCCACTGACTGCTTGCTGACCTGCGCCCGGTAAGCAGAGATGGCTGACAGGTGCACCTTGAGGGTAGTCGACTGAAGCCCTGCTGGGAAAGGGACCACAGGTAGTCCAGAATGCTAGCCAGTGGACAGGACGAGGGGTCCAACCCCTTGCCCTGACACCAAATAGAGAATCTCTTACATTTGAAGGCATAGCATTTTCTGGTCTACTCCTTGCGGGACGTCTCAACGATGTTGAGGACCTCGTCAGAAAGACCCAAGGCCTGGAACTCTAGCCAATTAGGAACCAGGCTGTCAGGTGCAGTGATTGAAGGTCCAGATGGAGTACCTTGTCCTCGTTGACGGAGAGCAGGTCTGGGTGGGCTGGAAGCCCCCTCGGGAGCCTGGAGCTGAGGCTGAGATCTGGATACCAGAACTGGCAAGGCCAGTCTGGGTCTACCAGGATCACCTGTGCCTTGTCCCTCCTGATCTTGAGGAGTACCTTGTGGATCAAGGGCAAACGAGGGAAAGCATAGAAGAGGCCCATGGTCCACGGTCTGGAGAAGGCATCCCCATGCAGCGAGCCCTGAGGGGGGCGGGCATGGACAGCCTTATCTTAGCATTCTCCCTGAGGCGAACAGGTCCACCTGAGGTGTGCCCCAGTGGGAGAACAGATCTTGTACTATCTCAGGCAGAGAGACCACCGTGAAATGCCTCACCTATCCAGCTGAGGGCATCGGCCAGACTGGTAGAGGCTCCTGCACATGAATGGCTAAGGGAACCGCCTCCAGGCTGAGCACAAGAGACCAAATGTGAAGAGCTTCCTTGCAGAAAGGCAAGGAGTGCGTCCCGCCCTGTCTGTTGAGTACATGGTCGTGGTGTTGTCCGTCTGGACCTGGACCACTTGACCCCAAACAAACTGAGCGAAGGTAGTCAGGGCTAGCCGGACTGCTTGGAGCTCCAGCAGGTTGATGTGGCATCGGGATTCCTGATGAGACCAGAGTCCGTGGGCTCTGTGCTCCCCCAGATGGGCACCCCAACCCAGAGAGGAGTAGGTCATCAGGATGACCGTCTGTGCAGGGCAAACAAACAGCATTCCCTCCCGCAGATGAGCTGGGATGAGCCACCACTGGAGGCCGTAACACATCTCCTGGGTCACAGAAATTGGCTGGTCTAGATGACCCGAGCGCTGAGACCACTGGCGAGCCAACCCGACCGCAGGGGGTGCATATGCCAGCGGGCTCAATGGATCACGCTGGTGCAAGCCGCCATGAGACCCAGAAGGCGCAGAAAGTCCCGGGCAGGTTACAATTGCCCAACCAGAAATTACTGGGCAAAGGAGGAAAGGACCTCGGTCCTGTCTGCCGGAACCAAGCTCTGGCTCGGAGACAGTATAGCTCTGCCCCGATGAACTGAATTACCTGCGAGAGCACGAGTTCAGACTTGGCCTCACTGAGGAGGAGGCCAAGTTGAGAGCAAGCCTGGGGGGCCAAATCTCTGGACTGCTCCTCCTCCAATCTGGAGGGACCTGCTATCAGCCAGTCATCCAGGTAAGGGTAGACTGACCCCTCGGCACCGCAGGAATGCTGCCACCACTGCAATGCATTTGGTGAAGACCCTGGGAGCTGATGAGAGGCCAAAGGGCATGGCCCAGAACTCGTAGAGGGTTCCCTCTGCCCGAAAGCAGAGGAACTGCTGATTGAGATGGACATATTGGGACATGAAAGAACGTGTCCTGGAGGTCCAGGGAGCAGAACACATGCCCTGTTCCAGGTATGGTATCTGAGCCAGGGTTACCATCCAAAAGGTGCGCAGCCTTCAGAACTTGTTCAGGTCATGCACATGTCCGTTTGGAACTAGAAGTACCTGGAAACAAACCCTATGGGCATGGAGGGGATCCGATAACCTTGTTGACTACCCCTTTGCGGGGAGCTGGTTGACATCTTGGGACAGCCGACTGGGAGGCTGCATACCCAGCAGCGGGCACGGGCCTCGAAGGGAGGGACCTGCCTCGAACTCCAGAGGCAGGGCCTCCGCCGACCACTTTCGGCACCCAGTGGTCCGTGGTGATAGCGGACCACATGGAAAGGAAGTGGCTGAGCCAGCCCCCATTGGGGGGGGGAGAGTGAGACGAGGTTGGGGCGGCACCCCGCAACCTGTCACTGGGCAGGCTTGGATGAGGAGGGACCAGCCAAGAGGCTGCCGGGGCCCTTCCCCCCGGGGTTCCTGACCAAGAAAGTGGCAGACTTGGCTCTAGGGTGCCAAGTTTGAGCCTGCTGGTGCTGCTGGGCAGGTCTTGCTAGACAGAGACAAGAGAGCTTTTGCTGATGGCGGCCTATGTCCTTCTGTGCAGATGTGACCGAATCTAGGGTGGCCTTAGATTTTTCAATACGCTGGAGGTGGCCCTCCACATCGGGCCCGAACAGGTCGGTGCCCAGAAAGCAAAAGTCTGCAAACTTGTGTTGGGTGTCAGCCGTGAAGGTCGAGATCCGCAACCAAGCCCGGCGGCGCATGGCCACTGTAGCCACTACCAAAATGGCACAAGTCTCCAATGCCCAGAGCTGTCTGAAGCTGCTGCTTTGCCACTACACTACCCTGATCCGGGACCTGCATGACCATGGTCTGGAGGTTGGCTGGGAGATGTGGGAGCACCACATCCAGGGAGCCCAACAGGGCGTGAGAGAAGTTTGCCATCATAACAGCTGAGCTGGCCTGGTGAAGGCCCAAAGCCTCTTTGCACACCTTTCTCCCAGAGTAGTCCAATTTTTTGGACTCCCTATCTGGGGGCTTGTCCACGTCCCTCGTGTTGCCTGAGCACCTGAAGACAGAATCTGCCACCAACCCCTCAGCTGAGGGGTGCTCAGAGAAGCCAGAGAGCACCAGTAGAGACTGCGTACTTGCGGGCCATCCTGGCCGATGACGCTGGGCAGGAGGCCAGGAGCTGCCAGAATACCACGCCGGGCCCACAATGGCCCTGGCTACAGGGAAGACCTCCGTGGGGGAGCCCCCCTTGTCCAGAATCTACGTAAGGGGACATCTGGCCCGTTTCTGCACTGGTTCAAGCGGCATCCCGGTGAATTCCCGAGATGAGCCTAAGGATACCAAGGAATGAGGTGGGGCTGGACGGGAATGCAACGAGGAGTCTGACTCCGAAGAGTCCACATACAGCTGGTAACCGCCTGAGCCACTCTCCACTCACTGAGGGTGAGCGGGGGTGAGAGTGACTGACAACCGATGGGGCAACCTTTGAGCCAACCAAGAATCCTTGGCCAGCGCCTCATTCTTTTGGCTGGGGAGGTGGTGGTTCCATCACAATGGGTGGGCAGCTGTTTTGGCAGAGCCGCTGGCCTGGACAGAGTCCCCGACTGGGGAACCGCGCCGGAGTCTGCTTTCAGCGACAGCCACTTAATTACCATTGTGGAAGCCAGCATCATCTTGCTGCCAGCCGTAAGGAGCAGTTGCCACACTAGATCCTCATAGCGCTGGAGCCTCTCCTCAGCCGAGGAGAATGAGGAAGAAGAGTGGTGGCGCCGCTTTCCGCAATGTCAGGACAGAGATCGCCGATGTCAGAAGGATTTCCCTGAAGCGGAGGAGGACCGAGACGTCGACCATCGGCGGTGCCGGCGACGGGCCGAGGAAGGAGTGCCAGAGCCTCACCTCGTAAGAGGAGGCTGAGGAAGCTGCCGGCACTGCTTTCTGCAATGTCGGGACAGAGAGCGCCGACATAGGTAGGATTTTCCTGAAGCGGAGGAGGACCAAGACCACGACAGTTGGCACTGCCGTGTGCTGGCAGAGGAAGGAGCAGTGAAAACCACTGCAACTCCTGTTCAGGGTCCTGAGCCGGGGAATGGAAATTATGAACCTACCGTAATTCTTGATCTTCTTGGAAGAGTCTCCATCACTCATTCACACTAATGGGTTCTGCGCCGGAGGCACTAGGACCCAGCGGGAGCAAACTTTTTGCTAGAGGGTCGGTGCCGGAGATGGAGCCATGCAGGGCAGCACTGCGAGCCTCCGCTCGTGCGGTAATGACTATCTTGGCATCGACCCTCCAACTGCCTCAGTACCTTTTTTCCGAGGAGGTGCAGCATCACTAACCTAGAAGGATAGCCTAACTAAAAACCGGACATAAGATAGTCTGGAAAACCCATATAAGAAGGGTCAACAAAGAAGTCTTCAGAGCCTAAAGACTGAGGAAGCGAAGACCAATAACAGAGATGAGCTAGGGGGATGGTGGGTGGGCATGTGAATGAGTGGTGGAGACTTGTCCAATAAGATCAAGAATTACGGTAGGTACATAATTTCCATATCTTCCTGGACATAAAGTCTCCACCACTCATTCACACTAATGGGAGAGTACCGAGTTAATAATCCCCCAAGAGGGCGGCAGGAGAGACCAAGAGCTCACAATTTTAGGACAGAAGTCCATTAAAGATGGTCCTACCAAATGAAAGATGACGTCTGGCATGGACATCCAGGGCATAGTGTTTGACGAAAGTATGCACTGAGCTCCAAGTGGCCGCATTGCAAATATCTGCAATGGGCACATTGAGGATTTCCGCTAGGGATGCCGCGACCGCTCTAGTAGAGTGAGCATACACTCTGCCCTCCAGCTTAATCTGCGCCATGGAATAACAGTGGCGAAGGCATGCCACCAGCCATGCAGAAATACATCTGACAGCGACAGGTTGACCAAGCTGAGTCTCGCTGAAGGAGACAAACAGTTGTTGAGCTTTGGGAAAATCTTTTGTTCTATCTAGATAGAAATGCAAAGCTCTTTTGATGTCCAAGGAATGAAGAGAATGCTCTCTTTCATTTTGGAAGTTTGCAAAGTAAGTAGGAAGGACCAAAGGTTGGTTTAGATGGAATTCTGAAACAACCATAGGGAGAAACTTAGGATGGGTCCTAAGAACTACTTTGTCTTTATGAAACACAGTATACGAAGGGTCTGTGACCAAGACATATATAGTAAAGTTATGTAAGAACTTACTGTAACAGTAGATCTTCAAGAAAGTACAGTTACGTAAGAACTTACCATAACAGTAGATCTTCGAGAGAGGCTCTTGCAGTAGGTAATTACATATAGGACTGACTCCAGCAGGCAGCAGGACCACCACGGAAAAATTTCTAGCTAGCAGTCCCTAGCGAGGGACCGCCCCCACGTCAGGTGACCGGCGTCAGGAGACGTCAGTATAAAGGGGCAGTCCCTGACGCCCGCCAATCCAGATCTTTCCTGCCACGGGCCTGAAAAGGCCGGACAAGAGAGGAGCGGATATATCCTTCACTGGAAAAGAAGCTGAAAAAGCCTAGGGGGATGGAGGGCGGGAAGGTATTACCTACTGCAAGAGCCTCTCTAAGATCTACTGTTACGGTAAGTTCTTATGTAACTGTACTATTTTACTTTGAGAGGGCTCTGCAGTAGGTAATTACAAATAGGACTGAGTCCCAAGCAGTCAGGAATAGAGGCACCGGGAGGAGGAAAAACTACTGCAAAAAGTAGTTCTAGCTGTGCAAGCCTCAAGACAAGAGGCCTTACAGAACAGCCAGCCCGAAGCCTGCTCTACAGCAAGAGGCAACATCCAAACTGTAGTGTTTAGTAAAGGTATGGACGGAAGTCCAGGTGGCGGCAGAACAAATGTCTGCCACAGACACATTTTTGAAACAGGCAGCTACTCCTCTGGTGGAGTGGCCTCTTACTTGACCTGGAAGGGTCTTGTTTTATTTGTCATAACAGAAAGTGATGCAATGAGCCAACCACTTAGACAGGCATTGCTTGCAAACAGCATTCCTTCCTTTTATGAGCAAAGAGACGAACAACTGATCAGTCTTCTGAGATCCTTCATCCTGTTGGAGTAGTATCTCAGAATCCGTGAACATCCATAGTATGGATAAATACTCCCACATACTAACATACATACTAAAATGCCAGCAGAATAGGCCTAATGGTCTTTTCGTGTCTGCTGCTTGGTCAGCTCCACCCACCTGTGCTGACCTTGCTATCCCCTCGCCTTCTGGCTTCTCCTTCCCTAGTTCGGATATTCTTGCTGCATTGGATTTTGCTTCCTGAACCCTTCCCCTGTACCTGTCCCACCCCCTCTTGAACCCCTCCACTGTCTCTGCCTCCACCAGCCCCCTAGGTAGTGCATTCCATGGCTCTACCACCCTCTCAGTGAAGTAGCACCTCCTCCTTTCTCCCCTGAATCTTCCCCCCTCCAGCTTCCACCCATGCCCTCTAGTGGCCCCTTCCTCCTTCCTTCGAAGCACCCTCACTGTTCCTCCCCTATTTACCCTCTTCATGTACCTGAAGACCTCTATCATGTCCCCCCGGTCCCTTCTCTCTTCCAAAGTGTACATATTTAGCTCTTCGAGCCTCTCCTCATAGGTCCTGTCCCCCAAGCCCCAAATCATTTTGGTTGCCCTCCTCTGGACCCTCCAGGAGGTTAATGTCCCTCTTTAAGTGTGGCCTCAAAACTGCACGAGTACTCCAGGTGCGGCCTCACCAAGCAGTTATACTGGGAGTATCACTTCCCTCCTTCTGGAGGTGATCCCCTAGCGTATGCATCCCAGCATCCTGTTGGCCTTGGCTGCTGCCCTCCTACAAGTCTCAGAGTTGTTCATCTTGACATCCACCACCACCCCAGGTCCCTCTCAGCCATTGAGACTTGTAGTATTTCCCCAGGGTGTACACTTGGCCTGGGTTTCTGGCCCCCAGATGGAGTACCTTGCATTTCCTGCATTAAACCTCAGCTTCCACTTTCTAGACCATCTTTCCAGAGTCTCAGGTCCCCCTGCAGGCCACCCTCCCTCCTCCATCCACCACTGCCCCAGTTTCAGAGTCATCTGCAAAGAGACTCATCTCACTCCTGATTCTGTCCTTATGTCAGACACGAGGCGCTGGAACAGAAGGGGGGCCCAAGGACTGATCCCTGTGGGACCCCACTAATGACCCTCCTTGGGGAAGAGATTATCCCACCAACTACAACCCTCTGGGTCCGTCCTGAGCCAATTGCTATCCATCGGATCATCTGGTTTCCACCCCATTTCTCCTAGTTTATCCAACAGGCCCCGTGAGGAACAGAGTCAAATGCCTTGGCTGAAGTCCAGAAAGAGGACATCCACTGGTCTACCCAGGTCCAAGGCACTGTCACCCAGTCATAGAACTCCACCAGGTTTGTCTGACACGATTTCCCCAGGATGAATCCATGCTGTCTATCGTCCAGGCACCCTGACTTATCCAGGCCCCCCTAGCCTCCTTGACAATGCCCTCCATCACCTTGCCCACCACTGATGTCAGGCTGACAGGCCTGTAGTTCCCTGCCACCTCCCTTGATCCCCCTTGTGGATAGGCACTACATCGCCACCTTCCAGTCTTGGGGCACCCACCCTGTCCTCAGAGAGATGGTGAAAAGCTCTGCCAGGGGTTTCGCTAGGACATCTGATTAGAGTACTGCATAAAAAAGGCAGGTAACTCTATGGACTGATTTAGAGTAGATTCAGCTACTACTTTAGGGAGAAACTTAGGATTAGTGCAAAGAGCTACACATTCCTTGTGAAAAATCAAGTATGGGATTTTACACATCAGGGCCTGGAGTTCGGAAATTCTCCGAGCAGAAGTGATGGCCACCAGGAAGAGAGTCTTCCATGAAAGGAACTTCAAATCCACAAAAGCTGCAGGTTCGAAGGGAGGGAGAGTAAGTTTCTCGAGGACAAAGTTCAAGTCCCAAGGGGAGCAGGAGTATGGATGGGGGGCCTCAGATGGAGAACCCCTCTGAGAAAGGTCTTAGAGACCTCCAGTTGAGCAACTTTCTCTGCGAAGGGGAACATGATAGGCCGAGATGGCCATGTGTACCTTCAGAGAAGAATGACTGAGCCCCAGGTCAAACAAATGAGTAGATGCTCCAGCAGAAGCCCGCTGAACAGGAGAAGGGTTCCACGTTCTTGGAAGCAGCCCAAATAGTGAATCTTTTCCATTTCATGGCATAAGTGGATCTGGTGGAGGTTTTCTGCCTCCACCAAAATCTCCGCCACTTTGGGAGACACTCCAAAACGGGATTGGGCTAAGTCTGCAGGAGCCATGCATGCAGTTGAAGGGATATGAGGCCTGGATGGACCAGAGTTCCCTGATCCTGGGTCAGTAAACCTTAAGAGAGAGGAAGAGGAGCATCCTCTGAGTATTGTTGTAGAAGAGAGAACCAAACTTGCCTGGGCCAGAAAAAAGCGATCAGAATCATTCATGCTCCTTCTGAAGCTAGTTTCTGCAAGACTCATGGGATAAGTGCAATTGGGGGAAAGGCATAGACGAATCTGTCCCTCCAGTCTAGAGATGGAGCGTTGTTCCAAAAAGCGCCACGCTCTGGAACAAGCGAGCAGAACACAGGAAGTTTTGCGTTTAGAGGGGATGCAAACAGGTTGACCTGTGGTGTTCTCCAAAGTTGGAAGATACTGTCTAGGACCCCTTGGTCCAGTTCCCACTCGTGAGTCAGAGCAGAAGAGCGACTTAGCTTGTCTGCCAGGGTGTTCTCGACTCCCGGAACGTGAATTGCCATGAGGTGAAGGTCGTGTTATGTTGCCCAATCCCAAACCCTCACTGCCTCCCTGCAAAGAGGGTAGGACCAAGTCCCTCCCTGTTTGTTGATGTACCACACCACGCACATGTTGTCCATCTGGACGGCTAGGTGGCCGGGAAGGATGTATAGGTGAAGGGCTTGGAGAGCGTACAACACTGCCCGAAGCTTGAGCACATTGATGTCGAGAGCTTGTTCTAGCTTGGACCAGGAGCCCTGGGTCTGATGAGGGCCTAGATGGGCTCTCCAACCTTCGCCTGAGGTGTCTGTGGTTAGAGTCTGGGAGGGGGGAGGATGAAAGAAAGGAACTCCCCGAAACAGGTTCTCTCGAACCATCCACCATTGCAAGTCTCGAAGCATCGGCGATGAGGTCAAAACTGGGTGATCTAGGTCGTCCATTAGCTGATCCCATTGAAGCATAGAGTCCACTGAGAAATCCTCATGTGGAGTCGAGCGCGAGGAACCATCGGGATAGCAGCCGCCATGAGCCCAAGAAGGTGAAGGACCGACCTTGCAGAGACCGTCCTGTGGTCGGACAACAGACTTATTTGGGTCTGGAGGGTGGACGCCCTGTCCGGAGGCAGGAAGGCCTTGCCCGTGGTCGTATCGAGAATCACCCCAATAAACTGTAGCCTCTGGGATGGGTCCAGATGAGACTTGGAATGGTTGATGGTAATACCCAGGCAGGCAAAAACCTGCTGGGTAAGGGAGAGAAAACGCAGGAGTTCCTCCCTGGACGAGGCTGCCAGGAGCCAATCGTCCAGGTACGGAAAATCTGCACTCCCCTGGTACGCAGGTGGGCCACCACCACTGCCATTTGGTAAACACTCGGGGGGCAGAGGATAGACCAAACGGGAGTGCCTTGAACTGGTAGTGGTCCCCCTGGAATGCAAAACGAAGGTATTTGTGGTGAGATGGGTGAATGGGAATGAGCAGATAAGCACCCTGCATATCCAGAGCACACAGCCATTGACCCGGCAGTTGGAGGGGCAGAAGGCTCTGCAAAGAGAGCATCCTGAGCCTTTTGTATCCTACGAAAAGATTCAGGGAACTGAGATCCAAAATTGGTCTGAGATCTCCTGTCTTCTTTGGGACCAGAAAGAAATGGGAATAGTAACCTGTCCCTCGCTGCCCAGTAGTGTGATCAGTGCTGGGACTTTTGTTTGTGGTTCAGAACTTGGTGGGTCTGCTTGAAGTGTGGTGTGGTGGGGTTCTGTGAGGGCAGAGTACATCAGCACATATAGAATAGTGAATGGGCGACCATCCACAAGGCTGTTTCCATCGAGGGTGTTTGACATCAGAGACCTTGAGAGCATAGCTCGAAGAGGTCTTGATGTCAACTGCCCAAGATGAAATGTAGCTTTAGTTGTGGATGTGCGACCATCCACTGTTTTATATACTATATGGTTCCCCTAGGTTTTGAAAATATCATTTTGTAAGGTGTCATACCTTGTCTTCATGGTCCCATTTACTCCTGGTCCTCGCTGGACACCTGCTTTGATCCCGACCACGAAGATCCCAGTCGTCTCTTCCTACTCCCAATCATAAACAGCGGCAGTTTAAAAAAAATAAAAAATAAAAATAGACGCATTGAAAGTTTGAAAACACTGAGCCAACTATAGCTCAGCGTCCAAACGTTTGACGCGCTCTCCCGTCTGCTCGTTGAGTCCCACCGCCATTTCTTTGAATTTTTTGTGGGTTCAAGTTTTCTCCAGTCATGTTGCAGGACAAGGCTAAAAAGTTGTACTGTTGATGTGACATCAGAACGATAGTACAACAACCTTTGAACTGTTCAACAAGAATTTGAAAGCTGCTGATCTCACTTAGAGGGGACACTCTTGCATCAGGCAATACCATTAGGACTAAGGCCGCCAGGTATTGGGACACCACGGGAACATTTTCTAGCTAGCGGTCCGTGGGGGACCGCCCGACATTGGTGCTGCATAACGTCAGATGTGGAAGGGTGGTCCCCCAGCACCACCTCTGTTTTCCGCCTGTCTACCAGTGAACATCGGATCTATGGATGCCATAGTTGCAGCCAACTGCCTTTTTTCTTGCACACTGCGCGGTATTTTTCAGACAGTTTCCTCGACCATTTTTCCCCATCAAGATTTAATGTCTTCATCGTCTCGGCGGTGCAAATCTTCAGTGTGCGTGCAGGAAGTAGATCCCGGCAAAAGACTGTCATTCAGGCTGCCTGATCTGTCTAGGCCCAGGCCACCGGCCAGACGATTGCCCGCACTGCATAAAATTCAAGACCAAGGATCGCCGCACCAATACCTTAAAGGCCTAAATTCTGAGCAGCAAGTAGCTGCCATGCAGAAGGCCCCATCGGGACACAGTTGGTCCTCTTAAACCAGGGAGTCCCCCCTCCCCAAGGAGAAGAGATCGGGAGGGAAACGCCCCCACCCAGAGAAGGAGGACCAGATCAGAGTCCCACCTGAAGTCACCTCACTGGGCGTCTACTACTTCCACCTCTGGAGGTAGATCGGAATTTGTCCCCCAAGGTACCAAAGCAGTTTTCTGATGACACAGAGGAAGTTGACTGCCTCCACTCAGGAAAAGGTAGGGAGTCTTTCTCTACAGGATAGCCATCTGCCCAGATCCCCTTGTCCCACCGACCACATAAACATGGGTTGACACATGAGGGACAGGCGTTGGCTTCTGACAAATCCAGTGTCCACCACCCGTAAGCCTTCGGAGACATCCAATAAACACAAACTGGACAAATCTGAGAAACGCCAGGATGTCGTCAGTTGCCAGATGCCTCCCCACCAGAACATTGGGCATCATCTGCTTCCCAACAGGGCATTCGGACTCTGTTGGACAAAAGTGCCTCTGGCAAAAGAAAGGCCATCGGTCCCTAAAGACCGGCAGTCAACCCCGAAGGATTGTCCGGCGGCTGATTTCCCCAGACGCGGGTGTACCAGACGCCCAACAATTTCCATCTAAAGATCTGGACATCAGACTGCCAGATACTGAGGACCTGACGTCCAATGTACCAGAGGACCAGACACACCCACCTTCTACCAGACACCCAGACCTTCTGGCATCTTCAGCCAGATGCCCCCACTGCCCGTTGTTTCACAAGCTGGGAGCACTGTTTAATGCATGGTGGAATAATGTCATGGGGATTGTCTCACAGACCCAGGGATCCATCCCCAGTCGCCCCTCCACCTACAGACCTCAGTCTTTTACCAGCCTTTACCGCTGAAAAAGCACCAGCTGCATGACTGAGGACAGGTGGACGGCCGCAGGAGACATCCATCGTCCGTGCCCTCATCTAGCGGATGCCCATAGTCTTTAGAATACTCCTCTTTGGACTGTTCTTCAGAAGAGCTCCACATTCCGTCTCCAAATCCGAAGGACTCACCAAGGTTGCCCAGGATGACCAGTCCTTTTTGGACATTATGCACCATATTCAGGCACTTTACCAATGGGACACTGAGGAATTGGACCCAGAAAGGTGCAAACTGGCCAGATTCTTAGGAGCCACAGATCCTGAACCATTGGTCATTCCCCCTTGAAACCATTACAGGATGTGATCAAGTCCACAAAGAGACATCTGGCCACTACAACCGCAGTTCCCCATAAGGCCCATTGACTGTACAAGACACATATGGGGAGCCTTTTCTGAGCAAACACCCAAAGGCAGACTTGATGGTCCTGACAACTGCCCATGGCAGAGCATCCAACCATGCCACACGAATGCCCAGCCACCAGACTCAGAATCAAAAATTGGACCAGATAGGATGCAAGGTGTACTCCTCGGCAACTTGCACCGCTGGGTCACTCAACTTCCTGGCCCACATGGTGGCCTAACAAAAATCCCTGTGAGCAGAGGCAGTGAACCTGGCCCAAAGTACAGCCAGATTCAGAGGGTAAGGCGGAACTCCTTGCTGTGATTCAGTCTGGCATGGACATGAATAAGCATGTCCTTATGAGTTCTTATGACTCCACAAATACAGCAGCAAGAGCAGTGGCCACCAGCATTTTCATGTGGAGGCATGCCTGGCTCAAGGTTACGGGCTTCTGACAGGATCTTCAGGATGCTATCTTGGATGCTCCTTTCCTAGGACCAGTCCTGTTTGGTCAGGAAACAGAAACTGATCACCGGGCTTCAAGACTCTGGTAAAGTTGTGTCTGAAGTCCACAGAATGTACCGATCAGAGCCACAGTCCACATGTCGCCATCCTTTTGGAAAAATCTGGGACTGCAAGGAAAGCGCCAGACACAAACAGGCTTCAGAAGAAAAAAGACCCCTTCAGGCACCCAGGGCCCCAAAACCCCTAGGGCCAAGACCTCTGCTGCCTACACCTCCAAACACAGCAATACAGACACCCCTCCCCAACCTGTGCAGGTGAAGGCGATAGGAGGAGCTTCTCCCACTGCCTATCTGGATGGTCCAGTATAACATTGGACCAATTGGTCCTCCAGGTAGTAGAAGGGGATACTCCCTAGAATTCACCCAGTTTCCACTGGACAACCCACCAGTCCCTTTCCACAGCTCACCCCTCCCATGCACTCCTCCTGAGGGCAGAGATACAGAATCACTGCACAAAAAGGCCATACAGAAGGTTCCTTTGCTCAAAGAAAGATGGGAGACTTCTGTCCCATTCCAGACCTGAGTCAACTGAATACCTTTATCAAATACAAACTGTTCAGAGTGGTGACCCTGGAGAGCCTGTTACCAATGCTCCACCAAGGAGGGACTGGCTTTCCTCACTAGACATGCAGGATGCCTACATGCACATCAAGATCCTGCCATTCCACAGGAAGTAATTGCTTCACCTTCCAAGGAGGACACTACCAGTTCAGGGTGCTGCCATTTGGCCTATCCTCTGCACCAGGGTACCTGGTTTGCATCACCGAGACATGGCTGGACGAGAATGCTGGTCCCATATTGGAGTCTGCTGTTCCAGCCAGGTACTTGGTGATGCACCGCCTGAGATTGGATCGAATGGGCGGTGGTGTAGCCATTTGTTTTAAGACTGAACTGGGCCTTGTAGAGTTTCCAGTGGTGAACACTAGATCCTTAGAGTGTATCATGGGAGCAGTTGTTGGCAGCAGGATTCTGCCACTCTACCCGGTGATGAGAAAGTTTTCCTGCAGGAAGTTGCAGACTTCATGGTAGATAGGCCTGGGTCAATAAAATCTTGCATTTTGGTCAAAACTTCCTCCAACTAATTTCATTGGGCTTCACACAGGCAGTTACCACTGCAACCCATATTCAGGGTCATTCCCTGGATCTGGTGTTCACCCTGGGGATGGAGGTCACTGACTTGGTGGTGGAACCAGTTGGATGGTCGGACCATCATCCTATAAGGCTGTTTCGTGGCTCCCCCTGTGAGACCAGCCCCTTTGGAGATGGTCCGGTACCGCCCTTTGAAGGGAGTAACCCCAGAGGGTCTGCTGGTACTGGACCTATCGAGTTGGCCATTGGAGTGCTTGGACCCAGGTGACCTAGTAGTGTGCTATGTCATGGTACTGAGGGCTTTGGATTCCATAGCTCCTGTCCGCTCCTCCCTCTCCACCCTCTGTTTGATGGGACTTTGAGAATGGTGTGATGGTTGGAACATTGTTGGCGGAAATTCAACCTGGAGGAGGACAGACTTGGGTTGATCGACCATTATTCGGGCTATCAGTCAGAAGTCTCCCATAAGAAGGCAGAGTTCCTGTCCAGGGAGATAGCTGCAGCAAGGAATCTACCAGCTCAGCTCTTTCGGACCATGGACAGGCTGTGAATCCAGCCTGCCTTTGGGGTCGGAGAGCCTTTTCACAGATAGGGTGGTGAGTTCACTTGGTTCTTTGCTAAGGTGTCCTCAATCAGGTCGGGGATCCACAGTCCCACACAGAAGATTAATAATCAAGTTAGCCAGCCTGGGAGTGGGTCCCAGGGTGGTAGCCTGGGTAGCAAACTGGCTGCACAACAGGACACAGAAGGTAACAGTGAATGGAACACATCCTGAAGAAAGGGGGTTACTAGTGGAGTACCCTCAGGGCTCAGTACTGGAGTCCAGTCCTCTAACGTCTTTATAGGTGACATTGCAGAGGGTCTGGAAAGAAAGGTTTGCCTCTTTGCAGAGGACACAAAGATCTATAACAGAGTTGATACACAAGGGGAGTTAGAAAGGATGAGAAGAAACTTGGCAAGGTTGGAGGAATGGTCAGACATATGGCAACTTAGATTCAATGCAAAGAAGTGCAAGTAATGCACCTGGGAAATAAAAATTCAGGAGAAGAGTACACAATAGCAGGGGAGGTACTAACAACAATAATGGAAAGGGACCTGTGGGTAGTCATATCAGATGACCTAAAGGTGGTTAAGCAATATGAAGTCAGTAAGGAGAGCCAGGGGGATACTGGGATGCAAGGGGAGAGGTATCAGAAGTAGAAGGGAAGTGGTTATCCCTCTGTACAGACAGTTGGTGAGACCCCATCTGGAGTACTGCGTGCAGTTTTGGAGACCTCATCTACGCAAGGACATAGACAGGAAGGAAGCAGTCCAGAGGAGGGCAACTAAAATGGTGCGAATCTACATCAGAAACCATATGAAGAGAGACTGAGAGCTTAATATGTATACCTTTGATGAAAGGAGGGACAGGGGGGCATGATAGAAACTTAAGTATCTCAAGGGAATCAACAAAGTCCAGGAGGGTAGTATCTTTCAGAAAAAGAGATGTGTAAGAACAAGGTGGCACAATTTAGAGAGGGGCGACGGCTCAGCGGTAATGTGAGGACATTTTTTTTCAGAGTGGTGGACGCATGGAACCGCCTTCCTGGAGAGGTTGTGGGGTCTAAAACAGTGGGTGAATTCAAACATGCATGGGACAGACATAAGGCAATTACAGTGGGGGGGTTGCAGGAAGTAGGCTGTTGGTTAACTAGAATCTGTAGCTTATCCAATAGGTAGGGAAATGGGCAGACTGGGTGGGCCACGTGGGCCTTATCTGCTGTCAGTTTCTGTGTTCTGTGTTTCTGTGAGAGCAGAAATTTCCTCCTGGACCAAGAGAAGATGTTCCCGTGAATACGACGACTTCAGAGGGGGGTGGCGGGGTGGTTTCTGAAGAAACTCTATCAAGTGTCCTTCTGCTATGAGCTGGAGCACCCAAGAATCTGTGGTTATCCTCTCCCATCCTGGAAGGTGGAGGGAAAACCTCCCTCCTACTGGTTCCTCCAGGAGTCTGGAGGCAGGGGAGAAGAAAGGAGTCAGGGTGGTGTGGGGCAGCGCCACAGCTGAAGCTCACGCTTGCTTTTTGGGCAGGGGGCTTAGCAGCTGGGCCCGGCGCTATGTGGCCGCCTTTCCCTGGGGTTTCGCCTTGGCTGATTCTGTCTGCGAAAGGGACGGCGCTGCTGTTTTGGGGACGGTACATGGAATCAACTGACTACAGTGCCGCCCCTTCTCTCTAGAATCGGGTGATGATGTCCTTGACATCACCCCCGAAAAGCACCGGCCCCCGAAGGTGCATTGGATAGCAGATTGCACCCTCCAGGACCAACCCTGACACACGGAGCCGGGCATGATGCCGTAGGCCTACAGTGAAAGCTGAGCTCCGCCCAGCAGTGTCCACTGCATCGTATGTCGCACGAAGCATGTGTCGACTGGCCAAACAAGCAGAGCGGACAAGATCAGCCAACTCCTGCTTGACTTGGGAGTCAGACAAGGAGTCCAGTTTGGCTTCCGCCTGAGTCAGAATGGCCTTCTGGTAGTCCCCCATATGGATGACATAGTTCAGAGCCCCGATCCCCAACGTGGAGGAAGCATAAATCTTTCTCCCGTACTGGTTCAGAAGGCGTGATTCCTTATCAGGTGGTGACGAGCTAACATGTTTGGGGTTCACTGACCCGCCGTGAGTGGCGCTAATCACGACTGAGTCAGCACGAGGGTGAGAATCCAGAAAATCAACACCCTCTGGAGCCTGATATAGCCTGTTCGACTTCCTAGGAAGTGGGGCTAAGGCCGACGGCTGTTTCCATATTGTGGTAACAAGGTCGGCATGAGGCTCTATCCAGGGTGGCACCAAGGTAGGAGCTGTCACGGGCAGATCCAGATGTTCAGCTAGTTTCAGACGCTGAGGATCTGGTTCCAGGGAGTGCCACTGATGAACCTCCTGGATTTTCCTAAGCAACACCGCAAAAGAAGAATCCTCCGGAGACTTCTGAGGAGTCCTTGGCCTGGGCTTCGGAGGCGTGGCCCTGCGTCTCTCTCAGAGCAAACGGCCAGAAGAATCCAAGGAGTCCGAGGGTGAAGAGAAGGATGAAGAGGAAACACTCCCTTTCCCGATCTGGGGGAGGAACAGACCCCTTGGGAAGTCCCCGGGGAAGCGTATCCTGCCCTTCTCTGGATCCAGACGGAAGAACCCTGGAATCCGGAGGTGGTGAGGGAGTGTGCCGCTTCGGACATATGGGAACCTGGGATGGCACCATCGTCAGAAGGCGGCTCTCGACCTCTTTGGTGAGCTGAGCCTTGGCCTCAGCCCACCAGGAGGCCAGAGTCACCTGCAGGTCCACCGGCAGCCACGAGGGCGGTGGAGGAGGAGGAAGAGGCGGGGGATAAGGATACGGGTTGTAACCGTATAAAGCGTATCCAAAACCCGGCTGAGGGTAGCCCGGCGTCGGGTACTGCGGTGTCAGGGAAGCCCGCGCCAGGTACTGGGTGGCGCCGGGATACTGCGGTCCCGGGTACACCGCGCTTCGGATAGGACGGAGGGTACCCAGGAGCCGGGGGGCTGCCGGAGCAGACAGCCCGGCCAGTGGCCTCACGGGCGGGTCCATAGTGGAGGGCCCGGAGGGCGGTGGGCCCGGAGGGCGGTGGGCCCGATGGGAGCGGGATGTCTCCCACAGTTGGTAAGGCCGACATCGGAGGCCCTGGCATTGGAGGTACCAACGTCAGAGGGGCCGGCCAGAGCCGCGTCTGGGGAGCCAACATAAGATCTGGCGCACCAGGTGGCGGAAGGACTGACAGAGGCGGAAGATCCCCAGCTTTGCCGGGGATGGAGGGAAAAAATCCCGGGGTCAAGTTGGGGAGACTCTGGTTCCCAGAAGGCAGTGAAGGCTGCGGGGAACCGGTAATGGCGGACGGGGGTCGCGCTGGTTCCTTCGCCAGCCGGACGCCGGACTAGCCGATGTGTGGCTTGGGGCGAAGCTCGGCGGGCGCGCAGAGGAGCCGGCGACCGACTTATGAGCCATCACCAGGCGGGCCGAGTAGTGATCAGCCTGGTCGGGTGGAGGAGGCCGCCACAGCCCCAAAGGGTCGGGCGCCATGTACCAGCCCTCTCTCCGGTGATCGCCGGAGGAGCCGACGCCTGCTTACCGGAGTCGCCCACAGTGGCAGGGGCCGAAGCCTGCGCCGAACCAGGGCAGAGGCCTCCAACTTCCCAGAGACGCCCGCAAGGCCCGAGCGCGAGGCAGACAGGCGGGCCGATGCCCCCTCAGAAACCTCCGAGGTGGCCGTCGAGGAGCGATCCCCCGGTGGGGATGTTACCTGCGTCCCAGCGACTCCAGAGGGAGACGCTGTGGAGGAGCCCTTGTCCCAGTGCCTCTCCTTCTCCTTCTTCTTCTGATGGCCTTCGGGGGAAGTGGACTTCTGCCTCAGTTTTTTGAGCTCCTTCTCCATTGAACTCATTTTCTTCTTCAGAATATGGGCTTCCAGGGATTACTGCCACTTTTTCCAGGTAGCCTCGCTGAAACTGAGGCAGTGCAGGCACTTCTCGACCAGGTGATCGGGGCCTAGGCAGAACAGGCACAGGGAGTGGCCATCCTTGAGCGGTAGTTGGGCGCGCACAAATCGCACTTATTGTGCCTCGGAGGGAGGGGATGACATACACCGACGATTGTACTGACGTTAGTCGAAAAGCAATTATTTTCGTAAAACCAAAGGTAGGGCTGATGGAAGCACAAACTTTTCAGCAGGTGCTGCATGCTAGCGACGGGAAGAATGGAAAGGCGGGCGTCAGGGACCGCCCCTCTCAACATCTCCTGGCGCTTGGGTCACCTGGCGGTAGAGGCGGTCCTAGCCAGAGACTGCTAGCTAGAAATTTTCCATTGAGGGTATTGCACGCCTGTGGCGTCAGTCCTATATTAATTACCTGCAAGAGCCCTCTCGGTAAGATCAGCTCTTGCAGGGTTACACCATTAGGCCGGACACCAGGAAATTTTCTAGCTAGCAGTATTCAAGCGGGACCGCCTCCAGCATGATCCGGCCCCCAACGTCAGGCATAGTACATAAGGAGGCGGTCCCCAGAATCCTCAGTTCTCCCACGGTGACTCCCGCTGCTGGATGAATCAGAAGAGGAGACTAAGGATCCGCCATCAAATGGCAATCAGAGTGGTGCTGAGAACACCTGATCCTGGGAGAAGGATATTGAATCAGAATCTACCTCCAAGCGGGGATGGTGGGAGGAAGTACCTGCTGCAAGAGCTGTTCTCGAAGATCTACTGTTACGGTAAGTTCTTACATAACTGTACTATCTTACTTCAAGAAACAGCTCTTGCAGCAGTTACTAAATAGGACTGATTCCCAAGCAATAATGGAAATCCCACACCATTGGGAGGAGGGAAGGTAGAAATCCTTAATAGAACCTAAACCTAGGACAGAAGTCCTTGAAGGACTGCTAGACCAAAACCTGCTCTTCGCCTCAATGCAATATCCAGGATATAATGCCTGATAAAAGTGTGCACAGAGCTCCAAGTAGCTGCAGCACAGATGGCCGAGGTGGACACATTCTTTAGGGCTGCAAAGGAGGTAGCCACCCCCCTTGTGGAATGACCCTTAACCCCGCCCGGTAAGGGTTTGTTGCGCTTCTGGTAACAGAACGTGATACATTGAATGAGCCACCTGGACAGCGACTATTTGGAAACAGGAGCTCCCATCATCCTGTGGGCAAAGGAGACAAAAAGCTGGTCCGATTTTCGGTGGTGTTTGGTTCTGGTCAGGTAGTGATCGAAGATACCTATGCATATCTCAAGTGTGCAACAGGACCTCTCCTCAATTAGAATACTTGGGGAAGTACACTGGTAGATCGATATCCTGAATAAGGGTGAGAGCTGAGACCACCTTAGGCAGAAACTTTGGATTAATCCGTAGGGATACCCTGTCTTGGTGAAAAACCAAATAAGGTTCTTTGCACATCAGTGCATGAAGTTCAAAAATTCTTCTGGCCGAGGCAACGGCAACTAAAAACAATGCCTTTCAAGTAAGAAGACGTAGCTCGCAATCCGTGGCTGGCTCAAAGGGTGGCAGCGTAGGCTGCTCCAGGACAAAGGGTAGATCCCATGGTGGAATCGGATCCTTAACTGGAGGTATAAGGTGGAGAACGCCTCTCAGGAAGGCTCGAGCCGTGTCCAACTGAGATATGGTGCGTTGGCCTATAGGAATGTGATAGGCTGAGATGGCACAGAGGTGTACTTTAATCGAGGAGTAGACCAAGCCTGTCTGAAAAAGGGACAGGAGGTAGTCCAAGACCAACCTTTCTGGACAATGCATAGGCGAAAAACCGCGTGCTTGAACCCATACAAAAAATCTGTGCCATTTCATGGCTTAAGTAGCATGGGTAGCCAGTTTCCTACCAGCAGCAAGAAAGTACAGTTATGTAAGAACTTACCGTAACAGTAGATCTTCAAGAGGAGCTCTTGCAGCAGGCTATTACAATAAGGACTACGCCGCAGGCACTAGGACCCTCCGGTGAAAGCTTCAGCCAGCAGTACACAGCAGGGACCGCCTCGATGCTGTAGCCCCACCCCACCGCCGTCTGGGTACAAGAGGGCGACCCAGCTCCACCTCAGTTCTCCTGCCAAGACCGGAACAAGGCCTGACAAGAGAAGGAGCAAGCAACTGTAGAGAGAAATGGAGATGTAAACAAGATGGATCTGCACACCTTGAGGGGAAGGCGGGGTGGAAGTGGTGCTGCTGCAGGCTCTCTGAGAGACTGGTGGTTATGTAGAACTTGCAGTAACAGCATCTTGGGCAGACATTCTTGCAGTGAGTAATTACATATGGGACTGACACTGGAGGTGGTAGGACCCCAGAAAAATTTTTTAGCTAGCAGTCCCTGGCGAGGGACCGCCCACATCAGGTGACCAGCGCCAGGAGACATCGGGTATAAAGGGGCGGTCCCTGATGCCCACTCTTCCAGTTCTCTTTCCCACCATGGGCGAGAAAGGCGGACGAGAAAGGCGGATATTTCCTCACTGGAAAAGGCGCTGAAAAGCCTAGGGGGATGGAGGCGGAAGGTATCACCACTGCAAGAGCCTCTCTCAAGATCTACTGTTACGCAAGTTCTTACATAAATGTACTATCTACTTCTCGAGAGGCTCTTGCAGGTAATTACATTACAGGACTGAATCCCAAGCAGTCTGGAATACAGAGAGGCACCGGGAGGAGGAAACTACTCCAAAAAGCAGTTCTAGCTGTGCAAGCCTCAAGATAAGAGGCCTTGCAGAACAGCCAGCCCGAAGCCTGCTCTACGGTGAGAGGCAACATCCAAACTGTAGTGTTTAGTAAAGGTATGGACGGAAGTCCAGGTGGCAGTAGCACAGATGTCCGCCGCAGACAGATTCTTGAAACAAGCCACTGAGGCAGCTACTCCTCTGGTGGAGTGGCCTCTTACTTGACCAGGAGGGTCGTACATATGAACATACAAAATTTGCCAGCAGATAAAGGCCTAGAGGTCTATCAGTCTGCTCGAATGTGCAGCTAGCACCCTTATTCTGCAGCTGCCCCTCCCTTCCACCCTTCTCCTTCATTAACCTCCCCTTGTCCTGTCCCATCATCGCTTGAAGCAGTCCACTGTTCTACTGCATACCACTTCAGCAGGTAACGCATTCCACCCAGCCACCACCTCCTCTGTAAAAGGTGTCTCCTCATCTCCTCCTGAACCTTCCTCGCTCCAGTCTCATATCATGGCCCCTGGAGGCCCTCCCTTACTTTGAACAGCCCCTCTGTACCAGTCTTGTTTATTCCTTTCATGTATTTAAAGGTTTCAATCATGTCACCCCTGTCTCTCCTCTCCTCTCCTCCAGTGAGTACATGTTCAATTCCTTCAACCTCCTCTCGTATGATAAGTCCCCCAGCCCCTTGATCATCTTTGTCGCTCTGCGCTGCACCCCCTCCAGTAACTTAATGTCCCTCTTCAGATACGGATGTTGTCTTGTATTTGTCATAACAGAAAGTGATGGCAATGAGCCAACCATTTAGATAGGCATTGCTTGGAAACAGCATTGCCTTCCCTTTTATGGGCAAAAGAGACAAACAACTGATCAGTCTTTCTGAGATCCTTCGTCCTGTTGGTATAGTACCTCAGAATCCAGTGAACATCTGTAGTGTGAAGTAAATACTCCCCTTGATTAGAGTACTGCATAATAAAGGCAGGTAACTCTATGGACTGATTTAGAGTAGACTCTGCTATTTTAGGAAGCAACATAGGATTCGTGTGAAGAGCAACACGTTCCTTGTGAAAAATCAAGTATGGGATTTTACACATCAGGGCCTGGAGCTCGGAAATTCTCCAGGCAGAAGTAATGGCCACCAGGAAGAGAGTCTTCCATGAAAGGAACTTCAAATCCGCAGAAGATGCAGGTTCGAAGGGAGGGAAAGTAAATTTCTCAAGGACAAAGTTCAAGTCCCAAGGGGGAGCAGGAGTACGGATGGGGGGCCTCAAATGGAGGACCCCTCTGAGAAAGGTCTTAGAGACCTCCAGTTGAGCGAAAGCTTTGTCTACAAAGGGAACATGGTAGGCCGAGATAGCCGCCATGTGTACCTTCAGAGAAGAATGACTGAGACCCAGGTCAAACAGATGACGTAGATACTCCAGCAGAAGCCCTGCTGAACAGGAGAAGGGTTCCACGTTCTTGGAAGCAGCCCAGATAGTGAATCTTTTCCACTTCATGGCATAAGTGGATCTGGTGGAGGGTTTTCTGGCTTCCACCAAAATCTCCACGACTTTGGAAGACACTCCAAAACGGGATTGGGCTAAGTCTGCATGAGCCATGCATGCAGTTGAAGGGATTTGAGGCCTGGATGGACCAGGGTCCCCTGATCCTGGGTCAGTAAACCTTGAGAAAGAGGAAGAGGAGGATCCTCTGAGTATTGTTGTAGAAGAGAACCAAACTTGCCTGGGCCAGAAAAGGCGATCAGAATCATTTGTGCTCCTTCTGAAGCTAGTTTCTGCAAGACTCGTGGGATAAGTGGAATTGGGGGAAAGGCATAGACAAATCTGTCCTTCCAGTCTAGAGACAGAGCGTCGCTCCAAAAAGCGCCTCGCTCTGGAAGGAGCGAGCAGAAGATGGGAAGTATTGCATTTAGAGGGGATGCGAACAGGTCGACCTGTGGTGTTCCCCAAAGTTGGAAGATATTGTCTAGGACCCCTTGGTCCAGTTCCCACTCATGAGAGACAGAGCAGAAGAGCGACTTAGCTTGTCTGCCGGGTGTTGTCGAGTCCCCGAAGCGTGAACTGCCGTGAGGTGAAGGTCGGGTTGTGTTGCCCAATCCCAAACCCTCACCCTCATTGCCTCCCTGCAAAGAGGGTAGGACCGAGTCCCTCTCTGTTTGTTGATGTACCACACCACGCACATGTTGTCCGTCTGGGCGGCCAAGTTGGCAGGAAGGGGCGTGATGAAGGAGCTTGGAGGCGTGCAACACTGCCCGAGCTCGAGCACACTGATGTGGAGAGCTTGTTCTAGCTGGACCAGGAGCCCTGGGTCCGATGAGGGCCTAGATGGGCTCCCCAACCTTCACCTGAGGCGCCTGTGGTTAGAGTCTGGGAGGGGAGAACCAAAAGAAAGGAACTCCCTAAAAGGTTCTCTCGAACCATCCACCATTGCAAGTCTCAAGCATGGGCGAGGAGATCAGAACTGGGTGATCTAGATCGTCCACTAGCTGATCCCACTGAAAGCGTAGAGTCGACTGAGAAATTCTCATGTGGAGTCGATCGCGAGGAACCATCTGGCTAGCAGACGCCATGAGCCCAAGGAGGTGAAGGACCAACTTCGCAGAGACCGTCCTGCAGTCGGACAACAGACTTATTTGGGTCTGGAGGGTGGACGCCCTGTCCGGAGGCAGGAAGGCCTTGCCCAAGTTCGTATCGAGAATCGCCCCCAATAAACTGTAGTCTCTGGGATGGGTCCAGATGAGACTTGGAATGGTTGATGGTAATACCCAGGCAGGCAAAAACCTGCTGGGTAAGGGAGAAAGCAGGAGTTCCTCCTGGACGAGCCGCCAGGGCCAATCGTCCAGGTGCGGAAAATCTGCACTCCTGGTGCATGGGTGAGCCACCACCACTGCCAGGCATTTGGCAAACACTCAGGGGCCGAGGATAGACCAAAAGGAGTGCCTTGGACTGGTAGTGGTCCCCTGGAACACAAAACGAAGATATTTGGTGAGATGGGCGAATGGGAATGTGCAGATAAGCATCCTGCATATCCAGAGCACACAGCCATTGACCCGGCGGAGGAGGCAGAAGGCTCTGCAAAGAGAGCATCCTGAACCTTTTGTATTCTACGAAAAGATTCAGGGAACTGGGATCCAAAATTGGTCTGAGATCTCCTGTTTTCTTTGGGACCAGAAAGAAATGGGAATAGTAACCCGTCCCTCGCAGATGAAGGGGGATGGGCTCTATTGCTTGTTTCAGCAGGAAAGCCGAAATTTCCTCCTGGACCAAGACAAGATGTTCCCATGAGTACGACGACTTCAGAGGGGGGTGGTGGGGTGGTTTCTGAAAAAACTCTATTGAGTGTCCTTCTGCTATGAGCTGGAGCACCCAAGAATCTGTGGTTATCCTCTCCCATCCTGAAGATGTGGAGGAAAACCTCCTCCTACAGTTCCTCGGGGAGCCGGAGGCAGTGGGAGAGGAAAGGAGTCCAGGTGGTGTGGGGCAGCCTGCAGCTGAAGCACCTGCTTTTTGGGTGGGGGCTTAGCAGCTGTGGGGGCCCGGTGTTTTGTGTCCCGCCTTCCCTGGGGTTTTGCTTTTGGCCGATTCTGTCTGCGAAAGGGATGGCGCTGCTGCCGATGGGGACAGAACATGGAATCAACTGACTTCAGTGCCGTCTCCTTCTCTTGCAAATCAGTGATGATGTCCTTGACATCACCCCCGAAAAGCACCGACCCCCGGAAGGGTGCTTCCTGGATAGCAGATTGCACCTCCAGGACCAACCCTGACACACGGAGCCAAGCATGATGCCGTAGGCCTACAGCGAAAACTGAGCTCCGCCCAGCAGTGTCCACTGCATCATATGCGACACGAAGCATATGTCGACTGGCCGAACGAGCAGAGCGGACAAGATCAGCCAACTTGTGCTTGACTTGGGAGTCAGGCAAACAGTCCAGTTTGGCTTCCACCCGAGTCAGAATGGCCTTCTGGTAGTCCCCCATACGACCGACATAGTTCAGGGCCCTGATCCCCAGTGTGGAGGAACGTAAATCTTTCTCCCGTACTGGTTCAGAAGGTGTGATTCCTTATCAGGTGGTGACAAGCTAAGATGTTTGAGGTTTGCCGCCCGGCCGTGAGCGGCGCTAATCACGACCGAGTCGGCACGAGGGTGAGAATCCAGGAAATCAACACCCTCTGGAGCATGATACAGCCTGTTCGACTTCCTAGGAAGTGGGGCTAAAGCTGACAGCTGTTTCCATATTGAGGTAACGAGGTCGGCGTGAGGCTCTATCCAGGGTGGCACCAAGGTAGGAGCTGTCACGGGCAGATCCAGATGTTCAGCTAGTTTCAGACACTGAGGATCTGGTTCCAGGGAGTGCCACTGATGATCCTCCTGGATTTTCCTAAGCAACTCCGTAAAAGAAGGATCCTCTGGAGGAGACTTCGGAGGAGTCCTTGGCCTGGGCTTCAACGGAGAGCGTGGCGCGTCGTCTCTCTTGGAGCAACCATCAGAAGAATCCGAGGGTGAAGAAGAGGATGAAGAGGAAAAAGACTCCTTTCCCGACCGGGAGGAACAGACCCTTGGAAGTCCCGAGAAGCGTGTCCTGCCCTCTCTGGATCCAGAAGGAAGAACCCTGGAATCCGGAGGTGGTGAGAAGTGTGCCACCTCAGACATACGGGAACCTGGGGCGGCACCATCGTCCGGAGAGGCGGCTCTCGACCTTTGGTGAGCTGGGCCTTAGCCTCAGCCCACCAGGAGGCCAGAGTCTCCTGCAGGTCCACGGTGGCCGGAGGCAGTGGAGGAGGAGGAGGAGGAGGCGGGGATGAGGATACAGTTATAACCGTAGTGGAGCTTATCAAAACCGGCTGCGCGTAGCGGTGTTGGTATAGTGGCGTCGGTACTGTGGCGCCAGGTACTGAGGTCCTGGGTACACCGGCGTTGGATAGGATGGAGAGTACCTGGGAGCCGGAGACTGCCAGGCAAGCCGACCCAACCGGTGGCCTCGTGAGGCGGGTCCACATTGGAAGGAGGCCGAGATAGCGAGGGGCGGGATGTCTCCCGAGTCGGTAGGGCCAGCGTTAGGGCCGATGTCGGAGGTCCTAAGCGCCGAGGTACCAACGCCAGAGGGGCCCATGTCGGAGCCAAGGCCCAGGGGAGCCAGCCAGATCCGTGCACCAGAAGGCGGAAGGACTGACAGAGGAGGAAGGTCCCAGCCGCCCGGGAATGGAGGAGAGAAATCCCCAGGGTCGTGTTGGGGAGACTCTGGGTCCCCAGATGGCAGCGAAGGCTGCGGAGAACCAGGTACGATGGATGTGGGAGGGTCCGTCGGTGGTTCCTTTGCCAGCCGGACGTCGGACGAGGCGACGTGTGGTTTAAGGGTGAACTCCCGGCAGGCGCTGGAGAAGCCAGTGTCCGACTTATGAGAGCCATCACCGGAGACAGGTAGAGTAGAGGGATTGGCCTGGTCCGGTGGAGTGGAGGCCAAGCGCTGCCCCAAACGGTCGGGCATCTTAGCGGCCCTCTCCGGGCGGATGGAGAAGCCGACGCCCGACTTACCGGAGTTGCCCGCAGTGGTAAGCTGCAAGCCTGCGGCCGAACCAGGGGCGGAGGCCTCCAATTGCCCGGAGGTGCCCGCAAGACCCGAGCACAAGCCAGATGGGCGGGCCGACGCCCCCTCGGAAACGTTTGAGGCGGTTGTCAAGGAGCGGTCACCCGGAAGGGATGTTATCTGTGTCCCAGCGACTCCCGAGGGAGACGCAGTAGAGGAGCCCTTGTCCCGTTGCTTCTCCTTCTCCTTCCGATGGCCTTCGGGGGAAGTGGACACCTGTCTCAGTTTTTTGAGCTCCTTCTTCACTGAACTCACTTTCTTCTTCTGAATATGGGCTTCCAGGGATTGCTGCCACCTTTTCCGGGTAGCCGCGTTGAAGCTGAGGCAGTGCTGGCACTTCTCGACTGGGTGATCGGGGCCTAGGCAGAACAGGCACAGGGAATGGCCGTCCTTGTGCGGTAGTTGGGCTCCGTACGAATCACACTTATTTTTGTGCTCTGAGGGTGTAGGGGACGAGATACACCGACGATGGTACTGACGTTAGTCGAAAAAAAGCAATTATTTTGGTAAAACTACGAAGATAGGGCTGACGAAGCACGAACTTTTCCGCGAGGCGCTGCACGAGCTAATGGTGGGAAAGAACTGGAAGGTGGGCGTCAGGGACCGCCCCTTTATACAGACGTCTCCTGACACCGGTGACCTGATGTGGGCGGTCCCTCGCAGGGACTGCTAGCTAAATTTTTCCGTGGGGTCCTGCTGCCTGGCGGCATCAAGTCCTATAATGTAATTACCTGCTGCAAGAGCCCTCTCGAGTAAGATCTACTGTTATGGTAAGTTCTTACGTAAATGTACTATCTTACTTCAGGTGGGAGCTCTTGCAGCAGGCTATTACAATAAGGACTGAATACCAAGCAGTCCCACACCAAAGAGGTAGACGACCACGGGAGGTGGAATATGCTGACTCCAGAGGCCTCAGGACAGAAGCCCTTGTAAAACAGCTAGGCCGAAGCCAGCTCAGTGTCTGGAGACGATATCCAAGCTGTAATGCTTAATGAAGGTATGCACCGAGTTCCAGGTGGCGCTGCACAAATGTCCTTTATAGACACATTTATCAGGGCGGCAAATGAGGCAGACACTCCTCTGGTGGAGTGACCCCTGACCGGGCCCAGTAGGGGTTTATTGTATTTCTCATAACAAAACAGAATGCAGCAAACTATCCACTTTGAGATAGTCTGCTTGGTCACCGGTCGACCCAAGCATTGTGGTGCAAAGGCCACAAAAAGTTACTCCGATTGACGGTGTGTAGCCATCCTCTTGAGGTAGTACCTCAAAGTCCTGTTGACATCCAGTGTGTGGAGGAGAGCCTCCCCTCTAGTGGAAGGGGAAGGAAAATAAACAGGAAGGTCAACCGACTGGTTGAGGGTCAACTCTGAGACCACTTTCAGAAGAAACTTAGGATTCATTCTAAGGGAAACCCTTTCCCTGTGGAAAACTAAAAACGGCTCTTTACAAATCAGAGCCTGAAGCTCGGAAACCCTTCAAGCTGAAGTAACAGCAACTAAAAAACAAACCTTTCAAGAAAGGTAACACAGCTCACAATCCGCTGCCAGTTCAAAGGGAAGGAGGGTGAGTTTCTCCAACACAAAAAGGAGGTCTCAGGGTGGGATAGGGTCCCAAATGGGAGGTCTCATATGCAGGATTCCCTTAAGAAAGGTGCGGACGACATCCAATTGCGCCAATGCTCTGTCTCCCACAAGAGCATGATAGGTGGAAATTGCCCACATGTGCACCTTGATAGAGGAGTAACTCATGACCTTTTGATACAAGGAGAAGAGATACTGTAATGCTGGGTTCACAGGGCAGGTGACGGGATCCAAACGCTGTGGCGATGCCCAAAGACAAAAACACTTCCACTTCATAGTGTAGGCGGAGCGGGTAGAGGGCTTTCTCGCCAAAACTAGGACTGCCGTCACTCCGGAAACCCGTATCACGTTGAGCTCGTCTGAAGGAGCCAAGCATGTAGGTGTAAGATCGAAGGTCTGGGTGGACCAGCGACCTTGGTCCTGGGACAGTAAATCTTGAAACATTGGGCAGCGGGATTTGAGGTTCCGTTGAGCAGCTGCAGTAGTGGGAACCAAATCTGCCGAGGCCATTTGGGGACTCTGAGGATCATTCGGCCCCTTCTGCCTGTAACTCTAGGCAGCACTCTCTGAATGAGAGGAAGGCGAAAAGGCAGAGAAACCTCCTGCCCAGCAAAGGGATAACGTGTCTGGTCAGAAAACTCCAGGCGCCGGTTTCCCAAGCAGAACATTGGCAGTTTGGCATTGCATGGTGACACAAAGAGGTCCAGCTCTGGAAGACTCCACCTGTTGAAGAGCTGGTCTGCTACAGACTGTAGCAGCTCCCACTCGTGCGCCCTGGATCACGACCTGCTGAGGCTGTCGGCCAGATCGTTGAGGACGCCTGGAACGTGCACTGCGGGCAGCAGAATGCCCCGCTCCATCGCCCAGTACCAGACTCTCATCACCTCCTGCAAGGGAGTATGAACAGTGCCTCCTTGCTTGTTGATGTGAAGACGACCGCCATGTTGTCTATCTGAACTAGAAGAGAGCCTGGCACCAGGTCCTCCTGAAAGGCCTGTAAGGCATAGAGAACCGCTCACATTTCCAGCACACTGATGTGAAGGGACCATTCCTCAGGTGACCAAACCCCTTGCGTTCGATGAGCACCCAGGTGTGCCCCCCACCCCAGGTCCGATGCATCTGTGGTCAGTGTCTGACCTGGTGGCTCCGGACGAAAGCTGACCCCCTTCTCAATTCCTGGGATCCATCCACCAAAGCAAAGTTCTCCTGACTGGCTCCGAGATCTTGACCAGGGAGTCTAGATCGTTGCGGCCTTGGTCCCACAGCAGCCTGAGCATCCATTGTGGGACCCTCATGTGGAGGCGGGCCAAGGGAGTGACAGGGATGGCCGCCACCATGTGCCCCAGTAAACTGAGGAAGTTCCAAGCTGAAACATGAGGAGTTATTGAGATCCAATCTGCCACCTTTCGCAGGTGATCTCCCCTGTCCTGGGGGAGGAAGGCCATACCCTGGATGGAATCCAGGATCACTCCGATGAAGGCAAGCTTTTGACTGGGCTCTGGGACAATTTTCGCAGATTCAGGGTGATCCCCAGCCCTCGGAGCAGAGTATAAGTTTCTTTGAGGGTGCGAAGAAGGCCTACCCTTGACGGGGCCGTAAGCAGCCAATCGTCGAGGTAGGGAAATACATAGTGCCCCATGCGCCTTAGAGCCACAGCCACCACTGCTAGGCATTTGGTGAAGACTCGCTGAGCGGAAGAGAGGCCGAACGAAGCACTCAAATTGATAATGCTCCTTGGAAGTGGAACTTCAGAAACTTCCGGTGGGGATGGTAGACCCTGATGTGCTTGTACGCATCTTGCATGTCGAGGGAGCAGAGCCAGTCCCCTTGGTGCAGCAAAATAAAAAGTCCTTGGAGGGTCACCATCCTGAACCTTTTGTCCTCGATAAAAGAGGTTTAGAGGGCTGAGGTCCAGAATGGGACAAAGGTCCTGTGTCTTTTGGGACCAGGAAAAAGTGTGAATAAAACCCATCCTTGCTGGTGCAAGGGGACTATCTCTATTGTCCTTTTTTGCAAGAGGGTCTGGATGTCTCCTTCTATTAGTGGGATGTGAGGAGGAGAATAATGGGAGAGCTTTGGTGGAGTGTTCGGTGGAAACTCTGAACTCCAGCGTGTCCCCTCCTGATGATGTCTAAGACCCATTGGTCCGCAGTTATTGACTTCCACCCTTCAAAATCAAGGGAGACACGGCCCCCAACCAGCTCCCCTGGATCTTCCCACAGAAGGGGTGGAAATACAGGTTACTCACCTGTAACAGGAGTTCTAGGAATGGTATATGTTGTTCATCCACACTGTCTGGCAGGTTCCTTGCTGCTTTAAATCTTGCCGGAAGGTCTTCAAGCTGGCTCCTCCCACCCATCCGGGTGGTAAAACTCTCGGCTCTGCCCCATGATGCCAGATCTAGCCCGCTGGAAGCCAGGTTGTGCGTTGAAGCCAGGGAGGTCGGGTGGGTCGTGTGGATGAACAACATATACCATTCCTAGAACTCCTGTTACAGGTGAGTAACCTGTATTTCTAGGGACATGGATATGTTGTTCATCCACACTGTCTGGCAGACTCCTAGCAGTTCTCTGGGAGGAGGGAGGCAAGGCGCACCTACTTAGGGAATAAAGACTGAGAACTGAGGCCCCAAAACCAGCATCCCGGCGTGACTCAAGGTCGATGTGGTAATGGGTGATGAAGGTATGTGTGACTTCAGGTAGCAGCCCTGCAGATTTCCTGGATAGGGACATCCCTGGAAGCAGCTACTGATGCAGCGGTATGGCAGGTAGAATGAGCTCTTATCCCTCTGGGAGGCTCCATGCCCACCAACCTATAGCAGAGATCTATGCAGGAGGTGACCCACCTGCCTATTGTCCACTTGGCTGCAGGTCTGCCAGGTGCGGCTTCAGCGTAGGTGACAAACAGCTGGCGAACCTCTCCCCGAACTTCAGCCGTCCGCTCCTTATAATAAGCGAGCGCTCTTCTAGGGTCCAAAGTATGGAGCCTATATTCGGCCTCCGAGGTGTGATTGGGGTAGAACACCGACAGAGTCAACACCTAGTTAAGGTGAAACTCCGACACCACCTTCGGAAGGAATTTTGGGTGGGGGCATAGGACAACCTTGTCCCTGTGGAAGACCAGATAAGGAGACTCGATGGAAAGCGCCTGGAGCTCTCCCATCCTTCTGGCTGACGTGATAGCCACCAAGAAGGCGGTCTTCCATGATAGGTGGGAGATATCGCACCTGTGCACTGGTTCGAATGGCCTGCCCATGAGCTTAGCCAATACCAGCAGTAGATCCCACAGAGGTGGAGGTTCTTGCACCGGAAGGGATATGTGATCAAGGCCTTGAAGCGCCGACCACCTTCTCCTGCGCCACCGACTGCTTCCCGGCCCGTGCCCAGCAAGCAGAGATGGCTGCCAGGTGCACCTTAAGGGTGTCGACTGAAGCCCTTGCTGAGAAAGGGACCACAGGTAGTCCAGAATGCTTGCCAAGGAACAGGAGGAAGGGTCCAGGCCCTTGCCCTGACACCAAATGGAGAATCTCTTCCATTTGAAGGCGTAGCATTTTCTGGTCGACTCCTTACGGGACGCCTCAACGACGTTGAGGACCTCGTCAGAAAGACCCAAGGCCTGGAACTCTAGCTGCTCAGGAACCAGGCCATCAGGTACAGGGATTGAAGGTCCAGATGGAATACATTCCTCTGATTGACTGAGATCAGGTCCGGGCGGGCTGGAAGCCGCCTCGGGAGCCTGGAGCTGAGACTGAGGAGATCTGGATACCAGAACTGACGGGGCCAGTCTGGGGCTACCAGAATCACCTGCGCCTTGTCCCTTCTCGCCTTGAGAAGCACCTTGTGGATCAAGGGAAATGGGGGAAAGGCGTAGAAGAGGCCCGGGGTCCACAGCCTCGAGAAGGCATTCCTGCAGCGAGCCTTGCTGAGGGGGGCAGGCATGAAACAGTCTCAGCTTCGCATTCTCCCTGGAGGCAAACCGGTCCACCTGAGGCGTGCCCCAGTGGGAGAAGAGATCTTGTACTACCTCCGGCAGGAAGACCACTCATGAGACGCAGCCCCTATCCGGCTTAGGGCATAAGCCAGGGTGTTGGAGCCTCCTGCCACGTGAATGGCGAGGAGATCTGCCTCCAGGCTGCGCATGAGTGACCAAATGTGGACAGCTTCCCTGCACAGAGGCATGGAGCGCGTCACGCCCTGGCGGTTTAGATAGTACATGGTCGTGGTATTGTCCGTCTGGACCTGAACCATTTGACCCTGTAGAAATGGAGCGAAGCCGGTGAGGGCTAGATGAACCACTTGAAGCTCCAGCAGGTTGATGTGGCATCGGGACTCCCGAGGGGACCAGAGGCCATACACTCTGTGCTCCCCAGATGGACACCCCAACCCATCAGAGAGGCATCGGTCGATAGAGAGACCGTCGGCTCAGGGCAGACAAACAGGATGCCCTCCTGCAGATGTGCCGGAACGGTCCACCACTGGACAGTGTTCCACATCCCCTGGGTCACTGTCACTAGCTGATCCAGCGGATCGAAGCGCTGTGACCACTGGCAGCCAGTCCCCATTGAAGGGGACGCATGTACCAGCAGGCCCAACGGACCACGCTGGTGCAGGCTGCCAGGAGGCACAGGAAGTCCCGGGCAGGGAAGGGTGCCCAACCAGAAATGATTGGGCAAAGGAGGAAAGAACCTCGGCCCTGTCCGCGGGAGCCGTGCTCTGGCTAGAAGAGTAGAGCTCTGCCCGATGAAAAGTATCACCTGCTTGCACAAGTTCCGACTTGGCCTCATTGATGAGAGGCCAATCTGAGAGCAAATCTGGAGGCCAGATCTCTGGACTGCTCCACCTCCGCTCTGGAGGGCTGCAATCATTCAGTCATCCAGGTAGGGGTACACCTGGACACTTCAGCGCCGCAGGAATGCTGTCACCACTGCCATGCATTTGGTGAAGACCCTGGGAGCTAGGGAGAGGCCGAAGGGCATGGCCCAGAACTCGTAAAGGGATCCCTCCGCTCTGAAACGGAGGAATCTCTGATGAGACGGACGGATTGGGGTGTGAAAGAATGTGTCCTGGAGGTCCAGGGAACAGAACCACATGCCTCGTTCCAAGGATGGGATTATCTGAGCCAGAGTGACCATCTTAAAGGTCCGAGACCTTAGGAACCTGTTCAGGTCCTGCAGGTCGAGAATGGGGCCCCGTCTGTTTTGGGACCAGGAAATACCTGGACACAAACCCCAGGTCTGGAGGAGGATCTGCCACCTTCCTGATCACCTCTTTTTTGAGGAGCAGGCCAATATCGGCTCGGTGGGCTGACAGCGAGGCTGCGGACCCCGTAGCCCCCGAGGGGCGACGGCTCGAAAGGGTGGGGTCTGCTCGAACTCCAGAGGCAGGCCCTTTCCTACCACCTCCAACACCCAGTGGTCCATGGTGATAGCGGACCAGACGGAAAGGAAGTGGAGAGCTCCCCATGGGGGACACCGGGGGAGTGGCAGCGGGCTGGGGCGACACCCTCAACCCGTCATTTGGCAGGCTTGGAGGAGAGACCAGCTGAGGGACCTCCTGGGCCTTTACCTCCTTGCTTCCTGTTGGAGAAGCCGGGCTTGAGGTTTGGGATGCAGCGCGAGCCTGCTGGCCCTGATGCTGGTGCTGTTGGGCAGACATGCGCAGAAGGATGAAAGGACTTGTGCTGCTGCTGACGGTGGCCTTTGTCCTTCTGGGCGGAGGTGACCGAGTTCAGGGTGGCATTGGACTTTTCGATCCGCTGGGTGACCTTCCACTCCAGGGCCGAAGAGGTCGGTCCCCAAGAAGGGGACATCCGCCAACTTGTGCTGGGTATCCACCGTAAGGTGGATATCTCACCCATGCCACTGCGGCCACCACTGATCTGGCACAGAAGTCCCTATGTCCAGAGCTGTCTGGAGCTGCTGCTCGCCACTGCCCTACCCTGGTCCCAGACCTGCGGACCATGGTCTGGAGGTCAGCCGGAGATGAGGATCACCTCATCCAGGGAGCCCATGAGGCGTGGGAGAAGTGTGCCATCAGCACGGCCGAGCTGGCCTGGTGGAGACCAAGGGAGGATGCATCTACACCTTAGCCCGGCGTGGTCCAGCTTTTGGACTCCTTGTCAGGGGCTTGTCCATGTTCTAGGCGTTCCTGGAGCGCCGAAGCGCTGTCGGTGACCAACCCCTCGGCAGAGGTGCTCCAGCTACCAGGTGAGAGGCAGTAGGGACCACATACTTCCTGGCCATCCTGGCCGGGGGCATGGGACAGGAAGCAGACCGCTGCCAAAGCTCCAAAGCTGGGCCGACAATGGTCTCAGCCACAGGAAAGCCTCCGTGGGTGAATCCCCTTGGTCCAGTATCTCCGTCAGGGGATACTTGGCCCGTTTGGACACAGGCTCGAGCTGCATCCCGGTGGACTCCGAGATGAGCTGAAGCAGTCCCATAAAGGACGATGGGCTTTCGTCCAGTGACTGGCCCCCGGAGGACTTCAGGTCAACCTGCTTGGAGAACAGGGAGGAGTCGACGTCGGACTCCGAAGAGTCCGCAAAGAGCTGCCTAGTGCCTGAGCCACCCTCCACCTGCCGAGGACGGTCGGGAGTGAGGGTGACCGACAACCTGTGGGGCAGGCCTTGAGCTGACCGAGAGTCCTTGGTCGGTGCCCCCGATTTCGGTTGTGGAGGCGGAGGTTCCACCACAATCGGTGGGGCAGCAAGTTTAGGCCAAACAACTGGCCCAGACATGGGCATCTCGACTGTAGCGAGAGCTGCTTCAGCCGATCGGTGACGACTCACTTGATGGCGGGGAAGCGTCGGAGTCAACAACCCCAGACAAAATAACTGCTGCCACATCAGCTCCTTGTAGCGTCGACGCAATCTGCGCCGAAGCCTCTCCTCATCTGAGGAGGAAGACGAGGAGGAGCGGCGTTGCCGCTTACCTCGGTGCCGAGCCCAAGACCGCCGATGTCGGCGGGATTGGCTGGACTGCGAAGAGGTCCGAGACCGAGACCGAGAACCTCGGTGTGTCCAAAGGCGGGCCTGGGAGGGAGCAGGGGACACCCGCTCCTCCCTCGGCTCGGACGTCTTAACCGGGGACTGCTGCACCGATGGCACAGCTAAATCCTCAGTTTCCACCAGGGGAACCGGCGAAGATGGGTTGTCGGCCTCACCAGTCGACAAACCGTCCGACGGGTTGAGAAAAATCTCGGCCACGTCGACGGCTGTCTCGGCCGGCTAACCTGACGGGGACACTGTGAAGCCAGCAGCCTTAGCCGCAACCTCGACCGAAGTCGACGGTTGGCTGTCGGGAAGAGACCTCTCTCCGCTCCTGACATGACGATGGGACTTACTTGGGATCCTTCTTCTTGGACCGAGAGGAATGTCGATGCCCTCTCCTTCGTGGAAGGGAATGGAAAAGCTCCTTGAGCGAAGCAGAATCCCGAGGTACCCAAGGCAAATGGGATAAATGCGTGACCGAGAAGGAGGAAGATGCGGCCTGGGCTGCCTCCTCCTCGGGGTGATCATCTGCTTGAGCTGCTCAGCTGAGCCAGCCGCCCATGATGACAGCCCAGACCCTCTTGACTTAACTGGCGGATAAGCTCGGCCCCAAGCTTCAACCGGGCAGCGTAGTCCTCCAAGACGTTGGCCAAAAACGAACAGCAAGACTCGCAGGCCTGCAGGTCATGTTCTAGGCCAAGGCAGTAGACGCACGTGGAGTGCAGATCCGTCCTGGACATCTTCTGCCCACACCGGCACCGCTGAAAACCAGGAGTCGATTTGTCCATCGCAGCCGCGAGGGAAAAGGAAGACCGAAGTCTTGAAAATTTTAAAACGAGTTTTGGACGAACCGAAGAATTAGGATCCAGTCTATCACGCAGAGCGTTAAGGAGGGAACCTGAGCTTCCAAGCGGTAAGAAAAATCTGGCGTCATGGGGAGGGCCGAGAGTTTTACCACCCGGGTGGGTGGGAGGAGCCAGCTTGAAGACCTTTTGGCAAGATTTAAAGCGGCAAGGAACCTGCCAGACAGTGTGGATGAACAACATATCCATATCCCTAGAAGGGAGTCATTGGGCTGAGCCGGGGGTGGGCAGAGAGGCCTGGGAGGACTTGGGCCTGGTGAGAGGTCCCTGGACACTGGTTGCGGATCTCCTCTGAAAGCCTCCTCTCTGCCTCTGCTGGTTGCTACGGGCTTGGCCTTGACCCGTCCTGAGGACTTCACGAAAAGGCCATTCTGGGTGTCTTCGCTGGTCTCCATGGTACATCTGGCAGACCGACCAGAGATGAACTTGCCCGATTCCTGGAGCCGGAGATCAAGGTCTCCATCTCCTCCCAGGCAGCACAGGTACCCTGGAAGGGCAAATCCTTGATACCGGCCTGCAGATCCTGGTGAAAGTCGGAGACTCTCAACCAGGAGTGTTGAAGGTAGGTCAAGGAATTCAGAAGGCCTGCCCCTGACTGCCGATTCGCCGTGGTCACACGAGGCTTTAGGACATGGAAGCCTATGACTGAGCTTGATTTTAGGAGGTCCAGGAACTCTGTCTTATTGGCAGAGTATTGAAGGACCTTCATCAGCTCTTGTCCCCTCTCCCAAAAGTGCATTCTGGTACTGTACCATGTCGTCAAAAAGTTGAAGCGAGCGTATGGAACAGGTGAAGCAGCATATACCTTTGCCCACCTGGGTCCAAACAGTGAGACTCCGGGTCGGGAGGCTGAGAGCTGAGGTGCTTGGCTGCCTGGACTTATCATGGGCAGCCTGATCACCGAAGAATCCAATCTGAGGGGTTTCCAGCGAAAGGCTTCTGCCCTCGGGGCCCTGTCCAGCCTATCCAATTTTTCAGAACGGCCAGGACTGAAGCTGGATGCATCCAGGTGGTTCAAGTGAGGTCCTGGAGCGTATCCTGTTGAAAATTTAAAACACAGTGGTGGTGTAATTCTGTGCCCCCCCTCCCCTTCCCCCAACTCTTAATTATATGCCCTGTTAAATCTGATTGACAGGAGCTAAACACAGGGTATAGTAAGGGGTGTGAAGTAGGAAGGGCATAAGGGGGAAGAAGCCCACCCTCAGCACGACAAGTGTTTTGACTCATTTATTTATTTATTGGTTTCTTGGTTTCTTCTTTTTTTTTTTTTTTTTTTTTAAAGAAAATTATCTGAGGATCAGTGGCAGGATTTTTAGGACAGTAAATTAATAAAAAGGGAACTAGGAGAGCTTCAGTAGCAGACAAGTACTGGTTGCAGTATAATGTGGGGAATGGTGCAATGCAGTGGCTGTGGGGCAGCCATATTCAGGCAGACCTTCTGGACACTGAGATGCTGCCCTATCTGCATGCATCTCTCTGGAATGCGGGATGAGGTAGCCAGACTCAGGCGGAAGTAAACTGGATCAGAGTACCATCACTCTATCCAGGGACCACCCAGTCCAATGCAACTGCCTCAAGGATGCCGAGAACGAGGAGCACTTGGATGACAGTGGGCTCAGGGAGGGTTAGAGTGGTCAGGTAGAGGACATCCCAGATCCTATTCCACTCAAGAACTCATATGCCACACTAGCAAACGAGGACAACCAAATAGAGGTACCCAGAGAAGTGGAAGGAAGGATGTGGAGGTTAGCCAAGGAGGTGACCTCAGCGGGAAAGCAGTGGACCCCAGAGGGAGGAGGCGGAATCCTGGTGGGGACTCCATCATAAGAGGATCCAGCTAGGAACACAGGAGGGGAGGACAGGGAGGTGAGGTGCCTACCAGGTGCCACAGCATGGAGGGATGGAAGGAAGATCCTGGGGATCACTGGGAAGGCAAGAGCAGGAGGGTGAGCTGGATGTCATTATCCACCTAGGGTACTAATGACTTGGCAAATGGGGAGCCAAAGGAAGTTCAGGAAGAGTTTAGGAAATTGGGGAGGGTCTCAAGCAAGTAGCTACTTCTGTCACTTTCTCAGAGTACTACCTGTGAGAGGCAAGGGAGAACATAAGTGCATGCACCAGGAACTTTAACTCATGGTTGAAGAACTGGTGCTGTGAGAAGGGTTTGGATTCATTGGTGACTGGGGACCCACCTGGAGGATGGAGGTTTGTTCAAGCCTGGCCGCTGCATCCATCCTGGAGGAATCAAGCACTCAATGATAAGTTTAAATACTACATTGACAAGCATTTAAACTAGCAAAGGGATAGGCAGGCCAGCAAGGAGGTACCTACTTGTTCACCCCCACAGCTAGCAGTGAACCAGTGAACCAGAGGAGTGGCTATCTCTGCAAAGCAGTGTGCAAAGATGGAGATTAGTGTCCAAGAGGTGGCTAAGCAGAAAAGGGGCAAAATTCAGCAGAAGGGCAGACAGCAAGGAGAACCAGGGATAAATGACAACCAAGGAAGGGGCTGGAGTAGAACAGTGAAACAGTCTAGGGAGGTCAAATCATGGAAAGCCATGTGTGCAAATGCCAGGAGCCTTAGGAACAAGATGGAAGATCTGGAGGCTGTCATGGTGCAGTCAGACCTGGACATTGCAGCCATCACTGAAACCTGGTGTAATGATAACCACGACTGGGAGATGGCCATACCTGGCTACAACATATTCAGAAGAGACAGAGCAGGCAGGAAGGAGGAGGTGGCACTCTATGTGAAAAATGACATAAGGCCACAGAGATCCAGGAGGAACAAAATGGGGGAGAGATACTGTGGGTTAAGCTGGAAAGGAAAATGGGACAGCCATCCGCACAGGTGTGGTCTATAGACCACCAGCCCAGGAGGAAGAAACAGATAGGGCTGATGCTAGCCATCCAAAGGATGGCAGACAAGGTGAGGTAGTACTGGTTGGAGACTTCAATATTCCAGACGTGGACTGGAGCATCCCAGCAGCAGCATCAACTAGAACAGATTTATCCTGGACTCCCTTCAGGGTGCCTTCCTCAACAACTGGTCATGGAACCAACTCGGCAGAAGGCAATACTGGACCTTGTGCTCACAAACAGGGACAGTGTGATGGGGGTAACAGTGGGGAGCACCTGGAAACAGTGACCACCAGTCATTGTGGTTTGAAATCACAGAAAGAGCAGAACCAAACCACACAAAAACACGTATCCTGGATTTTGGGGGCAGACTTTGGGAAAATGGGGAGATACTTGAAAGAGGCATTAGGGGAATGGGACAGGAATCAGGGGTTGAGGAACAGTGGGCAGTATTTAAAATGGGGATTACAAGAACAACAGAATTATGTATTAAGCAGGTTAGCAAGAGGAAGGAAGGGAGACCATTATGGTTTCAAAGAGGTAGCAAAGAAAGTGAAAGCCAAAAGATTGCATTCAGGCAATACAAAAGACACAGGCAGAATGGGATGAGGAGAAGTACCAGGAGAAGCAAAGGAGGCAGGAGGTCAGTAAGGGAAGCCAAAGCTCAGACAGAAGAACACATTGCAAAATCAGTGGGTAGAGGACAAAACCTTTACAGGTACATAAGTGAAAAAGAAAGACAAGGAGGATAGTGAGACTGAAGGGGAGGATGGGGCAGTAGAGGATGACAACAGTAAAGCTGACATATTGAACAGGTATTTATGCTCAGTCTTTACTGAGGGAAGAAGGAGGTAATGGGTCTGAAGGGAATACAAGGGGTGAGAATGGTGCAGAAATGGACACAAGTCCCTTTACACGAGAAAGGGTCCTGAAGGAACTGGAAGTAATAAGAGTTGATATAGCAATGGGGCCAGATGGGGTGCACCCAGGGTCTTAAAGAACTAAGAGAGGTGGTGGCTGAACCTCTGGCTATCCTGTTTAGCCGATCACTGGAAACAGGGAGGTACCCAAAGACTGGAGGACAGCAGATGTAGTCCCTTATACAAAAGTGGGAACAAAAGAAAGCAGGGAACTACAGACCAGTCAGCCTCACTCGGTAGTGGGAAAGATCATGGAAGCACTACTGAAGGAGAGATTGGTGGAACATCTGGTTGTCAATGGACTACAGGACCCAAGGCAGCATGGTTTCACCAGGGGGAGGTCATGTCAGACCAACCTCATTGAATTTTTTGACTGGGTGACTAGGGAGGTGGATCAGGGGAGGGCAGTGGACATGGCCTATCTGGACTTCAGCAAGGTCTCTGACACTGTGCCACATAGAAGACTACTACACAAACTGGGGAATATGGGTGTAGGCAGGACAGTAGTGTGGTGGGTAGGTAACTGGCTGGGTGGCAGGACACAGAGGGTGGTGGTAAATGGCTGTCACTCCACAGAGGGAAGAGTGACCAGTGGGGTACCACAGGGATCAGTGCTGGGACCGGTCCTATTCAACATCTTCATCAGTGACATGGGCAGGACCTAGAAGGCAGAATTTCACTGTTCACTAATGACACAAAGCTCTGTAACAGAGTAGACACACCAGAGGGTGTAGACAGAATGAGAACGACCTGCAGAAACTTGAAGAATGGTCAGGGGTTTGGCAGTTGAAATTCAATGCAAAGAAGTGCAAGATAATGCATATGGGGCACAAAAACCCTGGCACAATATATCAGTTGGGGGTGAGGATATATGCACCAAGCAGGAAAGGAATCTTGGGGTTATCATCTCTGATGACCTCAAGGTAGAGAAACAGTGTGACAAGGCAGCAGGTAAAGCAAATAGGATGCTGGGATGTATAGGCAGGGGCATCACCAGCAGGAAAAGGAGGTCATAATTCCGCTATACAAGACACTAGTGAGGTCCCACCTGGGTACAGTGTACAGTTCTGGAGACCATACCTACGTAAGGACATAGACAGGGTAGAGAAGGTTCAGAGGAGGGCAACAAAGATGGTGCATGGATTGCATCACAAGTCCTATGAAGACAGGTTGAAGGAACTGAACATGTATACCTGAAGGAGGGAGGAGAGGGGATATGATCAGGGCCCCAGTTTTCCGCGATTCTGCAGATCGGCAAACCCGAATTTGCCATCACCCGTGGAATTCGGCCACCAGCGGAACAACGTCCGCTTCATTTGCCAGCCAGGTGCCCAATCCCCGTTGGCTGACCCCAAAGTCGTTGTGCCACGCTGAGAGCCCACCCAGCATGGCAGCAAGCGATGCTAATTGTTTTTTGACGGGGTGCCCAATCCCCGTCGGCTGGCCTCCAAGTGGTTGTGCCGCTGGAGACCCACCCAAGCGTGGCAAGCGGTACAGTGTTTTTGCCGACGGGGTGCCCAATCCCCGTCGGCTGAGCTCCCCAAAGTGGGTTGTGCCACGCTGGGGCCACCCTGGCGTGGCAGCGATCCCATGCGTCTTTTTTCCTGTAAAACAAAAACTGTCCCGGCAGCGTCTCCAGGCCCCCTCCCATTCCGCACCCACCACTGCGCACCAGCCTCCCACACCCCATACTTACCTCCGGACTCTGGATGACGATCTTGAGTGGACCAGGAACCGTCTGCACTCTTCAAAGCGACCCTGAACTGAGGAAATGCCGGTAAGCTGTATAATGGGCTAGATAGGAGGGTTCAACTTTATTGCATATCTCAGGCATTTTGGGAATTCTTGCGCAAATTTTCAACATGGAGTTTTGGGACCCCTTCTACATGATAGTGTCACTGTCATGCATTGGGCTCAGAAGGGTGATTTGGCGCAGGTGACTGCGCGGTGACTTGAAATCACCCTTTGGGACTGAATAACCGCCATGACAGTGAATCATTCATAGAAGAGCCCAAACTCTATGTTGGACCTTTGTGTACCCAAAATCACTGTTTAACAGCACAGTTGCCCAGTTCCTCACGCAGCACCGTAAGTTAGCGGAATTTCAATATTTCACTCCAGAGTTTCAACATTGCCATTTCACCACACTGTCTTATGGGTAGTACAGCTGTCATTTTTCACATCTCACCCAAAATGTGTTTACACCCTTGTAGCGCAGAATGGCGCAGTTGGTGTGCGAAATCAATGTACGGGACAAATTAAGAAAAATCACAGTGACACTGTTCATGAGCAGAGGTCTTGAAAGGGCTATGTTGAAATTTGGTGAAAAAATTCAAAAATGACTGTTTAACAGGCGTCGTTGCAGTTCCTCATGAGCTCGTAAGTTCGGAAATTTCAATATTTTCACTCAGAGTTTCAACATTGCCATTTCACCACACTGTCTTATGAGTAGTACAGCTGTCACTTTTCACATCTCACCCAAAATGTGTTTCCACCCTTGTAGCGCCAGAATGGCGCAGTCGGTTATCTTGAAATCAATGTTCGGACAGATTAATAAAATCACAGTGATACTGTTCATGAGCAGAGGTCTTAAACTGGCTATGTTGAAAATTTGGTGACAAACACCCATAAAATGACTGTGTTACGGCGTGCATTGTGTCAGATATGGCAAAAAACAAAAAGGAAAAATTAAGGGTAAAATGTGCATAAATTGCAGAAATTGGTGTTGAGGTGCCACAGAAGTTCTGCGGCAATAGAACCCTCCTGCAGAACTTTGCTACGATGTGCACTTGAAAATCGGGGCCCTGGATATGATAGAGGACGCATAAGTATCTTACAGGGAGGAACAGGGTGCAGGAAAACACTATTTTAGCGAAAAGATGTTCCAGGACTAGAAGGCATGGGATGAAGTTGGAGGAGGACGATTCAGAGGAAACATAAGAAAGAATTTCTTCACAGAGCGGGTGGTGGACAAGTGGAACACCCTGCCAGAGGAAGTGGTGGGGGCTGAAACAACCACAGGATTTAAGAATGCATGGGATAGACATAAAGGAATTCTGGAGGTCAGGGGTAAGGGGCAACAGACTTCTAGGAAAACATAAACTGAACTTACAAGCTCAAATGGGCAGACTGGGTGGGCCATAGGCCCTTATCTGCTGACACTGTCTATGTATCTATGTATATGTATCCACCAAGGAGGAATGACCAAAGATTTAGGCTCCTTTGCCTCAGGTACTTAACTAGTCTCCGGCGTTCGGGTCCAGGTCCTCCGTGTCCCACTGGTTGGAGGCCTGGATGTGCCTCATAAGCGTCCATAAGGCAGGATGCGTCTGGAGGCGGCGAGGTGGTCCTTCTCTCCAGGGCACTTCAAACTGACAGGGAAGTTGAGGGAAGATGATGGTGAGAAGATGGGCTATAGGATTTTGAATAGTCTGACTCTTCCTCTATGACCAGGCTCCCGCTATCGTCAGTAGCTAGGGACCAATGTCGGCCGAAGACCGACTCCAGTCCTAGACCAGCAACGGAGCAGAGACCAGGCATCAGTCAGAGGACCGACGCCGGGAGTGTTCTTGCCTAGAAGAGCGAGAAAGGCTCCTAGGCGTGACCTAGACCAACGACGGTCACCAGAGTCCCTGGAGCATCGTCGGTGGTCCTCGGACCTGGTCCGGGAACGAGCCCTAGAGGGAGGTGTAGGCAGGTGCTCCAGTGACTTCCACGGGGAAGACCCACCTCCCGGCTGTGGTTTTTCCGCTGGGTCCGCAACCGGTGTCTGGGCCGGAGACGAGGAGAACCGCTAGTGGACCTGCCCCCACCAGAAGGAAAACAGTTTCTGGAGCTCGTCCTTCGTGAAGATCTCAGCCGCCTATCTCAGAAAGGAAGTATCCGGGACGTCGGGGGCGAAGGAGCCCTCCTGGGTGCCTGGGGAAGGAGGACTTGGGCGGCAGGACGTTGGCGCCTCTACAGCCCCTCCCTTTTGCCCAGCGTGGGTGTGGGTACAGGCGTTGGGTCCAGCTGGGGGATGGGAGTCCTAGGGCTCAGAGGCGTGCCTTTAGCAGGGGTGCGGTGCCTTAGGAGGTGGGGCCAAAGCATGCACCTCTAAGGGCTATGGTGACACCTAGTGGGGTCATCTTGAAACCGGCTTCTCCTCGAAGGGCGGCCTTAGCCTGAGAAGATTTAGGTGCTCTCAGAACCCGGGGCGAACCTTCTTTGAGAGGGCTGGAGAGAGAGCGGACCCTGGACCGGGACCGACTACGGTCTTCGCTGTGCCTCTTCTTTTCTTTCTGTTTCCTCCGAGGAGTGCAGCTCCATTTTCTGCTCAGTAAGTAGGCTTTTAGGGCCTTGAGACAGCGTCTGAGGTCCTGCTGGTTAAAGCCTGGCAATCGAAAGCAGTTTGCGGTGTCGTGGTCGGGCCTAGACAAAAGACACACGGCGATGGCCATCCTTGGCTGGGATCTGCCTCCCACACTCGCACTTGTTCAAGTGCTCCAGTGAGGCCGATGCCCGAGAAGACATCTGTCAGACTTCAAAAACCGTCGGGCAATGGCTCACGCCGGTAACCTGAGGAACAAAAAAACGTCTAAAACAGAACGGTTAAATAACCGACAGGCAGCGGACTGACGTCGGTGCACAACGGAGAAAAAACGTCGAAAAAAACGGCTCCAAAAGGTCTTGATAGAAGAAATCTAAAAGATTTTAGCTGCAACTGGCAAGCAAAAGCTGTTCTTCCTTGTTCACATGCGGGACCCGGTGGGGAAGAACGCTCTACCTCTTGCGAGACGCATATCGCATCATGGCTATGTCTCTAGGAGCCAAGCAAGCAGGTTCAGCGACGAAGGTCCGGATGAACCAAGGAACCCGCCTCCTGAGACAGCAAGTGGGAGTTGATTGGCAGAGGCACTGGAGGTTCCAGGACAGCTGATGTAGTAGAGGGAACCAGAAGGGTGGAAGGTAGTCCTGCTAAATGCCAGGAGCTTGGACAATAAAATGCCTGAGCTCCAGGTGATGCTAACTGAGGAGGCGGTGGATGTGGCAGCGGTCAGTGAGACCTGGGGCACCGCAGACACGACTGGGACCTGAACCTGGAGGGTTACACTATGTTCAGGAAGGACGGGGATGGAAGGGAGGAGGGTAGCAATGACAGTCAAAAACTGCATTGGCATAGGGAGAGTAGGAGGCGGAGGGAACCGTGGAGGCAATTTTGGTCACCTTGATAACAAGGGGGCAAGAGAGTAAAAATAGGAGTGGTGTATAGACCCCTGCACTGGCGGAGGAGCTTGAGGAGAGTCTGGTGACAGATGTTGGGAGACACTGCAGATTGGGCAGGGGAAGGGTGATGGTGTTAGGGGACTTAAACATGCCAGGAACAGACTGGAAGACTATGACATCCTCGGTGGCCAGGGAACAGAGGTTGTTGGATGTCTTTCAAGACGCGTTCCTAACTCGGCACAAGAGACAGGGCTATCCTAGATCTAGTACTGACTAACAAAGAAGGGATCACAGATCTCCAGGTAGAAGGTCACCTGGGGGCCAGTGACCATCACATGGTATGGTTCAATTTGGCTACTACATCTAAATCATCCCATTCCAAGGCAAAAATATGGGACTTCAGAGGAGCTGACTTTGATAAGATGGCCAACAGAGTTAAGCTAGCCCTGGCAAAAGAAACACAGGTGAGGGGTACAGGCAAAGTGGGCAAACGATAAGGATGCAATGCTTGAAGCAACATCCCATTGTGTTAGACAGAAAAGGAAGTGCAAAGAAGAGGAAACCACTTTGGTTCTCAAATACAGTAGTAGAAAGGTCAGAGCAAAGGCTGGCCTTCAGGAAATATAAGGGAACAGCGGGATGAAGATAGGGGAGGCATACCAAACTGCCTAAAGGAAGCAGGTAAGGCAGTAAGGCGAGGCAAAGTCCCAAACTGAAACACTAGCTCGAACAGTAAAGAAGGTGACAAGACTTTCTAGATACATTAGTGAAAGGAGAAAGTCCAGAGAGGTATTGCTAAGCTTAATGGAGAAAGGGAGCATGTGAGGAGGAGGACCCTGTAAAGGCATCTATCCTAAATAGATACTTTTGCTCAGTATTTACTTAAGAGAGGTAGGGCAGGGCCACAGCTCAGCATCATGGACACAGGGGAGGAGTGAGCACTACTCCCTTCACAAAGAAAGGGTCCTACAAGAGCTTGCTAAGCTCAGGGTGGATAAGGCAATGGGACCTGATGGCATACATCCCAGGGTATAAGGAGCTAAAGGAGGAACTAGCAGAGCCATTAGCAGAATTGTTTAGTAGTCTCTGAGCACAGGAGGTCCCAGAAGACTGGAGATGGGCTCATGTGATCCCACTCCACAAGAGTGGTAGCAGGAGGAGGCGAGGAACTACAGACGGTCAGTCTTACCTCAGTAGTGGGCAAGATTATGGAGGCACTCCTTAAGGAAAGGATAGTGCAACACCTGGAATCATGGGGCACAGGATCCAAGACAGCATGGGTTTACAAAGGAAGGTCCTGTCAAACTAATCTCATAGATTTCTTTGACTGGGTAACCAGAGTGGTGGACCAAGGGGGAGCAGTTGATGTAGCCTACCTTGACTTCAGCAAAGCTTTTGACACTTCCACATAGAAGATTGATAAATAAGCTGGGTAGGCTCGGGGTGGGTCAGAAGTTGGTCAACTGGGTGGCAAACTGGTTGACGGGCAGAAAACAGAGAGTGGTGGTAAATGGTATACAGTCAGAAGAGATGCAAGTCACAAGTGGGGTACCTCAGGGATCAGTCCTGGGGCCAGTCCTCTTCAACATCTTCATTAGTGACCTTGCAGATGGACTAGAGGGTAAGGCTTGTCTGTTTGCAGATGACACCAAGATCTGCAACAGAGTAGATGATCCAGATGGGGTGGGCAGAATGAGAAGAGATCTGGATAAACTAGCAGAATGGTCGAAGAGTGGCAACTGGGATTTAATGCAAAGAAGTGCAAAATCATGCACATAGGGAAGAGAAACCCTGAAGCCACCTATAGGCTGGGAGGGAGTTGCTAGCAGTCACAAAGGAAGAAAGAGACTTGGGCATCATCATCACTGATGACCTAAAATCATCAAGCAGACCTCTAAAGCATTAGGTAAGGCTAGGGGGTGTTAGGGTGATTAGTAGAGGTATCACAAGTCGTAAGAGGAGGTAATAATCCTCTGTACAAGACACTGGTTAGGCCCCATCTGGAGTACTCGCGTGCAGTATTGGAGGCCACACCTTCACAAGGACATTAACCAAATTGAGGCAGTCCAGAGAAGGGCAACAAAATGGTGCAGGGACTGCATCAGAAGACATATGAGGACAGATTAATGGAGCTCAAATGTATACCCTTGAGCAAAGGAGGGAGAGAGGTGATATGATCGAGGCATTCAAACACCTTAAGGGCATAAACAAGGTGAAAGAGTCTAACATGTTTAAATATAAGAAAAATAGCAGGACAAGAGGACACAGCATGAGATTAGAGGGAGGCCGATTAAGAGGGAATGTGAGGAAATTCTTTTTCACAGAAAGGGTGGTGGATGCATGGAATGGCTTACCACAAGAAGTGGTGGCTATGAATACAGTGCAGGGCTTCAAACAGGCATGGGATAGGCATAAGGGAGCAATACAAATGACTATGAATAGATAGGCCACTGACAGAGCAAAGGCCGATGGCACATTTATAAGGTAGAAAAGAAATGGGCAGACTGGATGGGCCTTCGGTCCTTATCTGCAAATCCAACTTCTATGTTTCTCTGTTTCTATGTGGGGAACCGACCAGGGAGGCGCGGGCACTGGATGTGGTCCTGGCAGACAGTGACCAGATTGGAGGCCTGGAGGTAAGGGACCCGTTGGCGGGGAGTGACCATGCCATGGTCTGGTTCTGCCTGGACCTAGGAGGGGTAGAAGGCTGCACAAAGACGGAGATAACTGACTTCAGGGGGGTGGATTTTAAGGAAATGGGAAGGATCCTTAAGGAGCATTTGGATGTGATTGGGTCAGACATGGACGCTGATAGTAGGTGGGAAATCATCAGGAGAGGGGTGCAGGATGCTACCAGCACCTGTGCAAGAGTAAGACGAAAATACAGTAGGGCTCGAAAACCCTGCTGGTGGACCAGGGAGGTCCTGGAGGTAGTCTTGGGAAGAGGCGGCATACAGGCAATTCAAGTGCTCAAGGAGTGAAGGGATGGGGAGATGCGAGAGCTGATGAATGGCCACTAGGGTGGTGAGGCGGCTAAGGCAAGGAAGAGCAGAACCTGGCCAGGAAATTGGAGAGAGGGAACAAGGGTTCTTTAGATACATTGTGGAATAACGAAGGGTGAAGGGGCAGATTAGCAGGATTAAAACAGGGAGATGGGCACAAGAACCGGGGAGCAGGCTGAGGCACTAAATGAGTACTTCACCTCAGTTTTCACCAAGGACAATGGGGTGCTGCATCATACATGGGAGGAGACAGTGATACTGAGGAGGGGGACCCCTTACCGATCGGTGGGTCTGGGAGAGGGAGGCATCACTGGCGGGGAGGCTAAGCAGGGAGAAGAGGTAGCGGAAGTGGAAATCACAGCAGAGAGAGTGAGGGAAGCCCTCGGGTCCCTTAAGACAGAGAAAGCACAGGGGCCGGATAAATTACATCCCAGAGTGCTGAATGAAAGTACAGTTACATAAGAACTTACCGTAACAGTAGATCTTCGAGAACAGCTCTTGCAGCAGGTTACACCATTAGGACTGAAGCCATCAGGTGTCAGGACCCCACGGAAATTTTCTAGCTAGCAGTCTTCAGCGGGGAACACCTCCGACGTCGGTCCCGCCCCCGACGTCAGACGTAGTACATAAGGAGGTGGTCCCGCCACAATCCCCAGTTCTCCCGCCGGAGACTCCCGGCCGCTAGATGACATCAGAAGAGGAGACCGAGGATCCGCCATCAGATGGCCAAGACTAAAAAACAAGCTGTCCCATCTCGTAAGATGGATGTTAAGCTATGACCTACCTCCTCAAGAAGGGTGATGGTGGGTGGGAAGGTACCTGCTGCAAGAGCTGTTCTCGAAGATCTACTGTTACGGTAAGTTCTTACATAACTGTACTATCTTACTTCGAGATACAGCTCTTGCAGCAGGTTACATCATTAGGACTGATTTCCAAGCAATAGCGGCAATCTTATGCCATCGGGAGGAGGAAAGACAGAGATTAAAACCCTGCCCGAGCCTAGGACAGAAGTCCCTGGAGGACGGCTAGGCCGAAACCTGCCCTCCGCCTTGAGGCGATATCCAGGCTGTAATGCCTAATGAAGGTATGCACAGAGCTCCAGGTAGTCGCAGCACAAATAGCTGAAGTGGAGACATTCTTCAGCACTGCAAAGGAGGTAGCCACTCCTCTGGTAGAATGACCCTTGATGACCCCTGGCAAGGGTTTGCTGCGCTTGTCATAACAGAAAGAGATACACTGGATGAGCCAACGCGAAAGAGACTGTTTAGAAACAGGAGCTCCTTTCATCCTCTCAGCAAAGGAGACAAACAGTTGATCTGATTTTCGTTACTGTTTGGTTCTGGTCAGATAATATATGAGACACCTGTGAACATCTAGGGTGTGAAGCAGTGCTTCTCCTCGACTGGTGTACCTGGGAAAGTACACTGGTAAGTCGATGTCCTGATTAAGGGTGAGGGCTGAGACCACCTTAGGCAGAAACTTAGGATTTGTCCTCAGGGATACCCTATCCTAATGGAAAATTAAATAGGGCTCTTTGCACATACAGGCATGCAGTTCGGAGATTCTTCTCTCCGAAGTAACTGCAACTAAAAACAACGTTTTCCACGACAGAAAACGTAGCTCGCAATCCGCGGCTGGTTCGAAAGGTGGCAGCGTAAGCTGCTCCAGGACAAAGGGCAAGTCCCAAGGAGGAACCGGATCCTTGATAGGTGGCCTAAGGTGGAGGACCCCCTTAAAAAGGCACGAGTAGTGTCCAATTGAGCCACCATACGCTGGCCTATGGGGGCATGATAAGTCGAAATAGCACAAAGATGCACTTTGATCGAGGAGTAAGCTAGTCCAGATTGGAAAAGCGAAAGCAGGTATCCCAGAACCAGCTTCTCAGGACAGTCTAAGGGCGAGAAACCGTGTGTTTGAGCCCAGAAGCAAAACTTGCGCCACTTCATGGCGTACGTTGCTTGTGTTGCCGGTTTTCTAGCAGCAGAAAGTACTTCTGCCACCTCTTGCGAGACCCCGTGTCGCATCATGGCTATGTTTCTAGGAGCCAGGCATGTAGGTTCAATAAACGTAAGTCCGAATGGACTAGTGAACCCTCCTCCTGAGACAACAGATGGGAGCTGATTGGCAAAGGAAGTGGAGGTTCCCGGGATAGCTGATGTAGGAGCGGGAACCGGATTTGTCTGGGCCAGAAAGGCGCTACCAAGATAAGCGTCGCGTGCTCCCTGCGAAGCTTGAGAAGAACTCTCTGGATCAACGGGAAAGCATAGAGGAATCTGCCCGCCCAGGAGAGGGACAATGCGTCTCGCCAGAAAACACCAGGCCCTGGATCTAGCGAGCAAAAATTGGGCAGTTTTGCGTTGGATGGGGATGCGAAAACATCCAATTCTGGAGTGCCCCATCTGTGAAACAGATCCTCTGCCACCTCCTATAGAAGTTCCCACTCGTGGACTCTGGCCTGAGAGTGACTCAGGCTGTCTGAGACAGTATTGTCCACCCCGGGGACGTGAACTGCAATAAGGTTTGCACTGTGTTGTATTACCCACTCCCACGCTCTCATGGCCTCCCTGCAAAGGGGGTAGAGTGCGTGCCTCCTTGTTTGTTGAGGTAATACATCACCGCAGTATATCTGTTTGCAACAGAGAGTACTGGTGGGATCTCCGACTGGAAGGCTTGCAGGCGTAAGGACCGCCCTCATCTCCAATATGTTGATGTGGAGATGAGATTCCTGGATTGTCCATGTGCCCTGAGACCTCACCCTGTTCAAGTGCGCTCCCACCCCAGCCCTGGGGCATCTGCGGAGAGTTACCACCATTGCCAGTCTTGAATCATGGGATTCGTGATCCGAACTGGCTGATGCAGATGGTCTTGCCTTTGGTCCACTGCACCCTCAACATCCACTGGGTTACCCGCATGTGAAGCCTTGCCATCGGTACTTCTGTTGGAATGGCGCAGCCATGTGTGAGCAGGCGAAGGACCAGTCTGGCCGGGATGGTCTTCTTCGCAGACAGGTCCTTTATGAGGGATCAAATGTGTTCCGCTCTGTCCTCGGGAAGAAAGGCTTTTCCCTTGACGGTGTCCAGAACTGCCCCTATGAACTGCAGTTTCTGGAACGATACCAGAAGAGACTTCTCGTAGTTGATGAAGATACCCAGAGATTGAAAAAGAGCCTGGGTACGACGAATGGCCGTCAACAATGCTTCCTGGGAGGGAGCCATGAGAAGCCAGTCTCCAGGTGCGGGGAACAGTGGTGGCCTTGTCTCCTCAGAGGCCATGACTACCATGCACTTCATAAATCTGGCGGGGTGCCGATGACAGCCGAAGGGAAGCTCAGAACTGATAATGGCGGCTCTGAAACTCAAGCACAGGAACCTCCTGTGCACCTGAGCAATAAGGATGTGCAGGTAGGCGTTCTGCATGTCCAAGCAGCCTAGAAGGTGTCCTTCTTCAGCATGGGAATTAGGCCTGGAAGGGGTCACCATGCGGAAGCGTTTATAGATGACCCGACAGATTGAGGGTTGCTGAGATTCAAAATTGGACGGAGGTCCCCTGTTTTCTTTGGAACCAGGAAGAAGTGCGAATAGTATCCTAACCCTCTCTGGTTCTCTGGAACGTGCTCCAAAGCTTCCTTCTCCAGAAGTGTAAGCACCTCCTGTTGTATAAGCCGGGCATGCTGACCCGAGTAGCGGGAAAGCAGAGGAGGCCTTGTGGGTGGGTGGGTTGCCCACAAATTCTATATAATGGCCTTTTTTGACCAACTGTAGCACCCACCTGTTGGTGGTGATCGACCGTCATCCTTGCAGGTGGCATGCGATGCGACCCCCGACCTTCCTTTCCCGTTGATCCTGAGGAGGGGCTGGGGCCGGGAAGGAGTCATGCTGTGGCAGCATTGGATCCCGAAGGTCGGGCTGACTTTGCAACTCGTTGGCCTCTGCCTGAGGATGTCTTAGCCTGGGATTTTCGTGTGAAGGGCCCTTGTTGTTGGCTGGAATGTGGTTGTTGCCTTTGTGTCCGCACGAAAACAACTCTGGTTCCTGCAAAAGGAACTAAGTCTAGACCCTGTACATAGCTTGCACAGTTCTAAGTGCCTTCCGGCATCTTGAAGTTTAGTGATCACTTTCTCGAGGTAAGCGCCAAACAAAACCGCCATGGTAGGGGCGTCCGATGATACTTCTGGGCGTCTGGGGTAAAACCCGGAACACGGAGCGGAAGTCTCCGGAGACACCGCCAGGCTGCAGCTCTGGCCAGAAGAAGTCGTATGCGGCTCTGAGCACCTGGAGTCCACGTCCAAACCCGTACGGAGGGGTTTAACAGCTCCTTCTTTTGACTACCGTCTGGCATTTTTCAACCAGATCCTGTCCCTCTCCCACAATGCGTTCTGGAATTGAACCATGTGGGAGATATAATTAATGACCTGATGGGCGCAAGTCGGCCGCGGCGTCGTCACGCCTACCCAGGACATCCAACTGTTTGGACTCTGGGTCGGTGGCTGTGTGCTCAAGTGCTGAGGTCTTTGAGACCCGGTCATGTGAGAACCGTGATGACCAGAGAATCGGCCAGAGAATGGTTAACGCCAGGTACTGGTCTCCTTGGGACCTCTTACAGGCGGTCAGCTTTCTTCAGCACTGCCGGGTCAGATACAGATGCTTCCATGCAGCCGTGGTGGCGATCCACGAAGTGTCCACCAAGGGTGGCCTACCACAGGCTTTGGGTCTTTCTGCCGAGAGTAGCGGGCAAGGCGTTGTCTCTCGGGTCTAGTTCTTCACTGTCCCACCCATGTTCTCCTGGATATGCCTCATGATCTCAGCGAGCGAGGGTCATCCAGAGAGACCTGGGAAGGTCACATGGTTCTGGAGAAGGGACACTGATGGGAAGGAGATCTGGAGCACCCAGAGGTGTCAGATCTGAGTCCTCCTCGGACGGGTACACTGACCGGGGTCTGGGTCTCTTGGGCTGGGGACCCTGAAGTAGATCTTGAAGGAGGCCTTCTCCTGTCCAAAGATCTGCCCCTAGGAGGGGGTGTTGGCTCCTTGGGGGTCGATGACTGTCCTACTGACCCCCTGGGTGGGAGTGGGGGCGCAGGCGTTGAAGGGGGAGCCGGTGTAGGAGGAGGTGCGGTAACCACATCCTTCTTGATGGTGTCCCACCAGAAGGTGAAGAGCTCCTTTACCTCTGTCAGATTCAAGCCCGACAACAGGCCAGGAACCGGTGGTCTGTCGCTGGAGTCGGGCGTTGTGTCCCCGGGGGTCTCCCGCTCCGGAGAGGGTTCCCGTGGGAGCTCAACGGTTCCGGGGTCGCCCGCCTGGTCTTCGGGATGAGTAGTATCCTCCTCCTCTGACGCTTTCCGACCGACGTCGGTAGGCGGTGGTACGGTCATCCCCTCTACAATGGCCGATGCCGGTCCCCCAGCCGACATCCTCTGGGGCGAATGCCTGACCAGCGACTGGTGTCGTACGGTAGCCTGCTCCTGGGAGTGCCTATGGAGCTTGGCCAACGTCGGATGGGCCGACGTCGGGTCCAACATCCGTTTCAGGGAAGTCAGTTCCTTAGTCTTGCACTGGGGTGGCGGCGGCTGGGAGACTGACCTGACGTCGGAGTCCGGACGACGGGAGGAAGACTTGTGGCACTCCCCAGACCTGGATGAGGCCTTGGAAGGAGTGGATGAGGCCGTGGGCCTGGAGGTCTTGATAGGCTGCAGGGAGGAGGAAGCACTGGGCGATCTAACCTGAACCGGAGGAGGCTGAGGCGAGCCCTGGAGGAGAGCAGTCAGACCTGGAGCCAGAGCTGCGGGAGTCGAGGCCCTGAGGGGGATCTGGGTCTTTCCTTCTCCCGGTGCTTTTCACGATGCCTATGGGTTTTCCCAGACTGACTCCCCCTGGAGGAAGGTTCTCTATCCATGGCCTTGAGTTTTTTCCTCGAGAAGAGGCCTGAAGGGCCTTCTGGAGGAGGATCCTGATGTGGCTATTGAAGCCCTGGCAGAAGAGCAGGCCTGGGTGTGTGAGTGGTGGGGCCCAGGCAGCGCACTGAGCTGAATGAGGATCCTTGAAGGGGATCTGCTTGCCCATGAGCTGCTTCAATGGATGACCCTCAAAGAGGTGTTTGGAGAGGACATCAGATGAATCCAGTAGAGAAGAAGTACATAGAAGTTCCTAGTGATGCATGCACTAGAAGGTGATCATGAGGCCGATGCTGCAATGTTGTGAGGGAAAAGAACTGAGGGATTGTGTGGGACCACCTCCTATGTACTATGTCTGGCGTCAGGGCGGGACCGGCGTCGGGAGGCGGTCCCGCTGAAGACTGCTAGCTAGAAAATTTCCGTGGGGTCCTGATGCCTGGCGGCTTCGGTCTAATGGTGTAACCTGCTGCAAGAGCTGTATCACGTAAGATCGGCTCTTGCGGCAGAACCAGCCCAGACTGAAGCAAATCAGCAAGCGACGCAGAAACTAACTAAATCGCGAGACACCGCCTCGACATCAGTCCGCCCTGACGTCGAAAAATAATATGGGCGATACCACAATCCCAGTTCTCCAACCCGGAGACTACAGGCACTGGATGACATCAGAATGGGAGACAGGATCCGCCACCAGATGGCCAGGGGTAAAACTCCCCCTCCCATAAGATGGATGTTTGGCTACTACCTACCTCCATAGAAGGGGGATGCTAGGCGGGAGGTACCTGCTGCAGAGCTGTTCTCGAAGATCTACTGTTACGGTGGAGTTCTTCGTAACTGTTCTATCTTCTTGAGATACAGCTCTTGCAGCAGATGCTAATAGGACTGATTTCCAGGCAATAGTGGCAATCTTACACCACGGGAGGGAGGAAAAGTAGGGATCACAGCCTACTGGGCTTAGGACAGAAGTCCTGAAGGGGCTAGGCGAACCCTGTTCTTCGCCTCGATGCAATGTCCAGGCTGTAATGCCTAATAAAGGTATACCGAGCTCCAAGTGCCTGCAGCGCAAATAGCTGAGGTGGAGACATTTCATAGCATCGCAAGAGTGGCCACTCCTCTCGTGGAATGACCCTTAACCACGCCTGGTAAGGGTTTATTGCGCTTATCATAAGAAAAGAGATGCACTGGATAAGCCACCTCGAGAGAGATTGTTTAGAGACAGGAGCTCCTTTCATTCTAACAGCGAAGGAGACAAACAATTAATCCGACTTCCGAAACTGTTTGGTTCTGGTCAGATATCTGAGGCACCTGTGTACATCAAGGGTGTGTAGAAGGGCTTCTCCTCAGTTGGTGTACTTAGGAAAATACACTGGTAAGTCGATATCCTGATTAAGGGTGAGGGCTAAAACCACCTTAGGCAGAAACTCTGGGTTTGTCCTCAGGGATACCCTATTCTGATGGAAAACTAAATACGGCTCTTTGCACATTAGTGCATGCAATTCGGAAATCCTTCTTGCCGAGCTAACTGCAACTAAAAATAATGTTTTCCACGACAGAAAACGTAGCTCGCAATCCGCGGCTGGTTCAAAAGGTGGCAGCATAAGCTGCTCCAGGACAAAGGGCAAGTCCCAAAGAGGAATCGGATCCTTGATAGGCGGCCTAAGGTGGAGGACTCCCCTTAAAAAGGCATGAGTAGTGTCCAATTGGGCCACCATCCGATGGCCTATGGGGGCATAGTAAGCGAAATTGCACAAAGTGCACCTTAATCGAGGTAAGCCAGTCGGGTGAAAGCAGGTAATCCAGAATCAGCTTTTGGGACATTCTAATAGAGAAACGCGCTTGAGCCCACAAGCAAAATCTCGCCATTTCATGGCATACATTACATGGAGTTGCGGTTTTCTGGCGGCGAAGTACATCTGCCACTTCTTGCGAGACCCGTAGTACAACATGGCTATGTCTCTAGGAGTCAAGCGTGCAGGTTCAAAGAACGCAAGTCCGGATGGACTAATAAACCCTCCTCCTGAGACAGCAGATGGGAGCTGATTGGCAAAGGAAGTGGAGGTTCCCGGAATAATTGATGCAGAAGTGGGAACCAAATTTGTCTGGACCAAAAAAGCGCTATCAAAATGAGCATTGCCTGCTCCCTGCGAAGTTTTAAGAGGACTCTCTGTATCAAAGGGGAAAGGAGGGAAGGCATAGAGGAATCTGCCCGCCCAGGAGAGGGACAACACGTCTCACCAGAAAACACCAGGCCCTGGATCTAGTGAGCAAAAATTGGGCAGTTCTGCGTTGGATGGGGACACAAAAAGGTCTAACTCTGGGTGCCCCATCTGTGAAACAGATCTCCACCTCCTCTGTAGAGAGTTCCCACTCGTGGACTCTGGCCTGAGGCGACTCAGGCTGTCTACAACAGTATTGTCCACTCTGGGGCGTGCACCACAAATGATTTTTCATGCTGCACCCCTCCCACCTCTCATGGCCTCCCTGCAGCGGGTAGGAGTGAGTGCTTCCTTGTTTGTTGAGGTAATACATGCCGTTTTGTCTGTTTGCAACAGGAGAGTACCAGTGGAATCTCCGACTGGAAGGCTTGCAGGCGTAAAGAACCACCCTCATCTCCAAAATGTTGATGTGGAGATGAAGATTCCTGGAGCTGTCCATGTGCCCTGAGACCTCACCCGTATAGGTGTGCTCCCACCCGAGCCCTGAGGCATCTGGGAAGTCACCGTCGGGAGGCCGCACTAGAAAAGGAACAGCGGAGAGGTTCCCCAGATCTAGCCACCACTGCCAATCCCGAATCGTGGCATTCGTGATTCGAATTGGCTGCTGCAGATGGTCTTGCCTTTGATCCCATTGCACCCTTAGCATCCACCGAGTTACCCGCATGTGAAGCCATGCCATCAGGACTGCTGCAATGGCCGCAGCCATGTGTCCGAGCAGGTGAAGGACCAATCTAGCCGGGACGGACTTCTTTACCGACAGGTCCCTGATGAGGAATCTGATGTGTTCCGCTCTGTCCGTGGGAAGAAAAGCTTTCCCTCTGACAGTGTCCAGAACTGCTCCTATAAACTGCAGTTTCTGGGATGGCACCAGGAGTGACTTCTCGTAGTTGATGAGAATACCCAGTGACTGAAAAACGGACTGGGTACGATGAATGGCCGTCATCAGTGCCTCCTTGGAGGGAGCCAAGAGAAGCCAGTCGTCCAGGTACAGGAACATGTAGTGGCCTTGTCTCCTCAGAGATGAAGCTCGACTGCCATGCATCGGTGAAAACACGGTGTCGATGACAGCCCAAAGGAAGCGCTCAGAATTGATAATAGCGGCTCCTGAGCTTCGAAGCGCCCAGGGCCTCCTGTCGCTTGAGCAATTGGGATGTGCCGTGGGTGTCCTGCATGTCTAATAGGCGCCAAAAGGTGTCCGCTTCAGCATGGGAGTTAGGCCGGAAGAGTCACCATGCGAGCGTTTGTGAGCGACCGACGAATTGAGGTCGCTGGGTCCAAGGTGAATGGAGGTCCCGTTTTCTTTGGAACCAGGAAGAAGTGCGAATAATAGCCTAACCCTCTCTGGTTCTCTGGAACATGCTCTAAGGCTTCTTTCTCCAGAAGCACGAGCACTTCCTGCTGTAAAAGAAGGGCATGCTGACTCGAGTAGCAGGAAAGCAGGGGAGGCCTTATAGGTGGGCTGCCTACAAATTCTATATAGTGGCCTTTTTCAACCAATTGCAGCGCCCACCTGTCGGTGGTGATCGACCGCCGCCCTGGTAGGTGACGTGCGATTCGACCCCCGACCTTCATTTCCCGTTGATCCTGAGGAGGGGCTGGGGCCGGGAAGGAGTCATGCTGTGGCAGCGTTTTATCCCACAGGTTGGGCCGACTTTGCAACTCGGTGGCCCCTGCCTGGATGACAGCCTGGGCTTTCGGGTAGAGGCCCCTCTGCTGTTGGCGGAGCACGGTTGTTGCCTTTGTGTCTGGCTGAAAGCGACTCTGGTTCCTCTGAAGGAACCAGGTCGAGATCTGTACATGGCCTGGACAGATCTAACTGCCTTCCTGCATCCTGAAGTTTGGTGATCACCTTCTCGGAAGCTCACAAGAGGACTTCCCGTTGTAGGGCGTCCAGGATATTCTTCTGGACATCGAGGTAAAACGGAACACGGGCCAAGTGTCTCCTCAAACACCGCCTGAGGCTGCAGCTCTGGCGAAGAGTCCGCAGAGTCGGATGCGGCTCTGAGCACCTGGGTCCCCACATCTGAACCCGTACGGAGGAGGTTTAAAAGCTCCTTCTTTTGACCTTCATCGGGCATCTTCTCAACCAGGTCTTGTCCCTGTTCCCACAGTGCATTCTGAAATTGAACCATGTGGGTGAGGTAATTTAGAGACCTGATGGCGCAAGTCGCAGCCGCATACATGCGCCTACCCAGGACATCCAATTGCTTGGATTCCGGGTCCGGTGGCTGTGTGCTCAAGTGCTGAGGTCTCTGAGACCGGTCATGTGAGGCCGTGATGACCAGGGAATCAGCCAGAAGATGGTTCGCCAGATATTGGTCCTCCCTCGGGGCCTTGTATAGGCGGTCAGTCTTCTTCGGCACTGCCGGAGTCGAATGCAGATGCTTCCATGCAGCCTTGATGACATCCGCAAAGGTGTCCAAAGGGTGGCACTACCACAGGCTTTGGGTCTTTCTGCCGAAGGTAGCTGGCAAGGCGCTGTCTCTCGGGGTCTAGCTCTTCAGCATCCCACCCCATATTCTCCTGGATGTGCCTCATGATCTCAGTGAACGCGGGGTCATCCAGAGGAGACCTGGGAAGGTCGTTTGGGTCTGGGGAGGGAATGCTGATGGGAGAAGGAGATCTGGAGCACCCTGAGGTCTCAGATCTAGAGTCCTCCGCGGACGAGGTGTACCAGCGTCGTCTGGGTCTCTTAGGGCTGGGTGACCCTGAAGTGGATAGAAACATAGAAACATAGACTTTGACGGCAGATAAGGACCACTTGGCCCACCCAGTCTGCCCATTTCCCTACCTAATGGATAAGCTGCAGATTCTAGTTAACCAACAGCCTACTTCCTGCAACCCCCAACTATAATTGCCTTGTGTCTGTCCCATGCATGTTTGAATTCCTCCACTGTTTTAGACCCAATGACCTCCTCAGGAAGGCTGTTCCATGTATCCACCACTCTCTCTGTGAAAAAAAATTTCCTCACATTACCCCTGAGCCGTCCCCCCTCTATCTTTAAATTGTGCCCCCTTGTTCTTACACATCTCTTTTTCTGAAAGATGCTACCCTCCTGGACTTTGTTGATTCCCTTGAGGTACTTAAATGTTTCTATCATGTCCCCCTGTCCCTCCTTTCATCAAGAGTATACATATTAAGCTCTCTCAGTCTCTCTTCATATAGCTTCTGCTGCAGACCCTGCTCTATTTTAGTTGCCCTCCTCTGGACTGCTTCCATCCTGTCTATGTCCTTCGTAGATGAGGTCTCCAAACTGCGCAGTACTCCAGATGGGGTCTCACCAACTGTCTGTACAGAGGATAACCACTTCCCTTTTTACTTGTGATGCCTTCCTATGCATCCCAGTATCCCCTAGCTCTCCTTACTGACTTTTCACATTGCTTACCCACCTTTAGGTCATCTGATATGACTACCCCAGGTCCCTTTCCATTTTTGTTGTTGTTAGTACCTCCCCTGCTATTGTGTACTCTTCTCCTGGGTTTTTGTTTCCCAGGTGCATTACTTTGCACTTCTTTGTACTGAATCTAAGTTGCCACATGTCTGACCATTCCTCCAACCTTGCCAAGTCCCTTCTCATCTTTTCTACCCCCCTTGTGTATCAACTCTGTTACAGATCTTTGTGTCATCTGCAAGAGGCATACCTTTCCCTCAGATCCTCTGCAATGTCACATATAAAGATGTTAAGGAGGACTGGACCCAGTACTGAGCCCTGAGGTACTCCACTAGTAACCCCTTTCTTGAATGTGTTCCATTCACTATTACCTTCTGTGTCCTGTTGTGCAGCCAGTTTGCTACCCAGGCTACCACCCTGGGACCCACTCCCAGGCTGGCTAACTTGATTATTAATCGATTATTAATCTTTTGTGTGGGACTGTGTCAAATGCCTTGCTAAAGTCTAGGTAGGCCATATCCACAGCCCCTCCCTGGTCTATTACTTTGGTCACCCAGTCAAAGAAATCAATTAGATTCGTCTGACATGACCTTCCTGCTGTAAATCCATGCTGCTTTGGGTCCTGTGCCCTACTGACCTCTAGGTACTCAACAATTCTTTCGTTCAGAAGTGATTCCATCATTTTCTCTACCACTGAGGTCAAACTTACAGGTCTGCAGTTTCCTGCTTCTGCCTTGCTCCCACTTTTGTGAAGGTGGTCAGCAGTGTCACTAGGTCCTCCCTTAGTTCTTTTAGGATTCTGGGGTGAATCCCGTCAGGCCCCATTGCTTTGTCCACCTTGAGTTTTAGGAGTTCTTTCAGGACTCTTTCTTCTGTGAATGGACTGGTGTCAACCCCCCCTACCCAGAGTGCTTCTATTGTCTGGTTTAGGAACTCCTCATCTTCTTTTGTGAATACTGAGCAAAAGTATTCATTCAGTATCTCTGCCTTTTCACTGTCTCCCTCTGTCCACCTCCCCTCTCCTTTATTAATCTTCACTATCCCTCCCTTAACCTTTCTATGCTCCCTAATGTACCTATAAAAGGTTTTATCCCCCTTCTTAACTGAGTTGGCTATTCTTTCTTGGTTTGGGCCTTTGCTAGTCTGACTGCCTTCCCACTTCTTTCTGCTTTAATTGATACAATTCCCTGTCATGCTCCTTCTGTGACTCCTTATACTTTTGAATGCACCTTTTCTCCTTACCTTCCTGCCACCTCGTTTGAAAACCATAGTGGTTTTTACTCCGCTTTTTTCTTTATTTGCTTCACACAAAGGCTTGTTGCCTCTATGATGGCAGTTTTGATTTTTCTCCATTGTTCTTCCACCCCTCCTTTTTGGTCATTTGCTAGTGCATTTTTCAGGTGTTCACCCATTTTGCCAAAGTCAGCTCTTCTAAAGTCCAGTATCCTTGTTTTTGTATGGCTTATCTCCATGGTTGTGTTCATTGTGAAGCACACTGTGCAGTGGTCGCTTGTTCCCAGATGTCTACTGACTTCTAAATTTGTGATCCTCTCTCCATTTGAGAGTACCAGGTCTAACATTGCTCCCTCCCGAGTGGGTTCCAACACAAGCTGTCTAAGGCCTGCCCCCTGCAGGGCATCGAGAATGACCCTGCTCTTGGATGTGGCTGCAGTACCTGTTATCCAGTTAACATCTGGCATATTCAGGTCCCCCATCAACAGTATCTCCCCTTTTTCAGCCATTTTGAGAATGTCCTCTATCATTTTGTTGTCCATTTCCTCCCCTTGAGATGGGGTCTGTATACAATCCTGTGCGGATTGTGATGCCATTCCCTGTCTCCAAGGTGACCCAGAGTGCTCTTGTCCTCCCCTTTACTTTTTAGTTCTGTAGCTTTGATCCCTTCCCTTATGTATAGAGCTACTCCACCTCCTCTTTTACCTTCCCTGTCCCTTCTGTAGATTGTGTACCCTGGTATGTTGACATCCCAGTCATGGTTCTCGGTGTACCATGTTTCCGTGACTGCCACAATATCCAACTGTTCATCTTCCATCAGGGCTACTAGCTCAGGAAGCTTGTTTCCCAGACTACGGGCATTGGTACTCATTGCCCTCCATTTAATGTTGGCAATATCCTTTTTTCCCCCATCCCTGCTCTTACTGTCCTTGTCTATTTTTCCATTTACCACTGTCCTGCCCTGTGTTGAGCTCTGTACCTCAGTGTTTACCTTCCTACCTGCCATGTTTTGTGGGGGGGAGGCTTGAAATTTCCTGCCTTTTATTAGCGCCTCCCCCCTTGGCTAGTTTAAAAGCTTGCCAAGGAAGCATTTAAACCTATCACCTAGGAGCTTGGTTCCCGTCATGGACAGATGCAGACCATCATGCCAGAATAGACCTTTATCTCTCCAGGTGGCCCCCCAGTCCCCAATGAAGCCAAAGCCCTGTGCTCTGCACCAGTTTTGCAACCATTCATTAAACTGCATGGTGTGTGCAGTACCCTAGCCTCACTCCTGCCATGGACTGGTAGCACCTCTGAGAAGGTTACCATGCTTGCTACCCGTCTGAGGCCCCTCCCCAACTCCACAAATTAATTCTGCACTGCACTGATCCCATGCCTAGCTAGGTCATTTGTCCCAAGGTGGACTATGATATCTAGTTCCCTCTCCTGTGATGCTGCTTCTGCAATCCTGAGGATTCGCTTCCTGTCCCTCCAAGCCATGGCACCAGGCAGACACTTTACTTCCTTCTCCTCTTCATTTCCCAGGTTTACCCCCCTAACAATAGAGTCCCCTATCAGAAGCTGTTTCCTTCCCCTGTGGTGTCCCTTGCTATCCTTTTGTGGGTCTCCTTGTGGATGTCCTCAGCTTTCTTCTGGGTCTCAACTAAGGGTGCCATCATAAAGGAACCTTGCTCTGCCAGAATGGCATATGATTTGACTAGAGGTACAACTAGGGGGCTTCGCCTCTGGTCCACCACCCGCACCCTCCCAGAACCCACTGTGGTCCAGCTGCTCTTCATACTTGGCAACCTCTGAGGCAGTGGTTGTGGCAGTGGTGCTCTTTGGAAGGGGGCCTCCTTAGTCCTTGCTAGTTCAGCCTGGAGGTGGGCAACCTCCTCCCTCAGAGCTGATAGTTGCCTGCAAATAGGACAACAGCAGTTTCAGAATGTCTCCCGGAAAACTGCTGCCCCACAGCCAGTGCATTCACCACTCCCACATGTCCTCTCCTTATAATATACTATATATGTCTTTTTTATTTTTGTGGTGTGTACCTACCTTTTGCACTGTGCAGGGTTATTAAGATATGACAGTTCTGCACATAATACCTGTTGAGAGTGATGTCAGAACTGTGGCTATAAAGGAAATGCCACGCCTGGGGGGGGTGTGGGTAGGGGTGGGTGGGTAGTTCCACAGCCACTGGTGAGTATTGCCCTTACAGTACTTCAACTAACACCACACTTTACTAGACCCGCGTCTCCTGCACAAATCACTCTACTGAGTACAGGAATAAAATTTACTCACTCCTTAGTCAGCAGGACACTTTTAAAATGTTGCAAAAATATCCTTCCAAATCCTAGGTCTCAACCCCAACAATCAAGCAAATTCAGTTGTATCTCACTCCCTCTGGTTATAAAATTACTACACTTTTAATGGAATCCTGCAATTCTCGCTTAATGCCAATAAGGAAAAAAAATATGAAACTTTTTATAGAAAGTGTAGCTCTCTTACTTTACAAGAAACATGCCTCACCAGGTTTCCAGGTCCTAAATGTAGTTATAGTTTGTTCTTTGCAGTGTAGCAAGGTTCTCCACTTCCACAGACAAGTCAAAGTCAGACTGACTGGCTTCTAACTGTGAAGGATGCCTTAAGGCAGCAGTGATGAAACCCCACCCAGAGCCAATTGATTGACTAGTGACACCTGTGATGTAAGCAGGCCTTTCAATGCAGGCAGTCTGCTGTCTGATTTCAATACACAAAATCTTTCAGTGAAACCAGGGATGAAAACTTAACTTCTCAGCCAGCAGGACACTTTTAAAATGTTGCAAAAATATCCTTCCAAATCCTAGGTCTCAACCTCAACAATTAAGCAAATTCAGTTGTATTTCACTCCCTCTGGTTATAAAATTAGATCTTGAGGGAGATCTTCTCCTGTCTGAGGATCTGCCCCTAGGAGGTGTTGGCTCCTTGGGGGTTGGTGACCGTCCTACAGGCCCCTTGGGTGGAGGGGGGGCGTAGGCATTGAAGGGGTAGGTGGAGGCGGAGCCGAAGTAAGAGGAGGGTGCGTGGCAACCACAACCTTCCTGATGGTGTCCCACCAGAAGGTGAAGAGCTCCTTCACCTCTGCCAAATTCAGGCCCGACGACGAGCCGGGTACCAGTGGCCTGTCACCGGGGTCGGGCCCCCGGGGGTCTCCCACTCCGGGAAGGGTTTCCGTGAGAGCCCGATGGCTCTGGAGTCGGCCACCTGGTCCTTGGGCTGAGTGGTGTCCTCCTCCGATGATACCTTCCGACCGACGTCGGCAGGCGACAGTGGTGCGGTCCTCCCCTCTGGGGTAGCCGACGTCAGTCCCCTGGCTGACGCCCTGGGAGGCGAACGCCTGGCGGCGGCGGGTGTCTTACTGTAGCGGCTCCTAGAAGATGCCTGTGATGTTTGACCGACGTCGGGCGGGCCGACATCAGATCCGGCGTCCGTTTTAGGGACATCAGGTCCTTAGTCTTACGCGGGACCAGGTCCAACCCACGCGGAGGCTGGGACACCGACCTGGCGTCAGAGTCCTGGCGGCAGGAGGAAGACTTATGGCACTCCCCAGACTTGGACGAGGCCTTAGAAGGAGTGGATGAAGCCGATGGCCTGGAAGTCTTGATAGGCTGCAAGGAGGAGGAGCCGCTGGAGGATCTGACCTGAACCGGGGGAGGCTGAGATTGAGCCCTGGAAGGAGAGCGGTCTGACCACGAGCCAGAGCTTTGGGAGTCCGAGGCCCTCGACGGGGACCTGGGCCTTTCCTTCTCCCAGTGTTTTTCCCGGTGTTTGTGGGTCTTCCCTGACGACTCCCCCCTGCAGGAAGGTTCCCTATCCATGGCATTGAGTTTCTCCTCCAAGAGAAACGCTTGAAGGGCCTTCTGGCGGCGGATCCTGGTGGGACTGTTGAAGCCCTGGCAGAAGGAGCAGGCCTTGGTGTCGTGTTCCGGGCCTACACAACGCACGCAGGCTGAGTGAGGATCCTTGAAGGGGATCTGTTTGCCGCAGGCACACTTCGATGGGTGACCTTCCATAGAGATGTTTGGACAGGACATCAGATGAAAAGAAAAATGTCATAGTTCCTAGTCGTCGCACACACTAGAAAGTGACCGAGAGGCCGATGCTTGCGATGTAGACGGCGGGAAAAGAACTGGGGATTGTGGGGGGACCAGCTCCTTATGTACTACGCCTGACGTTGGGGGCGGGACCGACGTCGGAGGCGGTCTCCGCTGAAGACTGCTAGCTAAAAATTTCTGTGGGGTCCTGGCGCCTGACAGCTTGAGTCCTAATGGTGTAATCTGCTGCAAGAGCTGTATCTCGAAGTAAGATCTTGAGAATGTCCTGGCGAAACCCCTGGCGGAGCTTTTCACCATCTCTCTGAGGACAAGGTGGGTGTCCCAGGACTGGAAGGTGGCGCATATAGGGCCTATTCACAAGGAGGGGGTCAAGAGAGGGGGCAGGGAACTACAGGCCTGTCAGCCTGACATCGGTGGTAGGCAAGGTGATGGAGGGCATTGTCAAGGAGAGGCTGGGGGGACCTGGAAAAGTCAGGGTGCCTGGATGATAAACAGCATGGCTTTGTCCTGGGGAAATTGTGTCAGACAAACCTTGTGGAGTTCTATGACTGGGTGACGAGTGCCTTGGACCTGGGTAGACCAGTGGACGTCCTCTTTCTAGACTTCAGCAAGGCATTTGACTCTGTTCCTCACGAGGGCCTGTTGGATAAGCTGGGAGAAATGGGGGTGGGGAACCAGGGTGCTTCGAAGAAAGGAGGAGGGGGCCACTAGAGGGCATGGGTGGAAGCTGTAGGGGGGTGAAGATTCAGGGGAGAAAGGAGGAGGTGCTACTTCACTGAGAGGGTGGTGGAACCATGGAATGCGCTGCCTAGGGGGCTGGTGGAGGGGGTGGGACAGGTACAAGGGAAGGGTTCTGGAAGCAAAATCCAAAGCAGCGAGAATATCCGGAACTGGAAAGAGAGAAGCCAGAGAAGGTGAGGGGGGCAGCAAAGTCAGCTCCCAGGGTGGAGGCTGACTAAACGAGCAGACGCGAAAGACCATTAGGCCTATTCTGCTGGCATTTTAGTATGTTGGATCTGCCTGGGCCAAAACGGCGCGATAAGTATCAGCGTCGCTTGCTCTCTGCGAAGTTTCAGAAGGACCCTCTGGATCAACAGAAAGGGGGGAAAGGCATAGAGGAATCTGCCCGCCCAGGAGAGGGACAACGCGTCTCGCCAGAAAACACCAGGCCCAGGATCTAGCGAGCAAAAAATACAGGTTACTCACCTGTAACAGGAGTTCTAGGAATGGTATATGTTGTTCTTCCACACTATCTGGCAGGTATCCTTGCCGCTTTAAGTCTTTGCCAGAAGGTCTTCAGCTGGCTCCTCCCACCCACTCGGGTGGTAAAACTCGGCTCCGCCCATAGATGTCCAGATCTGGCCGCTGGAAGCTCAGGTTGTGCGCAAGCCGGGAGGTCGGTGGTTTATAGGATGAACAACATATACCATTCCTAGAACTCCTGTTACAGGTGAGTAAGCTGTATTTCTAGGGACATGGATATGTTGTTCATCCACACTATTTGGTAGACTCCTAGCAGTTCTCCGGAGGAGGGAGGCAAGGCACACCCCGATACTTACTTGGGAAGAGAGACTGAAGCAGGCCCCAAAACCAGCATCCCGGCGTGACTCAAGGTCCGATGTGGTAGTGGGTAATAAAGGTATGTGCCAACTTCCAGGTAGCAGCCCGCAGATATCCTGGATAGGGACATCCCTGGAAGCAGCTACCGATGCAGCAGTATGGCGGGTAGAATGAGCTCTTATCCCTCTGGGAGGCTCCATGCCCGCCAACCTATAGCAGAGCTCTATGCAGGAGGTAACCCACCTGCCTATCTTCCGCTTGGCTGCAGGTCTGCCAGGTGCGGCTTCAGCATAGGTGACAAACAGCTGGTGAACCTCTCCCCAAACTTCAGCCGTCCGCTCCTTATAATAAGCGGCGCTGCCTGAGGTCCAAAGTATGGAGCCTATACTGCCTCCGAGGTGTGACTGGGGTAGAACACCGGCAGAGTCAACACCTGGTTAAGGTGAAACTCCGACACCACCTTCGGAAGGAATTTCGGGTTGGGGCGCAGGACAACCTTGTCCCTGTGAAGACCAGGTAAGGAGACTCGATGGAAAGCACCTGGAGTTCTCCCATCCTTCTGGCTGACGTGATAGCCACCAAGAAGGCGGTCTTCCACGACAGATGTGAAATATCGCACCTGTGCATTGGTTCGAATGGCTTGCCCATAAGCTTGGCCAATACCAGCAGTACATCCCACGGAGGTGGAGGTTCTCGCACTGGAGGGGAGATGTGGTCAAGGCCTTTGAGAAAGCGCCCGACCACCTTCTCCTGCACCACCAACTGCTTGCCGGCCCACGCCCGGTAAGCAGAGATGGCTGCCAGGTGCACCTTAAGGGTCGTCGACCGAAGCCCTTGCTGAGAAAGGGACCACAGGTAGTCCAGAATGCTTGCCAAGGGGCAGTCAGAAGGGTCCAAGCCCTTCCCCTGACACCAAATGGAGAATCTCTTCCATTTGAAGGCATAGCATTTTCTGGTCGACTCCTTACAGGACGCCTCAACGACGTTGAGGACCTCGTCGGAAAGACACAAGGCCTGGAACTCTAGCCGCTCAGGAACCAGGCCGTCAGGTGCAGGGATTGAAGGTCAGGATGGAATACCTTCCCCTGGTTGACTGAGATCAGGTCCGGGCGGGCTGGAAGCCGCCTCGGGAGCCTGGAGCTGAGGCTGAGGAGATCTGGATACCAGAACTGGCGGGGCCAGTCTGGGGCTACCAGAATCACCTGCGCCTTGTCCCTCCTCGCCTTGAGAAGCACCTTGTGGATCAAGGGAAATGGGGGGAAGGCGTAGAAGAGGCCCGGGGTCCACGGCCTCGAGAAGGCATCCCCCTGCAGCGAGCCCTGCTGAGGGGGGTGGGCATGCAACAGACTCAGCTTCACATTCTCCCTGGAGGCAAACAGGTCCACCTGAGGCGTGCCCCAGTGGGAGAACAGATCTTGTATTACCTCTGGCAGGAGAGACCACTCATGAGATGCAGCCCCTATCCGGCTCAGAGCATCGGCCAGGGTGTTGGAGGCTCCTGCCACGTGAATGGCTAGGAGATCCGCCTCCAGGCTGCGCCATGAGGGACCATATGGAGAGCTTCCTGCACACAGGCATGGAGCACGTCCCCGCCCTGGCGGTTCAGATAGTACATGGTCGTGGTATTGTCCGTCTGGACCTGAAACCACTTGACCCTGTGAAAGTGGAGCCGAAGCCGGTGAGGGCTAGATGAACCACTTGAAGCTCCAGCAGATTGATGTGGCATCGGGACTCCGAGGGGACCAGAAGCCGTACACTCTGTGCTCCCAGATGGACACCCCAACCATCAGAGAGGCATCGGTCGATAGAGAGACCGTCGGCTCGGGGCGGACGAATGGGATGCCCTCCTGCAGATGTGCTGGAACGATCCACCATTGGAGAGCGTCCCACATCTCCTGGGTCACTGTCACTAGCTGATCCAACGGATCGTAGCGTTGTGACCATTGGCTGGCCAGTCCCCATTGAAGAGGACACATGTACCAACGGGCCCAATGGACCACGCTGGTGCAGGCCGCCATGAGGCCCAGGAGGCGCAGGAAGTCCCGGGCAGGGTGCAATTGCCCAACCAGAAATGATTGGGCAAAGGAGGAAAGAACCTCGGCCCTGTCTGCCGGGAGCCGTGCTCTGGCTTCGTGAGTCGAGCTCTGCCCCGATGAACAGTATCACCTGCTTTGGCACGAGTTCCGACTTGGCCTCGTTGATGAGGAGGCCAATCTGAGAGCAAACCTGGAGGGCCAGATCTCTGACCGCTCGCCTCTGCTCTGGAGGGGGCTGCAATCAGCCAGTTGTCCAGGTAGGGGTACACCCAGACCCTTCGGCGCTGCAGGAACGCTGTCACCACTGCCATGCATTTGGTGAAGACCCTGGGAGCTAGGGAGAGGCCGAAGGGCATGGCCCGGAACTCGTAAAGGGATCCATCCGCTCTGAAGCGGAGGAATCTCTGATGGGACGGATGGATTGGGCGTGAAAGAACGCATCCTGGAGGTCCAGGGAACAGAACCACATGCCTCGTTCCAAGGATGGGATTATCTGAGCCACAGTGACCATCCTCAAGGTTCAAGACCTTAGGAACTTGTTCAGGTCATACAGGTCGAGAATGGGGCACCAACCCCCCGTCCGTTTTGGGACCAGGAAGTACCTGGACACAAACCCCAGGTCTGGAGGAGGATCCGCCACCTTCCTAATCACCTCTTTTTCAAGGAGCAGGGCAATATCGGCTCGGTGGGCTGACAGCGAGGCTGCGGACCCCGTGGCCGCCAGAGGGGCGACGGCTCGAAAGGGTGGGGCCTGCTCAAACTCCAGAGGCAGGCCTTTTCCTACCACCTCCAACACCCAGCGGTCCGTGGTGATAGCAGACCAGGCGGAAAGGAAGTGGTGGAGCCGTTTCCCCACGGGGGGAACCCAGGGGGGAGTGACAAGGCTGGGGCGGCACCCCTCAACCCGTCACTGGGCAGGCTTGGAGGAAGAACCGGCTGAGGGACCTCCTGGGCCTTTACCTCCTTGCTTCCTGTTGGAAGAAGCCGCGGCTTGGGTTTGGGATGCCAAGCATGAGCCTGCTGGCCCTGTTGCTGGTGCTGCTGGGCCGGTCGAGATGCAGGGACCGAAGGATGAAAGGACTGCTGCTGGCGGCAGCCTTGTCCCTCTGGGCGAAGGTGAACGGGTCAGGGTGGCACTGGACTTCTCGATCCGCTGGGTGTCCCTCCACTCCAGGGCCGAGAGGTCAGTCCCAAGAGGGCGTCTGCCAACTTGTGCTGGGTATCCGCCGTGAGGTGGATATTCTCAGCCACGCCCTGCGTCAGCATGGCCACAGGGCGCTACTGACCTGGCACAGGAATCACCTATGTCCAGAGCAGTCTGAAGCTGCTGCTTCACCACCGCCCTACCCTGGTCCCGCACCTGGCGGACCGTGGTCTGCAGGTCAGGCGAGAGATAAGGAACAACCTCATCCAGGGAGCCCAAGAGGGTGTGGGAGAAGTGTGGCATCAGCACGGCCGAGCTGGCCTGTCGGAGGCCGAGGGAGGACGCAGCATACACCTTGCACCCGGCAAAGTCCAGCTTTTTGGACTCTTTGTCGGGGGGCTTATCCACATCCCGAGTGCTACCGGAATGCCGGAGAACGCTGTCGGTGACTAACCCCTCGGTAGAGGGGTGCTCCGAGAAACCGGGCAAAGAGCTGGTAGGGACCGCATACTTCCTGGCCATCCTGGCCGAGGGCGCAGGACAGGAAGCAGGCCGCTGCCAAAGCTCCAAGGCTGGGCCGACAATGGCCTCAGCCACCGGAAAGGCCTCCATGGGAGAATCCCCTCAGTCCAGAATCTCCGTCAGGGGATACTTGGCCCGTTTGGACATGGGCTCGAGCTGCATCCCGGTGGACTCCGAGATGAGTCGAAGCAGACCCAAGAAGGACGATGGGCTATCGTCCACTGACTGGCCCCCGGAGGACTCCAGGTCGACCTGCCTGGAGAACAGGGAGGATCGTCGTCGGATTCGAAGAGTCTGTGAAGAGCTGCCTCGGCCCTGAGCCACCCTCCACCTGCCGAGGACGGTCGGGAGTGAGGGTGACCGACAACCTATGGGGCAGGCCGTGACCCAACCGAGAATTCTTGGTCGGTGCCCCCGAATTCGGTTGTGGAGGTGGAGGTTCCACCACAATCGGTGGAGCAGCTGGTTTTGGCCGAGCAACCGGCCTTGCAGCGGGCAACTCGACTGGAGCGAGTGGTTGCTTTGGTCATTCAGGGGTCTTGACCGGGGTTGGCTTAGGCCCAGACAACAGCAACTGCTGCCACATAAGGTCCTCGTAGCGCCGGCGCAATTTGCGCCGCAGCCTCCCCTCATCCGAGGAAGAACAGCATCGCCGGTTACCTCGGTATTGAGACCGAGACCGTTGATGTCGGTGGGAACGGCTGGACCGAGGGTGGGTATGGGAAGGGGCGGGGGACACCCGCTCTTCCCTCGGCTCGGGCACTTTAACCGGGGACTGTGGCCCAGGAGGCACAGGCAGATCCTCGGTATCCACCGGGGGGACCGGTGAAGGAGGGTTGTCGGCTTCTCCAGTCGACAGCCCGTCTAATGGATTGAGAAAAATCTGAACTTGACAGGAGTCTCGGCAGGCTGGCCTGACGGGGGCACCATGAAGCCAGCGGCCTCAGCCGCAACCTCGACCGAAGTTGACGGTCGGCTGTCCGAGGAAGGGACCTCTCCCGCTCCTGACGCCCGGCGGTGGGACTCCTTCGACTCCTTTTTCTTGGGCTGAGAAGAATGTCCCAATGGCTCCTCTCCCTTCGTGGAAAGGGACTGACAAAGCTCCTTGAACGAAGCCGTATACGACGAACTCAGAGAGAGCGGGATAAATGCCGCGGCCGAGGAGGAGGAAGATGCGGCCTGGCCTGCATCCTCCTCGAGGGCGATCATCTGCTCGAGCTGCTCAGCCGAGCCAGCCGCCGCGGACACCGCCCAATGAGCCTCTTTAGATTTTATCGGCAGGAAACGTTTCTCGGGCGCAGGCTGTCGAGCAGCGCCAATCGTCCAGGGCGTTGACCGAGAAGAGAGCACAACTCGCGGGCCTGCGGGTCGTGATCTAGGCCTGAGGCAGTAGGCCATGCGTGGAGTGCGGATCCGTCCTGGACATTTTCTGCCTGCAAGGGCACCTCCGAAGCCGAACAGATTTGTCCATCGCAGCCGCGAGGGAAGATGAAGACCGAAGTTTAGAAAACTTCAAAACCAATTTCGGACGAACCGAAGAGTTAGGATCCAGTCTAAAACGCAGAGCGCTAAGGAGGGAACCTGAGCTTCCAAGCAGTAAGGAAGATCTGGTGTCATGGGGCGGAGCAGAGAGTTTTACCACCCGGGTGGGTGGGAGGAGCCAGCTTGAAGACCTTCCGGCAAGACTTAAAGCGGCAAGGATACCTGCCAGATAGTGTGGATGAACAACATATCCATGTCCTTAGAACTGGGCAGTTTTTCGTTGGATGGGGACGCAAATAGGTCTAACTCTGGTGTACCCCATCTGTGAAACAGATCCTCTACTACCTCCTGGAGTATTTCCCATCCGTGGACTCTGGCCTGAGAACGGCTCAGGGTGTCTGCGGTGACGTTGTCCACTCCTCGGACATGAACAGCAATGAGGTTTGCGCCATGTTGCAAAACCCAATCCCACACCCTCATGGCCTCCCTGCAGAGCGGGTAGGAATGGGTGCCTCCTTGTTTGTTGAGGTAATACATCACTGCAGAATTGTCTGTCTGTAACAGAAGAGTAGCCGGTGGACTCTCCAACTGGAAGGCCTGCAGGGCGTAAACAACTGCCCTCATTTCCAGGATATTTATGTGGAGATGAGTCTCTTGGGCTGTCCACAGGCCCAGAGACCGGACACCGTCGAGGTGTGCACCCCATCCAAGCCCTGAGGCGTCTGTGGAGAGTGTCATACTCGGAGACGGCGCAATGAAGGGAACTCCCGTCGATAGATTCTTCGAATCTAGCCACCATTGCCAATCACGGATTACGGCCTTCGTGATCTGGACTGGGAGCTGCAGATGGTCTTGCATTTGATCCCATTGGACCCGCAACATCCACTGGGTCACCCGCATATTTAGACGGGCTAGCGGGACTGTTGCAATGGCCGCAGCCATGTGTCCGAGCAGGCAAAGGACCAGTCTGGCAGGAACGGTCTTCTTCGCCAAAATGTCCCCGATGAGGAATCTGATGTGTTCCACTCTGTCCTGGGGGAGAAAGGCTTTGCCCTGGATGGTGTCCAGAACTGCGCCTATGAACTGCAGAGTTTGTGATGGAACCAGGCGTGACTTCTCTTGATTGATGATGATGCTCAACATCTCTAACAGAGACCGACTACAATGAATTGCGGACATCAGGGCCTCCCGAGAGGGCACCACGAGAAGCCAGTCGTCCAGGTAGGGGAACATGTAGTGGCCTTGTCTCCTCAGAGTCACCGCTACGACCACCATGCACTTCGTGAATACCCGAGGTGCCGATGACAGTCTGAAGGGGAAGGCTCGGAACTGATAATGGTGACCCTGAAACTCGAAGCGCAGTAAAGTATAGTTACGTAGGAACTTACCGTAACAGTAGATCTTCGAGAACAGCTCTTGCAGCAGGTTACACCATTAGGACTGAAGCCAGCAGGCGCCAGGACCCCACGGAAATTTTCTAGCTAGCAGTATTCAGCGGGGACCGCCTGCAAAGTCGGTCCCATCCCGATGTCAGGCGTAGTACATAAAGAGGCGGTCCCCCAGAATCCCCAGTTCTCCCGATGGAGACTCCCAGCCGCTGGCTGACAGAAGAGGAGACTGAGGATCCGCCATCAAATGGCAATCAGAAAAGAGGCTGTGAACGCCTTATCCTAGGAGAAGGATGTTGGAACCAGAATATACCTCCAGCGGGGATGGTGGGAGGGAAAGTACCTGCTGCAAGAGCTGTTCTCGAAGATCTACTGTTACAGTAAGTTCTTACATAACTGTACTATCTGACTTTGAGAAACAGCTCGCAGCAGGTTACACCATTAGGACTGATTTCCCAAGCAATGCTGGAAATCCCACACCATTGGGAGGAGGGAAGGTAGAAATCCTCGAATAACAGCGAGCCTAGGACAGAAGTCCCTGAAGGACTGCTAGACGAAAACCTGCTCTTCGCCTCGATGCAATGTCCAGGCTGTAATGCCTGATGAAAGTGTGTACTGAGCTCCAAGTAGCTACAGCAACAAATAGCTGAGGTGGATACGTTCTTTAAAGCTGCAAAAGAAGTAGCCACCTCTCTGGTGGAATGACTCTTCACCGTGCCCGGTAAGGGTTTGTTGCACTTCTGGTAACAGAACGTTACACACTGAATGAGCTACCTGGACAGCGACTGTTTTGAAACAGGACCTCCCATCATCCTGTGGGCAAAGAAGACAAAAAGCTGGTCCGATTTTCAGTGGTGTTTGGTTCTGGTCAGGTAGTATCTGAGACACCTATGCACATCTAAAGTTGCAGAACGGCTTCTCCTCGATTAGAGTACTTGGGGAAATACACTGATAGATCGATATCCTGATTAAGGGTGAGAGTTGAGACCACCTTAGGCAGAAATTTAAGATTAGTCCATAGGGATACCCTGCCTTGGTGGAAAACCAAATAAGGTTCTTTGCATATACGTGCATAGAGTTCAGAAATTCTTCTGGCTGAGGTGACGGCAACTAAAAACAGCGTCTTCCAAGAGAGAAGACGTAGCTCACAAACCATGGCTGGTTCAAAGGGTGGCAGCGTAAGCAGCTCCAGGACAAAGGGAAGATCCCATGGTGGAATCGGATCCTTAATTTGGGGCCTAAGGTGGAGGACACCCCTCAGGAAGGCACGTGTCGTGTCCAATTGAGCTATAGTGCGTTGGCCTATAGGGGTGTGATAGGCTGAGATGGCACAGAGATGTACTTTGATCGAGGAGTAAGCCAAGCCTGATTGGAAAAGGGACAGCAGGTAGTCCAATACCAACTTCTCTGGACAGTCCAAAGACGAAAAGCCACGTGCTTGAACCCATGAACAAAACCTGCGCCACTTCATGGCGTAGGTCGCATGGGTAGCCGGTTTCCTGGCAGCAGAGAGAATGTCTGCTACCTCTTGAGAGACCCCGTGTCTCATCATGGCTACGTCTCTAGGAGCCAAGCATGTAGGTTCAGGGAACGTAGGTCCGGATGGACCAAGGAACCCACCTCCTGAGACAGCAAGTGGGAGCAGATTGGCAGCGGCACCGGGAAAGCTGATGCAAAAGAGGGAAACAAATCTGCATGGGCCAAAACGGCGCGATCAGTAAATCGCTTGCTCTCTGGAGTTTCAGAAGAACCCTCTGGATCAACGGAAAAGGGGGAAGGCACAGAGGAATCTGCCCGCCCAGGAGAGGGACAACACGTCTCGCCAGAAACCACCAGGCCCTGGATCTAGCGAGCATAAATTGGGCAGTTTTGTGTTGGATGGGGATGTGAAATTGTCTAATTCTGGAGTACTCCATCTGTGAAACAGATCCTCTGCTACCTCCTGAAGTAGTTCCCATTCGTGGACTCTGGCCTGAGAGCGGCTCAGGCCGTCTGTGATAATGTTGTCCAGTCCCAGAACATGAATGGCAATGAGGTTTGCGCCGTGTTGCAAGACCCAATCCCACACCCTCATGGCCTCCCTGCAAAGCAAGTAGGAATGGGTGCCTCCTTGTTTGTTGAGGTAATACATCACCGTGGAATTGTCTGTAACAGAAGTGTACTCGGTGGGATCTCCGACTGGAAGGCCTGCATGGCGTAAAGAACTGCCCTCATTTCCAGGATATTTATGTGGAGATGAGTCTCTTGGTCTGTCCACAGGCCCCGAGACCGGACACCGTCGAGGTGTGCTCCCCAACCGAGCCCTGAGGCGTCTGTGGAATGTGTCACAGTCGGAGATGGCGCAATGAAGGGGACTCTCGAGAGATTCCTCGAATCTAGCCACCATTGCCAATCTCGGATTACGGCCTTCGTGATCCGGATTGGATGCTGCAGATCGTCTTGCTTTTGGTCCCATTGGACCCTTAACATCCACTGGGTTACCCGCATGTGGAGACGGGCTAGCGGGACTGTTGCAATGGCCACAGCCATGTGTCCGAGCAGGCAAAGGACCAGTCTGGCAGGAACGGTCTTCTTCACGAAATATCTCTGATGAGGGATCTGATGTGTTCCACTCTGTCCGGGGGCTTTCCCTTGGATGGTGTCCAGAACTGCACCTATGAATTGCAGAGTCTGGGACAGAACCAGGCGTGACTTCTCGTGACTGATGATGATGCCCAATATCTCGAACAGAGACTGAGTGCAGTGAATAGCGGACATCAGGGCCTCCCAGGAGGGCACCATGAGAAGCCAGTCATCCAGGTAGGGGAACACGTAGTGGCCTTGTCTCCTCAGAGATGCGGCTACGACTGCCATGCATTTCGTAAACACCTGAGGTGCTGATGACAGCCCGAAGGGAAGGGCTCGGAACTGATAGTGGCGACCCTGAAACTCGAAGCACAGAGACTTCCTGTGCGCCTGAGCAATAGGGATGTGCGGGTAGGCATCCTGCATGTCTAGGGACGCTAAGAAAGCGTCCTGCTTGAGCATGGGAATCAGACCTGGGAGGGTCACCATGTGGAAGCGTTTGTACAGGACCGACTCGTTGAGATCGCTGAGGTCCAGTATCGGATGGAAGTCCCGTTTTCTTTGGAACCAGAAAGAAGTGAGAATAATATCCTACACCCCTCTGGTTCCGTGGTATGTGCTCTATGGCTTCTTTTTCCAGAAGCGCGAGCACCTCCTGCTGTATGAGCAGGGCATGCTGACCCAAGTAACGGGAGAGCAGGAGAGGTCTTGCCAGTGGGTGGTCGAGAAATTCTATGAAATGGCCTTTCTTGACCAACTGAAAAACCCACCTGCCAGTGGTGATCAACTGCCACCCTAAAAAGTGGCGAGTGATGCGACCCCCAACCTTTTGTGCCCATTGATCCAGAGGAGGGGCGGGGGCCGGGAAGGAGACATGCTGTGGCAGCACTGGTCCCTGCGGGCTGGGCTGGTTTTGTGTAATGTTGGCCTCTGCCTGGGGACGACTTGGCCTGGGCTTTACGCTGAAAAGTGCCCCATTGCTGCTGGCCGGAACGTGGCTGCTGCCTCTGCTGCTGGCTGCGAAAGAGGCTATGGTTCCTGCAAAAGGAAAGTACAGTTACGTAAGAACTTACCGTAACAGTAGATCTTCGAGAACAGCTCTTGCAGCAGGTAACACCATTAGGACTGAAGCCGGCAGGCGTCAGGACCCCACGGAATTCTTCTAGCTAGCTATCTTCAGCGGGGACCGACCCTGGCGATCAGTCCACCTCTGACGCCAGGCGTAGTACATAAGGGGCGGTCCCACCAGATTCCCCAGTTCTCCCACCGGAGACTTCCGGCCGCAGGACGATATCAGAAGGGGAGACAGAGGATCCACCATCAGAAGGTAAAGGCGTAAACCCCACGGCTCGTGCAAAAGCCATGCCTCCTCCAAGGGGGAAGGTGGGCGGGAAGGTACCTGCTGCAAGAGCTGTTCTTGAAGATCTACTGTTACGGTAAGTTCTTACGTAACTGTACTATCTTACTTCGAGATACAGCTCTTGCAGCAGGTAACACTCATTGGACGGATTTCCAAGCAATAACGCTTGTAAGCATTCTGGGAGAAGGAAACTAGGAAAGTCCATACCAAGTCCTGACTCCAGGACAGGAGACCCAGAAACGTGCCAGGCGAAACCGGCTCACCGCCATGAAGCAACGCCAGGCTATAATGCCTGATAAAAGTATGCACAGAGCTCAAGTGGCTGCAGCACAGATGGCAGAGGAGGAGGAGCGTTACGAAGTGCTGCAAAGGGTGTAGCCACCCTCTAGTGGAATGGCCCCGGACTGTACCCAGGAGGTTTTCTGTTTTGTATCATAGCAGTATGATATACACTGGACAAGCCAGCGAGAAAGGGACTGCTTGATACTGGTTGGCCCATCATCCTGTCAGTGAAGGAACAAAAGTTGCTCTGACTTATGAGGTGTTTAGTCCTGTTCAGGTAATACCTAAGACAGCGGTGAACATCCAGGGTGTGGAGCAGCGCTTCTCCTCTATTAGCATATTTAGGAAATATACAGGCAGGTCAATGTCTGATTGAGAGTGGTGCAGAGACCACCTTAGGCAAGAACTTAGGATTCGTCCTCAGGGACACACTGTCCTGGTGGAAAATCAAATAAGGTTCCTACACATGAGGCGTGAAGCTCGGAAATTCTCCTTGCTGGACGTAACAGCAACTAAAAATAACATTTTCCATGACAGGAAGCATTAACTGCAAATCCGGCAGGTTCAAAGGGGGAGCGTGAGTTGTTCCAGGACAAGAGTAAATCCCATGGAGGAACAGGGTCCTAATGGGTGGCCTAAGGTGTAACACCCCTCTCAGAAAATCTCGAGGCGTCAAGTTGCGCCACTGTAAGCTGTCCACCGGAAGTGGTAAGCAGAAAAGCGCAGAAGTGCACCTTAATAGAGGAGTAGGCGAGACCCGAATGGAAAGGGGAGACAGGTATTCTAACACCGGCTTTCACCGGCAACCTAAAGGGAAAGGCCGCGTGCTGCGACCACAGACAAAAGCGGTGCCATTTCATGGCATCGTCGCATCACGTGCGGCTTTCTGGCGCATGAAAGGACTTCCGCCACCTCTTGCGAGACCCATGTCGCAAAATGGCTATGTCTCTAGGAGCCAAGCATGTAGGTTCAGTGGCGTAAGTCTGGGTGGACTAGAGAACCTTCCTCCTGAGACAAGAGATGGGAGCTGAAAGGCAACGGAATTGGAGGTTCCGGGACAGCTCGTTAGCAAGGGAACCAGATCTGTCTGGGCCAGAATGGGGCTACCAGGATCATTGTTGCATGCTCCCTCGTGGTTTGAGAAGAACTCTCTGGATCAACAGGAAGGGAGGAAAGCATAGAGAATCTGTCCGCCCAGGAGAGGGACAACGCTCCTAGCCAGAAAACATCAGGCCCTGGATCTAGCGAGCAAAATTGGGCAGTTTTGCGTTGGATGGGAAGCGAATAGGGTCCAGTTCTGGAGTGCCCCATCGAAGAAACAGATCCTCTGCTACCCCTTGAAGAAGTTCCCACTCATGGACTCTGGCCTGGGAACGACTCAGGCCGTCTGCGATTGTATTGTCCACTCCAGGAACGTGAACTGCAATCAGGCTCGCACCGTGTCGAATTACTCAATCCCACACTCTCATCGCTTCCCTGCAAAGGGGGTTAGAGTGTGCACCTCCTTGTTTGTTGAGGTAATACATCACCGGCATATTCTCTGTTTGCAGTAAGAGAGTACTTGGCGGGATCTCTGACTGAAAGGCCTGCAGGGCATAAAGGACAGCCCTCACCTCCAGAATGTTGATGTGGAGATGAGCTTCTTGAGGGGTCCACATTCCCTGGGACCTCACCCCGTTCAGGTGTGCTCCCCACCCCAGCCCTGAGGCGTCTGTGGAGAGGATTACCTCCGGGGACGGCGTTGTAAATGGGACACCCGCAGAAAGTGTCCCTGGGTCTAGCCACCATTGCCAATCTCGAATCACGGCGTTCATGATCCTGACTGGATGCTGCATGTGGTCTTGCCTTTGGTCCCACTGCACCTTGAGCATCCACGAGTTACCCGCATATGGAGCCTTGCCAAAGGGACGGTCGGAATGGCCGCAGCCATGTGTCCGAGCAGACGAAGGACCAGTCTGGCAGGGACAGTCTTCTTCGCCGAGAGATCCCTGATGAGGGATCTGATGCGTTCCGCTCTGTCGTCTGGATGAAATGCTCTCCCCTGAATGGTGTCCAGAACTGCGCCTATGAACTGCAGCTTCTGCGACGGTACAAGGAGAGACTTCTCGTAATTGATTATGATGCCCAGAGACCGAAACAGAGTCTGGGTGCTCTGGATAGCCATCAACAACGCCTCTCTGGAGGCGGCCATAAGAAGCCAATCGTCCAAGTACGGAAATACATAGTGGCCCTGTCTCCTTAGAGACGCTGCCACGACTGCCATGCATTTGGTAAAGACCCTGGGGGCCTGGGGGCCGATGACAGTCCGAATGAGAGAGCTCAGAACTGGAAGTGGTGGCCAAGGAACTCGAAGCGCAGGAACCTCCTGTGCACTTCAGCTACGGGTATATGCAGGTATGCGTCCTGCACGTCCAGGGACGCTAAGAAGGCGTCCTTCTTTAGCATGGGAATAAGACCCTGCAGGGTCACCATGCGAAATCGTTTGTAGGCGACTGACATATTGAGGTCGCTGAGGTCCAGGATTGGACGGAGGTCCCCTGTTTTCTTCGGAACCAGAAAGAAGTGGGAATAGTATCCGTACCCTCTCTGGTTCTCTGGAACATACTCTACCGCTTCCCTTTAGCAGGAGCGCAAGTATTTCTTGCCTGATAAGCAATTTGTGCTGACCAGAGTAACGGAAGAGCAGAGGAGGCCTCGAGGGTGGCTTGTCTGCGAATTCTATAAAGTGGCCTTTTTCGACCAACTGCAGAACCCACCTGTCGGTGGTTATGGACTGCCATCCTGGCAGGAAATTCGCAATACGACCCCCGACCTTGATATCCCATTGATCCTGAGGGGCAGGGGCCGGGAAGGAGTCAAGCTGTGGCGGCACAGGGGCCCGCGGGCTGAGCCAGTTTAGCTGGACGCTGACCTCGGCCCGTGGGCTGTCTTCCTGGGCTCTCGAACCGGAGCCCTCTGCTGTGGACCGTGCGGGACTGTTGTCTCTGTGTCCGTCCACAACGGCTTTGGTTCCTACGAAAGGAACCAAGCCTCGGTCGACACATTGCCTGACTGACCTCACCGCCTTCCCGGCCTCTTGGAGCTTGGTGAGAATCTTCAGAGGGTGCACCAAGAGAACTTCTCCTTTGAAAGGGCGTCCATGATGTTTTCTGGACATCCGGTGAAATCCGAGACAGGACCATAGGTGTGCTCCGGAGGCATACGCCTGAAGCTGCCGCTCTGGCCGAGGAGTCCGCGGAATCGTACGCAGCTCGCAGCACCTGGGTTCCCACGTCCGAACCCGTACGGAGGAGCTGTAACATCTCCTCCTTCTGCTCACCTTCTGGCAATTTCTCCACCAGATCCAGTCCCTGTTCCCACAAGGCATTTTGGAACTGTACCATGTGGGTCAAGTAGTTCAGGGACCTGATGGCGCAAGTAGCGGAAGCATACGTGCGCCTGCCCATAGCGTCCAGCTGTTTGGACTCCGGGTCTGGTGGCAGGGTGCTCAAATGTTGCGGCTCTGGGACCGGTCATGAGAGGCTGTTATGACCAGAGAGTCGCCAGAAGATGTTGAGCCAAGTACTGGTCCTCCTTAGGGGCCTTGTACAGGTGGTCAGCTTCTTTGGCATCGCCGGAGCGAGTGTGGGGCCCTTCACGCTGCCTTGGTGGACGCTCCACAAAGTGTCCACCAAGGTGGTACCACCACAGGCTTGGGATCTTTCTGCCGAAGATAACTCGCAAGGCGTAGTCTCTCGGGGTCTAATTCTTCCGCATCCCATCCCATGTTCTCTTGGATATGTCTCATGATTTCAGAGAACAATGGGTCATCCGGAGATCTAGGAAGCTCAAGTGGGTCCGGAGAGGGGATGTGAAGAGGAGAGGGACATCTGGATCCTGTTGAGAACTCCGATCCTGTAACCTCCGTCGAAGGTGAACGACGGCGTCTTCTGGGTCTCTTAGGACTGGGTGACCCTGAAGAAGATCTAGACGGAGGTCTTCTTTTGTCAGGTCTCCTCCTTGGAGGGTCCGTAGGCTGCTGTGGGAGAGGTACTCGGCCTGCAGCCCTGGATGGAGAAGGGGGCGCAGGAGCCGGAGGGGTGGCAGGTGGTGGAGGAGGAGGAGGAGGAAGAGGAGGCGGTGTGGGAACCATATCCCTTTTGGTGGTATCCCACCAGTGAGAAAAGAGCTCCTTAACCTCTGAAAGGGAAAGGCCTGACGACGGACCGGGCACCGGTGGCCGGTCGTCGGGTTCCGGCATCGGCTCCTCAGGGGCCTCAGTTTGTAGAGAGGGCTCCCTGGGAGGTGTGACAGGACTGGGTTTGCCAGTCTGGTCCTCGGGCTGCGTCAACTCCTCCTCTGTGATGGTCTCCTGACCGACAGTAGGAGGCGTCGGGGTCCTCTTCTCTACACGTACGTACGGATAGGGCGAAGGCCTGACTGGCGACGGGCGTCTGGCGGTCGACGGCTCCTGGGACCTGTGATGGGTGGCTGACGTCGGATGGGCTGACGTCGGGTCCGATGGCTTCTTCAGAGAGGCGAGCTCCTTGGTCTTTCTCTGGGGAGGAGGAGGCAAGGAGACAGACCTGACGTCGGGTTCGGAATGGCGGGAACCCGACTTGTGATGATGTGACGGTCCCCAGACCTAACCAGGGCTTTGGAGGAAGACGACGAAGAGGGCCTGGAGGTCTTGGCCTGTGAAGAGGAAGAGGAGCCCCAAGGTTTCTTCACCGCAGCAGGGGGAGGCTGAGAACGGGCCCGGGAAGGCAAACGGTTGGACCGGGAGCCAGAACTACGGGAGTCAGAGGCCCTAGATGGGGACTTGGAAGGAACCCTCTCCCTGTGCTTCTCAGAGTGTTTCTGGGCCTTTTCTGCTGAATCCCCCTTGGAGGTGTCCATGGCCTTAATCTTCTCCTCGAGCAGGAACGCCTGCAGAGCCTTCTGGCGACGGATCCGGGTCCGGCTGTTGAACCCCTGGCAGAAATTGCAGGACCGGGTGTCGTGGTCTGGGCCTAGGCACCGGATGCAGGCCGAATGCGGATCCTTAAACGGGATTTGCTTCCCACAGGCGCACTTCGAGGGATGGCCTTCAGCGGAGGTTGGAGAGGACATCAGACAGCAACTGAGCCGTAGAAAATAGTGTTTTCCGAAGGAAGAACCTGACCGCGCGTCGCGCGCTTAGAAGCGATCCGAAGGATCGAGACATGCAAGTCGACGGCGGGAAAGAACTGGGGAATCTGGCGGGACCGCCCCTTTATGTACTATGCCTGACGTCGGAGGCGGGACCGACGTCGGGGGTGGTCCCCGCTGAAGATAGCTAGCTAGAAGAATGCCGTGGGGTCCTGACGCCTGCCAGCTTCAGTCCTAATGGTGTTACCTGCTGCAAGAGCTGTATCTCGAAGTAAGATCTAGGCCTGGATCTGTACATGGCCTGTACAGATCGGACTGCATTCCCCCCGTCCAGGAGTTTGGTGATGACCTTCTCCGAGGATTCACCAAAGAGTACTTCGCCGTTATACGGGATGTCCAGAATATTGTTCTGTACGTCCGGGGTGAAGACGGAGACACGGAGCCAAGAGTGTCTCCGGAGACAAACGCCTGAAGCTGCAGCTCTGGCAGATGAGTCTGCAGAATCGTATGTGTCTCAAAGCACTTGGGTACCCACATCTGACCACGTGAGGAGAAGATTGAGAAGCTCTGCCTTTTGATCGCCATAGGGAAGCTTATCGACCAGGTCCTGGCCCTGTTCCCACAGGGCATTCTGAAACTGTACCATGTGGGTGAGGTAGTTAGAGACCTGATGGCGCATGTAGCAGCCGCGTACGTGTGCTTCCCCAGGGCATCCAACTGCTTCGATTCCTGGTCCGGTGGCTGTGTGCACATATGTTGAGGTCTTTGAGACCGGTCATGCGAGGCCGTGACGACCAGGGAGTCTGCCAGAGGTTGTTTAGCCAAGGACTGGTCATCTCTCGGGGCCTTGTACAGACGGTCAGCCTTCTTCGGCACTGCGGGAGTGGAGTGCGGACACTTACACGCAGCCTTGGTGACGTCCACCAAGGGTGACACCACAGGCTTTGGGTCTTTCTGCCGAAGAAGCGGGCAAGGCGTTGTCGTTCGGGTCCAGGTTTCAGCATCCGACCCCATGTTGTCCTGGATGTGCCTCATGATCTCAGCGAAAGAGGGATCATCCGGAGGAGACCTGGGGAGGTCATGTGGGTCAGGAGAGGAGATGCTGAGCGGAGGAGGAGGAGGAGATCTGGAGTAGTCCGAGGTGTCCGATCCGGAGTCCTCCAACGGAGTGTACTGACGCCGTCTGGGTCACTTGGGGTTGGGAGACCCTGATGGAGATCTGGAGGGAGGCCTTCTCCTGTCTTTAGATCTGCCCCTAGGAGGTGGAGTCTGTTCCCTGGGGGTTGGTGGTCGTCCTGCTGGCCCCTTTGGTGGTGGAGGAGGAGGTGTAAGAGGCGAAGGAGGAGGAAGAGGTTTAACAGGGACCACATCCTTTTGGATGGTGTCCCATCAAAAAGTAAAGAGTTCTTTTACTTCAATATTCATACCCAACGACGGGCCTTCCCGCGGGAGCCTGGCATCCTCTGTGTCGCCCACCTGGTCTTCAGGCAGTGTAGTGTCCTCCTCAGTCGAGTCCCTGTGACCGGTGTCCGCCGGTGACGGGGGGGCAGTCTTCCACTCCGGAGAATCCGATGCCAACGTCGGTCTCTTGGCTGACGCCCTCAGATCCGGTGAACACCCAGCTGGCGACGGGTGTCTGGCTGGTGTTGTCGGTTCCTGAGAGCGCCTGGCCGACTTTGGATGCTTAGCTGACTTTGGGTTCGGTGCCCACTTCAGGGACGTCAGGTCCTTAGTCTTTCTCGGAGGAGGATCAGGACCTCTGGGAGGTTGGGAGGTCAACCTGGAGTCGGGGTCCTGACGTCGGGTGGAAGATGCAGATTTATGACGCTCAGAAGACTTGGAAGAGGCCTTAGGTGGAGTGGAGGAAGCCAAGGGTCTCGAAGTCTTGATCAGCTGGAGCGAAGAAGAGCAGCCTGAAGTCCGGACCTTAACCCGGGGGGGGGGCTGTGACCAAGCCCTGGAGGGAGAGCGGTCCGATCTGGTGGAGCCTGAGCTGCGGGAGTCAGAGGCCCGGCTTGGAGATCTGGACCTAACCTTCTCCCGGCGCTTGTCCCAGTGCTTATGGGCCTTTGAGGAAGATTCTCCCCTGGAGAAAGGTTCTTGATCAATTTTTCTTCAAGAAGATATGCCTGTAGTGCCTTCTAATGGCGGATCCTGGTGCGGCTATTGAACCCTTGGCAAAAGGTGCAGGCCTTGGTATCGTGGTCCGGGCCTAGGCAACGCACGCAGGAGGAGTGAGGATCCTTGAAAGGGATCTGTGTTCCGCAGGCACACTTAGAAAGGTGACCCTCAAGCGAAGGAGTTGGAGAGAACATCAGTTAGCAAAAAAACACACAAAGTTCTGCAGTTGTCGTATGCTAGGAAGAGACAGAGAGGCTGATGCTGGCGAGTCGATGGCGGGAAAAGAAAGTACAGTTACGTAAGAACTTACCGTAACAGCAGATCTTCGAGAACAGCTCTTGCAGCAGGTTACACCATTAGGACTGAAGCCGTCAGGACCCCATGGAAATTTTCTAGCTAGCAGTCTTCGGCGGGGACCGCCTCCGACGTCGGTGCCGCCCCCGTCAGACGTAGTACATAAGGTGGCGGTCCCCCCACAATCCCCGCTCTCCCGCCGGAGACTCCCGGCCGCTGGATGACATCAGAAGAGGAGACCGAGGATCCGCCATCAGATGGCCAAGACTAAGACAAATTGTCCCATCTCGTAAGATGGATGTTAGGCTATGACCTACCTTCTCAAGAAGGGGGATGGTGGGCGAGAAGGTACCTGCTGCAAGAGCTGTTCTCAAAGATCTACTGTTACGGTAAGTTCTTACGTAACTTTACTATCTTACTTCGAGATACAGCTCTTGCAGCAGGTTACACCATTAGGACTGATTCCCAAGCAATAGCGGCAATCATATGCCATCGGGAGGAGGAAAGGCAGAGATTACAACCCTGCTCGAACCTAGGACAGAAGTCCCTGGAGGACGGTTAGGCTGAAACCTGCCCTCCGCCTTGAAGCGATATCCAGGCTGTAATGCCTAATACAGGGATGCACCGAGCTCCAGGTAGCTGCAGCACAAATAGCTGAAGTGGAGGCATTCTTCAGCGCTGCAAAGGAGGTGGCCACTCCTCTGGCAGAATGACCCTTGACCACACCTGGCAAGGGTTTGCTGCGCTTGTCGTAACAGAAAGAGATACACTGGATGTGCCAACGTGACAGAGACTGTTTAGAAACAGGAGCTCCTTTCATCCTCTCAACAAAGAAGACAAACAGTTGATCCGATTTTCGATACTGTTTGGTTCTGGTCAGATAATATGAGACACCTGTGAACATCTAGGGTGTGAAGCAGTGCTTCTCCTCGATTGGTGTACCTGGGAAAGTACACTGGTAAGTCAATGTCTTGATTAAGGGTGAGGGCTGAGACCACCTTAGGCAGAAACTTAGGATTTGTCCTCAGGGATACCCTATCCTGATGGAAAATTAAATAGGGCTCTCTGCAGATGAGTGCATGCAATTCTGAAATTATTCTCGCCGAAGTAACTGCAACTAAAAACAACGTTTTCCACGACAGAAAACGTAGCTCGCAATCCGTGGCTGGTTCAAAAGGTGGCAGCATAAGCTGCTCCAGGACAAAGGTAATTCCCAAGGGGAACCGGATCCTTGATAGGTGGCCTAGGTGGAGGACTCCCCTAAAAAGGCACGATTGGGCCACCATCCTGTATTTATGGGGGCATGGTAACCGGAATTGCGCAAAGATGCACCTTAATCAAGGAGTAAGCTAGTCCGGATTGGAAAAGTGAAAGCAGGTATTCCAGAACCAGCTTTTGGGACAGTCTAAGGGCTGAACCATGCGTTTGAGCCCCAGAAGAACCTCCGCCATTTCATGGCGATAAGCTGCCGGTTTTCTGGCGGCAGAGTACCTCTGCCACTTCTTGCGAGACCCCGTTTATCATGGCTATGTCTCTAGGAGCCAGGCATGTAGGTTCAATGAACGAACCGGATCGACTAGTGAACCCTCCTCCTGAGACAACAGATGGGAGCTGATTGGCAAAGGAAGCGGAGGTTCCCGAGATAGCTGATGCAGAAGCCGGAACCAGATTTGCCTGGGCCAGAAAGGCGCTATCAAGATGAGCGTCCCGTGCTCCCTGCGAAGTTTGAGAGAAACTCTCTGGATCAAAGGGAAAGGAGGGAAGGCATAGAGGAATCTGCCCGCCCAGGAGAGGGACAACACATCTCGCCAGAAAACACCAGGCCCTGGATCTAGCGAGCAAAAATTGGGCAGTTTTGCGTTGGATGGGGACGCGAAAAGGTCTAATTCTGGAGTGCCCCATCTGTGGAACAGATCCTCTGCCACCTCCTGTAGAAGCTCCCACTCATGGACTCTGGCCTGAGAGCAACTCAGGCTGTCTGCAACGGTATTGTCCACCCCGGGGACGTGAACTGCAATAAGGTTTGCGCCCGGTCTTATTACCCACTCCCATGGCCTCCCTGCAAAGGGGGTAGGAGTGAGTGCCTCCTGTTTGTTGAGGTAATACATCACCGCAGTATTGTCTGTTTGCAACAGGAGAGTACTCGGTGGGATCTCCGCCTGGAAGACTTGCAGGGCGTAAAGGACCGCCCTCATCTCCAATATGTTGATGTGGAGATGAGATTCCTGGATTGTCCATGTGCCCTGAGACCTCACCCCGTTCAAGTGCGCTCCCCACCCCAGCCCTGAGGCGTCTGTGGAGAGAGATACCGTCGGAGACGGCGCTGTGAAAGGAACCCCCTTGAAGAGGTTTCCCGGGTCTAGCCACCATTGCCAGTCCCGAATCACGGCCTTCGTGATTCGGACTGGCTGCTGCAGATGGTCTTGCCTTTGGTCCCACTGCACCGTTAACATCCACTGAGTTACTCGCATGTGGAGTCTTGCCATAGGGACTGTTGGAATGGCTACAGCCATGTGCCCGAGCAGGCGAAGGACCAGTCTGGCCGGGACAGTCTTCTTTCCCAAGTCCCTTATGAGGGATCGAATGCATTCCGCTCTGTCCGCGGGAAGAAAAGCTTTTCCCTTGACAGTGTCCAGAACTGCTCCTATAAACTGCAGTTTCTGGGACGGTACCAGAAGAGACTTCTCGTAGTTGATGAGGATACCCAGTGACTGAAAAAGAGCCTGGGTACGATGAATGGCCGTCGTCAATGCTTCCTTGGAGGGAACCATGAGAAGCCAGTCGTCCAGGTACGGGAACACATAGTGGCCTCGTCTCCTCAGAGACGCCGCCACGCCTGCCATGCACTTCGTAAAGACGCGGGGTGCCGATGACAGCCCGAAGGGAAGCACTCGGAACAGATAATGGCGGCTCTGAAACTCGAAGCGCAGGAACCTCCTGTGCGCCTGAGCAATAGGGATGTGCAGGTAGGCATCCTGCATGTCCAACGACGCCAAGAAGGCGTCCGTCTTCAGCATGGGGATTAGACCCAGAAGGGTCACCATGCAGAAGCGTCTGTAGGACCAACAGATTGAGGTCGCTGAGGTCCAAAATTGGACGGAGGTCCCCAGTTTTCTTTGGAACCTTGAAGAAGTGTGAATAGTATCCTAACCCTCTCTGGTTCTCTGGAACGTGCTCCAAGGCTTCCTTTTCCAGAAGCGCGAGCACTTCCTGTTGTATAAGCAGGGCGTGCTGGCCCGAGTAGCGGGGAAGCAGAGGAGGCCTTGTGGGTGGGTTGCCCACGAATTCTATATAATGGCCTTTTTCGACCAATTGTAGCACCCACCTGTCGGTGGTGATCGACCGCCACCCTGGCAGGTGACATGCGACGCGACCCCCAACCTTCATTTCCCATTGATCCTGAGGAGGGGCCGGGGCCAGAAAGGAGTCATGCTGTGGCAGCATTGGATCCCACAGGTTGGGCCGACTTTGCAACTCGGCCTCTGCCTGAGGATGTCTTAGCCTGGGCTTTTCGGGTGAAGGAGCCCCTTTGTTGCTGGCTGGAACGTGGCTGTTGCCTTTGTGTCCGGCCACGAAAACGACTCTGGTTCCAGCGAAAGGAACTAAGTCGAGACCTGTACATAGCTTGCACAGTTCTAACTGCCTTCCCGGCGTCTTGAAGTTTGGTGATCACCTTCTCCGAGGCTTCGCCATGGTAAGGGACGTCCATGATATTCTTCTGGACGTCCGGGGTAAAACCGGAGACACGAGTGCCTCTGGAGACACACGCCTGAGGCTGCAGCTCTGGCCGAAGAGTCTGCAGAGTTGTATGCGGCTCTGAGCACCTAGGTCCCCTCATCCGAACCCGTACAGAGGAGGTTTAACAGCTCCTCCTTTTGACCACCGTCGGGCATTTTTTCAACCAGGTCCTGTCCCTGCTCCCACAACGCGTTCTGGAATTGAACCATGTGGGTGAGGTAATTTAATGACTTGATGGCGCAGGTCGCGGCCGCGTACGTGCGCCTACCCAGGACATCCAGCTGTTTGGACTCCGGGTCCGGTGGCTGTGTGCTCAAGTGCTGAGGTCTCTGAGACCGGTCATGAGAAGTCAGAGGATGGTTCGCCAGATACTGGTCCTCCCTTGGGGCCTTGTACAGGCGGTCAGCCTTCTTCGGCACTGCCGGAGTCGAATGCGGATGCTTCCACGCAGCCTTGGTGACATCCGCGAAGTTGTCCACCAAGGGTGGCACTACCACAGGCTTTGGGTCTTTCTGCCAAAGGTAGCGGACAAGGCATTGTCTCTCGGGGTCTAGTTCCTCAGCGTCCCACCCCATATTCTCCTGGATATGCCTCATGATCTCAGCAAACGAGGGGGTCGTCCGGAGGAGACCTGGGAAGGTCGCATGGGTCCGCAGAAGGGACGCTGATGGGAGAAGGAGATCTGGAGTGCCCTGAGGTGCCGGATCTGGAGTCCTCCGCTGACGAGGTATACCGACGCCGTCTGGGTCTCTTAGGGCTGAGGGAACCTGAAGTAGATCTTGAAGGAGGCCTTCTCCTGTCCAAAGATCTGCCCCTAGGAGGGGGTGTTGGCTCCTTGGGGGTCGATGACTGTCCTACTGACCCCCTGGGTGGGGGCGCAGGCGTTGAAGGGGTGGCAGGCGTAGGAGGAGGAGGGTGTGCGGTGACCACATCCTTCTTGATGGTGTCCCACCAGAAGGTGAAGAGCTCCTTCACCTCTGTCAGATTCAAGCCCGACGACGGGCCGGGAACTGGTGCTCTGTCGCTGGGGTCAGACGTCGGGTCCCCGGGGGGTCTCCTGCTCCAGGGAGGGTTCCCGAGGGAGCTCGACGGTTCCGGAGTCGCCCGCCTGGTCCTCGGGCTGAGTAGTATCCTCCTCTGACGACGCCTTTCGACCGACGTCAGTAGGCGGTGGTGCGATCCTCTCCTCTGCAATGGTCGACACCGGTACCCCGACCGATGTCCTCAGAGGCGAACGCCTCACCAGCGACGGGTGCCTGACTGTAGCCGGTTCCTGGGCGTGCCTATGGTGCTTGACCGACGTCGGGTCCGACGCCCGCTTCAGGGAAGTCAGTTCCTTAATCTTGCGCTGGGGTGGCGGCGGCTGGGAGACTGACCTGACGTCGGAGTCCGGACGACGGGAGGAAGACTTGCGGCGCTCCCCAGACCTGGACGAGGCCTTGGAAGGAGTAGATGAAGCCGCAGGCCTGGAGGTCTTGATAGGCTGCAGGGAGGAACCACCGCTGGTCGATCTAACCTGAACCGGGGGAGGCTGAGAGCGAGCCCTTGAGAGAGAGCAGTCTGACCTGGAGCCGGAGCTGCAGGAGTCCGAGGCTCTGGAAGGGGATCTGGGTCTCCCCTCCCGGTGTTTTTCCTGATGCCTATGGGTTTTCCCAGACGACTACCCCCTTGGAGGAAGGTTCTCTATCCATGGCCTTGAGTTTTTCCTCGAGAAGAAAGGCCTGAAGGGCCTTCTGGCGGCGGATCCTGGTGCGACTATTGAAGCCCTGGCAAAAGGAGCAGGCCTGGGTGTCGTGGTCGGGCCCAGGCAATGCACACAGGCAGAGTGAGGATCCTTGAAGGGGATCTGCTTGCCGCAAGCACAATTCGATGGATGACCCTCCAAAGATGTATTGAGAGAGGACATTAGATGAATCCAGTATCAAAAGAGAAGAACGTTGAAGTTCCTAGTCGTCGCACGCTAGAAAGTGACCGAGGCGCCGATGCTGCAGACAGCGGGAAAAGAGCTGGGGATTGTGGAGGGACCGCCTTCTTATGTACTACGTCCGACGTCAGAGGCGGTCCCCGCTGAAGACTGTTGGGCAAGAAAATTTCCATGGGGTCCTGACGCCTTCAGTCCTAATGATGTAACCTGCTGCAAGAGCTGTATCTCGAAGATAGATCTGGGGATTCTGGGGGACCGCCTCCTTATGTACTATGCCTGACGTCGGGGGCCGGACCGACGTCGGAGGCGGTCCCCGCTGAATACTGCTAGCTAGAACATTTCCATGGGGTCCTGCCGCCTGCCGGCTTCAGTCCTAATGTGTAACCTGCTGCAAGAGCTGCTCTCAGGCAAGATCTTCCGCACCTGGAGCAATGGTATATGTAGGTAAGCATCCTGCATGTCCAAGGACGCTGAAAGACCCTGCTTGAGCATGGGAACTCGGACCTGGGAGGGTCACCATGCGGAAGCGTTTGTACAGGACCGACTCGTTGAGGTCACTGAGGTCCAGTATCGGACGGAGGTCCCTTGTTTTCTTGGGAACCAGAAAGAAGTGAGAATAGTGCCCTGCACCCTTCTGGTTCCGTGGTATGTGCTCTATAGCTTCTTTTCTGAGAAGCACTAGCACCTCCTGCTGTATGAGCAGGGTCTGCTGACCCGAGTAACGGGACAGCAGGGGAGGTCTTGCCCGTGGGTGGTCGAGAAATTCTATGAAATGGCCTTTCTTGACCAATTGGAGAACCCACCGGTTGGCGGTAATCGACTGCCACCCTAAAAAGTGGCGAGCAATGCAACCCCCGACCTTTTGTGCCCGTTGATCCAGAGGAGGGGCGGGGGCCGGGAAGAAGTCATGCTGTGGCAGCACTGGTCCCAGCAGACTAAGCAGTTTAGTGTAGAGCTGGCCTCTGCCTGGGGACGACTTAGCCTGGGCTTTACGCTGAAAAGTGCCCCTTTGTTGCTGGCTGGAATATGGCTGCTGCCTTTGTTGCCGGCTGCGAAAACGGCTCTGGTTCCTACGAAAGGAACGAGGCCTGTATCTGTACATGGCCTGTACAGACCTGATTGCCTTCCCAGCGTCCTGAAGTTTGGTGATAACTTTCTCAGAGGGTTCACCAAAAAGTACTTCGCCGTTGTAGGGAACGTCAAGAATGTTGTTCTGTACGTCTGGGGTAAAGCCGGAGACACGGAGCCAAGAGGGTCTCCGGAGACAGATGCCTGAAGCTGCAGCTCTGGCGGATGAGTCCGCAGAATCGTATGTGGCTCATGATACTTGGGTACCCACATCAGACCCTGTGCGGAGAAGGTTTAGGAGCTCCGCCTTCTGATTGCCATCCAGAAGTTTATTGACCAAGTCCTGGCCCTGTTCCCACAGGGCGTTCCGAAACTGTACCATGTGTGATAGGTAGTTCAGGGACCTGATAGAGCATGTAGCAGCCGCATACATGTGCCTCCCCAGGGCATCCAGCTGTTTGGATTCCTGGTCCGGTGGCTGTGTGCTCATGTGCTGCGGTCTTTGGGACTGGTCATGCGAGGCCATAATGACCAGGGAGTCTGTCAGAGGTTGTTGTGCCAAGTACTGGTCCTCTTTCGGGGCCTTGTACAGGCAGTCAGCTTTCTTCGGCACAGCGGGAGTGGAGTGCGGACGCTTCCACGCAGCCTTGGTGACGGCCGCGAAGGTGTCCACCAAGCATGGCACTACCACAGGCTTTGGGTCTTTCTGCCGAAGATAACGGGTAAGGAGCTGTCTTTCGGGGTCAAGGTCTTCAGCATCCCACCCCATGTTGTCCTGGATGTGCCTCATGATCTCGGAGAAAGAGGGATCATCCGGGAAGACACCTGGGTAGGTCATGTGGGTCAGGTGATGGAATGCTGAGTGGAGGAGGACATCTGGAATAATCCGAGGTATCTGATCTGGAGTCCTCCCGACGGGGTGTACAGACATCTGGGTCGCTTGGGGCTGGGAGACCCTGATGGAGATCTTGAGGGGGGTCTTCTCCTGTCGTTGGATCTACCCCTAAGAGGTGGGAGTCTGCTCCTTAGGGGTTGGTGGTCGTCCTGTTGGCCCCTTTGGTGGAGGAGGGGGCGTAGGAGGTGAAGTAGTAGTAGGAGCAGGAGGAGGAGGAGGAGGAGATGGTTTTACAGGGACCAGATCCTTTCGGATGGTGTCCCACCAGAAAGTAAAGAGATCTTTTACTTCTTGTAGATTCATGCCAGACGGGCCTGGCGCCGGTGGTCTGTCGCCAGGGTCAGACGTAGAGTCCGCGGGTGTCTCCGGGGTGAGTGAAGGTTCCCTCAGGAGCCCGGCATCCTCTGGGTCGCCCGCCTGGTCTTCAGGCAGTGTCGTGTTCTCCTCCGTGGAATCCCTGTGACTAGTGTCCACCGGTGACTTTGGGGGGCGGTCTTTGGCTCCGGTGAATGCGAGGCCGGTCACTTGGCCAACTCCTTCGGGTCCGGTGAACACCTAGCTGGCGTCTGGTGCCTGACTTGTGTCCGCGGCTCCAGCAAACGCCTGGCCGACTTCGGGTGCGTCGTCCACTTTAGAGACGTCAGGTCTTTCATCTTCCTGGGTGGTGGATCCAGACCTCTGGGAGGCTAGGAGACCGATCTGGAGTCGGAGTCCCGACGTCAGGTCGATGAGGAAGACTTGTAAGAGGCCCGAGGGAGTGGAGGAAGCAGAGGCCCTCAGAGTCTTGATGGGCTGGAGAGTCGAAGAACCGCCTGAAGCCCGGACTTTGACCGGAGAGGGCTGAGAACGAGCCCTGGAGGGACAGCAGTCCGATCTGGTGGAGCCCGAGCTACGGGAGTCCGAGGCCTGGTTCGGGGATCTGGACCGTGCCTTCTCCTGGTGTTTGTCCTGGTGTTTATGGGCCTTGAAAGAAAAATCAACCCTGGAGGAAGGTTCTTTGTCCATCCTGCCAAGTTTTTCTTGCAGCAAATAAGCCTGAAGTGCCTTCTGACGGCGGATCCTGGTGTGGCTGTTGAACCCTTGGCAAAAGGTATAGGCCTTGGTGTCGTGGTCCGGGCCTAAGCACCGCACACAGGAGGAATGAGGATCCTTGAAAGGGATCCGTTTTCCACACACACACTTGGAAAGGTGCCCCTCAAGTGAAGGAGTTGGAGAGGACATTAGTTTTGAAGAAAGTCTTGAAGTTCTAAGTCGTCCTGCGCTAGGTAGAGACAGAGAGGCCAATGCTGGCGAGTCGACGGCAGGAAAAGAAAGTACAGTTACGTAAGGACTTACCGTAACAGTAGATCTTCGAGAGTGGCTCTTGCAGTAGGAAATTACATATAGGACAGATGCCGGCAGGCGGCAGGACCCCACAGAAAAATTTCTAGCTAGCAGTCCCTGGCGACAGGGACTCTACGCCAGGGTGACCGCATCAGGTGACGGTATGAAGGGGCGGTCCCGGACACCCGCCTTCCAGTTATTTCCCGCCACAAGCCAAGAGGCCGGATGAGAGAGGAGCGGATATTTCTCTATATGGAAAAGGAGCTGAAAAAAAAAAAACCTAGGGGGATGGAGGGTGGGAAGGTATTACCTACTGCAAGAGCCTCTCTCGAAGATCTACTGTTACAGTAAGTCCTTACGTAACTGTACTATCTTACTTCGAGAGGGCTCTTGCAGTAGGTAATTACATATAGGACTGAATCCCAAGCAGTCTGGAATAAAGAAAAAGGAAACTACTCCATGAAATAGCTCTAGCTGTGCATGCCTCAAGACAGGAGGTGGTAGGGCTGACTGAAGCACGAACTTTTCATGAAATGCGGAAATAGCAGCTGAGGAAAAGAACTGGAAGGCGGGCGATCAGGACCGCCCCTTTATACCGCCGCCTGACGCCGGTCCCTCGCCAGGAACTGCTAGCTAGAAATTTTTCCGCGGGGTCCTGCCGCCTGCCGGCGTCAGTTCTATATGTAATTATCTACTGCAAGAGCCCTCTCGAAGTAAGATCTGGGGATTCTGGGGGACCACCTCCTTATGTACTATGCCTGACGTCGGGGGCAGGACCGACGTTGGAGGCAGTCCCCACTGAATACTGCTAGCTAGAAAATATCCGTGGGGTCCTGGCGCCTGCCGGCTTCAGTCCTAATGGTGTAACCTGCTGCAAGAGCTGTTTCTCAAAGTAAGATCTGAGAGACCCTACGGGCCGAGGTAATGGCCACCAGGAAGGCCGTTTTCCAAGTGAGAAACTTTAACTCTCAGGTAGCCAGAGGCTCGAAAGGTTTGAGTGAGCATGTCTAGCACAAGAGTAATGTCCCAGGCTGCGACTGGATGTCTGACAGGAGGTCTGGTATGTAGAATTCCATTAAGAAACCTCAACTACAGGCAACTGAGCCAGTGACACGGAAAGTACCGGCTCATGATAAGCTGAAATGGCACAAAGATGAACTTTGACAGTAGAGTACTGCAGACCTAAATTTGAGAGGTCCTAAAGGTCCACAGAACTTTATCTGGTGGGCAGGAAAAAGAATTCAAAGAGGATTTTGCACACCAGAGCGAAAAACACTTCCATTTGACTACATAAGTTTTCCTAGTGGCTGGCTTGCGCGCAGCCAGAACATCTGAAACTCTGCAAGACACTGAACCTATTCACTTCTATCTCTTCAGGAGCCAAGCGTGAAGGTGAAGCTGATCTCAGACTGGGATGGACCACAGGCCCGAGTCAGAAGGTTAGTCTGAAGGGGAAGCTGTTTCGGAGGGGTTTCCGACATACTGCAAGTAATGGATACCTTATCTGTCAAGGCCAGAAGGGAGCAATGAGGATCATTTCTTCCCCCTGGGACTCGAACTTGAGAAGTACTTTCTGAATTAGAGGAAGAGGTGGAAAGGTGTATAGAAAGCGTTTTGTCCACTGCAGCCCGAACGCATCCTGACAGAAAATGCCAGGCCCTGGATTTCTGGAGCAGAAGAGAGGCAGTTGTGTTGTGTGGGGATGCAAAAAAAAATTACTCACCTTAGTAATGTTGTTTCTTCTAATGGAGTCTTGCTATATTGTGACATATGCAGTTTGTCCCAGCCTTAGAACTGCTCCGGAGGTGAAAGAGTTAAAGTCCATGCCAGGCATGGAACTTGGAGCTCGAGCTCGGTTGAAAATTCTATCTGTTGTTCTTCAAACTTAAACTGTCAGATCTTTACGAGCAAAAACTCACTAAGACTCTGTGGAAGCTGTAAACCCACACTCAGCCAACTGGCTACTTAATTAATAAACACATTTTTGGTGCCACAAAGAAGACTCAAGTCAGGACACCCAAAAATGACAACACAACAAAGATCACCCCAAAAGGAGGGGTGAAAACAAAGTGGGCATCTAAAAGTGCTAACGCTGCCCTGCCCACCCACATCCCCAAAAGTAAGGTTCTGAGAGGGGCAGTATGGGGAGGTCATAATATAGCAAGATCCATTAGAAGAAACATTACTAAGGTGAGTAATTTTTTCTTCAAAACAACATGAAGTCTTGCTATATTATGACATATGCAGACTACACAGCAGTACCTCCATGGAGGAGGGACAGAACCTACTTAGGAAATAGGCTCTGAAGCACAGCTGTGCCAAAACGAGCATCACTCCTAGCCTGGATGTCCAGGGAGTAATGCTTAGTAAAAGTGTGCACCGTTTTCCAGGTAGCTGCTTGACATATCTCTAGGATAGAGATGTCCCTGGCAGCAGCCAGAGACGCAGCTGTACCTCTGGTGGAGTGAGCCCTCAGGCCTGAGGGAGGAACTTTACCCAGTTTTTCATAGCAGAATTGGACACAAGAGACGATCCACCTGGCAATGGATCTTTTAGTGGCAGGTTTCCCTTTGCCAACCTCACCATAAGTGAGGAACAGTTGGAGGGAGTTAAACCTGTGACCTTTGGTACGATCTATGTAGTAGCTAAGTGATCTTTTGACATCTAAACTGTGCAACCTCCTCTCACCAGAAGAGGAATGGCCAGTGAAGTACACAGGGAGAGATATAGATTGATTAAGGTGGAAATCTGAGACCACCTTAGGCAAGAACTTTCGGTTAGTCCTGAGGCCTACCTTATCTCTGTGAAAGGAGATAAAATCAGGCTCCACTGACAAAGCTTGTAACTCACTTATGCCCCTGGCAGAAGTGATGGCTACCAAAAACACAGTTTTCCAAGTCAAGTACTTGAGCTCTGCTGAGGACAAGGGCTCAAAAGGGTGTTGCATAAGTTGGGCAATGCAAATATTAAGATCCCAGGCAGGGGAAGGATCCCTAAATGGGGGGTTGGTGTGAAGCAACCCTTTGAAAAACTTGGAGAATACAGGATGAGCTGAAAGAGAAGAGGGCTTACCTGCTGACAAGAAAGCAGACACGGCTGCCAAGTGCACTTTTAGGGTAGCTGGACTCAGCCCTAAAGTATTTAAATGAACCATATAATCCAGGACTGCGGGTAAGTCAGCAGATTCTGGGGAAATATGTTTCCCAGAGCACCATATGGAAAAATCTCTTCCATTTGGAATTATAAGTAGCCCTGGTGGAAGGCTTCCTAGAAGCCTTCAGAATATCCAATACACCTTGGGAAAGGTGTAGGTCAGCAAACTCTAACTCTTCAAGAGCCAGGCCTTGGGATTGAGAGATTTGAGGTTCGGGTACCCAAACCCTCTCCTGAGCACAGGATAACAGATTGTGATTCCTGGGAGACACAGGGGACGGTGGACTGCTAAGGACATAAGGAGTGGGTACCAGGGCTGTCTGGCCCAGTCTGGAGCAATCAGAAACATCTTGCAGGATTGAGACCTGATTTTAACTAGCACTTTGAACAGGAGAGGGAAGGGTGGAAAGGCATAGAGAAACTTCCCTTCCCAACTGAGAAGGAAGGCACCCAGGGGGACTGAGCCCAACACTGGGGGCCTGCAACAAAAAAGAGGAAGTTGGTGATTGTCTGGGGCTGCAAAAAGATCTATCTGGGGTGTGCCCCATCTGGCAATACCACCTCCAGAACTAGGGGATCCAGAGCCCATTCGTGATGGCCTTGGGAAATCCTGCTGAGAGCATCTGCCAGGACATTGCCCTTGCCTGGGAGGTGAACTACTACAAGGGAGGTGTTCAGGGAGTAAGCCAGAGACCACAACTTCGTTGCTTCGGTGCACAAGGCCATAGACCGAGTGCCCCCTTGCTTGTTGATGTACCACATTGTGGTGGTATTGTCTCTTGAAGTGCTAGAAAAACTGCTCTGAGTTCCAACAGATTGATGTGGAGCAGAGATTCCTGAGGGGACCCCAATCCCTGGGTGGTGAGGTCGACCATGTGAGCTCCCCACCCCAATAGGGATGCATCTGTAATAAGGATTAAGGAGTGAGACTGAGGGATAAGGGGGAACCCCTGTCTCAAATTGCCCTGGTCCTGCCCCCACTGAAGGGCCTAGATCAGGGTTTGAGTCACTGGAATTAATTTGGTTAGAGGGTCCTTTCTTTGAGACCAAAAGGCTTTCAAATGGAACTGGATGTCCCTCATCTGAAATCTGTCTCCCTGCACTACTGCTGTCGAAGCAGCCAAGTGTCCCAGGAGCTGTAGAAAGTGCCCTGCTGGTTGAGAGACCCGCAGGGTGAAGGAGGAAGCCAGAGAAATCAGGGTACTTGCCCTTTCCAGAGGAAGGAAGGCTCTGGCTTCTTTTGTGTTCAGTTCTGCACCTATGAAGGTGAGAAGCTGGACAGGCTCTAGGACTGACTTTGGAAAACTGAGAAGGAAACCTAGAGAAGTTAGCAGTTGCTGAGTTACTTGAAGGTGTAACCTGACTTGGTCTGTGGAGTGGCCTATGAGCCAGTCGTCCAAGTAAGGAAAGATGGCAATTTTTGCCTTCTTAAGTGGGCAACTGCTACTACCAGGCATTTTGTGAATACCCTTGGGGCAGATGTAAGGCCGAAGGACATTGCTCTGAACTGGTAATGACCTGAGGGCAGTTCGAATCTGAGGTACTTTCAATGGGAGCTTCTGATGAGAACATGAAAATAGGCATCCTTGAGATCCAGGGACACTAGCCAGTCCCCTGGCCTTAAAGAAGGTAAAATAATTCCCCGAGTCACCATTTTGAGTTTTGGTTTTAAAAGGTGTTTGTTTAGATACCTGAGATCCAGGATGGGCCGCCATTCTCCTGTCTTTTTTGGGGTAAGGAAATACCTGGAGTACAACCCTTTGCCTTGGTGTAGGGGTGGAACCCTTTCCACAGCTCTGAGAGCCAGGAGAGTAGAGACTTCTGCCTCCAGGGCAAGAGCATCTGAAGGATTTGCAGGTGGAGAGGATCTGATTCTCATCTTTGGAAATTTTTGAAGCTGAGAACCAGTCCCTGGCTTACTACTTCCATGACCCACTTGTCTGACGTTAGAGACTCCCAGTCCTGGACAAAGTAAGCCAGCCTGCCCCCTACAGGTAGTGGAGAATCGGCCCTGGGCACCCCATCAGGATGCCTGTTTGGCAGGGGCTTTAGGCTGAGGGGTGGAAGCAGGCCTGCCTCACCCCGTCTGCCTCTCCCTTTAAAGAACCCCTTCTGTGCAAAAGCTGAAGAGGAAGCCTGGGCTTGGTAAAAAGGCCTACTCCTGCCCCTGGGAGGCTGCCTTTGGAAAGTGACTTGCCTTTCCTTGGCCTGTGCACTCCTATAGGTGGTCCTATATTCATCCATTTTCTTCATGTAATTCTCCGTTTGCTCCCCAAACAGAGTTGCCCACAACAGGGAATCCATGGCCTTAGTCTGGGTATCCTGTGACAGGCTAGTACATCTGAGCCAAGCCATTCTATGGAGAGCCACAGATGTAGCCATGACTCTGGATGATACATCATTAGAGTCCATTGCAGCATGGAATTGCACCTTGGATGCCTCAATACCATCAGGGGCCACCTGCTCCAGCTCTTCTGCCAGCTGGCCAGGAACCTGCTTTGCTAGAGCTAAAACAGTATCCCATCTGGATTTTTGATATCTAGCAACATAAGCCATATAATTAGCCTGTCTGAGTCCTAAGGAAGCTGCCATGTACTGTTTCTTTGTCATGGCATCTATCTTTCTGGAGTCCTTGTCAGGGGGGGTGAGAGGCTAAGGGAACATTTGCCTTGTCACAGGCTGCAGCCTGCACCACCCCCCACGTGGCTGCATTGTTGTGTAAGGAACTCCGTATCAGAGCCTGATAATGCATATCTTTTGTCCATTCTTTTATCAACAGGAGGTATGGTGTGAGGAACTTTTAAAATCTTTACTGTCTGTTTCCAAAAAAGATTTATGCAGAGGAATAGACAGTCTTCTAGACTCTGGGATATCCATCATTTCTACAAAATCAGGCTCTTTCTGATCATCCACAGCTTCCTCCATAGGGAGCTGGAGGGTTTCAGCCACTTTTTTTTTTTTTAAAACATGAAGTGAGAAGGGGACTCAGAAAGCCTAGGGGGAGACACTCCTGAAGGTCTGTCTGGAGAGATGTCCGGTTCAATGGGCACGTCCAGACTTCAAAACCACATTCACTCTCCTCATACTCCTCTTCCCCCTCCTCTGGTTCATAAAATTCCCTTAAATAATACTCCTGAACCGGAGGAACCGACTGAACAGAGCGCTTACCTGATGATGCCGGTTTGGTCGGAACCGGGGAGACTTAACAATTTTTATTGCTTTAGCTATTTCTTCAGCGGTTGGAGAGGGAAGTTTTGACTCCACACCAGCTGATTTTCTAGATTTCTTCGTTGGAACAGACTCCTCAGAGTCGGCTCTCCTTTTGCCTGAGGAAGTATAGCCCTGGTCAGAGGGCACTCCCTCCGGTTTGGTTGAAACCGAACCGGGCTGGCCATCCGGGTCAGCGGACTTTATGGCCTCCCGTTCCCTGAGTCTACCAACTCTCTTATCCAGGGTAGCTGCAGGAAAACCTATGCAAATCTGGCAGTCTGAATTGAGGTGGTCAACCCCAGACAATAAACACATGTGGTGTGGGGGTGAGCCTTGGCAAAGGCTTCCCCACATACAACACAGTGCTGAAACCCAGTGGGCCCGGTTTTTCTTTTGGGTTTCTCAGACATAGTGCCAGCCTAACCAAAAACTTGCCCTTTTACGGCAATCTGCTAAGCAAGACTCCCTTATCGGTTCCCAACCATGTCACGGGTCGTGGAAAAAAACGTAATTAAATCCGTTTTTTTTTTTTTAGAACCGATGGGAACCGCACTTCTAAAAGACTGTAATGTAATAGAAGTAACTTGATTGGTTCAAACCAGAACCGATAAAAATGTTTACAAGTTCCACACAGAAAATAAATGTAAAACCTATCTAGTACTTACAATACCACAGATAGAGCTTGAACCGACCGTTATGTTTAATTTCGGTTAAAAACGAAAACTTTTATACTTTAACCGACAAAATGAACTCGGCAGAAGGAGGAATCTCCGGAGCGACTGTTCAGTGAGGCGGAGTAAAGAATCTGACAGTTTAAGTTTGAAGAACAACAGATATAATTTTCAACCGAGCTCGAGCTCTAAGTTCCATGCCTGGCATGGACTTTAACTCTTTCACCTCTGGAGCAGTTCTAAGGCTGGGACAAACTGCATATGTCATAATATAGCAAGATTTCATGTTGTTTGAAGGTCCAGGTCAGGAGTTCCCCACTCTGCGGATAGTGACTGAACTATGGCTGAGTCGAAAGACCATTTGTGAGGATCTGTTCTGCTGAGACAGTCTGCCAGTTCGTTCTGCACAACCAGCAGGTAGACTGCATGAATTAGAGCCTTGTGCTCCAAGCACCATTCCCACACCCTCATCGCTTCCCTGCATAACAGGTAAGAACGAGCATCGCCCTGCTTGTTGATGTAATACATCACTGCTTTGTTGTTCGTCTGAAGGAGAATTTTCTTGTGACAGAGAATGTCCTTCAAAGCCCGGATTGCATAAAAGACGGCTCTCATTTCTAGGACATTTATGTGAAGCTGGGACTAGTGCAGAGTCCACATACCTTGAGCGTGGAGAGTCTGACAGTGAGCTTCCCCACCCCATCAGGGACACGTCTGTGGTGATGGAAATCTGATGGTCCAGAGGATCAAAAGGATACCCTTCCAGAAGATTGTCCTCTTGCCACCACCAGGCGAGTGACCTCTTCAGAGGTTCTGTCACTTTGATGACAAAGGACTGAGGGTGAGTGGTCGGGGACCACGGAGTACTGAGCATCCACTGAGAGGTTCTCATGTGAAGGCGTCCTAGGGGTACAGTGAACACAGAGGATGCCATGAGACCTAGCATCCGTTGCATCGAGATAGCTGAAACCGAGCTGTTCTCTTCGATGTATCGTGCCATCTGAAGGATATCGCTCCTCCTGTTCTCTGGAAGAAATACTTTCACACAGGAGGTGTCCAGAACAGTTCCTATGAAAAGGAGCCTCTGGGAGGGCTGCAGTTGTGATTTTGAGGTTTAGCAGGACTCCCATGGACGTGAGAAAGTGTGAGGCCGTGGCTACTGCATCTAGAGTTCCCTGCCTGGAGGGACTTGCTAGAATCCAGTCGTCCAGATATGGGAACACTTGTATACAGATTTTTCTGACATGCGCTGAGAGACTTGCACAACACTTTGTAAAAACTTGCGGCGCCGAGGATAGCCCAAAGGGCAAGACTCTGAACTGATAATGCTGTCCCAAAGCCACAAACCTTAGGTATTTGCGATGCTTTGGATGAATAGGAATATGTTAGTAAGCATCCTGCATGTCCAGGGAGGCTAACCAGTCGTGTTGATGAAGCAAAGGTAACAGGGTTCCTAGCGATATTATTTTGAATTTCTCTTTGGGAAATTTGTTTAATTTTCTGAGATCTAAAATGGGGCGCATGCCTCTGGTTTTCTTTGGACCACAAAATAATGGGAGTAGAACCCTGTGTTCCGCTGATCCAGCGGAACTACTTCCACTGTCCTGTTGCTCAAAAGGCCTCCATCTCTGAGGCGAGAAATTCTGACTGAAGAACTGACAGCCTGGGCTGTTTGGGGGGGGGGGGAGAATGATACAGAGGGGTCTCTAAAAGATTGAGGGAATACCCCCTGCGGATTATCCAAAGGACCAATTTTTCCGATGTTATGGACTTCCACCGATCGTAGAATTGAGTCAGATGACCTCCCACCGCTGAGCAGCTGAGGTGGGACTTGGGCCAGAAACTCAGAAGGCAGCACTGGGCGCTTCGGGTCCTTGCGCCTTCTGTTGCATTTTCTTTTGAGGCTGAGGGGCTTGGTTTTTATTAAAACCTCCCCTGCCTTTGCCCCGAAAGGACTTATGAAACTGGCAGTTAACACCCCCTTCAGAGGGAGCGGGAGGAGGTTGAGCCAACTTAATAGCTGACCTAGTCTTGTGTGGCCTCTAGAGCCTGCTCTACTTGAGGACCGAAGAGATGCACACCATCGAAGAACAACGCCATGACCTGTTGCTGGGCATCATTCATAAAACCTGAAGTACGTAGCTAGAAATGACGGCAGGTACAAATGCCCGCCACCGCTCGGGAGGCAGTATCGAAGGCGTCCATAGCTGCTTTAACCTGCTGGTTGTTGGACTCGGTGCCCCTGGTTATGATTTGAAGAAGCTCTGAATTAGTGTCAGACTCCAGAAGAGCTTCACCCATCTGTTTGAGCAAATGACAAACATACTCATACTGAAATAGCCCTGGTAGCTGGCAAAACGCATACCTAGGGTGAAGGCAGCAAAGACTCTTACCTAAATTATCTATCTTACAAGATTCTTTATTTATAGGTCGAGCTGTAGTAGTCTGAGGAAGGATGACCTTATTCTCTGCCAAGACCACAATAGGATCCACAAAGGCTTGGGACGCCAAAATGGGTCGATCTTTGGGAGCAACGCATTTCCTATCTATGGACTTAGCCACAGAACGAATGAGAGCAGGATTACTCCATGCCATTTGAGAAAGTGTCTCAAAGGAGGGTTGTACACGGGGAGTTAAATCTGTAGGGTTGTCCGGAACATGAAGGTACTGGAGTCTCAAAAGCTTCCCAGAATTGATGTCCATAGTCTGGAGAGAAAGAGTGGAATTCAAATTTTTCAGCAGAGACTTAAATGACAGGTCTTCAACCACAGGCTCTGCAGCAGGATCAGAACCTACTCCTTCTACATCACCACCGAGTCTAAGATATGGGTCAGGCTCTACATCATCTCCCGACAGTCCAGGAAGGACTGTATGGACAGGAAAGAAATGAAAATCAGCATGAAAAGAGGAAGGAAAAGAATTCGGAGAGGCGAGGCCTTGAGGATTGGTCGGCAATGAGCCAGGCCTAGGCACCGAGGAACATGGCGCCGAAAGACTGCACGGCGCTGAGAGAGCCAATGATGCCAAAACCCACATGGCGCCTGATGAGTGATGCCGAGAAGCCGCATGGCGGCGCAGTTTCGTGCCAGCTGACCCACCGGCACCGGGGGTGCTGAAACCAACCTAAGACCCTGAAAACCAGGACTTGAGGGAAAAGGAGAAAGAATACCAGGAGATCGAAGCATCGGTATGGCCCCCTGCGCTGCAGCCATGTGAGGGGAGAAAAACACCTAGGCACGGAGTCGACTGCACCGAAGAAGGCACTGCGCAACTAGGGAGGCCTAATCGCCCTGCTTGATCGCCCGAATAGCCGGAGAGCCCCAGGGCAACCAGGCCAGGCAACTGGACCAACCTCCGAGCCCATTGCTCCATCAGAGCAACCCACTGATGAAACTGCTCAAAGGAAGCCCTACCAGAAGGCGGGGAAGGGCTCGATGTCGAAGAGGTCGGCGACCAGAACCAGAAACCGGCGACTTGAAAGAGGAGACCAGCAACTGGCCCCAATCACAGTCGACGTGCAGACAGAGGGCGGCCTAGAGTGATGCCTTCTCTTTCTCGACCTGAGGGCCAAAGAGCAGCTCAAGGCTGAACGGTGCAGAGAATGCGAGTTTTAGTTTATGCTTCCGGGGGTCCGCCTTGGGCACTGGACAGACTGCTGTCAGACCCCCCTTCAGAAGGCGGCGGGACCGGACCCAGCCTGGCTGACTGAACAGCTTTCATATGAAGTCTCCCTACCATCACCTGACACGTCCATGATCGACTCAGTCAATGTAGGCCGAGACTTTTTTCTTAAAAATAAATTGCTGTAGCGATACTTTATTCGAGAAAATGTTATAAAAAAAATAAACTGAAAACTGTGCTGCTAGTTTGACTCCCTGCAGGTGAGAGACGTCGTCACTGAAGCACACTCGACGGCAGGCAAAAAAAGGAACCGAGGCGGTTGGAGGGGTGACTCCTAGAAAGTCATTACCGCACAAGCGGAGGCTCGCGGTGCTGCTCCTCGCGGCTCCATCTCCGGCACCAACCCTCTAGCAAAATGTTAGCTCCCGCTGGGTCCTAGTGCCTCCGGTGCAGAACCCCTTAGGGTGAATGAGTGGTGGAGACTAAGTCCAGGAAGATCTTTAGCTCAATGGTCTGAGGAAAGCCCTCGGAAGACACCGGTGTCTGAGAGCTGTGCCTCCTTGGTCGACAACCTGTCGGTGAGTTCGAGAAAATCACAGCCACATCAGGCGTCTCGGCCAGCTGGACTGACTGGGACACAAACCAGCGGCTCGGGTCGCAACATCGACCGAAGTTGAGAGCAGACTGTCCGGAGAACGAGATCTCTCCTGCTCCCAAGAGCATCGGTGGGTCTTACCTTTTTTGAAATCCTCCTTCCAGGACCATGGGGTGAAAGACCCAGAAGGATCCTCCCCTTTGGTTGAGAGGGACTGGCACAGCCCCCGAAAGGAAGCAGTGTTAAGAGCAGCCCAGTTGGGGCAGAATAAAGGCCGAAGAGGAGCTTGCCGCAGCCTGGGTGGCCTCCTCCTCTAGGGCTATGAGCTGTTCCACACAGCCTATCGCCATGGACACCCAACAGGCCTCCGATTTGACCAGCAGGTACGATTTCTCTGGTCACCCCAGCTGGAGTCTGGCAGCACAGTCTTAGAGCACCGGAGAAAAGGACAGACATCTCGTAAGCCTGCGGATTGTGGTCGTGCTCGAAGCAACATACGAAGCATGGGGGTCAGTGCTCAACATCTTCTGCCCACAGGGGCACCAGCGGAACCCAGGGAAGGTCTTGTCCGCCATCGCAGTTGCGTGGGAAGAGGGTGAAGAGTGAACTCGAACGAGTTTCAAAGTAAGTTTAGGGAAAAAAATCCCAAGTTTTTAGAGCCAGGGCCTGCAAAACGTGAGAGCGCTAAGGAGGGAACCTGATGCTTCCAAGCGGTAAAGAAGATCTGGCATCATGGGGGCGAAGCAGAGTTTCATCACCCGAGTGGGTGGGAGGAGCCAGCTTGAACACTTTCCAACCCATCTTAAAGCATCAAGGTACCTGCCAGACAGTGTGGATGGAACATATCCATGCCTCTAGAACTGTTCTTGCTGCGACTAGACTGCAGCTACTCAAAAGTCTGGTCTCAGTCAAGTGGTCCTGTCGGGTGGGAAAAAGTACAGTTACGCAAGAACTTACCGTAGCAGTACATCTTCAAAAGAAGCTCTTGCAGTAGGTAATTACATATAGGAGGCCAGCAAGCACCAGGACCCCACAAAAAAATTTCTAGCTAGCAGTCTCTGGCGAGGGACTGCCCCCACGTCAGGAGACATCGGTATAAAGGGCGGTCCCTCATGCCCACCTTCCAGTTCTTTTCCGCCATAGGCCAAAAGAGGCAGGAAAGAGAAGCGAATATTTCCCTCACTGGAAAAGGAGCTGAAAAAGCTTAGGGCGATTTAGGGCAGGAAGGTATTACCTACTGCAAGAGCCTCTTTCGAAGATCTGCTATTACAGTAAGTTTACGTAACTGTACTATCTTAGAGAGAGCTCTTGCAGTAGATTATTATATATAGGACGGAGTCCCAAGCAGTCTGGAACAAGAAGCAACAAACGGGAGGAGGAAAGCTACTCAAAGTAGATCCTCTAGCTGTGAAGGCCTCAAGAAAGGAGGCCTTGCAGAACAGCAAGCCCGAAGCCTGCGCTACGGCGACAGGCAATATCCAAATTGTAATGTTTTGTAAAGGTATGGACGGAAGTCCAAGTGGCAGCAGCGCAGATGTCCGCCGCCGACACATTTTTGAAAAAAGACGCCGACTCCTCTGGTGCACTCCACTTGACCCGGAAGTGTCTTCTTGTACTTGTCATAACAGAAAGTGATGCAATCAGCCAACCATTTGGATAGGCATTGCTTAGAAAAGTAGTTACGTAAGAACTTACCGTAACAGTAGATCTTCGAGAACAGCTCTTGCAGCAGGTAACACCATTAGGACTGACGCCGGCAGGCGTCAGGACCACGGAAAACTTCTAGCTAGCTATCTTCAGTAGCGGACCGCCTGACGTCGGTCCCGCCTCTGACGATCAGGCGTAGTACATAAGGGGGCGGTCCCACCAGATTCCCCAGTTCTCCCGCCGGAGACTTCCAGCCGCAGGATGACATCAAAATGGGAGACCGAGGATCCACAGTCAGAAGACACAGGGGTATAAGTCCCTGTTAAAAGGCTCGAGTAGCCATGCCTCCTCCAAGGGGGAAGGTGGGCGGGAAGGTACCTGCTGCAAGAGCTGTTCTCAATGATCTACTGTTGCGATAAGTTCTTACGTAACTGTACTATCTTACTTTGAGACACAGCTCTTGCAGCAGGTAACACCATTAGGACCGATTCCCAAGCAGTAGCGCTTGCAAACACTCCGGGAGGAGGAAACTAGAAAGTTCATTCCAAGTCCTGATTCTAGGACAGGAGACCCTGTAGCACAGCCAGGCCGAAGCCGACTCTTCACCGTGAAGCAATGTCCAGGCTATAATGCCTGATAAAGGTATGTACAGAGCTCCAAGTGGCTGCAGCACAAATGGCAGAGGTGGAGCGTTACTGAGTGCGAAAGGTGGCCACTCCCCTAGTGGAATGGCCCCGGACTGATCCCGGAGGGCTTTTGTTTGATATCATAGCAGTATGATATGCACTGGACAAGCCAGCGAGAAAGGGACTGTTTCGACACTGGCTGGCCCATCATCCTTTCAGTAAAGGAAACTGAAAGTTGCTCCGACTTACGAAGCTGCTTAGTTCTGCTCAGGTAGTACCTTAAGCTGCGGTGAACATCCAGGGTGTGGAGCAGCGCCTCTCCTCTATTAGAATAATTAGGGAAGTAGACAGGCAGGTCAATGTCCTGATTGAGAGTGAGTGTGGAGACCACCTAGGCAAGAATTTAGGATTCGTCCTCAGGGATACTCTAGTCCTGGTGAAAAACCAAATAAGGCTCCTTACACGAGCATGAAGCTGGAAACTCTTCTGCTGGCGTAACACGCAACTAAGCGTTTTCCACAACGAAAGCGCAGCTCGCAATCCGCGGCAGTTCAAAGGGGGGCGTAAGTTGTCCCAGGACAAAGAGTAAGTCCCATGGAGGCACTGGGTCTTTAATGGGCGCCTAAGATGTAACACCTCTCAGGAATTCTCGACAGGCATCTAATTGTGCCACTGTACGCTGTCCCAACGGAAGGTGATAAGCTGAAATGGCACAGAGGTGCACCTTAATAGAGTGGGCGAGACCCGAACGGAAAAGGGAGAGCAGGTACTCTAACACCGCTTTCACCGGACAACCTAAAGGGGAAAGGCCGCGTGCTCGCGACCATAGACAAAAACAGCACCATTTCATGGCGTACATCGCGTGCGTTGCCGGCTTTCTGGCTGCAGAAAGAACTTCTGCAACCTCTTGCGAGACCCTGTGTTGCAAAATGGCTATGTCTCTAGTAGCCATGCATGCAGGTTCAGTGAGCGTAAGTCCGGGTGGACCAGTGACCCCTCCTCCTGAGACAAGAGATGGGAGCTGAATGGCAACGGGAGCAGGGGTTCCTGGGATAGCTGTATTAGCAAAGGGAACCAGATCTGTCTGGGCCAGCAAGGGGCCACCAGGATCATTGCTGCATGCTCCCTGCGCAGTCTGAGAAGAACTCTGTATCAACGGGAAGGGAGGGAGGAAGCGTGAGGAATCTGTCCGCCCAGGAGAGGACAGACGTCTCGCCAGAAAACACCAGGCCCTGGATCTAGCGAGCAAAATTGGGCAGTTTTGCGTTGGATGGGGAAGCGAACAAGTCCAATTCTGGAGTTCCGCATCGAAGAAACAGATCCTCTGCTACCTCCTGAAGAAGTTCCCACTCGTGGACTCTGGCCTGGGAGCGACTCAGGCCGTCTGCAATTGTGTTGTCCACCCTGGGAACATGTACTGTGATCAGGTTCGAGCCTTGTCGGATTACCCAATCCCACACCCTCATAGCCTCCCTGCAAAGGGGGGAAGAGTGTGCGCCTCCTTGTTTGTTGAGGCAATACATCACCGCCGTGTTGTCTGTCTGGAGCAGGAGAGTACTCTGCGGGATCTCTGACTGAAATGCCTGCAGGGCATAAAGGACCGCCCTCATCTCTAGAACGTTGATATGAAGGTGAGCCTCCTGAGGGGTCCATGTTCCCTGGGACTTCACCCCGTCCAGGTGTGCTCCCCACCCTAGTCCTGAGGCGTCTGTGGTGAGGATTACCTCCGGGGACGGCGCTATAAACGGGACACCTGTAGAGAGTGTCCTGGTCTAGCCACCATTGCCAGTCTCGAATCACAGCGTTCGTGATTCTGACTGGATGCTGCATATGGTCTTGCCTTTGGTCCCATTGCACCTTGAGCATCCACTGAGTTACCCGCATGTGGGGCCTTGCGAAAGGGACGGTCGGAATGGCCGCAGGCATGTGTCCGAGCAAGCGAAGGACTGACCTGGCTGGGACGATCTTCGACGAAAGATCCCTGATAAGGGAGCTGATGCGCTCCGCTCTTTCGTCTGGAAGAAATGCTCTTCCCTGAACGGTGTCCAGGACTGTGCCTATGAACTGCAGTTTATGCGGCGATACAGGAGACTTCTCGAATTGATTAAGATGCCCAGAGACCGAAACAGATCCTGGGTACTCTGGATATAGCCATTAACAGCGCCTCTCTGGAGGCGACCATGAAAGCCAATCATCAAGTACAGGAACACATAATGGCCCTGTCTCCTAGAGCCTTGACACGACTACCATGTATTTGGTAAAGACCCTGGGGCCGATGACAGTCGAATGGAAGTGCTCGGAACTGAAAATGGTGGCCGAGAAACTTGAAGCACAGGAACCTCCTGTGCGCTTGAGCTACAGGGATGTGCAGGTATGCATCCTGCATGTCTAGGGACGCTAAAAATGCGTCTCTCTTTAGCATGGGAATAAGACCCAGAAGAGTCACCATGCGGAATCTTTTGTAGGCGACCGACATATTGGGGTCGCTGAGGTCCAGAATCGGACGGAGGTCCCCCGTTTTCTTTGGAACCAGGAAGAAGTGGGAGTAATATCCGTATCCTCTCTGGTTCTCTAGGACATACTCTGTCGCCCCCTTTTGCAGGAGCGCGAGTATTTCTTGTCTGATCAGTAGCTTGTGCTGACCCGAGTAATGGGAGAGCAGAGGCCTCGAGGGTGGCTTTTCTGCGAATTCTATAAAGTGGCCTCTTTCGACCAACTGAAAAACCCACCGGTCGGTGGTTATAGACTGCCATCCTGGCAGGTAATTCGCAATGCGACCCCCGACCTTGATGTCCCGTTGATCCTGAGGGGCCGGGGCTGGAAAGGAGTCAGGCTGTGGCGGCGGAGGGGCCTACGGGCTGGGCCGGTTTAGCTGGGCGTTGACCTCGGCCCGCGGCTGTCTACCATGGGCTCTGCAGGGACGAAGCCCCTCTGTTGTGAACGGTCTTAGGACTGTTGTCTATGTGCCCATCCATGAGCAGCTTTGGTTCCTATGAAAGGAACTAAGCCTCGGTCGATCACATCGCCTGGACCGACTCACACCGCCTTCCGGCCTCTTGAAGCTTGGTGATGACCTTCTCAGAGGGCTCACCAAAGAACTTCTCCCTCAGATGAGGCGTCCATGATGTTTTTCTGGACGTCCAGGTAAGCCGGAGACACGACCAAAGAGTGCCTCGGAGGCATACACCTGAAGCTGCTGCTGGGGCCGAGGTCAGCTGCTCGTAGCACTTGGTCCCCACGTCCGAACCTGTCAGGAGGAGCTGCAACATCTCCTCCTCCTGCTCACCTTCTGGCAACTTCTCAGCCAGATCCAGACCCTGCTCCCACAGGGCATTTTGGAACTGCACCATGTAGGTCAAGTAATTCAGGGGACCTGATGGCCTTAGTAGCGGAAGCTTATCGTGCACCTACCCATGGCGTCCAGCTGTTTGGACTCGGGTCGGTGGCAGAGTGCTCAAATGTTCTGCGGTCTCTGGGACCGGTCGTGAGAGCTGTTGCTGACCAGAGAGTCGGCCTGAGGATGCTGAGCCAAGTACTGGTCTTCCTTTGGAGCCTTGTACAGGCGGTCAGCTTTCTTCGGCATCGCCGGGAGTGAATGTGGGCGCTTCCACGCTGCCTTGGTGACGTCCACGAAAGTGTCTACCAAGGGTGGCACCACCACAGGCTTGGGGTCCTTCTGCGAAGATATTTAGCAAAGCGTAGCCTTCGGGGTCCAACTCTTCGCATCCCATCCATGTTCTCTTGGATGTGTCTCATGATGTCCAAGAGCGAAGGGTCATCAGAGGAGACCTTGGAAGCTCACGTGGGTCCGGAGAGGGGATGTGGAAGGGAGATGGGGATCTAGATCCTGTTGAAAACTCTGATCCCGTGTCTGTCGAAGGCGAACGGTGACGTCTTCTGGTTTTCTTAGGGATGGGTGACCCAGAAGAGGATCTGGACGGAGGTTTCCTTTTATCTGGTCTCCCCCTTGGAGGGCTCCTGTGGAGGAGGTAACCGGCCTGCAGACCCGGATGGAGAAGGGGGTGCAGGAACCGGAAGGGTAACCGGCCTAGGAGGAGGTGGGGTGGGGACCATGTCCTTTTTAATGGTATCCCACCAGTAAGTGAAAAGCTCCTTAACCTCTGAGATAGAAAGACCCGACGACAGATCCGCAGGGGCCTCGGGTTGCGGGGAGCGTTCCCTGGGAGGCTCGACAGGACCAGGGTCGCCCGTCTGGTCCTCGGGCTGTGTCAGCTCCTCCTCTGTAACAGTCTCCTGACCGTCGGTCGGAGGCGTCGGGGTCCTCTTCTCAACCGGAGAGGCACGGACGTCGGCCCCCCTACTGGCGTCCGGGGGTGCGTAGGCTTGGCTAGCGACGGTTGTCTGGCGGTAGATGGCTCTGGGGACCTGTGGCGAGAGGCTGACGTCGGGTCCGATGGTCTCTTAAGAGAGGTGAGCTCCTTGGTCTTCCGCTGGGGAGGAGGAGGCAAGGAGGCAGACCTGACGTCGGGTTCAGAATGGCGGGAACCCGACTTGTGGGGATGGTGGCGGTCCCCCAACTTGACCAGGGCCTTGGAAGACGAAGGAGGCCTGGAAGCCTTGGCCTGAGAAGAGGGGCCCGAAGATTCTCTCACCCCAGCGGGGGGAGGCGGAGAACTGGCCCAGGAAGGCGAGCGGTCGGACCTGGAGCCGGAGCTACAAGAATCAGAGGCCCTAGACGGGGACCTGGAAGGGCCTTCTCCCTATGCTTCTCTAAATGTTTGCGGGCCTCCTCCGAAGAATCCCCCTTGGAGGCCATGGTCTTGAGTTGTTCCTCGAGCAGGAATGCCTGTAGGGCCTTCTGGCAACGGATCCGGGTTCTGCTGTTGAAACCTTGGCAAAAGGAGCAGGACCGGGTGTCGTGGTCTGGGCCTAGGCACCGGACGCAGGAGTAATCGGATCCTTAAAGGGATCTGCTTCCACAGGCATCAACTAATGACGGAGGTTGGAGGGACATCAGACAGTAAACTGACCGGAGAAAAAAAATTTTTTCCAAAGGAAAAAACGTTACCACGCGTCACGTGCTAGAATTGGAACCGAAGGGTCGAGACTTGCAAGTCGATGGCGGGAAAGAACTGGGGAATCTGGCGGGACTGCCCCCTTATGTACTACGCCTGACAGAGGCGGTCCCCGCTGAAGATAGCTTGCTAGAAGTTTTCCGTGGGGTCCTGATGCCTGTCGGCTTCAGTCCTAATGGTGTTACTTTGAGACACAGCTCTTGCAGCAGGTAAGATCAGCATTGTCTCTTCTGCCCACAAAAGAGAAAGCAAACAGTTGATCAGTCAGATCTTTTGTTCCGTTAGTGTAGTACCTCAGAATCAAGTGAACATCCATAGTGTAACAGATACTCCCCTTGATTGGAGTATTGCGTAAAGAAAGCAGGTAACTCTGTGGACTGGTTCAATGTAGATTCCGCTACCACCTTGGGGAGAAACTTAGGATTGGTGCGCTGAGCAACACATTCCTTGTGAAAAATCAAATACGGGATTTTACACATCAGGGCCTGGAGCTCTGAGATCCTCCGAGCAGAAGTAATGGCCACTAGGAAGGGAGTCTTCCATGAAAGGAACTTCATGTCTGCAGAGGCTGCTGGTTCAAAGGGAGGCAAAGTAAGCTTCTCAAGAACGAAATTCAAATCCCAAGGAGGGGGCAGGAACTCGGATGGGGGTCTCAAGTAGAGAACCCCTCTGAGGAAGGTCTTAGAGACTTCCAGTAGAGCGAATGTCCTGTCTGCGAAAGATATGGTAGGCTTAAATGGCCATGTGTACTTTCAGAGACATGTGACTAAGACCCAGATCAAAGATGGCGCAGGTACACCAGCAGCCGCCCAACACAGCACGAGAAAGGCTCGAGATCTTTTGAAGCGGCCCAGATTGTGAACTGTTTCCATTTCATGGCACAGGTAGACCTAGTGGAGGGTTTTCTAGCCTCCACCAAGATTTCAGCCACTCTGGGTGAAACCCAAATCGGGCTTGAGCTACGTCTGCAGGAGCCATGCATGCAGCTGAAGGGACTTCAGACCTGGATGACCAGGGTCCCCTGATCCTGGGTCAGTAAGAGTCGTAACAGAAAAGGAGGAGGTTCCTCCGATTGTTGCAGAAGAGAGAACCAAACTTGCCTGGGACAGAAAGGAGCGATCAGAATCATTTGTGCTCCTTCTGAACAGAGTTTCTGCAGAACTCACGGAATCAGAGGAATCGGGGGAAAGCACAGACGAATCTGTCCTTCCAATCTAGAGTCTCTCCAAAAAATGCCTCGCTCTTGAACCAGCGAGCAGAAATCGGGAAGCTTTGCGTTTAGAGGTGATGCGAACAGGTGCACCTGCAGAGTTTCTCAACATAGGAAGATATAGTCTAGGACCCCCTGACTCAGCTCCCACAAGTCAGCTTGAGCAGACAAGCGGCTTAAGTTTGTCTGCTAAGGTGTTCGCCCGGGACAGGGATTGCTGTGATGTGAAGACTGTGTTGTGCAGCCCAATCCCAAACTCTCATCGCTTCCCTGCAAAGAGGGTAGGAACAAGTCCCTCCCTGTTTGTTGATGTACCAAATCACACATATATTGTCCATCTGGACAGCCAAGTGGCTGGGAAGAAGATGCAGATGTACAGCCTGGAGAGCATAAAGCACCGCCCCGAAGCTAGAGCACACTGATATGTAGCGTTTGAGCTTGGACCAAGAGCCCTGGGTCCTGTAAGGTCCAATATGGGCTCCCCAACCTTCGCCCGAAGCGTCTGTGGTTACAGTCTGTGAGGTGGGAGGAAGGCAGAATGGAACTTCCCAAAAAAGGTTCTCTCGACCCATCCACCACTGCAAGTCTCGAACCATGGGGGAGGAGGCTAGGACAAGCTGGTCCAGGTCATCCACCAACTGATCCCATTGAGAGCAGTGTCCACTGAGAGACCCTCATGTGGAGCCAAGCGCGAGGGACTGTTGGGATAGCAGCCGCCATAAGCCCGAGGAGACCAAGAACCGACTCTCACTGACCTGCCTGCAGCCGGACAACAGGCTTACCCGAGTCTGGAGTGTGGCCGCCCTGCCCGGTGGCAAGAAGGCCCTGACCAGGGTCATGTCCAGGATCGCCCCGATAAACTGGAGCCTCTGGGATGGGATCAAGTGAGACTTGGAATGGCTGATGGTAACACCCAGGCAGGCAAAGACCTGCTGGGTAAGGGAGAGAGGAAGCGCAGGAGTTCCTTCCTGGACACCGCCGCCAGGAGCCAATCGTCCAGGTACGGGAAAACCTGCACCCCCGGGTACACAAGTAGGCCGCTACCACTGCAAGGCATTTGGTGAACACTTGGGGGGCAGAGGAAAGACCAAATGGGAGTGCTTTGAACTGGTAGTGGTCCCCCTGGAGCGCAAAATGAAGGTATTTTCGGTGGGAAGGACAGATAGGTATGTGCAGGTAAGCATCCTGCATATCCAGCGCACACAGCCACTGTCCCGGTCAAAGGAGGGGCAGGAGACTCTGCAGGAGGAGCATCCTGAACCTCTTGTACTCCACGAATAAGTTCAGGGAACTGAGATCTAGAATAGGTCTCACGTGTCTTCTTCAGGACCAGGAAGAAATAGGAATAGTAACCCGTTCCCTGAAGAGAAAGGGGGATGGGCTCCACCGCCTCTTTCAGTAAAGTGCTGAAATCTCTTCCTGAACCAGATGATGTTAGAGAGTATGAAGACCTTGGGGGAGGGTGATTAGCTGGTTTCTGTAGAAACTATTGAGTGTCCTGCAATTAGCTGGAGCACCCATGAATCTGAAGTTATCCTCTCCCAGCCCGGGAGGTGGAGGGAAAAACCCTCCCTCCTACCAGTTCCTCCGGGAAGCCCGGAGGCTGTGGGAGAGGGAAGGAGTCAGGTGGTGTGAGGCAGCGCCGCAGCTGAAGCACCCACTGCTTTTTTGGGCGGGGGGCTTGGCAGCTGGGGGGGCCGGCGTTTAGTGGCCCGCTTTCCCTGGGGTTTCACCTTTCACCGATTCAGTCTGCGAAAGGGACAGTGCTGCGTTTGATGGGGATGATGCATAGAATCAACTGACTTTAGTGCCATCCTCTTCTGCAGATCGGTGATTATGTCCTTGACATCACCACTGAACAGCACCAAACCCCAGAAGGGCGCTTCCTGGACAGCGGACTGCACTTCCGGGACCAACCCTGACACATGGAGCCAAGCATGACGTTGCAAGCCTGTGGCGAAAGCTGAGCTCCTGCCAGCAGTGTCCACTGCATAAGTCACACGAAGCACGTGTCGACTGGTCGAATGTGCAGAGCGGACGAGGTCAGCCACTTCCTGCTTGACTTGAGTCTGGAAGGGAGTCAAATTTGGCCTCCCACCTCACTAAGAATTGTCTTCTGGTAATCCCCCATGTGACCGACATAATTCAGGGCCCTAATACCCAGCGGGAAAGAGACAAAAATAATCGTCATACTGGTCCAGAAGGCGGATTCTTTGTCAGGTGGCGACGAGCTAAGATGTTTAGGGTTAGCTGTCCGGCTGTGAGCGGCGCTAATCAAGAGTCAGCTCGAGGGCGAGAGTCTAAATAGTCAACACCCTCGGGAGCCTGATATAGCCTGTTCAACTTCCGCGAAAGTGGGGCCAACGCCGACGGCTGTTTCCAAATGGTGGTAATGAGGTCGGCATGAGGCTTGATCCAGGGTGGCACCAAGTTGGGAGCTGTCGCGGGCAGATCCAGATGCTCAGCGAGTTTTTTATGCTGTGGATCTGGCTCCAAGGATTGCCACTTATGTACCGCCTGGATTTTGCTTAGCAACTCCGTAAAAGAAGGATCCTTCGGAGGAGGAGTCCTTGGCCTGGGCTTAGACGGAGAGCGTGGCTCGTCGTCCCACTCTGAACAACCGTCGGAGGAAGAAGAAGAAGACCGTGATGAAGAAGACTCCCTCTCCCGGCGAGGGGGAGAAACAGACCCCTTGGGAAGCATGTCCTGCCCCTCTCTAGACCCCGAGGGCTTAGCCCTGGTGTCCGGAGGTGGGGAAGGAGTTTGTTGTCGGGGACGTGAGGGAACCAGGACCGGCATAGTCGTCAGAACACTACTCTCCACCTCTCTGGTGAGCTGAGCCTTGGCCTCAGCCCACCAGGAGGCCAGAGTCTCCTGCAAGTCCACTGGCAGCTTGGGGGGGGGGGATGGCGGTGGAAGAGGAGTGGGATAGGAGATAATTATACCTGTAAGGTGCGTATTCGTAACCAGACGGTGGAAAGCCCGGCACTGGGTACTGAGGTGTCAGATACTGCAGCGGATACGACGGTGTTGGATACCCGGGAAGCTGCCGGAGCGGAATGTCGCCCGGAGTCAGCAATACTGGCATCAGAGCAGACGTCTGGGGAGCTGACGTCAGATCAGTCGGATCAGCAGGCTGACAGGGGCGGAACAGGAACCTCAGCGTCACCCAGGGATGGGGAAAAGAAATCCTCGGGGTCAGGCTGAAGAGACCCAGGGACGTCAGACGGAGGGTCCGGCATCAGTTCTTCCGCTGTGCAGACGTCTGGCGAACAGACGTTCGGCTTACCAGCGGGATCCAGGCAGGCACCGGAGGAGCCAGCATCCGACAACGGACCCTTCGCCGGAGGCAGGGACGTGATGGAGGGACGGCCTGGTCAGGCGGAACAGGGCCGCGCCACCCCAAAGGGTCGGGAGACTTGGGTCTTTCTCCGTATGGTGTTCGAGGAGCAGGCGTCCTGCTTATCGGAGCCACTCACCAGTAGGCCTGCGCTGATTACGGCTTACTGAGGCGGAGGCCTGCAAAAGCCAGGCGCCCGAAGGAGCAGAGCGGCGTAACCGGCCCCGGTGGCGTTACCTGCAACATGGCGACTCCCAAAGAAGTCGCGGTGGATGAGGAGCCCTTGTCCCAGTACTGCTGCTTATCTTTTTTCTTGCGATGGCCTTCAGGGGAAGTGGATGCCTGCTGGAGCCTTTTCAATTCTTTCTCCATGGAGCTCATTTTTTTTTTTTTTTAAATATGGGCCTCCAGGGACTGCTGCCGCCATCTTCGGGTGGCAGTGTTAAAACCAAGGCAGTGCTGGTACTTCACCAGATGGTCGGGGCCTAAGCAAGAAAGGCACAGGGAATGGCAGTCCTTGTGCGGGAGCTGGGTGCTGCACGAGTCGCACTTGTTTTTGTGTTCGGAGGATGTAGGGGACGACATACACCGAATACCTGAAAAATGGAGGAAAAAAAAAATTAGTCAAAATACTGACGATAGAGCTGACAAGCAAGGAACTTTACCGCGAGGTGCTGGCATGAGCTAACAGCGGGAAAGAACTGGAAGGCGGGCATGAGGGACCACCCCTTTATACCGACTGACACCGGTCACCTGACATGGGGGCGGTCCCTCGCCAGAGGCTGCTAGCTAGAAATTTTTCCATGTCAGTCCTATATGTAATTACCTACTGCAAGAGCCCTCTCGAAGTAAGATAGGTTCTTCCCTGTTATGTATGCAGGATGGCCCCTATGTACTGTAGATGTTGACAGGGCCAAAGACAGGATTTTGGGAGACTGGGCGTTATTCCCAGCTGTTGGAACATTTGAAATTTTTCCAATAGGGTGTGGGTTAACTGCCACCTGGAGGGAGCAGTTAGCCAATTGTCTAGGTAAGGGTAGACAAAATTACCCTTTCTGCGAAGAGCAGCTGCCACTACTGCAAAGCATTTGAACACCCACAGGAGAGACTGAAAGGCAAAGCCCGAAATTGGTAGTGGTTCCCTTGAATGGCAAACTGAAGATACCGCTTGTGAGCTGAAATCAGTATGTGCAAGTATGCGTCCTGCATATCCAGTCCTCTTGGCATAGCACAGGTATCAGCCCTGTAAGGTTACCATTCTTAACCTTCTGTATTCGATGTACTGGTACAGCAAACTCTGGTCTAGTATGGGTCTTAAGTCCTCCATCTTCTTGGGGACCAAGAATTAGTGGGAGTAATACTCAGTTCCGTTGGGGGGGGGGGCACACTCAATGGCTCGTTTGATAGCAAAGCCTGAAATTCTTCCCTGATGAGGGCTATGCGAGTCTGAGGGTATCAAGAGGGGGCTGGAGGGTTCTCTGGAGGAAGTTTGGTGAACTCCAGCGTATAACCCTTTTTAATAATGTCCTGCACCCATGTCTGTTGCAATGTTGGTCCACCCGTCTAGGTAGCCAGAGAACTGACACCCTACTGCTGCGCCCCCCCCCCCCCAAAACAGACTCTGCCGGAGGAGGGGCTGGCAGGGAGTCTTGCTTGAGTGCTTGGGGTGGGCAGCGAAGGCTGGGAGCATTTTGGATTCCTAGGCCCGCTGTTTCCTGCTGGCTGGGTGGGAGCCTCTCGTGAAAGGGCCGTCTGTTGGCACCCTGGCACTGAAAGGGGTTGCGCTTAGGTTGCTGAGGGTCCGCCCGGTACATGTAGGACATGTGAATAGACTGGACCGCCTTGCCCGAGTTTTGCAGTTCCTTTATGACCTTCTGTACCTCCTCCCCGAAGAGGACACACCCGTTGAATGGAGCATTCAAGAAAAAATCTTGTAGGTCCTGCCAAAAACCAGATACTTAGCCAGGAGTGGCGACAGAGACCCCAGTGGCCGCTGCTCTAGCTGCTGCATCCGACGAATCATAGGATGCCCTCAACATGTATTTACCGGTTCATGGAATTATCCAGGCTGTGTGTGGGTGATGATGTGCGATATGGCTGCCACCACACATTCAGTCACTTCACTACCAGTCTAGCATTGCTTGTTAAGCGCTTTGGATGTATGAAAAGCGCTATATAAATGCTGATTATTCTTCTTCTACCTACATCCAGGCCAGACTGAAGTACGCCCAAAAGCTCAGTGTGTGATGGGTTTTCTGGTCGCTTTTGGGCCAACTCTATGGCCTTCTACAAAGATTTGTTATAGCACCATGTGTGCCAAAAAATGTAGGGACTGTATGGAACATGTGGAAGCAGCAGACTCATCCCGAACTGGTGTAATTTCTTAGATTCCTTGTCCGGGGGGTGCCGTGACCTCATTTAGGTTGCTGTATCCGTGGACCACGGAGCCTGCCCTCATTTTCTCCCAGAAAAGGCTGGGTCTTAGAGGTTTGTATATAGTCTGTCTGCCTTCTTGGGGACAGCTGTAAAAGATGAAGAGTGGTCCCAATGCCAGCCTGGTTAGCTGAAATGTAGGTACCAGAAGGGGAATGATCAAGGGTCTTGGGTCTCCTGCCCAAAAAGGTATGAAGCCTTGTCCTCTCCAGGTCCAATTCTTTGGTGTCTCACTGATTTAGGAATTCATAAATGTCGGGACATCTGGTGACACCAGGGTGAATTGCAGGGACCCTCTGGCTCAGGGGAGTAACCTCTAGATGAGTCTGAGTGACGGTGCCTTCTGGAGGAGGTCTACCAAGCATTTACAACCACGCTGGCATTTGTTCTGGTCAACTGAGGAAGATGACCTGGAGTAGGAATGGGGACACCTGCCCCAACGCCTGGGATGATCAGAGTCAGATCCTTTTGGAGTCAGGCTCCTGGAGATTGTGGCCAGGAGTCCGGTACTGGTGCGTTGTTCAGGACCAGTGTAGGGGGTCGTGAAGGTGGGAGTTCATCCTTTTTGATGGAATCTCCCTTTACTGTGTTCCACAAGGTAGAGTTTCCCAACATCCGCCAGGTGGACCATTGGCACATGCGATGGTGACGTACCACTGGGGTCCACTGGAGTACCTGTAGGGTTGCTTGATCCTGGAGTGTCGTCAGGTCCATCGTCTGGTCCCCTGACGTCAGATCCAGAGTTTGGTCTGTTGACTTGTCGACATGCTTTAAGATGGACATGCACTTGGGAGTGTCAGTGGGTCAGATGGTAGCACACATCTCACTATGGCAAGTGAATCAGATGGATGTGGATTCTAGCCCCACACCGATGCACTTTGAGTAATACCATATGGACACTGTAGTGCAATATGGGGGGAAGGGGTGCTACGTAACTGGGGTGCTGCCATTTGGACAAGACTAAACCTCTGCCGATCCCGGATCACTGTCCCAGTGCCAGCAAGATCCCATGGCACTTCGAAGATTAGGGGAGTTTTCCCCCAGTGTCATGGCCAACATTCACTCATCAATAAAACAGGTCCATGTAACACCCCCCCCCAGGACACAGCTAGAAACAAGTTATCACAGCTTAGTGTGCCTTTCCTGGTCAAAAGTTGTAAATAAATGTGCAAGATGGCAGCGGACATTGAAAAAGCAGCCGATCTCCCAAGACGGCGCAGTCAGGGATCTGCAGCTTTTAGCGCAGAATCCACCAGACAATATAATAGTAAAACATTGTTGTATGAATTAGATACTGAAATGAGCAATGCTCATTTTCAGCAAGGTCCTTGCAAGCAATCTCACCACTCATGGGGAATTCCCGCCCTTAAAATGCTCCAAGATCCTACCTGAATAGCTATAGCTCCTGGGGTACGGAGAGTGTGCCAACCAGGCTCAAGAGGGATAAATGCAGGCTATGACAGCCCTACTAGTCACTGCAGCCCTGGGTCCCTACTGCGATGTACTATAAATCTCTGAAGCATCCTCTGCTGGGCTGCAGTGGACCCAAAATTTTAAAAGCCTGCAGCAATCTAAAGAAAAATCCTGTTATGGATAAACATTTCCCTGCTAGTAACAGCTGTCTACCAGCTAGGACTGAAATGATTCTGTATTGGCAAAGGCGTGGCCCACTCACATTTCAATCTGTCAGAGGACAACCTGTACCATACCATTCTGCCTGCCTGTAGGACCCAACTGACAATTTCTCTTTCATCCAATAGATTGTCTTACTCAAACACCTCATATTACTATCAAAGCAACTGCAGCAGCCAAAACCCAACTATTAACGTTCCAAATATTAACTATGCCAAGGCTGCTCAGAATTCAAAGTGGCCTCTTGAAGGTGACTAACAAAGGAGTAAGCCCCAACTAGTTAACGCTGCTCCCATGTAGACAGTAATACTCAAAACCTACTTCATAGTAAATTGAAAGATCACTCAATTTTCTGTACCCCATTTTTTTTTTTTTTTTTATTGTTCTGACACCACTAATACATTTTAGTTTCATGCTGGCAATGATGACTACTTCTGCAGAAGATCTTACTGCCACAAAACAGTACCGTGCTGCAGCACAGGCCTCCCCCCCCCTCCCCATGAAGGCATTATAAATTTCGGTATAGCTCAACTGTTGGGCAACATATGCATGTTCCATGTAGAGCCTCCTGGTCACATTGGAGCAGCCCCCACACACTGTGCTGAGGTCAAGTATGTAAAGTTTCAATAAATATGGAACTGAGCAACTAGAAGTTGCATAAAATGGAACGTTCTATCACAGTGGCACAAAAGGTCCCCAAAGCATTATGTGCAACACAGAAAACCTGGAAGCCAGGTCACCTTCAAAAATGTCAAACGACTACAGATCTCCAATAGTGCACTTGATAACTTCAATACAGCCTGATTCCATGTCCACTGTGTTCATGTTGAATGTGATCGTTTAAGAGTTCAACGGCAATTAGTTTTAAACTGTTTAGTTTCAATCATCGGTTCTTGATCTGCTCAGCAATTCTGTGATTTTTACAACTTGTCCAGGAAGTTGTCAAGAGGTGGGATTCCTTCCTTAAGGCCCTTGCGTTTGCGGGTTTCTGCAACCACCTGACAAGGACGAGTGGTAGGGTCGTAGGGGTCACCAGGCAGGATCTGCCAGTGGTCAAACACACACTGTGGGAAAGCCTGTCCACCAGTGTTGGACCTCAGGTCAGCCGTGAAACCAAATGACTCATTTAATGGAAGAAATAAAACATTTAATCAGCAGCCATCCCAACTACACGCAGACACAACCAGTCATGTATACCAAAGTAAAACCCACTCCCACCCCAAAATTTTAGTGTTATCTTTATAGTTCTACCCATCTTCCCCATCACATTTTATTTCTCAAGAGATTTTTGTTTCAAGTTAAAAAAAATAAACTTACCAAATGACTCATTTACAGGCAGGTAAGCTTTGACCACAAACATTGGTGTACCAGCAACCTGTGACTCCTCAAAGACATGGCCACGCTTTCTGTTCAGTACACCATAGATACCACCAACCACCTGTTCCGGGCACTGAAATTCAACGAGGGAGAGAGGGGGAGCAATGGTTATATAAACTGAAACTGTCCAAGAATAAAATGCCCTGTCCAGACAGATGGCAGCACTGTCAATATACCATATTAATGTACCACTGCTGTAAATTACTGGGTTTATGTAGAATAAATCAGACCTGTATCAGGTTTCTCAGAACACAAGCAGCTTCCGGACTACCACTGGTGCCGCTGTTTTAAACCCCTAGAACCCTTTAGACCAGGTACTGCAGCTAAATGGGGCTTTCAACTTCACTAGAATTTGTTTAATTGTTGGCCAGACAAGGCACCCAGCCAAAGCTCATTTCTAAGTAATCTGGTACAAATTCTGACTTCATACTTCATATACAATAAGCCCTCCAACACCTCATATCCTTATGAGAGATGAACTTCAAAACCAAAAAACTATAAATGAAATCTGGCTTGGGTACAAAACTGTTTAGAACTGGGGGCCTGACAGATGCTACTTGGACCATATTTGTTTAAAATAACTGGGAAGCTTGCTGGACTAAAATTATGTAAGTTTTGTTGAACCCATCACTGTCAGTTGAACAGAACACTACACTGACTATTTTTGTTTTAGTTTAACCAGGAGTAGCACACTAAGCTGAAAGCTGTTTTTTTTTTTTTTATAATATAAATACGGGTGCGACCTGGGAGCACAGGGAAGTTAAGTGACTTGCTCAGGGTCACACCTTATGAAAGTGGAAGCTGTGGGATTCAAACCCAGGTCTGGTCTGCTGGTTGCCACCAGATTTGCAGCTCAGAGCCTTAAACCACTGCGCTATACTGACTCCCACCTACTGGAAGCCAAAAAGTTGGCACTTTCACATTCTGACTGCTCAGCAAGGAGAACATTAATAGGCAATAGTGTATATAGGTTATGGGTACTACACAGTGCCAAACATATAGCTTTAAAAAGCCAGAGCTCCCACCTTACTGGGTTCGGGAACGAGCCTGGGTCGGTTGGCGGGGGATGGGGGGATGCAAGTGGCCGTCGGCCCTCTGCCTCAGGAGGAAGATACAGATTGCCTCAGAGCTTGGTCACCCCCGGGAGTCTGGAGTGGCTGTTCCGTTTCAAGGACTGCCAGCCCTAGGCCGAGGGGGTGAAGAGACTGGTACTGGAGCAGTCATGCATATGTGCACCTCACACACATGCGTCATCACTTCTGGGGTCTCAGGAGTAGGACTCACTGGGGTGAAAACTGAGGAAAAATTGAGAGGCCACCAAGGACCAAGCCTCTGGACCGGCTCTGGGGATGCGTTGGGACACGCATAGTGCCACTTACTCAGTTACCAAATACTAAAATAAAAAAATTCCGATCCAGAGACCCGTAGGGTTGGCAGACGAAGACTGGTCTGCCGAAGGATAAATAGACCAAAAAAAAAAAATCCAGGTAGAATCACTGCAAATTTAAAGCAGCAGTGCAATGAAAATGGGCTAGAATTTGACTCCACCTTTTCTTCATAATCAATGGCAGATGTCTTCAGGTTTATTTTGGCGGTAACAATTTAAGTTTGTCATAAGAATTTTATTAAAGTTTGAAAGTAATCATTTCTCAAGAAAAGCTGGCTGCCTCATTTTTGCACAGAAATATGGAGGACCGAGGACGGTAGAAATCCAGCCAAAAATGCAAATCTACAGTACACAGCATTTGAAGCATCCAGAAAACCCAGAACAGTTCTGCCAATATTTTCATAATCATGGCAGAAAATTGGCTTTTTGGAATAACTTCATTACACTGCTACTTTAAGACTTGTGGCCATACATAAAGCAAGATAAATCCCATAGAATATGGGACCCCCCCTTTTTTTTTTTAAATCTCCCAAGGAATTGTTTTTAAATCTCTTTCCTAAACACAGCAAACAAGCATTCAACTGGCTACAATATTCAGGAAGCAAAGTTTAAAATGCAATTTATTGTTTAACTTTTTGTTTCAGCTGTACCACCACCCCAGTTTGGGGGGGGGAGTATATTACCCAACAAGCAATACAAAAAATGATTAGTTTCAACTAGTGTTTTTGTATACAACTACTTAAAGCAGCAGTACTAGATAAAAATCTAATCTTCTGCAACAGTGTGTTCCCTGTGCTCTGCTGAACATTTATTTACCTGGTAATCTTTCTTGTTTTCACTGTACTATTGTTCTGTAATTTGCTCAGTTTTCCTTTGTTTTTGTTTACATTTCCACTTGCCATGTTGAACTGGAACCCTCTGTGCCAACTGCACATGTGTAGGACTTAGTACTACACAGGGACAGCAGGAACATACAGCACAGAGTCCCACTGAAGTAAACATGATGTGACATGAAGGGGGCGTGGCTTAAAAGTAGGCAGCAGCCATATTTACTGTGGCTCTTCAAAACTAGATATTCATCACTTCCTGATCATCTAGTACTGCTGCTTTAAAGCACGACAGATTTCTCCAAGTTTCGGCTGTACCAGAGATTCTATGTGTAGATGGCAATATTTGAACTGTAACAAAATGTAGTTTAAAAAAACGCCTGAAACAGTCGAGACAACTTTTATTCTGTTTTATTTGACCTTGGGAGTGCTTCACAGTTGCAAGCTGACTGGAGCTGGTTTCTTGCATTAAACTTTTTTTTTTTTTTTTTTAAGGCATTTTAAACCCATGAGAATTCATTCCGTTTTTTTGCATGATCTGGGTTTTGGCGATTTACAAAACTGCCATAAGCTTCCAAGAAAGGACTCGATTGGTCCAAAAGCTTAAGCAGTTTGTTACATCTACATCAGTCCATTAAAATGCAAACCATTTGTTTCTGGATCCATTTTATTCTGTAATTCTCAATTTCCTTATTACTAGGGGTATTTGCACGAATGCAACAGCTCTGTCCTTTCAGCTCTTGCTGCCTGCCTACACCCGACAATTCTATTTATGATATCAAAATACACTGCTGTGGAGATCACAATGTCATAAATGGGGGATTGTGATGACGTGTTAAGCAGTCAGAGTAGATATAGTCTAGGGGACATGGATACTATTTTCATGCAATGCTTTTCAGCAATAAAGAAACTGGGATGGAGTGTAATAAAAATCTCAAGTTTTCCTAATGCTGTTAGGGGTTTAACGATTCTTTAATTTTACAACCCTTTATCCAGGACAGCCCAGCTGAAATGCCACACCTTATTCCAGCGACATCCTGCTGCCCATTTGCACAGGAGTGGTGGGGATGTAGAGACTGAAAGGACTGAACAAACTGGCAACTTGCTGGAGAGGTCACCATATCTTCACTGGTGGGACTGGAACCGGATGACTCATTTTTATACGTTTTTTACGTCTTAAATCTCACCACAGAAAGGACGTTTCCCGAGACACCTCAGACTTGCAATCTGTCCCAACTAGCAGAACACGATAACCCATACCAATGAACGTTTGATCTCCCATCGGGACATGCTGGTAAAGAGCTTATAATCAGGTTCACCCCCCCCCCCGATTCTTTATACAAGAAAAGCCTTCCTTTATGGATTTGAATTTCTGGAGTCTAGCCACACAAGAACATACGGCTGCACAGAGTTCTGTAGGAAAGTAGTAGAATACCTGAATTTCAACGAGGTAAATTGGCTCCATCAGCCTAGGTTGGGCTGTTAGCACACAAGCATACAGGACCCTTCTTGCAGTTGGAATGATCTGACCACCACCACGATGGATGGCATCTGTATGAAGGGTCACATCATGGATGTCAAAACGGACCGCTCTCATGTTCTCCTCACAGAGAGCACCTTCCTTGGTAGCTGAAATGGGAATAAATTACACATTAAAGAATCTAGGTCACTCAAGCATGAAAATTAACACACTGGTGGAGTCAATCTGACAAACAGAAAGGTACAAGGAATTCTGTGGTACCTTGTATGGTTTGGGTAACTTGTCAGGAGGCACCTCCAGCCATAACTGCCCCAGTTTTACTGTATTCTATGTACAGAGGATTACTGCTAGAAACAGAAAACTGACAGACCACTGGTCCATCTAGTCCGCCTGTAATACTCCAGAGACTCAGTGTATATGTGGTTTATGCCCACACTACACCCCCCCCCAGGTGACAAGCCCACAACTGTCCCAACCATGTTTGGTCTTGGCACCCACCACCTCAGCCGGGTGGCTTTGAAGAGCTTCCTCATGTTCTTCAATTTCCCCTCATGCCCCCCGTTCTACATTCGCTAATCCCATTTAATAGTTCAATGCAGTTTACCTTTCCATTCCTTTCAGGAGCAAGATTTCATGTTATTGACATGGTGCAAGATATGTGACTGCATATTTTTAGTTAAAGAAGCTACCAATTTTGTGTTGTAAATAAGTCACCACACATTAGCTTCCACATCAAAATCAGATTGTCAACCCAGTGATTTTGCAGAGTCCATGCTGAAACTGTACTAGCATGACCTCTTTTACTCCCCCCCCCCATTTACCCCCACCACAATTTACCAAACATGCTCTAGCTGATGTGCACGGAGCCACTGAGGTTTAGTCACCTTCTCTGGGTCAAAAGAGACGGCTGTGGGATTTAAATGTGGGGGCATCTAGTGACCCAAGGGAACACAGCTATGAAAATTCCCCCCAATGCTCCTGGTTTACAATCCAATAAGCGAGACTATGGAGATATTCTTGAAAATCCTGTTTGCACCCCTGTGCTGCCACACTGCCTTTTCTGAGTAGAGTTCCTACTTCTCAAAACTACAATCCAAGAAATTGTAACACACTATATTGATGAGGGGGCATAGAATTTGACAGCAGATAAGGCCCACCTAGTCTGCCATTTCCCTACCTACTACATACACTCCAGATCCTAACTCATCTGCAGATTACCTTTGTCCTTCCTATCACTAGGGTTGCCTTCGGTCTCTCCCATGCATTCTTGAATTCCCCTATTTTTGCCTCTTCAACCTCCGAAGGGAGCCTGTTCCATGCATCCACCACCCTTTGTGAAAAAATGCTTCCTCGTTGCCCCACCTTTGTGCCCCCTTGTTCTTGCACATCTTTTTTGAAAGATGCTGCCCTCTAACTCTGTTTATCCCTTTGAGGTACTTGAATGTCTCCATATCCCCACCTTCCTCCAGAGTATACATATCAAGTTATTTGTCTTTCCTCATATGGCTTCTGGTGCAGTCCCTGCACCATTTTTGTAGTCTTTCTGGACTGCCTCCAAATGTCTATGTCCTTTCGGAAATGTGGTCTCCAGAACTGAACACGGCACTCCAGATGAGGCCTTACCAATTGTGTGTACAGTAGCATCACCACCCTGGTTTTCTACTGGTGATGTCTCTCCCTATACACCCAGCATCCCTCCGGCTCTCCTCACAGCCTTTTCACATTGCTTGGCTACCTTTAGGTCAGTTATTACTACCAGGTCCCTTTCTGGTTTTGGTTTAGTCAGTACCCCCCCCGTATTCTCCTCCCGGATTATTGTGCCTTAAGCGTACGACCTTGCACTCTGTATTGAATTTAAGCTGCCAAACTCAACCATTTCAGTTTGCCTAGGTCTTCTCATTCTTTTCACCCCACCTGGAGTGTCAACCCTATTGCAGATCTTTGTGTCATCTGCAAAGAGGTATACCTCCCCTTCCAGCCCCTCCATGTCGTCACTTATGTGGACATTGAAGAGGACAGGGCCCAGCACCAAGCCCTGGGGCACACCCCACTGGTTACCCCCTGCTCCTTGGATTGAACTATTTACCACTACCCTGTGTCCCCTTGCCCAGCCAATCTGACCCAGTTTACAACCGTGGGACCCACTCCCAGACTGCCCAGCTTGTTTAATAGCCTCTTGTGTACAACAGTGTCAAATGCCTTGCTAAAGTCTAGCTAGGCCATGTTCACAGCCCCTACCTCAACCACCACCCTGGTCACCCAAGTCTCAAGATTTGTTTAACAAGACCTTCCAGCTGTGAATCCATGGAGCCTCGGGTCTTGTGCCTCACTGGCCTCAAGATATGCCACAATCCTTTCCCTTTAGCATAGATTCCATTATTTTCCCCACCACGAGGTCAAACTGACTGGCCTGTAGTTACCAGCCTCTACCTTCCTCCCACTTTTGTGGAGGGATACTACATTCACCCTCCTCCAGTCCTTCACCACTCCTTCCTAGAGTAATTTGTTAAATAGGGCTGTCAGTGGTGCCACTAATTCCTTTGAGTTCTTAGTGGGGTGTATCCCATCCGGCTCCATTAGGCCTCTTCCATGAATGGACTGGTGACCACCTACTGTGTACGTTTCTACCACCTAATTTTGGTCCCTCCCCTTCCTTCCTTTGTGAATACTGAGCAGAAGAATTTGTTCAGGATTTCTGATTTTTCTAGACACCCACCCACACACTTTGGTCTTTTTCCATTCATCAATATATCCGATGATGGTTCTGTCTCCTTTCTTTATTGACTGGGCCATTTTTTCCCCTTTATGCCTTTGCACATGATATGGAATTAGAGGAAGGCAGGATAAAGGGGAACTATGATGAAGTATTTCTTCACAGAAAGGGTGGTAGATACATGGAATAGCTTACCCCAGTAGGAAGTGGGAGCTAGCACAGTGGAGCATTCAAACATGCACGGGGATAGGCACAAGGGAACCCTAGAGGTTGGTAGAAAGGACAAACCCAGTGACCAAGTAGAGTTAGCGACCACTGATGCAGGCAGGGCATACAGGCAGACTGGGTGGGCCTAGCAGTCCTTACCTGCAGTCAAATACTATGTTACTATGATAATGAAACTTCATCCAGAAGATTACTTACTTCCTTGGTAGCCCACTGGAAACCAGCTACCACGCTGTCCTTGATTTCGTTCAGATACTGAACTCCCTTTGTGGTATCAATCAGGAGGTTGGGGCCGGTACCGTCTGGCCCAAAGCACCAAATCTTACGGGACTCTGTAACATCCCATTCATACTTCTCTGCCAGGTAACGAGCTCGCTGTTTCAGCTCCTGGCGAGCGCTGACGTCACCTTTTTCTATATCCTCAGCCAAACCATCAGGGAATGGACGGGCCTTCATGTACAGCCTGTTGTGTTTGTTGGGAGACTTTGACAGACAGAGCTGGTTTGATTCTTCACTGACAGTCTCACGGTAGGACACAACAGGGTCAGATTTCTTAAGAGGAAAGAACAGTGGCACCGTTAGTTCTCAGTCTGCACATATGCAAAATTAAGACCATTAATAGAAATAGGCTTTTATCCTATCTGAGCAATAAAGCTCAAAGGACATCACTCGCATACTATGTGAATTGAGATGAAGGGACTAGTTTTGAATGAATGAAAAGTGTTACAAATGTTATGAACATAGATCCCTTACTGTAAGCAAATGCATGTTACGTGAAATAGTTCACTTTTGATTACACACACATCCCACGGAGTTTGGATTCTGTGGGAGCAATGTTTTTAAAATAAAAATTTACTTTTGATATTACATGCAATTGCCAAAGGCATGCACAATTCAAGACATGCAGCATAAAAGGCAGCAGAAATTTCAAATACATTCATTTAAGAGGGTCAAATGAAACCCTCCATTTAAAGAACTGCAGCCCAAAGCACTCCAGGGAAGATGTTGCAGTAATTTACTTGCAACTGTAACATTGTTACACAAGAAGACTCTGTACAGGGATGACAGGAGACTTGCTCGGGATTACTTTAGTTGAGAAATTCAAACAAGTCTCCAGATTCGTAGGCACTGCATATTAAACCACTGGGTCAAACTGACTCGCAGTTCCCCCGCGACCATAACATGGCTGCTCTCAGCATGTGTGACTGCGACAGAACCTTGAAACCCCCATCACCCTTTTTTTGTTCTCTCCCCCTCGCTGCTTCCACTGATACCACACTAACAACCCTCCGGGGCTCCCCCCTCACTTATTTCTCACCCCCTTCCGTATCATCCAATGACCTGTTTCCAATCCTCACCTACTTATGAAACCAGAGTGGATTTCTATACTGCTACTACTCCCCACCCATGATATTCACCCTCTACCTCTTCCTGCTCGCTAACTTATAAACTATCCCTCTCTAGCTTTACCTGAACCAAGCACTTCTGTTCCCAGTAGTCTTAGGCTCAAATCCTACTAACCTCTGTGACTAGTCTCTCCCTTTAGATAATTTGTATACTGTTCTCAGATGTTGTACTTTGTCTCACCTACAAACTGTACATAACTATTGATATACAAACTCGTTTCAATTCATCTCTGTATATAACCTGTATTTAAATGTTAAATGTCTACTGCTGTCTGTGCCATTTTGACATGGAGCCTTTGTAAACTAGCTTGCTATCTCAAAAGGTTTTAATCTGAGAATTCAACAAACATGCCCCTATAGTAAACTAGTTTGGCAGCCATCACTTGCTCAGTAGGTAGCACACTCACTTTGGTCATAAAAATCAGATGTTCACGTGTTCTAGCCCTACACCAGGCATTTGGATAATACCCCCGACACTACTGCAGAATGGTGTGTGTGTGTGGGGAGAATGCTGCAATAATGAGGCACCGCCCTTCAGATTAGTTGCTGAGAGGCCCTTTCTACCCATCTCTAATCACTGTCCAGGTGGAAGCATAAAAATGATTCCATGGCACTTGAGAAATTTCTCCCGGTATGTTTACCATTCCCTATTAAAAAAAGCGCCCATTCAACCCACCCCCCCAGGTCGCACCTGGAAACAAGCCATCATAGCTCAGTGCATCTTTCCTGGTCAAAGATTTCAAATACTGTTGGAGGAATACAACTAAAGGCAATGAACCCCCCCGTACAACTAAAATGTTGGGCATGCGTATTATCATTTATTCTCCATGATCTATAGATTATACTAGGTTAACATGACACAGGGGATACAATTATGACCACACAGTTGTCAGGCCATAGATCATTGTTAACAGGCTTTTGGGGGGTCTAGTACTTGCCTTAAGAGGAATGCAAGCATGGTCCTCTTCCAGATCCTTCAGGCAGATCTCCAAGTGCAGCTCCCCAGCTCCAGCAATGATGTGCTCTCCAGATTCCTCAATAATGCACTGTACAACAGGGTCAAATATGGCAACAAATCAGGAAGAGTATGTCCTGCAGTACACCAAATTACTGCAGTACTGAACTGTAGAGCAATGATTCAACACACAAGGTGAAACAGGTTCTCAACTAGTTCTGCAATGTAAAAGGTGCATCCTGCAACCTACCACCCAGCCAAAGCATTTGATCCTTAGGACTTTTTTTTTTTGGGGTGTCAGGCAGTAAGAACTGGTTGAACCAAAAAAAAAAAACATTTACAAATTTCAAGAAACAGTCAGTTGCAACTTACAAATTTTCTTTTACTCATTAGAAGTGTTTTTATGAGATAGTATGCTGGACATGCAGAATAGTTCTTTGGCAGCCGACATTTCTAGATCTACACCTCCCACTACCATCAGCACTGTGACCTCACCAACAGACCTGGCAGCTACTCATTCTTGAGCAGCTGTGATGTCCATCAGTCCCTAAGGTCACAACACTGATATAACCGGGAAGAACAGCGCTAGATCTATCAACTGCCAGTAAGAGTGCTGTTCCACAACACATACATCAGGTAAAATCTTAAGAAAAAGTACCTCTGGTATAGAAGGTTTTGTATTTTTTTTTTAAACTATTCGTTTTAGACAGTACACTACCCAATACCTACCTGTACCATAGGGTCAGACTTGGCCAAACGTTTCAGGCCCTCAACCAGCTTGGGCAGGTCAGCTGGGTTCTTTGCTTCAACGGCCACTCTCACGACAGGGCTGACACTGAACTTCATCACTCTCAGGTTGTGTGCATGCTCAAAGGTGGTGATTGTACCGGTCTTCACCAAGAACTGATCAACACCAACCAGCCCAACAATGTTTCCGCAAGGCACGTCTTCAATTGGCTCAACATAGCGACCCATCATCAGAATGGTCCTTTGAAAGGCATAGGTCAGAAGGTCAGCTGTTGCAAATGCCGGCAGAACTCCAGCAGCATTACCAAACTCCCATTTGGGCCAGTTTAAGGGCTGCCACCATGGGATTAGCCCAGTCTTGTTCCAAGAGCAGGACAAGCAAGCCGGCCATGTACTTTACCAAATTACTTAAAATTCAGTTGTGTGAATGTATCAAACTAAATGCAAAAACGCCAGATTATTCCTGGTCTACAGTACGAAGTACATTCCGTTACATTTTATACATGCAGGCCCATGATTTTTCCTAGTAAAATGAGGCCAGGTTTTCCATCACAGTTGGAAGTTCACTAAGCACTACCCAATCTAAATATGGAAATCATTAGAAGTGTTAACATGAGCAAGAATATTCTAACCACCAGATTGAAGTTATCTGGCCATAATCACTCCTGCACTCATTTAGCCTGTGCACTGGTTTGGCTACAATAGCCCGGTTTACACTGCCAACTTTGCAGCGCAACAACCCATGCGCATGGGATGATGCACTGCAAAGTCGGCAGTGTAAACACTGTCAGGAGCGCATCAACTGCCAGTCGGATCATTTTTTGGATCCTACAGAGTCGTGGGATCAGTAGTGGAGTAAGCGCATTACATGGCAGTGTGAATGCTTTGCTGGGCTCGCTCCGCTACAATGCCATTTATCATCAGCCAAGTGAATTCACAGCCCCACCTCAGAGCGACTTGAAGCACTGCAAGGCGGGCTGTGTAAAGGGGAATTGATCTGGCACATGGGGAAGGGAGTGGCACATGCCGCAGCGCTGTGGTGTAAACAGTTAATATCAAACAGGACAAAAAGAAACAAGTTTGTCTTATGCTCATTTCATACAAACACCTTTTCTTAGTGATCATTGAAGACCTAGCATACTGCTTGGAATATATAGTAATTTTTAATGTCAAGTATGTTATTTTCTGTCTGCTAAATAGAAGATTTTCCACCTAGCAATACTGGGGTGATGTGTGGAGCAGCACTCTGGAGGGAAGAAAGTAAGTTCTGTTCCTCCCACTACATTGTCAGAAATGAACCGAACACCTTAAGGCACCACATTCTTTGCAGTCGGAGCAGTGACTTTCACAAGTAACCGGGACAGCCAGTCCTTGTTGATTCATGTGACAGTGAAACCTGGCAGTGAGCAATGGTTCTCATTGGTTACTAGTGATGATGTAGTGGGAGGGACAGAACTGCCCCCAAGAGCGCTGCACCACACAGCACCCTAGTACTGACAGGTGGAAAATTTATTAAGCAAACCAAAAACAAATACTTGAGATACAAGAATGATAGCTGACTACATCTGAAAGTTGCAATTCACTGCAGCCATTTTCCAGGCAGTACACTAGCTCTTTAAAATGTTTAAAGGGAAGGGGGGTCACGGTTTTACATTAATATAATACAGGCATGTTTGTAATCCCTTCCAACAGATCTCTTACAATACAGAAAAGGTAGGAGCAACAAACTTATTTTGTATGCAAGGTAAAAGGCAGACTTTTGTTTAAACATGGCACAGAGTATAACACACACGATCGCTTCACACTTGCGTGTGCTTTATCAAGGGATCCCTTGATAAAGCACAAGCAAGTGTGAGAAACTGTAGTCTGGTGTTTTTTCACCTTGGGGGTTATACCCTGTGCCATGTTTAAACAAAAGCCTGCCTTTTACCTTGCATACAAAATAAGTTTATTGGCACTCCTTTTTTGTATCGAGAGGTCAGTTTGTTGGAAGCCTCTACATGATGTTTGACCTTACTGTACAGAAACAGTCGGCAGGTAAGTACCACTAGGTATATCCAGTCCTCCCACAAGTCCTGTACTTGATTACAGCTTTTGACCTTCCCCCAGCTTAACTCATTCACTCTACAGGAGCTGTCTGAGACATCCACCTCTTGTGCCCTGTATACTCTTAACACTGCACCCTGGGCCTTTCTAAGCAAAACCAAGCCATAATCAACATGCTACAAACAAATGCCAACACTTCATGAACCGTAAGTGCCACACAAAGTACGAGTGGCAAAACTGTTCAGCACAAAATTATCTATTCAACGGAGCTATGCAATTATAATTCTTTTTTCTATGCTAGTTGAAATAGCAAGTGTTTTTTGCAATAAAAAGGCAAAGTAAACCATTTTTGGTAGGAAAATACACAATATAGCAACACCAAATTAAACAGCCATACATTAAATGTACATACAAAATAAATTTTGTACTAAAAAGCACATTTTTCTAATATAACATGCATTTTCCCATTTTATTCAAGGTAGGTGAGGCTTGAGGGACGATGTCAGCAATACATACCACACCATAAACAAATGCAAATAACTCCACTATACGTGATACAAAACATCAGCAGCAAAGTTGTATCTTTAATGGTGATATGCAGTCAATTCTAATCAATTTGGTTCACAAGCAATACAGAGAAATAGTGCAGATGACCCGAGAAGTGTCCAGGGCAAACAGGAAGTCTTTAGCTGCTGAGGGGAGACCAAGGGTATGACCTGGCTGCCAACTACAGGAGTTTCCTGGCAGTAATGGTTAACCTCTATGCTTGTCCCATGCATGTTTAAATCCAACCGCAGTGCTCGCTCCCACCAACTCCTGTGGTAGACCATTCCATGCTTCCAACCACCCTCTCCATGAAGAAAAACTTCACATTCCCTCAACCTGCCACCTTCCAATTTCATGTCATGCCCTCTAGTTCTTGTACGGGAAGATTTCTTCCCCTGCACCCTGTTTATGCCAAAGGTACTTGAATGTTTCTATCATGTCCTCTTGCTCCCATCTCCAGCGAGTATATAGCGAGGTCCCTTAATCTCTCCTCAAGTCTTGTGGTGCAAGCCCTGTACCATCTTAAGTTGCCCTTCTCTGGACAGCCTCCAGCCTGTTAATGTTCTTTCGAAGGTGCGGCCTCCAGAACTGCACACAGTACTCCATGTGAGGTCTGCCAGGGATGTTTTATAACGGCATCATTACCTCGCGCCTTCTGCTGGTTATACCCCTTGCTATGCACCCCAGCATGTCACTGGCTTCCCAGCTGCCCTACCACTGACATTTTCAGGTTATCTGAAATAATCCCCAGGTCTCTTTAGTGACCATCAGCCCCCCCCAACAGCTCTCTCCAGGGTCACTGTTCCAGGTGCACAATTTTGCGCTTTTTCTGAATTAAAAGAAAGCTTCCACTCTGCAGACCTTCAGGAAGCAGCTCCACATGGTTCTAATGTTTCTAATCACTCCGTGCAGTTCTGAAACTGTCCCATTTTTCCTTTATTTGGGTCTTGTTCCAACTTTCTTGTCCAATGTTTTCTTCCACAAAGCTGTTCTCAGCTCTTCAACCAGCCCCCACCTGAACTGGTCTCCCCAATACCATCATCCAACTTTTCTGGAACCTTTTCCAGCAGATCCTGCCATAAGATCAAGGTAAGAGGCATACAGTAGTCAGTTCGTGTCGTGGTTTCCCACCTGGTTCTCCCCATGGGAGTCACTTGCAGTCAATGACCCCCCCCCCGGTAATCGCAGGCGAGCTTTCCGACTGTTCCATGTTGCCGTCACCTAGACTAGTTGTCAGGCAAGCCACAGGATGTGTAGTCCTCCCCCACATGGATGCTCAATTCTCCATGGACTGGCACCCCCCATAATCCAGGCCACCAGTGTGATGGCAGGCAAGGTGCCCAAGCGACTCAGCCCTGCGCACCATTGGGCCAGCCAGTACTCGTTTGACTTGCTATGCATTTCTCGAACCCAGTGACAGTTGAGCTGAAGACTGCAGTGAAGCAGAACCCAGTGATCTCTGCTCAGCTGATGAAACATTTCAAAGACACAAAAGCCAGTACACCAAGGTGACCAACTTCACGCATGCCTAAATTAAACTGGCAAGTTTGTTCCCTTCAGTACACAAGTGCAAAAAAACTTCAGGGATATGCAACTGGTCAATAACTGCACTTTCCTTGATTGCCAAGACCAGAGGTGTGTGACCGACCCATATCAATACACCCTGGCATGCCTGACTGCATACTTAAGGGCTCTGGGAATCAGGGTCCTGTAAAACCCAAGTCTCTCGGGATGGCATATTTGGTGCCATTACATTTAGGACACAATGCTAGCGCTTCAGGATGCAGGTGCAACAGCCTGGCATCCACTTGCACTGTAGCAGCTGAACCAAAAGACTCCCTGTGTTTTGACCCAAGACTACCTAGGAGCACAAGTTTCGTTTTGCAGAGGTAGAAGAACCAACTACAAAGACAGGAAAATGTTACAAATTTTAAGTGGTCAGTTTTTGCTTCATTTCTGAAGTAATATTTTTTAATCATTAGAAAGTCTTCAATGTAGTATGCACGGACGTATCTAGTTCTACTCCTCCTGCTACAAGTACACCACCACCACACCAATGACATCACAGGTGACTAACCCAACAGCTACCATGGGGCTCTTCCTGAGCAGCTGTAATGTCGGTCATTGAGGTTAATGCTGAAGATGCAATGAGAGAAACAGAACTAGACATCAGCTGCAAGGCAAAATAATCTGTCACATCACACCTACTGAACGACAGGTAAAATCTCATAATTGGCCAAATGGAGAAAAATAGCACTAATGTAATGACTGCTTTAAAAGCTAGTTTAGGCAGTAGACTAGCTCTTTAAATTTAAGGGTCCCAACTAGTGGTGGGGGATTGCAAACTTTGTTCACAGCCCTGGTAGTTTTTGCATGGCATGTAAGTTGACTGGATGTCAACTAACCCAGCTAGAAAAGGAGTTAAAATCTGGATCCAGGACCCACCTTATCCATACGTAGAAGCAGAGCTGTGGTAATTTCCCCAATGTTCAACCAAATGAACTTCAAACCAGGCAAAGTTCACATGGGCAGACAGCGAGACATGTAGAAGGATGAGAGTAGGTGAGAGAAGATGGGGCTGGTGACCATGAGAGGCTAGATAAATTAAATTACTGGTTCAGATCAGAAAGTACACATATCCACAAGACATACACCCAAAGCTAGACATGTTCCATTCCTGGATAGAACTACACCCGCAGCTCTAAAGCTTACTTTATATTCTAGTTAAAGCAGTACTACAAGTTGACCATGGTGTTAACCATTCCCTTTCAACGTTCTCAGAACTTTGCCTACAGATTTAACATTTTAAACACTGCTTCTGTAAGAATTTAAAAATGGCTTTTTTCTTTAAACAAGGCCTTCAGATCTCCCCATACTCAGAATGGTCCTTTGAATAGGTTTGATATAAAGGTCCTCCTTCTTGCCTGGAGTATAGTTTGGTCCCATGATTCTGACTTTAAGGCCAGTGGAGACTATGCCAGAGAAAACACGCCCAAAGGCATAGAACCGACCTTTGTCGGTGGTCGGCACCATTTTAGAAATATACATCATCAGTGGTCCCTTTGGGTTGCAGTTCTTGATGCCCATGGCAGCTACATAATATAAAAGCAAGTGTCAAAAGCAGCAGACCTGGACAGAGCCCAGAGTAATACAGCAAACATTGGAATCTCCCTTCCTGGTCCATCACTTCCTCTACATTCTAGTTCCATCCTTTAACAGCAAGACAAAAGCGACTTCTTGTACAAAGGGTCATGTGTCTTCAGCAAAAGGAAAGCTGCTGCAATAAAAATGGAATTGTAACCCCCCCCAATGTTAACTGAAGAGCACAAGCCACATAAAAAAAAAAAAATACTGAGCGTCAACCCTTAACTTTTAGACTAGCCCATGCAGCAAGAGGGGCAGATAGGATGCACCCACCTCCCCCAGAAAGAGTCCATCCGGTATCATAATGCTGATTTTTTTGGCTCTAACTTCCAGGGGTGGGCAGTAATGCCATCCTGAAGTATCAGACAAACAACACTGGGGCATGAAGTCTTATCTCCACCCCTCCCAAAAAAAAAAAAAAAAAAACCTGTAAGCCAGGCAATGAACATAGCTATAATATCTTGTTTCTGTTTCTAGGAGAGACAGGGTGGGGGTGTAAACAAGGATTAGAAACTGAAATCATTAGTACTATCCAGCAGAATTTGCTTACGTGGCTTGTTCTTTTACATCTACTCAGACCTGATTTTTCCAGTATACTAATGCAGTATTAATATCAAAAGCCAAGGAGACTATGGACTTTTTCTTTTTTGTGGGGAGAAGAGAGGGAGGATGCATTCCTTAATTTTAAAGAAGGATATACAGAATTTGTTATAGTAACCAGTAAGACTATGCGCCCATAAACTAAATGCAGAGCAATCGGTACAAAATGGTTATGTATGGACAGAGTCCTTAGAGCCTGTCCTGATTTTCTTATAGTATATTGTTATGGATTATTGTACATAAAGTACAGTTAAAGAACTTATCGTAACAGAAGATCGAGAGCTCTTGCAGCAGGTAATACCATTAGGACAGAGTTCCAAGCAATGCCCAAGGAAAGACCCAGATTGAAAGGGTGGACAATTAAAAACTGTGGGAAATTAGAAGAGAAGTCCCTAAAGGACTGCTAGGCCGAAACCTGCTCTCCTTCTGGAAGCAATGTCCAGACTGTAGTGTCTCCACTGAAAATATGCACTGAACTCCAAGTAGAGACCACACAGAGGTCCACTGACGATAAGATTGAGGGAAGTGAATGATGTCGCCACCCCTCTGGTGTAGTGACCCGTCACTGGTCCTAGCAGAAGTTTGTTGTGGTGCTGGTAGCAAAGTGATGCAGTGCACTAGCCACTTAAGAGTTTGTTTTGTGACTGGTGTCCCAAGTTTCCTGTGGGCAAGAGAGAAATCTGGTCTGTCTGGCAGAACTGGTTCTGGCCAGATAGTAATGCAAAGTCTATGAACATCCAGAGTATGCAACAATGCCTCCCAGTTAAGAGTACTCTGGGTAATAAACTGGTAGTTGGATGTTCAGGTTCAACGTTAACTCGGACACCACCTTTGGTAAACTGGGTTTGTATGCAGCGCTACCCAGTCCCTGTGAAGATGGGGGCTCTTTACACATCAGAGCCTGCAGCTCGGAAATCCTCCAGGCTGAAGTAATGGCAACTAAAAATAGCACCTTTCAAGATAGGACAGAGCTCACAGCCGGTTCAAAAGGTGGCAAGGAGAGCTTCTCTAAAACAAACAGGAGATCCCAGAATGGTACCAGGTCTCTGCTAGGGGGTTTCATATGTAAGATACCTCTGAAGAAGGTCTTGCAGATGTTCAGAGTCTTCCCATTTATTGGTGCATGGTAAGCTGACGGAGCACAGAGATGCACCTTTATGGATGAGCAACTAAGACCCAAGTTCGACAGGTGGAAAAGATACTCCAGGACAGATTCCACCAGACAGCACAGGGGATGCAGAGAAAGTACGGTTACTTAAGAATGCACCGTAAAGGTATATCTTAGAGAACAGCTCTTGCAGCAGGTTACACCATTAGGACTGAAGCTGGCAGGTGCCAGGACCCCACGGAAAAATTCTAGCTAGCAGTATCCAGCGGGGGACCGCCCCAACATCTGCCCCTCCCGTCAGGCATCACATAACAGGAGGCTGCCCCCCAGCATCCCCAGTTCTGTCAGAGACTCCCAGCTCAAGTGTGACATCTGAAGGGGAGCTAGAGGATCCACTTCCAAAGGAAGGTTAGAAAAAAAGGTGTCAAAGGACCCTGTAGCCTAAAAAACTAGGTCAGAAGACAACCTCCAGAGGGGAAGGTGGGAGGCCAACTACCTGCTGCAACAGCTGTTCTCGAAGATCTACTGTTATGGTAAGTTCTTATGCAACTGTATCTTACTTCAGCTTGACTCTTGCAACAGGATTACTCATGGGACTGATTCCCAAGCAGTAAGGAACAATTTGCTACTGGGAAGAGGCTAGGAGAGATGACTCAAAACTTCAGAGCAAGAGTCCTTGGACTGCCAAGCCGAATCCAGCTCTACGCCTAGAGGCAATGTCCAAACTGCAGTGTCTGATGAAAGTGTGCACAGTGCTCCAAGTCGCTGCCGCACAGATAACTGAAGTGGAGACTTTTTTTTAGTGCAGCGAAAGGAAAGCTGCTACAATAAAAATGACCCTTCACCGGTCCCGGTAACAGTTTGTGCTTCTAACAGAACATAATGCACTTGACCAACCATCTCAAAAGTGACTGTTTTGAAACAGGAGCACTGAGCATCCGCTGTGTGTAGGAAACAAACAGCTGGTCTGACTTACGATGGGCTTTGGTTTTGGTCAAATATGAGACATCCATGCACGTCTAGAAAGTGCAACAGCCTCCCCTCCGTTACTGTAATTCAGGTAATAGACTGGCAAGTCTATATCCTGGTTGAGCTTGACCACCGAGACCACTTTGGGAAGGAACTTGGGAATTGTTCTTAAGGACACCCTGTCCTTGTGAAAAACCAAATAAGGATCCTTGCACATGAGTGCATGAAGCTCAGAAACTTCTGGCGGAAGTAACAGCAGCTAAAAGGAGCATCTTCCAAGCGAGGAGACAGCTCGCAATCTGCGGCTGGTTCAAACGGAGGTAGAGTAAGCTGCTCTTAAACAAAGGGGAGAGCCCAAGGTGGAACCGGGTCTCTGATAGGAGGTCTCAGGCGCAGGATGCCACGCAAAAAGGTGCATGAAGCCTCTAGTTGAGCTAGAGAGCTATGACCCATCGGTGAATGATACACCAAAATGGCGCACAGGTGAACCTTAATGGAAGAGTAGGCAAGACCTGCCTTGTACAGGGTTAGAAGGTAGTCTAACACTGACCTCTGAACAATCCAATGGGGTCAATCCGTGAGCTTAAGCCTAGATGCAAAATCTGCGCCACTTCATGGCGTGTGGAGGGTTTTCTGGCTGCCGCCAGAACGTCTGCAACTTCCCAAGAGACCCCGTAACTCAGAACTGCTATGTCTTTAGGAGCCAGGCATGCAGGTTCAGCGATCGAAGATCCGGATGGACTAAGGAGCCTGCCTCCTGGGACAAGTTGAGAGCTGAATGGCAGAGGTTCCTGGGTCCAACTGATGTAATAGAGAACCAATTGCTGGCCAAGGCTACTAGAATCAGTGACGCCCACTCTTGAACTCAGTAAAACCCTCTGGATCAAAGGGAAGGGTGGGAAAGCGTAGAGGAATCTGCCCGTCCAAAAGAGGGACAACGCGTCTCACCTGAAAACACCAGGCCTTGGATCTAGCAAGCAAAAACTGGGCAGTTTTGCGTTGGATGGGGACGCGAAAAGGTCAAATTCTGGTGTCCCCCATCTGCGAAACAGATCCTCCGACTTCCTGAAGCAGTTCTCATTTGTGGACTCTGGCCTATGATCAGCTGAGACTGTCCGCGATTGTGTTGTCCACTCTGAGAACGTGCACTGCAATAATGTGCCGTGTTGCAGTACCCAATTCCAAATGCTCTGCGCCTCCCTGCAAAGGGGATAGGAATGAGTGCCTCCTTGTTGATAGTACATCACCGCAGTATTGTCTGTCTGAATAAGAAGAGTACCCGGTGGAATGTCACTCTAATGCTTGTAGGGCATAGAGCACGGCTCTCATCTCCAGAATATTTATGTGCAGATGGGACTCTAGAGACGACCATGAGCCTTGAATCCTGACCCTGCTGAGGTGCGCTCCCCATCCGGATCCCGAGGCGTCCGTGGAGTGTCACTAACAGATGGCGCCATGAAGGGGACTCCTTTTGAGAGATGGCCTGGGACAAGCCACCATTGCCAGTCTCTGATAACTGCATTCGTGATCCGGACTGGATGCTGCAAATGAACTTGCTTCTGGTCCCAGTGAGCCTGCAACATCCACTGGGTAACCCACATATGGAGTCGGGCTTGAGGATCCATCGCAATGGCAGCCGCCATTATGTCCAAGCAGGCAACAAAACGGTCCTGGCGGGCACCGATGTCTTAGTCATTGTGTCCCGTATGAGGGATCTGATGTGTTCCACCCTGTCCGAAGGGGAAAAAAAAATGTTCTCCCTTGAGTGGTGTCCAGAACTGCAAAGTCTGAGACAGGACAAGGGGCGACTTCTCCTGGTTGTTGATGCCCAACAATTGGAAAAGAGAACAGGTATCCTGAATTGGACATCAGGGCCTCCCGAGAGGGTGCCACGAGGAGCCAGTCTAGGTACGGAAAAAAACAGTGGCCCTGCCTCCTGAGAGTTGCTGCCATGCACTTCATACACACGAAGTGCGAAGACAGTCCGAACGGAAGTGTTCGAACAGGTAGTGGCGTCCCAGAAACTCGAAGCGCAGAAACCTTTGATGCGTTCCAAGCGATCGGAAGATGTAGGTAAGCGTCCTGCATGTCCAGCGACGCTAGCCATGTGCCTTCGAGCATGGGGATGAGACCCGGTAGGGTCACCATACGGAAGCGTTTGAATAATAAACGTGTTGAGATCGCTGAGATCTAAGATTGGGCTCAAGTCCCCCATTTTCTTTGGGACCAGGAAGAAGTGGGAACAACCACCTGTCCCTTTCTGGTCCAGTGGAATGTACTCTATGGCCTCCTTGTCCAGGAGGGCCAAGATCTCCTGCTGGATGAGCACAGCATGCTGACCCGAGTAACGGGAGAGCAGGGGAGGTCTGGATGGTGGGTGGCCGAGGAACTCTATAGCATCTCCTCGCTGTACCAACTGTAACACCCACCGGTCGGAGATGATCCTCTGCCATCCCAGAAGGTAACGAGAGATGCAACCCCCCCGACCTTTATCCTTTGATCCAGAGGAGGGGCGAGGGCCGAGAAGGAGTCATAATTTAGTGGCATTGGGTCCTGTGGGCTGGGCTGCCCTGGCCCGTGGGGAATCTGGCTTGACCTTCGCGACCAAAATTGCCCCAGGGCTGCTGGCTGGAACGTGGCTGTTGCCTGCCGTGAAAACGGTTCTGGTACCTCCGAAAGGAACCAGATTTGGGACTGTACATGGCCTGTACAGTCCGAACTGCCTTCCCGGCGTCCTGTAGCTTGGTGACGACCTTCTCGGATTCCTCACTGAACAGGACAGCTCCGTTATAAGGGACGTCCAAGATATTCTTCTGAACGTCCAGGATGAAACCAGAGATTCAACCAAGAGCGTTTCCTAAGACAAATGCCAGTAGCTGCTCCCCTAGTGGCAGAGTCCGCTGAATCGTAAGCAGCTCGGAGACCCTGGGTCCCCACGTCCGACCAAGTATGAAGGAGGTTCAGCTGCATCTCCTTTTCGCCATCCAGGAAGTCCTTCAAAAAGGTCTTGGCCCTGCTCCCAGAGGGCGTTTTGAAATTGCACCATGTGCGCGAGGTAATTCAGAGACATTCAAGCATATAGCAGCCACGTACATGCGTCTTCCCATAGAATCCAATTGCTTAGATTCTTGGTCTGGAGCTGGGTACTCAAGTGTTGCGGTCGTTGAGAGATCATTAGACGCCGTAATGGCCAGGGAGTCTACCAGGGGTTGCTGTGCCAGATATAGGTCCTCCCACAGGAGCTCTGTAGAGGTGGTCAGCCTTCTTGGGAACAGCCGGGATGTGCCTTATGATTTTGGAAAAAGAGGGATCATCCGGTGACGACCTTGGCTGGTCCCGTGGGTCTGGTGATGGAGGACTACAAGGAGAGGGAGACCTGGAGATATCGGACGTATCCGGTCTGGAGTCATCCACCGGTGGGTGTAGTCTGTCCCTGGGCTGTTTAGGGCTCAGATACCCAGAGAGAGAGAGAGAGACCGTGATGGGCTTTTTCTCTCTAGATCTGCCCTTAGGAGGTGGAGGTGGAAGAGTCTTACTGGGGGACCACGTCCTTTCCGATGGTCTCCCACCAAAAGGAACAATTCCTTCACTTCCTGAATGTTCATGCCCAAAGGGCCCGGCGTCTGTGTGGGTCTGTCGCCAGGGTCGGGTGTCTGGTCCTGGGGAACCACCGGATCAGTAGACTGTTCCCCGGGCGAGCCAGCTTCCTCCTCTCCTGAGGACCCCCAACGTCCAGCGTCACCCGGCATCTGTACAACCGCTGTTGTGAGTCCGTTTTTCAGACGTCAGGTCAGGCACCTTTTTATTCTGTGACGTCCGCTTAGGAGGCGTCAGATCCTTGATCTTCCTTTCTGGATCCTTGGGAGGCGGACCAGAGGTTGGTGTCCTGGCGTCGGCCTGACGCCCCACTAGATTGAGGAAAACTTCCCATGTTTTTCTGAAGAGTCAGGCCTGGAAGAAGAGTCGGGCGCCCAGTGGGTCTTAAGTGGGTGCAAGGAGGCTGAAGAACCCCCTGAAGACCTTACCTTAACTGGGGGAGGTTGGGAGCAGGCCCGGGAAGCAGAACGGTCAGACCATGTAGAGCTGGAGCTGGCCCTGGATTCAGAGGCCCTGCTGGGGGATCCCGACCTACCAAGAGTCCTGGTGATTCTCCCAGTGCTTCCCGGTCTTATGGTAAGAATCCCCTTTGGAAGGTGGTCTTTCCATTTTGCAAAATTTCTCTTCAAGAACGAACCCCTGAAGGGCCTTCTGGCGGCGGATCCTGGTCCTGCTATTAAACTGTTGGCAGATGAAGCAGGCCCTGGTGTCGTGTTCCGGGCCCAGGCACCTCACACAAGCCGAATGATGGTCAGCGATGGGGATCTGCTTGCCGCAGGCGCACTTTGAGGGGTGTTCTTTGACAGGGATGGGAAAAGTAGACATGGATTTGTTTTGTAAAGATTTCATGTGTCTGTGAGGTCGATGCTGGCGAGTCGACAGTGGGGAGAGGAGAGCAGGGGATGCTGGGGCCGCCCTTTTATGTGATGCCTGATATCAGGGAGGAGCAGGCGTGTGTGTGTGTGTGTGTGTGTGTGGGGGGCAGTCCCCGTGGATACTAGCTAGAATTTTTCCGTGGGGTCCTGGCGCCTGCCAGCTTCAGTCCTAATGGTATAACCTGCTGCAAGAGCAGTTTCTCGAAGTAAGATCAGGGAACTGCTCATAAGCAGAAATGCTTCCATTGCATAGCACAGATCACCCTGGTAGAGTTTTCTTACTGCCACAAGCACCTGTGCCACCCTAAGGGATACTACAAACCTAGCCCTAGCCAAGTCCGCAAGAGCCAAGCATGCAGGTGCAAGGACCGGAGGGTTGGATGGACCAATGTCCCTTGCTCTTGGGAGAGCAAGTGAGTGGAGAGGGGCAACAGAACTGGTGGTTCCGATGCCAGCTGTTGCAACAGCGGGAACCAAATCTGTAGAGGCCAGAATGGTGCTACCAGTATCATCCTGGCCTCTTCTGCCTGCAACTTGAGCAGAAGGGAGAAAAAGCATGCAGAAGAAAGGGGAAAGCATGCAGAAACCTCTGTCTAAGAGAGGGACAATGCGTCTCGACAGAAAACACCAGGACCTGGATCTAGCAAGCAGAAATTGGGCAGTTTGGCGTTGTGGCCAACCCCACCTTTCGAAGAGATAGTAGACTTCTCGCTGTAGTTACCAGTCATGGTTCTGAGATAGAGAGCGACAGACCGTCTGCGAGGACGCTGTGGATGCCTGGCACATGGACTGCTGTGATGTCCAGCTTGTGATCCACCGCCCTCTCATTGCCTCTTTGCATAGGGGTTATGAATGTGTCCCTCCCCTTGCTTGAGATGGAAGACTACTGGGGTATTGTCAGATTGGACCAGTACAGGTCTGGGAAGGAGTACCCCTTGGAAAGCTTGAAGGGCATACAGAATAGCTCTTATCTCCAAAATGCTTATGTGAAGTGTGTTCTGATGAGTTCCAGGAGCCCCTTGTCTGATGCGAAGCAAGATGTGCTCCCAGTCCCAATGTGTGTCAGTGGTGAGGGTCTGCAGTGGACTGGGTCACTGAAAGGAAACACCTATGCTCAAATGGGCCAGGGTGAGCCACCAAGTCATGGACTGTGACTGCGTTGGGAGATCCAAATGGGCTCTTCCAGCTCGTCTGTACCTTGATCCCATTGAACCCTGAAATGCCACTGCAGGATCCTCGTGTTCAGATGCAAGAGTGGAACTGTCACAATAGCTGCTGCCCTGTGACCCAGTTGAACCACTCTTGCTGAAACCAAGTCAGAGTCTTGTACCCTGCGAGTGACTTTTCAGCCTTGCTGCTCTGTCTGTTGGCAGAAAAGCTCTCCTTTGGACTGTGTCCAGGGACTGCGCCATTGTACTGCAGCCTTTGAGCTGGCCATGGTTGCAACTTGGACAGGTTTAGGGTGATGCCCAGTCTGAAACAGGCCAAATGTCTCCTCCAAGGTCCTATTCAATTGGACTTCTGTTGGTGCAGTAAGAAGTCAATGGTCCAGGTAGAGGTATACGAAGAGACTCCCTCTCCTGAGGGTCGCCGCTACCACTGCCAGGCAGTTAATAAATCAATCTCAGTTTATTTATAATGCACTTTTCAAAAACCAAAATGCGAATACTATAGACAAAACGAGGTCGCACCTGTGAAAAAGCTTTCAGCTTAGTGAGCTTGTCCTGGTTAAACAAAAAAATTCAATTAATAAAAACAAAAAAGCAGAAAGAAAACTAAAGTTTCCAAAAGAAAGATTAAATGAATACGTTTTCAAAGAGGATTTAAAAATCTGTGTGGACATGCACTCTCTAATCACGGGGTAGAGAGTTCCACAGGGTCAGACCACCAAAAAAAAAAAAAAAAAAAAAAAAAAAAAGGCCCTGGCCCGATGACTGCAGACAGACTCTGGGAACCTCAGCAATCCCTCGTCAGCGAAGTGGGCGGAGGGTGGTAAGGGCGAAGGAGGTCATGCAAGTAACCCGGTCCCTGTCCATGTAGTTTTATATAGGTCAGCAACATGACCTCGAAGGGGATCCTCCACCACACTGGCAGCCAGTGCAGTTCGTGCAGCACAGGTGTGACATGGCAAGTTCTTGACAACCTGGTCACGACCTGGCCGTAGCGTTCTGCACCAGCTGCAGGTGACGGAGATCCACCCCTAGTAACCCTAGATATAGAGCATTGCGGTAATCAAGACGAGAGGACAAAGGCGTGAACCAATATAGGAAGGTCATCTTGCGGAACAAGGTGCTTTATCCGGGCGATGTTCCTCAGATGGTAAAATGAGGACTCTACTGACACCTGTGCTTTTAGCGTCAGTTGTCAAGTACTACACCCAGATTCCACACCCGTTCAGAAAGTCTCAACTGGCTATCTCACAACACAAGGCCAGACGGTTGCTCAGGGTCAACTTCTGTACACACTGACCTGGGTCCACCACCAACACCTCAGTCTTGTCTGGATTCAGACTCAACCAATCAGCACTTATCCAATCCTGAATCTCAGTGAGGTAGAAGACAGAGATGGCATTTTGTTCAGGTACAAAGGACATGTAGAGCCAAGTATCTGCATAGCAGTGAAAACTCAGCCCATACCGCCTTATGTCTCCCAACGGCAACATATACACAGTTAGCATGCGGAAAAGCACAGAACCCTGCAGCACCCCACAAGGCAGTATGAAGGGGCAGAGGAAAAAAATCTGACACCACCCTCTAATTCCTGCCTGCGAGGAAAGAATGGAACCATCCGAGGACTGTCAGACAGTCCAGAGTAGCCGCAGGCATTCCAGCAACATCCCATGGTCCACAGTGTCAAATGCTGCAGAGACAGATCAAGGAGGACCAAGATCGAATGACTCCTCCTATCTCTCGCTATTAGACTATTAAGTACCTGAACCAATGCTGTTTCTACTGTGCCTCTTCCTGAAACTGGACTGGAGGGGATCAAGACTTCATGGGTGGCAAGAAAGTTCTCAAGCTGCAATGCGTCTACCTTCTCAATAACCTTGCCCAAAAAGGGCAGGTTAGAGACCGGTCTGTAGTTTGCAAGACAGTCTGGGACGCAGGTTGCTCTTTAAATGAAACATCACAACAGCCTCCCTTCAAGTGTTCCGGAAACACCCCTCGTTCAACGAGCACCAGACTATCTCAGCAAGGAATGGTCCAATCACATCCATACACCCCACAAGCAGGCACGTAGGACCAGGATCCAAAACTACAGTAAGTGTCACAAGCCCTGAACAATCTTCATATCCATGACCACTGGCTGGTCAGTCTGTCCAGACAGACTGTGCCCTCACATAGACCACTGCCATACTCATCTGAACACATTAAGCTGATATCTGACCTGATTCAGGACACCTTAGCAAAGAACTGAGCGAACTCACCACACTATCTGAAAAGGCTCTCCGACCCCAAAGGCAGGCTGGATTGCACAGCCTATCCACGGTCCAGAAGAGCTGAGCTGGTCGATTCCTTGCTGCAGCTATCTCCCTGGACAGGAACTCTGCCTTCTTATGGGAGATTTCTGATTGACAGCCCGAATAATGGTCGATCAACCCAAGTGTCCTCCAGGACAGATTTCTGCCAACGTTCCAACCTTCACTCCACTCCCCTCAAAGTCCCATCAAACTGAGGGCAGAGAGGGAGGGGGCGAACAGGAGCTATGGAATCCAGGGCTCTCAGCACCATGGTATAGCACACTACTAGGTCACCTGTGTCCAAGCACCCCAAAGGCCAACTCGATAGGTCCAGTACCAACAGACCCTCTGGGGTTACTCCCCTCAAAGGGCGGTACCGGACCATCTCCAAAGGGGCTGGTCTCACAGAGGGAGCCACGAAACTGAACCTTATAGGGTGATGGTCCGACCATCCAACTGGTTCCAACACCAAGTCAGCGACCTCCATCCCCAGGGTGAACACCAGATCTAGGAGTGACCCTGAATATGAGTTAGCGGTAACTGCCTGTGTGTACTCCAACGAATTAAAGTTGGAGGAAGTTTTAATTAAATAAGCAGATTGCCGACCCAGGCATCAAATCCCCAGGACAACCACCTGAAGGTTCCAACACAGCATCTACCATGAAGTCTGCAACTTCCTGCAAGAAACCTTTATCACCGGGTAGACTAGCAGAATTCTGCTGCCCACACATGCTCCTATGACACTCTCCAAGGATCTAGTGGTCACCACTGGAACCTCTACAAGGCCCAGTTCCATCTTAAAAATAAATGGTGACACTCCGCCCTTCGATCCAATCTCGGGCGGTGCACCACAGAGTACCCGGCTGGAACAGTAGACTCCAATATGGGACCAGCATTCTCGTCTAGCCATGTCTCGGTGATGCAAACCAGGTACCTTGGTGCTGAGGATAGGCCGAATGGCAACACCCTCAACTGGTAGTGTCCTCCTTGGAAGGTGAAGCAAATACTTCCTGTGGGACGGCAGGATCTTGCTGTGCCTGTAGGCATCCTGCATGTCTAGTGAGGAAAGCCAGTCCCTCCTTGGTGGAGCACTGATAACAGGCTCCCCAGGGTCACCACTCTGAACAGTTTGTATTTGATAAGGGTATTCAGTTGACTCCGGTCCAGATTGGGACAAAGGTCTCCCATCTTTTGGGATGAGGAAAAAAAATGGGAGTAAAATCGCTTTGAGCAAAAAGAACATCCTGTATGGCCTTTTCGTGCGGTGATTCTGTGTCTCTGCCCTCAGGATGAGTGCATGGGAGGGTGAGCAGTGGGAAGGGACTGGCGGGTTGTCCAGTGGAAACTGGGTGAATTCTAGGGTCTACTACCTGGAGGACCAATTGGTCCGATGTTATACTGGACCATCCAGATAGGTAGAGGGAGCTCCCTCCTATCACCTCCACAGGTTTTGTTTGTGGGTGGGGTGGGGGGTCTGTATTGCTGTGTTTGGAGGGTGTAGGCAGCAAAGGTCTTGGCGCCTTGAGGTTTCTGGGGCCCTGGGTGCCTGAAGTGGTCTTCTGAAGCCTCCCTTGTTTTATCTGGCGCTTTCCTTGCAGTCCCAGATTTTTCCAAAAGGATGGCGACATTTGGACTGTGGCTCTGATCTGTACATTCTGTGGACTTCAGACACAACTTACCAGACTCTTGAAGCTCGGTGATCAGTTTGTGTCCCGACCGAAACAGGACTGGTCCTTGGAAAGGAGCATCCAAGATAGCATCCTGAAGATCCTGTCGGAAGCCCAAAACCTTAAGCCAAGCATGCCTCCACATGCAAATGCTGGTGGCCACTGCTCTTGCTGCTGTATTTGTGGAATCATAAGAACTCATAACGACATGCTTATCCACGTCCATGCCAGACTGAATCACAGCAAGGAGTTCTGCCTTACCCTCCGAATCTGGCTGTGCATTGGGCCAGGTCCACTGCCTCTGCTCACAGGGATTTTTTATTAGGCAACCATGTGGGCTAGGAAGTTGAATGACCCAACAGTGCAAGTTGCCGAGGAGTACAACTTGCATCCTATCTGGTCCAATTTTTGATTCTGGGTCTGGTGGCGGGACACTCGTGTGGCATGGTTGTATGCCCTGCCATGGGCAGGACCATCTAGTCTGCCTTTGGGTGTTCACTCAGAAAAGGCTCCCCTTTTGGTGTTTTGTACAGTCCATCGGCCTTATGGGGAACTGCGGTTGTAGTGGCCAGATGTGTCCGTGGACTTGGTCACATCCTGAAATGTGATCTCGGGAGACTACCAATGGTTCAGGATCTGTGGCTCCTAAGAATCTGGCCAGTTTGCACCTTTCTGGGTCCAATTCCTCAGTGTCCCATTGGTAAAGTGCCCGAATATGGTGCATAATGTCCAAAAAGGATGGGGCATCCGGGGCAACACCCCCCCCTTCGGATTTGGAGCTCTTCTAAAGAGTCCAAAGAGGAGTCCCCTGAAGACTGTGGGCGTCCGCTAGACGAGGGGACGGACGATGGATGTCTCTTGCAGCCGGTGCTTCAGCAGCAAGGGCCGGTAAAGACTGAGGTCTCTAGGTGGAGGGCGTACTGGGGATGGATACTTGGGTCTATGGAGACAATCCCCCATGACAGTATTCCACAATGCATTAAACAGTGCTCCCAGCTTGTGAAACAACTGGCAGTGGGGGAGTCTGGCTGAAGTGCCAGAGGGTCTGGGTGTCTGGTAAGAAGGTGGGTGTGTCTAGTCCTCTGGCACTTTCTCCACTGATACATCGGGCATCAGGTCCTCAGTGTCTGGCGGTCTGACGTCCAGATCTTTAGATGGAAATTGTTGGGCATCTGGGGAAATCAGCCGCCAGACAATCCTTCGGGGTTGACTGACAGTCTTTAGGGGATGGCCTCTCTTTTGCCAGAGGCACTTTTGTCCAGAGTCCAAATGCCCTGTCTGGGAAGCAGACGATGCCCAATGTTCTGGTGGGGAGACATTCAGCAACTAACGACATCCCAGCATTTCTCAGATTCGTCCAGTTTGTGTTTACTGGACGTCTCCGAAGGCTTATGGGTGGTGGACATTGGATTTGCCAGAAGCAAACTTCTGTCCCTCACGTGTCAACCCATGTTTATGGGGTCAGTGAGCCAAGGGGATCTGGGCAGACTGCTGTCCTGTAGAGGAAGACTCCTTACCTTTTCCTCAGTGGAGGCAGTCAGCTTCCTCTGTGTCATCAGGAACTGCTTTGGTACCTTGAGGGACAGATTCCGACCTACCGCCAGAGGTGGAAGTAGTAAACGCCCCGTGAGGCGACTTCGGGAGAGACTCTGATCTGGCCCTCCTCCGGATGGTGGCGTTTCCCTTCCGATCTCTTTTTTTTTTTTGGGGGGTCCCTGGTTCAAGGACGAACTGTGTCCCGATGGGGCCTTCTGCATGGCAGCTACTTGCTGCTCGAGAATTTAGGCCTTTAAGGTATTGTCGCAGCGATCCTTGGTCTTGAATTTTTACGCAGTGCGGGCAATCGTCTGGCCGGTGGTCTGGGCCTAGACAGATCAGGCAGACTGAATGGCAGTCTTTTGCTGGGATCTACTTCCCACACGCACACTGAAGATCTGCACCGCTGAGACGATGAAGACATTAAATCTTGATGGGGAAAAATGTTGAGGAAATTGTTAGAATGCGCGAGAAAAAAGGCAGTTGGCTGCAACTATGGCGTCCATAGATCTGATGTTCGCGGGTAGACAGCGGGAAAAGAACAGAACAGGTGGTGGTGCTGGGGGACCACTCCCTTTATACCGCATCTGACGTTAGGCAGCACCAATGTCAGGGCAGTCCCCCACCAGACCGCTAGCTAGAAAATGTTTCCATGGTGTCCCAACGCCTGACGGCCTTAGTCCTAATGGTATTGCCCGATGTCAAGAGTGTCCCCTGTAAGTGAGATCAGCGGCTTTCAAATTCTTGTTGGACAGTTCAAATGTTGTTGTACTATCGTTCTGATGTCACATCAACAGTACAACTTTTTAGCCTTGTCCTGCAACATGACTGGAGAAAACTCGAACCCACAAAAATTCAAAGAAATAGCGGCGGGACTAGACGAGCAGATCGGCGAGTGCGTCAAACGTTTGGACGCTGACGGCTATAGTTGGCTCAGTGTTTTCAAACTTTCAATGCGACTTTTTATTGTATTTTTTTTTTAAACTGCAGCTGTTTATGATTGGGAGCAGGAAGAGAGGACTGGGATCTCCGTGGTCGGGATCAAAGCAGGTGTCCAGCGAGGACCGGGTGCAAATGGGACCGTGAAGACAAGGTATGACACCTTACAAAATTATATTTTCTAAATCTAGGAGAACCATATACTATATAAAAAACAGTGGATGGTCGCACATCCACAACTAAAGCTGTATTTCCATCTTGGGCAGTTGACATCAACGAGACCTCTTCGAGCTACGCTCTCAAGGTCTCTGATGTCAAACACCCTCGATGTAAACAGCCTTGTGGATGGACGCCCATTTACTGCTCTATATGTGCTGCTGTACTCTGCCCTTACAGAAACCACACCACACTTCAAGCAGACCCACCAAGTTCTGAACCACAAACAAAAGTCCCAGCACTGATCACACTATTGGGCGGACTGTTCCACCTAGCCACCCAACAATCAAATTTCTGTCAATTTATTAATGGGAACATCCATGATTAAAGCCACAAGCATTGGTGTAACGCTGCACCCAATAACCAATGCAACACTTTTTACCTTGTGGTTGTTCTGAATTTGGTGTCGAGGATCCTGCAGTTGCTTTTGCCCAACATTTTAGAGTGCCACTCTGCGTTGCTGTATCTCTCCCTCCCCACCACCACATGACTGGTAGAATCAGTCGCAGGACAAGGTTCCAGAGCCAACAGCTCCATTTTCCCAGTCCCCAATCCTGCTGCCCTACCATGACCAAGTATAGCTACAATGTGAAATAGACAAAAAAGGCACCATGCTGTGATAAACTCTGAACGTAACCTACCCATGGCAGCTTCATCATCGGGAGGTCCTTCATAAAGCAAGTCACAGCGGTACCTCTGGGCAGTGACAGGAGAAGGCAGGTGGATGGTGATCATCTGAAGCAAAGCATCTCCAGCAGGCAACCAGCGGCGCATCACAGCCTTCAGCAGAGGGTGAGGGAAAAAAAAAAAAAAAAGTGATTTCATGTCGAGCCATCAATGTGGGACAAGTAAAAAACACCAAAATGGTTACTGTCCGTTGAGGACTGCACCTCAAAATAAGGGATTCAGAGTACAGAAAGAAAACATCTTAGAGAAATTCCCACCAAGTTCTTGAGATTCATATTAGACAATATGTCTGTACTACTTACTCTAAACGTGTAATGTAGCAAGTGTTGAGTTCAGCTGAGCGACCGTGGATTAAAAAAATCCTATTGCTTGAAATGTATTCTGTTAGTCTGATACAGGTGGCAAGTGGACATGGATCCAAAAACAGTGTGTGCTGGTGTGCCAGTTTTATTAGTCAAGTGTACTTACCAATGAAAAATGCACTAAAAAGTGAGGTGGAGGCAGTGGGACCTTTTTTTTTGGGGGATATTCTCTCTTAATAGTTCTTATTCAATGTGAGGAACTAAATTTGGTCGTGGTGAAAGGCACATCTCATTTTCCTGACTAACTTCTTAACCTAGGAGCCCTTCATTAAAGGGGAACCAGTTGGCACAAAGGGCCCCACACCCAAGTGTGGGGTTGGTCCCCATGTACTACTGTGTGCAAACTATTTACTGTAATACAGCAGACTTACAAAACTAATTTTACTTACTTCTAGGCAGATATTTTCTGTTAATTACAAAACCCAGAATCCCCTACAGTGAAACTACTGCAGCAGCGAGATGCAATAGCCTGCAGTACATGTTAGAGCCTTTATAAGCTTGGATCACGTTTTCCAGTTCCACTTTTCTATAGGGGCCAAGCACTGTCCTCCCAGTGAGGACAGCGACACCAGCAAACTGAAGATTAGAGCTTGTATAAACTACATGCACTGCAGGATGCTGCATCTCCAACTGCTGCAGGCAGCAAGGGATTCAGGGCTTTGTAGTTTCTGTAAGCAAAATTAGTCTTGAGTAGATTGTTTAAACATTTCTGCACAAGTGCACACTGCGACCAGCACCACAGTTGGAGGTCAGGCCCGTCAACTGCTCCCCTTTATAATGTATGGACCCCTGCACTGGAGCAGCACAGCAGTCACACTAGCTTTGCCCTTAAACCCCAAATCCTACCTGACCATCTGCTGTTAATGGTGACATGGATCGGGTGCCTCACGGTGACCCCTACGTTCAGTATGGAGACAGTCCACTAGTAAAGCGTGATCTTGGGAGGAGAGGGGACAGCCTATGGGTAGTAATAGTGGTGCTCAGGGAGAAACAGAAAGCAATAACGTGACAAGCAGCCCCGGCAAGTGTAGAGTTGGTAAGCAGGCTGTCGGGCAAATCCCTCTGCTGCAGTAAAGGATCCAGATTTTAAAAAGCAGTCTATTTCTTTGGAGGAACTTTGAAAAGCATTTAGGCACAATTCAGCTTATTTCACATCTTCTACAGATTCTGTATAAAAGATGAAATTCTCAAAAGCAGGATCTTTATATCACTTAAATGATCATCTGGCCTCCATAGTGTATTCCCTACTTGAAAACATGTTCTGTTATGACACCAGTCTGTTACCATGGAAACAGCAATCAGGTTGGGCAGAAACAGGAGCCAACGCACCCTCAAGGACTATCCTATTTTCAAGCATGTGACCTTAGTGATCAATGAGGATAATACAAAGCTAATAAAATATAAGCCGCTTTGTCTCCAAAAGTTTTTTGAAGTTCTCATCGTGACAGTGGCTCCAAGTAAAGAAAACCAACTTTCCTTCAAGCCATAAAGTGGAAAACCACCCTCTGCATACAACCAACCTGAGGAGCTTCTCAGCCTTCAGCAGAGGTTTGCCCTCTTTATCCTTGTCTTCACTGTCCAGCTTGATGTCCAGTTTCTCTACTAGTTTTGCAGTTTCCTCTTTCTTGAAGTTCATGATGGCATCAAAAACCTTAAAGACTCGTCAAAATACCAACATGATCATTAACAGCTTACCAGTTTTGATAACTGAACACTCACAATAAGCACTCAACCGTCCCACCACCTATCAATGCTGTGAATGCAGCCCCCTATCCAGGCTCCCAGCTGCAAAGCCAGGGGTACAGGGCAGACCTTGGTGAAAGGGAAGCTAAAATGCAACAAAGCCTCCAAGAGAGGCACAAACACTTGGTGGTAATGATCAGCGGAATGTCAATTGCACATCCTATGTGATGGCAGTCTTTCGTTCTGCCACAAGAAAAAAAAAAAATCTTGCTGCATAATTAAGGAAAATGGTCACAGAATCCCAGAAGCAGAAATCAGAATAAGTGCTGCAGAGAACTAGGGGTTCTGGGTATGAGACAACTAATCACTTACTGCACCATCTAACAATAGGGATTAAAGTTATCAGCTCACTAGTGAAATACCCGAAGATTTTATCTACCTGCAAAATTTCCCTAGCCCTACTAGTTGGCCCAGTCAGTCTGTGGGGGGCTAGTGAATCCCCGGTCACTAGCCCTGCTGGCAAGACACGGAAAAATGTTTAACCCCTGCTAGCAGGCCCTTAACAGTTCTGGTACTAAATACCCAACAGATGTTTGCATCAGATAACTTGATATCTTCACAGCACACTCAGGTCAAAGTGAAGAAATATTTAATCATCATATGCACATCAAATAGAGAAAACAATTACTAGCCTTACCTTAAAGATGGGGTCCAGAATCAGCTGACAGAATGTCCTAGGGAATTTCTTGCCATCTGGGGCATTGGAAGCTTTGCTGAACTTGCCACCAACTGGATCAAAGTACCTTTAAAAAACAGTAAGTCACTTTAAGTTCAGGTGTTCCTTACCCATCCCCAAAATTGATCAGTCCCTATCTACATGTACAAACATCTTAACCTGCCAACATTTTGCAACAAATACAAAAACGGAGTCTAGACATCAAAGAAACTCTAGGAACAAGTTTTATTTGCATTTTAAAATACATCCTGGACATCTAGCGCACGGGATACATATTGGGGAACTGAAGAGCCTTTCAGCCCACCATACCATAGCACATACTGTCCAGATCTGTCCTGTGTACCACTAGCAGGGTGGGACAAATTAGGTAGGTGCCAATGGCTGCTGAAAAAAAAAAAAAAAAAAGTGGCTTACCTACAGGTTTGTAAAGCTGGTGGGCCAAACAGCTTACAATCTTGTTCATCCCACCAGGCCATAATGCCCAAAAATATTCCACCATCCACAGAACTGATTCTAGGTAACAGGCCAAGCTACACTAGGTGGGAAATTAAAAAGGTGGGCGAAGCAGCAGCTCCAAATGACTGAAGCCAGGCGACACAGGATACAAGTCAGGAATGCTAACATTGTCCAGATGTCAGGCCCGCCCCCCTTCCTCGGTAGCCTATTGACTTCTAGCAGAACATTTTGCCTTTTTCATTTAGTCTTAAGACGTTCTGTCTAAAGGGATGAGTGATCTAAAAAAAAAAAAAAGGCAACACCAACTGTACTGCACTGTGATAGAAAAAGGCACAAAATCTGGTGAAAAGTCAGACTCTGGGCTCTCGGGGACGCGGGCACCTGTGTCCTTTATGCACATTTTGCACTTCGGGACGCTAGCCTGCCAGCCCAGAGTTTGAGACTCTCTGCAGCACAGTCCCCCAGGAGTCCTGAGCGGGCCGTGTACTGTGCATGCGTGAAATGCGCAACTGGTTTATTTTGTCCCCCCTTGCCACCTGGTGATTTTGGTGCCCTGGAGTGGCCGCACACCACCAGATTTTTTTGGGGGGGGGATGAGGAGGAAGACAGTACAAGCAGTATTCGGGGGTTGGGGGCCTGTGATCAGTTCCCCCTTCAAGCCGCCTGCAGCTTGGTTCTGCCAGGGGAAAGCACTACAGGAGCGCTCAGCGACAAGCTCCCAGGCCATTTTGCTGTCAGTGGGGAGAAAACATGGCAGGAGCTAGAGAAGGCAGAGAAAAGAAAAAGCTCTCATTTGTTTAGAAACAAATGCACGGTCAGACAGAACACCCAGTCACTTGAGTAGACAAAGGATTTGTGCAGGTGCATGCTGCACACATTCCCTGAAGGCAACAGTGTTAGACTTAATAGAAAAGGGTACTTTTTTTTTTTTTTTTTTTTTTTTAACAATTTTAGGCAGTTTAGGGCATCGACCATTTCTGGCAACGGTTTAGTGAGCTTAGAGTTTACTGTGTCTTTTTGTGCAGGGCCAAGTCGCACTGCTACGAGGAGAGTGAAGAAGCTGGGCGGGGAAGCCGTGTAAGCAGCATGTCTCAATGAAGCCTTACCGATTACTTTGACGGAGAAGAATCCTCCACACCAAAGGATAAGGAACAATTATCCTCAGAGTGCGACTTGACACTGTAAATGTTGAAACTGATGATCAGTCTAAACAGACTGTGCATCTGCTAAAAGCAGCAAAAAATGAAGGTTGTGGAGGGACAGCAGGACAGTTATTTCCATGGCTTGTAAACGAAGAAGCAGAGGGGAATGCTGTTGGGAAGTGCAGTTGGTGTAGAAAGGTGGCAAAAGCAATCCATTTCCCACAACTGACAACGAATTTGCAAGTGTCTGCTTTCTATAGACACGAAAGAAACAGAACATCTGCTGACGCAAACTGGAAAGAAAACAGCAGAAAAACAATCTGCCAGTGGCATCTGAGAAGCAGATCTCAGGTCCTGAGAGAAAGGATGACAGTAAAGTTGCTCAGTTAATGACAATGTACTACCTTACCAAACAAGGGCAATCACTCAACCAGTTTCAAACACCGATAGCTCTGCATGTGAGGAATGGAATCTTTTGGGCTGGGGCACATGGCGGCAGTAGCTGCTGCTTGAGGATTGACACTAATGCCAGTGTGGTTCAATCCACAGAAGCGAAATGGATGTCCAGTCTTGCAAGACAGTAGCACAATCTACTCTGGTTGGGATGCAAGATACGACATGCTCGACTCCATAAATGAAGTCCTACAGGAAGAAATCAAAGTTCACTTAGGTTCTCAGTTCCACCCGATTATGTCACACACCAGACAGATTGGGAGACCTGCTAAACCAAGGTAATTAGGGTGGGTGGGGATAGGGCAGCCTTTTAGTCATCCCACTGTGCCATCTAGTCATGAACACTGGCACTAGTTCTCTTTTAGCTGCCACACACAATTAAGAAATGTGCTGGAGGGTTCTGGAGAAGTTATGGGCAGGAGGTGTTAGGAAACTGCCTCAGAAAAAATGGCAACCCAATGCCATGAAAAGAAGTTCACTAGACAAGCAAACTGTGCAGATTTCATGCCACCAACCAGATTAGATTGTGCCACTGTTACACCGGACAGATCTGGAAGACCTGCTGAGCCAAGGTAGGTTGTGGGTGGGGTGGGTAAGAAATGTGCAGGAGGAGAGTCTGAGAAGTTGTGGGCAGAAAAATTGTGTGGAGACTAATTGGGCAGAAAGGGTGTTGGGAGAATGCCTGCCAGCACAGAAGTACCCATGACTCCTACACACAGAAAAAGCAGACGCTGCAGACTCAGTTGTCATATAATTGCATCTAAAATGTCAGTGTGCAGGAGAGAACAAAGGAAAAGTATTTTGGACAGGAGGTGACTGGGAGACATAGGTGACTGTCAGCAATGACTGTCTATTAATGTTGACATCTTACTGTCAGTACCCAATCTAATGGCAAACTTTGTAGCAGTTTGGCAAATAAATTGGGAATGCACTCAGCTGCAGCAGTAGAAATTCCAACCCAATGTACCAGAACTGCAAAACTGCAAGTACATTTTTCTCAATGTAATTTGTGACAGTCACTGAACAAATAAATGAACAGTCACGCAGGTGATTGTTTTTATGTGATCATTTACTGCTGTGGTTACTTAGCCATCACTGGTACCTTGCAGGAATGCAAAACACTGTGCTGAAAAACTTTGGCATTATATTAGCTAACAGAAGACAAGAGTCCTGGTAGGACGAAACACGTGTCTATGTCTTCTGTTAGCACCCTTTGCAAACTGTGTGAGAGGCCTTTCCGCACCATGCAATTCTGCTTAAAGTTGGACCAGCATAACATTCTGTGGTGATTTGCATATGCAGCCCATGATGCTTTGCATTGTGGGGGCATGTGTGATTTTGTATTTTCTTGAAACTTGGCTTCCCAGCCAAATGCCCTTTGGGGTAACCCTTGCCTCAGTGTTTGCGCACAGAGGTTCTTTGTATTCTAAATGCTGACAAGTATAGCCGAAAATTGTGTTTAGTCAATTTCCACTTCTGAGGGAACTCTACCACAGAATTCCATAGTGAACAGTCTTTTCTAAAACTGTACAGTGGTCTAAATTAGCACCAACCCACTAGTCAAATGCTGACAGATCTGCTGGGCTAGTATGATTCTCCTTTAACTAGCCCTGCAGGCTTGGGGTGGACAAGGTAACCTCTCAACAACTACACCACCAGGGCAAGTGGAAAAGTCTGGGGCTAGTGCATTTTCCTAGTCACTAACCCTGCTGCTAGTGGCTACAGTACTTCATTATTTCGACCCCTACTGTGGAATTAGTATTTATCAGGTTACACACTTTGGAATATTATTCTCCAGTCTACACAGAAACTGTTTTTTAGAATACTGTACAAGAAAACAAAATTCTGAAAAGCATTTGAAAGTGAAATCACCATTCTGCACAGCTCCACAGCAACAATGACTGGAGTCCCATGTTCTGTATTTTCCACAACTCCCTTATGCCTAGCCTCTGCCTGTCCTTATTGTCAGGGGCCTTTTAGAAAAGCACTGCATAGTTGGCCCAGTGGCGCCTGAGGCTGAGGTGCTGGACACCACCCAGACTGCATGCCATGCAGGCAACCTGGGTTCTGGAACAAGCCCAGGGGTTGGCAGAGGAGAAAGGATCAAGTGTCCGGAGGACCGCTCTCCTCTTTCAGGGAGGGAGGGACTGCCGTCCTGCTCGCTGATCGCCCTCTAGCAATGGCTGGAGGGAGATGCGAGTCGGGAAGCACGCTGCAGATATATGACGTCAGCAGGAAGGGAAAAGACCAAGGAGGAAAACTGAGCTGGCAGGCTCAGTGATAGCCCCACCCGTGCCCGTCCTGACCCCACGGAATCTGGATTTTTTTTGTGTGGGGGTCACTGGGATAGCTGGGCCCGGAGACAGAATCCCCTCCGGGGAGGGACCAGAGCCACCTGCCAGGCTCCGGGAGGAAAACAAGCCATTTGTTCTTGGACTCTTTTGTAAAAGCATGCAAGAGGACACAAGACTTACCTGTCTCCCCACAGTTTCTTCATCATGTCCTCCACTTTCTTGGCACGGTCGCCTGCATTCAGCTGCGCCTCCCCCTTTGCAGCAAACTTGGAAACGTACATCTCCGTAAACTGTTTCAGGGTGAATGCCCAACCATGCAGGCCAGAACCAAAACCTACGGTACCCTGAACTGGGTCAATCATGAACCACAAAGATAAAACATACATTAGTATTACAAAGGAGTTTACTTCCCTCCACACTGGACCATACCTCCAACCTCTCCACCACCATCTCAACCCTTTATGCGGTGGACCTTTAAACCCCTTTTTTGAAAACTGCACACCACCCATTCTGGAGGGAATGCCTCTAATAAAGCACTTTTAATAAAACCAACCAACACTTTGTCCCTCCACAGTGGACTAATTCGAGAACACAAGTATGAACCAAATCATAGGTATGGAACCAATTACAACCCCTTTCAAATGTAGCCTATGAGGGCCCACACTCAAAATCCAAACTACCATTTCACCATGAAAAAATGCCCTCTCCCCAACATCCCTTAAGAGGAGGTGCGCATACAGCATTCTGCACCAGCAGTCCATTTATACAGCAGATGCAGTCTCCAACCCTTACCATGATGTTTCCCATCGGGCCGCTCTCATCCTCTCCATAGGTGGAGATAATGACATTGACATTCTCCACAATTCGCTGGAAAGTCTGGTACAGCTCCTCTGGTTCCAACTGCAGCTCCAACAGAGCACGGTCCATCTTGTTCATCATCAGCACAGGCCTGATGCGTTCTCCGATTGCCTGCCGAAGCACTGTCTCTGTTTGTACACACACCCCTAAATGACAGTCAAATCAAAGGACCCACTCAGATTAGAAACGACTCAGTTCATTTTACTACAAAAACCTTTGCACTAAAAAGCAGAAATCAGAATTCATGGCCCGCAACGTTTTGCCCGTTAACTGGCTAATTAAACATGTCATGACTTGACTATCTCAAAACTACAAATCAGCAAAATGGGAGTGCAGTGTTTCTCCGATAAGACCAACATGACTGCAGTATCAGTGACTCAGCAGGTTGCACACTCCTCTGAGGCCGGGAGATCAAAAGGTAGGTTCTAGCCCCACACCAGGCAAATCCCACTACTGACACTGTAGTGCATCATGAGAGGAATGCTGCACTCCTGTGGTGCTGCCTTTTGGATGAGACATTAAACTGAGGTCAGATCTGCCTGTTCTGGTGGACGTTAATCCCATGGCACTTCTGGGGAATTTCCCCCATGTCCTGGCCAAGTTTCCCATTCACCAAAATTGCCACCACAGCTTAATCTTGTTCAATTTCAAGTTGGTTACCATCTGTACCACTTCCCCGGCCACCGTGAAAAGGTACTCTAATCTCGTGGGCCTACTGTCAGCAAAATGCAATCAGTAAGTAACTGACTGCATGCAGCTACCAGCATCATTCTGGGTGGCCACAGAGCACTTCATAGCTGCAGTATAGCCCCAATTACTGCTATGGAATAGACAATTTCGTACGAAAGCATGGGAGATACACTTCAATTACTTGGAGATTTGATGCATACTGTGTCAAAAAAAAAAATGTATATTTAACAGGGGCTTTGGGGAGAGAGAAAGTGATGGTGGCTGCACTGAGACTAGAGAACCACTGTTTGAGGGAGACTGGCTAGTCAGGACAGTCAACAGCAATATGTTAAAGCACCTGCAGCCCTGTTGCCACTTATTCATGTCAAGGTGACAATTCTATGGACTGGGTTGCAGTGCGTTGCAGCACCTCAGCAAATTTTTTTTTTTTTTTTGCCAGACAGGTGCTCTAGACCATTTTCGGGCACAACTCAGGAAAAGCTATAGACAGAAAGCATACCATGTTAGTCTATGCATAACGTAATCCTCAGAAAATAATTATACTTCAGGTAATTAAGCAGTATTGTGTGCCACATCAAACTGTTATGTGTAACTACGGAACAGGATGTAGAACCAAACTATGTGCCCGTCCAGTCTGCCCACAGTACCCCATCATAACCCCGGATCTACTGTCTATGTGGAGTCCACACACTAGAACCCCCTTTTGTTGTGCGTTTTTGCCCCTCACTTCCTGCCAATTAGCCTACCCCCCACCTCCCCTGACTATCCCAGCCAAGCTTGAAGCCATTTATGGTTTTGGCACCCACCACCTCTACAGACAGCATTCTGTGGCTCAACTATTCTTTCTGTTGAATACTTCTTCACATCCCTTTACTAAACGCTAAATTCTAAACCTCGCCTCATGACCCATCTCTTTTTAATTCCTTTAAGGAACTTGGAAGGAGCGCTTGCACCATATGATCCAGGTGTCAATGGTGACAGGAAACAGTATGGTTGACTGGTACACTGTCACAGACAGGAACACACTCACATTGCCCCTGAGCCTCCCCTCCCCGCAGGCAATCACAACACATCTGAAAGGCAATCCCTGGCAGTCCAGTGGTACCCCCCCACACACTCGTACTCGCGATCACTGAAGTCCTATGCCAGATATATCCCTGGCAGTCCAGTGGCACCCACCCCCACCTGATGCACCGATCACCGGTAGATTACCGTGGACGCCGGCCCTGGTAGCCTAGTGGCACCCACCTCTGCCGTGGGAGGAAGTGCCACAGTGATATATCCGCATAGACCTTTACTGATCGTAGCTACAGGAGTGAAGGGGTACCACTGACCGCTAGAACGCTTCAGATGTACGCATCGCCACCGGGGGCCCAGACCACCAGGGTACCTATGGGTGCTTGTGGATAGTGTTCTGGGCGGATGGGCACCCACGGCTGGTGGCTGCTGTGCTGCATCTTGCAGTACAGCAGCTCGCCTGTGGGTGGCCACCAATCGAGACCCTTTTTCTCTGCTCAACTTTGCCAAGGGGTTTGCAGCGCATCTCAGGGTTGTGCCTGCATATGTGCTGCACATCCCGGGCAGAGTGTCGGGACGTGCCATGTATGCATGGGCATGCCCCCGGGGTTGCGCTGCATACATTATCACTGTGCTCCGGCGCATCAGGACTTGTGCTGCTTAAGTCCCTCTTTTGAATATTGCCCCGGGGTGCAGTGCTGGGGTTGTGCCCCTTCAAGTATCTGGGCCCTGGCGTTAAATGGAAATGTCCATGTCCCATCGGGACCCACCTGCGTGTGAAGTGGAGTCCGATTAGCAAATATACAAATAGTGGTAAATGTTGCACTTATGGTGTGGAATTTTATTTAAATCCAAATCTGGTTGCTCCTGCGCCCTTCCCCGTCGGCATTTTAAGAGCAAACACCCTCCCTGTCGCACCCACAAGCACCCGCAGCTGTCCCCGTGATGATGTGGCAGGCGGAGGGCAGTAGGGGTGTCTCCATAGGCTTACAATAGCCCAGGACTGGTAAACCGCTCCAGTTTGGAGCCCGTGTAGTTCCGTGACATAAGGAGGCCAGGTACGGACAGCTAGTGTTTGTTAATCTACACCTGGTCTCAGTATTGCAAGAAATACCAAGACTCCAAACCGGAGCTATTTGCTCACAAAGGAGGCCAAGATTCAACTGGTTCAAGCTACCTTCTTATCTTTAATAGATTACGTGGACCTGCTCTACAACCACTGCACTGCCTAAACTGGACAGCCTCTACCACAGAGCTATCAGGTTCATTACTGGCATTCCACTACACACCACTGCTCCCTATACTCATCGTTAGGCTGGACTTCTCTTCACTATAGAAGAAATAGAAATGCCACCCTATGGGCCTTCAGAGCGGTGACCAACAAGCTCCCCTCATATGTCTCAGATTGTATTCCCCCGGAGTATGTTAGGCACCTACGCTCTAAGGAGCTGTTCCCAATTGCCCTCCAAGTTCCAAGGGTCAAAACTTGTTTCAGCAAAGCTGCTCTAAGTTTCTCTTTACCCACATTGTGGAACGGTTTACAAAGGAACTTGAAGCTGAGCTGCCCTGTTAGCCCAAATATCTTCAAGGCGCTCTATGATCGCTAGATGAAAGTACCTTGCAAATGTTTTCCTCACCGCTAGCCCACTAATTCCGCAACTCCCCCTTTCCATCCTGACGCGCGCCATGTTTCTACCCCTGGCTCACACTTTCCCTATTAACTCTTCCTGCTGCACCCACCCTTCCCTGTCCACTCCAGCCTGGCTAAAGTCCCACCCCATCCATAGCAGTGTCCCAATTATCTACCCCTCCACAGTCATTATAACAAACAAGTACACAGCCATCGTCAGTTTCTGTGGTTTTAGCTCAGTTTCCCCCTAGTCGTCAGTAATATATCCCTCCTCTTCTTTATGTCTCTAACATGCCACTCCATACAATATCTCTTTCCCCTAGCGAAGTTTTATACCCTTATTATAACTGAGACCCAGTTAACTGACAGGACACCTGCCTGGATGCCACCTACTCCCAGACCATCTAAAACATGGAAAGCATACCAAGACTAGGGCCAACGGCATGAATAATGAGCAAGATATAGAGACAGAATCATTACTTTAACAGACAGGCACTCACCAGAAACACAGTCAACAACCACCAAGGCACCATCAGTAACACGGAGGGCAGCTGTCACTTCGGAAGAGAAATCCACGTGCCCAGGAGAGTCAATCAAATTGATCAGGAAACCAGAGCCATCCTTGCTTTGTTTAATGAAGGCCAAATCATTTTCAGAGAGCTCGTAAAACAGAGAGATGGCACTGAAACAGGAAGGGGAAAAGCCATCACTCATACAATAAAATAATTCCCACTCCAAGTCCGGTAATACCAGATGATTAAGGACCCCTCTTGCGCGCAAGGGTAATTACAATTTTGCTGTAGTTGCAGGCTGTTGCTCCGCCCACCACTGTATCAGTACACGCCCACCGGGCATCACACACCAAGAAGTAAATCAGTAATACTAGAACAAACTAAATCGGTAACGCTGGATAAAAATTCAACACAGGTGGTACAAGTGCATAACGGGGTCCCAAATACAGAAAAATAAAAAAATGCAGTGCTGTGGTACAAAATACTGTTCAAATGCTGACACTGAAATGCATAAGGGGGTGTGTGGGGGAAGAGAAGAGCCCCCTAAAATACAGAATGCAGTGCTGCGGTAAAAATATTGTTCAAATGCGAAACTGAAATGCATAAGGGGGTGCACAGTGCAAGACTTTCTATTTCAATGAATTTTTGAAGTTAGTGTTAGTAGCCAGAAACAGAGTGGTACAAATAATGTGCAAATTGAAAAGGGCACAATAATTGTGCAATCCATACGACTTCAATCGTACTGACTTCCATACTTCAAGCATTTTTAGCAATATAAACACCCTTCTTGTGCAAATTTTGCAATTCTGTGTTTTGTATTATCGAGTACAACAGACTTTCGTTAGCATGTCATGGTTGGGCGTCATTGTATGCTAGTTCTGTGACAGGGGGCGTGTGCACGATGTTAAAAAAGCCGCAACTACCAAGATGCTGAGAGTTTTTGGTTTTGCGCATGAGGGGTCCTTAAATCACCCGGAATTGCATCAAGACAAAACCCTCACTTCAAATATTCAAAATGGCTGAATTTATAGAAACAAAGTATTGCTCCATCTCCAAAGCACCACGAGCAAGGGAGAAAGGCACATGTGGTTTAATAAACTTACGTGGATTTAATGGTGATGCATCTTTCTTGTTCATCTTTTCTGGTGTCTGTGAAACGGGTTTCACCGGCACGGGCGGAGGCAATAATACCAGCTTTGCAGACCAGGGAGTCTGTCAGGGTGGATTTGCCGTGGTCGACGTGCGCAATCACGGACATGTTCCGGATGTTGGACTTCTTGTCCATGATGGCACGGATCTGGTCTACTGTGAAGTTAACCTGAAAAAAGAAAAATGGTCAACAAGGGGTCAAACTTCTCATTCTTCAAATTAACTGGAATCTAGCCTGGACCTCAAAGTATTACTAGCATCTTTACTGCACTCAGTTTAATGGTGAGGAAACCCTAGTGTTTACATTTGTGACCACATAGAAAATACTTACCTGATCACCTCACAAGATAATAAAATGGTACATTTCTTTTCTCTTCACTATTGCTTCAAGCCCTTTTCTCTCCCTTGGTCGTTATCTCACCCCCCCCCCAAATCCTCATTCACCAAAACCGCCCATCTCAGCTGCCTCCCAACCCCATCCTTTCTTACTGTGCCCCCATCAATACGGTACTTGCATAGATGTAGTCACACAGACACTCCTACCACACACTAAAATGAACAGCATGTTACCCCTGCAAGAATTGCCATCCAAGTTATATTCTAGCCGGGGGGGTGGGGGACCTCTGCTCCCCCCACGCCCACATTTCTGCTGCCAGAAGCTGTATTCAGGAGATCATGGCAGTTAACATTTTTTAATTGCCATATTTCTTTCTGCGTGCCCAAGTTTCCTAATTGTGTACCTACTTGCGCTGCGCAAACTTGTATTTTAGTTTGGTATTTTGTCCAATACATATTTTCCGTTTCTGTGCATTTAGTCTCAATGCACACCAGTTTCCATCCTATTAACCTACTTGCGTTGTGCAATGGGCAGAAGATAGCTGCAGTCTGGGCGCCGCAATTCCCCATGCCAATGTCTGAGCTATGAAGGGTCCTCCACTCCTCCAGTATCACCTTCACACATACCCCTCAGGTGCGCACCCCTCCAGTCATGGTGGATTCCCTTTAGGTGCAGCCTACCTGTAAAGACTGCAGCACTGGTGTTGCTTCCACCAGAATTTACAACCAAGGTTTCGCCAAACACCTGGGGTGGACAAGAGTCACATGGGCAAGAATACAAGGAGTATGCCATAACTGCCAGAGCCAGGACACATCACCTGCACCACCGGTGCTCACCCAGGTTACATAATCCCATGGGCACCGACTGCCCTCTGAGAAAGGGTCGCAAGAGAGGATGCCCCTCCCCCTAGGCACTCAACAAATCCGGAGAAGCATTCCAAAACCCCAATACTTTTAACAGCTAAAGTCAGAATTCCCTGCTTGACAATACTGTCAAGCAGATTATAACTCCGGGAACATGCGGATGTTTCGAATTTTACTGGAAACGTCGGTTCTCATTTTTAAGCAATTCCGCAAATGAATGAAATTCCACCCCCGCTACTCTGAACCCTACCCCCGTATACCAAGTTCGCTCCCGCCCCATCGGGCGAAGCTACACGCCTCCTGCCATTTTAACCTGCAGTGCCACATCACACGAATTCGGTCACCCCACCCGTGCCAGCCTCGCCCCATGCACTGGGTCAACACAGCAACCAGAACCCAAAGATCGGCACCTCAGACACTCCGCTATACCCCATCCACCCAATTCCTGCCGCCATCTCCCCTACAAAATGTCGACCAGCACAGCGTCACGACAGCCAGAGAATAGAGGGCGCTGAACCCGCGCAGCGGGAATGACGGTCAGGAAATCTATAATCCCTCCTCAAACTAGCGCCAGTGCCCGGTCTACCGGCAAACACAGGTCACGTGGGGCAGCCTGGCACGACAGACTTCCCCATCTGATCGAGGCGGCAGGGAAAGACCAGTTCCGAACGGACCCGACTACGGCTCTGCATTACAACCCCCAATCCCATCGGAACAGATTACGCAGCCGGCGACTTCCTCCCCGGAAGGAGGCGTTATGTCACCCAGCTTTTTTCTCTCACCGCCGACCGAATAAAGGCCCGCTGGTACACGATGTGGAAGCGCTCTCGTTCTGTATAGCGAAAGACCCGTTCGATATAACCGAAAGGAACTCGCAATTCCTTCTCCCCCAACCTCCGTTACACATCAGGATTCTGCTAGCTGCCGCGGTCCAATGGCTTCCCTCTGGCGGACTGGGTTTCAGCAGCTTTTTTTTCAACAAATGCTGACTCCAATAGACACCATACAGCCGCAGACTGTAAATAGGGTTCCTGTACTTTTCCAGAACAGGTCAGAAACTCCGCCATCGCTTACCATGGCGGCGGATTCCTACTGATCCTTTTTTCAGATGGAAAAGCCGGTAAACCGCTCGAGTTTCTCTGTCCTCCTCGTTGGGGACAGGCCGGGGGAAGAGGACGCTGACGTCAACACGCAGGCCTTTTAAAGACCCACGCACCGGCTTGGTCAGCTGATGCACGCATACTTCCGCCCTCGGCACAAGCTCCGTGTCTCCGTCGGTGTCTGGGCGGCTCCATTCATAATAACGTATGTAGAACTCTATGGGCGCTTCAGAGCAGGGCGGAAGGGGAAGGTAGTAGCGTGGTAACCAAGTCCCAACAAGAACAGTGACGCACACAGGCGAGGAAGACTTTCACTAATCCTAGTTACGTCAACAATTAACTGTATTGGAGAACTGGGTGTCGTTTTGATGGAGAATGCTTTTGCTTAGTCATGCTAGAGGTAGGAAACATGGATGGATAACTGCAGAAAAAAATCCAAAAGTCCATCAGAGATAGGGTTACCACATTTTAAGAAGTCCAAAGTACGAACATAGGAATGTGCCAGCAGAAACAGACCAAAGTGGGACATTTCTTACCGACGCGTGATTTTTCACAGGACAATATGTAACCCCAACCAATGCAACAGACTTGTTTCCTTTAATAAGCATTGAGACTAGGTCTTGTAGTCTATTAGTTGTTTCTATTCATTTTAAGGTATTTTAATGTAGTAATAGGCCCAGATATTCAAAGAGGTTGCACGTTGCGCCGGTGCAACCCTGCAGTGTGCCCCCGTGAGATATTGAGAAGGCTGCGTGGCGCAGCGCAAGTCCCAATGCGCCAGGGCGCAATGTAATCAGATGCAGGGGACATGCCCATGCATATGCGGCACATCCCGCTGATCAGCAACACTGCGCTACACTGCATTCGGGGTCTCAGAGTTGAGCCCGTGCAGAGTAGGAACAAAGCCTGGCCACCCACAGGTGGGCTGCTGTATTGCGCTGGCCACCCATCCGCCCAGAACACCGCAGGCACTCACAACCTTGGTTGTCTAGTGCCCCCTTCCCCAGCCCGTTGCCGCGATTGCAGTATATGTATGTACAGTAATCCCTGGTAGTTTAGTGGCCCCTCTGTCCCGATACCCCGATGAATTAAATACAAGACCAGCCCTGGTGATCTAGTGGTCCCCCACCAGTCCCTGATAATGTGTAATGAAAGACCAACCCTGGTGGTCTAATGGTCCCCCCATCCTATTCCCCGATATATGTAAAGACGTATTTATTAAGCATCAGTTTACAACGTTTGAGCCACAGGCTCATTTACAAAGGTACCTCATCACAGAGAGGACAAAACAGTGATAACAAATTGGTACAGGAAAACAGTGTACAGATTTTTGAGGAACAGGAGAACGTAAGAAAGCAACAATTTTCAAAAATACAAGATTGGTGAAGTTAACATTGGAACGGAGATAACAAGAACATCAAGCAAAACAAGCAAAAAAAAATATATATATATATATATATATATATAGGACATTTATACAGTGCATTTTGGCAGAGTCAACAGAGAGGTATCAGGATCCAAGGGTAGAGGAGGTAGGAATTTGAGCAGCCACTCGGGGAGCTTTGTCGTGAGCAAGACAGCTTTAGAAACAGCAACAGCTGTGAGTAGTGAAAAGGTGGTTCTGGAGGGTAGTTTTAAAGCGAGAGATTGTGGGGGTGTCAGAGATACTCGCGGGGAGGGTATTGTACCAAGATGGGGCACGGTAGAGGAATGCCCGTTGCCCATGAGAGGTCCTTGCCCTAGGTACCTTCAACTTGGGTTTACAGGAGTACTGCGTTGGAGCTAGAGGATTTACATGGTGGATAAGGGCAGACAAACCAGGTGGAGATTGCCCAAGGAGAGTTCTTTTTGTAAGAATGTAAGTTTGGTACCTAAGACGTTCGTCAAGATCGAGCAGATTTGCCTGGGAGTAAAGATGGCAGGTATGTGTAAATCTGGGAGCACCTGAGATTAGCCTACAGGCCTTATTTAAGGTGAGGCGGATTTTGTTAAGCGAAGTCTGGTCAGCAGCCCCATAGACTGGTAAGCCATAGTCGACTAGTGACAGAATAGAGGACATAACTGCGAGTCGGAGGGCATCAGGAGGGAGACAGTGTTTGCGGCGGTAAAGGATACCCAACCTAATATTGGCGGTAGAGGCTAGGGCGGAGATGTGGGAATGGAACGTGAGGGCAGGGTCAAAGGTTATCCCAAGGTACTTGTATGTGTAAACTTGTTCGAGTGGGAACTTCCTATTACTAGCTTTATTTTGGGGGTGGGAAAAGAGCATAGATTTGGTCTTTTTAAGATTGATAACCAGTCTATGCTCTTTAAACCAGGCTTCTGCATCTTTGAATGTCCTTGGTGGCTCGTGGACCCCTCACCCGTTGCCACGATCGCGGTGATCCACCATAAATATATGCCCTGGTGATCCAGTGGAACACCCCACCCCTCCCACCCACACTGAATTTCTTGCCCACACCGCTCCCCCGTGATTGTCAGGTGGCTGCAACCCACCCGCATACCGCCCAGCCTCCCACCAAATGACAGGTACAGTATGGGCTGCACGCCCATTGGTCCCCAGTGTCTACCAATGGACTTGCAGGGCATACTGTACTAAACGGGGGTACCGCTGGCCCACCAGGGATTAAATTTATGACTAAAGCCTGCGATCAGGCTGGGGCTCGGGTCCACTGGACCACCAGGGAATTATTTTCTTTATTTGCCCATGATTGGGCAGGGTACCGGGTCCACTGGACCACCAGGGAATATATTTTTAATTACAGCCCGCAATCAGGCAGGGGAGCAGGTCCACTGGACCACCAGGGTATTCATATTTCACACAAACTCGCGATCGAGCAATGTGGTAGGGCCCACTGGACCACCAGGGATATGTTTATGTTACACCCGCAATCGGGGGATGAGGCAGGGTCCACTGGACCACCAGGGATTATTATTCTAACTAAAGCCCTTGTCTGGCAATGAAGTAGGGTCCACTGGACCACCAGGGATGATATGTGTATCTGTCCGCGATCGGGCGGGGGGGGGGCACGATGCCTGGAGAGTGTGTCCCAGGAGGTCGGGTGGCCACCCACAGCAGGTGGCTGCCGTGTTGCGCACGGTAACATGGCAGCCCGCCTGTGGGTGTCCCCCGGCTTGCTCCTGCTTTTTACGGGCTGATCTTTACGCCCCCACCATGCGGTGCAGGGCGGGTTTATTCCTGCATATATGCCGCACATCCCAGGCTGAATATCGGGATGTGCTGCATATGCATAGACACGCCCCTGCACTTGCACTGCATACATTACTGGTGTGCCTGGCACATCGGGATTGCAGCCTAACATCCCCTTTGAATATCACACCAGGGCAAGCATCAGTGGGTCATGATGGTGCGTGACTGTTGCACCATGCGCAACCCCTTTGAATATCCCACCCCTTATGTGTAGCGGGGCAGAGTTCCCTACTTTGCTCCAATTTCACACAACAAAGTTATTTTTATTTTTTTAGGTGGTTTAATAGTGCAACAACCACCCCACTGACGTAGTCCATTTCTCCTACCTCCTGTCACCACACAGGATGATTTAACTACAGTGGAGTCCACCAGGATGCAGCGGAACACAGGGCTGCACTACCCTTTCCATAAAACAGAACTTCCTCACATGTGTCTTAAACCTCTCCTCAACCAGGTTACACTCATAACCTCAGGTTCTTGATAGTTCCCTGCAGTTCACCTTGCTTATTCACTTCTGAAACTTGAAGGTCTGTTTCATATCTCCCTTCTCTCGCCTGGTCCCCACAGAGTACATGTTCAGTTCCTTGAAATGGTCTTCATAAGATCTGCCCTGTGGACACTGAGTCTTCTAGGTCACCCTGCTTTGCCCTGTGTCCAGCCTGTTCCTTTTCTTCCTTAGGTGAGGCTGCAGAGCTGAGCACCATGTTCCAGGTGCTGCCTCACCAGTGACCTATACAGAAGTAGTATTACTTTCTTTTTTCTGCTGTCAGTACCCTGTCCGATACACCGCGGTGTCCTGTTAGCCTTAGGCCTTGTTACCCTGGCTTGATCGTTTGAGGGAGTTACTATTGATGACTCCCAGGTCCCTTTCCTCTGCTGTAGTGCTCAGTTTAACCCTTCCCATCCAGTACTCTATCCTGTTTTTTTTTTGGGGGGGGGGGTTCCCCTAGGAGCATTACCGTGCATTTTTTGGCATTGGATTTCAACTGTCAAACCTTAGACCGCCTCTCTAACCTTTGTAGATCCCTTTGCATCTCCCTTATCCCTTTGTCACTATCTATCCTAACACAGAGCTTCATATCATTTACAAAGAGACACAGCTTGCTCCAGATGCCCTCTCCAATGTCGCTGATGAACATATTAAAGAAGACAGGACCCAGAACAGATCCCTGTGGCACCCCACTTGTGGCCTCCCTTTCTTCCAGTTTGATCCCGTTTACCACCACTCCCTGCTGTCTCTCCTTCAGCCAGTTTCCTACCCATCTAACTATGTCCCTAGCTGCGCCAGGTTCTCCAGCTTCTTCAGCAAGCTTCTGTGTGGTACCAAGTCAAAAGCCTTTCTGAAATCAAACTAGATTAAATCCACAGAGTGGCCCTTATCTACTACTTTGTTACCCAGTCAAAGAAAACCATCAGGCTGGTTTGACAAGACCTCCATCCCACAAAACATTGCTGTTTACTATCCTGTAGACTGTTGCTGTGTAGGTACTCCACAAAGTCCTCTTTGATCAGTTACTTCCATCAGTTTACCCACTACAGAGGTAAGGCTGACAGGTCTTTAATTCCCTGGTTGCCCCTTCTTCCCCCTCACTTGTGTAGAGGGACTGCATCTGCTACTCTCCAGTCTTTTTGAAATACCCCTGTCTGAATTGAGCTATTGAGTAGCCCTACTGGGGAGTTCATCCAGTTCCATAGCCAATTCCTTGAACACCTTTGGGTGCATCCCATCTGGCCCTGGAGCTTTTTCTACCTTTAGGGCCACAGGCCCCTTCAGGACCTTTGCTCTGGTAAAATACTGGCTGCCTCATTTCAGGAATTCTCCTGACAGTCAGTCGCGTTTAATTACACAAAGGCTCGACTCCCAGTCCCACAGTTGCGGGACTCCTGCTGTGCCACTGGGCCTGGACTGGTCACTTCCTCGCCATCAGTTGTGCTCCTGAGCCCCTGCCTGCCTCGATGGATATCCTCTCTGTGGCTTCTTCGCAGCTGCCTTCTTTTTTTTCTTTTATTTCCATATTTTGTTTATCCCCCTTGGCCTGTCAACAATGTCCGACCCCCTTTCCAGCCTAGCAGTCGCCTACCCCCCTCCGGACCCCGAACCCTGATTACTTGGCAGTTACGGACAGTCTGGGGGGGGGCTGCACACTGCCAAGCCAGCGGGGACTTCATGGAGTCGGCAGTCATTTTTCTCGTTATTCTGTGTCCCCTGCCCCTCATGGCCATGAACACGCGTGTGCATCACATCGCCACGCTAGTTGTCTCCTGTGGTCTGGTGCTACTCCCCATCGTCCACCAAGGGGCAGCCAAGGAGCAGGATGGCATGCCCACCCACCCTGGGAGGAGAGCTGTCATCAGACGCTCAGTCCTCTCCCTCCCCTGCCAACCCCTGGCGGCCTGAGCTCTCTTCTGAATTTGGGTTGCCGGTGTGCCGCGTCGTGTGGCATCCAGCATCTCAACCCTCCGTGCCACTGGGCTGACTAATGCAGCCACCTTCTTTGACTTCAGCTTCTTGCGTACTCCTGCTGCTCAATGAGATTCCCCGCTTTCTTTGGATGCATGCGCACTGTGCACAGGGATTTTACTAAAAAATTATGCCAATTTCAGAAAATGCCACTGGCTCAGGATAGATCAGTCCCTTATGGGGAGGGGGGCGCTTCAGATCACAGATGGCACGCACACATGCCCAGGTCAGAGAACCCCCCCCCCAAAAAAAAAAATGGATAAAAGCCTTTTTTTGTTGCAAATTATTGGTGAGGCTGGCCCACTTCGAAAAATATTGCTGGAGACCATGCCCTATGGGCCCATATAACCCAGCAACTATGTCCCAGAACCTGGAAAAGGTTCTACAAGAATCAATGCTTTTTGTTAATATTTACTGCTTGAGCATCTATTATTGTTCACCCTCAATCAGTTTGCTGTAGCTTTGTCGTAATCCGCCATAGCTCGGCCTGAGAGGCCAATCTGTTTTTGTTGATTGTTATTTTTTATTCTTTTAACTATACAGTATAGATTAGGCTAATAGGATAGTAGCTTTTGCCTTCTAGACCTTTGAAATAGATTTGCCGTTGAGCAGCAGAGCACAGCGCCACCGCGAGGACAGAGTTTGAATAGCGTTCCACGTTCTGTGAGTTACATAAATTCTACGTGCTCTGGGGCAGCTTTACCTGCAAGGTAAACTACATTAGTTAAGCATAATGAGGGATCCCTTGGAAGAAACAATATTACTATGGTAAGTAATTTTTTCATTTTTCCCACGGTCGGAGGTAGGGATCCTGGCAGTACTTCTCCATTCAAGCATTATAATGAGTCACTTCAGATAGTTTTGTCAACTTTAGTCTGCTTTTTAGGCATCTGTATGACTAGTATTTTGGCACCATGGCTTATCAGAGACCTCTAATGTTCAAACAGTGTAAGGGGAAAGGGCAAGCAGAAATTGTTTAACCAGGAAAGGCAGACTAAGCCAAAGCTCGTTTCCAGAAGGGACCTGGGAGCACAAAGAGGTTAAGTGACTTGCTCAGGATCACACAGTATGCACCTAGGTATCTGTGGGATTCAAACCCAGGACTCCTGATCTGCAGCGCAGAGCTTTAACCCACTGCACTGTACTGCTTCCACCTGCAAATGGGTAATGCGACCCTCTGAGTTCCTATAGCCCCCGTTGCATTTCTCAAGCTAATATGTCTCTTACAGTTCCCTCCAGTCGGAGCTTCGGAGGGGGGGCGAGCACCTGGTGTACCAGCTGGCAGTGGCAAAGCAGAATTGTGTAAATCTTTGTTGTTGCTCTTCGGAGAACTTTTGGGCCTTGATGTTCCACAGGACTTCCCATTAGACACACTCAACCCCAAACGGGTCCCTCAGGTCAGGGGGACCCACACCAGTACATCCATATGCACTGCAGCAGGACATGTTTGCTAATATGGATCTGCAGGCAGCCCCAACCCTGACCACACAGAGGGTCAGGATGAGGATAGTGGGAATCTTGGGGAAAATCCTGACCCAGAGAAGTTACTTGATGATGATGAACCCTCTGAGAAGGAGGAGGTAGAAGGGGAGTGGACGGAGCTGAAGATGATTCCTGTCCCTCCCCTGTTTGATACCAAATCCTTGTCCTATCTGATAACTGACCTGTCTGATAGCTGAGGCTTGTAGGACATGACATCTGAAGGAAGTGCAATCCATGGAGGCAATAGATATAAATCCTACCCTGTCCATGTCCTCTTCTGCTTCAAAGTGTTTTTCAAACTTTATTCATTGTGACCAGATACATAGATACATAGACAGTGTCGGCAGATAAGGGCCTATGGCCCACCCAGTCTGCCCATTTGAGCTTGTAAGTTCAGTTTGTTTTCCTAGAAGTCTGTTTCCCCTTACCCCGACCTCTAGAATTCCTTATGTCCATCCCATGCATTCTTAAATCCCGTGATTGTTTCAGCCCCCACCACTTCCTCTGGCAGGGTGTTCCACTTGTCCACCACCCATTCTGTGAAGAAATTCTTTCTCATGTTTCCTCTGAATCGTCCTCCCTCCAACTTCATCCCATGCCCTCTAGTCCTGGAACATCTTTTTCACGTAAAAATAGTGTTTTCCTGCACCCTGTTCCTCCCTGTAAGATACTTGTACATCTCTATCATATCCCCTCTCTCCCTCCTCTCCTCCAGGGAGTACATGTTCAGTTCCTTCAACCTGTCTTCATAGGACTTGTGATGCAATCCATGCACCTTCTTTGTTGCCCTCCTCTGAACCTCTACCCTGTCTATGTCGTTACGTAGGTATGGTCTCCCAGAACTGTACACTGTACTCCAGGTGGGGCCTCACTAGTGTCTTGTATAGCGGAATTATGACCTCCTTTTCCTGCTGGTGATGCCCCTGCCTATACATCCCAGCATCCTATTTGCTTTACCTGCTGCCTTGTCACACTGTTTCCCTACCTTGAGGTCATCAGAGGATGACAACCCCAAGATCCCTTTCCTACTTGGTGCATGCTATATCTCACCCCCAACTGATATATTGTGCCAGGGTTTTGTGCCCCATATGCATTATCTTGCACTTCTTTGCATTGAATTTCAACTGCCAAACCCTGACCATTCTTCAAGTTTCTGCAGGTCGCTTCTCATTCTGTCTACACCCTCTGGTGTGTCTACTCTGTTACAGAGCTTTGTGTCATCAGCGAACAGTGAAATTCTGCCTTCTAGATCCTGCGTAATGTCACTGATGAAGATGTTGAATAGGACCGGTCCCAGCACTGATCCCTGTGGTACCCCACTGGTCACTCTTCCCTCTGTGGAGTGACAGCCATTTACCACCACCCTCTGTGTCCTGCCACCCAGCCAGTTACCTACCCACCACACTACTGTCCTGCCCACACCCATATTCCCCAGTTTGTGTAATAGTCTTCTATGTGGCACAGTGTCAAAGGCCTTGCTGAAGTCCAGATAGGCGATGTCCACTGCCTCCCTGATCCACCTCCCTAGTCACCCAGTCAAAAAATTCAATGAGGTTGGTCTGACATGACCTCCCCCTGGTGAAACCATGCTGCATTGGGTCCTGTAGTCCATTGACAACCAGATGTTCCACCAATCTCTCCTTCAGTAGTGCTGCCATGATCTTCCCCACTACCGAGGTGAGGCTGACTGGTCTGTAGTTCCCTGCTTCCTCTTTGTTCCCACTTTTGTATAAGGGGACTACATCTGCTGTCCTCCAGTCTTTGGGTACCTCCCCTGTTTCCAGTGATCGGCTAAACAGGATAGCCAGAGGTTCAGCCACCACCTCTCTTAGTTCTTTAAGGACCCTGGGTGCACCCATCTGGCCCCATTGCTTTATCAACTCTTATTACTTCCAGTTCCTTCAGGACCCTTTCTCGTGTAAAGGGACTTGTGTCCATTTCTGCACCATTCTCACCCCTTGTACTCCCTTCAGACCCATTACCCCCCTCTTCCTCAGTAAAGACTGAGCAGAAATACCTGTTCAATATGTCAGCTTTACTGTTGTCATCCTCCACGCGGCTCCCATCCTCCCCCTTCAGTCTCACTATCCCTCCCTTTGTCTTTCTTTTTTCACTTATGTACCTGTAAAAGGTTTTGTCCCCTTTACCCACTGATTTTGCAATGTGTTCTTCTGTCTGAGCTTTGGCTTCCCTTACTGACTTCCCTGCCTCCCTTTGCTTCTCCTGGTACTTCTCCCTATCCCCTTCTGCCTGTGTCTTTTTGTATTGCCTGAATGCAATTTTTTTGGCTTTTACTTTCTTTGCTACCTCTTTGGAAAACCATAATGGTCTCCTCTTCCTTTTCCTCTTGTTAACCAGATTGTTGAACAAGAATGGGCAGGTGCAGACCAAAGAAAATATCTGCCAAAACCCAAGGTACAGTGTTTCCCCTTTTTTGGAAAAAAATACCTACAAGTGGGAAAACCCATCCTCTGGTGGATAAAGCTGTACATGAGTCTTTCAGACACAGTACTAGGAAAACACAGCCAACTCAGTTAAGAAGGGGGATAAAACCTTTTATAGGTACATCAGGGAGCGAAGGAAGACCAAGGGAGGGATAGTGAGGCTTAATAAAGGGAGGGAGGTGGGCAGAGGGAGACTGTGAAAGGCAGAGATACTAAACAAATATTTTTGCTCAGTATTTACAAAGGAAGAGGGGAGGTACATAAAACAAACAGTAGTAACACTCTGGATACAGAAGTTGATACCGCCCATTTACAGAAGAAAGGGTTGTGAAAGAACTCTTAAAACTGAAGGTGGACAAAGCAATGGGGCCTGATGGGATTCATCCCAGAATTCTAAAAGAACTAAGGGTAGAACTAGTGACACCACTGACTACCCTTTTAACAAATCATGGGAGGATGGGTGGTACCCGAGGACTGGAGGAGGGCAGATGTGATTCCCTTCACAAAAGTGGGAGCAAGGCAGAAGCAGGAAACTACAGACCTGTTAGTTTAACCCCAGTGATAGGGAAATGATGGAATCACTTCTAAAGGAAAGAATTGTCAAGTATCTAGAGGCCAGAGGGGCACAGGACCCTAGGCAGCATGGATTCACAGCAGGAAGGTCATGCCAGACAGAATCTGATAGATTTCTTTGACTGGGTGACCAAAGTAGTAGATCAGGGAGGGCTGTGGATATGGCCTACCTAGACTTTAGCAAGGCATTTGACACAGTCCCACACAAAGATTAATATACAAGTTAGCCAGCCTGGGAGTAGGTTCCAAGATGACAGCCTGGGTAAAGAATTGGCTGGAGAATAGGACTAGAGGTAATAGTAAATGGAGTCCACTAGAAGAAAGGAGGGTTACTAGTGGGGTACGCGGGGTTCAGTATTAGGATCGGTCCTCTTCAATGTCTTTATAAGCTTACATTGCAGAAGGACTGGAAGGAAAAGTATGTCTCTTTGCAGATGACACTAAGATCTGCAACAGAGTTGATGCACAGGGTGGGGTGGAAAGGATGAGAAGGGACTTGGCAAGGTTAGAGGAATGGTCAAATGTATGGCAGCTTAGATTCAGTGCTAAGAAGTGCAAGGTAATGCACCTGGGAAACAAAAACCCCGGGAAGAGTACACAATGGGGGGTGAGATACTAACAACAACAACAATGGAAAGGGACCTGGGGGTAGTCATATGAGATGACCTAAAGATGGGCAAGCAATGTGAGAGGGCAGCAAAGAGGGCTGGGGGGATACTGGGATGCACAGGAGAGGCATCACCAGTAGAAAACAGGAAGTTATTATCCCTCTGTACAGACAGCTGGTGAGACCCCATCTGGAGTACTGTGTGCAGTTCTGGAGACCCAATCTCCACAAAGACATAGACAGGATGGAAGCTGTCCAGAGGAGGGCAACTAAAATGGTGCAGGGTCTGCACCGGAAGACATATGAAGAGAGACTTAAGGAGCTTAATATGTATAGCCTCGAGGAAAGGAGGGAGAGGGGGACATGATAGAAACTTTCAGGTACCTCAAGGGAATCAACAAAGTCCAAGAGGGTAGCATCTTTCAAAAAAAGAGGTGTGCAAGAACAAGAGGGCACAATTTGAAGATGGGGGGGGGCGGCTCAGAGGTAATTTAAGGAAGTATTTTTTTCACAGAGAGGGTTGTGGATGCATGGAACGGCCTTCTGGAGGAGGTTGTGGAGTCAAAATCAGTGGTGGAATTCAAGCATGCATGGGATAGTCATAAAGCAATTCTGGGGGGTTGGGGTAGGAAGAAGTAGGCTGCTGGTTAACTAGGATCTGCAGCTTATCCAGTAGGTAGGGAAATGGGCAGACTGGGTGGGCCAAGCGGTCCTTATCTGCCGTCAAATTCTATGTTTCTATGTTTCTATACCAATTGAATGGTCTTTGGTTTTAGTGGAGTCCTATGACAAATGAGTGGATGCTTCATGCAGAAGAGCCTTTGTCTCCAACAGCACAAACTTCTGCATCTCATATGCCTGCTTTATTGTTGCCAGAGCCTTAAACTTGTGGGTTATAACCCAGGGCAGCTTCGGTCCTCTAGATTCGGAGGGGGCGAACATTTTGCAGTTTTGCGAGGCTTGTAGCTTCAGCATTGGGTCACTGATTAGGCGTCAAAGACCAAGTTGTTTAACATAGCTCTTGAAGCAGACTTATTGTTTGGTTCAGGCCCGAATTATATTTTGAAGGATATCCAAGATAAAAAGGGCCACCTTCCAGTGTCAGAACAATAGCAAAAGGCCATTTCAACTCCAAAAGGTCAAGGAGGTAGCCAAAAGAGGCAGTATCAAGGGGGTTTTCATCCCTTTCAAAACTTTGGGAACCAGAGGAGTAAAGGATCCTATTCTGGTTTCAAGAGCAATAGCAGAGAAGCCCTTGCCCGAAGATGCAACAGAGGCCCAGAGTGAAAAGGGGGCATCTTACAATGAAGGTACGCGGGCCCATCTCTGCCTCCCTTCCCTTGTTGGAAGACTGCACAATTTTTACACAAGATGGGCCCAGATAACATTAGATGCTTGGGTTCTGGAGATTCTGGCTTTAGGTTATGTAATAGAGATTTCAACCATTCCCTCAAAAGGGCATTTTCTGCCGTCCCCTCTACCAAAGAACCCTGTGAAGAGGCAAATGGTGTTGCAGACATTGAGCCACCTCACACAGGTCGGGGTGATTGTTCCCATGCTTCCTAACAAGGCCAGGGATTCTACTCAATTTATTTTGTGGTCGGGGGGGGAGGGTCAGGCCTATTCTGGATCTGAAACACCTAAACAAGTTTGTTCGCCACACAACCTTCAAGATGAAGCCCTTATGTTCAGTCATCCAGGTTGTCTAGCAGGGGGATTATCTAGTATCCATAGACCTGAGGGATGTGTATTTCCACATTCCCATCCATCAGTCTCATCAGAGGTTTCTCAGGTTCATGGTCCTAGGGCAAAACTTCTAGTACAAGGTGCTTCCGTTTGGGCTGGCAACAGCCCCCAGGATTTTCTTAGAGGCTCTCATAGTCCTGCTGGCTCAACTCTGACAGGAGGGACATCACATCTATCCCTACCTGGACAACCTGCTCATTGGAGCGCCATCTGCTCCACTGGCAAGGAGGTGGTCAGTGACCAGGACTCTGAAGGTTTTGGAGTAGAAAATGGGGAAAAAAGCTCTCTCAAGTTATCACAGAGCCAGGAGCACCTGGGAGCAGTTTTCAAGACAGATGGGGGGAAGGTCTTCCTCTCATCAGCAGGGAAGGGGACCCTGTTGAGAGAGGTTCAGTGGCTGAGGAGCCAGTCATCGGCTTCAGCTCACAGCCTTCAGCAGATTCTGGGCCTTATGATAGTAACAATAGAGTTGGTTCCATGGGCTCCCCTTCACATGCAGCCCCTACAGATCGAGTTGCTGTCAGCCTGGGATCATCATCTGACCTTGGAGGACTATCAGGCCAAGATTCCAGTTTCCCCACTGCTGTGGCAGTCTCTGAGTTGGTGGGTGAGTTTGGTGAATATGAGTAAGGGGTGTCCTTTGGAAGTCCCCTGGTGTTGATTCTGACAACCGATGCCAGCCTGATGGGTTGGGGCAGTGCTGGACCACATTCTCATTCAGAGGATTTGGTCAGTGCAGGAACGGCACCTATACATCAACATCCTGGAGATGAGGGCTGTACACCTTGCTCTCCTTCATTTTCAAAATTGGGTGCAGTCAAAAGCTGTGAAAATAAGGTCAGATAACGCTGTCATGGTGGCATACATAATCAAGGGGGCATGAAGGGCAGAGAGATGCTAAAAGAAGCCACCAATCGTCTGCTGTAGGCAGAGGAGAACCTTCTCTCTCTCTGTCAGCAGTTCACCTGGCGGGGGAGTTGAACATTCAGGCCGATTGGCTATGCCACCAGAATGTCCATCCAGGGGAGTGGATGTTGAACCCAGAGGTATTCGACCTTCTGTGCCAAAGATTCAGTTTTTCATAGATTGACCTGTTCGCCCCCAACCAGAATACTCAAATGCAGCGGTTCTTCAGCCATTGCCGGTGTCCACAGGCAGAGGCGGTGGACACCCTGTCACAAGTATGGAATTTCAGTAGAGCATATGCTTTCCCTTTTCTTCCTCTCCTCCCCAAGGTCATACACAAAATAAGGCACTCAAGGAAGCTTTCTTCTAATAGCTATGGAGTGGTCCAGAAGGCTGTGGTTCTCGGACTTAGTGAACCTAGTTCAACATGCACTGTTTCACCTTCTAATACAAGGAAACATAGACGTTGTTGGCAAATATAGACCCCCTTGGCCCATCCAGTCTGCCCATTTTCCCTGCCTACTGTGCTACCGCAGCCATTGTACAATCTCCAGTTGTCCCCATCTCTTGTGTTCCTTCCAAGGTACCCTTGTATCTGTCCCATGCATACGTGAATCCTGCAACTGTTTTGGCACCTACTACCTCCACTGGGAGGCTGTTCCAGGCTTCTGCCATCCTCTCTGTGAAGAAATATTTCCCCCTTCCCCCGATCCACCCCCACCCAGCTTCATAGCGTGACCCCTTGTCCTCAAGTCTCTCTTTCTGCAGAAAATGCTACCTTATTAATACCCGTTATGTATTTAAATGTTTCTAGCATATCTCCCCTTTCCCTTCTTTCCTCCAGCGAGTACATATTTGGTTCTCTTAGTCTTTCCTTGTAGGGCTTTTGATGCAGTCCCTGCACCATTTTGGTTGCCCGCCTCTGTACCACCTCCACCCTGTCACTGTCCTTCCGGGGGTGGAGTCTCCAATACTGGACACAGTACTCAAGGTGTGGTCTTACCAGTGACTTGTACAGGGGCAACACTGTCTCCTTCCTTCTATTGGTGATACCCCTCCCTATGCATCCCAGCATTCTGCTAGCCTTTCCCACTGCCTTTTCACTCTGCTTCACTACCTTCAGGTCATCAGAAATGATTACCCTCCAGGTCCCTTTCCTGCTTGGTGGTTGCCAGTACCTCCCCTGCCTATTAGTATGTAGCCCCTGGGCTTCTGTGCCCCAAGTGCACGATTTTGGATTTTTTAGCATTGAAACCCAGCTGTCAAACACTGACCATTCTTCTAACTTCTAACTTCTGTTTGTCATGATATAGGATGCGCAATTTCCTTCTCGGAAATCCTGCCAGTGCTGAGGGCTAGTGGGGAACACAAGAGAAAGATTAGGGCGATAAACAAGTGGCTCAGGGAGTGGTGTGGGGCCAGAGGGTATGAGTTTATGGGGGATTGTGGGAGACCTGGGAGGATAAGGGGCTGTATGCTAGGGATAGGCTCCATCTCAACCTGGAAGGGAGGGAAATCCTTAAGTTGAAAATCGAGGGGTTCGATGGTGAAAGGTGGGGTTTAAACTTGTGAAGGGGGGAGGGATGGGAGAAGAGGCTGTAGAGGGGGGTCTGATAAAGGAGGGACTCTGCCTTCACCCCCCTGGGTAGCTGTTGGAATGTGGGAAAAGGCCGTCTGGTAAGGTGCAGACGGGGAAGACAGAATCCCCATGGGAACGCAAGCAGGGGAAATGGGAGTATAAGGAAGGGATGGAAGGTAGTCCTGCTAAATGCCAGGAGCTTAGGCAATAAAATGCCTGAGCTCCAGGCGATGCTAGCTGAGGGAGAGGTGGATGTGGCAGCTGTCACTGAGACCTGGGCCACCGCAGGGCACGATAGGAACCTGAACCTTGAGGGTTACACCATGTTCAAGAAAGACAGGGGGAGGGGAGGGAAGGGGAGGAGGGGTGGCAATAATGGTCAAAAACTGCATTGGCATAGGAGGAGTGGAGGAGGCGGAGGGAACTGTGGAGGCGTTTTGGTTCACCTTGATAACAAGGGGGGGCAAGAGAGTAAAAATAGAAGTGGTGTACAGACCCGCTGTGCTGGCAGAGGATCTGGAGGAGAGTCTGGTGGCAGATGTTGGGAGACACTGCAGATTAGATAGGGGAAGGGTGGTGGTGTTGGCGGACTTAAACATGCTAGGAACGGACTGGGGGACTATGACATCCTCAGTGGCCAGGGAACAGAGGTTGTTGGATGTCTTTAAGGACGCGTTCTTAACCCAGCAGGTGGGGGAACCAACCAGGGAGGAGCGGATACTGCATGTGGTCCTGGCAGACAGTGACCAGATTGGAGGCCTGGAGGTAAGGGACCCGTTGGCAGAGAGTGACCATTCCACAGTCTGGTTCTGCCTGGACCTAGGAAGGGTAGAAGGCTGCACAAAAACGAAGGTAATAGACTTTAGAGGGGCGGATTTCAAAGAAATTGGAAGGATCCTTAAGGAGCATTTGGATGGGATTGGGCCAGACATGGACACTGACAGTAGGTGGGAAATCATCAGGAGAGAGGTGCAGGATGCTACCAGCACCTGTATAAGAGTGAGATGCAAATGCAGTAGGGCGCGAAAACCCTGCTGGTGGACCAGGGAGGTTCAGGAGGTGGTGAGGGGAAAGAAAGCAGCCTGTAGGCATTTCAGGTGCTCAAGGAGTGAAAGGGATCGAGGGGAGTACAAACTGATGGCCAGAAGGGCCACTAGGGGGGTGGTGAGGGTGGCTAAGGCAAGGAAGGAGCAGAACCTGGCCAGGGAAATTAGGAGAGGGAACAAGGGGTTCTTTAGCTACATTGGGGAAAAAACGAAGGGTGAAGGGGCAGATTAGCAGGATTAAAACAGGGGAGGGATGGGCACAAGACCCGGGGAGCAGACTGAGGTATTAAATGAGTACTTTGCCTCAGTTTTCAACAAGGAAAATGGGGGCTGCCTCATACATGGGAGGAGATGGTGAAACAGGCATGGAGGACCCTCACCGACCAGAGGGTCTGGGGATGGGGGGCCATCACTGGCAGAAGGGGGGAAGGCAATGCAGGGGGATGAGGTAGCGGAGGTGGAAATCATGGCAGAGAGAGTGAGGGAAGCCCTCAGGTCCCTTAAGAAGGAGAAAGCACTAGGGCCGGATAAAATACATCCCAGAGTGCAGAAAGAACTGGCAGATGTCCTGGCTAAACCCCTGGCGGAGCTTTTCAGCATCTCCCTGAGGACAGGATGGGTGTCCTAGGACTGGAAGGTGGTGCATATAGTGCCTATCCACAAGGGTGGATCAAGGGAGCTGGCAGGGAACCTTAGGCCCATCAACCTGACCTCGGTGGTGGGCAAGGTGATGGAGGGCATCGTAAAGGAGAGGCTGGGGGGGGACCTGAAAAAGTCGGGGTGCCAGGACAATAGACAGCATGGCTTTGTCCTGGGGAAATCGTGTCAGACAAACCTTGTGGAGTTCTATGATTGGGTGACGAGTGCCTTGGACCTGAGTAGGCCGGTGGACATCCTCTTTCTTGACTTCAGCAAGGTGTTTGACTCTGTTCCCTGTGGAGGCCTGTTGGATAAGCTGGGGGAAATGGGTGTGGAAAACAAGATGATCAGATGGATAGGGAATTGGCTCCAGGACTAGACCCAGAGGGTCACAGTTGGCGGGATAGTCTCATCCCCAAGGAGGGTCATTAGTGGGGTCCCTCAGGGATCAGTCCTTGGGTCCCTCCTGTTCAACGCCTACGTCCCTGACATAAGGAAGGGTATCAGGAGTGAGATGAGTCTCTTTGCGGATGACTCAAAGCTGGGGGCGGTGGTGGATGGAGAAGAGGGGTGGGTGGCCCTTCAGGGGGACCTCGAGGCTCTGGAAAGGTGGATTAGAAAGTGGAAACTGAGGTTCAATGCAGGTTAATGCAAGGCACTGCACCTGGGAGCCAGAAACCCGGGCCAAGTGTACACCCTGTGGGGAATGCTCCAAGTCTCGATGGCTGAGAGGGACCCGGGGGGGGGTGGTGGATGTTAAGATGAACAATTTGGAGACTTGTAGGAGGGCAGCGGCCAAGGCCAACAGGATGGTGGGATGCATCACTAGGGGGATCACCTCCAGAAGGAGGGAAGTGACACTACCTCTGTATAACTGCTTGGTGAGGCCACACCTCGAGTACTGCATGCAGTTCTAGAGGCCACACTTAAGGAGGGGCATTGAACTCCTGGACAGGGTCCGGAGGAGGGCAATCAAAATGATCTGGGGCTTGGGGAGAGGCTCGAGGAGCTAAATATGTACACATTGGAAGAGAGAAGAGACCGGGGGGACATGATAGAGGTCTTCAGGTACATGGGGGGGTAAATAGGGGAGGCGAAGTCAGGGTGCTCTGAAGGAAGGAGTTGGGGCAACTAGAGGGCATGGGTGGAAGCTGAAGGGGGGAAGAGTCAGGGGAGAAAGGAGGAGGTGCTACTTCACTGAGAGGGTGGTGGAGTCATGGAATCTGCTGCCCGGGGAGCTGGTGGAGGCAGAGACGGTGGAGAGGTTTAAAAAGGGGTGGGACAGGTACAGGGGAAGGGTTCTGGAAGCAAAGTCCAGTGCAGCGAGAATATTCGGGACTGGGAAGGGAGAAGCCCAAGAGGGTGAGGGGGCAGCAAGGTCAGTTCCCAGGATGGGGGCTGACCAAACGAGCAGACGCAAAAGACCGATAGGCCTATTCTGCTGGCGTTTTAGTATGTTAGTAGATCATTTCTCATTCCCACCCTCCGTGTGTCCACCCTGTTGCAGATTTTTGTGTCATCCACGAACAGGCAGGCTTTCCCTTCTAGCCCTTCTGCAATGTCGCTGATAAAGACATTGAAGGGGACCGGGTCTAGTACTGACCCCTGAGGCACCCTGCTTGTCACCCTGCCTTCTCCCCAGTGGACTCCATTTACCGCCACCCTCTGACTCCTGCTGCTCCACCAACGTATTACCCAGTTTACTACTTTCTGTCCCACTCCTAGACAAGACAGCTTGTTCACCAGTCTTCTATGTGGAACGGTGTCTAAGGCCTTCCTGAAATCCAGGTATGCCACATCTACCAGTCCACCCTGATCCATTTCCCTGGTCACCCAGTCGAAGAACTCAATCAGGTTTGTCTGGCAAGACCTCCCCACTGTGAAACGTTTGCCTTTGATCCTGCAATCCACTTGTTTCAAGGTATTCCACTATCCTTTCCTTCAATAGTGATTCCATAATCTTGCCCACTACCGAAGTCAGGCTGACAGATCTATAATTTTCTGCCTCCTCCCTTTTCCCACTTTTGTGAAGTGGGACCACATCCACCCTTCTCCAGTTCCTCAGAACCACCCCTGTATTCAGCGAAAAGTTGAACAAAACTGCTAGTGGTGCCGCCAGCACATCTCTAAGCTCCTTCAGCGTCCTAGGGTGAACCCCGTCTGGTCCCATTGCCTTGTCAACTTTTGATTTTACATACTAACATACCAAAAGCCAGCAGAATAGGCCTAATGGTCTGTCGTGTCTGCTTGGTAGCCAGCCACCTAGTGGATGCTCGCCTTCCCACCCCCCAGCCCCTGAGAGAGTCTTCCTTGGCTTCAGTTTCCCCTTGTACCTGTCCCACCCCTTCTTGAAGCCCTCCACTGTGTCCTCCTCCATCAGCCTTCCGGGCAGCGCATTCCACGGCTCCACCACCCTCTCAGTGAAATAGTGCTTCCTAAACCCCCCTGTAATTTCCCTGCTTCAGCTTCCACTCATGCCCCCTGGTTGTTCCCCCCTTCTTTAGCCTAAACAGCTCCTTAGTTCCGCTCACGGTTATTCCTTTCACATACCTGAAGACTCCATCACGTCTCCCCTGTCCTTCCTCTCTTCCAGTGTGAGCAGTCCAAGCTCTTTCAGTCTCTCCTCATAGGATCTCCCCTCCATGCCCTGAATCATCCTGGTCGCTCTTCTCTGGACTCTCTCCCGCAGCGCTATGTCCTTCTTCATTTTGCTAGTACTCTGAGGACTTCCTCCTCTGTGAAAGGACTAGTGTCCACTACCCTACCAAGTCTGCCCGTTTTTTATCTTTGGCCTGTGACCTACCCCTTCTATTGTAAATACTGAACAGCAGTATCTGTTCAATGTGTCCGCCTTCCCTTGCTCCCCTTCCCCGCAGACCCCCTCCTTCCCTTTATCCTTGTTATCCCCCTTTGATCTTTTTCTTGCTAATATATCTAAAGAAAGTTTTATCACTTTTTTTAATTGACTGGGCAATATTCTCCTCTGTTTGTGCCTTTGCTCTCCTCACTGCCTTCCCTGCCTCCCTTTGTTTCTCCTGGTAAATTAACCTATCCTTCTCTTTTTGTGTCTTTTTGTATTTTTTAATTGCTAGTTTTTTCACTCTTACTGTTTCCACTAGCTCTGTAGAGAACCATAGTGGTCTACTTTTCCTCCTGCCCCTGCAGGCCTGCCTGATGCAAAGATTTGTAGCTGTTTTGATGCTCTCTTTAATTTTTGCCGACTGGTCCTTGACTCCAGCTAGCATCCCTATCCCTGCCAGGGTGTGTCCCTGATGCATTCTCCCATTGTCTTGAAATCGGCCCTCCTAAAGTCCATGACCCTCGTCCTTGTGCATTTTGGTGCAAACCCAATTTTTATGCTAAACCACACCATACAAGGGTCACTGGTCCCCAGGTGGTCCCTCACTGTGATGTCAGCAAAACTGTACCCATTCGTCAGCACTAGATCCAGTACTGCTCCCTCACAGGTGGGCCCCATTATCAGCTGCTTGAAGAATGCCCCACTGCAAGGAGTCTAGGATGTCCCTGCTCCTGGAAATTGCCACTGCTGGGAGTCTCCAATCCACGTGAAGTAGGTTGGAGTCTCCCATTCGTAACTACTCTCCCTTGCAAGCCAGCCTTTGGATTCTTTCCAGAATTTCCCCATCCACTTCTTTTGTCTGTGCTGGAGGTCTGTATTTTCACTCTTGCATGGATAATGGCCCGATTCCTTTTCTGTAGAGTGACCCACCATACCTCCGCTCCCCAACCCCTGGTTCTCCTTGTATTTCTGTAGCCTTTATGCTATCCCTTACATAAACATACCTTTCTTCTCTCCCAAGGTCCCATTCTGCATCCATGTCCTGGAGCAGTGCAGCTTGTAGCCAGGCTTCTGAAAAGAGGAGAATCCTAAAACAGGGTTTCTCTAAGAAGGTAGTGGACATCCTGATAGACCTCCAGAAAGAATTCCACTTTGGCAGCTTATGCTTCTGTATAGACCACCTCTTCAGCATGGGCCAGAGAGAAAAATATCTGGCCTTCTAAAGCCATGGTTCCACAGATTTTGGATTTTCTGAAGGAAGGAGTGGGAAAAGGTTTGGCCTTGAGCACCTTGAGAGGTCAGGTATTGGCTCTTGGAGCCTCCGTGGGATCATCCTTAGGGACTAACCAGTTATTCATTTTCTGCAAGCTGTCAGCAGGAATCACCCTCTGTTTTGATCTCCTGTTCCTCCATAGGATCTGAATCTGGGTCGTAATGCTGTTTGTAAAAAAAAAAAACCTTCAAATCGCTTTTATCGGTACCATTTGACGTGCTATCTTACAAGGTTTGGTTTTTAGTTGCTATGAGCTCAGCCAGACAGATTGTGAATTCCAGGCTTTTTCCCACAAAGAACCTTACATTTATTTATTTATTAAATTTTGGTGACCGGGTAGGCCCACTGAGCCCCGAAGGTCCCTTTTTCAGGGGCGACCCGGGATAACAATACAAGTTATAAGAATGAACAAGGACATAAGGAACATTTGAGGCATTGTGAGTTACTTCATGAGGTGGTTACAGTAAAGAAAAATAGTGGATACAGGCATGGTTACAGGCATGGTAACAGAAAAGCAGTGGATACAGGCATGGTAAAAGAAAAGCAGTGGATGCAGGCATGGGTACAGGCATGGTTATCATTATGACATGTAAGCAATTGGTAGTACTTTGCATATAGTTTATTCAGGGGTTACACGTGGCCTCTGGCGAGCAGTCTGTATAAGGCAGGTAGTAGGAAGGTTAAGCTAGGAGACGGGGAGTTGGAGAAGAGGGGAGTACCTTAGGAGCTTTAAGTGCCATGACAGTGGCATGTGCTTGAGGTCAGCAGATGGGACTTAAGCCTGGTGCGGAAGTTCATGAGTGAGGAGGAGGCCTGGACCTGGGGAGGGAGCTCGTTCCATTGGCAGGCTGCTTGGGAGGAAAAGGATCTTCCACCAGCGTTTGTCCTTACCCTAGGGACTTCTAATAGCGTTCTATCTGAGGTCCTTAGGTTCCTTGGTTTGTGTTTGAGGGTTATGGTCCTGGCAGTGCTTGGCGGAGCGTGGGGTTTGAGAAGCTTGTAGGCCTGGACAAGCAAGGGGTGTTGGAGGCGGACGACCAATGTGGGCCAACAAAGACTGGCCAAAGTGTCACAGTGGTGACATCTCGGGGTGGTCTAAGGTTGCGAAACGAGCTATTTTATTATATAGGGTTTGCATCCTGGTAATCTCTTGTTTAGCCATGTCCTGTATAATAGGGGCCGCAAAGGTCAGGTTGGGTAGAAGGACGCTGGTAGCTATGGAGAGCCTGGCTTCAGGGATGAGTTGGTCCCTGAGTCGGTACAGGGTGCCAAGTTTCCGATGTAGGGTCCTGGTGACCTGGTCCACGTGTTCCTTGTATGTGATATTCTCATCCAACGTGAGGCCTAAGTATTTAAGGGAGGGGACTACGTTAATGGCTTTACCAGAGAGTGAGGTTAAGAAGAGGGATGAGGACCTGTCAAATCCCAGGGATCTTGGCCCGAATAGCATTGCCTTGAACTTGTCGGCATTTAGTACCATTCTGTTCTTACATAGCCAAGTCTCTAGTGAAGTGAGATCCTTTTGGAGTAGAGGGCCTAGGGCAACCATGTCATGCAGGGGTTGGAAGATGACAGTATCATCAGCGTACTGCACAACTGAGCTCTCCCCGCAGTGGGTACGCAGGTCGTTGGTAAACAAGGAAAACGAGGGGGGCCTAGAATTGAGCCCTGAGGTACACCCTGGTTTAGGGGTAGTGGGTCAGACATGGTCCTTTTCCATGAGACCCTCTGTGCCCTGCCTGATAGGTAGCTCCCAAACCACTTAAGGGCATGATTGTCTAGGCCTATATTTTGCAGCTTCTGTAGCAGCAAGTTGTGGTCGACGAGGTCGAACGCCTTGGATAAATGTATAAAGACTGCACCAGTGGGTATCCCTTTGTCCATTGCCCTGAGAACTGCATTCGTGAAGTTAATGAGGGCAATGTCAGTACCATGGTTTGTTCTAAATCCATGTTGGGAGGGGGCAAGGAGCTGATGAGCTTCCAGGTAGTCCCTGAATTGATTGTAGATGACTCTTTCTTGCACCTTAGCAAGTGAGCAGAGGAGGGAGATGGGCCTGTAGTTGTTGAGTTTTTCCCTGAGCCCCCCTTTGTGAATAGGGACAACACTGGCATGTTTCAACAGGTCAGGGACTGCTCCTTCCCTCAGTGATCGATTGAGGAGCATGGTTATAGGCCAGGCTAAGGAGGTAGCTCCTGCCTTGAGTAGCCGAGGGTTGATACCGTCGGGTCCCCCGACCCTTTCGGTTTCAGGTTCCTTAGGAGGTTTAGTACTTCAGTGCATTTAGCCAGTCTCAGGTGAAATGGGTCATGCATAAGGACAAGGTGGTGCTCAAAACAGTTCCATTTTTCATTCTGAAGGTCCCTACAGCCTTCCATGTGAACCAGGAAATCTGTCTCCCATCCTTCTGTCTGCAGCCAACTCACCCAATGGAGAAGGAGTTGCACAAGTCAGATTTGTGACAGGCAGTTTAGGCAGACTGCAGAGTTCCAGAAATTGGATAGGTTGTTTATTCTTTTTGGAGCGGCCAAGAAAGGACAAAAAGCCTCCAAGGCCACCCTGGCAAGGTGGGTGAGGGCATGCATTGCCAAAGCTTATGCCGCAAAAAAGAAGAGGCCTCCGGCTCTCATCAGGGCTCACTCCACTAGAGCTGTGGCCACCTCCTGGGCGAAGAAAGGCGAGGCATCTGTCTTACAGTTGTGCAAGGCAGCTACATGGTCCTCTGTCCACACATTCACCAAGCACTACAAATTGGATGTTCAAAGTTCTGCTGATGCGGCCTTTCGTCACAGAGTTTTATAGGCAGCAGTTAGCAGGTAAATTCTTTTCAGGTTCGCAGTTGACATATGGGATAATATTCTACCACATCTATCTTTTCATGGGTACTGCTTCTTAGAACCTATTCATAATGAATCCCATTGACAATGTGGAGCACTACAGAAAGAAGAACTTTCTTCATACTTACTGTAATTTTCTTTTCTGTTAGCTCCAACATTGTCAGTGGGGCCCGCCCATGAGCTTTGATCCTCCCAGAGAATGTTGTCCGGTATGCTAGCACTGTGATGTTCATTGTTTTCTTTTTCTTTGCTTTATTTGTTTATGCTCCCCATGCCACCCTGACCAACTACTCCTTCAGGCCTTGCCTAGGGACCCCTTTCACCCACCAAACCATCTCTCTCGGCTATCCATACCATCCCCCACCATGTGCCATGCCACAGCTGCCCAATGTATCCCTTTGCTGGAGGAAGCCGTGAGGGAATATTTGAGAGTTCGCTACATCGGGTACATGGCGTGGGGTCGTCATAGAAGTGCTCACCCAGGCTGCGTGGCACATGGGGACCTGGCAACTATCATCTGGTCGGCCAAGCGGGTGTTCTCCATTTTCTCCCTCAACCTGCTCACCTCCCATATTGTGGCCACACGCAGGCAGTGGCCTGGGGAGATGCTCCTGGGGTGTATGGTTACCTGTGCCGCAAAGTGTGCGGCCACTACGGGCCACCAGGAGTCACTCATAAAGTGGAGCAGGTTTGCTCCTTCCCCCCATGGAGGAGAGTGTCCAATGGATGCTTCCAAGCCTCCCCACCAGTCTCCACTCCTGTTATCCTGGGTGCGGGCATGAACCCGGGTCACCAGCGTGCTGAGCGATTCCCCCATCACTCGGGGCCATGGAACTGGCAGCAGAATGTTCGTTGTGTTTTAATAAAGTTCTGATTGTAAGTCTGTCTGGACATCCTTCTATAGTTTATCTGTTGCATGTGTACATGTAGATATGCAAAAAAAAAAGCAGTGCTGCATTTAAATGTTGGTTACTAGCACGCAGATTTAACAGGTTCAAATTTGATGATAAATAAGGGGGCCTCCTTTGTTACATGTGAGTGCTTACACTGTTTGCAGTCCTTTTTCCCAGTGTTCTCTGTTTACATTAATTCCTTTGACGAGAGAGTCAACAGAGAGTGGTGGTAAACGGTATACAGTCAGAAGAGATGTAAGTCACAAGAGGGGTACCTCAGGGATCAGTTCTGGGGCCAGGCATCTTCAATATCTTCATCAGTGACATTGCAGAAGGACTGGAGGGTAAGGTTTGTCTGTTTGCAGATGACACCAAGATCTGCAACAGAGTAGATGATCCAGATGGTGTGGGCAGAAGAAAAAATTACTCACCTTAATAATTATGTTTCTTCTAATGGAGTCTTGCTGTATTCTGACTATTGCAGTTAGCCCCAGCACTCAAACTGCCCCGGGGCTAGAAGAAGGTTAATTTTCTATGCAGAGCATAGAACGTTGAGCTCGAGCTCAGTTCAAACCTCTGTCTGCTGCACTTAGAAGCATAACCGTCAGATTCTTACAAGCTAATACTAACCACTATGTGGAAATTGTAAAATGTTTACTAGCCAAATGGCAACCAAATATTTTGGGTCCCCAAAAGACTCAAGTCAAGAAATCAAAAATCAGGTAGTGAACAACTTAAGACTGTTAAATTAGTAATATAACCCACTCCCCCTCTCTAAAAGCAGGGAGTGCCCAAATGCACCCCTGGGGTGCAACACTGCACCTGCCAGCCCACTTCCCGAAAACAGGTTCTGAGAGGAGAGGCAGGGAAGGAGGTCAGAATACAGCAAGACTCCATTAGAAGAAACATAATTATTAAGATGAGTAATTTTTTCTTCAAACCACATGAAGACTTGCTGTAGTCTGACAATTGCAGACTACCAAGCAGTAACTCCATGGAGGAGGGAATCGAACCTACCTTGGGAATAGGCTCTGCTGTACCAAACCAAGCATTACTCCTAGCCTGGATGTCCAGGAAGTAATGTTCGGTAAATGTATGGACTGTTTTCCAGGTGGCTGCTTTACATATCTCTAGCAAAGGAATATCCCTGGCCGCAGCCAGGGAAGCAGCTGTATCTCTAGTCGAATGAGCCCTCAGACCTGAGGGAGGTATTTTGCCTAGCTTCTCATAGCAGAATTGAATACAAGAGACAATCCACCTGGCAATAATTTTCTAGTGGCAGGTTTGCCCTTCCCCATAAGTGAGAAACAACTGGAGGGAGTCAAACCTGTGAGCCTTAGTACGCTCAATGTTGAGTAACTAAGGGCTATTTTAACATCCAAACTGTGTAAACTTTTTTCTTCTGAAGAAGAATGATCAGTGAAGAACACAGGGAGAGACATAGATTGGTTCAGATGAAAATCTGAAACCACTTTAGGTAAAAACCTCTTGTTAGTTCTAAGGACCACCTTATCTCTATGGAATGAGATAAAATCAGGCTCCACTGACAGAGCTTGCAATTCACTGATACGCCTGGCAGAGGTAATAGATACCAGGAACACAGTTTTCCAAGTCAAGTACTTAAGCTCTGCTGAAGACAAAGGCTCAAAAGGGGGTTGCATAAGCTGAGCAATGCAAACATTAAGATTCCAAGCAGGGGTAGGATCCCTAAAGGGGGGATTGGTATGAAGCAATTCCTTGAAAAATGTACAGAGTACAGGGTGAGGTGACAGTGAAAAAGGCTTTCCCACTGACAGAAAAGCAGAAACAGCTGACAAATGTACTTTGAGAGTAGCTGGTCTGAGGCCTAGGCCATTAAGATGAACCATATAATCCAGAACTGTAGACAATTCAGCAATGTCTGAGGATATGTGCTTTTTGGAACATCAAATACTGAATCTTTTCCATTTGGAGTTATAAGTTTTTCTGGTGGCAGGCTTTCGAGAGGCTTTGAGAATATCCGGAACCCCTTGGGACAGATGCAAATCTGCATACTCTTAACTCTTCAAGAGCCATTCCTTGAGATTGAGAGACCGAAGATTGGGGTACCAAATCCTCCCCTGAGAGGAGGTTAACAGGTTGTAATTCCTGGGAAGAGACAGGGGAAGATGGACTGCTAGGGACAGCAACAGGGCGTACCGAGGCTGCCTGGCCCAGTCTGGAGCAATCACAATCACTTTGCAGGGTTGTGACCTTATCTTGACCAGAACATTGAACGGTAGAGAAAAAGCATATAGAAATTTCCCCTCCCAGTTCAAGATCAGAGCGTCCAGAGGGACTAAGCCTAAGACTGGGGGTCTGCAACAAAACAGAAGAAGTTGGTGATTGTCTGGGGCTGCAAAGAGATCTATCTCTGGAGTGCCCCACCTTGAAAAAATGACTTTCAACACCGGAGGGTCCAGGGACCATTCGTGATAGCCCTGGGAGATCCTGCTCAATGCATCTGCTAGCACATTGTCCTTCCCTGGCAGGTGGACTGCTGTCAGAGAGGTCTGCAGAGAATAAGCTAGGGACCACAATTTCATGGCTTCCATGCACACGGCCATGGACCGAGTGCCTCCCTGCTTGTTGATGTACCACATGGTGGTGGTGTTGTCTGTCGTGACCTGAACCACCTTATTCTGCACTGGCTGAGAGAAAGCTTGCAAGCCCAGAAAGACCGCCCTGAGTTCCAAGAGATTGATCTGAAGAAGGGATTCCTGAGGGGACCCCAGATGGGCTCCCTACCCCAATAGAGAAGCATCTGTGGTTAAGACCACAGAGTGAGATTGAGTGGCGAATGGGACCTCCTTGTCTGAGGTAGCCCTGATCCTGCCACCATTGGAGAGCCTGGATCAGGGTCTGAGTCACTGGAACTAGTTTGGTTAGAGAATCTTTCTTCTGAGACCAAAAGGCCCTCAGGTGAAACTGAATGTCCCTCATCTGAAATCTGGCCCCTTGGACCACTGCTGCAGAAGCTGCCATGTGGCCCAGAAGCTGAAGGAAGTGCCTTGCTGGCCGAGAGATGAAAAGGTGGAATGAAGAAGCCAGCTCTACAATAGCCCTTGCCCTTTCCAGGGGAAGAAAAGCTCTTGCTTTGACTGTATCCAACTCTGCACCTATGAAGGTGAGGAGCTATACAGGCTCGAGAACTGACTTGGGAAGATTAAGAAGGAATACTAGGGAAGTGAGCACTTGCTGAGTCACTAGTAGGTCTGACTTGACTTGGTCTGGGGACTGATCCACAATGAGCCAGTCATCCAGGTATGGAAATATGGAACTATTCTTCCTTCTTAAAAAGGCCACTGCTACTGCTAGGCATTTTGTGAATACCCTTGGAGCCGATGTCAGGCCGAAGGGCATAGCTTTGAACTAATAATGGCCTGAGGGCAATTCGAACCTGAGGTACTTTCTGTGGGAGCACCTGATGGGAATGTGAAAGTAGGCATCTTTTAAGTCCAGGAAGGCTAGCCAGTCCCCTGGCCTTAGAGAGGGAAGGATTATTCCCAGAGTCACCATTTTGAATTTTGGTTTTAAAAGATGTTTGTTCAGGTATCTTAAGTCTAAGATGGGTCACCACTCCCCTGTCTTTTTTGGAGTAAGGAGGTACCTAGAGTACAGACCTTTGCCCCTGTGCAATGTAGGAACACTCTCTACAGCCTTTAGAGCCAGTAGAGATGAAACCTCTGCCTCTAAGGCAATGGTTTCAGAGATGCTTGCAGGTGGAAAAGATCTGGCCCTCAGCTTTGGAAATTTCTTGAAGCTGAGAGCCAGCCCCTGGCTTACCACCTCCAGGACCCACTTGTCTGAGGTAACAGACCTCTAGTCCTGGATGAAGTAAGCCAGCCTGCCTCCTACAGGAATGGGAGAGCTGACCCGGGCTGACACATCAGGGTGTCTGCTTGGCAGGAGCCCTAAGTTGAGGGGTGGATGCAGCCCTGCTAATCCCCTTTCTGCCTGTCCCTCTGAAGAACCCCTTCTGAGGAAAAGGAGAAGAGGCCTGTGCTTGGTAGAAAAGGCCTATGAAAAGGCCTGCCCCTGCCCCAAGCTTGCTGCCTTTGAGGAGTTGCCTGCCTTTCCTTGGCCTGTGCACTCCTATAGGAGGTCCTGTACTCATCCATCTTTTTCATGTAATTCTCCGTCTGCTCCCCAAACAGAGAATTACCCACCACAGGGAAATCCATGGCCTTAGCCTGGGTGTCCTGTGAGAGGCTAGTACATCTGAGCCACCCCATTCTCCGAAGAGCCACAGATGTAGCCGTGACTCTAGATGACACATCATTGGAGTCCACAGCAGCATGGAACTGTACCTTAAATGCCTCAATCTCATCAGCAGCTCCGAGGCTAGCTGGGGATAGGCCTGCTTAGCAAGTGCCAGTACAGTGTCCCACCTGGACTTCTGGTACCTGGCTGCATAGGCCATATAATTAGCCTGCCTGAGTCCCAAGGCAGATGCCATGTACTGTTTCTTTGCCATGGCATCTAGCTTCCTGGAGTCTTTATATGGAGGGGGGGTGAAGCCAAGGTTATATTAGCCTTATCACAGGCTGCATCCTGCACAACCCCAACATGGCTGCATTGTTGATACAAGTACTCTGTACCTGAACCTGATAAGGTGTACCTTTTGTCCATCCTTTTATCGACAGGAGGTGCAGAATTTGGAGTTTTTAAAATCTTTTGTGTCTGTTTCCCAAAAGACTTATGAAGTGGACTAGACAGTCTCGTGGACTCTGGGATGTCCATCATCTCCACTTAATCAGGTTCCTCTTGTTCCTCCACAGCTTCCTCCACAGGGAGCTGGAGGGTCTCTGCCACTTTCTTGTAAACAATGTGGTGGGAAGTGGACTCAGAAAGCCTAGGAGGGGAAACACCAGAAGGCCTGTCTGGGGAGATATCTGGTTCAATGTGCTCATCTCGACCTTCCCCACCATCGTCAGCGTCGTCATCATCATCATAATCTTCATCCCCCTCCAAATCCAGGTCATAAAAATCTTCAGAGACGTAACCTTGAACTGGAGGAACCGACCAAACCGAGTGCCTGCCAGAAGGCGCCAGATCAGACGGAACCGGGCGAAGCAATTCTAGAATCCTTATCGTTTTGGCAGTCTCTTCGGCAGTCGGAAAATGGGTCTCTGGATCCAAACAGGCCGATTTTTTTTTTCTCTTTGTCTTTTTGTAGAAACCAATCCCTCAGGATCGGCTTCCCTCTTGCCCGAAGAAGTATCGACCTGGTCAGAGGGCACTCCCTCAGGTTCGGTCGGAACAAAACCAGGCTGGACATCCAGGTCAGCGGACTTCTCGGCCTCCTTATCCCTAAGCCTACCTAATCTTTTTTTCAGGGCAGACTTAGGGAAATTTTTACAGATTTGGCAGTCTGAATTGAGGTGGTCAAACTCCAGATAATAAACACAGGTGGTGTGGGGATCAGCCTTAGCAAAGACCTCCCCACACACACTGCAGTGTTGAAACCCAGTGGGCCTGGTTTTTCTTTTGGGTTCCTCAGGCATAGCCATCCTAACCACAGACTTACCTTTTTCATGGCAAACAACCAGGCAAGACATCCTTATCGGTTTCTAACCGTGTCAGGGGTATTGGAAAAAAACACAAGGAAATGCATTTTTTTTTAAAAACCGATAAGGACCAGTAACCACACTCTAAGTTTAGAAACAAAGACAGAATATGTAATTCACTAAATGGCCGGTTCAGCTGAACCGGTCGAAAATCAGTTTTTACAATTTCCACAAGTTTACAATGTCTAGTTCACTACTTAGTACTTACTGTACCACAGACAGAGATCTGAATCGAAACTTGCAAAAAAATAATCGGTAAGACCGAAGACTTTAACTGACTTTCGAACTGCGAGCAAAGGAGAAATCTCCGGAGCAACCTTTCAGTTAGGCGGAGTAAAGAACTTGATGGTTGTGCTTCTAAGTGCAGCAGACAGACGTTTGAACCGAGCTCGAGCTCAACGTTCTATGCTCTGCATAGAAAATTAACCCTTTTCTTGCCGGGGCAGTTTGAGTGCTGGGGCTAACTGCAATGGTCAGAATACAGCAAGAATTCATGTGGTTTGAATGAGAAGAGATCTGGATAAACTAGCAAAATGGTCGGAAGAGTGGCAATTGGAGTTTAACGCAAAGAAGTGCAAGATCATGCACATAGGGAAGAGAAACCCTGAAGCCATCTTTTGGCTGGGAGGGGAGCTGCTGGCAGTCACAAGGGAAGAAAGAGACTTGGGCGTCATCATCACCGATGACCTGAAATCATCCAAGCAGACCACTAAAGTGGTAGGTAAGGTTAGGGGGATGTTGGGGTGTATTAGTAGGGGTATCACAAGTCGGAAGAGGGAGGTAATAATCCCTCTTTACAAGACACTGGTTAGGCCCCATCTGGAGTACTGTGTGCAGTACTGGAGGCCACACCTTCACAAGGACATTAACCAAATTAAGGCAGTCCATGGAAGGGCAACCAAAATGGTGTAGGGACTGCATCAGAAAACATATGAGGACAGATTAACTGAGCTCAATATAAAAAAAATAGCAGGACAAGAGGGCACAGCATGAGATTAGAGGGAGGTCGATTAAGGGATAATGTGAGGAAGTTCTTTTTCACAGAAAGGGTGGTGGATGCATGGAACAGCCTACCTCAGGAAGTGGTGGATATGAATACAGTGCAGGGCTTCAAACAGGCATGGGATAGGCATAAGGGAGCAATACAGATGAGTATGAATAGATAGGCCATTGACAGAGGAAAGGCCGATGGCACATTCATAAGGCAGAAAAATAAATGGGCAGACTGGATGGGCCTTGCGGTCCTTATCTGCCATCAGCTTCTATGTTTCTACATCTTTTCTAGTTGGCTTGGTACTGCAAGGCTTTTTCCCTGCCATTAGAGAATTGGAAAATGAGCCTTGGTTCCTTACTTCCACTCACCAGACGAGCTAGGTAACTGTTTATTGTATCTTACTCTGGTTAAAGTTCTATGTATGTAGGCAGCTTAAATAGTGCAGTTAAGTAAGTACTTACCATAAAAGTAGATCTTCGTGAGAAGCTCTTGCAGCAGGTAACACATTTAAGACTGTAGCCAGCAGGCAACAGGACCCTTTGGCAAACTCTATCCAGCAGTACCAAGCTGAGACCACCTCCAATGTCAGCCCGCCCCCAACGTCCCACGTGGTATAACAGGTGGCGGTCCCCAGCGTGCCCCATTCTTGTACCACCAGAGACTCAGGCACTCAGATGAACTTAGACTTAGATCTGTCAAGGTAACCCAGGGCAATACCTCATCCAACAGGAAGAACATATGGAAGTGGACGCATGCAGCAGGAGACCTCCAGGGGAAGGAGGGTGGGAAGTATACCTGCTGCAAGAGCGTCTCTCGAAGATCTACTGTTACGGTAAGTTCTTACATAACTGTACAATCTTACTTCAAGAGTCAGCTCTTGCAGCAGGTAACACATTTAGGACTGATTCCCAAGCAGTATAAACTGAAGACAACTCTTTGGGCGGTAGGAAATTAGGAAAAGGAAGGAGGGAAACCCCTAAGAGATAAGACCCTGCAGAGCAGCAAGCCCAAAGCCTGCTCTGCGTCTTGAGGCAATGTCCAGACTGTGGTATTTAATGAAGGTGTGGACTGTGTCCCACGTAGCTGCTGCACAAATGTTACAGGCGGAAACATTTTTTTTTTACTTATATTTATTGAGTTTATATTTCAAGCAAATACAAGCATAGCCTGAAGGTCAATGCATCAAAAGGTTACAGTCCGTATATTGAATTACAGCATCATTGGCATACCTCTACTGGTACATCACAGGGGGGTTATCTGTATGTAATTATATTGTCTTAATACATTAAACGAAAGCTGTTGCTGCCAAAAGAACTAATAGGGCTGAGGCTAGGGCTGAGGCTGAGTCTGAACCAATCAGCCCACTTTACCATTAGCAGCTTATAACACCTCACCACTTGAAGCAGCATCGTCCTACTTTCCCAACCATTGAGTCCCCTTACTGTAAACTTGTATTTTGTGCCCTTTGGTCTCTGTTCCTTCTCTTTTTCCTTTATACTCTTCCCTAATAATCTCTCTGCCTTACCGCCAGAGACAGTTTCCCCACTGCCCCATAAATCCTGGCATCTCCCCTTGCAGCAGCGCACCAACACTAGAATTATTACCCTTTTCCTCACCTCGTTCATCCTCCTCCAGGGACACCCCAGTCCCTCATCTGTGACTCACCCCCCCGGCACCCCTGCAACACAACACCGGCTCCCACCTACTCTCCCTGTCACCGTAACTCCACTGCACCCCCCCAACTCTTCGTCCACCTATCTCCTCTCAATACCACCCCCATATCCCATTGCATTCCTTTCCTACCCCACCCTCATCTCCCTAGCCATCCCTTGCACAGGCAGCACATCAACTGAAAAACATCATGCCAATATCTGCAAACAGGGAGTACTGGCCCTACTCAGAATCTTCGCCCTACTACTCCTTATGTCAGGCAATGTTCATCCTAATCCAGGCCACCTCTCAGCCAATCCTGGCACCTCATGCCATGGGCTAAGTATAGCTGTGATGAAAATCTGCAGCTTACCCAAAAAAATAGCACAGCTACAATGCTGGATGCAGCTGCATCAACCAGATGTGCTAGCCCTTACTGAGACCTGACTGTCAAAGAAGGTCCCGGACTCCGCCGTCGCACTCCCTGGCCTCACCCCTTATAGAGCCGACAGACTTGGCAAATGGGAAGAGGGGGTGTGCATTCTACGTCTGAGACTTGCTACTATGCCAAAGCCTACCAACACCCTCCCTGAACCACGGGGCACAGGCTATGACACTAAAACTCACACCTGACCCTACCAGAGCCCCTGTAACCATTACGGTGGTGTGCATCCCACCACATAACCAAGCCTCAGCTTTGCAGTCTCTGGCTGACTACATCTCCAGCTTCCCACCCAAAACAGAGCACATTATCTTGGGGGATTTTAATGTGAACTGGTTATCAACCTCGGCCTCAACGATAAAAGACACCCTCTCAGCACTAGACCTAACCCAATTAGTTAACCAGCCAACCAGGGTAAATCTCAGAAATGGTTCTGGCACCCTAATCAACCTCCTACTCACGAATCAACCTAACAGAATCTCTGGCCTAACTGTACTCCCAGACTCATTAAGTGATCACTCCCCCATCCTCTTCACTTGGTCATGCCAACGGCAACTACCCCAACCAAGCAGTATAACCCGATGCTGTTTTCAACCTGGTGGCCTCACTAAGCTAAGGCGATATCTGGCCCAGTGTGATTGGTCCCCCATCAGATGCACCACTTCCATAGATGTAGCCCTTGAATACTTCACCCACGCATTCAACAAAGCTTGTGATACATTTGCCCCACTCACAAAGGTTCAAAGCAAAAAATGAAATGCCCCCTGGATCACACCAGCACTGATCCAGCAAATAAAGAGCCGTGATGACCTCTGGTACAAAGCAGTTGCCTCTGGTGTGCAGGCGGACACGATAACCTATAAAATGGTTCGCAACAGGTGTACCTGGGCAATTAGAATGGCCAAATCTAGCTACTACAAATCCACCCTGGCCTCATCCTGGGGGAACGCTAGGTTGTTTGGTACAACCTAAAGGAACTGAACGGCAAATCCAGGATGCCTCCTCCCGTCCAGCTAATCGTCAAAAATAATATCACCTCGGACCCACTCACAGTCGCCAGTGGCCTAAATGCAGCATTTTCTGACCTAAGCACAGTTCTCCCTAACAACTTCTTCGACCCCACACCTATGACCCCAGAACCCAGCAATACCTACCCCCCCACCTCAGGGTTATTACTATGAGTGAAGCAAGTTCTTACCGTAGAAAAGCCCTAGGGGGCTCAAACTACTGCAAAGACTCTTTTGACATGAAAATCCTTAATTTGGTACTGGACTCTGTGCTGCCCCCATCTGACTGATCTCCTTAACCTCTCCCTATGCCTAGGGCAGTTCCCAGCCTACTGGAAGATGGCCACCATCACACCAATACTAAAGAGTGGAGACCCCACATTACCCAATAATTACAGGCCAATCTCCATACTCCCTTCCCTCTCGAAAGCCCTGGAAAAAATCATTGCCACACAACTCACAGACTACCTGCTTGTGCACAGCATCCTATGTAGGGAACAGCATGGTTTTAGAGCCAGTCACAGCACAACTACTGCCCTCATAGAGTTCTCCAATTCGCTGCACAATGCCCTAGATAAGAAGCTGCTAGCGGGAGCCATATTCATAGACCTGTCAAAAGCGTTCAACACAGTCTCCCACACCCTGCTCCTAAATACTCTCCGCTGCACCGGCCTATCCCCTGGACCCATCGCTTGGTTCCCAAGCTACCTCACAGATAGGTCCCAATGTGTGAAGATAAACAGCACCCTCTCACCCACCCTACCAGTCCACTCGGGGGTCCCCCAGGGCTCCATCCTTGGCCCACTGCTATTCAGCATCTTCCTGAATACCCTGCCTAAATCCCATCCATGTAACCTTCTACTCTACGTAGATGACGCAGTAATGTATGCCTCCCACTCGGATCCCACAATCCTTCAATCCTCACTACAACTTACCTTCAATGACATTGAAAACTGGTTCACTGACCACAGATGCATGGTCAATATAAAAAAGACTAAAACAATGCTCTTTTCCCATTGCCAGAGTAAGGACTACAATGCCCAGCTAACAATCATTTCCAAAACCCACCTCTCACTGAACAGGTCCACACATATAAATATCTAGGCATTACCTTCGATCCTAACCTATCATTCCACATCCATATTAGTAATCTTTTCTCTGCAATAAATATACGCACAGGTCTACTGTATCAGCACAAAGCCTACTGCCAGAGGCCCTACACATTGCCATTACCTCCTCTGTTCTTTCCCTTGTAGACTATGGGTTAGCTATCTACTCAGCTGCTGACCACACTGCACTAAATAAAATCCACCTAGCCATTAATAAAGCCTGTGGTCTCCTTGCTAGAGTGGATAAGCGTACCCACAGCTGTACCCTGTATGAGCTAACAAAAATCCTCATCCTAGACGAAAGAGTATGTTATCAAACGTGTCTTCTTACTAAGAAAATCCAACTAGGCCTTACTTCCACTGGAGTCTCAGCCTCCCTCCGTGCTGCATATACCTCAGCAAACACCCGCGTGGCAGATAAATTAACATGGGCTGTTCCCAGGGTCACAACCACCCTTGCACAATGGTCTTTTTCCTACAGAGCGCCATCCTGGTACAATGAGCTCCCCCGGGCCATCACCTCTATCTCCAGACTAGGCTCCTTCAAAACAGCAATGGAAAACACATACTCTCCACCCGTCACTGCCACTGTTCCTAATAAGTAAAGGAATCTGACTATGGACGGTGAGATTCTGGGTTAATAGATATACATATCACACTGTTTCTACTGTGTGTTAATGACAATGTTGGTAACCCAACTGCGTACACCATCTGCTAGCATATAGGCCATACCTTAATACTGATTGTACTGTTCGCTGACGTTCACAGGCTCCACTCAGGACTTGTATAGCTATTCTACTGTATAGGACTAACAGCACTGCTCATACCGTGTTGTTATCTTGTCTCCTTCTCCACTGTTATTCTGTATACTTGATATATTTTGCCAATACCCTGTTGTTATCTTCTTCCTACTCTCACCGTAATATTGTATTATGACTGTTTATTGTTATGTATTGTAGCTGATGTGGAGCCTTTGGAAATGAGTCCCTGACTCAAAGGTTGTAATCTGATATTCTCAATAAATAAATAAATATATTCATAAGATCTTAAAAACACTAGCAAATTAACACCCCTTCCATAGGTAGTCTTCTCCAACATCCTAAATAGGACTAAATACAAAAATATATAGAGCTCATTCCCACCTCCTAAACCTCTTATAGCTATCTTTAACCATTCACTTGTTACTTGCTGGTTCAGTTACATCACTGTAAAGCCACTAAACTACAGATTTAGTTATATTTTAACTCTTTACATGTCAACTGTTTGATTTATTAAACTAATGCAAAACCCCAACTCGAAGAATACGCGGTTGTTTTTTAAGAAAACTGCACCATACAAGACGCTCTGTCCAACCTTCCTTCCTACCATAACAAAAATTATGAGCACCGTTACTCAAGCATTTCAGTAACAACAACATTTGGATGACAGATTTAGTGTCAATACCAATGTTTAATGTCCATATTTTCAAAGTGGGAAAGGCCCAAATTATATGACCACTCTCTCAAACTCTCTGCTACGATCTTGCTGAACAGTATTCCGATCACCAGATTTCAGGTCTCTTCCTCTAACTCCGACCCAGAGTCCTCTCCTCACCTTGCATAGTCCGCTTCTGTTTTACTGAACAATTTGCCTGTGTCCACGGGGTCAGAAAAATGGTAAGTCTTGTTGCCATAGACTATCTTTAAATTCGCTGGAATAAGCAATATGTGATGGACTCCCAATTGTCAAAGCTTTGACCTAATCCCATCAAATCCTTTTCTTCGTTGCCACGTGGCAAAGCTAAGGTCTGGGAAAATATGAATGGAGGATCCCTGCTATTGTGACGGACCCCGTTTCCACGCTTCTTGAAGTATTAAATCTCTCTTGTAAGGATCCAAGGATTACCAAGACAGCTGTTGCCTGTCTATATGCAGAATTGACATGTAGGCGGGCCCCTCTGCTGTTAACTCTGTAGGCCCTCTGCACATTGATCGAGAAGTCCATCTGCAGATGATCCATTAGCCGTTATGTAATAAAACTGCCCATATTCTCACCTTCTACTGCTTCTGGGAGACCCAAAATTCGAATATGAGTTGCCTGCGACCTGTTCTCAAGATTCTCTAATCTTCATCGTAGAAGCAGATTTTCCTTCACTAGGCCTGCAGTAGTTATCATAGTTTTATCTGCCATTTTAGTAGCCTCATTTGCTGTCTCCTCCACCTTCTGCAGTTTTGTCTCCACAATAGTCATTCTGGAAGTAGTCATCCATCTTTTTATCGATGGTCTGGATGGCTTTCACTAATGTGGCGTTAGATGGTTGGTTCGGGTCGGTTGTTGGAAGGCCTCCATCTTTTTCTGGGCCTGACCGCATTTCCTTATGCTTAGTGCCATCGCCACCCATGACAGCTTTTGGACGACCCATTCAGCAAATTAAAGATCCGAAATCAGGTACCAAACTACTCTCTGCAGCTTAGAACTTCAGCAAGTGAGTTAGATGACCAAATAAAGTATAAATTCGTTACTTATAGCTATTAAGGTACAGAGCTACGAGATTAAGCTGCTTTCAGTTTGGCTGCTGGCCATGCCCCCCCACCTGGAAACATTTCTGACTGCAACAAAGGAGGCTGCGACATCTGTTGTAGAATGACCCTGTATTGGTCCCAGTAGGGGGTTTTCGTGCTTCAGGTAACAGAAGGTGATGTGATGCAATGCACCAGCCATCTAGAGAGGGTCTGTTTAGACAAAGGGCTACCCATAGTCCTAGGACCAAAGGATACAAACAACTGATTGGAGCTCCCGCTCCCCTTGGTTCTGGATAAGTAGTTTCACAAGGTGTGATGAACATTCAGGGTATGGAGAAGTGCCTCACCCCTGTTTGAGTGGTCAGGGTAATAAACAGGCAGTTGGACGTCCTGATTTAAGGTCATCTCAGACACCACCTTGGGTAGAAACTTAGGCTTGATTCTCAAAGCTGCCCTGCCTTTGTGGAACACTAAATAAGGCTCCTTACATATCAGGGCCTGAAGCCTGGAAATCCTTCATGCAGAAGTAACAGCAACTAAAAATAACATTTTCCAAGAAAGAGAATGTAGCTCGCAATCCGCAGCAGGTTCAAAAGGTGGCAAGGTCAGCTTCTCCAGAACAAACAGAAGATCTCAAGGGGGAACAGGATCCCTAATGGGAGGTTTTATGTGAAGCATACATAGAAACATAGACTTTGATGGCAGATAAGGACCGCTTGGCCCATCTGGTCTGCCCATTTCCCTACCTACAGGATAGGCCGCAGATCCTAGTTAACCAACAGCCTATTTCTTCCTACCCCCCACAAGAATTGCCTTATGTCTGTCCCATGCATTCTTGAATTCTCCCACAGTTTGAGACCCCACAACCTCCTCAGGAAGGCTGTTCCATGCATCCACTGCCCTCTCTGTGAAACAATACTTCCTCACATTGCCCCGAACCGCCCTCCTTCTATCTTTAAATTGTGTCCCCTTGTTCTTGCACGTCTCTTTTTCTGAAAGATGCTACCCTCTTGGACTTTGTTGCTTCCCTTGAGGTATTTGAAAGTTTCTATCATGTCCCCCTCTCCCTCCTTTCCTCGAGGCTATACATATTAAGCTCCTTTAGTCTTTCTTCATGTGTCTTCTGGTGCAGACCCTGCACCATTTTTGTTGCCCTCCTCTGGATAGCTTCCATCCTGTCTATGTCCTTGTGGAGATGGGGTCTCCAGAACGGGACACAGTACTCCAGATGGGGTCTCACCAACTGTCTGTACAGAGGGATAACAACTTCCTGTTTTCTGCTGCTGATGCCTCTCCCTATACATCCCAGTATACCTCCAGCCCTCCCTACTGCCTTCTCACATTGCTTGCTAACCTTAAGGTCATTTGATATGATTACCCCCAGGTCCCTTTCCTTTTTTGTTGTTGTTACTACCTCCCCACCCATTGTGTATTCTTCCCCTTGGTTCTTGTTTCCCAGGTGCATTATTTTGCACTTCTTTGCATTGAATCCTAGCTGCCATACTTCTGACCATTCCTCCAACCTTGCGAAGTCCTTTTCATCCTTTCCATGCCTCCTTGTGTATCAACCCTGTTGCAGATCTTTGTGTCATCTGCAAAAGGCATACTTTTCCTTCAGTCCCTCTGCAATGTCACTGATGAAGATATTAAAAGGACTGGACCCAATACTGAACCCGGTACCCACTAGTAACCCTCTTTCTTCAGAGTGGACTCCATTTACAGTTACCTTCTGTGTCCTGTTGTGCAGCCAATGTTTTACCAGGCTACCACCCTGGGACCCACTCCCAGGCTGGTTAATTTGACTATTAATCTTTGTGTGGGACTGTGTCAAATGCCTTGCTAAAGTCTAGGTAGGCCATGTCCACAGCCCCTCCCTGGTCTACTACTTTGGTCACCCAGTCAAAGAAATCTATTAGATTCATCTGGCATGACCTTCCCGCTGTGAACCCATGCTGCCTTTGGTCCTGTGCTCCACTGGCCTCTAGGTACTCAACTATTCTTTCCTTCAGAAGTGACTCCATCACTTTCCCTACCACAGAGGTCAGACTGACAGGTCTGTAGTTTCCTGCCTCTGTCTTGGTCCCACTTTTGTGAAGGGGAATCACATCTGCCTTCCTCCAGTCCTCGGGTACCACACCATCCTCCCATGATTTATTAAAAAGAGTAGCCAGTGGTTTCAGTAGTTTCTCCCTTAATTCTTTTAGAATTCTGGGTGAATTCCATCAGGACCCATTGCTTGTCCACCTTCAGTTTTAGGAGTTCTTGCAGAACCCTTTCTTCTGTGAAAGGACTGGGATCGACCCCCCTATCAAGAGTGCTTCTGTTAATTGGATTAGGCACTTCCCCCTCCTCTTTTGTGAATACTGAGCAGAAATATTCGTTCAGTATCCCTGCTTTTTCACTGTCCCCCTCTGCCCACCCACTGTTCATTCTATTCAGCCTCACTGTCCCTTCCTTTGTCTTTCTACACTTGCTGATGTACCTATAAAAGGTTTTATCCCCCTTCTTAACTGAGTTGGCTATCTTTTCCTCAGTTTGGGCCTTTGCTATTCTGACTTCCCTTCCTGCTTTCTTCTGCCTTAACTGGTACAGCTCTCTGTCCTGCACCGTCTGTGTTTCCTTATACTTCCAGAATGCTATCTTTTTCTTCCTGACTTTCACAGCCACCTCTTTTGAGAACCATAGTGGCTTTTTCTTTCTCTAAGAAAGGTGCGAGTTACCTCCAACTGAGCCACCGTTCTGCCCTGAACAGGGGTGTGATAGGCAGAAAGGGTGGCCAAATGCACCTTAATTGAGGAATAGCCCAGTCCTGACTCTGAAAGGGATAACAGGTATTCTAACAGAAGATTAACTGGACAAGCCAGAGGATCCAGGTGGTGAGCCGTGGCCGATAGATAAAAGCTCTTCCACTTCATAGCTTATGTTGTTCTAGTGGAGGGTTTCCTAGTCTCCATAAAGACTTTGGTGACTTTGTCGGAAACTCCAAAACAAAGTTTGGCTAGGTCCTCAGGAGTCATGCATGTAGATACAGGGACCACATGTTTGGATGGACCAAGGTCCCGTTGTCCTGAGAGAGCAAGAAAGTGCTCAATGGAAGTGCAATCGAAGACTCCTTTGCTAAGTGTTGTAACAATGGAAACCAGATTTGTTGAGGCCATAGAGGAGCCACCAGCATCATTGTTGTCCCTTCCATTTGCGCCTTGAGGAGAACTCTGTGAAGGAGCGGAAACGGTGGGAAGGCTTAAGGGACTCTCCCTTTCCAGGAGAGGGACATCGCATCTTGCTAGAAAACACCAGGCATGTGATCTAGTGAGCAGAAACTGGGCAGTTTTGTGTTGGTGGTGAAGGCAAATAGGTCCAATTTGGGTGTCCCCCATGTGGCGCATAGGTTGTCGACCACTGATTGGAGAAGCGACCACTCGTGCGCTCTCAACCTTGTTCTGCTGAGAGCGCCTGCCAATATGTTCTGAACACCTGGGACGTGGACCGCTGAAATGGTTATGCAGTGAGTTATGGCCCAATCCGACACTCTCATTGCTTCTCTGCACAGAGGATAAGAGTGTGCGCCTCCCTGTTTGTTGATATAAAACATCACTGACATGTCCATCTGAATGAGAAGGTGTCCTAGTTTGAGTACCGTACTCCGTGCCTGGAGGGTGTAGAGAATGGCTCTCATTTCGAGAATGTTGATGTGGAGAGATGCCTTGTTCACAGACCAGGGTCCCTGAGTCCTGTGAATGCCTAGGTGTGCACCCCATCCCATGTTTGATGTGTCTGACATAAAGACCTGTTCTGGTTCCTCCTTTTGGAGTGGCACCCCTTCCAGCAAAGAAGGAGACATCATCCACCAAAGAAGTTCTAGAGGAGGAGGAGTAGCTCTCTACATAAGGGAAGGAATCAAAGCAACAGAACAAAAGGGTAAACAGGGAGGATCAATCTGGAGACAGGCAATGGCACCACACTCTGCACAGGGGTTGTATACAGAACCCCCTCAGGGGGAGAAAATGGACAAGGAAATGATAGAAAGTATACTTAGAATGGCAGAAAAAGGGGAGATATTGCTGATGGGTGATCTGAATATGCCAGATGTTAACTGGAGTGTAGTTGCAGCAGCCACTTCTAAGAGTGGGGTTATTCTAGATGCCCTACAGGAGGCATGCCTTAGACAACTAGTATTGGAACCCACTTAAGAGGAAGCAATCTTAGACCTGGTTCTCTCAAATGGAAATGGAGAGAGGATCACAGATGTGAAGTGGGTAGCCATCTGGGAACTAGCGACCATCAAACAGTATGGTTCACAATAAACACAGCAATAGAGTCAAGCCATACAAAGGCAAAAGTACTGGACTTCAGGAGGGCTGACTTTGCCAAAATGGGTGAGTGCCTAAGGAATGCACTAGCAAGTGGGCAGGAAGGAGGGTGAAAGAACAATGGGGAATAATAAAAACTGCCATCACAGAGGTAACAAGCCTTTGTGTGAAGCAAATAAAGAAAACAAAATTATGTAAGAAACCACTATGGTTCTCAAAGGAGGTAGCAGTGAAGGTTCAAGAGAAAAAGAAAGCATTCAGGAAGTACAAGGAATCACAGAAGGAGCAGGACAGAGAATTGTATCAGTTAAAGCAAAAGGAAGCTAGGAAGGCAGTCAGAACAGCAAAGGCCCGAACCGAGGAAAAGATAGCAGACTCAGTTAAGAAGGGGATAAAACCTTTTAGGTACATCAGGAGTGAAGGAAGACCAAGGGAGGGATAATGAGGTTAAATGGGGGCAGAGGGTGATGGTGAAAAGGCGAGATACTAAACAAATATTTTTGCTCTGTAGTTACAAATGAAGAGGGAGGTACCTAAAACAAACAATAGAAACACTCTGGATACAGAAGTTGATACCAGCCCATTTACAGAAGAAAGGGTTCTGAAAGAACTCTTAAAACTGAAGGTGGACAAAGCAATGGGGCCTGATGGGATTCATCCCAGAATTCTAAAAGAACTAAGGGAAGAACTAGTGACACCACTGACTACCCTCTTTAACAAATCATGGGAGGATGGGGTGGTACCTGAAGACTGGAGTAGGGCAGCTGTGATTCCCCTTCACAAAAGTGGGAGCAGGGCAGAAGCAGGAAACTACAGACCTGTTAGTCTAACCTCAGTGATAGGGAAAATGATGGAATCACTTCTGAAGGAAAGAACTGTCGAGTACCTAGAGGCCAGAGGGGCACAGGACCCAAGGCAGCATGGATTCACAGCGGGAAGGTCATGCCAGACGAATCTAATAGATTTCTTTGACTGAGTGACCAAAGTACTAGATTAGAGAGGGGCTGTGGACATGGCCTACCTGGACTTTAGCAAGGCATTTGACACAGTCCCACACAAAAGATTAATATACAAGTTAGCTGGCCTGGGAGTGGGTCCCAAGATGATAGCCTGGGTAAAGAATTGGCTGGAGAATAGGTCACAGAGGGTAATAGTAAATGGAGTCCACTCTGAAGAAAGGGGTTACACTAGTGGGTACCGCAGGGTTCAGTATTAGACCGGTCCTCTTCAATGTCTTTATGCTGACATTGCAGAGGGACTGAAGGAAAAGTATGTCTCTTTGCAGATGACACAAAGATCTCGACAGAGTTGATGCACAAGGTGGAGTGGAAAGGATGAGAAGGGACTTGGCAAGGTTAGAGGAATTTTCAAATGTTTGGCAGCTTAGATTCAATGCTAAGAAGTGCAAGGTAATGCACCTAGGAAACAAAAACCCAGGGGAAGAGTACACAATGGGGGGTGAGATACTAACAACAACAAAAATGGAAAGGGACCTGGGGGTAGTCATATCAGATGACTTAAAGGTGGGCAAGCAATGTGAGAGGGCAGTAAGGAGGGCTGGGGGGATACTGGGATGCATAGGGAGAGGCATCACCAGTAGAAAATAGGAAGTTGTTATCTCTCTGTACAGACAGCTGGTGAGACCCCGTCTGGAGTACTGTGTGCAGTTCTGGAGACCCAATCTCTGCAAGGACATAGACAAGATGGAAGCTATCCAGAGGAGGGCAACAAAAATGGTGCAGGGTCTGCACCAGAAGACATATGAAGAAAGACTAAAGGAGCTTAATATGTATAGCCTCGAGGAAAGGAGGGAGAGAGGGGACATGATAGAAACTTTCAAGTACCTCAAGGGAATCAGCAAAGTCCAAGAGGGTAGCATCTTTCAAAAAAAGAGGTGTGCAAGAACAAGGGGGCACAATTTGAAGATGGGTGGGCGGTGTAAGGAAGTATTTTTTCACAGAGAGGGTTGTGGATACATGGAACGGCCTTCCGGAAGAGGTTGTGGAGTCAAAAACAGTGGTTGAATTCAAGCATGCATGCATGGGACAGTCATAAGGCAATTCTAGGAAGTGGGGGTAGAAAGAAGTAGGCTGCTGGTTAACTAGGATCTGCAGCTTATCCATTAGGTAGGGAAATGGGCAGACTGGGTGGGCCAAGCGGTCCTTATCTGCCATCAAATTCTATGTTTCTGTGACTGGAAGGTCCAGGTTGTCCCATCTCTGGTCCCATTGGACACGGTGTCCCCTGAATTGTCCTCATCTGAAGTCTCGCAAAGGGGACTGTGATGATGGACGCTGCCATGTGGCCCAGCAACCGGAGCAGTGTCCTGGCTGGCATTGTGGAGACTGAACAGATTTGACTGGCTAGGTTCCTTAGCCAATCAGCCCTTTCCTGTGGTAGGAAGGCTCCTCCTCTGACTGTGTCGAGAAGGGCTCCTATTAATGTCAGGAGCTGAGAGGGGATGAGGGACTTTTTTTTGTTTTGATGGTGGTCCTGAGACTCCAGAAAAAGAGTACAGGTGTCTCAAATGGCACTCTGAAGTCATTCCTCGGACTGTGCCATAAGAAGCCAGTCATCCAAGTATGGGAACACGTAATGCCTCATCCTCCGAAGTGCCACAGCTACCACTGCAAGGCACTTCGTAAGCACCCTCAGAGCCTAAGAAAGGCCGAAGGCTAGTGCCCTGAACTGGAAATGCCTGCCTTGAAAGGCAAACTGGAGGTATTTCCTGTGGTGCTTTGCTATCAGGATGTGAAGGTAAGCATCCTGCATATCCAGTGATGCCAGACAGTCTCCGTCGGACCATGGGGAGCAGGTTTTGGAGAGTGATCATCCTGAACCTTTTGTATTCGACCGATTGATTGAGGTCGCTGAGGTCAAGAATGAGCCTCAAGTCTGCTGACTTCTTTGGGACCAGGAAGAAGTGTGAATAGATTCCTGTTCCTCTCTAATTTAGGGGAACAGGCTTTATGGCTTTTTTGGAAAGCAGGGCTTGGATTTCTTGCTGAATCAGACCTGCATGTTCCCTGGAGTAATGGGATGGTGGTGGGGGCCTGTCCGGTGGAATGCTGAAAAACTCTATAGAGTGTCCCTTCTCTATGAGCTTGAGGACCCATTGGTCAGAAGTCACCTTTCTCCAAGCCTCTGCATATAGAGAAAAACGTCCTCCTACTTCCTCTCCCGACAAGATGTCAGGGAGGGGTGGGTCGCCTCGAGAGTTAGGCGGTGGGAGGGGGTTGAAACGAGGCTTGGACGGGTTTAGTCTGATGAAAGACGGGTCCTGCAGATCCTCTGTGGGTGCCTCTTTGACTGTAGTCTTCCCACTGAGGCTGTTACTGCTGAAAATGGGGCTGCTGTTGTTGTTGTTCCCCCTCAGCCATGAAAATTAGACTTTAGAAACTGTCTCTGTTTTTGGTGGTACATGGACTGTATGGTGCAGACAGTCTTACTGGAGTCCTGTAGCGTATTAATGATTTTCTCCATGTCCTCACCAAAGAGGACGGAGCCTCTGAAGGGTGCATCCAGGATGTTGGATTTGACATCCTGAGCAAACCCAAAAACACAAAGCCAGGAATGGCAACATAAACAAATGCCTGTGGCAGCCACCCTTGCCGCTGTGTCTGCAGTCATGGGCAGATTGTAGCACATGCATGCCTATATTTGACCCAGTCTGTAAAAGCTTGGAGAGTTCTGCCTTTTGGGGGCAGTCAGGCATACCTTGCAAACTGTTCATTCCCTGTTGCCATAGGGCATTCTGGAATTGGACCATCTAAGCCAAGAAGTTATGACTCCTGATGCTGCCAGTGGCAGACAAATACACCTATCTGCCCATGGAGTCCAGTTGTTTAGACTTTCTGTTTGGAGGCTGGGTACTCAGGTGTTTGGGCCTCTGTCAACGGTCATGTGCTGCCAAAATGACCACTGAGTCAGCAGTGGGGTGTTCGGCCAGGAAGGGTTGCTTCTTGGGTGCCCTGTACAAACGGTCAGCCTTCTTCGGGATAGCTGTGGATGAATGGGGCATCTCCAAGTAGCCTGTGTGACATCTTCAAAGGTGTCAACCATAGGTGGGATCACTACTGGTTTGGGATCTTTTTGCCTGAGGTATTTTGCAAGTCACATACGCTCAGGGTCCAAATCCTCTGTATCCCAGCTCATGTTGGCTTGAATGTGCCGCATGACCTCCATAAAGGAAGGGTCATTGGGAGGTGACTTTGGAGTATCCCCAGGATCCCTGGGGGATAGGTCCTCAAAGGATGAAGTTGAGGAGTCTGATGGCTGGTAGGAGCCCTAGGAGGAGAGTGATGAAGATCTGCACCTCCCCCCTTTTATGCCGGTGCCTGTCTGAGGAGCTAGATGAGCTGGGGCTCCTTGATCTAGATCTGGCTCTCCTTTTGGGCACTTTTTTCCTGGGCCTCTCAGGAGAGGTGGGATGTTTTCCCCCGATCTTCACCTGGCTGAGGTTGGGGAACTGTGCACAGGTGTGCACCCCCATTAGGATTCAGAGCCAAGTCCAGTTCCACTGGGGCAACAGGTTGAGGTTTTTGTGGGAGGATATCAGGTTTGATGGTCTCCCACCAGTGACTGAATAGGTTCTTCACCGGGAAGGTTTCATTTTGGGGAACCTGTAGCTGGGTCCAGTACCTGCACCGGCGCCGGTACCGACATCGGGCCTGTCCAGCATTGGTGGACATTCTGGAGGTGATGACGGGTTGTGGTTGTCGTCATCAGGTCCTGAGATTACCCTATGGACTGACATCAGTTCCTCATGCACAGGATGTTGTCTGCCCGGACGTCAGTTCAAGGAGGTGACATCAGAGGCGACGGTGTCTTAGCCGGTGGTGCCGGCATATGGAAGACCTTGGGTGCACCATTTCTTGGCCTGCTTGGGAGGGAGAAAGGAAGATCTCCCTGCCACCTGGCCTGAGTTCTTAGCCTTGTCCCAGGAGTTGCCACTGCATACAGAGGCTGACCGGGCAGCATGATGAACCTTACTTGGGTTCGAAGATCGGCCAGTGACCTGCATCAGGGGCTGAATCTTAATCAGTTGAAGCATCAGACCAGAGGATCCAGAAGCCTTCTCTTTCATGCTCAACATGCATGAGGTGACCGGGGCTTTGACAACACTTAGCTGGGAGTCATGGTTTGATGATTCCGAAGTGCCCTTTGAGGCAGAGTGTGATCTGGAGGATTTAGATCTTGAGTGGGATCTCTCCCGTTCTTTCTCCTTCTCCCTACATTTCTCCTTAGATTTTGAAGAGAAATTGAGATGTTTATCTGATTACTTGTAGGAATGGTGGGAAAACTCCCGCTCCAAGGAAGAACCCCTCTGCATGGTGGCCAACTGCTGTTGGGCAAGGTAAGCCTGAAGGGAATTCTGATGGCGGATCTGAGCCCGACTATTGAAGGCCTGGCAGTGAGGGCAGGACTGGGTGTTGTGGTCTGGGCCCAGATACAACAAGCATGCCGCCTGGCCGTCTTTGGCGGGGATCTGCTTCCCACAGGTGTACTTATTCAGGTGCCTAGAGGAAGGCGATGGGGAAGAAGACATGCAGCCAGGGACTGTCTGACTATCGTGCCAGGAGCTACTGGCACTATCAAGTTTAATGGCACTGTTCCCTGCACTGCTGGGGTTCCATGTCAGGGCAGCACTACTCAGCATAGTGCTGCACCAACATGTCCCTATATTCAGTTGGATAGCGCTGGTGCCCTGTCCGACTGAATATAGCATCCTCGGGGGTCATGGGCAATGGGCAAGTGCAGTGACAAACTTTGTACTCTGCTTTGTCCATTTTTGAATATCAGGCCACAGATGTGCCCTATGGCAGGGTCAGACTATCATCAAGGGGGCATTTACAGGTGACGGTAGCAAGGAGGTAAGTCTTGTAGTCAGATTTAAATAGCGGGTGTGATCCCCGGGTCCATAGTGGAGCAAATAGGTGGTTTCAAAGATTCAGGGCAGTGGAGGAGAAGGCTTTCTGACCCATGCACGTGGTAACTTGTTGGCACTCTAATGGCAGATTGGCAGAGGTCTGGAGGTCTCGATAGCAGGGCTTTGCCCTGAGTAGGGGCACAGCTCCTTTTCTCAATGGATTTGTCAACAAAGCAGCCTAGGAAGTAGTCCCCCCAGGTTTGAGTGGGCAGTCAGCCTAGGGCCTGATAGAGGGAACAGTAATGCGTGGAGTAAGCGACCACCAAGGCACATCTACAGATGTTGTTGTAGGTTGCGTTTAGTCTGTATAAACAGGAGGATGAGGTCTGCGTGTAGATGGGACAGCAGTACTCCAGCAGGGGGAGTAAGGTGCCATGGGCAGTGGTGAGTCTTACTTTGGGGGCCAGGAAATCCTTGAGCCAGTAATCAACTCTTGGTCTCTGGTTTGTGTGCCAGACTTTGAGTCCAGTGTGGTCAGAGAATGTCAGGGAGAGGTCAAAGGTGACTCCCAGATTTTTGAAAGTAGTCACTAACTGAAGGGATGAGCCATTAGGAGACAGGATGTGGGGAGAGGTAGTGTCTCCAGCCCCCCTAGATAATTTGGATTTTGATCCAAACAGAAAAGCCTTATTCTTCCAGGCATTTACCAAAAGTTTGTTGGCAAGGAATCATTGTTGGGCAGTGCCAAAAATTTCTGTGACAGTGGACAAAGTTCAGCTTGGGTCTTTGCGCTATGGCAGAGGATAAGGTCATTAACATACAGTAGTGAGATGCACGTGATGCCATCCCTGGGAAGGGAGTTGACAAACAGGTAAAACAAGATGGGCTCAAGTATGGATCCTTACGGGACCCCTGTGTGCACCTTGTGAGTGCTGGAAATTGCACTCCCCCATGCAGACCACCTGGGTGCATCCCCAGAGGCAGTCACGAAAGACAAAGTTTCTTCATACTGACTGTAATTTATTTTTCTGTTAGCTCCAACATTGTCAATAGGATTAATTACGAATGGGTGATGTGCAACCCTGCTAGAGGAAATGACACAGCCCAAGGCTGTAATCAGCATATATTCCTGGGCACCTGAACATACTGGACAGCAGTAACTCTCCAGTCACTTTTGTTCATGCAGTGCCTCTAAATAGGGAAAACTAGATCGTACTGTTTGTCTTGTCAGTTGGTCAGATCACTACACTGTGAGATTCAATTTTGGCACCCCTCCTTGTAGGCCGACCCCTGTGGAGATGGTCAAGTTCCGCCCCTTGCGGAATGTTTCCTGTACTGGCCTTGCCGCGGTTCTTCACCTATCAGAACTTCCTGTGCATTGCAGTGATCCAGAGGTGCTGGTTGTGGCTTATAACACCACCATTACTTCTGCTCTGGATTTTATTGCTCCAGTTCGTGTGCATCCTCTCTCCCTCCGACCTCGGACCCCATGGTTTGATGGGGCCTTGAGGGAGTTGCGGCAACTTGGACACAGGTTAGAACGTTGCTGGCGGAGGTCTGGCCTGGGTGCTGACCATCTTAGACTGCTAGAACATTATCAATTCTATCAGTCAGAAATCTCCCATAAGAAGGCAGAGTTCCTGTCCAAGGAAATTTCTGCTGCTCAGAACCGACCTGCTCAGCTTTTCAGAACTGGACAGATTGTGCAACCCAACCTGTCTACAGCTCCGTAGAGTGTTGTCACAATTACAGTGTGATGAGATTGCTCGGTTCTTTGCTGATAAGGTGGCTGACATTAGGTCAGACATTTGTTTGATACGTTCTATGCTAGTTGCAGGTGGCCAGGATAGGGTCACTATCCCTTTGTTTTCCTGGAGCACCTTTGACTGCCCGTCAATTGTGGATGTTATGCAGATTGTCCAGGGGCTGCGTCCTAATTCCTGTAGTTTAGATCCAGGTCCCACACCCCTAATTTTAGGGTGTGGAGATTCTATTCTACTGGCTCTAGCACGGATAGTCTGGTCTTCCCTTGACTCGGGTGAATATCCCCAGTCCTTGAAAGAGGCAGTGGTGACACCCTTGTTGAAGAAATCATCTTTGGACCCAGACTGTCTTGCTAACTACAGACCTCTCTCGAACCTCCCCTTTGCAGGGAAGGTGATCAAGAAGGTGGTAGCAGCCCAGTTGGAGAACCACTTGACCATCCATAGCATCTACGAACCTCTCCAATCAGGTTTCCGTAAGAGGCATAGTACCGAGACTGCACTGATTGGGGTGCTCAATGATCTCCTGATGGCGAGAGACCAAAGAAAACGGTCCATCCTGGTTTTATTGGATCTGTCATCAGCATTTGACACTGTCGACCATGGGGTTGGTTCTCTTGGAGCGCCTGAGATGTATTTATGGACTCTCTGGGATTGTGCTCAGATGGTTCACATCATACCTCACCGGAAGATCTCAGAAGGTGGTGTCAGGGTTTTTTTCCTCTGATCCCATCTCTCTCTCTTTTTTGTGGGGTCCCTCAGGGCTCTATACTGTCCCACATGTTGTTTGCGGTGTACATGCTTCCCCTCGGAGATATTGTGAGACGGTACGGGTAAGGATTTCACTGTTATGCAAATGATACCCAACTGTACCTGTCCTTTGCACCCGACCAGGAAGGAGCTGTCTCGGTATTTAATAGCTGTCTAAAGGAAATCCAGGATTGGATGAGTTCCAGTTGGTTGAAGTTGAATTCTGGGAAGACTGAGGTGTTGGTTTTGGATCCGGATCGCCGGATAGGGGGACCTGTGGCCGGCTCCCCCTCTGGGGTGTTTTGTGGGGATGTCGAGTTACCAGTCTCTGAACAGGTGTGAGATCTGGGGGTGATCTTAGATGCTGGGCTGACTTTACGATCTCAAATGTCAGCAGCGGTAAAATCTTTTTTTTATCATCTGAGAAACATCGCCAGAATCAAGCACCTTGTTCTGTCTGGCGACCTGCCAACTCTGATCCATGCCTTTGTGACCTCACGTCTGGACTACTACAACTCGCTTTACCTTGGGCTTCTGGGGGTTGATGTCCGCCGCTTCCAGCTGGTGCAGAATTCCGCAGCCCAAGTACTTAGAGGTACTCCTAGATCATCTCATATTACTCTGGTGCTGCTGGGTCTGCACTGGCTACCAGTTCAGTGGCAGATCACCTTCAAAGTTGGATTACTGACTTTTAAAGCCCTGCATGATCTGGGCCCTGATTACCTGAAAGATCTCCTGATTCCTTACCTCCCTATGAGGTCACTCCACTCAGCCGACGAGGGGTTGCTAGAGATTCCTAGGGTTATATTAAAATCAGCTGGGGCCCAGGCTTTTATGTTTGTGGCCTCTTCCCTTTGGAATTCTCTACCCCGTCGGATAAGGGAGTGTATGACCGTGGGGAGCTTTAAACAGACTCTCAAATCCTGTTTATGGGAAAGGGCCTATGGTGTCTCTGACTGATGACTGTAATTGTTTTTAACAGTTTTTATATTATTGTTTGTATACGTTGTCTGTTCTCAATCTTTTTGGAATGCGCCTTGGTATTTGAAAGGCGCAATATAAATAAAGATTGTTATTAATACTGTCAGGAAATAACACATCTTACTTCAAGAGTCAGTTCTTGTAGCGGGTAACACATTTAGGACTGTAGCCGGCAGGCGGCAGGACTCCATGGCAAACTCTATCCAGAAGTACCAAGCGGGGAATGCCCCCCCGATGTCGGCCCGCCCCCGATGTCCCACATGGTATAAGAGGTGGCAGTCTCCAGCGTACCCCAGTTCTTTTCCTGCTATCGTCATGCATTCGTCGGCTCCATGGCTAAACTCACGCCAGTATGACTGCTTTATCTTTAATAACTGTTGTTTTTTCTCGTTGCAGTACTGCTTCTTCTGCAACCGTTGAGATGGGCACATTGGCCATGCAAAGTGCTAAGGAGTCATTTGCATGCCCATTAGGAGCATATTGGCATGGGGAGTGATGGCAGGTTTGCACACTTTTGACTGGCTGTGCCCCCACCCGGATTGCTCGGTCCTGTAACAGGAAGTAATCCCTGGTGCTTAGTAGTCCCCCCGGCCTCTGATCGCCAGCACAGATAGTAAAGAATGATTCCCTGGTGTCTAGTGGCCCCCCGATCCCCATCCCCATATAGGAAAAGGTAATCCGTTGTGCCTAGTGGTCCACACCACTCTCCAGTCACCATCCCTGTATAGGAAAAGGTAATTCCTGGTATCTAGTGGTCCCTCCACCCTCCAATTGCCATCCCCGTATATGACAATGAAATCCCTGGCACTAGTGGTACACCCCACCCTCTGATCAAAATTCCTGTGGCAAGAAAGAACTCCCTGGCATCTAGTGGCCCCACCCCCCCACACCTTGAGCACTGTGTAAACTACTGTGCCACCCCCTGTCCATTGATGCCAGTGCCACGGCTCGTACAATACACAGGCCATGCACTCCCTGTACAGTATAGAGGATGCACGCCCTATGCAGTACATAAGACGCATGCTGCCTGTCTGTCCATACGGCGGCCAGCAGAGGAAATGAGAGGAGGGCTGTGCTGGTCGCCCTCTCGGAGATGCAGCATTGGCGTCAACAGGCAGGGGGTAGCACGGTAGATAGTACAGTGCTGGCAGCAGGGGGGCACTAGATACCAGGGCGTTCTTTTTTGCCATGGGAATGATGATCAGAGGGTGGAGTATCACTAGCGCCAGGGATTTCAATATCATATATGGGATGACAATCTTAGGGTGGGGGAGACCACTAGGCACCAAGAATTACCTTCTCCTATACAGGGATGGTGATCGGAGGGTGGGGGGACCACTAGGCACCAAGGATTACTTTTTCCTTTACAGGGATGGCGATTGAAGACCGGGGGGGGGGGACCAGTGGGCACCAGGGAATCTTGATGAGTTGCTTGGGACGATGACTGGGGACCGGGAGGACCACTGACCACCAGGGCATAATCTATTTTGTAAGGTGTTGTGGATCGGAGGGTGGAGGGACCACTAGACCCCAGGGAGTGTGTTATTTTCACCGGGGCTGGGGACTGGAGAGTGGGGGGACCACTGATCACCAGGGACATGTTTTACTGTGCTAAGGATGATGATTTGTGGATGGGGCTGCCACTAGATGCTGCAGGGTGGGTGTTGTCCCCCAACCTCTAACTTGGTTGTTGGCTGTAGTGGCTCTGGTAGCTGCTAGGGTTGCCTGGAGTAAGTCAGGGTTTTGCACACAGTAATATCGCTGCACAAAGTGGTCTGTACTGTTCCTCTTGCGCAGCGCTACCACTCTGAATACTGCGTTCAATATTTGTCCTCCACATAAACATGATTTTGTTTTGCTTGCTCTAACCTTATTAGCATTCACGAAAGCCTTTTCTGAATATTGTGCATGGGCACAAACCCCAGGACACAATCAGTTTTCCCACTGGGTAAAGTTTTGACTATCTGGCCCCTGCTCTCCACCCTTGTCTTGTGACAACATGGGTGCCACAGTTACTCTGGAAACTGTTGTTGTAATTGTTATATGTTGGGCACTGCACTGCCACACAGACTCTGTGCACTGTAGTTGCTCGTACTAAGGTCACTTTATACCCAGTTTGCCCAGTTCGGTATCTTTTGTTTCATACCACTTGATTTGTGTTGTAACTGCTTACTGTACTTTGTATCCTTTGCAGCTGTTTTCTTTCTGCATTGTATGTGCCACCTTTTTGGCCTGGGTCATACCTGAAAATGATCCCTGGGATCAGTGTACTCACCCGGTTAACAAACAACAAAAAATAAATAAATACTGTTTTCAAGAGATTGGTATCACAAAAAATATTTTATCAGTCTTCCTTCCCTAGTCAGTAGCAGAAAAACCCAAGTTAAAATCCCCACCCCAAGCAAGACCCCCCCAGAGGTGTAAAAGTAGGGCTGAATTCATTTAAAGATATCAATTCTACTGGACTTTGATTGCGGGGCTTAAACATTAATCAATCTAAAGACTAGACCACAAACCTCTATATCTAGAAGTAACCCCCACCCCCGGGGAGATAGCTACTAATCGGGAGATTTTAATGTCTGGAGAGATGAAAATCCCTACCCCAGAGCATATTTCTTCTCTTCCCCAGGTGACCAGAAGGAAGGACATAGCCTCCATTCCTTCTGTGCCTTTGAGCATTCCCTCAACGTATGGAGCCTGATATAACAAAATCACATCTCAACCGTGGTCCTTGAGGATGGAAAAAGTTGTCATTTTGCTTCCTACCAGTTTTTATACCATTAACGTTAACAGTTGTCAATGCCGAATGTTGATTGCGTTGGTCCATTGAGCTCGCTCACTGCCCCCTGTCACTCGCTCATTCTGTTTCTCTCGGTGCTGCAGGCTGCTGTTTTGTACTGGGCTCCTGCTTGCATTGGCACCCTTTTCTGTCCACAAAGAAATCCGCAGCTGTCCCGACAGAGCTCCGTTGAAGTGGCTCACTCCCCCTCTCTCATTCGCTCATTCTGTTTCTCCGGGTGCTGCAGGCTGCCCTTTTGTACTGGGCTCTTGCCTCTGTTGGTGGCTTTTTCTGCCCACAAAGAAATCTGCAGTAGTCCGGACACAGGTCTGTTGAGCTTGCTCACTCCCCCTCTGTCACTCGCTCATTCCGCTTCTGCCAGCGCTGCAGGCTGCCCTTTTGTACTGGGCTCCTGCCTGCATTCATGGCTTTTTCTGCCCACAATAAAATCTGCAGCAGTCCCGACACAGCTCTGTTTAGCTCGCTCACTCCCCTCCTCTCTCACTTACTCATTCCTTTTCTGCCAGCGCTGCTGGCTGGCCTTTTTTACTGGTCTTCTGCCATCGTTGCCGCCTTTTTCTGCCCACAAAGAAATCCGCAGCAGTCACGATAGAGCTCCGTTGAGGTCGCTCACTCCCCCTGTCTCACTTGCTCATTCTGTTTCTCCTGGTGCTGCAGGCTGCCCTTTTGTACAGGGCTCCTGCCTCTCTTGGTACCTTTTTCTGCCCACAAAGGAATCTGTAGCAGTCCCGACAGAGCTCCGATGAGCTCGCTCACGCCCCTCTCTCACTCGCTCATTCTGTTTCTGCTGGCACTGCAGGTTGCCTTTTTGTACTGGGCTCCTGCCTGCATTGCTGCCTTCTTCTGCCCACAAAGAAATCCACAGCAGTCCCAACAGAGCTCCGTTGAGCTTGCTCGCTCCCCCTCTCACTCGCTCGTTCTTCTCCACTGCAGGCTGCCGTCAGCTGGGCCCCTTGAGTGCATTGCTGCCTTTTTCTTGCCCACAAAGAACCGCAGCAGTTCCAACAGAGCTCCATTGAGCTCACTCTCTCCCCCCCCCACTCGCTCGTTCTGTGCCTCCTGCTGCTGCAGACTGCCCTTTTGTACTGGGCTCCTACCTACATTGGTGGCTTTTTCTGCCCACAAAGAAATCTGCAGCAGTCCTGACACAGATCCATTGAGCTTGCTCACTCCCCCTCTGTCACTCGCTAATTCTGTTTCTGCTGGCGCTGCAGGCTGGCCTTTTGTACTGGGCTTCTGCCAGCGTTGCTGCCTTTTTCTGCCCACAAAGATATCCGCAGCAGTCACGATAGAGCTCCGTTGAGGTCGCTCACTCCCCCTGTCTCACTTGCTCATTCTGTTTCTCCTGGTGCTGCAGGCTGCCCTTTTGTACAGGGCTCCTGCCTCTGTTGATACCTTTTTCTGCCCACAAAGGAATCTGCAGCAGTCCCGACAGAGCTCCGCTGAGCTCGCTCACTCCCCCTCTCTCACTCGCTCATTCTGTTTCTGCTGGCACTGCAGGTTGCCTTTTTGTACTGGGCTCCTGCCTGCATTGCTGCCTTCTTCTGCCCACAAAGAAATCCGCAGCAGTCCCAACAGAGCTCCGTTGAGCTTGCTCACTCCCCCTCTCTCACTCGCTCGTTCTGTTTCTCCTGCCACTGCAGGCTGCCGTTTTGTACTGGGCCCCGCGTGCATTGCTGCCTTTTTCTGCCCACAAAGAAATCCGCAGCAGTTCCAACAGAGCTCCATTGAGGTCACTCTCTCTCCACCTCACTCGCTCATTCTGTGCCTCCCACTGCTGCAGACTGCCCTTTTGTACTGGGCTCCTGCCTGCATTGGTGGCTTTTTCTGCCCACAAAGAAATCTGCAGCAGTTTTGACACAGATCCGTTGAGCTTGCTCACTCCCCCTCTGTCACTCGCTTATTCCGTTTCTGCCGGCGCTGCAGGCTGGCCTTTTGTACTGGGCTCCTGCCTGCGTTGCCGCCTTTTTCTGCCCACAAAGAAATCTGCAGCAGTCATGATAGAGCTCCGTTGAGCTCGCTCACTCCCCCTCTCTCACTCGCTCGTTCTGTGTCTCCTGCTACTGCAAACTGCCCTTTTGTACGGGGCTCCTGCTTGCATTGGTGGCTTTTTCTGCCCACAAAGAAATCTACAGCAGTCCTGACACAGCTCCGTTGAGCTCGCTCGCTCTCCCTCTCTCACTCTGTCATTCAGTTTCTGCCGGTGCTGCAGATTGGCCTTTTGTACTGGGCTCCTGCCTGCATTGCCGCCTTTTTCTGCCCACAAAGAAATTTGCATCAGTCACGATAGAGCTCTGTTGAGGTTGCTCACTCCCCCGTCTCACTCGCTCATTCTGTTTCTCTTGGCGCTGCAGGCTGCCCTTTTGTACTGGGCTCCTGCCTCTGTTGGTGCCTTTTTCTGCCCATAAAGAAATCTGCAGCAGTCCTGACAGAGTTCCGTTGAGCTCACTCACTCCCACCCCATCTCTCACTTGCTCGTTCTGTTTCTCCCGCCGCTGCAGACTGCCGCTTTGTACTGGGCCCCTGCATCCATTGCCGCCTTTTTCTGCCCACAAAGAAATCTGCAGCAGTTCCAACAGAGTTCCGTTTTCCCTCCTCTGGTTCTTTGCACCAAAATGACTAACGCTGCACTTCTTTGCATTAAAAACCCAATTGCCACCTTGCCGACCACTTCTCAAGTCTGGTTATGTCACCCTGTAGCTTCTGACACCCCTTTATGTCATCCACCACAACCTCCCTCTTGGTGTCGTCGGTGAACAAACTAATCTTGCTCCCAACTCCATGTGCAGTATCCGATAAGAACAGACCAAACCACACCAGACATAGCACAGAGCCCTGCGGCACACTGCTGGTCACTGGTCTGCTAGCTGATAGTTCCCCCCACACACACAATCACCCGTTGCAGTCTATCTTCCAGTCAGTTCTTGATCCAGTGAGCCATCTTAGCCCCCACCACTACTCTTTGCAGATCTGGCCCCGGCCAGGGGTGTAGCCAGGCATTTGAGATTTGTACACCAACCTGCCAGTGCCACACTGATACCCCCTCCCCCACTGTTGTTCATGCCTGTCCCGCTGTGACTCAAGTCCAAGGTTCCTGGCTTCAATCAGATGATTCCCACGCTAGACCTGCTGTCTGCGCTGCTAGTGTGGTGCTTGGCTCCTGCTGCCAGCTGGTATATGCCACTGACTGCACCAGGAGTCCAAGACCATGGCAGAAATTTCTTCTCTCTTCCCCCACAGGTAGGCAGATTCACTCCACATGAAGTCTTCATTCTTTTAGCTGGGCATTTAAACTGGCTGCCCCAGACTTGCCACACCCCCTACCAGATGCCGCAGCCAATCACTATGCAGGTGGACCATGCGGACCTAATTAAGACCTTCAGCTTCAGCATCCGTGGTCCACTCTGCCACCCCCCACAACAAAATAAAACTGAAAGAAAAGAAAAAGCCTGCAAAGCCAAACAAAGGAATTTAAATGTGATGGACTAGAGAGGGCAGAGCAATGCTGTCTAGCTTGTTTGCTATCCCCTGCTACTAAACTTGGTACGCCATGGCTTACTTGGAGTATCAGTAGCTACACCCTTGGCCCCGGCCACTCTTGAGGGACCAAATCAAAGACATCAGTGTAATTCTGTAGTGATTTACAAAAATCATAAAATGGAAGTGTGTCTGCCACTAGTGGATGATCATGGACATCACAGTCCACTGACTGGAAGGTCCAGTTAGGGGCTAGGAGGAATCACTTACTGCTCCAAGAATATTAACTGTCTGACAGGGAGGGATAGTGAGGCTTAATAAGGGTAGGTGAGCAGAGGGTGACTGTGAAAAGGCAGAGATACTAAACAAATATTTTTGCTCAGTATTCACAAATGAAGAGGGCGAAGCACCTAAACCAAACAACAAAACACTCTGGATAGGGGGTTGATACCAGTCCATTCACAGAAGAAAGAGTTCTGAAAGAACTCTTAAAACCGAAGATGGACAAAGCAATGGGGCCTGACGGGATTCATCCCAGAATTCTAAAAGAACCAAGGGTAGAACTAGTGACACCACTGACTACCCTTTTTAACAAATCATGGGAGGATGGGGTGGTACCTGAGGACTGGAGGAGGGTGAATGTTATTCCACTTCACAAAAGTGGGAACAGGGCAGAGGCAGGAAACTACAGACCTGTTAGTTTGACCTCAGTGATAGGGAAAATGATGGAATCACTTCTGAAGGAAAGAACTGTTGAGTACCTAGAGGCCAGCGGGGCACAGGACCCAAGGCAGCATGGATTCACAGCAGGAAGGTCATGTCAGACGAATCTAATAGATTTCTCTGACTGGGTGACCAAAGTAGTAAATCAGGGAGGGGCTGTGGACATGGCCTACCTAGACTTTAGCAGGGCATTTAACACAGTCTTTCACAAAAGATTAATATACAAGTTAGCCAGCCTTGGAGTGGGTTCCAAGATGGTAGCCTGGGTAAAAAATTAACTGGACAACAGGACACAGAGGATAATAGTAAACGGAGTCCACTCTGAAGAAAGGGGGGTTATTTGCAGGGTACCGCAGGGTTCAGTACTGGGAACGGTCCTCTTCACTGTCTTTATAAGTGACATTGCAGAGGGACTGGAAGGAAAAGTATGTCTCTTTGCAGACGACACAAAGATCTGCAACAGGGTTGATACACAAGGTGGGGTGGAAAGGATGAGAAGGGACTTGGCCAGGTTGCCTTGGAGGAATGGTCAAATATATGGCAGCTTAGATTCAGTGCAAAGAAGTGTAAAGTAATGTACCTGGGAAACAAAACCCCAGGGGAAGAGTACACAATGGGGGGTGAGATACTAACAACAACCAAAATGGAAAGGGATCTGGGGGTAGTTGTATCAGATGACCTAAAGGTGGGCAAGCAATGTGAGAAGGCAGGAGGGCTGGGGGGATACTGGGATGCATAGGTAGAGGCATCACCAGTAGAAAACAGAAAGTTATCCTCTGTACAGACAGCTGGTGAGATCCCATTTGGAGTACTGCATGCAGTTCTGGAGACCTCATCTCCGCAAGGACATAGACAGGATGAAGGCTGTCCAGAGGAGAGCAACTAAAATGGTGCAGGGTCTGTACTAGAAGATGTACAAAGAGAGACTAAAGGAGCTTAATATGTATACCTTAGCGGTAAGGAGGGAGAGGGGGGACATGATCGAAACTTTAAAGTACCTCAAGGGAATCAACAAAGTCCAAGAGGGTAGCATCATTCAGAAAAAGGTGTGCAAGAACAAGGCAGCACAATTTGAAGATGGGGGAGGGATGGCTCAGAGGTAATGTGAGGAAATACAGGTTACTCACCTGTAACAGGAGTTCTAGGAATGGTATATGTTGTTCATCCACACTTTCTGGCAGGTATCCTTGACGCTTTAAATCTTGCCGGAAGGTCTTCAAGCTGGCTCCTCCCACCCACCCGGGTGATAAAACTCTCGGCTCCGCCCCATGACGCCAGATCTGGCCCACTAGAAGCTCAGGTTGTGCGTCGAAGCCGGGGAGGTCGGGTGGGTCGTGTGGATGAACAACATATACCATTCCTAGAACTCCTGTTACAGGTGAGTAACCTGTATTTCTAGGGACATGGATATGTTGTTCATCCACACTTTCTGGCAGACTCCTAGCAGTTCTCCGGGAGGAGGGAGGCAAGGCGCACACCACCTACTTAGGAAATAGAGACTGGAGAACCGAGGCCCCAAAACCAGCATCCCGGCGTGACTCAAGGTCGATGTGGTAGTGGGTTATAAAGGTATGTGCCGACTTCCAGGTAGCAGCCCTGCAGATATCCTGGATAGGGACATCCCTGGAAGCAGCTACCGATGCAGCGGTATGGCGGGTAGAATGAGCTCTTATCCCTCTGGGAGGCTCCATGCCCGCCAACCTATAGCAGAGATCTATGCAGGAGGTGACCCACCTGCTTATCGGCCGCTTGGCTGCAGGTCTGCCAGGTGCGGCTTCAGCGTGAGGTGACAAACAGCTGGCGAACCTCTCCCGAACTTCAGCCGTGTGCTCCTTATAGTAGCGAGCCCTCTAGGGTCCAGAGTATGGAGCCTATATTCGCCTCACGGTGTGATTGGGTAGAACACCGCAGAGTCAACACCTGGTTAAGGTGAAACTCGACACCACCTTCGAAGGAATTTCGGTGGGGGCGCAGGACAACCTTGTCCCTGTGGAAGACCAGGTAAGGAGACTCGATGGAAAGCCCTGGAGCCTCCCATCCTTCTGGCTGACGGATAGCCACCAAGAAGGCGGTCTTCCACGACAGGTGAGAGATATCACACCTGTGCATTGGTTCGAATGGCTTGCCCATGAGCTTTGCCAATACCAGCAGTAGATCCCATGGAGGTGGAGGTTCACGCACCGAGGGACAGTGATCCAGGCCTTGAAAGCTCGACACTGACTGCTTCCCGGCCCGCGCCCGGTAAGCAGAGATAGCTGCCAGGTGCACCTTTAGGGTCGTCGACCTAAGCGCTTGCTGAGAAAGGGACCATAGGTAGTCCAAGATGCTTGCCAAGGAACAGGAGGAAGGGTCCATGCCCTTGCCCTGACACCAAATGGAGAATCTCTTCCATTTGAAGGCATAGCATTTTCTGGTCGACTCCTTATGGGACGCCTCAACTACATTGAGGACCTCGTCGGAAAGACCCAAGGCCTGGAACTCTAGCCGCTCAGGAATCAGGCCGTCAGGTACAGGGATTGAAGGTCCGGATGGAACACCTTCCCCTGATTGACTGATAACAGGTCCGGGCGAGCTGGAAGCTGCCTCGGGAGCCTGGAGCTGAGGCTGAGGAGATCTGGATACTAGCATTGGCGGGGCCAGTCTGGGGCTACCAGAATCACCTGCACCTTGTCCTTCCTCACCTTGAGAACCACCTTGTGGATCAGGGGAAATGGGGGAAAGGCGTAGAAGAGGCCCGGGGTCCACGGCCTCGAGAAGGCATCCCCCTGCAGCGAACCCTGCTGAGGGGGGCGGGCATGAAACAGCCTCAGCTTCGCATTCTCCCTGGAGGCAAACAGGTCCACCTGAGGTGTGCCCCAGTGGGAGAACAGATCTTGTACTACCTCCGCAGGAGAGACCACTGCGGGACACAGCCCCTATCCGGCTTAGGGCATCGCCAGAGTGTTGGAGGTTCCTGCCACATGGATGGCTGGAGATCCACCTCCAGACTGCATGAGTGACCAAGCACGGATAGCTTCCTTGCACAGAGGCATGGCGCTTCCGCCCTGGCGGTTTAGGTAGTACATGGTCGTGGTATTGTCCGTCTGGACCTGAACCATTTGACCCGTGAAAGCGGGCAAAAGGCGGTGAGGGCTAGACGAACACGCCAAGCTCCAGCAGGTTGATATGGCATCGACTCCCAAGGGGACCAGAGGCCGTGGCGCCTGTGCTCCCCCAGATGGCACCCCAACCCATCAGAGAGGCATCGGTCGACAGAGAGACCGTCGACTCGGGGCGGACAAACAGGATGCCCTCCTGCAAATGGACTGGAATGGTCTACCACTGGAGAGCGTTCCACATCCCCTGGGTCACCGTCACTAGCTGGTCCAATGGATTGCAGCGCTGTGACCACTGGCTGGCCAATCCCCACTGAAGGGGACGCATGTGCCAGCAGGCCCAACGGACCATGCTGGTACAGGCCGCCATGAGACCCAGGTGGCGTAGGAAGTCCCGAGCAGGGCGCGATTGCCCAACCAGAAATGATTGGGCAAAGGAGGAAAGAACCTCAGCCCTGTCCGCCGGGAGTCATGCTCTGGCTCAAAGAGAGTCGAGCTCTGCCCTGATGAAAAGTATCACCTGCTTCGGCCCTAGTTCCGACTTGGTCTCGTTGATGAGAAGGCCGATCTGAGAGCAAACCTAGAGGGCCAGATCTCTGGACCGCTCCACCTCCGGTCTGGAGGGGGCTGCTATCAGCCAGTCGTCCAGGTAATGGGTACACCCGACCCTCGGCCAGAGGAATGCTGTCACCACTGCCATGCATCTGGTGAAGACCCTGGGAGCAAGAGAAAGGCCGAAGGGCATGGCTCAGAACTCGTAAAGGGATCCCTCCACTTGAAAGCGAAGGAATCTCTGGTGAGACGGACGGATAGGAACGTGAAAGAATGCGTCCTGTAGGTCCAGAGAACAGAACCACATGCCTCGTTCCAGGGATGGTATTATCTGAGCCAGAGTGACCATCCTGAAGGTGTGAGACCTTAGGAACCTGTTCAAGTCATGTAGGTCAAGAATGGGGCGCCAGCCCCCCATCCGTTTTGGGACCAGGAAGTACCTGGACACAAACCCTGGGTCTGGGGGAGCGTCCACCACCTCTCTGATCACCTCTTTCTCGAGGAGCAGAGCGATGTCGGCTCAGTGAGCCGACAACGAGGCTGCAGAACCCGAGGCCCCCCCGAGGGCGACGGCTCAGAAGGGCAGGGCCTGCTCGAACTCCAGAGGCAGACCCTTTCCTACCACTTCAGCACCCACCGTCCGTGGTGATAGCGGACCAGGCGGAAAGGAAGTGGCGGAGCTCCCCTCCACGGGGAACCTAGGGTGGAGTGACGAGGTTGGGGCTACACCCTCAACCCGTCACTGGGCAGGCTTGGAGGAGGACCGCCGAGGGACCTCCTGGCTTTCGCCTCCTGCTTCCTGGAAGAGGAAGCCACAGGCTTGGCTTTGGGATGCTATGCGAGCCCTGCTGGCCTTGATGCTGCTGGGCCAGACATGCCGTGGGCGCAGACGGACGAAAGGGCTTGGGTTGCGGTCTGCAGCCTTTGTCCCTGTGGGCCGAGGAGACCGAGTCCAGAGTGGCATTGGACTTTTCAATCCTCTGGAGGTGACCCTCCACTCCAGGGCCGAAGAGGTCGGTCGCCAAGAAGGGGACATCCGCCAACTTGTGCTGGGTATCCGCTCTGAAGGTGGATATCCTCAGCCATGCCCGACGGCGCATGGCCACTGTGGCCATGACTGACCTGGCACATGAGTCGCCGATGTCCAGAGCAGTCTGAAGTTGCTGCTTGGCCACTGCCCTGTCCTGGTCCCGCACCTGCTTGACCGTGGTCTGCAGGTCAGCCAGGAGATGAGGGACTACCTCATCCAGGGAGCCCAACAGGGCATGAGAGAAGTGTGCCATCAGCACGGCCGAGCTGGCCTGACGAAGGCCAAGGGAGGACGCAGCGTCAGACTTTAGCCCGGCATAGTCCAATTTCTTGGACTCCTTGTCGGGAGAGCTTGTCCACGTCCCTTGGCGTCCCGCACGCCGGAAGACGCTGTCGGTAACTAACCCTCGGCTGAGGGGTGTTCAAAACTGGACGGGGAACCGTAGACCGGGCGCATTTCCTCGCCAGATCCTGGTCAAGGCGCAGGGCAGGAAGCAGGTCGCTGCCAGAGCTCCAAGGCCGGCGGCAATGGCCTCGGCCACCGGAAAGGCCTCCGTGGGTGAATCCCCTCAGTCCAATATCTCCGTTAGGGGATACTTGGCCCACTTGGATACGGGCTTGAGCTGCATCCTGGTGGACTTCGAGATGAGCCTAAGCAAACCCATGAAGGACGATGGGCTATCGTCCAGCGACTGACCTCCGGAGGACTCCAGGTCGACCTGCCTGGAGAACAGGAAGGAATCGTCGTCGGACTTGGACGAGTCCGCAAAGGGCTGCCTTGGGCCTGAGCCACCCTCCACCTGCTGAGGACGGTCGGGAGTGAGGGTGACAGACAGCCTATGGGGCAGGCCCTGGCCCGACTGAGAATTCTTGGTCGGGGCCCCAAATTTCGGCTGTGGAGGCGGAGGTTCCACCAGAATCGGTTGGGCAGCCGGTTTTGGTCGAGCAACAGGCCCGGGGGCAGGCGCCTCGACTAGGGTGAGGGGTTGCTTCAGCCACTCTGGTGACCGCCACTTGATGGCCGGGGAAGGCGACGACGTCGGCTTGCTCCCGGACAGAAGGAGCTGTTGCCGCATGAGGTCCTCGTAGCGCCGACGCAACTTGCGTCAAAGCCTCTCCTCGTCCGAGGAGGCAGACGAGGACGAGCGGCAACACCGCTTACTACGGTACCGGGACCGAGACCGCCTATGCCGGCGGGATCGGCTGGACTGTGAAGATGTCCGAGACTGAGACAGGCAAGTCCTCGACCACCTCGATCCCCGCCGGGGGAACGGGGGAGTGAGGGTTGTCAGCTTCACCAGTCGACAACCCGTCCGACGGGTCGAGAAAAATCTCGACTGCATCGACGGGTGTCTCGGCCAACTGACCTGACGGGGACGCCGTGAGGCCAGTGGTCGAAATAGTCGACGATCAAGTCGGGGCCGACTACTCGGGGAGGGGACCTCCCGCCTCCCAAGAGCATCGACGGAGGTACTTACCTTTAGAGTCCTTCTTCTTGGACTGAGAGGAAAGTCCTAATGGCCCCTCTCCCTTGGTGGAAAGGGACTGACTGACTGACAGAGCTCCTTAAAAGAAGCTGAATAGGAGGATCCCAAAGAGAGCGGGATAAAGGCTGCGACCGAGGAAGACAAAGATGCGGCCTGCGCCGCCTCCTCCTCGAGGGCAATCATCTGCTCGAGCTGTTCCGCCGAGCCAGCTGCCACGGATACCGCCCAACGGGCCTCCTTAGACTTCACCGGCGGGTAACGTTTCTCGGGGCGCCCAAATTGTAAACGGGCAGCGCGGTCCTCCAGGATGTTGGCCAAGAAGGAAGAGCACAGATCGAGGCCGGCCCGGGTCGTGCTCAAGGTTCAAGCAGTAGATGCACGTGGAGTGCGGATCCATCTCGAGACATCTTCTGCCCGCGATGGGCACCTCCGAACCGGGAGTCGATTTGTCCATCACAGTCACGAGGGAAATATTTGACCAAGTCTTGAAAACCTTAAACTTAATTTCTGCAAACCAAGAATTAGGAACCAGTCTTATACGCAGAGCGTTAAGAGGGGAACCAGAGCTTCCAAGCGGTAAGGAAGATCTGGCGTCATGGGGCGGAGCCGAGAGTTTAATCATCCGGGTGGGTGGGAGGAGCCAGCTTGAAGACCTTCCAGCAAGATTTAAAGCGGCAAGGATACCTGCCAGAAAGTGTGGATGAACAACATATCCATGTCCCTAGAAATATTTTTTCACTGAGAGGGTTGTGGATGCATGGAACGACCTTCCTGAGGAGGTTGTGGAGTCAAAAACAGTGGAGGAATTCAAGAATGCATGGGATAGACATAAGAAAATTCAAGGGTGGGGGGAGGAGGAAGTAGGCTGTTGGTTAACTAGGATCTGCAGCTTATCCATTAGGTCGAGAAATGGGCAGACTGGGCTGGCCAAGCGGTCATTCTCTGCCGTCAAATTCTATGGCACACACCCAGTGTGTGCCAACGTTAATATATTGTGACGTTGATGCAGAACATTACTTTACACCAGCCGTTACTGGTCTAACAACTACTGGCAATGTGTGACCATTACCAGAAACAGTTGCAGAACTGCTTACGTAATGTTATTGTGTCACAGCAAACCATACGCACCTTTCACAAAGTGCCAGACGTAAAAATGTCTGAACTCAGGATGTGCCTCCCCTAGATATTTTTGAATTTGTGGGTGACAGTCAGTGACCAGACGCTCAGTTTTAATACCATTTTCCGTGATATGTCTCAGACCACATTTTAGTCCCTCTAGCTCCATATGATATGCAGTCGTCACCTCATTGCTCTGTGGTTGGGTACAAAGAGAAACATGAATATGTGTTCAGCATGACAGTTGAAGACATTGCAGTAGTAGGTATCGTGAATTGGCAGATAATGTTACTAAACTTTCAGTTTTAGGATTCAAGCAAAGGCTGCATGTTTTGGAAATGTATGCTAAACCTTATCTCAGTAAGTGATGTGACATGAAGACCGGTCTCTCATAATCAGTACCACCACTTTGCTTACCATTTTGCCACTAGTCTACCGAAAAGTCACACTCTTCCCCCTGTGATGTAAATCTGTACAACAGCTGCATGCAGAAAAAGGCACTGGACACTAACTATAAGCTGACCCTTATCCACCTGGTGCCCCTGAATCCTGGTGCACTTTATACCTTCCTTTCAGTCGCATATAAAACAACCCTTCTTTTCCTCAATGTCCCGTCCCTCTGGAACATTGTACAAATGGTGATGTCCACATGACAGCTGTGGTTTTCTGTGCAGCATGACACTGTTATGGCAACCGCATCCCGGTATGCTTACACGGTGGTTACCTCAAGGTCAGGAATTTGGTGTCCTAGGAAGCAGTTGATGATGGAGATGGTGCACTGAGCACCTTATGCCACTGCGGTGACCACATGTCAGAAGTTACCACTGGTTGCCAGTGGGCACCAGGTGACGGAGCTGGTCAAGTGTGCAACGGACTGCTCCACTGTGTTGTTGGATGGAGGGCAGGGTCACTGGAAGGGAGGCACAGTACTGCAGAGACATGTAATCCACATGTCTCCAGATGCACAACATCACACCATATGGTGAAGTCGCAGTCAGGAAAGAAAAAGCAACACATGGTCGAGGCTGTCATGCGCTGTGATTGCCTGACAGCATGATACCATTATTGGCACCGCCATCTTCATTGGGGGATAACAGTGCCAAAATTGTTAACAAAGTGGTGGTGCCGATTATGGTGGACTTTAATCTCCTGGATGTAGAGTGGAGCATTCTGGCAAGAGCTGCGACTAGAAGCAGGGCCATCCTTGGCACCCTGTGTGGGGGCATTTCACAGGCAGCAGCTTACAGAACACATTGGTGAAGGTGCATGCTACAACAGGGGCTTATGAAAATGTAGAGCTTTGCAGAGATCACAGTGGGTAGCCCCATGCGTAGAAGCAATCACCATACAATGTTGCTTGGTATATGGATCAGGAAAAAAAAACACTCTGAGTGAGAGACCGCTTCAATAAGTACTTTGTGGAGGGGAGGAGGGACCGGGAGTAGTAGAGGCCCAATGGAAACATGTAAAGCAAGACATAACAAAGCCAAGGGCAAGCTGTTTGAAAGAAGTAAGCCAGGGTAGGAGGAACAGGCCACCATGGTTCTGAAAGGCAGTGAGTAAGGGATAAACAGCAAGTTTTACGAAGTAAAAGAAGACACAGATGGAAATGGAGGAGGAAGTATATAAATATAAACAAGGGGAGACAGGAAGGACCATGAGGCAGTTAAGGCACAAGCAGAGAGAAGTCGACAAAAGAGGTAAAAAAGGGATACGATGAGTCAACTGAGGAAAGCAAGGGTGGAGTACTGAGTATCAGGAGAGCAGAGGGGGGTGCAGTGTACAGACAAAGATCTAGGCAATTGAAAAGAAAACCCTTCCTTTTGGCCGTGCAATGGGGGATCACCTTACAGGCTGGTGACCGGGATTCAGAACATGATCTGAGGAGGTCAGGAGCACAGGCCAGCAGAGAGGGCATAGGGTATCTGCTGGATGCTCTCCTCTCGGGGGGGGTTCAGGTCTGCACCACTGTCGAGCGACCCACACTGGCAATGCACATTGGTGCACATACACAGCACCTGTGCGTCATGCTGCTGGGGACATTAGGTGCAGCTGCTGCGGGTGGGTGTGGCAGGGAACAAGAACCATAACATCCCCCCCCAAAGGTCATGTGACAGCAGACGGGTCCTGAGTTGACACAATAGCCCAGGATCACCCTAAGCAGCCCTCTCAGGCCCACGGGATATGTTGATGTGCCTGTGGGCACTTCTACATTGTGCTTTGGCAGGATTTCGAGGAGGGGGTTGTGGTTTTGAGGCTGTAGATACCTTCGGGTAGTAGTGTGGTGGGCAATCCATGAGGGAGCAGTGAGCATGAGCTTACATCTGACCACGCTGTGACATAGATAAAAGAGTGTGCAGTAGAAGGTTGACAGAATTAGCATGAGAATAAACAAAACAGCACAACAAAAAAAGGGCTATACACACCTGTACCAGATTCACCAATAGAATTTTCTGGCGCTTTAAGTCCATCAATGTGTAGGTGCCATATTTCGCACTATGGGCAGGCCTATCACAGCACCCATCACCACCTAACTGTACAGTACTGTCTTCTGTCCTTATTTTCAACACAAGATTGGATTTCTGTTCATTATACACTTTGTAAATGGAAGGCTGCAGCAGTTTACGAGAGTGCTCGTAGTACGTTGTGCGTGAAATAGTCTGCACATTGATGTGCCACATCATGCGAATAATTTTATTTGGTGAGTTGCCACTTCACCCTATTGCCACTGACAGAAGCACATTCCCAGCAGGGTAACCTGCAGTATAGGTCTGTGAGTACCATGTTTGTTGAAATGCGCATTTCAGACATGTTTGTTCAACCATCATGAAAGAGCTTTGTATGTTCTTGATCTGGGGATGGCATCTCTCCTTACAATTGGTGGTGTGAAAACAGGGACAGAAGACAGGACTCAAACATTAGGAATTTCCTCTCCTCACGGTATGTTGCAGGATGTCCTGTTGCATTCTGTTGTTGCCTGCAGAAGGAAACAGCACAAAAAAGGAAAGAACAGAATGTCTCAGTTCGATTGCATTGTTTGCCACAATATACCCCATAGACCAAGTATGGTAAGGATAAACAATGAAGACATTCAAGTGTCACTGAGGTATTCTGGTGGTGCTTAAAAAACACAGGATAACCAGCCTGCCAACATAGTACATAAGTGTCTACCTGGTACTCCATGTTCTCTGTTTCAGAAACAGGATCTGGGTTGCAGATCAGGCAAATACAATAAGGACAGACCTTCCTGGGCACAGCTGTCTTTCTTCCTGTGGGAGCAGTGATTGACTGTCCAGTGCAACTGAGACCACCACTATAGAGCGTGTGTCCCGTGGCAAGTAGCGGATGACATACTGATGTCATTGAACATGCAGCCTCTGGGGGGAAGCAAAACCGTGTGATATGCTTCAAACTCCAGTTGTGGACCACCCACGCAGTGAACCATACCGTCACACGGGATACCACCACCAGCCCTAACCTAACATCCTTCATTATGTAGTGACATACATTTGTGGTGGTAGTGGTATGGGGGGTTGGGGAGAGAGTGTGTGGTGGTAGGCTGTGCTGTGTTGGAATGGTTTTGAGCTACCTGTTTCCAGTAGGGCTGATGTATTGCAGTGTGGTCTTACACAGTCACATCCATGGTGCCATCATCATCATCAGAAGCATCTTCCTCATCAGACAGTGACGGATTGTAAGTGTAATCATCAGCATCATACAGGTCTTCATCATAGTCCCTTTCAGATTTAAACAACAGGACCGGTGTTGATGTCATTGCCGGAATGCATATTGGTTCAAGCATCAAAGGATCGGTCTGAATCCCAACATCAATCTTTTTTACTGAAGCAATGCAACCTGGGAATCTGGCAGAAACACCATAAGACATTCCTGAACTGCGAGAGTCGATACTGACAGTACTTCATATATCAGATTAACTGGCATTGATGTTCCATGAAAGGAGACAGTAAGCATTGCCTGAGGGTGTGAAGAAGACATAGAAGACATCAAAAAAGAAGCAAAATGTGAAGAGAAGAAAGAATAGAAAGAAAAATCTTATTTTATATAGCAATTGTCAGGAACACTGTCTTCCACTGCAGTGAAACAGCAATGGTACGCCACCACAGAAGTAAGTGACAGAGTATTGGCATCCAGATCGCACATCAGCAGATACACTAAGCATTGGACAATTGAATAACCCGCTGTGTGCAGCAGTGAATATTAGGCATGACACCAATGGTCTCCACCAGTCTTTGCAAACAGTTGCTTTTTTTTTTTATTGAAAATGTTTAAATGCCACGACAGGAACAGGATGTGTATTAGTGTCCACATTTTCATTTGTTGAGCAAAGGACGTCACAACGCAGTACTCCTCAACCTAAAGAATACTGCACTTTTCTGCCGGCATTACTGTTCTGAGACACATCCTGGTGTTGATACCATAACCAAAAAGACTGTGACCCAGAGGTGGATGTTGCTAGACGTGGATGTTCTCCATATTACAGGGATGGCAGATTTATGTGAGGGAGGGGATAAGCTTTGACAGGTAACAGGTGGATGGGGGTTTTCATTGTCTAACAGAGGCATTGTGGATACAGTTCAACCACCACTGACAAAACAGCCTGTAGTTTCGTGGTTTACTTCCAAAGACATCAAGCATTCGTGCAGACAACACCCCACTATGTTTCCATTCCTTCCGTACTATTTCACACCCTCACCAAACACAACCCAGCACCCAGAAAGTACAAGCATGTAACAAGTTAGAAGAGGAGCACCATGACATGGTAACAATGAGTAGGTTGATCTGTTACCCACAGACCGATGATGCGGTTTGGGAGCAGAGCATTATGTGGACTTGTGATGGTGTGTCTGGAATCGTTCACAAGAAGACATGACAGCTCAAGCTTGAGGGATCGGATGACTCATCAATGCTCCCTTGCAGTACTCCATCTTCACTGATGTCAGCATTTCCTTCAGGCCCCTCTGATGACTCCTCCACAGGTTCTTCAGTGGTCACTGTATACTTCTGCAGTACCTGTTAAAAGGACATTTAGAACAATTTCAATTATTCAACATGACAGCACCACCACCACTTGTAATCACATGCAGTACTTCATATCTAAGCATAAGCAACTTTATTTATAAATAGCACTATTCACCATAAAGGACCATAGCGCTAGTACAATAAATAAATAAAATCACAGATAACTCCATTCATCCCTATTAAGTATCGAACTCCCACAACATCAGTGAAAGCAAGATGAAACAGGTGAGTTTTCAATGCAGATTTAAAACTCCCCACCGTCAGGTACTCTCTTATCCGACGAGGGAGAGAATTCCAAAGGGTAGGGGCCATGAATTCAAATGCTCGGGCCCCAGAGGTCTTCAAATGAATCCTGGGAATCTCTAGCAATCCCTCGTCGGCAGAACAGAGTGTGGGGGGCAGTAGGGGCGAAGAAGCTCTTGCAGATGACTTGGCCCCTGTCTGTGTAGGGCCTTATGGGTCAGCAAGCTGACCTTGAAGGTGTTCCACCACTGAATAGGCAGTCAGTGCAGGACGCACAGCACAGGCGTGATTTTGGCATCCTCAAGGTAGCCCAGTCAACAGCCTAGCTGCTGTGTCCTGCACCAGCTGCAAGCGGCGGATATCAACCCCTGGTAGTCCAAGGTAGAGGGAATTACAGTAATCAAGGCAAGAGGTCACAAAAAAGTGGACTAAAGTTGTCAGGTCATCGGTTGGAACTAGGCGTTTGACCTAGGCAATGTTCCTCAGATGGTAAAAGGCAATCTTGACAATGGATGACACTTGACATTTGAGTGTCAGTCCTTCATCAAGAATCACACCCAGATCTCGCCCCTGTTCAGAGATCATCAGTTGGCAGCCCCCAAGCCAAAGTCCAGATGGTTGCCCCACTGATGACCCCTCTACCTGGTAACTTGGGTCCACCACCAAAACCTCAGTCTTGTTTGGGTTCAAACTCAACCAGTTAGCACTCATCCAGTCTTGAATCTCAGAAAGGCAGTTGTTAAAGCTTGAGACGACAAGATGAAAACACATGCCCGCATCACATAACATGCATTAACATTACTCATCATGGCTGTGATAAAATACCAAAATTCTGTAATAGTGATATTGTCATGCACCATGCATGTGCAACAGGAATCACACTACCTATGGTCAGGGCATGCAACTGTATGTGTTACAACAATGCGATGGTTAGTAGTCATGCAGCATGTAATACATACCTCAGTTTCCTTTAAGAGACAAATATGAAATGGGATGTATGACAGGAGATGTGTTTCACCCTAATTGGGGCTCATCAGCGTGATGCAGCAGCAACTCCCATCAGGCACGCCAATGGAAAGTGCCACGGACACGTCTAAAATGTAGATCAGTACAGCGTGAATGGTATCACTGATACACAGGCAGTAACAACACATTATAAGCAGTGACCCCCAAATGCTGTCTACATATACACTGAAAAGGATGAAAGTGCATGGCACACTGCATTCAGTGAGTACTGGCTACTTTCCTTTTTGGGGTTTCTGTCATCCAGCTGTGTGTGTTTGTGGCCATGAAGCAACTGTGATGAAAACTGTTACACTGATGACGTTTCCATCAGAATGGGGAAAGTGATGTTGTTTGCTACCAGAAATACAGTATGTGCATCACCCTAATGACACTGACAAGTGAAGTCACTCAACATTATTCACACAGAAAATAGGATGACAAGGTCATCAGTCTGGAAATGTTAACTGTGTTTTTTCGTGTACAGTCAGAAAAATTGGAGGAATGAAAAATTGCAGCACTACATGACCACAACTACGTTTAACAATGGAATACTGACATTTGAAATGTTACAGACATAGGACTCAATTAAATTCAAACTAGCACAGACCCATACCAGCATCACAATGACAGTGACTACTGAAGTGCTGCACAGCACCCCTTACAGTAACACCCGCAGACATCCATGGATACTGATTAGGAAAAGGAAAGGGGAAATTGTTTAACCAGGAGAGGCACAATAAGCAGAAGCTTGATTCCAGGTGCAAACTGGGAGCACAAGGAAGTTCACTGACTTGATCAGAATCATACAGTATGCAAGCAGGGGCTGTACGATTCAAACCCAGGTCTCCAGGTTTGCATCGCAGAACCTTTAACAACTGTGCCATAGTGCCTCCACTATATTACTGGTCATGGGTGCACCTCTGTGGAGTTAATATTAACAGAGACAAACCAAATAACAGGCACATGTCATGTCCCTGGGCTATACATACTGAGTATCACAGCAATACAGAGAGAGAGTGACACCATAGTACATTCTGTGGAGGAATTGTACAAGTACGAATTGGGTGACAAGAGACATAGTCGTCACATGCGTCTACCCAACAATAACCTACCATGCCGTGATCATGATTCCCTGAACCTCCCGCAACACACCCTTGGGGAACCCATAGTTATTGCACACCCATGGCAGGGCCACCTACAGCTCCACAGCATTTGCCACATCGAATGCACCATCTGGAGGAGTTTGTCAAGATACAGTGCACAGGGTCTGGCGTTATAGACAGGGGCAGACAACGTCTTCCTAGCAGTCAACAGGTTGTTTTACTGCTCGTAAGCGTAAATGAACCCTTGGGAGTGCATCTGTGCAATGATGTCAGGCGTGTTATGAGCGCATTCCTGTGCTCTTCACATGGATGTCGACCAATGCTAACATCCCCTCATCATCATGATCCATGGCAGTTGCACCCACAGACTCCCCTGGGAGTCAGTACTGCAAGGTAGTCACTCACCCACCCTCCCCAGGAAAGTACAGCTATGCTATGGACATTTTACCGCTCATGAGCATAAATATACCCCTGGTAGTGCATACCTGCAATGACATCAGGCGTGTGATGAGCACATTCATGTGCTCTTCACACGGACATCCACCAATGCTAACACTGCCTCATCGATGCAGTCCCTGGCAGTTGCACCCACAGACTCCCATGGGAGTCAGTACTGCAAGGTAGTCACTCAGCCACCCCCTCACCCACCCCCAGGAGAGTACAGCTATACTCTGGACACTCAATCCTATCCTCCCATGACGACCCCACACATCCAAAGGTCGCTCACAAGCCTGGGTCGCTCACATTGGACAAGGCGTGGCACCAAGCACAACAACCATCAGCTGCACGGGGCCGGGCACGTGCATCTCATCTGAGCTTATTAACAGTGCAAGACCTGCACAGGTACCACAGCAGCAGTGGCCATCTCATGAAGTAGACATCGGGAGCACATGTGGTGAACATTTTCACATGGGTGAACTTGGTAATCGTGAGGATTGTATAAATATAGCCAAGACACACAGCACAACTTACCTCTGCCATCTGCCTTTTTGTGAATGCGCCTCCTGATTTACGCCTCTTCACCGGCCTATCATACACAAACTCCTCTTCTGGATGAGTGACGGTGGTGTCATCATGGTCCGTCTCTGGAGCGTGAATGGAGGGTATTGCATTGGGAATCAATCGAAGACCATGAACAAGGTTTAGCTCATATCTTACCAGGAAAGCTTTATCAAAACAGTCCTCACTAAAGTGCGCAGAACATAGAACACTGGTGTCATTGGCTCCATACTAGTCCGCCTGCCTGGTTTTAACAAAGCAGTTCCACAGTGCTCTCAGATGTGTATTTTTAGGAAATGTAAATAGGGGGGAAAAAAAATTTGTGGTGTTGCCACATTTGGCAGCCACACATCAAGCAGGCATCCTCCCCCAAAAAAGTAACAGCAATTTTAAGTGACGAAACATGAGAAACAAAGGGTTCAAGGTGTGACAGGAGTTTAGCAATACTTAGGATAAGTGTATCAAGGTAAAATAGCCTAAAACTTGCACCTGTACCTGTACCTGTACCTAAGGGACACCGGTAGTACAACAACATCAGCAGTTATAACAATTATAGCACACTTGTCATGCAATCAACTACCCATGGCAGAAACTCTTGAGAGGACACACTGTAGAACACACAGTAAAAGTATTGTCAGAGAGCAAGCAGTGTGATGGGAGTATTGCAGTAGCAACTTCACACACCCATGTCTTGCTGTACACTATATAGACATTATAAAATGGGCAAGGTAAATCAGCCAATCAAAGAAACAGCTCACCATGCATGAAATCTGTTCCATGCATGGGTAAAATAAAGAACTGGTAGTAAAAAGGCCAAGATTCTAGTACCATAAAACGTTGGCATTTTCACTGGCAGCCATCTTTTCTTCACCCAATGTGAGAGAAAAACAGATTACTTTTTGCTCTCTCAAGCTTTGTTTGAAATCCCCGCTTGTCTTGCCAGATTGGGGGGGAGTCATCTATCTCTAAGAAATTGCAGCAAATACTGTAACACACCCAGTACCTTGCCCAGCAGCTATCCATTGCAGTAGCACCTCCCGCTATTCGGATCCCATGTAATCCGTGCTGATGGCTCTGACGATTTGGTCATTTTCTGCCGGCAGAACTGTTTGGAGGGTGTCTCGCTCCTTTGCCCTGGGGCCAGCATCATGCAACAACAGCTGCCGCTGCTAGCCACCAACGGCTGCAGGTGTGTCTGTAACAGAATAAACAATGGATCCATGCTTGTACTGCGGCAAAATATTCAACCAACAAACTGATAAACAGCAGCGCTCTCAAAGGCACTAATTGTAGTGTACAGCTGGCACCCGCTCATTGTATCACAGCAGCTGCAGCTTTTTTTTTTTACTGTCCATCTTCAGTTTACTTTTAGTTCGACGTGCAACTACTATGCCTCATTTAGGGATGGCAATAATAGCAAGGTAGAAGTACAGTGCTATATGCAAATGAGCTACTGAATATTAACAGAAAATTCAGGCGGAAGGACTATTTTATCATAGACTTGCAGAACAAAATGTTTTTTCTCCATATAATTATTTTTCTGTGAAAAGTAAAATAAAAATAGTAGACCATTTTATAAGTGCAATAAGACACTCCAGGGTGTGCATGAAACACATTTTACTGCACGCCAGGGGCTAAAGGCACTTGGCCAAGGCCTCATGCCTTATTACACCCCTGGCCATGTGGTAAAATATGTTCCATGCACACCCTGTTGTGTCTTATTGCTTACACAATAGCAGTACTGTAATACATAAAATCATTGGTCAGTAAGGACCAGCAAGTACACCAACAATAATGGCAGATGGCTTGTCACATTAATAGGCACTACAGCAATACAACACACTGTCAAGCAACACAGTATAGTAACAGAAGAAATATGCAGCAGTGGGTGTAACTGTGCTAGTATATGGTGGGCACAAAAAAATTGAAAATACACACTGTTTCTGCCACTACAAAAGGATGATGCAATAACATGCAAAATAAGAATCCACACCACCAAACACAAGGAAGCAACAATTTGGAGTACATAACTTATAGTAATAACAGTGCCTTATCAAGAACTGCTGTTCTGTGTTGTAGCGATGGGCTGGTTGTACATCACAAACTGTATGCCATCAAATTAGCCCAATTACAAGTACACCAAAAGCACTATATCAAAAATATGTCAGACCCAGAGAGTCACACAACTTGCAGCATGACATATGCCCAGAAACACTGCTACTGATTTATAAAGTTACTGCAACTATGATCAAAAGACATGATGCTGCAGAAGCAAGCATCAAAAACTACAGTGCAGTCGCAGCAAACACAATCGAACCCGATGCTCACAAAAGAAAGAAATGCCTCACTTCACAAAGTCTGACAGAAAGAAATAAGCGGCTGTCAGAAGGGACACAGAAATGCGGTTCCCGCTCCGTCCAGAACACACACTGATAAGTGTGTTCTGGAGGTGACATCACTTCCACTTTGGAGCACTGGGCTCACTGTGAGACAGCCGGAAATTGGACCGTGGGATAAAAACATTAAAAATAAAAGTAAGGAATCAGCAAAAAAGGTTTAAAGCATTGCAATTCAGCTGTGGAGACCATGGGCAACAACACACGGTGAGTGTCTGGAACGATTACATAATGAACAGACTCCCTCTTTAATTCTCAGAGAAATATAGCTAGTGGCCAGAAAGACTTAGTTGAATGTGAAGTTTACAACTTATTTTTAAAACAGTTCACTAAGGGGGTAGCCCCACTGTCCAAGGGGTGGCTGTTCCATAGTCATCGTGTGGTGACAGAAAAAGCTCCGTTACCTGCCATCTTTATATAAGATTTATGGACAGCCAAAAGCTGAGAGCCAGAAGATCTTAAATCCTGGACACAAGTGCCAAAGAAGATCCCTCACAGAAGGCTAGTAAATATTTATTTATTTATTCTTTGTTAATCGGGTAAGACCCACTAGGCACAAGTACCTGTTTTCAGAGGCAACCCGGGAGCTTTGGGCTGGTTAAGTGACTTGCTCAGAGTCACAGCTGGAAATAAGCTGGTAAACAAACTGGAAAGCTTAGGGGTTGGATGGAAAATAACTAGGTGGGAGGAAAACTGGTTGGCGGACAGAAGCCAGAGAGTAAATGGTATGCATGTCAGGGTGAGGGGGGTAATGAGTGGGGTGCCCCAGGTGTCAGTACTGGGACCCCTCCTTTTTAATATCTAGATCAGTGATATAGCAGATGGGCTGGAGGGAAGGGTGTGCCCATTTGCAGATGATACAAAAATCTACAAAAGGGTGGACGTCCCAGAGGGGGGTGGAGGCCATGAGGTGGGACCTGAAGATTCTGGAGGGGTGGTCAGAAACTTGACAACTGAAATTCAGCAGTTAAATTTTCAGAAATCATCAGCCACACAAGGAAAACTTCAGTTCCACTTCTTTTATTTTGTTCAACAAGTTATTTTCACAGACAATCCCCTGGCCACGCCCAACATTTTGCCCTTTGTGGGCTTCTTCAAGGGCTAGGATCTAAATATAATAAAATTATACATTTAGTATTCAAGCCAATAACAGTAATAGATACAGAAAAACATTTTTTTAAATTAATGTCATATTAGTTTTCTGTAGTAGTGCCCAAACATCACAAAGGCTGTACTGTGTATCTTTCCAGTTTTTGCATTTTATCCAACCACAAAATTAAATAACAACATTATAAAATTGTGTATCTGTTATCTCTACTCTCTGGTACCAGTTTTATAGCAGAGGCTATCTGAAGTAAAATCAAAAGTTTTAAATTATAATTCATACCTTAAATGTAGTGAACTTCTGCCAATAAACTCTCCGTGGTTCCTATTTTATGTTTCAGCCTAATCATCAGATAAGTGAAATGTTCTCATGTTAGTTTTGTGCAAAATTCATCTTACTCCTATCTTTGTCAAGCATGGAAGTCAGTAAATGATAATAAGTCAAATCAAACAGGTAATCATACCTTATAATTGAAACACTGTTAATGGTGTAATTTTTTGATTCATAACAGGTAAAATCAGGAAATACAATTCCTATAAATAAATGTAACATTCTCTGTCAAAAATACATTTTCCACTATATATTTTTTTTGTATATATTTTATTCTTTGTTAACCAAGTAAGACCCATTAGGGAATCAAACCCAGGTCTGCCTGCTGGATGTACCAAGACCATTGACAGCTTATCACTCTAACCTCTAGGCTATACTGCCAGTTTTTGTCTCTCTCGATCTGTTATTTCTATCAAGCACCATATGTCTTAATCATTTTTCAACCCTATTACATCTTAGTAACATTATACATTAAACAATGCTCATTTTCTAATAAATTCAAACTTTCTTTACATCCTAGGCTCTGTGTCTCAAATACTATTTTTAATGTTTTAACCTAAGGGTAACATCACAAATAGAAAATGATTCGATTCCCAATGAATTTAGATACTCATTGTTAAAGTTAATAGTGGAATGGAAAGCAACAGTCTCATTTTTAATTTCTCTTACTTATGATAAAAACTGTCTATGCTTTAATCACAGTGTAATGGTGAAACATACTCTATAGTCCTAGCCCCTGAAGAAGCCATCGTAGGACGAAACGTTAGGCATGGCCAGGGGATCGTTTGTGAAAATAACTTGTTGAACAAAATAAAAGAAGTGGAATTGAATTTTTCTTGTGTGGCTGGTGATTTCTGAAAATTGAACTTTTGAACCTATCTGCGATACCAGTCCCTGCATATTTCCTTTGGAGTAATTTCTGAAGGGAACCCACCACGCTCTGTCTTTTCATGTGGATTACATTTTGTGGAGAATAGCAGTAACTCCACGGGATGGATGGACTTCATGGACTTTTTTGAAAGGACACATGAGAAGCTCTTATAGAGCACTGGTAACTATTCTTTTGGTTTTCTGATTTGTAATGCACCTTTCGGTGCTTGGACTAGATATCCCATGTGAATATCTGAGACCATTGTTTTCTTTATTTATATGAGATACCATAGTATATACACTGAATCAACTTCAGTTAACTATTTAGGGTTTAGCTTTGTGATAATTGCTCTGTGGTTATGGAAAGTTTTGAGGAAATAGGGACCGGTTTAGAAACATAACGCATACATTCAGCTTCTCAGAAGCTGAACAAAAAAACACTTTATATGGCCATCAGGTCCATCAAGAATTTGGAAGTAGGCTCTAGTGAGAAGAAACTATTGTATAAAATTGAACAACTTAAAAAGAAGGATACCAAATTTGAGTGGCATGGTATCATTCTTGCAGAATACATTCATTACAAACATATTCTGAGGATTAAAAGTATTAATAGAGCCCAACATGGGGAGCAGAATCTAAAATACAGGATGAAAAATGGGAAGGTATAAGAACTAGATGTTCCATAGATTGTATGCCCTGATAGAGGCAGTGTTGGAAGGACTGAGTGCATTGGCAGAGGAGATACAAAAACACAAGATCAGTTGAAGCTTAAAACAGAGAAGGAACAGTTCAGAAAAACTTTAGAAGGCATCAAGACAAGACAACATATTTGAAGAAGGAAAAAAAAAATTAAATTAGGAAATTTAAAAGAGACACTAATGACCATCGATTGAACCGAGTCTATAATTGGAAGATAAATTCATCCTATAAGGGTAGAAGGAAAGAGACAGACTACAATAGTTCAGGTATTTACACAAGGAGAACTGATAGACCCCACCAGACACAGAGGAGATCAATCTAAAGAAGTGTTTTTAGATCGAGAGAACCCCGGAGAAGATATATCACAGGATTTAGAGTTGGAGGAGAGAACACCACGATATTACACGAGGGCCCAGGGGCCAATTCCAGAAATAGAAGCAGACAATTATCACATTCCCAGAGAAGAAGGAGGCAGAGGGAGAGGAGTCAGTGGGGGAGGAGGGGGAGGAGGAGGAGGAGAGACTACAGAGGGAGGAAAATATAGCTATATTCAATCTTAGTAACAGGGAACTCACTAGTCACGAGATGGCAGTATAGAGCAAGGGACTTTCTTTTGCCCCTAGCCAGCGAGCAAATAAATTTGAACTGATGGATGATCTACATAAGTTCTTTAGTTTTTTCAAAGTGAGCCTCCAAACAACCCCAGGGTGAGAGAAATCAGACAGGCAGTAAAATATAAATCTAACTACAATCCCCTGAAAGGGAGGAGTTATAATGTAGAGGCCTTTATCACATCAGTCCTAACAGATGTATACAAATTATTCCACAATACTCAACAACCAGACATTAAATACAATCTTATACTGCAGGAATCACAAGCACTTAAAAACTTAGAACAGGATGACAGTATTATTATCAAACCTGCGGACAAGGGAGGGGGTACTGTAATTATGGAGCGAGACAACTATGTGAGGATGTGAAAAGACCTTCTAAATGTAATGGATGACTATATAATTCTGGACAGAGATCCCACTCCCAGAATTGCAGCTAGTATAAGTAAAAACTTAGATGAGCAAGTGACACTGGAACACTTACATAAATGGCAAAGGGAACTTTTAGATACTAACTTTCTGAAAATTCCAGTTTTTTTTTAAATCAAACTGTATTCAGTTTTAAACTCAGTTATACACATTACAGACAAACAAAAAATCTCTTATAGATGTTATTTATAACCTAAGTCAGACATCTAAATTTATCTTGGAATTACACACCATTACGCTTAAGGATAATACCACTTAAACTTGAATAAAAATAACCAGGACAAGACAGTTAGAACACATTAGACTTACAGGGAACGAATTAAATAAATAGGGAATGAGGAGGAGGGAGGGAGGGAAAAAGGGAGGGGGGATACAGTTGACCCATAGTTTACACACACCTTAGTAAGGAGAACAAGATCTTTTTAATTTTTTAAGTCTTTTAAATCTGTTAAATCTGCACCCAAATTGAACCATCGCTACTCCATCACAATTGCAATGGGGAAGAAGGACTGAAAAGGAAGCTACCCCTGGTGAGTCAGTACCTCCAGGACATCCTTCCCTTCTGTTGAAGCCATGTAATGGAAAAGGGCAACCCTCTGCCCTTGAATTTGTCCTGCTTTAATCTCAATCTAGCCATGAGTCTTTCCATTTACAGGATTTTAAGACAGATAGAATACCAATCTCCCACTGTGGGTATTCTCAGAGTCAACTATCTGCAGGTAACTGTTTTCAAGGCTGCTACCACCAATATATAAAACAGGTATCTTAGTACCGGAGAACCCAAAGAGGATGAAGGGAGACCCAACAACCAAACCAAAGGGGTAGAGGGAGGGGCAATATCAAATATATGACCCATCACTTCACCTAACTCCTTCCAATAAGTTGAGAGATGGGGACAGTCCCACAAGACATGTGAGAGTGTACCTCTGCCTGAACACTCCTGCCAGCACAGGTCTGAGGAGTGTTTTCCTAGGTGTTTAGTCACCACTGGGGGGTGGAAAAATCTAATTGCAATATGCCATCTAAACTCTCTCCAGAAAGGGTAGGCTGTGGTATGATGTACCCTCAACCAAATTTGTTGCCATTGGGCATCAGACAGGGAAATGTCCAGTTCCTCTGTCCATCGCTCCTTAACATGAGTAATACAATCAGCATCTGTGGGGTCCAAAACTGTTACAATTCTAGAGGTGACCTTAGTAGGATCTCTCACTTGAGCCAATTCACATAAACAGGACTGGACAGGGTTCAGGGGCTGTCCCAGCTATGTAGACACCGCTTCCGAACACATAAAGTGTTGCAGTTGCAGGTACCGAAAAAGTCCCGCTGAGGTAGTCTGCACTCAGTGCTGAGTTGCTGGAAAGACATAAGGCTACCTCCTGCATAGAACTGGCCCAGAGTGGATAGGCTGTATCTGGCCCACTGTGCAAAGACTCTATCCCATTTAAAAGGGAGGAAATCTAGACAACTTTGAAGAGGGGTGTCGTTATCTAAACTGGGCAAAATCCCGCCCACTTAGCACACTTCACTCCAGATCTGCTTCAGGATGGATGTCCAAGGATTGTGCAGTGTTGCCTTGGCTAACCTTTTCCCATCTAAGATCAGAAGGTTCCCTAAATTAGCTAGATCTCTGTTCCTTGATTTTATTTCAGCCCATACCGGGAAATCGCCCCCTTTCATCAAAGGAATCAAGGCTTGTAGCTGGGCAGCCCAATAGTAATTACAGAAATCTGGGAGGCCCAAACCACCTCACCTTTTAGGGGACATGAGCACCCTCCATTTAACTCGTAGGAAGTGTGTTTTTTAGCTCAGTCCAAAAATTCCTTGGGGGTCTAATCGGCAAAGTAATAAACAAGAAAAGAAATCTAGGAAGGATGTTCATCCTCACTGTCTCTATTCTGCCAGAGGGAGACAAGGGAAGTTCCCCCCAGCGGTTGCAATCTGCCTGTACCTCCTGGAGGAAGCACAGTTGGTTCATAGAGTACAAATTAGCCTAATCCCTTGGTATCCACACCCCTAGATATCTAAACCCAGATTTTGCCCACTTAATTGGACCTAAGTCAGGCAGTGGGGAACCGGGTAACAGACCAGTGGGGATGATTTCAGTTTTGGTTATATTAACTTTATAACCTGAGAATGCTCCAAACTCACTTAAAAAAGCAAATATCTTGGGTAGAGAGCCAATCGGGTCAGTAATATAGAGCAGTGTATTGTCAGCATAGAGTGAGACCTTTAATTCTGCATCACCCACTCTGATACCCTCAAAAATGGTAGATTGACGGAGAGCCGCTGCTAAAGGTTCCATACTTAGGGCAAACAATAGGGGAGAGAGCGGGCAGCCCTGTCTGGTTCCCCTACCTATCTTAAAGAAAGAGGAGACAACCCCATTTACCTTAACCTGAGCCTTGGGATCTCGATACAAGTTCTTAGTCCAACCTCAAAACTTCTCCCCAGGGCCTAATTCAATAAGGGTGTGATCTAAATACACCCAATCCAGGCGATCAAAGACCTTTTCTGTATCGAGAGAGATTACCGCCTAAAGAGATGTAATCAGTGGGGAGGAGGAGGTGGAATGGGAGTTGAGCAATAATCGTATATTATCTTTAATATGCCTTCCTGGCATAAACTGCATCTGATCCAGATGGATCAGAGTGAGGATAATCTCTTGTAGGCAAGCCCCAATTGTTTTTGCAAACATTTTTGCATCATGATTTAACAGGGAAATGGGTCTAAAATTTGCACAAAATGAGGGGTCCTTCCCCAGCTTGGGGATAACTCTTACCAATGCCCCTCCCCATGAGTCAGGGGTAGCACCCCATTCCTGCACCTCATTAAAAACCTTCATAAGCAGAGGGGTTAGCTCAACTTCAAAACACTTACAAAATTCGTCAGTGAACCCATCAGGACCAGGGGTCTTGCCAGATTTTAAGAACTTAATGGACTTGCAAATTAATCCTTCCAAAAAATTTATTTCTAACCCCTTATTTTGTTCCCGAGACAGCTTGGGCAATTCTACAGATGCCAGGAAATCCTGAATGTTTTTGTATATGGTCTGGCCCTCTATCTTCAGTATATAAAGCACTGTAGAACTTCTGGAATTCCGTAGCTATGGCACTAGGTTGAGTAACTAGGGGTGAGGTCAGATCTAAGAGTTTAAGGGAAGGGACATACCTCTCTGCTTGTTGTTTACGGAGGCGAAGGGCCAGGAGTTTGCCCGCTCTCCCCCCTCCCATAGTATTTCTGCCCAGTATATCTCAGTATGTTTTCAGTTCGTTTTTGCATTAACTCGTTGTATTTGGTTCTGGCCTCTCTCAGTCATGGCAGTAAAACCTCCCTCAGAGTTCTTTTATGCTCGGCTTCTAATTCTGCCACCTTATCCCTCACCACTTTTATTGTGGCCTGCTGCACTTTATGTTTATAGGAAGCATGTGAGATTGTGTGCCCACAGATCACAACTTTCAGGCCATCCCATACGTATTTTAGGGGTGAATTTCCCCCCAAATTATCCTGAAAATAATTCTTAAGTAATGTCTTAGTAGAATCAACATAGATTTTGTCATTAACCAGACTGGGATCAAATCTCCACTGACCCTGCCTGCTTAATTCCTCCCATCTGAGAGTCGCTGAGATCATGGTGTGGTCTCAAAAGGTCACTGGGTGTATCTCCATTTCTGTGAAGGTATGAGAGAGCCCCTTGAGTGTAAAAATAGTCTAGCCAGGAATAGGATTTCGCGGCTGCAGAAAAGAAGGTAAAATCAACTTTACTGGGATTTTGGAGATGCCTGGGATCAGCCAGTCCCCCCTCATCACACACGGTACGCACTAAATGGGAACAGGCCCTGGAACCGAACCCCCGGCATTCATGGGACTGCTGTCTAATCTAAGATCTTCAATACAGTTCCAGTCCCCAGCACAAATCACTTGGCCTCCAGGAAGGCCTGTGATTGAGTTGAAAAGGGACCTACAAAATTCCCCCATGGGGGGTGTAGGGGCATATACTGAAATAATATGGAGTGGACGTCCATTAAAGAGACCAGATAGAGTGACAATCCTGCCCAAACCACTCACAGTGACCTTCTGTACTAGAAGGGGGAAACCCCGACGAATCAAAATGACTGAACCCGCTTTTTTTCCCGGGGGTGGGAATATGCATGGATCGAGCCCACCCACGATCTCCGCAACTTCAGGTGCTCTGAAATAGAGAGCCTCATCTCTTGAAGGCAGGCCACATCACACTTCACATTTCTCAGTTCTGTTAAAATTCTCATTCTCTTAGTGGGACTCTTGATGCCCTTAACATTGATTGAACAAATATTTAAGGTAGCCATTTAAATCCTTTATTACAAAAACCTCTGAATATCCTATTCAGCACCAGTACCATAGGGTGTCTGTCTGTCCTGTCCTTCTGGAAAGGTCGCGAATAATGGTGGGCAACCTGAAATAGGGTAGAAAGGGAATAGGAAAACAAATAGAACATACACAACACCCCAGCCATCAAAATGCATTGTTGGAGTCAAAAAAGGTAGCAGGGTCCTTAACATAGCACCATTAACTACCAACTTTAATGGGACTAAAAAGTGCCCAATGTCAGTTAGGTGGACCTCAACCATGGGTCCGAACTCAAGCAAAACAGGAAAGAGAAAGCCCAACAAACCTAAATGTTGGGTACCAGGTATGTGGTGTGGACCTGGCATTAACAATGCTGAAAGTAGCACCATTGTGTGGGGCCAAGAGAAGAAGTAGCCCCAACAATGAGGACACAAAGTACCTCTTGAATGCAGGAGTATAGTGTTATACATGCAGGGGTTGAGCTCCCAGGTCCCCCAGAAACTCAGACCCTCTCCTCAAATGGACTTCCAGAGGCATTGGCAGTCAAGTTCGCCAGCCCCGGGACAAAATTATATCAGGAGGAAGGATAAGGTTACACTTATTTATTAGAATCCAACCCTGAAAGAGGTCGACTCCATAGCTTTGATTCCCATTGGGGGAACGGCTCAGAGGTAATGTGAGGAAGTATTTTTTCACAGAGAGGGTTGTGGATGCATGGAACAGCCTCCCTGAGGAGGTCGTGGAGTCAAGAACAGTGGGGGAATTCAAGAATGCATGGGACAGGCATAAGGCAGTCCTAGTGGGGGGGGTAGGAGGAAGTAAGCTGTTGGTTAACTAGGATCTGCAGCTTATCTGTTAGGTAGGAAAATGGGCAGACTAGGTGGGCCAAGCGGTCCTTATCTGCCGCCAAATTCTATGTTCTATCCTACCGAGATCTTATAAACCCTCATATTCGGTCTTTGAAAACTATCATCAGGGGAACAGCACTTAGGGGAAGCGAAATGCTGTGGGAACCAAACATTTCAAAAACAACAAACACATAGCATCTGAGTCTTCCCAAAAGTCAAATCCAGCCCACCCTCTCTCCTGTATATCTTAATTAAAGATTCCATTACCTCAGAATTAACTGGGGGTGTATCTTTATCCTCGCCCCTTTATAGTCAGGGAAAAGAAAACGCTGTGTGCCTCCTGTAAGATCTTGGTGTAAAATAGTCTGAAGGGGCTAAAAGGAATTTAAAAGGGAGGGGGAAGCACAGTCCAGTGACCAGCAGGTGCGGGCCACCAAAGGGCTGTTGTACCAATAACACAAAATTATACCTTTGGCAAGGGCCCAGGCTTCCCAGCATTGCTCACCCGCTAAGAAAGTAAATTTTTATCTGGAACATGCACAGAGGAAACATTTAACAACTGGCATCACTCCCCACCCTCGTCCCAACAGTAAGACTCTGTCTATGCTGGCATAAAAGATCATTTTTGCTTATCTTGAAGAATGCAGCTGAAGTCTGTAGTAGAAGCGCCATCACAGTTCCGAACAGCTGGGGGAAAGATAAGTGGGGCGGACCACCAGCCAGAGTCACATCAAACCAATTCCACTGGAAACAAAGGTAGTTAATCAAGGTCTAAGCTATAGACACCTAGAAGGCTGCCAGCCACCTACACAAGTTCCCCATGTATCACCAGTCGGGCATGGTTGAAAACTATCCCAAAGTATTGCGACAGTAACAAGCCGAACTGAAGGGATGAAGTCCCTCAAAATCCCCCCCCCCCCAACTACAGCCGAGTACAGAGAGAATGTCGATACCCCATCAGGCAGAACACAGCCACAACTCACAGAGTAAAACGGGCCAAAAGACTGATTCTATTCAATGATTGTAGTCTCTTCAGGTGGCCTTTTTGGCGGAGATCCACTTGGCTCTATCAGCATGAAGGAGCAACAACGCTTCACCAGGCCACCCTGGTCTCCTCCGGCTCCCCGGTGCAATAGACCACATGAGCTCTTCAATCTCTTGCTCGGCTAGGTCCTCCTTTAAATTGGGTAGCGGATTTCCAATCAGAGAGGAAGGGAGATGCAGCAAGCAGTGATTCAAAAATTTTCACACCGTCCTTACCCTGGACCCAGAGTCTTGCAGGTACCTTAAATATGCCTTGAACCCTTTCTCCCTCAAACTTTTCACCACCTGCAAAACTTTCTTCCTTTTCACCAACATTTGGGGAGGGAAGTCCTGGTCTATACAGAGCCTCTGGCCATCTAAATTAAGATCTTTTTTAGCCGAGGCAAGCTTCAGAATTTTATCGTTGGTGGTAAATTTCAGGAATTTAACTATGATGGACCTGGGGGGCCCCCTTGTTTAGGTTTCAGGACTACTGCATGGTGTGCGTGCTCTATGTCTAACGCAAAGTCTTCAGGCAAGTCCAGCTCTTTCTGCAGCCATGAATCAGTATATTCTGCCATACTCAGAGGCTCGACTCCTTCCAAGACGCTGAAGGTATGGATGTTATTTCGGTGAGCTCGAGCTTCGGCATCTTCCTCTCTTAATGTGAGCTCCCTCTCAAGCTTGTGTAGGTATGCGAGGGGCCTTCCAAAGGCCATATGTTCAGCTTGCAGGCCCTCCATGTGCGCCTCCACTGCTGTCGTCCGATTCTTTAGCTTCTTGAAGTCCTTATGGATGCCAGAGATTTTAGCATCAATGCGGTGCAGAATTTTAAGCATTCTCTGGCCATCCGTCTTCGTGAAAGTCAAGGCCGTGTCGGAACCCGACCCATCGGATTCCTCTCCCAAGCCAGTGATTATCGAGGAATGAGAGGGCATGGGGCTCGAGGGTCATCTTTCCTAGTGCCCGCCAATCTGCCGCTATCCTCAAACGGAGGTCATTTCTTTGTGCGGACCATCTCTTTGAGAGGTAAGCAAACTACATTTTGAGATATCACTTACGTGGGCACACACAATAGTGACCGATTGCAAGTTTAGTTTACCCGGGGCTGAGAGCAGTTCACTAAACCGCTGTCTGTACACGTGACATCACCCGGAAGTCCAAAGGAGCAATTCCTGTTTTTTATGGCTTGCCTAAGAGCCACAAGAACCCATTAGATCCCCTGGTCCGCCTAACTGTGTCTGGAAATTACTCTATACTGGAACCTCTTTCCAGTTTTGTAAACGTTTATGCACAGTCGGTGGTAGCCTCCATGGGGAGCTATCTGAAAGACACAGGAGACATGTTAGAACTTATATAATGGATGAACAATATAGGGGACTGTGACTTTTTACTGTGTAGCCTAGATGTAAAGGATCTATATATGTCTATACCCCATGAAGAAGGTTTAGACAGTTTGGCAGCAGGCTTGAATAAAAAGTGTTATGGAGGACATGCTCCCTATCAGCACCTTAATAGAGTTGGCAAGATTTGTTCTCTACAAGAACTATTCCAAATTTGAGGACCATTTTTATAGACAGAAGAAGGAGCAGCAATGGGGAGTACCCTTGCTTACACATACGCCAATCTCTACATGGATCTTTTTGAAAGCTCATTTATACTAAATCCAATGTACAAGCCATACTATAATTACATCGAGCTGTACAATCGCTTTATAGATGATATCTTGATTTTTTGGACAGGTACATCTGAAGGACTAGAATAATTTTATAATTTCATCAGTTCACTTACTGACAATTTAAAATTCACTATAACGTCAAGTAATCAGGAGGTATCCTTTCTGGACCTCATGATCTAGAAGCATAAAGGAAAGCTACACACTAAAATTTTCAGGAAAGAAACTGATCGAAACACTCTATTACATGCAGAGAGTGTTCATCCCCCGACACTGATCAATAGTATCCCATACTCTCAGATGTTGAGAGTGAAAAGAAACTGCAGCCATTCAGAAGAGAGGGAGCAAGAATACTCTATGATGGTGGACAGATTCTTTGCCACGGGATGTAGAAGAACTGTGACCCAATCTGAAAGGAGGGCTAAAAATCATCGAAACACCATAAGAGATGAGTATAACTTAAACAACACAGACAGAATTGTTTTATCCTTGGGATATTCACCCTTCACTACCTCTATTAGGAATATTATATTTTCACATTGGGATATCCTTAGATCTACTAACATACCCGAATTCCAAAGCAAACGCATAGTAGTATCTAAAAAAGTGAAAACTATCAAGGATGGATTAGTACACTCGGAGCAGAAGGGTTAAAAAACACAGGGTAGACAATTTCTGTTAGGACCACTGGAGCCAGGAATGCATCTGTGTGGCAGATCTGTTCATTGTGGAAACACTTCAAAAAAGCAAGAAATTTCACATCCAAATGGAAACTGTAGCTTTCGAATCAAATCTTTCATTAAGTGTGACACAGATCATGTGATCTATGTTTTGATCTGTCCCTGCTCCAAATACTATGTAGGGAAGACGAACAGGGCTCTGAAACTTAGGATCAGTGAGCATAACAGTTGTATTAGAACATGAGTGGAAAGCTCCCCTGTAGCACAATATTTCAACTCTGCACGACATTCAGCAGCATCTCTGAGATTTGGGGGTATAGAGAGAGAGAGAGAGAGTGTCAAACCACCATCTAGGGGAGGTGATTGGAAGAAAATGAAAAGGAGAGAGATGTACTGGATCTATACACTGGGGCCACTGAGGACAGGTTAGGTATAAATGAAGAGGAAAACTGGCAAGCATGCTGGTAGGAATAAAGTGTTACATTTATTTGTGAAATTATAGTTTGAAAAAATTTTATGTGGAGAATATTCTCCTGTATGTAAAACAATTTAAAATAATTTGAAGGTATAGTATTCAATACATGGCACTTCTGCCCACAATATTGGTTCTTCTCATTACCCCTCATATCTTATAGATAGATTCACGAGAGGTTAAAGAGGTCTACCATGTTTTGCAAATATAGATTTGCACCACATATAGTGGTGCCTTACCCCTGCGATAAGACTGTATTTTCCTCGTAAAATCACTCGTAAAATTTCAGCCACCAGGTCCTGTTACTTCCTGGTATATACTGCCACCCCTGCGCACAGCCACGTTATGATGCAAGGCCAGGGAGAGCGCAGGGACGCATTCCATTCTAGCCTATGGGGGGCAACTTTCTAATTGATTTTATATATTATAATGGTCAACTGGTTATCAATCAAGGGCACCGATCAACTAACAAGGCCCTAAAATGAAATAATTTTCAACAGAAAAAAAATACATTGTCAGAAATTGCTTTATTATCCCCATTTCCTTCCTGATCCCAGAGAGGTGCCCTTCCAGAATTTCTCCCATCCTACTGTAGTCTGCTCTCCTGAACCTAGCACACTTTTCTTTTTTTTTTTGTTCCAGCCTTCTCCTCATAGGTGGATTTAGAGGGGGCGCTAAGGGTGCTATAGCTCCCCCATCATGGAGCTCCTCTATTAGTAACACACTGTGCTGCATTCTTTATCAGTGTGCACTAATGCCTCCACAAAAGCTGCCTGAGCCACGCAGGTCTCATCTGTCCTCCGGCAGAGCTGGCCTTAGCTAGGTGCAAACTGTGCCCCTGCATCTTGGGGGCCCATGCTTTTTTCTTGAGGAAAAAAAATAATTTAAAGCATTTAAAAATGCCTAAATGTTGTTAGAGATGAAAATGTTTACCAGCAAATGAAAGTGGAAGACAACTGACTCTGTTACTGTTACAAAAGGTGGGGGCAGCTTTGCTGCAGTGGAAAAGATTAGGTTATGTGAGTGCTAATGGTGTTAATGGCCATACTTTACACCTCCCAGGGTGACTGCTTTCACCAACAAAGGACTATATTGACAAGAGAACTTGTTTGTAACCTGGACATGTAGGTGAAACAATGAATGATATGACAAAATATGTTTCAAAAGTATGTAAGCACTCAAAATGGTTTAAAAAACCTGACCAGCACAGAGCAAAACTGGATTTCCTGATAGGTACCCTGAAAACCTGATTGCCAGGTAAAAAAACTGACAAGTGGCAACCTTACTGGCAAGGATTCCGGAAGACAGTAAAAGCTGAGGGGGTGGAGGATCGGAAGGGCACTTAAGAGGGTACAAAGGGCACTTTTTCTAAACTAGTTTTTGCCATACAAAAATAAAAAGTGAGGGGGCTGCTGTCCCTTTTGCCCCACTGGTTCCTACACCTATGCTTACTGGTGTCCCATGATAATCCTCTCTATTCTCTCTCACTCACACCTCCAGAAAAGTTAAGTTGCTTAACTTGTTTGCAAATCAGAGTATCTGAGGTGTGAGTGTCCAGTGATGATGTCCCTGTCCTTACAGAAATGAATATGGTAGTAGCACCGTACTTACTTAAGTTCCTGCTCCAGGCTCAGTCAGATTAATTTCCAATGGTGAAGTCAAATAATTCAGTGCATCAAATGGCACTAATTAAAAGATGCCAGTTACACTAGCAGGGGAGCAGCTGTTGTGACTGGACAGGACATTAGTGTGCCATCAAACTGAATGTGTTAATAAATGTAGTACTAGTGTTATTAATTTCTAGTATGGGGAGCTTAAATACATGACATTAAAATTGTTTAAGGTCACTGCTAGTTTTGTCCTATATGGCAATTTGATTTTGGTGTGGATTTGTAGGAGAGGGAGTTGGAGAGTAGTGCCCTCCTGTACCATGCTAGGAAAGGTACAAAACTAATGCTGGGGCAGGTCTGGTCTCAGCGACAGCATGAACCAGGAGAGGCAGAAACTGGTACATGAGACCTTTGAACTGAGGTTAAAAACTTCAGCATGTACTGTATGTCTAATCTGTGTTGTCTTTTCAGTCATGTTTGTACCATGTGAATGAGCACAGAGGGAATTCATAGACATGGGGAATTTGAAGGTGTTCTGCTGTATATTATGGCATGTGCAGGAGTTTCTGCATGCTTCGAGAGCAACATTGCCAACAGAAGTCATAAGACCTTGTTTGGCTCATTGACACAGGCAGTTACAAAACCAGAAAAAAAGTGATAGAATCAAATATTTAGTTTATGTAGTTCTATGTGTTGAATGGGGAAGGGGGGCAAGTTGTGATGCACCCAAGTAAGTGCTGTTGCTAATAAAAAAAATGCATTTTTATATTTGTTTAAAAACTGTTTTTCTGTCTGCTTACTGACTTCTTGGGCCCATCATAAAAATGAGATGCCTCATACCATGGGGTTGTCCCAGTAAAGGACATTTTAAAACAATAAAAAATATTGCATTTATTTAAAAATGTATTTTCTTTGGAATAGATTGTTCTATAGAATAAAATATGTTTTGCAAAAATAGCAAGCAGACTTGAAATGATATTCTCAGAAACTAGATTTCAAAGTGGTTTTGTTCCCATATTTGTATAGTTATTGTATTTTTTTTTTTTTACTGAGGTAAGGTTTGGGGATACGTTAATCTGTACTGCAGGACAAACTGGGATGGGTTGGCTTTATGGTAATGTCATAATGTGCTTCAGTGAGTGACATTTGTGAACTTGCTTACTTGGATTGTCATTTAATTTGTCTGCAATTTGTCTTTATCACCAAGTCTCTTTCAACTTTTCTCATTTTTATGTGTTTCGGATGTGCTGCTGCCCAGCTGCAGTCTTTTGGTATTTTGTGTGTTTTTGGGGGGTGGGAGGGTATTTTGGGCAACATACTGTCATGTGGACTGTGGGGACTCTGGAGATGGTGCTAGGGTGCAACTAACAAAGCATGGGGAGGGAGGAAATGAGTAGAAATTGCATTAGAAATACGATCCAAAATGCACCAGAATGCACCAAAATGTTAAAAAATGTGTACCATGGCTAATAGTCATACTACTAAGAGTCGTACTAAGATGCTTTATGAAGCAAAAGGCAAAAAAGCCCATAGTGCTTCAAGCCTACATATAGCATTGTAATACTTTATTGGATTTCATAAAGATGTCAAGTCTGTTTTTAAAAGTAACTTTACTGTCACTAATAATGACATCCAGAGAAAGCATATTCCAGGGCGTTACTATCCTTTGTGAAAAAAAGCAAGATCTTTTTTTAGTTTTACATTTGTTCACAGCAAGTTGAAGCGGTTGACCTCTGGTGTTGACCTTAATCTGTTTAAAATCCAAACCAAATTCCACAAATAGGTGTTGATCATTTATGATGTCCTATGTGAGCAGGAGATCACCTCTTGTCCTTCAGTCTTCAAGGGACATTAAATCCGAATATGAAAGTGATTTAGAGGACACAACATATTTTGTTACTCTTCTCTGAACTCTCTCTGTTCTAGCTATATCCTTTTTATATGGGTTCCATAATTGCAAGACAAAGTCAAAATGGGCTCTCACATATGCTCTATAGAGAGGCAGAAGGATATCAAGGCTTTTTGACATTGTATTATGGCGGATCGACTACCATATCCTATTAGCTCTACTAATAGTATTGGAGATAAGGGAGTCAAATGACAAATATGAGTCAATTGTAGCCCCCAGGTCCCTTTCACTGTCCTTGCTTGCTAAAATACTATCATAGAGAAAGTATTGGTAGTTGGGATTGTTTTTTCAAAAATGCATGACGCAACACTTAGAGATGTTAAAGTGTAAATTCCATTTGATGGACCATGACTGTAATAACTTCAGATCTTCTTGAATGACCAGATAATCAGTTTCATTTTTGCAGATGTTTCCTATTTTGCAATCATCTGCATATTTAATTATCTTACTATGAATGTTTATTGACAAATTGGACAAATCTTTACTGCATTCCAGCTACTTACACGACCTTCAATTATAACTTTCTGCTTCCTATCAGACAGCCAGTTTGTGATCCATCTAATGTATGTTGGTTGTATGTTATAAAGTTGTACTTTCTGGATTAAGGTCCAATGAGGGGCAGAATCGAAAGCCTTTTTAAAGTCCAAAAAAATAACATCGCAGGGAAAACCTCTGTCCAAATTTTCACTGATATAGAAACTTATTAAGTTTGTTGTACAAGAGCGGCCCTTTAGAAATCCGTGTTGAGTTGAGTCTAAACTTGTAACAGCTGGTGTTAACTCATCTTTGATGATCCGTTCTAGTATTTTACAAAAGATAGGTGTTAAACTAATTGGTCTCTAGTTATCTGAAATGCTTTTAGATCCTTTTTTAAACAGGGGGATAACATGTGCATGTTTCCATTCAAATGGAATTTGGCCTGTATTTAGGCTTTTGCTGAAAAGTATTTTTAAAGGTACACTAAGATGGCCCTTCATTAAATTAATTAAATCTCCTGAGATGTCATCAGGGCCTGCAGAAGAACCTTTTTTTGTAGACAGTAATTTTGTTTTAATGGTTTCAATAGGTATATCTGTTTTCTGAAAACATTGATCACTATTAGCAGCAGAAGAACATGGGATAGTATTTTCTGAAAAAACTTTGCAAAAGTGTGTATTGAAGTGTTCAGCCATATCTTTAGGATGGTATAAAACCTTATTGTCAGTACTGATTGAACCAACCTTACATTCTTTTTTTTAAGGAATTTATATAACTGAACATTAATTTGCAGTTTCCTTTTTGTGCTTGTTGAGCCAGTGATTTTTCCATTGAGATTTTTGCTTTTTTGATCTCTTTTTGCACAGTTTTTGTATTTTTTAAATGCATATAAAGATCTTTCACATTTATTGGAATGATATTTTTTGTAGAATTTGTTTTTCCTTTTTATTAATTTCTGCAATTTATAATTAAGCCATTTTGGTTGAGAATTTAACTTGTTTTTAAGTGCAGCATTCATAATAGTAGTAATTAAAGATTTCCACATATCAGCAATACTATCACTGTTTAACTTGCTAGACCAATCAATATCTGCCAGATATTTATTAAGTGCCATAATATCTGTTTTATGAAAGACAAATACTTCTATTGTATTATCAGATTCCAAATGAGTATTGCATAGTTTAAAGCTAATAGTACAGTGATTGCTATTTCCCAGAGGAGTGGATGGTGTACATTCCTTAATATATATTGCTTCACTGCCTAGTACAATAGCTAAGATATATGATCCACAAGTTGGAAAGGAAATATGTTGAGTTAAATTAAGTTCAACACAGGTGTTTAAAAAGTTTTTGGACAGACTGCATTTTTCTTGTTTATTAGACCAATTTATATCACCAAGATTTAGATCACCCATGAAAAGAATATTTCCTAACTCAGCAGCTGACACCATTTCTAGAATGATGTCATTTAAAATCACCTGGTTCGAATCCGGTGGCCTGTAACAAAGTCCAAGTACAAAGTTTATTTTATTAAGATGTTTGATGTGAAGCCATACTGATTCAACTGAAGAAGGATTTTGTTTTGATCTTAAGAGAAATATCAGATATAGAGAATGAAGAGGAAATAAAGAAAGCCATTCCACCACCTCTACGATTAGACCTACTGTTGTGAAATAAAGCATAACCTGGGATACATAGTTCCCAAACCTGTTCATTCGAACACCATGTTTCTGTTATACCAATAATATAAGGTGGATCAATACTTGCTCTAAGTAATAATTCATCGATTTTATTTCCTAAACTGCAAACATTCAGCAGCATGAACTTAATTTCTTGATTCTTTTGCTTATTTTGTTTATTTTGATTAGACTCAGTCAAATGAGACATGGAGAGGACACTGGATTTAATGTTTTCCCCCTTTTTAGCTAGTTTAAATTTACGTTAATTGCAGGTACTCTGGAACTGAAAATTTTACATAGATTAATGGCACCCAGTCAATTTAAATGCACACCATATTTAGCAAATCCTTTAGGGCCACTGATGAAATGTGACCAATGATCAATAAAGCTGAAATTACTTATGGGACACCAATTTGATAGTCTGGCATTAATTCTTTCAATAGTAAGATTCTTCTCTTTCCTGGCCCTTGGAAAGGGCAAAATACCAGAAACGAAAACATTACAGTTCTTAGATTTTATTTTTTCACCTAATTGAATTAGTTCATAACAAATGTCTTTCTCATGAGTATAGCCCACATTGTTAGTACCTACATGAATGATTACATTAGATGGAACAGTAATAAGAGAATCTACCCTGGCTGTTATGTCTTCAATTCTGGCACCCGGAAAGCAAAGCACAATAGCTTCATTATTAGAGTTAGTTAAATAAGAATTGAAATATTTCACAATTGAGTCTCCAATAATTATAGTAGGAAGATTTGTAGTCAAAGATGTAGCAGATGAAGTTGAATCAGTTTCTTCGTGTAGTAAACTAGCATATCTGTTTTTGGAAACAAAATCTTTTCTACTTAAGTTAGCATCGGGAGAATTGTTAGATGATATAGAGTGGATATAATCCGCTCGTCTCCCCTCTTTAAATTTCCATTTAGGGACAGTCTCCCATCCTTCCTTATGAGGGTCAATATCTAAATCTCTCCTTTTATTGGGAACTAATAGTTCTGAACTATTGTTAACATGAGAAGTCAAAGAATGACTGAGGCCTAATTGTAACATATCAGTATGTTTGTTCTGAACTATTGTTAACATGAGAAGTCAAAGAATGACTGAGGCCTAATTGTAACATATCAGTATGTTTGTTCTGAACTATTGTTAACATGAGAAGTCAAAGAATGATTGAGGCCTGATTGTAACATATCAGTTTGTTTAGAAATTTCTGGAGTTCTTGCAGTTGCATCCGGGGTATGGAGATTTGTAACAGTGCTAGTGACTATTACTTCTGGGTGATTTGAAGTTTGGATTGAATCCTGATAGGGTTGTGAGCTAGGAAGATTTCTGACCATGTTGTCTAAGAAATTTTCCAGCTCTTTTATCTCTTTAGCTGCTTGCAATTCTCTTGTTAGTATTGCAATATATTTTTTCATAATATCCAATTGTATGCAATTTGAACAGTTTATAGTGGTTAACAATTGCATGCTATCAGATACATTTCACAACACATGTCTACAGACAGAACACACTTGCAAAATATGTCCTGTATGAAGTGTGTGGCTTTCAGTCTGTGTGTTAATGATATTCATTTTGCACAAGTTAAAAGACTATCTGTGTATCTTATACACTAATATAGTAAACTAGCCCTGATACTATTTCACACTGACCTAGTATCCTGCTAGACCCTGCTAGACACGTTTGACACACGTGTCTCTATGCTGCATCTCTGCCATTACCACAGAAACATTGGCCCATTCTTCATTATTTAGCATTTTGTAGTCGGGACCCTGGAGTCATGGGTCACGTGACTAGCAACCAGGCATCCCTGACTACAAAGCTGTACCAGGAACTGTTATAATTCAAAATGGAGTTTGCCCCCACAACCTTCAGCACAGACCAATATTAAAGGAATCTGCAGTTCTAAAGGCTCTCAAGCACTCGTCTGTTCAGTCGCTATATAACAGCCTTTAAAAGAACGTAATAAGAGTGCTGATATTTACAGCAACACTACTTGCATCTGCGACTATTCAAAGATGTAAACTTAGCCCTTTCCTGCAACTGTTGCCTGTCGCACAGCTTTTGGCTGTCTCACAGGTCAGTTACAGGTCTGGGTGTTTAGCAGTGATTTAGTGGTCTAGAGTCTTGAGTAGGCTGATCCACCTCCTAGAACTTACATTCAGTAAACATCCCAGCCTATATCTCTTTTAGTGCTGCAGTTTCTTTTTCTCTTTTTGTTACTGGTACTGCACTTCATTTGTCACCTAACTCTCACACACCTGAGCCTGTAATGAAATAAGCAAGATACACTCATCTGCCATGTAAAATCAGCCCTCCTGTCTCTCCTCTAAATTTAAAGGGCATGCTTTTACCAAACAGAACTAACTGCTTTAAATATATGGTGGGCCAGCAGTGTCATGCATTCTCTATCACTAAGGGACCTATCAGACTGGAACTTCTTCACATGCTTCCGTAGCCATTTGATCCAGGACTCCCAGGAGCAAAGGTAGCAGCCATGGAGGACTTGGTAAATTAGCTGCTGCAAGCAGTATCCATATACTGTATATCTGAGCAGAGCATTATTAAAAGGAGTGCACATTGGCCAGCCCACCAGCGCAGTGGTTGGATTTCCATTTGCGACGCTGGTGTCCTGGGTTTCGGAGTGAGCTCTGGTCACCGGAGGGCTGGCCGGGTGGGGAGCAGTCTGAAGTGTTCCTTGACAGCTCACCTGCTCTGGGGGGAGGGTTGGGAAGCAGCTTGACATTTGATGACCCCTGGTGGAGACAGGGAGTGTAGCAACATGCAGAGCACCTTGGTGCCTGATTGGTCCTCGCGCGGCGGTCTGGGGCTCACTGGCACCTCGTGAGTCAGCTAGGGAGGGCATTGCAGACGTCGGCGGTCATGCCTTGATGTCAGGGCCAGGGTGACGCCCACAAGAAAAGTGGAAAATAGCCTGCCATCGCCAGGGAGCCAGAGAGCTGGAGACCCGGAGACATGCCCTCAATATGCCCTCACCCGCCTGATGGCTCTGGACCAATGAAATGTAAGTATCTGGGTGCTCTGGGCCCCACCTCATCCCTGCTCCGGGGGTAAGCTGCGGCTCCATGGTGTTCCAGGAGACTGTTCGGGTAGGGTGAGAGGCAGAGGGATGTCTGCTAGGCTCTCCCGATGGGTCGGGGATGGCAGGTTGGGGGGAGGACAAAACAAAACAAAAAATAAAATAAAAGGAGTGCATATTATAAACGGATCAAGAGGAATTTGGCCTCTACCCTGAGGAATTTGTTCTCTACCCTGAGCACTCTGGAACACCAGAGGGGACTAGGTGACACTGCCTCACTAAAAGGAATCCCCACAGAATTTGGAGTAAAAAACATACACATGTGCATGCGCGCACACACACACGCACACACACACACACACACACACACACACTTCTCTGCTTTTAACAGCTTAGACAGTGAGCATAATTGTACAACAGACTGGTACTTGGCAGAAAGACGATGAAGAATGGGCATTAGACAGTTACAGCATGCATTCCTGTAATTGTACCTGTGATCTTCTGGAATAGCACCCCCGAACCCTCAATGTTTCCAGATAGCAGCTACTCAGTCGTGACCCTTCCTTCCACAATTAAAGGCTGTTCCATCCCTCCTCCCCATCAAGTGACATGCACTCCTCAAACAATTGGACCTATCTGAAGTGCTGCACACAGGTATCCACTGGTCATTGCCCAACCTGGCCTATGACAGGTTCCTCCCTTCTACCCCCAGTACACAATGTAGAGCTCTTAGGGTATTCTGTTCAATACAGCAGGAGGTGGCTATGAAAGAACATAGCTTTCATAACTGACTGCTATGAAGAGACACGGTCTCTCCTTTAATGAAACTTCTCTTGTGTGCTCATTGCAGTGTCATTGGCATCTGAGGGTCTCAGACCATGAGGAGCGTTTTGTTCAACAGCATTGCAGACCCCTCCCTTGGAGAATGATGTTTAACTTGTGTTTAATTTTGCTCTTTTATAGGGTCCAGTAGGGGTCCGGGGTCCGCGATGCTGTTAAATAAAAAAAGAGCAGGATTTCATTTAATTCATGAAGGCGAAAGGAAGCACACCTGTTGACAAGATCCTGTCCTGGCGTCTTCCTTTTTCATTCTTCAGTCAGGCTGGAGGCTGCTGCAGGTGGTCTGCAATACAACCTGCGGCGGCATTCCTGAATGAAAGTACAGTAGTACATTTTTTAAAAAAAGTTTTACTGCACTTTTCTAGGAGATGATGTCATATAAATTTATTCAGTCCACGTATTTTCGGATATGACAGCCGTGTATTAACACAGAAATATTTGTAAACATATAAAAAGTGTAAAGACTGTCAATCTGTTTGTATAGTAATTTAAATATTTTTTATTCTTATTGTCTGTACTCACAAATAATTTTTTGTATATATTTTGTAGAAAAATATTTTTCGTATATTCTTCACATGCATAGAATCTATTTATTCTAACTTGTTAAAGTAAGGGACTACACACTGGGAGAAAAAACAATTAGATAGAATAGGATTCAGAATGAATTAATGGTCCCTTAATTATGATGTCATCATGAAGAGCATATATATATATATATATATATATATATATATATATATATATATATATATATATATATATGTACACACACACTGTTGTTTGAAAGATTGGTTATACCCCCTTTGAAGGCGTAGAGCTGAAGCGCAGGGGTCCTGGAATTGTTACATGGATTAAACACTTGCATTTAATTTCTCTGCGTTCCTGAGTGCTCATTTCCTTGGTTCTATATTCTAGGTCTGCAATACAACCTGCGGCGGTGCTCCTGAATGAAAGTACAGTAGTACATTTTAAAAAAATGTTTTACTACACTTTTCTGGCAGCAGGCTGTAATGGCACTGCAGTCAGTGGTGGCAGGTTGCTGGTTGGACTCGGTACTCTGACTCTGGCTTGTTGGCTGCTGTGGCACCAGTGGTACTTTCCACTACTGTTGTGTCTGGACTCGGCTCTGCCTCAGTGGGTTCACTCATCGACTGCTCATCATCACTCCTCATGCACAAGATCGATGGGACAGAACAGAAGGACAGGCTTTACACTCTAACAACCAGGCTGCAGACCTGAGTGGGGGGGGGCAGACAGACAAAGTAGTGCAGGTCCATGTGGGTCGATGGGGGCTAAAAACATCAATGGACCGAGCAGAGCCCTGTGATTTGTTGGAAGGGTGTCTATGTGCGGTACATTGCTCATTCTGTGCAGCTCAATAGGAAACTTGGAGAAACAACAAGCTTTGGCGACAAACAGAGTGTGCTTCGTTCAGTGAAAATGGGAAGTAAAAAGTAAAAAAGTAAAAAAAAAGAAGAAAATTAAGCATCCTAGGCCAACTGTAAAGTACCGGAATGGTGTTCTGGTTACAGAAAAAGTACCGGAACACCTTTCCGGTGAGTTACAGCCCACTTTCATCACTGAGGTTACAACCATACGGACTGAAGCTGCCAGGCACCAGGACCCCACATAAAACTTCTAGCTAGCAATATACAGTGGGGGACTGCCCCCTGACGTCGGCCTGCCTAGACGTCCACCAATAGTATATAAGGAGTAGTCCCCCAGACCTATCTCAGTTCTTTTCCCGCCGTCGACCTGCGCATATCGGCTTCATGGACACCTTCTACTCTAGGTGACTGCCATTTTTTTGCATTACCATGCTTTTTTATTTTCTCTCAAAAGTTCATTAATCCCTGTATGTCTTCTTCTCTGACTCCTTCAACAGATCAGTAGCGGTCCAAGTGTCCCTGCGGCAAGCAGATTCCGGTGAAGGACAGCCACTCTCTCTGCCTCTTCTGCCTAGGCCTGGACCATGACCCTGAGGCCTGTGAACACTGCCTGAAGTTCAACCAGAGGACCAGGATGCACTGCCAAAAGGCCCTTAAAGCTTTTTTTTACTAGAAAAGCAGGTTGCAGCGATGGAGAAACAAATCCAAGGTAAAAGTTCCTCTACCTCTCCATTTTCTAGGGTCTCCACTTCTTCATCCTCCCATTGGGAGAAAAAGTCAAATGGAAAACATAAACACAAGGAGAAGTCTTCCTGCCTTTCCTGGTCTCCTTACTCCAAATCAACCAGCTCTGGGACTTTCTCCCGTGGGAGGTTGGACTCGACTCCCGCAGCAGCCCTCTTTCCTTCTGTGCTTTCTGTGGTGAAGCCACCCACCCTCATTCAGACTTTGGGTGGTGGCTCTTTGGGGTTGGGAACTCTGTCATGCACCTCCCAACCCCTGCTGCTTCGGCCCTTCCTTCAGTCTTCAGACCAGCAGTCAGGCAGCTCGGCCAGGTTTTCCCTGGGCAGCGGGTCCTTGCTTGTCGTCCAAACAGCTGCGGCATCCACTAAGTTGGCTTCAGCCTCCAGGGCTGACGCCTCTCAGCGGAGCCAGGGGCATGTGTTTGCCTCTGACAGTGTGACGCTGTTGCCCCACTCAGGAGTTAGCTCCTCTAAACTGGCGTTCTCTTGGATGACACCAGTGGCTTCTCCTGACTGGCATCAGTTTATGCCAGTTCAATCGACACTGGCCTCCCCGGCATCCCTCCCAGCAACATCTATTCTGTTGTTGCTGTATCGGCCTGTGTCGGCAGTGAATCTCACCACTACTACTGACCCGACACCAGTGGGCCTGCCGTCAGACCTGACGACACCTTCCAGGCCGACGCCAGATAATCCAATGCTTGTTAACTCAAGCACATTGGATCCTACGCCTGGGTAGCTTGCCTCCACAGGGGCAGATGCCAGAGCTGTCTAATGTCCTGAAACTGGTGCTGGTTTCCCCTTAGACTCTGCAGAATCCTCTGCCAGGACAGGTTTTACTACTAGTCAAACATGCCACTCAGAGAAAAATCCCTTTAATTCTACTCAGGCTCGATGCCGAGAAGGCTTTTGATAGGGTGTCATGGGCCTTTTTGTGGGCCACCCTAAAACAATTCGCTTTCCCTGAGAAGTTCATATCCCAAGTTCAGGCTATGTACCACTCCCCAGTGGCTTGTCTCAAATTGGATGGCTCGATTTCTCCACCATTAATCTTGTTTAGAGGTACAATGCAAGGTTGCCCACTATCCACACTTCTTTTTGCACTTTATTTAGAACCCCTGGTGGCCAGCCTGAGGGAGAATGTCAATATTGAAGGGATCCCTATAGGAGGCAGAATATATAAACTCTCCCTATTCGTGGATGATGTCCGGCTGACCCTAACTTCCCCAGAGACATCTGTCCCAGCGGTTTGGGAGCAACTTCAGAATTTTGGTAACCTTTCTGGTTATAAAATAAATTGTTCAAAAACCGAGGTGCTTAATTTCTCTTTCTCCCCCTCCAGGCAAATGAAATTAGAATTCCCATTCCGCTGGCACAGAATCGAGATGAGATATTTAGGGATTAAAATCCATGTCAGACTGATGCACCTGGAAATGGTGAACTTGGAACCAATCACTCAGCAGATAGCTTCCGATATGTCTAGATGGACACAATTGCCCCTAGGGCTAATCAATCGAGTAGAAATGATCCAGCAAAATGTTGTCCCCCATTTATAATTTTTTTTACAAACACTACTCAACATCCCCTTAGACTTTTATTTTCGATCCTGGGATAAACTTATTTCTTGGTTTATTTGGGGAGGGAAGACCCCCAGAGTAAAATATACCTTATTACAATTGTCGAGGATGCAGGGAGGGTTAAACTTACCCAACCTGAGAGAATATGCAAGAGCAACTCAAACACGTACAGCCTTTTGTTCTTGAATCCCTCCTACAAGGTCCATTGGAAAACAATAGAAATAACTCTAAATGGACTAGAATCTTTCCCTACTTACTTATTGGGAGACTCCTCCAGGTGCTACCCTTGTCTAGGTTCATGAAATTCACTGCAGAATTTCTAAAGATCTGGCTTTACTTAATTCGGTTCAGGTTAACCACCCCAGAGAAACACTTTTTAACTGCCCTAGCTTTAGCAGAGAGTTCTGCCCACCCTAGCTGGAGCCGTCCCTTTAAAAATGGGAACATTATTCCATTAGATATGTGTTCCAACTGGTGGGTCCTTTGGGAATTCATTCTTTTCCATATTTACAATCCATATATGAGTTGCCCCAGCGAGAGCTCCTAACCTATACGACACTTGTTACTGCTCTTCCTAGGACAGCTGACTCCCTAAACAAAATAGCAGAAACCCCGTCTACAATGGTGAAACTAATCCTTCAGGCCATAAAAGGAGGGTCCCAGGAACACATTATCAGTAATATATACTAGGCATTGCGACCAACAAAATCATCATATTTTGGCCAGGTGAGAGTCAGATGGACTAGGGAACTTAACTTAGAATTAGACCCAGGTAGATGGCTGCTATCCACTTACTTTTACTCCAAGAATTCGCTGATGTCTTATTGGAGGGAATTTGCCTGGAAGACAAGGGTAAGATTCTTTAGAACCCCAGATATTGAGGCAAGGTATGGGACACTAGACGGGAGCTTGTGCTGGAGGGGGATGTGGATACTCCCCTGCAGGACAAGAACACATACTTTGGTCATGTCCTCTCCTATCCGACTACTGGAGGGATATCCTAATGGAACTTGACAACATATTTGGTGCTTCTGAGTTGCTTACCCTGAGGTTTATCTTGACGGCAACACCTGCATTGAGCGACCAGATCAACTGGTCCCAATATAAACTTGTCACACTCCTAATTTTAATAGCTAAAAAAGTTATTACCAGACTCTGGCTCACCAAGGTGGCTCCGGTCAGGACCTCCTGGAGAAATCTCACTTATGAAGTATATAATCTGGAACGTCTATCATATAAGATAAACAATAAGATTAACACTTTCAGTACTAGATGGGGAAAATGGGTTGCATACCAGCTAGAGAATTATCAGGACTTTGTCCCATGAAGAGAGACGATAAATCTTGCATGATTCGGGAGATAATCGTAGGTGGGAATGTACATTCACTATGGGCTGCTCTATGGAGACGTTCCAGACAGAGGAGGAGGAGACTTGTCTGGAGGACCTGGGGTGGGGAACATATGGAACAGTATATATCTAATCCTATAGTTTATCGGAATCTATTCTGGATTATTTATTATAGAGAGAAAACAGGTATGAAGCTCTATTTGAGATATGTTAAACAGTCTTGTCTATACAAATTAATTGAATGTTTGTGTTGTTACAAGGAATCTCGACAACAAATCTGTTGCATAAGTTATGAATTTGTATGTCATGTTTTATTTCAAAATAAAATAAAAAGTTATATTTAAAAAAAAAAAGAATCCTCTGCCAGATTTAACAGCCCTTTTCACCTTCTGGTGGAATACGGTGAAGGGCGACTTGCTACCACAGCTGACTCACCCCTCCTAAGGCTGCCACACCTTTGGGAGTCCTGACTCCAGCACCTCCTCAGAAGCTTTCTCAGCTTCCCAAGGAGCCTACCCCACAGCCAGATGGCACAGGCATGGATCGCTGCAAGAGTCATGGCCGGAAGCATAGCCGTATGTCCTCCAGTTCCTTGGACAGACACAGACACCAGTCTCGTAGCCGTCATCACCAACGTTCGACCTCGAGGTCTTCCTCCTCAGTGGAGTCAGGCCGTTGCTTCTCCTCCTCCTCCTCAAGATCATCCAACTCTGGGTCATCTCCCTCTCTGTCCATCCTGAAGGACACCACTAGGTCACCCCTGGATGACCCAACATTTATGGAGGCTATGCGGTACATCCAGTCTAATATGGGCTGGGATGCCACGGATTTGGACAATGAAAGAAGACATTTGGCTGTCTTTCTCCACCAGAAGGACTCAAAACCCACGGTGGTTCCTCCTCTGGTGGACATTTTCATGGATGTTACCAAGTCAGCATGGAAATGCCCCTCCTCCACCCCTGTAGTTTCCAAAAAAGCTGACCACCTTTACAGTTCTCCCAGGGACTAACCCTATTTTGGGGAGCAGCCAGCTGCAGACTCTATGGTCATTATGGCAGCACATGACCGGCCTAAGAGGCCACATCATTTGAGTACCCAGCCTCCGGACAAGGACTCCCAGCAGATAGACTAGCTTGGCAGAATAGTGTATACCTCGGCTACCTGTGCCATCCATTCCTTATACTTCCTAGCCCACATGGTCCAATACCGAACACCCTGTGGGAACAGGCCATGGACCTGGTTTAGACTCTTAGCTACTTCATATTTTAAAATCAGGATCAGACCTTGGTACTCATGTTTTACATTTGTCCTATGACATGGCAGATGCGGCAGCTGCTTCAGGGGTCTGTCTTCGCCGATACGCTTTGCTCTGGGTCTCAGGTTTTACACCGGATGTTCAAGCTAAAATCTTGGATGTTCCCTTTAAGGGCTTCATTCTTTTTGGTGAGGATTCTGAGAAGATCATAACTATTCTCCAAGAGTCGGGCAAGGCTATCAGATCTGTCCACACCATGTACAGATCTAATCAGAAGCAAAATCGTCACCAACCATTTTGGAGGTCATCTGGTGAACAATCCTGAGGCCAGCAAAGTAAAGAAGCATTTAAGCATAAGGTCAATACCCAGTCCTCTGGAGGTTCAGGCCCTCGAGCCCCTAAAGCCTCACAGGCCTCCCTGCCTGTTCCCGGCTCCTCGGCCTCACTCCTTGCCCGACCCCCCCCCCAGCACAATCACTGGGGGAGACAGTAGGGGGTCACTTTTCTCTCTATCTAGAGGGATGGCAAAGAATAACGATGGATCAGAGGGTTCTGCATTTGATCGAGAAAGGACATGTCCTAGAGTTCACAGAGATTTCTCCAGACAATACTCCTGTACACTCTCATTATCCTCCGTCACACCACTCCCTTATCCAAGAAGAGATCCAGGCACTTTTGCTGAAGCGGGCTGTAGAGCTGGGGTGCTCATTTAGAAGACCATCAGACCCAGGGTCCTTGGTCTCCCCAGGAGGCACATTTCCATATCAATGTTCTGGAGATGTGGGCAATTCTTTATGCCCTTCAGGCTTTCCAGATGAATCTGCTCCCCAGTCCTCTTCTTATTCATATGGACAACATGTCAGTGGTCTTCTACATAAACAAGCAAGGGGGACTCACTCTTAAGGAAGGCCATGAGAGTCTGGTATTGGGCCATAATGCATCATCATAAATTCACTGCGGTGCATGTTCCAGGTGTACAAAACACCTTAACTGACAGCTTAAGCCAGTCTCGGTCCAGGGTACATGAATGGGAGCTCCTGCAGTAAGTGGCCCAACAGCTATTCGATAGGTGGGGCTGGCATGAGTTGGACCTCTTTGTGTCCCCATCCAACACCAAACTGCCCAATTTGTGCTCGCTAGATCTAGGGCCTGGTGTTTTCTGGAGAGTTGCATTGTCCCTCTCTTGGGCAGGGAGGTTTCTGTACGCCTTCCCTCCATTTCCATTGCTGCAGAGAGTACTCCTCAAATTGCAGTCAGAGGGGGCAGAGATGATCCTAATAGCTCCTTATTGGCTGCATCAGATTTGGTTCCCACTTCTTCAGCAGCTGGCAGTGGGACCCCCAATCCTCCTGCCCCTAAGCTCAAGCTTGCTCTCCCAGGAGCGGTGTACCCTGGTCTATCTGGACCTCAAGTCATTGCACCTGCATGCATGGCTCCTGCAGAACTAGCAGTTGCTCATTTTGGGGTTTCCCCCAGAGTGGCAGATGTCTTGGTGGCTGCTAGAAAGACTTCCACCAGAGCTACTTACTCGATGAAGTGGAAGCGGTTCTGCCTTTGGGCTTTTGCCCGCCTTCTTGATTTGTTCACATGTCCTGTGAGCTCAGTTTTGGAGTACCTCCTTTCTCTATCTGATTCAGGGCTGTTACTCCTCCATTAAGGTGCACTTTCTGCAGTTTCTGCATACGATGCACCTGTAGAGGGCAAAACTCTTGCCCAGCTGGATCTTTCCTGCGGGGTATTCTGCACCTCAAACCTCCCATCAGTGACCCTGTCCCTCCTTGGGATCTTTTATTTCTGTTGGAAAAACTCATATTGCCTCCCTTCGAGCTGGCCGCAAGTTGCGAGCTATGCTTTCCGTCATGAAAAGCATTATTTTTAGTTGCTATTACTTCTGCTTGAAGGATTTCCAAGCTTCAGGTTCTGATGTGCAAAGAGCCTTATTTAGTTTTCCACAAGGACCAGGTGTCCTTATGGAGTGATCCTAAGTTTCTACCTAAAGTGGTGTCCCAGTTTTCTCTGAATCAGGACATCCACTTAACAGTCTACTATCCAGAGTACTGCAATCGAGAGGAGGCTCTACTTCATACTCTGGATGTACACCGAATACTCCATAGATTGTACCCATACTATTCGTAAGTCTGACCAATTGTTTGTTTCCTTCGCCCTGAGGACTAAAGGGGCTCCAGTTACTAAGCAGACTTTGTCCAAATGGCTTATTAACATAGAAACATAGACTTTGACGGCAGATAAGGACCGCTAGGCCCATCTAGTCTGCCCATTTCCCTACCTACAGGATAGGCCGCAGATCCTAGTTAACCAACAGCCTTTATCTTCCTGCCCCCCACAAGAATTGCCTTATGTCTGTCCCATGCATTCTTGAATTCTCCCACAGTTTTAGACCCCACAACTTCCTCAGGAAGGCTGTTCCATGCATCCACTACCCTCTCTGTGAAATAATACTTCTCACATTGCCCTGGACCGCCTCTCCTTCTATCTTTAAATTGTGTCCCTTGTTCTTGCAAGTCTCTTTTTCTGAAAGATGCTACCCTCTTGGACTTTGTTGATTCCTTGAGGTACTTGAAAGTTTCTATCATGTCCCCCTCCCTTCTTTCCTCAGAGTATACATATTAAGCTCCTTTAGTCTCTCCTCATTCGGCTTCTCTTGCAGACCCTGCACCATTTTAGTTGCCCTCCTCTGGACTGCCTCTATCCTGTCTATGTCCTTGCGGAGATGGGGTCTCCAGAACTGGACACAGTATTCCAGATGGGGTCTCACCAACTGTCTGTACAGAGGGATAACAACTTCCTGTTTTCTGCTGCTGATGCCTCTCCCTATACATCCCAGTATACCCCCGGCCCTCCCTACTGCCTTCTCACATTGCTTGCTAACCTTAAGGTCATCTGATATGATTACCCCCAGGTCCCTTTCCTGTTTTGTTGTTGTTACTAGCTCCCCACCCATTGTGTATTCTTCCCCTGGGTTCTTGTTTCCCAGGTGCATTATTTTGCACTTTTTTGCATTGAATCCTAGCTGCCATACGTCTGACCATTCCTCCAACCTTGCTAAGTCCCTTTTCATCCTTTCCACGCCTCCTTGTGTATCAACCCTGTTGCAGATCTTTGTGTCATCTGCAAAAAGGCATACTTTTCCTTCCAGTCCTCTGCAATGTCACTGATGAAGACATTAAAAGGACTGGACCCAATACTGAACCTCACTGGTACCCCACTAGTAACCTCTTTCTTCAGAGTGGACTCCATTTACAATTACCTTCTGTGTCCTGTTGTCCAGCCAATGTTTTACTTAGGCTACCACCCTGGGACCCACTCCCAGGCTGGTTAATTTGACTATCAATCTTTGTGTGGGACTGTGTCAAATGCCTTGCTAAAGTCTAGGTAGGCCATGTCCACAGCCCCTCCCTGGTCTACTACTTTGGTCACCCAGTCAAAGAAATCTATTAGATTTGTCTGACATGACCTTCCCGCTGTGAACCCATGCTGCCTTGGATCCTGTGCTCCACTGACCTCTAGGTACTCAACTATTCTTTCCTTCAGAAGTGACTCCATCACTTTCCCTACCACAGAGGTCAGACTGACAGGTCTGTAGTTTCCTGCCTCTGTCTTGGTCCCACTTTTGTGAAGGGGAATCACATCCGCCTTCCTCCAGTCCTCGGGTACCACACCCATCCTCCCATGATTTATTAAAAAGAGTAGCCAGTGGTTTCACTAGTTCCTTCCTTAATTCTTTTAGAATTCTGGGGTGAATTCCATCAGGACCCATTGCTTTGTCCACCTTCAGTTTTAGGAGTTCTTGAAGAACCCTTTCTTCTGTGAAAGGACTGGGATCGACCCCCCTATCAAGAGTGCTTCTGTTAATTGGATTAGGCACTTCCCCCTCCTCTTTTGTGAATACTGAGCAGAAATATTCGTTCAGTATTCCTGCTTTTTCACTGTCCCTCTGCCCACCCACCGCTCATTCTATTCAGCCTCACTATCCCTCCCTTTGTCTTTCTCTCGCTGATGTACCTATAAAAGGTTTTATCCCCTCTTAACTGAGTTGGCTATCTTTTCCTCAGTTTGGGCCTTTGCTATTCTGACTTCCCTCCCTGCTTCTTTCTGCCTTAACTGGTACAGCTCTCTGTCCTGCTCCTTCTGTGTTTCCTTATACTGGAATGCTATCTTTTTCTTCCTGACTTTCACAGCCACCTCTCTTGAGAACCATAGTGGCTTTTTCTTTCGTTTTGATTTGTTTATCTGCTTCACAAAGAGCTTGTTGTCTGTGTGATGGCAGTTTTGATAATTCCCCATTGTTGCTCCACACCTCCTTCTAGCCTGTTTGCTAGTGCTTTTCTGAGGCACTCTCCCATCTTGCCAAAGTCAGCCCTCCTAAAGTCCAGTACCCTCACTTTTGTATGGCTTGACTCTGTAGCTGAGTTTAACAGGTTTAACTGTACTGTTTACTGTTACCAAAAGTACGACAAGCCTTTACTGGGACTGGTCAAAGGCCATTCTACCAGGGGTATGGCTGCTTCCTTTGCCTCCATTAAGAATGTGTCTGCTGCTGATATCTACACAGCTGCCACTTGAAGTTTGGTGCACACTTTAATTCGGCATTACAGTTTGGACATTGCCTCTCATTGCAGGGCAGGCTTCAGCCTAGCTGTCCTTCAGGGCCTGCACTTTCCAGCTGACTTTTACCTCCTCCCGACCTTTGGGGGTTAGTCCTTTCACTGCTTGGGACTCAGTCCTTATGGTGTAACCTGCTGCAAAAGCTCCCCCTCGAAGTGAGATAGTACAGTTACATAAGAACTTAAAGTCACAGTAGATCTTCAAGAGGAGCTCTTGAAGTAGGTGCTGCTTTCCCTCCCACATTCCCCCTGGTATTTCTTTCTCCATTGTTCTTTTACCTTCCTCGTTTCAGAGGAACCTCCTCGGTTCTCCGTTTCTGAGTATGGCGGGGTCTGTGGCAGGAGAACTGATGTAGGACTGGGGGACTGCCCCTTGTATACTATTGGTGGACATCGGGGCAGGATGACATCAGGGACAGTTCTCCGCTGTATACTGCTAGCTAGAAGTTTTCCATAGGGTCCTGGCACCTGGTGACTTCAATCCTTATGGTGTAACCTGCTGCAAGAGCTCCTCTCGAAAATCTACTGTTACAGGAAGTTCTTACATAACTGCACTTTGTGTTGGTTGGCCTGTTTAAGGGTATTGCAAATGATGACTCCTAGGTCCCTTTCTTCCTGTCAGTCACTGAGCTGGACCCTGTTAAGCCAGTATGCTGTCCTTGGGTTTCCTTTACCTAGATGCATTACTTTGCACTTTTATTGCATTGAACCTCAGCTGCCAGACACTGGACCATCTTTCCAGCCTCTGCTGGTTTTTTTTGTAGGTCCCTAACCGCCTCTTTGCAGTCCACCCTTCCACCTAGCTTGGTGTTGTCCATGAATAGGGCAGTTTTTCTCTGAATACCTATGGCGATGTCACTGATAAAGGCATTAGATAGGACTGGCCCCAACACTGAGCCTTGGGGCACACCACTCGTGACCTCACCATTATCTGACCTCTCCCCATTGACTACCATTCTCTATTTTCCATCTTTAAGCCAATTTCTTACCTACTTGACTATACTTTTGGCTGCGCCCAGGTCCTCCAACTTTTTCAGCAGGTGGGTGTGTGGCACCGAGTCAAATGCCTTACTGAAGTCGAAGTAGGGGAGGTCCACTGGGTGGCCCCTATCTAATTCCCTAGTCACCCAGTCAAAAAATGTAATCAGGTTTGTCTGGCATGACTTACCTGCTAGGAACCCATGCTGCCTGTTATCCTGAAGACCATTCTTATCTAGGTACTCTACTAGGTCTTGTTTTATTAAGATTTCCATTAGCTTTCCCACTACCGATTTAAGGCTAACTGGTCAGTAGTTGCCAGCCTCCTCCTCGCTCCCTCCCTTGTGGAGAGGTACCACGTTTGCTCTTCTCCAGTCTCTTGACACTACCCCCCCAACTGAAGTGAGCTGTTGAACAAATGTGCCAAGGGATCTGCCAGTTCTCTCACCAGTTCTTTCAGCACCTTCAGGTGTAGTCCATCTGGCTCTGGTGATTTGTCCTCCCTGAGTTGCTCCAAAGCCTCTCTGACCCTGCTGGAGGGGATTGATGGTGTTTCCATTTGTGGGACCCCCTTGTAGGCTACCTTAATGCCTCTATCTGGTATAGGGCTGATGTGTTGCCTAGTGAACACAGAGCAGAAAAAGTTATTTAGAACAATGGCCTTCTGTCTATTCTCTTCCATGATTCTGTCTCCATCTTTAAGTCTAACAAGCCCCCCTCTTTTCTTCCTTTATGAAAAAAAAAAGTTTATTTCCTGCTTTAACCCCCCCTTTGCAAGCCAAAATTCAGTCACAGCCTTAGCTGATCTCACCATACTCTTAGCTTCTTTATTCTTCTGAATGTAAACTTCCCATTTGCTGTCACCCTCTGTTCTTTATAGCTGTTGAAAGCCTCCTGAGTATGGTTCCAGCAGACTGGAAGAAGGCAAATGTTGTCCATCTCCATAAGAGCGAGAGCAAGGAGGAGGTTGGTAACTGTAGGCCAGTCAGCCAAACTTCAGTGGTAGGAAAATTGATGGAATCATTATTCAAGGAAAGGATTGTAACATACCTTGAATCCAGCAGACAGCAGGATCTGAGACAGCATGGTTTCATGGCAGACAGGTCTTGCCAAACAAACCTGATAGTTTTCTTCAACTGGGTGACAAGGAAGATTGATCAGGGAGGGGTGGTAGATGTGGCCTACCTGGATTTTAGCAAAGCCTTCAATACTGTCCCACATAAAAGGCTAATAGACAAATTGAGCAACCTGGAAGTCAGATCCAGGGTGTTTAATTGGGTTAGAAATTGGCTGAGCACAGCTGGCCCAGTGGCGCTGAGGTGCTGGATGCCTTACCTCATGCTATGCTGGCGACCCGGGTTTGGGAACGACCTCGTGTTGTTGGGTGCTGGCACAAGGGGAGTAGGATCGAGTGTTGGCTCTGCTCTCCCGGGGGTGGGAGGGTTGCCCATCCGTAGTTCTGCCATCACCGGATGGAGGTCCAGTGGCTGGGCCAGACAGTAACAGAACAACTGGTAGGGTGGGGCATCCCAAAGGGTGTGCGTACATGCGCGTGCCTCCACATGCGTGCATCACATCAGGGATGTGCAGGATCGAGAGGGGGAGAAAATGGAAAAAGTGGTACAAACTACTTAAGGAAAAAAATAAATTGGCTGAGCGGTAGGACACAAAGGGTGGTAGTGAACAGAGTTTAGTACATAGAAAGGGAGGTGACCAGTGGGGTGTCTCAGGTATTGGTGCTAGGTCCAGTCCTCTTTAATGTCTTCTATTGCAGTGGGGCTGGAGGGGAAGGTGTGCCTCTTTGCAGATGACACAAAGACCTGCAATAGGGTAGACATACCATGAGGGGTGGAAAGAATGAGAAGGGACCTGGGCAAGCTGGAGGATTGGTCAAATGTATAGCAGTTGAGGTTCAACACAAAGAAGTGCAAAATTATGCACTTTGGTCATGGGAACCCAAGAGAGGAGTACTCAATGAGAGGGGGGTACTGTCAGCCGACAAACAGGGGAGGGATCTAGGAATAATTATATCTGAGGACCTAAAGGTGGCCCAACAGTGTGAGAAGGCAGTTAGAAGGGCCAGCGGGATGCTGGGGTGCATAGGAAGAGGCATCACAAGCAGAAACAAACTCTGGTCAGAGCCAATACAGCTGAGGCGAGCTCTTACCTGTACAGGTAACAGAGCTGCAGCAGCATGGCTCCCAGAGCAGCAGCGATAGTGAAGTGGCAGCAGTGCAGGTCATGGAGTGGCAGCAACATTGGAGCACCAGCTGTGGTGGTTTGCCACTCGAAAGATGGCAGCGAGGATGAAACTGTGCATGTGCGATATTCGCACATGCGGAGTTCTACCAGAAGTGCACTCGTGAAGTAGTGCACTGTGGGGAGGGGAGAGACCGTGCTATGGAGGAGAGCTCCGTCACAGAGGACAGCACCTATGGGATCAGTGCTGCCTTGACGTTGCCGCATCACTGTAGGAGAACACAGGGTCATGTTCCAGACCTGACCCTCTGTTCTTCTACAATGATATGTGCTGCGGAGGGGAGCTCCATCGCAGAGGACAGCACCTATGGGATCAATGCTGCCTTGACATTGCTGCATCAATGTAGGAGAACACAGGGTCACATTCCGGAGCCAACTCTTTGTTCTCCTACAGTGATAGTCAAACGTATGCGGAGCTCCGCCCACACAGCCATAAAAGGAAGTGATGACGCCACTATACTGACCATTAATGAGACCTCATCTGGAGTACAGTGTCCAGTTTTTGAGGTCGCATCTCAGGAAGGATATAGACAGAGTGGAGGCAGTCCAAAGAAGGGCTACAAAAATGGTACAGGGGCTGCACCAGAAGTCACATGAAAAGAGGCTGAAAGACCTCAATATGTATTCTCTAGAGATTAAAAAAAAAGGGGACATAATAGAGACATATACATGCCTTAAAGGGATCAATAAGGTACAGGAGGGTAGCATCTTTCAGAAAAGAAGATGGACAAGAACTAGGGGACATGAGATGAAGTTGGAAGGTGGAAGAATCGGGTAATGTGAAGAAGTATTTCTTTACAGAGAGGGTGGTAGATGCTTGGAACAGCCTCCCCGCAGGGCTGGTAGGGCAAAAATGGTGGAGGAATTCAAAAATGCATGGGACACACACAAGGGAAGACTAGAAAAAGGGAAGAGTAGGAAAGCCACAGATCAACTACAGTCTGCAGCATAAGTTAAAGGTAGAAAAAATGGGCAGACTAGATGGGCCAGGTGGTCGTTATTTGCCGACAAATTCTGTGTTTCTCCTTTTTGGTCCCAATTGCTGCTTTGACCTGGTTAGTGAACCACATGGGATTTTTATGTTTGTTTTTTTTTTTTTGTCACTGTCCTTACGCATATCTTGGTAGCCTCCAATATGGCATGTTTCACCAGTCCCCATATATCTTCTGCCTCCAAATGCTCATGGATCCTTGACAGTTTTTCCCTGACTAGTTTCCTCATTTTATTGAAATTAGCTCCTCTAAAGTTTAAAACTTCTGTCCAGAACTGAGATTTTTCTACCTCTAGGGCCAACTCAAACCACACAGAGTTGTGGTCACTGTTGGCCAGTGGCTCCCCAGTCCCTGCAACACTTACTACCTCCAACTTTATGAGGACCACATCCAGGATGGTGTGTAGCCTAGTCAGCGCATTGACTAGTGTGAGTAGGTAGTCTTGTAAGGCATTGACCACCTGGTTTCTAGAAGAACCCACCACTGGGATGCCCCAGTCAACATCGGGCATGTTCAGATCTCCAACCACCACTGTATCCCTTTTCTGTGTTACACCTTTGATTTCCCCTATAAGCTCCTCATCCCTGTCCTCAGCCTGACCTGGAGGCCTGTGTACCACTCTGATGTAGATCTTAAATGTTTACACTTTATGCAGTCATCTCAGCCGAGCGTGACACCATGGCGATAGGACCTATACAAAATAAACCACATTCCCTTTGGCTAATTTTTGTGGTTCACTATTTTTAGCTATCCTATTTACGGAGAATAGAGCATTTTCACTTTCTGTTTCTATGCCCTTTCACCTTAATTAATCGGTTCCTGTTACAGGAGCTGCAGTTTGACCTTTGGCACATTTTCTTCAGTACAAGAGCTGGGTCAGAACTGAATCGCACAAGGGCGAGAGTCCTGAACTTCAGAAGAGATGAGTTAAAAAAAAATGGGAGAATGTCTCAGGGATGCCTTAGCAAGGATGGGAAAGCTGGGGCAGTCGAGAACTGTGTGGAAAAATAAAAGAGGTCATTAAACAAGCTACCAACCTCTGTGTCAGGCAGGTTAGCAAGGGCAAGAGAAAAAGGAGACCCCTATGATTCTCTAAGGAGGTAGTGCAAAAGGTAAAAGGCATTTAGAATGTACAAACAAACAGAAGGAGAGGGATAGGGAGACCTACCAGAGAAACAAAGGGAGGCAGGGAAGGCAGGAGCACAAAGGTGCAAACAGAGGAAAAGATTGCCAAATCAGTGACAAAGGGAGGTAAAACATTTTTCAGATACATAGGCAAAAAGAGAAAGACAAAGGGAGGGATAGTAAGACTGAAAGGGGAAGGAGGGTGTAGTGTAGAAGAGAACCACCAAAAAGCAGATATATTGAACAAATACTTTTGTTCAGTATTTAAGGAAGAGGAGGTAGGAAACGGACCAAAGATGAGGACAAGGGTATAAAGGGATAGGAAATGGATACAAACCCTTTTACAGAAGAAAGAGTGCTTAAAGAACTAACAAACTTAAAAGCAGAGCAATTGGACCAGATGGGTGCACCCCAAGATATTTAGGGAATGGAAAGAGGAGCTGGCTGCACCTCTGAAAGCCCTTTTCAACCTGTCATTAAAAACGGGAGGTATCGAGGGACACGAGGAGGGCAGATGTAGTCCCACTTCACAAAAGTGGAAATGAGGAGGCAAGAAATTACAGGCCTGTCAGCCAAATGTTGGTGGTAGGCAAGGTAATGGAATCACTGTTGAAGGAACGACTGGTGGAATACCTGGTTACTAACAGTCTGTAGGATCAGAGGCAGCATGGTTTCACGGGGCGAGGTACTGCCAGACAAACCTGATCAAGTTCTTTGATTGGGTAACCAGGGAAGTGGATCAGGGAGGAACAGTGGATGTGGTCCACCTGGATTTCAGCAAGTTCTTCAACACCGTTCCACATAGAAGGCTGTTAAACAAGCTGGGAAGCCTAGGAGTAGGTCCTAAAGTAGTAAAATGGGTAGAAAATTGGTTGGGCAATAGGAGTCAGAGGGTGGTGGTAAATGGCATCCACTCTGGGGTAGGCAAAGTGACCAGCAGGGTGTCACAAGGATCAGTACTAGGGCCAGTCCTCTTCAGTGTCTTTACTGGTGACAATACAGAAGGGCTGGAAGAGAAAGTATGCCTATCACAGATGACACAAAACTCTGTAACAGAGTGGACACACCAGGAGCAGTGGAAAGAATGAGGAACCATTTAAAAAAAACTGGATGAATGGTCAAAGGATTGGCAGCTGGGTTTTAATGCAAAGAAGTGCATAAAAACGCACATGGGACACAAGAACCGGGGGTGGGGGGGCAACAAACAACTGGGAGGAGAGATATTAACAGTGACAATAGGCACTTGGCTGTCTAGTGTGCTTACCTGGTAAACAAAAGCAAATAAAAGAAAAGCGACCTGGGGATGATCATTTCTGATGACCTGAAGGCTGGCGGGATGCTGGGATGCATAGGCAGGGGAATCGCCAGCAGGAAGATGGAGGTAATAATACCCCTATAAAGTTCACTGGTGAAACCACACCTCAAGTACTGTGTACAGTACTGGAGGTCCCGTCTCTGTAAGGACATAGGGTGGAGGCACTACAAAGGAGGGCAACCAAAATGGTGCATGGCCTGCATCAAAAGCCCTATGGGGCAAGGCTCAAGGAATTAAATATGTACTCCCTGGAAGAAAGGAGGGAAAGGGGGATGTGATAGAAACATCCAAATACCTCACAGATAAAACCAAGGTACAAGAAAGAAGCTTATTTCAAAGAAATAAATGCTCAAGGACAAGGGGTCACTCTATGAAGACAGAAGGGGGGAGGCTCAGAGGAAATAGGAGGAAGTACTTCTTCACAGAGAGGGTGGTGGATGCATGGAACAGCCTCCCAGCTGAGGTGGTGGGGACAGAAATTGTTACATGGTTCAAGAATGCATGGGATAGACACAGAAGGATCTTGGAGTTAAGGTGAGGGGAGCCCGGAGACTGAGTAGGGTCTGTGGTGTCACTATAGGTAGGGAAAACAGGCAAAATAGGTGGACCAGGAGATCCTTATCTGCCAACAAATTCTGTGTTTTTAAGAGCTGTGTTTTACTATTGGGCTCTTGTATTGCATCATTTTTTGGGAATCCTTTTAATTATTTCAGAGTTCTCTCTGATTGTTATGTCAGACCTTGTGGACCATCAAAAAATTGTACAAATTGTTTTCAGCTCCTGGCAAGGGCAGACTGTCACAAGCTTTGTTTGAAGTGTTTTGGTCCACAGCACGACTTTATAAGTTGCAAGTCCTGTCATATTTTTTGCCCAAAAACCTCATTTAACAGGGTAAAAATTGTAAAAAAAAAAAGCATGCCTTCTCAGTCTGCCTCTGTGTCACTTAAAAATATTAAAAAAGGCTGAGGGTGGTTCCAATGATGGTGGAAAGCACACATCTGAAGTGTCCATCTCCTCGTGTATAGCAGCAAATAATGTAAAAGGTGAAAAGAGAAAACTGCACAGCCATTAGAAAGGCTTGGTAAAGATGGTTCCGATATCAGGGTGTCCGAAAGGGGGAACCCTGAATCCAGTGATGGCAAAAAAAAAGCCTTAGAGCAGGCAATGGAAATGTGTGTCCAAAAGAAACTGAAAGAAAATAATGTCACTGCCACTCTTGCACAGAGAGAGGAGCAGACAGATAGCACAGAATAAATGCCCTCATCAGAGGACAGATCAGAAATTTGGCAATTTTTCCAGGTGGTCCAGGCCATGGGAAATTTCAATAAGGTACATGCCCCCCCTCCTCCCCGGCTCATGTCCCAGCTTATCTGCCTGTGGAGGAGAAGGAAGAAGAAGAATATTCTAACCCCATGAATTCTCCAATATTCATAACTCTTGCAGTCATCCCTTTAAGTAGAACTGCCCGGAAACAGAATGCATGCTAATGATGAAATCATCATTGGCTCATGATAATTTTCAAATGCTGCCCTTATCAACTGCCAGTGTTCTACTGCTTCAAATTTCATTCTCCACCTGACAAGTACAGATGCCTCGGAGTGCTCTCCTCATCAGTCGTTCCTGTCATGTTGAATTCAAAAAACGTAAGTATTTTTATCAATTTATTTTCATTTGCTGCCTTTATCTTTCGTTAAATTGTCAACTGCTAAGTTAGTTTAGAGTTTTTTTGTATTATTGTCTCAGTTTCTCCCAGTTCGAGATAACCGTGGAGAAACCAAGCTTTAGTATCAGTTCCAGAGTTTTTTGAAAGTAAAACTCTGGTTAGTTAGTTTTTTAGTGCTAATACTTTATTTAAAAATTTACTGCTAAGTTGCGAAAAAGAAACTGATAACCTCGGCACACTAGGTACTGGTTCTTATTGGAATTTTTATCAGTTCCGGAACCAACTGCAAACTGCAAAAAAACACTTTCAAATTTAAAATCTTTTTTGCGGTTTCTTTTTTGTACCGGTTTACAATATGTCAAATAAACCAAAGAAGAAAACCAGTGAACCTGGTTCCAAAAATTGTACCCAGTGTGGGAAGTTTTTGCCAAAGCTGACAAACACTCCTTACATGTTGTCTGCCTTGGCCAGGATAATTTTTCTGCAGAATGTGACATTTGTAAAACCTTTCCTCCTAAAACAGTGGAAAAGCATTTGGAAAGGTTACAAAAAAAATTACAAAATGGTTCCTCAGGCTCTGACCAGCTGACCCCCTCTAAACAAGCGGGTTAAACCGCAGATACTGTTCAGACCACCCCTGATGGGGTGCCTAGGGCAAGAGACCTGCAGAACCAGCTAACTCCCCCGTTCCTTTGAAAAAATCTAAGAAGACCAAACATATTGAACCCCCTCCCAGTTGGCCCAAGGGGACTTCAACTGAGTCTGTGGTAATGCCTTCACCTGAGGAAATTGCTCAGGCTCTGAAGGTCATTCGAGCATTAAAGAGGTTGGCACCAGTCCCTGTCCCTCCTATCCAGGGACAAACCCTTTCTAAGCAAGCCACCCCTTCTGCACAGCCCTCAACCCATGAACTCTCAGAGGTTGAGGACTATGAGGAGTATTAAGAGGAGGAGGAAGGTATTGAACCAGAAGTCTTCCCTGAACAGGAGTTTGGTTCCCCTTCTAGAACAACAAAAGATCTTTCATCTCATTTTTCTTTTGTCAGAAAAATGGTGGATGCTTTAGACCTCACCACCAGTGACGCTGTAGAACATGATGAAGAGGCTGAGTACCTCGAAATGATGGGGCTCACACCTACAAAAAGCTGTTGCCCCAAATGCCTCCTATCTACAAATTTTTCAAAAACAATGCTTTTAAAATCCTGCAAACTCCTCATTCGATCTCCCCCATAGATAAAAAGTTGAAGAAGAAATATCAACTTGTCAGGGAGGGTGCTGAATTTTTATTCACCCAGCCTGATCATCAGGGAGTGGTACAAACAGCAATTTGTGATAGAGCAAAAGTGCCTTTAGCCTCCAACTCTCCTGAAAAGGACTCCAGAAAAATTGACAGCATGGCTAAACAAGGATATCTGTCTGTCTCCTTGGCAATTAGACAGGGCAGCTATCAGCAGCACAGTACCAGAAATCACTGTGGCAATCTGTTTTGCATATGTCCAAGAAAGCCCAATCTGGCCTTTCAAAGGATTTGGCTGAGACTGCCAGGTGTGGGTTGGAGATGGCAGCTGACTCAAACGACACTGCTGCTAGATGGATGGCAAATTCTGTATGTTTGAGGAGGTTTGCTTGGCTCAGGGCCACAAACCTCATTCAGGACACCCAAAATAAAGCTATGGATTTCACCATAGAAAATAATTCGCTCATTGAGGATAAGACAGAGGCTTATATGAAAAAGGTGGATGAATACACAGCCACCTATAAGAACAACTCAGCTAAAGAAAAGCCATCTCCTTCCACCAGGCCTTATGGAAGGGGAGACAGGGGTAGATCTCCCTATAGCAGGCCTTTTACTAGGCCCAGGCTATACCACAGTGCCAGCAGTACCCGCAGCAAACAGGGTACTTCAAGGGCAGAAGGGGATCCAGGCGAGGTTCCCAGGCTGGCCAGGCTCAGCCCCAGGCAAAACAGATTCCATTGTCACGGCCACCTCCCCACTACCAGTTGGTGGCAGACTGGCTCATTACTTTCAGGCTTGGAAGAACATCACCACAGACAAGTGGGTCCTAGAAGCAGTGAGTCATGGTTTGTCCCTCAGCTTCAAATCCTTCTCAAATTTAAGTAGAAACGAAGCTATTGGAAAAGGAGGTTCAAAACCTGCTGCTGTCAAAAGCAGTGGAGCCTGTTCCTCCACAGCAAAAGGGAAGGGGTTTTTACTCAAGGCACTTAATTACAACAAAGAAAAATGGGGAGTGGCGGCCTATCCTAGACCTCACACTGTTAAACAAACATCTGACAATGCCAAAGTTCAAAATGGTAACATTGGCAATGATTCTGCCAACACTCCAAAAAGAAGATTGGCTGGCATCCCTGGACCTAAAAGATGCCTATTTCCACATCCCCATAAGGGAGTCTCACAGAAAATATCTCAGGTTCAGACTCCTTTCAGGTCACTACCACTTCTCAGCACTGCCATTCAGCCTCACTTCAGCCCCAAAAGTGTTCACAAAGTACTTGGCAGTAGTGGTGGCACACCTGCAAAGGTTGGGTGTCACAATATTCCCATATCTAGATGACTGGTTGGTGGTAGGAAACTCACCACAACCGGTAAAGGAACACCTACAGCTCACCCAGGGTCTCTTGGAGTTCCTTGGGGTTTCTAATAAATCTCAAAAAATCTGTCCTTCAACCTGCACAGGTTCTGCAGTTTGTAGGAGCAGAGTTGAATACCCTCAAGGGCAGGGCTTACCTGCCTCCAGACAGGGTAGGAAACATTGTCCAATTGGCAGGCTCCTTCAGCCTGAACAGACCAAAAACTGCAAGGCAGTTTCTTCAGTTACTGGGCCACGTGGCTGCAGCCACAGGTACAGTCTTGGGGTCCAGATACCAGATGAGAGACATTCAGTTCCACCTCAGGGCACACTGATGCCAAGGAAGGGGTCCTCTCTCAAAGCTGATTCCAGTAACAAAAACATTACTTTAAGCCCTCCAGAGGTGGAAAGAGGAAGCCAACCTATGGGAAGGGGTTCCCTTCCAGCAAGAGCCCCCATCAGTGATTTTCACAACAGAAGCATCATTACTAGGGTGAGAGGCTCATCTAGCGGATCACACCACTCATGGTATATGGTCAAGTGCAGAGTCCTACAAACATATGAAGAAGCCAGCTGAAGAAGGCCATTTGGTCTATCTAGTCTGCTCATACTGCAGGGTACACAGTTTGAGCTACTGTCCCTGCCCTCCCTCCCCACACTCACATCCTCCTTACCCATTGTCCTTACCTCCCCCCATGCCTATCCCAGCCTCTATTAAAGCTGCCCACTGTCTTCAACGAGATCACCTCTTCTGACAGGGCATTCCAAGTGTCCACCACCCTCTCTGTGAAGAAGTGTTTCCTGATCTCCCTCTTAAACCTCCCACCCTCCAGCTTAAGACTGTGCCCCCTCATGTTGTGGTTGCCACTCAGCTTAAAGAGATTCACCTTATCCACCTTATTTATCCCTTTCAACTACTTGAAGGTCCCAATCATGTTCCCTCTCTCTCTCTCCTGTCTTCCAGGGAGTACACGTACAGTGTCCTCAACCTCTCCTCATTTGCCTTACCCTGTTGACCCGCTATCATCTTTGTAACCATCCTCTGGGCCTTCTCCAGCAGGTTAATGTCCTTTTTGAGATGTGGGCACCAGTACTGAACCACATACTCTATATGAGGCCTTACCAGGGACCTGTACAAGGGCAGTATAACCTCCTCTCTCTTACTACTGATCTCCCTAGATATGCATCCCAGCATCTTGTTTGCCTTTGCTGCTGCTTTCTTGCACTGTTTGAAGTGCTTCAGGTCACTAGTAATCATCACTCCCAGGTCCTTCTCCTCTTCTGATGCAGATATTCGGACTCCACCCAGGTAATACTCTGTCCTGGGATTCTTGGCTCCAATATGCCTAATGTCACATTTCTTGGCATTGAAGTCAAGCTGCCAGATCCTGGACCACCTCCCCAGTTTTTCCAGATCATCATGTAGGTCCTGTATCCCTTCAGCTGTGTCCACTCTCCTGCAGAGCTTGGTGTCATCCATGAATAGGCACATTTTGCCCTTAATGCCATTCCCAATGTCACTTATGAAGACACTGAACAACACCGGCCCCAGCACCGAGCCCTGCAGAACTCCACTGGTTACCTCTCTGGTGCCAGATAACTCTCCCCCCACAACCACCCTCTGGGTTCTGTCCCTCAACCAGTTTTCCACCCATCTGGCCATCTTTTTCCAAACCCCGAGATCCACCAACTTCCTGATCAACCTTTTGTGGGGCACAGAGTCAAAGTCCCTGCTGAAATCCAGATAGAGGATGTCTACTGCTTGGCCTGGTCTACTGTTTTAGTCACGCAGTCAAAGAAGTCAATAAGATTCATTTGACACAATCTCCCCCCCATGAACCCATGCTGCCTCGCATCCTGGAGACCATGCTCCTCTAGATATTCCACCAACCTTTCCTTTAGTATGGTCTCCATAAGCTTGCCTACAATGGAGGTCAGACTGACTGATCTGTAATCCCCTGGGTCATCTTTGGGACCACTTTTGTGAAGGGGCACTACATGTGCTGTTCTCCAGTTCTGTGTTACCACGCCTGACTCTAGTGAACTATAGTCACTTCAACACATCAACCTTCTGGAGCTCAGAGCAGTGTTGTTGGTAATAAAGGCCATCACACCACTGGTGCAGGGAAGGGTGGTGCAGATTAGAACAGACAATACCACCATAATGTATTACATAAACAAGTAGGGAGGTACAAGGTCAAACCCTGTCTGCACAGAAGCTATGAAAATATGGAGCCTGGCCTACTCTCTAGGAGTTTCCTTTCAGGCCATTCATCTTCCAGGCAAGGACAATACCTTAGCAGATGCTCTGAGCTGGATCAACCAGGCCCGTCATGAATGGGCCCTGAACAGACAGGTGGTGGAAGTGATTTTCAGAAGGTGGGGAACTCCAGAGATAGATCTCTTTGCATCCCACGAGAGCCACCACTTACCAAAGTACTGTTGCAGGTCACCAGCCCAGGGGACAATCCCTCTTGATGCTCTGGCCTTGGATTGGTCAGGCGTGCACCTGTATGCCTTCCCTCCATTTCCTTTGGTATTCAGGGTTTTGATCAAACTCAGATCCCAACCAGCATCAATGATCTTGATAGCACGGGACTGGTCCAGGCAGCCATTGTACTCTCTGCTGCTCTCCATGTTTGTAGCCAAACCAATACATCTTCCTCAGAGGCACAACCTTTTAACCTCCAATCAAGGGAGGATCCTGTATCCAAACCTCCGATCCCTCAGACTCAAGGCATGGCTCTTGAGGACTTAGAGTATGCAGGTTTACATCTCTCAGACAGAGTTTTGAATGTTTTAAGGGGTTACAGAAAGCCATCTACTCAGAAAACATATGCTTCAAAATGGAAAAGCTTTTCTATTTGGTGTTCCAACAATGATGTGATACTAGTAGAGGCAGGGATCCCAGAACTGCTAGACTATCTTATTCATCTACATTCTTCAGGCCTGCAGTCCACTACTTTTAAGGTACACCTAGCTTCAGTGTCTGCCTACATTTCAGCTGAAAAGGGTGCCTCCATGGCATCAAATTCTATACTCGAGATTTTTTCAAAGGTCTGGCCCATTTGGACTCTCCTCATATGGAACTGGTGCCAGCTTGGGACTTGAATGTTTTTATAGCCAGGCTCATGGGTCCCCCATTTGAGCCTGTGGCATCAGCTCATTTGAAATGTATCACATGGAAAACAGTTTTCCTGGTGGCAATAACTTCTGCAAGAATGATCAGTGAACTTCAAGCTCTGTGTATTGATCAGGACAACATTTTATTCCACAGAGATAAGGTAGTCCTTTGAACAAACAGGAAAGTTCTACCAAAGGTTGTTTCTGATTTCCATCTGAACCAGTCCATTACTCTACCAGTCTTTTTCACTCATACCTCTCAACTGCTATGAATTTTGCATAATGCTATGATTTTCACACTCAAATTTACCCTTGCTCCGCATAGGTTTACTGATGTTCCTCATAATGTTAGAGCTATTTCTGGACACACAAACTATTAAATCATTGAACTAAGTTGATAGAAACATTCCTTATCACTAACTATGGGGGCCCACTATCTGTAGACATTTTATTGTTTCAAATAAGAAAGTGCTATACCTTCTGGCCCTTTGCTATGATTTTTGAAGGCTAGTGCTATGATTTTTAATGCTAAAAGGTTAAGAGGTATGTTTTCACTTAACATTCTAGTTCAGGTGAGCACAGACTCCATAGTCTGCATGTCAAATGAGCACGTAGCTACTACATGACAGCTACTAAGGACCACAGACAGGACAGAAAACAGCTGTTCCTGACTTATGGGGATGTGGGAAAAGGAAACCTGGCATCTAAAAGGTCCATTTCTCACTGGATAGTTCTGTGAATTCAGTTTTGCTATTCCAAAGCTGAAAAAGAGCCCCCAACAGGGCTGAGAGCTCATTCTACAAGAGGCACAGCTGCTACCATAGCAGCTGCCAGGGATGTTGCATTAGTGGAGATCTGTAAAGGGGCTACCTGGAGAACAGTACATACCTTTACAAAGCATTACAGCCTGGACACACAGTCCAGAAGCGATGCCAGGTTTAGCACAGCAGTCCTGCAGAGTCTATTCCCAAAGTAGGTTCTGTGCCAGCCTCCAAAGGTACTGCTTTGTAGTCTACAAGAGTTATGAATATTGGAGAATTCCTGGGGTGAGAAGAAAAAATTTCTTACCATAGTAATCTTGTTTCTTCCAGGGTATTCTCCAATATTCAGAACTCACCCACCCTGCCTCCCTTTCTAGAACCAATAGCCTCTGCAATCCAAGCTGAGTAACCATGTGAGAGGATGTCACATACTGGCATGTCTATTTTTGAGCCATGTGGAGCATTGGTTTCCTCTTTTTCAGGTGATTCTGACATTATTGGGGGCTTCTTCCACCAGCTGGGGGATTTGGTTAGGTTAATTTATTGTTATCGTTATTATTCTTATTCTTATTCAATAGCTGTAGTTATTGGCGGGACCTGCCCTTGCAGGCTCTCCATGAAATCTGAAGCAGTAAACACTGGCAGTTCATAAGGGCAGCATTTGAAAATTAGCATGAGCCAATGATGATTCCATCATTAGCATACATTATATCTCCAGGCAGTTCTACTTAAAGGGATGACTGCAAGAGTTCTGAATATTGCAAAATACCCTGGAAGAAACAAGATTACTATGGTAAATAATTTTTCCTTATGTGCATATGGAGGAAGGTGACCCTAAGGAGTTAAGAGGGCACGCCTGAGCAAGATTTCAGGCCTCCTTCAAGGCAAATTGAGGGTTATTCATTTTTTCCTCATCAAATGGTTGATACCCTCAACATCCCGCCCCGCCCCAGAAACTGAAGAGGATGCTGATTTTGTGGACATGCTGGGAGAAGCACCACCAAAAGGATGTTACTTTACATAAACCTCTTAAAAAGGCCATAGCAAATAATCATGATTGCACTCACTTCAGCTGCAGCCATTGACAAGAAAAAATTAAGAGAAAATATCAGGTGGACAAGCAGGGAGTGGAATATCTGTACGCCCGCCCTGATCATCATGGGGTGGTCCAGGCTGCTGCTGGTGAGAGAGCAAAAATCTTTATCTGCGCAGCTCCCTGAAAAAAAGACTCAAAAAATTAGATACTGTAGCAGAAGAGGTTTATATAACAGCTTATCTGCTTATCAGACAGTCAGCTTATTCAGCACATAGCACAGTACCAGAAAGCACTTTAGAATACAATGCTGGCACCGGCAGAAAGAGCAGAGTATGGACTGACACAGGACATGATTGCTACAGGAAGATCAGCCCTGAATAACACAAAATATTTCCACACTGTGGTGGACGCTAATGACACTGCTGCCAGAGTTTTGGCTTGTGCAGTGTCATCTTGGGTAAGGACTACCATCCTTTCCCAGGACACTCAAAACAAGACCATGGATTTCTTCTTTGAGGGAGATTAATTATTTAATGACAAAACAAGAGGGCTGCATGAATTAAGTGCATGAATACAAAACCACTTTCAAAAGTTAACAATGAGAAGGAAAAGGCCTCTGTCTCCTATCCTACAGGCCATATGAAAGGTGAGGGAGGCAGAGGCAGGGGATACTACCCAAAAGCCTATGTCTCTTACACTCCCTATGCATCACAAAGGGGTTACTGTAGGGCAGGGGGAAAAGTTCTTCTAGGTATAATACTGCGGCTCCAGAGCCTAAGTTTATGGCACGCTCCGCATAGTCATTGCCTTCTTCTTCCCTGTCTTCTTGCCACCGCTACTCCTATCCCCACTGTTCCCCCAACCCCATTCCTTCCTTTCCCTTCCCCCTTCACCACCTCTTCCCTCTGCCATTTTCTCTCCTTTATCTACCTAGGCCGTTTGGACTTTTCCCCTATTCCTGCACTTGACTACTTTCCTCTACTGAGGCTTCTTTTGTCTGCCTGCCTGCCTCCCTCCGCCTGCTCCTGACTACACCACGGTCGACTATCTCCTTCTCCTCCCATAGGCTATTAACGCCTCTGTTTGCAGTATTATTGTTACAAGTGATGCTGGCATACCTTGTGCTATGCCTACCTAATATTGTACGTCCCTATGTCCGCATTGTTAATTCATGTCTTTATTTGTATCATTTTTCCCCAAGGCTATTTGTCCTTGTTTTTTGTACCACTTAACTGACTGTAATATCCTTAAGTTTACTGCCTGGTGACACTTGCAATGTTTCTACTACATGTAACTGTTTCCTGACTCTGTGATCTTCTGACATGGAACCTATGTAAAGAGCTCCTGCTCAAAGGTATTTAATCCAAGTTTTCAATAAATAAATAAATAATAAAAAAAATGCCAGTGGGAGGAAGACTGGCACACTACTTCCAGGAATGGGTAAACATTACCACAGACAAGTAATACTGGAAGTAGTGGGACGAGCGTTGTGTCTGCATTTCAGACACTTTCCAAACTTGCAGAAACATGGAAGTTTTCCAGCTCACTCTCCCACAGAAAAAATTCTGCTGGAACTGGATGTCAAAAAAAAAACAGGTTACTCACCTGTAACAGTAGTTCTAGGAGTGGTATATGTTGTTCATCCACACTTCTATGTGCCGGAAAGTCTTCAAACTGGCTCCTTCCACCCACCCACCCACCCAGTTGGTAGAACCCTTGCTCCACCCCATGACGCCAAATCTTAGCCCACTGGAAGCCAGGTTTGTGCGTCGAGGCCAGGGAGGTCGCGTGGGTCAGTGTGGATGATGAACAACATATACCACTCCTAGAACTACTGTTACAAGTAAGTAACCTGTTTTTGTAGGATTGTGGATATGTTGTTTTATCCACACTTCTTGGCAGACTCCTAGCAGTTCTCCTGGAGGAGGGAGGCAAGACGCACACCCCCTATTTAGGAAAAGGGGAAGGAGAACTGAGGCTACAAAACCAGCATCCCAGCGTGACTCAAGGTTGATGTGGTAATGGGAAATGAAGGTGTGTGCTGACTTCCAGGTAGCAGCCCTGCAGATTTCCTGGATAGGGACATCCCTGAAAGCAGCCACAGAGGCAGCGGTATGGCAGGTGGAATGAGCCTTCAGACCTACGGGAGGCTCCCTACCCGCCAACCTATAGCAGAGGTCAATGCAAGATGTAATCCATCGAGCTATTGTCCACTTGGCTGCAGGTCTGCCAGGTGCGGCTTCAGCGTAGGTGACAAACAGCTGGCGAACCTCTCCCCAAACTTCCACCATTCGCTCTTTGTAGTAGGCGAGCATTCGTCTCAGGCCAAAGTATGGAGCCTGTACTCGGCCTCCGAGGTGTATTTGGGGTAGAACACCGGCAGAGTAAGCACCTGGTTAAGGTGAAATTCCGACACCACCTTTGGAAGGAATTTCGGGTTGGGGCACAGGACAACCTTGTCCCTGTGGAAGATCAGGTAAGGAGACTCAATAGAGAGCACCTGTAACTCCCCAGTCCTTCTGGCTGATGTGATAGCCACCAAGAAGGCGGTCTTCCACGACAAATGTGAGATGTCATATTTGTGCATTGGTTCGAATGGCTTGCCCGTGAGCTTTGCCATAACCAGCAGTAGATCCCAAGGAGGTGGAGGTTCACGCACTGGAGGGGATATGTGATCTAGGCCTTTGAAGAAGTGCCAGACCACCTTCTCCTGTGCCACTGACTGCTGACCGACCCGCGCCCGGTAAGCAGAGATGGCTGCCAGGTGCACCTTCAGGGTCGTTGACCAAAGTCCCTGCTGGGAGAGGGACCAGAGATAGTCTAAAATGCTAAGCCACTGGACAGGATGAGGGGTCCAACCCTTTGCCCTGACACCAGATGGAGAATCTCTTCCATTTAAAGGCATAGAATTTTCTGGTCGATTCCTTATGGGAAGCCTCAACAATGTTGAGGACTTCGTCAGAGAGACCCAGGGCCTGGAACTCTAGCCACTCAGGAACCAGGCCATCAGGTGCAGGGATTGAAGGTCTGGGTGGAGTACCTTCCACTGACAATGGAGTGCAGGTCCAGGCATGCTGGAAGCCGCCTCAGCAGCCTGGAGCTGAGGCTGAGGAGATCTAGATACCAGAACTGGTGTGGCCAGTCTGGGGCTACCAGAATCACCTGCACCCTTTCCTTCCTGACCTTTATGAGCACTTTGTGAACCAAGGAAAGGGGAAGGAAGGCATAGAAGAGGCCTGGGGTTCACAGCCTCGAGAAGGCATCCCCCTGCAGCGAACCCTGCTGAGGGGGGCGGGCATAATACAGCCTCAGCTTCATGTTCTCCCTGAAGGTGAACAGGTCCACCTGAGGGGAGCCCCAGTGGGAGAACAGATCTTGTACTACCTCCTGGTGGAGCGACCACTTGTGAGATGCCCCGCCCATCCAGCTGAGGGCATCGGCCAGCTGATTCGAGGCTCCTGCCACGTGAATGGCTAGGAGATCTGCCTCCAAGCTGAGCACGAGGGACCAAATGCAGAGAGCTTCCTTGCAGAGGGGCAAGGAGCACATCCTGCCCTGCCTGTTGAGATAGTACATGGTTGTGGTGTTGTCCATCTGGACCTGGACCACTTGACCCCGAATAAATGGAGCGAATGCGGTCAGGGCTAGCCAAACCACTCGAAGCTCCAGCAGGTTGATGTGATATCAGGACTCCTGGGGGGACCAGAGCCCATGGGCTCTGCGCTCCCCCAGATGGGCACCCCAACCCATCAGAAAGGCATCTGTCGTCAGGATGACCGTTGGCTCAGGGCGGACAAACGGGATCCCTTCCTGCAGGTGGGATGGGACGAGCCACCACTTGAGGCTGTCCCACATCCTCTGGGTCACAGAGACCAGCTGGTCGAGATGACCTGAGCGCTGAGACCACTGGCTGGCCAGTTCTCACTGAAGGGATTGCATATGCCAGCGGGCCCATCGGACCACGCTGGTGCAGGCCGCCATGTAGCCCAGAAGACACAGGAAGTCCTGGGCAGGGCACAATTGCCCAACCAGAAATGACTGGACAAAGGAGGAGAGAACCTCCACCCTGTCCACCAGGAGCCGAGCTCTGGCTCGGCAGGAGTCAAGCTCTGCCTCAATGAACTGAATCGCCTGTGAAGGCACGAGTTCTGACTTGGCCTTGTTGATCAGGAGGCCAAGGTTGAAGCAAGTCTGGAGGGCCAGATCCCTGGAGGGACCTGCTATCAGCCAGTCATCTAGGTAAGGGTACACCCTGACCCTTCGGTGCCTCAGGTAAGCCAACACCACTGCCATGCATTTGGAGAAGACCCTGGGGGCTGAAGATATGCCGAAGGGCATGCTTGGAACTCGTAAAGGGCTCCCTTGGCTCGGAAGCAGAGGAACCGTCGATGGGACGGATGGATCGGGACATGAAAGAACGTGTCCTGAAGGTCTAAGGAGCAGAACCACATGCCTTGCTCCAGGGATGGTATGATCTGAACCAGAGTTACCATCCGGAAGGTGTGAGACCTGAGGAACTTGTTCAGGTCATGCAGATCTAGAATGGAGCACCAGCCCCCCGTCCATTTTGGTACCAGGAAGTACCTGGAAATGAACCATGGGTCTGAAGGTGTTCCACTACTCTGCGCACCACCTCCTTGAGAAACAGCTGAGCTAAATTAGTCTCGGAGGCAGCAGGCTCTGCGGACACCAGCTCCCCCCGCAGGGCACAGGCTTGAAATGGAGGGGCCTGCTCGAATTCCAGAGGCAGGCCTCGACCGACCACTTCCAGAACCCAATGGTCCGTGGCGATAGGGGACCAGGCAGAAAGGAAGTGGCTGAGCTGGCCCCCCATGGAAGGTCCCAGGGGAGATGTGATGGGATTGAGGGAGGTGCCCCCCAACCCGTCACTGAGCAGGCTTAGATGGCAGAGGGGCCACTGGATCTTCCCCCCAGGCTTCCTGAATGAGGAGGCCACGGACTTGGCCCGAGGATGCCAAGTTTGAGCCTGCTGGCCCTGCTGCTGCTGCTGCTGGGCCGGTCTGGCCGCAGGAGTGGATGAATGAAAGGGCCTGTGGTTCCGACGCTTGGGGCCGTTGTCCTTCTGGGAAGATGTGGTGGAGTCCAAGGTGGCATTGAACTTCTCTATACGTTGGAGGTGGCCCTCCACGCTGGGCCCGAACAGGTCGGTGCCCAAGAAGGGGACATCTGCCAGCTTGTGTTGCATATCAGCCGTAAAGGTCAAGATGCGCAGCCAAGCCCTGCGGCGCATAGCCACTGCAGCTGCTACCGAACGGGCACAGGAGTCACCCATGTCCAGAGCAGTCTGGAGTTGTTGCTTCACCACTGCCCTATCCTGGTCCCGGACCTGCCTGACCGTGGTCTGGAGGTCCACCAGGAGATGAGAAATCACCTCATCCAGGGATCCCAAGAGGGCATGGGAGAAATGTGCCATGATAACAGCTGAACTGGCCTGACGAAGGCCAAGGAAGGAAGCTGCATAGACCTTCTTCCCAGAATGATCCAGTTGCTTGGATTCCTTGTCAGGGGGCCTGTCCACATCCCCTTTGTTGCCCGAGTGCCAAAAGATGGAGTCAGCCGCCAACCCCACTGCATAGGGGTGCTCTGAAAATCCTGAAAGGGACCCCATAGGGACCGCATACTTGCGGGCCATGCGGGCAGAAGGCGCAGGGCAAGATGCAGGACGCCGCCACAGCTCCAAGGCTGGCCACATTGGCCTCAGCACAAGCCTCCATTGGAGTATCCCCTTTGTCCAGAATCTCTGTGAGAGGATACTTGGCCTCTTTCTGCACGAGCTCGAGCTTCATTCCCGTGGACTCAGAGATGAGCCGACATATACTCATCAGTGAGGTAGTGCCCTCATTGATGGAGAGACCCCCAAGAGACTCGATAGACAGGACGGGAGACCATGGAGGAATCTTCGGACTCTGAGGAGTCCTCGTAAAGCAGGCAACTACCCGTGTCACTCTCAACCCGCCTTGGGTGGTCAGGAGTAAGAGTGACTGACAACCGATGGGGCAGGCCTTGGGCCGACCGAGATTCCTTGGTCAGAGCCACGGACGTTGGTTGCTCGGGTGGTGGCTCCACCCAGATCAGTGGAGTAGCCTGCTTCGGCTGAGCCGGTGGGGCCTTAACCGGCCCCTCGGTGATGGTGGCCGTATCCGACGTCGGTTGCTCAGGCGAAAGCCACTTAATGGCCGGGGTAGAAAACGGAATCGGTTTAGACCTAGTTAGGATCAACTGCTGCCACATCGGGTCTTCGCAGTGCTGACGCAAATTGCGCAAGAGCCTCTCCTCACCCGAGGAGGATGAAGATGAGGAGCGGCACTGCCACCTACCATGGCATCGGGAATGAGATCGCTGATGAGGGCGAGTCTTGTCCGACGCCAAAGTCGAGGAATGAGACTGAGACCAAGACTGTCGGCAGGGCCAATGGTGGACCTCAGAAGGAGTTGGGGAAACCCGCACCTCCTCCTGGTCAGGTTCCTTGGTGGGCGGGTCCTGCCCAGTGGGCTGAGCCGACCCGTCTGAGGACACTGGAAGCACCAGCATCCAAAAAAAGAGTAATCGGCCGAATCAGGCGACAACCTGCCGATCGGCTCAAGACAAATCTTTGCTGCGTCGACAGGCATCTCAGCCGACTGGTCTGACGGTGTTACCGTGAAACCAGCGGCCTCGGCCACGACTCCGACTGAAGTCGAAACAGGAGTTTCCTGTGAGCTGAACCACTCCCGGTCCCAAAAGCGTCAATGTTGCGACTTGTACTTTTTTGGCTCCCTTCTTACGAGAGCACAAAACATGCGACCCCGAAGGGCCCTCTCACTTGGTAGAGAGAGACTGGCACAACTCCTTGAAGGGAGCCAAATAGGAGAATCCCAATTGCAGTGGAATGAAGGCAGAAGCTGAAGAGAAGCCCGCCGCGGCCTGAGCCGCCTCCTCCTCAAAGGCCTTGAGCTGTTCCAGCTGCTCAGAGGACCCCGCAGCCATGGAGACCACCCAACGGGCATCCTTGGATTTACCTGGCGGGTAACACTTTTCCAGTTGCCCCAACTGAAGTCGGGCAGCTCGGTCTTCCAGAACTGAAAGTGAAAAGGACCGACAATGATCACAAGCCTGCAGATCGTGGTCATGTCACAGACAGTAGACGCATGCGGCATGTGGATCGGTACGAGACATCTCTGCCTGCAGGGGCACCAGCGAAACCCGGGAACCGATTTCCCTTCCATCACGGCAGCAAAGGAAGGAGTAGAAGACGAAACCCAAGAGAGTTTTAAAAGTTCTGGAAGCTAATCCGAAGATTCTAGAGCCAGGGCCTACTACACATGGGAGCGCTAAGGAGGAAACCTGAACCTTCCAGCAGAAAGGAAGATCTGGCATCATGGGGCGGAGCCGAGGGTTATATCACTCAGGTGGGTAGGAGGAGTCCGTTTGAAGACTTTCTGGCACATCTTAAAGTGACAAGGTACCTGCCAAGAAGTGTGGATAAAACAGCATATCCACGATCCTAGAACTGTTAATATCAAAAGCTATAGAAAAGTCCCTGCCTCCCATTGGGGTAGGGGTCTATTCTCAAGATACTTCCTGACCCACAGTAAAAATGGGGAATGGTGACCCACTTTAGACCTCAGGTTTCTGGACAAACATTTGAAATAAAAGAACAATTCAAGATGGTTACCCTAAGAACAGTAATACCATCTTTGCAGAAAGGTGATTTGCTAGGATCCTTGGATCTGCAAGACACTTACTTTCATGTCACAGTCAGACAGTCTCACATAAAATACCTCAGATTCAAGCTGAGGAACTACCAGTACCAGTTCACAGCTCTCCCATTTGATCTCACTTCAGCTCCAAGGGTTTTCACAAAGTTGCTGGCTGTGGTGGCAGCACATCTGAGAAAACAAAGTGTGGTGGTTTTCCCCTACCTGGACAACTGGATAGTGTCAGGGAAAACAGAACAAGAGGCAAGATGCTCCATTCAGTTGGTAAAAAGTACCTTGGAGAACCTGTGATGCTTGATAAACATGCAGAATTCCCAGTTAGAGCCTGTTCAAGTACTGGACTTCATAGGAGTAGAGCTAAACACCCTGCAGGGGAAAGCTTTCCTTCCACTGGCTAGAGTTACAGCTTTGATAGCAACACCAGAGTCCTTCACAACAGGTCAGTCAAGACTTGAAAGAGACTACCTACAGTTACTAGATCACATGGCTCCATCCACAGCTGTGGTTCCATGGGCCAGGTTTCAAATTAGATATACCCAGTACTTCTTAAGGGACAGCTGGTGCCAAAGATGGAACCATACCTCTCAACTGTTTCAATTTGCCTAGGAAATCCCGATTTTTGACCACTGGTCCTAACACACTGAATTCCTTTGTCTGTGTCCCAAATTCTGTGTCACATGGCCCATGCTACTCCAAGATGCTATTGTCTTGTTTTCCCACATTTCTCCTATGGTGCTGCACAGACCAAGCGTGCATGCATCGGATGTGCTGATGTGAACGTCCCATTTAACCAACTGCAGGGTGCTTACTTGCACAGAGCGGTCCGTTGCTGTTTCAACCCCCCCAACCACTCCACCCTGAACTTTCCTGTCCCCCTCTCAGGTCCATGGTCATAGTTTAAGTCCCCCCCACAGCGCTCTTGGACCTTATACGGCCAAGGAGAGTTTATTCATTCACTCATTCATTCATGTTTTATTTCATAGAGTGCAATTTTTCATTTTGCCTTATGAAGCTTTACAACCAAAAAATTATCTAAACAGTTAAAATACTTAACATGCAATAAAATACGATTCTAATTAATTAATATTTAGGTCAGCCAACTCTAGCTAGGTGGAAAAGCCTGTCTAAATAAAAGTGTCTTCAGTTCCCATTTAAAAGCTTCCAATTTAGGAATCTCTCTCATAAAATGAGGGAAAGAGTCCCACAGGGTTGGTGCAATAAAAGAAAAGGCACAGGCACCTGATGTTTTTAAATGCACCCTGGTGATTTCCCAAAATTCCTTTTCTGCTGAACAGAGGGGAAAGGAAGAGCAGTACGGCCATAGGAGGTCTTGCAGGTAGCCGGGCCCCGACCATGCAGGCAAACTTTGAAGGTGATCCATCACCCAACAGACAGCCAGTGCAGAGAGCGCAGCACAGTTGTAATGTGACATAATTTCAACAGACCAGTCAACAACCTGGCTGCCGCATTCTGCACCAGCTGCAGGAGGTGAGGATCAACCCCCGCTAGCTCCAGGTAAAGGGCATTGCAGTATTGCGATGTCACAAAGGCATGGGCCAGTGATGGCAGATCACCTGGGGGTATCAGGTGTTTAATCCTGGCACTCTTTCTTAGATGGTAAAAAGCACTCTGGACCACAGCCAATACCTGAGATTTAAGTGTTAGGCCACAGGCTCTAATAAAACAAGGGAAAGAATTCCACAGGGTTGGTGCCATAAAAGAGAAGGTATGGACACCTGATGTTTTTAAACACACCCTGGGAATTTCCAGGACTGAAAGACAGTGAATGTGATTCCCTTTCACAAAAGTAAGAGCAAGGCAAAAGCAGGAAACTACAGACCTGTTAGTTTGACCTCAGTGGAAGGGAAAATGATGGAGTCACTTCTGAAAGAAATAATTGTTGAGTACCTAGAGACCAATGGGGCACAGGACCCAAGGCAGCATGGATTCACAGTGGGAAGGTCATGTCAGATGGATCTAATAGATTTCTTTGACTGGGTAACCAAAACAGTAGACCAGGGAGGGAATGTGGACATGGCCTACCTAGGCTTTAGCAAGGCATTTGACATAGTCCTACACAAAAGATTAATAAACAAGTTAGCCAGCCTGGGAGTGCGTCCCAGGTGGTAGCCGGGGTTAAAAATTGGCTGGATAACAGGATGCAGATGGTAATACTAAACAGAGTCCACCCCAAAGAAAGGGAGGTTACTAGCATCTTCCACACAGTTCAGTACTGGGACCGGTCCTCTTTAATGTCTTTATAGGTGACATTGCAGAGGGACTGGTAGGAAAAGTATGCCTCATTGCAGATGACACAAAGATCTGCAACATGGTTGATACACAAGGGGGGTGGAAAGGATGAGAAGGGACTTGGCAAGGTTGGAGGAATGGTCAAAAGTATGGCAGCTTGGATTCAATGCAAAGAAGTGCAAAGTAATCCACCTGGGAAACAAAAACCCAGGGAAATAATACATAATTTGGGGGGGGGGGGTACTAACAACAACAAAAATGGAAAGGGACCTGGGAGTAGTCAGGTCAGATGACCTAAAGGTAGGCAAGCAATGACAGAAGTCAATAAGAAGGGCTGGAGGGATACTGGGATGTATAGGGCGAGGCATCACCAGTAGAAAACAGGAAGTTGTTATCCCTCTGTACAGACAGCTGGTAAGACCCCATCTGGAGTACTGCATGCAGTTCTGGAGACCCCATCTCCATAAGGACATAGAATGGAGGCAGTCCAGAGGGCAACAATGGTGCAGGGTCTGCAACAGAAGCCATACAAAGAGAGATTAAAGGAACTTAATACGTATACCTTCAAGGAAAGGAGGGAGAGGAGGGTCATGATAGCAACTTTCAAGTACCTCAAGGGAATCAACAAAGTCCAAGAGGGTAGCATCTTTCAGAAAAAGAGATGTGCAAGAACAAGGGGGCACAATTTGAAGATAAGGGGTGGGGCAGCTCAGGGGCAACTTGAGAAAGTATTTTTTCCACAGAGAGGGTGGTGGACTCATGTAACAGCCTTCCTGAGGGGGTCATGGGGTCACAAACAGTGGGGGAATTCAAGAATGCATGGGACAGACATAAGGCAATTCTAGAGGGGGGTTAGGAGGGAGCAGCCTGTTGGTTAACTAGGATCTGCAACTTATCCAATAGGTAGGGAAATTGGCAGACTAGGTGGGACAAGTTGTCCTTATCTGCCACCAAAGTCTATGTTTCTATGTTTCAGTCCAGAACAATGCCAAGATTCCTCACCCTGATGGAAGTGAGCAACTGGGAGTCTCCAAGCCTCAGCCCAGAGACTCAACCAAATTGCACACTCGCCCACGGGTGACCAGATTCCACCAATAGTACTTCAGTTTTATCCTGAGTCAGCCTCAACCAATTGGCCCTCATCCAGTCTTGGATCTCAGCAAGGCACTGATTAAACACTAATACCACCACTTGCTGTTCGGATGCTAAAGGCAGGTATGGCTGAGTATAATCCTCAGTCCATACCATCTTATAATGTCCCCTAGTGGTAGCATATACACTGCAAACAATATGGGGGACAAAATGAAGCCTTGTGGGACCCCACATGGCAGGGGCAAAGATGTCGAGGAAAAACTCCCAGACACCACCTGCTGCATCCTGCCAGTGAGGAACGATTAAAACCAGTTGAGGATTGTACCAGCAAGTCCACAACAAACCCGCAGGTGCTGCAACAGCACCCCATGGTCCACGGTGTCAAATGCAGCTGAGAGATTGAGGAGAATAAGGATGAAATGCCTTCCTCGATCCTTTGCCACCAGATCATCATTAAGCACCCAAACAAGGGCAGTCTCGGTGCTGTGCCTTTTCCTGAAACCCAACTGGAGAGGGTTGTAGATGTTGTGAGTTGACAAATGGGCCTCTAGTTGAAGGGTCACCTTCTCAATAACCTTTCCCATAAAAGGAAGGTTAGAACCAGGTCTGTAGTTAGCCAGGAAATCTGGGTCCAGTGAAGCTTTCTTCAAGAGTAGTCTAATGACCACCTCCTTCAGGGGCCCAGGAAAGACCCCTGTCACTACGGAACACCAGACTATTTTAGCCAGGACTGGGATGATGACATCAACACACCCTACTAAGAGGTGTGTTGGGCCTGGATCCAAACTACAGTAGGTAGGCCTAAACTCCTAGATGACCTTCACAACATCCATGACTGCCAACTGATCAAAGTCGAACCAGACAGACTGAATGCCCACATCCTCTGGCCCACCACTGCATCCCCCATTAGAGGGCACCGACCGGATCCCCGATCTGAAGGAGGCAATCTTATCAGTAAAGAACAGAGTGAACTTATCACACCTTGATTGTGAAAAGGCTCCCACGGACTGAAGACAGGCAGGATTACATAGCCTATCGACAGTGCAGAAGAGCTGAGCCAGTCTGTTAGTTGTTACAGCAGTCTCCTTGGACAGGAACTCTGCTTTCTTACAGGAGATTGCTAATTGATAGTCTCTATAATGAGACATCAATATAATCTTTTCCTCCCCAGACAGGGACCTCTGCCAACGCTGCTTCAACCTTCGACCCCTCATCTTCAGTTCCCTGAGAATCCCATCAAACCAAGGGGATCTCTGGTGTGAAGTGAGGGGTCGAACATGGACATGTGCAATAGAGTCGAGGGCTTCAGTAACAACCAACTCCCCCGGCTCATCACACACTCTCAACATACCAGATAGGTCAAGCACTGCCATCAGACCCTGTGGGGTCAAACCCCTTAAAGGGTGGTACTAGACCATCTCTGTAGGGGAAGGTCTATTAGGGAGCACTCCAAACGAGAAACTCACAGTGAGGTGGTCCAACCAAGCAACTGGTTCCACCATCAGGTCAGTAACCTCCACTCCCTGTGGGACAACAAGGTCCAAAGAGTGTCCGTGTACATGGGTTGCAGAGGTAACAACCTGTGTCAGGCCCAATGAATACATTGGTTGGAGGAAATCTTGACCACACTGTGAGAGTTGTTCATTGACCCAGGCATTGAAGTTGCCCAGAATATTCCATCTGGGTGACTGTGTTGAAAAGTCCATGACTTCCTGCAGGAATTCCTTCTTATCCGCCAGAGGATGGTAGATGAGAAGTATCTTGCAGCCCCTTGAATGGCCACACATTCAAAGGACCTCATTCCCACCGGGAGGTTCAGATCTGATTTAAAACATATTACCACACCTGCACCTCTACGATCCTTTCTCAGGTAGTGAACCACTGAGTACCCACACGGAACTGCCGATTCCAATACTGGACCAGCGTTTTCATCCAGCCAGCTCTCGGTGATGTAAGCCAAATCAGATGCTGAAACAAGATCAGCAACAGTCATCATCTTGTTCTTAATAGATCTGACATTCCATAACACTGCCCGAGTTCCAGAGTGCTGAAGAAGAAATCATACCAGAAGCTACCAAAGTCTGTTAGAGAGAAAAGCAAGAGCAAAAGAAGAGGAAACCACTTTGGCTCTCAAAAACAGTAGCAGAAAAGATCAGAGCCAAAAGGTTGGCCTTCAGGAAATATAAGGGAACACAGCAGGACGAAGATAGGGAGGCATACCAAACTTCCCTAAGTGAAGCAGGGAAGGCAGTAAGGCAGGCAAAGGCCCAACCTGAGGAAACACTAGTACGAACAGTAAAAGAAGGGGACAAGACTTTCTACAGATACATTAGTGAAAGGAGAAAGTCCAGAGGGGGTATTGCTAAGATCAAAGGGGATAAGGGGGAGTGTGTGGAGGAGGACCAAGGAAAAGCATCTATACTAAATAGATACTTCTGCTCAGTATTTACTGAGAAGAAGGTAGGGCAGGGCCCACAGCTCAGCACCATGGACACGGGGGAGGTGTGCACAAGTCCCTTCACAAAAGATAGGATCTTGCAAGAGCTCGTGAAGCTCAGGGTGGACAAGGCAATAGGACCTGGTGGCATACATCCCAGGGTACTAAAGGAGCTAAGGGTGGAACTAGCAGAGCCATTATCAGAACTGTTTAGTGAGTCTCTGAGCACAGGTGAGGTCCCAGAAGACTGGAGAATGGCTCATGTGATCCTGCTCTACAAGAGTGGCAGCAGGGAGGAGGTAGGGAACTACAGACCAGTCAGTTTTAGTTCAGTAGTAGGCAAGATTATGGAGGCACTCCTTAAGGACAGGACAGTGCAACACCTGGAATCCATGGGAGCACAGGATCCAAGACAGCATGGGTTTACAACAGGAAGGTCCTGTCAAACTAATCTCATAGATTGCTCTGACTGGGTAACCAGAGTGGTGGACCAAGGGGGTACAGTTGATGTTGCCTACCTTGACTTCAGCAAAGCTTTCAATACTGTTCCACATAGAAGATTGATTAATAAGCTGGGTAGGCTCAGGGTGGGTCAGAGGTTGGCGGGCAGAAAACAGTGACTGGTGATAAACAGTATACAGTCAGAAGAGATGCAAGTCACAAGTGGGGTACCTCAGGGATCAGTCCTGGGGCCAGTCCTCTTCAATATCTTCATCAGTGACATTGCAGATGGACTGGAGGGTAAGGTTTGCCTGTTTGCAGATGACACCAAGATCTGCAACAGAGTAGATGATCCAGATGGGATGAGCAGAATGAGAAGAGACCTGGAAAAACTGGAAAAATGGTCGGAAGAGTGGCAACTGGGGTTTAACGAAAAGAAGTGCAAGATCATGCACATAGGGAAGAGAAACTCTGAAGCTACCTATTGGGAAGGGAGCTGCTGGCAATCACAAGGGAAGAAAGAGACTTGGGCATCATCATCACAGATGACCTGAAATCATCCAAGCAGACCACTAAAGCAGTAGGTAAGGCTAGAGGGTTGCTGGGGTGTATTAGTAGGGGTATGACAAGTCGAAGGGGAGGTAATAATCCCTCTTTACAAGACACTGGTTAGGCCCCATCTGGAGTACTGCATGCAGCACTAGAGGCCGCACCTGCACAAGGACATTAACAAAATGGAGACAGTCCAGAGAAGGGCAACCAAAATGGTGCAGGGACTGCATTAGAAAACATATAAGGTCAGATTAATGGAGCTCAATATGTAAACCCTAGAGCAAAGGAGGGAGAGAGGTGATATGATCGAAACATTCAAACATCCTAAGGGCATTAACAAAGTGAGAGTCTAACATGTTTCAGTATAAAAAAAAATAGGACAAGAGGACACAGCATGAGATCAGAGGGAGGCCAAATAAGGGGTAATGTGAGGAAGTTCTTTTTCACAGAAAGGGTGGTGGATGCATGGAATGGCCTACCTCAGGAAGTGGTGGATATAAATACAGTGCAGGGTTTCAAACAGGCATGGGATAGGCATAAGGGAGCAATACAGACGAGTACGAATAGATAGGCCATTGACAGAGTAAAGGCCTATGGCACATTCATAAGGTAGAAAAAATGGACAGACTGGATGGGCCTTGTGGTCCTTATCGGCCGTCAACTTCTATGTTTCTATTTCATAAGGCACTGGGACTTTTACAAAGTACTATGATAAAATGTGCAATTCAGCCAACATTAGCAGCTCCTAAATTTACCTAGCATAAGTTGTTGGACACATAAAGACGACTCCTGACTCATTAGCAGCTCATTCTATGCACCTGGTAGAAGTTGTAGGACCAGAGAAAAGTTCAGACAACTTGTACAAGTTATGATTCATTATATCTGTGTGCTGTTCTGGAGACAACACCTACACAAGGACAGAAGCAAGGTGGAGATTATCCAGAGAAGGGCCACAAAGATGGTGCAAGGCTTGCACCACAAAACATATGAGGTGAGACAAAGGGACCTCAATATGTACTCATTGGAGGAGAGAAGAGAGCCGGGGGGCATAATTGAAACTTTCAAGTACCTCAAGGGCATAAACAAGGTGCAGGTGGGGGACCTTTTCCAATGTAGAAAAAGTATTAGAAAAAGGGGGCATGATATGAGACTGGAGGGGGTAGATTAAGAGGTAATGTGAGGAAGTTTTTCTACATAGAAAGGGTAGTCAATGCTTGGAATAGTCTGCAACAGGAGCCCGGGTCCAGGAGATAGTGGGGGCAAGCACAGTGGAGGGGTTTAAGCATGCCTAGGGCAGGCACAAGGGAACCTTGAGAGGGGAAGGAGTGATGAAAAGCCATTGATCACATAGGGTCAGTGGCCACATACAATGTATAGGGCCTATGTGCAGACTGGATGGGCTTAGCGGTCATTATCTGCCGACAGTTTCTATGTTTCCATAGCAGCTCTTTATGTGCACCTAGTAGATGAAGCTGTAGGACAAATGGAGAAAATCCAGGCAGCTTTTGACCAATAACAGCTGTTTGAGAATCCATCTGGGTAATGTTGCATCACAGTGAAATATTAAAGGGACACTGTCCGCCCTTTACTTACGTTTTTGGGTAGTACTCAGAAATGTGCCCTGACTGTCTACAGCAGTAAGTCTTGCTGCTTATTAGAGATAGCGGCAATGTAGTCTGCATAAAAATTATTACTTTGTCAAATTTTACTCAAAAGCAAAACCCAGGCGGTCTGAACTTAAGTGACCGCGCACCAATCACAAAGTGCAGCTACATTTGTAAATGGCACCGAAGCACCGGAAGGCTTGTTCAGGGACTATACTACCTGAATTCAGCTAAATACACTTTCTAGTTGTAAAAAGAAAGCTGAACTCTGGAAACTGTTTATTTCTCTGAAATGAGTGCTAAAACTTTAGTTAAATCATGGTCTGAAAGCAGAGCCGTGATACTGGGCATTGAATCACAATCTGAAAGTCAAGCTGTGACAGTGGGCATTAGTATACGTATATGCATGCGTGCGTGCCCAGTATCACAGCTCAACTTTCAGACAGTGATGTCAGTAAGCTTTAGCGCACATTTCGGAAAAATAAACAGTTTCCCGAGTTCAGATTTCTTTCTACTGCTGCCACAAATGGGACCCAAAGGGGGTTAACTGCCATTTGTAGTAGCAGTAGTAAAAACCTTTATTTTTATACAGGATAGTAGATAGTCAATATTTACATCATTAGGACAAAATGTCCTATTTGCAAGATGGTCCTGTTATTTAAAATATTGTTTCTTAAACATAGAAGTTTACAAATAACAACATTCAACAAGATAACATAATATACAATATAAATAACATCATTTCAATGTCACATGACATTTTATACCACAACAAACAAATAACAAGTATTGAATTAGGTCCTACGGTCCAATATTATAAAAGCACTCTAATCAGACAAAGGATTTTATCCATATCACTCACATTTTGTCTTTCATTCAATTTTTAAGTTAGATGAAAACACCTTAATGCTTTCATACTGTTTTCCTGTAATTAATTTTAAAGAACTCTATAATGTATTCATAATTATGGGAAATTGCATGTAACTATACTTATTCTTAAGTTTAGGGAACTCAAAGCTTCTAGCGTTTGAACCTCTCATATTATAAACGTGATTTTCTTTCTAATTTTTCGTAAAGGTACACTGGCTGATTTGTATTTACAACTTTATATATCTGTTTTGCCCAAAGTAATTTCCTTTTATTTTCCTGGGTCAACCAACCCAATTCCTCTTGTAATTTACAATGATGTTCACGATAATCCTTTCTTAATACAAATCGAGGCAAACAATTATACATTACATCAATTTTTGACAACAAGCCCTTTGTAGCTAGGCTGTACACGTGGCTACCACACTCTAGCACAGGCAGAATAAGTTGGTTTATTATAGTCTCCCTCATTAATCTATTTATACAAAAACTAGACCGCCTAAATGCCCACAGTTTTTTATTTATCTTTGATATTGTATCGGTTATATGAAAATCAAATTTTAGCTGATTATCAATCCATACCCCAAGATATTTATATTCCAAAACTTGGGTCAATATTTCATTTTGTAATGTTTTAATTTGTATTTGTTTATTTCTTTTGTTCAAATCTTTTCCCTCTTTTTGAAATATCATAAGTTTTGTTTTTTTACTATTTACTATTAACCCCATTGACAAAACAAAGTTTTAAGAAAATTACAGTGTTGTTTAACAAGTATTTGTCAATGCCGAATGTTGCTTGCTTGTATGTGCTGTTTAGGTATTTGGAAGTGATAGTTCCATGCCTTCCTCCCAAGTCATCCACTGTGTCTTTCCGCTCAGTATTCACAGAACAGTGGGGGGGGGGGCAAGGGCCACAGCAGTACAGCAGTTGCCAAGGGGGTGGAGAGATGGACAATAGTCCATTCAAAGGCAAAAGAGTCCTGCAGGAGCTCACTAAATTGAAGGTGGACAAAGTGATGGAACCAGATGGCATACGCCCAAGGATATTGAGAGAACTGTGAAGGGAGATAGCAGTACCTTTGGCAGCCATGTTCACTGAGTCATTCAACATGAGTGAATTGGAGGAGGTCACATGTGGTCCCTCTACACAAATGTAGCAGCAGGGAGGAGGCAGGGAACAATAGGCCGTTCAGCCTCACCTCAGTAGTGAGGAAGATTATGGAGGCATTGCTTAAAGAAAGGATAGTGGGTCATCTAGAAGCCATCGGCGCCCAGGACCATAGACAACATGGATTCACAGTGGGGACATTATGTCAGACAAACCTGGTTGATTTCTTTGACTGGGAGACAAAGGAAGTGAATCAGGGTGGGGCAGTGGACAACTCTTACCTTGATTTCAGCAAAGCCTTTGACACCATCCCACATAGGAGGCTGATAAACTAGCTGGGTAGGCTGGGCATGGGGGAAAGGGTGGTAAACTGGGTTAGAAACTGGCTAACAGGAGGCAGAGAGTGGTGGTAAATGGGGTGCAGTCTAGGGAGAGGGGGTGACCAGTGGGGTGCTGCAGGGTCTTCATTAGTAACATTGCAGAATGGCTGATGGGAATTTTTTCACCAAATGTTCAACATAGCCATTTTAATACCTCTGCTCATGAACAGTGTCACTGTGATTTTCTTAATCTGTCCCAAACATTGATTACGCACACCGACTGCGTCATTGTGCATTACATGCACAGAAACACATTTGGGCAACGTGAAAAATGACAGCTGTACTGCTCATAAGGAGGTGTGGTAAAATGGCAATGTTGAAAATCTGGAGTGTAAATATTAAACATTTGCGAACTTACGAGCGTGGGTAGGAACTGCGCAACGCACGCTCGTAAAACAGTCATTTTTAGGAATTTTTTCACCAAATTTTCAACATAGCCATTTTAAGACCTCTGCTCATGAACAGTGTCACTGTGATTTTCTTAATATGTCCAATACCTTGATTTCGTACACCGACTTCGCCATTGTGTGCTACATGGGTGGAAACACGTTTTGGGCGAGATGTGAAAAATGACAGCTGTACTGCTCATAAGGAGGTGTGGTAAAATGGCAATGTTGAAAATCTGGAGTGTAAATATTAAACATTTGCGAACTTACGAGCGTGGGTAGGAACTGCGCAACGCACGCTCGTAAAACAGTCATTTTTAGGAATTTTTTCACCAAATTTTCAACATAGCCATTTTAAGACCTCTGCTCATGAACAGTGTCACTGTGATTTTCTTAATATGTCCAATACATTGATTTCGTACACCGACTTGCGCCATTGTGTGCTACATGGGTGGAAACACGTTTTGGGCGAGATGTGAAAAATGACAGCTGTACTGCTCATAAGGAGGTGTGGTAAAATGGCAATGTTGAAAATCTGGAGAGAAAATATTGAAAATTTGCGAACTAACGGCGTCACGTGAGAACTGCATAGCATAGCAGCTAAATAAAACAGTCATTTTAGGAGTTTTTCCACAAATTTTCAACATAGCCATTTTAAGACTTCTGCTCATGAACAGTGTCACTATGATTTTCTTAATGTGTCCCATACATTGATTTTGCACACCGACTTCGCCATTGTGCGCTACATGGCAGAAACACGCTTTGGGTGAGATGTGAAAAATGACAGCTGTACTGCTCAAAAGGAGGTGTATTAAAATGGTAATGTTTAAAGTCTGGAGTGAAAATATTGAAAATTCGCGAACTAACGAGCGTACGTAGGAACTGCGCAACGCACACTCGTAAAACAGTCATTTTTAGGGATTTTCCACCAAATTTTCAACATAGCCATTTTAAGACCTCTGCTCATGAACAGTGTCACTGTGATTTTCTTAATGTGTCCCATATGTTGATTTCGCACACCGACTGCGCCATTGTGCGCTACATGAGCGGAAACACATTTTGGGTGAGATGTGAAAAATGACAGCTATACTGCTCGAAAGGAGGTGTGGTAAAATGTTAATGTTGAAAATCTGGAGTGAAAATATTGAAAATTTGCGAACTTACGAGCGTGCGTAGGAACTGCACAACGCACGCTCGTAAAACAGTAATTTCTAGGAATTTTTTCACCAAATTTTCAACATAGACTTTTTGAGAGCCCACCTTATGAACACTGGCAGTGTCGTTTAGCTAATTGGTCCCAAAAGGTGATTTCATGCAGTGACCGTGAAATCACCCTTCGGGCCCGATTAACGCCATGAAAGTGCAAGAATTCATGAGGGGGTCCTAAAAACCCCATATTGAAAATTTGGGCCCAAAATTCCCAAAAATGCCTGAGATATGCAACAAAGTTGAAAAAACCCTATTTATTCCATTATACAGCTCACTGGCATTTCCTCAGTTCGCGGTCGGCTTTGAAGAGTGCAGACGTGTTCCTGGTCCACTGAAGATCGTCGCGCCGGACTCTGCAGGTAAGTATGGGCTGAGGGGGGGTGTGGGGAGGCAGGGCGTGCAGTGGGTAGGTGCGGGTTGTAGGGGGGTCTGGGAGACTACGAGGGACCTTTTTTTGTTTACAGTTTTTTTTTTTTATTAAGATGCGGGACGTTTGCCACGCTGGGGTGGGCTCCCAGCGTGGTAGCTGGAAAGGCTGTTTGGGGGGGCTGGAGCCGACGGGGGACTGGGCACCCCCGTCAGTCATAACAAGCTTTGCCACACTGGGGTGGGCTTCCAGCGTGGCACCTGGAAAGCAAGAGGTGCAGCCGTGGAGCAGCGCGGGGTTGGGCACCCTATCGGCTATAACAGTTTTGCCACGCTGGGGTAGGCTCCAGCGTGGCACCTGGTTAACTTCTGTGGGGGGCATGAGAGCCGGCAGAGTTGGGCACCCCGTCGGCCCTCCCCAGTGTGTGCGTGGGAGGGGAGGTGCATCAGCACGCAGTATGCGTGCTTGTGTGTGGGGGGGGAAGAGCTCTGCTCACTGAAGCGGAGCTCTCCCTTTCAACTGTACGACCACTGCATTTTCAACTGCTGTCATAGACAGCTGCAGCAGTGATTGGGGAACTGGGGCTGCGCCTGCAAACACACTGACTGAATTGGAAGACGGGTGCCACACCTCCGAAAACTCGGATGATGGCACTATGTTTCTTGCACATGCGTGCAAGCAACATAAAAATGAGGGTGTCAGTGTCATTTATTGGTTAAAGCAATGTTGCACAGTTATAGGTCAGCCAGATCCTATACCGGACTCAGAACACATCAGGACTGGAAGCTGGCATACAAAAGTATCTCTAAAACAAACAGAAGATGGGCTGGCTCATTTGCCCAAGTGTTTTTTTTCCCAGGATGAGTGTGTGGAGTCATCTTCTGTGTGGGCCAGCCCAAAGCCTGCTATAGGTGTGGAGCCCAGAATCACCTCAATAATGCATGCGACCAGTTAAAGTGCAACTTAGGACCTGGGCACTCCAGCCTGAAATGCAAAATGCCATGCAGTGTCACCTGTGTAAGGATACTGGTCACACGTGCCATAACTGCCCATGGGCCTCACACAGTAGCCCAGATGCCACTGAACAAGCAGAACATGAAATGTATGTTATTACGACGCAAAAGACAAAATGGCTGGTGGATCAGCCCCCTACTCAAAGGGACAATAGCCCTCTTCAAGATGACAGGCCAGGCCCACCCAGGACATTATCAGCAGTACAGCAAGAAAACAGTGCTTCCTCTGCACAAGACAAGGAAACAATCTCTACTCCACCACAGCCAAAGCAACAGCTACCACGACAGCCCACTGTGGACACAGAACCCTCCTGCTACCTCCAGCAGAAGAGGTGATGGAAGTTCAACCAGCTGTAGTTACAGAGAAGGAACACGGTACACCAGGGTTGGGCCATCAAGGTCCAATGTCACCCCTTTCTACCGCAAACATGGAGTCTTTCCAGAGGATACTCTGATCTAAAAGAACAAGGGGGCAACTAAAATCTAAGCAAATTCAGAAGATAATCGTTTTGAGTTTTTAAAGAGAACAGAAACTGGGCAGTTAATGAGGAGGACTCAGATGCCCCCTCTATTGTATCATCACAGCCTGATCCCTCCTCCGAGAATGAAGGAACCTCGGCTGACACCCAGACCTCGAAGAAAAAGACGACTCAGAGCAAGGCAGAAGGACCTTAGAAGAAAAAATGATGCGGTGGATATTTTCTTTCCTTTACCCTTGTTCTGATGTCTAGTCCTCTTTCCTTTTTATGTTGATTGTGCACATGCACAAGAAACGTATTATGGCAGGTTGTGGAGGCATGGCATTGTTGTGGCCAATGCCCCTACAGCCTTTAAAGGCTTGGCCTGCTTTCCCCAATGCCGTGGCATGTTGCTGCTGACACTAGTTCAGCCAGCATGCCACAACCCTGTAAGGTTTCAACTGCTGCAATCATGGGCCGCCTCATTATTGCAGCATAACCTATTCCGCTGCAATGAGGGAGCGACCTGTCACTGCTGGGCGGAACCTTGTAATAGTGATAGTGTTTGTGAACATGGTGGCGGCTTGCTGCAGTGTTCACAAACAATAAACCCCCTGCGGTGCCCAATCCTCCGGCGGCATGTGCTCCCTCCACCGTGTTTGTTTGCTGATGGGGCCCGAATCCCCATCGGCTTCAGTACAAGTGATGTTGCGATGGGGAGCCCTCCCCATCGGCATTATCTAACACCCATGCTTTGTGTTGCTGATGGGGTGCCCAATCCCCATCAGCATAATGTAACCCCCCTTTGTTGTGTGCCGACGGAGGTGCCCAATCCCACACAGTGCTGCCCCCAAAGATTCCCTTTACATTGGAAGCACACCTAGTGCCATGCCCCTGTTAAAAAATACAGTCCTCAATGTTTTTTTTTTTACCCTGTCAAAAAAGAAAACGGTCCCTCATGGTCTCCCTACCCTCCTCCCACAACCCACACCCACTCACTGCGCACCCTGTCCCCCCTCACCCCATACTTATCTCCGGAGTCCAGCACAATGATCTTCAGTGGACCGGGAACACGTCTGCACTCTTCAAAGCTGACCGCGAACTGAGGAAATGCTGGTAAGTTATATAATAGAACAAATAATATTTTTTTCAACTTTGATGCATATCTCAGGCTTTTTCTGGAATTTTAGCATCAAATTTTCAACATGGGATTTTTGGGACCCCTCCTCATGAATTCTGGCACTGTTATGGCATTAATCGGCCCTGAAAGGTGATTTCGCGGTCACTGTGAGGAATCACCTTTTGGGACCGATTAACGGAACGACAGTGCCAGTGTTCATGAGGTGGGCTCTCAAAAAGCCTATGTTGCAAATTTGGTGGAAAAAAATCCATAAAAGGACTGTTTTACGAGCTTGCATTGCGCAGTTTGCATGCATGCTCGTACCTTCGCAATATTTTCACTCTAGATTTTCAACATTGCCATTTTTCCACACTTCCTTATGAACAGTGCAGCTGTCATTTTTCACATCCTAGCCGAAAAGTGTTTTCGCTCTTCCAGTGCACAATAGCGTGGTCCGCTGTGGGAAATCAGTGTTTGGGACACATTAAGAAAATCACACTGACTCTGTTCATGAGCAGACGTCCTAAAATGCCTAAGTTAAAAATTTTGTGATGAAACTCCATAAAATGACTGTGTTATGAGCGTGCGTTGTGCAGTTTCCACGCACCCTTGTAACTTCGCAAATTAATAATATTTTCACACCACATTTTCAACACTGGCATTTTCCACACCTCCTTATGAACAGTCCAGCTGTCATTTTTCACATCCTGGCCGAAATGTGTTTTCGCTCTTCTGGCGCACAATAGAACTGCTGTAGATTTCTTTGTGGGCAGAAAAAGCCGCCAATGCAAGCAGGAGCCCAGTAGAAAAGGGCAGTCTGCAGCAGCGAGAGACACAGAATGAGCGAGTGAGAGAGGGGGAGTGAGCGACCTCAACGGAGCTGTGTCAGGACTGCTGTAGATTTCTTTGTGGGCAGAAAAAGCCGCCAACGCAAGCAGGAGCCCAGTACAAAAGGGCAGTCTGCAGCAGCGGGAGACACAGAATGAGTGAGTGAGAGAGGGGGAGTGAACAACCTCAACGGAGCTGTGTCAGGACTGCTGTAGATTTCTTTGTGGGCAGAAAAAGCCACCAACGCAAGCAGGAGCCCAGTACAAAAAGGCAGTCTGCAGCAGCGGGAGACACAGAATGAGCGAGTGAGAGAGGGGGAGTGAGCGAGCTCAACAGAGCTTTATCATGACTGCTGCGGATTTCTTTCTGGGTAGAAAAAGGCGGCAATGCAGGCAGGAGCCCAGTACAAAAGGCCAGCCTGCAGCACCGGCAGAAATGGAACGAGCGAGTGACAGAGGGGGAGTGAACAAGCTCAACGGACCTGTGTCGGGACTGCTGCAGATTTCTTTGTCGGCAGAAAAAGCCGCCAATGCAGGCAGAAGCCCAGTACAAAAGGGCAGTCTGCAGCAGCAGGAGACACAGAACGAGCGAGTGAGCGAGGGGGAATGAGTGAGCTCAATGGAACTCTGTTGGAACTGCTGCAGATTTCTTTGTGGGCAGAAAAAAGCAGCAATGGATGCAGGGGCCCAGTACAAAGCGGCAGTCTGCAGTGGCGGGAGAAACAGAACGAGCAAGTGAGAGATGGGGAGGGAGGGAGTGAGTGAGTGAGCTCAACGGAACTCTGTCAGGACTGCTGCAGATTTCTTTGTGGGCAGAAAAAGGCACCAACAGAGGCAGGAGCCCAGTACAAAAGGGCAGCCTGCAGCGCCAAGAGAAACAGAATGAGCGAGTGAGACGGGGGAGTGAGCAACCTCAACGGAGCTCTATCGTGACTGATGCAAATTTATTTGTGGGCAGAAAAAGGCGGCAATGCAGGCAGGAGCCCAGTACAAAAGGCCAATCTGCAGCACCGGCAGAAACTGAATGAGAGAGTGAGAGAGGGAGAGCGAGCGAGCTCAACGGAGCTGTGTCAGAACTGCTGTAGATTTCTTTGTGGGCAGAAAAAGCCACCAATGCAAGCAGGAGCCCGTACAAAGGGCAGTTTGCAGTAGCAGGAGACACAGAGCAGCGAGTGAGGACGAGGAGTGAGCGAGCTCAACGGAGCTCTATCATGACTGCTGCAGATTTCTTTGTGGGCAGAAAAAGGCGGCAACGCAGGCAGGAGCCCAGTACAAAAGGCCAGCCTGCAGCGCCGGCAGAAACGGAATAAGCGAGTGACAGAGGGGGAGTGAGCAAGCTCAACGGATCTGTGTCAAAACTGCTGCAGATTTCTTTGTGGGCAGAAAGCCACCAATGCAGGCAGGGGCCCAGTACAAAGGGCAGACTGCAGCAGTGGGAGAGCACAAACGGCAGTAAGGGAGAGAGGCCTCAATGGAGCTCTGTTGGAACTGCTGCAGATTTCTTTGTGGGCAGAAAAAGGCAGCAATGCACGCAGGGGCCCAGTACAAAACGGCAGCCTGCAGTGGCAGGAGAAACAGAATGAGCGGGTGAGAGAGGGGGAGTGAGCAAGCTCAACGAGCTCTGTTGGGACTGCTGCGGATTTCTTTGTGGGCAGAAGAAGGCAGCAATGCAGGCAGGAGCCCAGTACAAAAAGGCAACCTGCAGTGCCAGCAGAAACAGAATGAGCGAGTGAGAGAGGGGGAGTGAGCGAGCTCAGCGGAGCTCTGTCGGGACTGCTGCAGATTCCTTTGTGGGCAGAAAAAGGTACCAACAGAGGCAGAAGCCCTGTACAAAAGGGCAGCCTACAGCACCAGGAGAAACAGAATGAGCAAGTGAGACAGGGGGAGTGAGCGACCTCAACGGAGCTCTATCGTGACTGCTGCGGATATCTTTGTGGGCAGAAAAAGGCGGCAACGCTGGCAGAAGCCCAGTACAAAAGGCCAGCCTGCAGCGCCAGCAGAAATGGAATTAGCGAGTGACAGAGGGGGAGTGAGCAAGCTCAATGGACCTGTGTCGGGACTGCTGCAGATTTCTTTGTCGGCAGAAAAAGCCGCCAATGCAGGCAGAAGCCCAGTACAAAAGGGCAGTCTGCAGCAGCAGGAGCAACAGAATGAGCGAGTGGGAATGAGTGGATTTAGCAGGGTGCGTTTGGGTGTCAGTGAGGAGGAGAAGGTTCTTGGGGTCATAACAATGGGGAGGATGAACAACTCTGCTTAGTGCAGGAAGGCTGCGGCTAAGGCAAATAGTATGCTGGGGTGCATTGCGCGGGGGTTCTCGTCCATACACAATGATGTGATCCAGCCCCAGTACAGGTCCGTTGTCAGGACACATTTGGAGTACTATGTGCAGTACTGGCGTCTATATCTGATGAATATCAGGATGTTTGAGGCGGCACAGCATAGGGCGACAAAAATTATACCGGGGATGGAAGACAGAACCTAGGAGTAAAGGATGAGACACTCGAGTTAGTACACCCTGGAGGAGAGATGGGATCGGGGGATATGATTGAAACTTTCAGATATTTTAAGGGGATCAACAAATCTGGAACAGAGTGGTTGTTTAAGCTAAGGAACCAAAGGGACACGGGCTAAAAGTGGAGTGTGGCAGATTCAGGAGGGAGATGAGGAGGCATTATTTCACTGAGTGGGTGGTGTCGAAATGGAATGCTTTATTGCAGGAGGTAGTGTCATGCAAGACGATGGGCAGTTTCAAAAGGGCATGGGACAGGGCAAGGTGGGGAGCTGTGTAAACAAAGCTGAGCAGTTTCTGAAGGTGACGGAGGGATGGGGTGGTGGGTCAGCTGCAATATAAGGGTGCTGCCTGAGCATTCTAGCAGACTTGATAGACAGAGGCCTTTTTCTGCTGGAAAGTTTTGTATGTTTGTAATTCTCTGCACTGCTATCGATGGCTGCTCTCAGTAGTCAACCTGAGTACCACTGCCAGCACCCGGTGTTGTAACAAGAAATGGACACCCACGATGCACAATATGATAACTATTGCTATGTGGATTTTTATATTTTCTATGTACGTTGCATTTACTTCATCAACTGTAACCCCAACATGTAATAGTGACTAACATTCATCAGCAGATCAGTAAGGTTCCTTTATGCTCCTTTTCTGTCAACCTTTCTGAAACTTTTGTATTGTCTCTCAGCCATCACCAAGAAACTGGATGCTGCTTCAAAACAGGCTGGATGTGAGGAAATTAAACTTTGGATCCCCAGTAGCTGAAATATGATTTATTGGGTACCACGATCAACACCAAATGGGATTGCTGACACAATGGTAGCCAAATTCAAATCCATCAGTATTCATATCCAGGATATCCATCAACACCAGACATCTATGTTTCCCAAGTGTGTTCATGGTCCACTACCAGAAGGCAACAGAAACAGGAAACGGCTTCTTTGAATCTCTCGCTCAGGGGGTCTGGGAGTCACATGCAGTTTCGGCACTATATGGTAGTCTATTTAATCAAGCATTTGCGGATCTTGAAGGTAAGCCCAGATATTGGTTAACTCAACTAGGGGATCCAGAAAGAAATTGGGATGAAATATGGCAACATACCTACCAGTATATCTCCCAGGACAGATAGAGAATTATGCAATTTCAATTATTAAACAATACGTATTGGACCCCTGCCAAATTATATAAAATTGGACGACAATCGGATGCAGTTTGTGCCAGATGTCACCAAGCAGAAGGAAATGTAGTCCATATTTTTTGGGGATGCCCAGGAATTAAAGTGTTATGGGATCAGATTAGGGATAAGGCAGACCCCTTATTGGGGGGTTGAGGGTCTTTTCAGTCCAGAAGTTTGCTTACAGGGTGATTACAGGATGGTCACTGTTAAATGTAAACGGTATTACATGGCCATGATTTCATTCTCTCTCAAAAAAGTGATCCTGAAACATTGGTTGGATGAAGCCCCAATCACCTATACAGAGTGGTTACAGGAGTTATTAGTCAACCTAAATATGGAAAAATTTGCAGCGATCAGGAAGAATTGCTTGCCAAAATATGGGTTGCTCTGGGAAAAAAATGCATGTATTGTATCTGCTCCAATCTGGAGCTCAATCTACAGATGGAGAGAGTGGAAGGAATGTATTGTTAGATGACACTATTCAGTAGTGTGTTTTACTTGCATGGGTGGGTAGTAGTGAGGGTGGGGAGGGGGCAGGGACAGAATGTTTACACTAAGTTTTGTAAAGCAGTTCTCGGATATGTAATATTTTGTACATCTAATTGGACTTTATATGTCTGTTCCTTGCTCTGTGTTGGGTGTTAAAAAAAAATGAATAAACTTGAATTAAAAAAAAAAGAAACAGGAAACAGCTTCTTCCACAGAGAGTTTACACTTTACATATTCACTGTTATTTTCATTTTTTTGGTGGGGTATTACTGTTTTTTTACTCTCATCACTGCTACCTGGGGAAACTTTTGTCGCACTGTTGTTCTCTGTGTACAGTCAACATTCTGACCGTGTCACCCATTCCCATGCTACACCCGCTACAGACCATCATGGGTCCCTCTGCATGTAACACCCCCAAGCATTGCTGCTTTACACCCTGCCCCGATTACCTTCCATTCAGGCACCTAGACCGAGGTGAATATTGCGGTTTGGCAGGTCCACTGATGGCTCAATGTGTTGTCCAACTTGGCAGCCGACATCTACATCCCAGGTGTCACTGGTTTTCCAAGTTCTGTTTAATAACCTTGGTGTGTATTTCCAACAAGTTCTGTTTAGTAACCTTGGTGCGCACACCTGCTATCACATGTAATGTGTGTGGGGGTGGACAACATCGAGCCACACTCCCCAAGGACGTCCACAGTCGCCCCCTACCCTTTCCCATCATTGGCCAAGCTGTAGATAAACCTATTTCCACTGGGATGCAGAGTCAGGACACTACAGACATGTTAGCTTGACCGTAGTGGTAAGGGAAATGGAAGACTCGAGCATGAAAGAAAAAACTGTTGAGTGATTAGATGCCAGCGGGGCACAAGAACCACTAGTGGGGTACCGTATGGTTCAGCACTGTTACGGTATTCTTGAATATCTTTATAGGTGACATTGCATTGATGGGGGTTAGGGGGGCTGCAAGGAAAAGAATACCTCTTTGCCCAACGACACCAACTTCCACAGCAGGGTTAATACACAAGGGAAGGTGAAGACCGCAGAGCAACGCACAGAACTCACCCGGGAGAAGAGAGCAGTCCTCATGACGTTCGATTCTCTCCCTTCCCTACCGACCCCCCCCCCCGGTGTCCTAAGGCCGTTCCAGAACTTGGGTTGCCCGTGTGGTGCGAGGTGTGGTGTGCAGTGCCACAGCACCAGCGGTCAGGCTAAACAGGCTGTTGGTTACCTAGGATCTTCAGCTTCTGCAGTAGGTAGTGAAATGTTCATACTGGGTGTGCCTAGTGTCCCGTCTATGCACATAAACTCTATGTTTATATGTTTATATATCTCAAGAGTAATGCAGTTTTTAGTCAGTACTTCACATCAACATATTTTATCTTGTAAAAGAACAACAAGAAATCATTTGTAATTCTTGAATGACTGGTTCAAATAATTTCCAAAAAACAACAAACAGTAAAAACAGTATCTTCGAATACAGTCAATGTCCGAGTCCTCCATAGCAGGTTATTAAGTAGATCCGAACATGTGCTTCGGTAACTGTTTTGTTTCTGACCAGCTGTGATCTGTGGAGTGTTGTATGGTGAAGATGAATGAGATGCGTTACTCCACTGCATCTGAAACAACAGAAACAGGAAAATGAACAGGACTGTAAAAAGAGGTGGTTAATGCAGCAACCTAATGAACATGATGAGCTCTGCTTGTCTTTAGCCATCTTGTGTTATTTAAATTACAACAAATATACACAGTGCTTCAGTAACGCCCTACGCAACAGTCTGCGGAACCACAGCTTGCCCATGTGTCACATATCATGTTCTGCACGTCCGCTGCCTTGGCCAATATTTTGCCACAATTAAGATGCCTTAGTGTTGATGGGGGTGGGGAGAGGTCAAGTACAGTCTTGTCAGAGACAGTGAAAGGCCAGTGTGGCCTATGCATGAATGGGTGGACTGACTACGCACCGCGTTTCTGCGGCATGTAGCTAGCACGCACACATCTGGCCAACCACCCCCATGCACAGTTCTCACACCCACAAAGGAAGTGCCCCCCTGCTGAGCTCCAGAGCCATGACCATATAGCCCTGCAGCCACTGGTGGCACTTGTTCCAGCCACCCCCGCCGCCCCAGAAAAGAGTACATGATCCCACACACCCACACCAGGCTGATGGTGCCATGGCTATTGACAGCCAGTGGGACATCTCCAGTCTGACCCACATGGCCGCTGTCCGTTCCAGTGATGATGGCGTTGAGGCCATATAATTATGCACTGCATTCATACCATCATTTTGACGTCCGGCGACTGGGTTCTATGTAGGTTCTGCTACCATCTCTTGGTTGGGCATACCATACATTAACTGGCACACTGATTGGTGGTCACAGTGTGGCAGTAATAAAGCTGGTTATGTAACTGAAATGTGTGAGCATGTGCACACAGACATGTCAAGACAGTTTCAGGACATATACTGCCACTGTAGAAATAAAGATTCTGTTCATTGTATGCTAACTAGAAGAACAATACAAGACTTGACTGCATTAACAATGAGTGTGTTTTTACATCAACAGACTTTGTCTTAAGTATCATTGACGAAGTTGAACAAAGACTGCGGAATGGTGTGAAGGAGGATAAGTTTCACAAGTTGCCACAACCACCACCGCTAAGTTTGACCTTACCTAAAGAGGAAGCAATTGCAAACTGGAAAAAACACCACAGAGTTAGCGATGAGTAGTGGAAGTACTGTGAAGTGTCATTAGAGCCATGGTTCAAAAACTTTTCAGCTTACAGGTTGTTTCTTGTTTGCCATAGTAATGTTGGACTTTCTTTGTGTGCAATTTTAGCATTTGAAATTGGGATTATGGTTTTGCCTTTTTTTTTTTTTTTTTTTTTTAAGTCTCTGGTAACCGGGTAAGGCCCACTAGGCACAAGTGCCTGTTTTCAGGGGCGACCTGGGAGCACTGGGCAGTTAAGTGACTTGCTCAGAGTCACATAGTATGCAAGTGGAGGTTGTGAGATTTAAACTCAGGTCTGGTCTGCTGGATGTACCAAGCTTGTTCACACCTCATTCCTCTAACCTCTAGGCTATACTGCCAGCCCCGTTTGGGTAGTGGTACTGTGATGAATAATGTCAAGTTGCACTTCACCATATGTAAGCCATGTCGCTTCTCCTCATGTGACATGTTACATATTCAGGTTGGTTTCCAGTTAATCAGATTCCTTGTAGATATTTTTTGCAATATTGGTTTTCATTTGGGCCAAAATTAAAAATGTCTGTCATAGTTCTGCTGTTGTTAATGGAGAAACATTGGCTCTAAGCGGTTTAACGTGTTATCCAACATGCGATGAGTACCCCTTTGGTTTAGCCAGTGCCTTAAGGGTACGGTATCGCATGAAATGCAGCAATCAAGGAACCGTACACCACTAGAATACCGCTACAACAGTAAAAGTGTAGTGATATGAATTAATGTAACTTTCTCCGCTCCCCACCACCAAGGAGTTTATCATGCTCTGTAGGTGGGGCAATGACAGCGACATGACCATCTGCATTACTCTGTTTAACTCTGGCAGTCTTGTTTGTGTCCGCCACAACCTATGTAGCAAATCACTGCCACGGCACTCCCAGTCTCTTCATCTGGAACCGTCAGTGAGAGCTGCACACAGAGCTTGGTGAAATATGTCCTTTTACATAGTGTGGTGCTCATACACTGTGGTCAAAGCACATCAGGATGTCAACCATGCTCATCCCTGAATGATGCCCTTTGGCATTCTTCCTTTCTCTGTTATGGTCTACATGGGGTCATCCAAATTGAAGAGAGCACTGAAACCTCTTTATAAACATCAATACAGACAGTCGCATTGCCTTCAACCCAGAATTAGGTATCCACATTGCCACTGATACCGGTGGTAAGTTGTGCATGGTTAGAGGTGGCACAGGCAAGGGTTGCTGACAATACGTCAAGGGGCTTTACTTCATGTCAGTGTTTCTGTTGTGGCAGGGCACTGAAGTTCTGTATATTGAAGACAGTTCTTGATGTAGTTAATAATGATGTACCCAAGTAGCATGTGTTGACTAAAGGACTCAAAGCTGAAAGTCATACCTGACAACTGCAGTTAACCATACCATAAGATGAAAGCTAAACCACGTCACATAATTGTTCTCATGATATATGTATTTTTTTCAGTCAGAGTTTCATGTTCTAACCATGTACATAGTGTTTAACTGTGCTACTGAGTGGCACTGAGGTGTACAGCACATATAGACATAGAGAGATAAAATGTAATATTGAAAAATTGTGTCTGTTGTTGCCTGCCTTTTACAAACTGTGGAAGACCAATGATGATAAATGAACATGTTACTGTACATGACATATGATAGACATTTCAGTCTTTATGAGTATGAGATGTACACAGCACCAGATGGTTAAAATATTGTGATCATACCACCTGAGATACAATACAACGAACTGTCACATTGTTCACAAATTACCAAACAGGAGTGTAGCAAGTGCTGGCAACACAGTCTGACCTTATCAATAGGGAATAACATGGAGTCCATACAAAATTAATGGATTTTGTCATTTCTTGCATGCAGTAAAAGACAGGTTGATCTACAGCATGGATTCACAAAGGGAACGTCTTGTTGAATAGCTATGATACATTAGTTTGACTGGGTGACGTGGAAGTAGGTAATGGGGAGGAGGTGCATGTGCCCTGCAGACTCTTCATCAACTGTCTGGACAACGTCCCACATAAGAGGTTGATAAATAGGTCCTGCAGCCTGTGAGTGACACAAATGCTGCTAAACTGGTTCGTAATCAGTTTCAGTGACAGGGCAGAGAGGGTGGTCCTACATGGTCACCAGTACGAGAAGGGTGGGTTTGTTACATCCATTGGCAGTCCACAGAGATTCATGATGGTGCATGAAAAGGAACAAGCATCATACAACCCAACAAGGGTTCCAGTGTATATATCGAGGTATTACAAGCACAGAAAAAGAGCACATACTACATTTTTGGCACATCTGCAAAGTACGAGATGGTACAGTGCAGATCACATATATAAACGTTTAGAGGAAATGTAGTGGGAGAGGTTATGGAATCACAGTACCATAAATTGTACATCGAGCATCAACATGAACCATGTTGACCAAAACTGTGCAAAATACTGCCAACAACGGACCACTGGTAACCCACCAGGTTGCAGACAATGCAGCCATAACTTTCTTACATTATGTCAAGACCCCTACATCCTGGCAGAGACACACAGCCAACATATGGTGACATGGTCTGCCAGTAACGTTCCATGGCCAGTTTGTACCGACCCATAAAAATCAACCTCTTTTTTTGATTTCATGACATGTTTACATCAATTGCCTATGGCCAATGTGGCATGGCAACATCACCATATCTCTGTTTTTGGAAGCACGATCATCAGTGGATCATGGCACAGTGTAAGAAAATGTCTGATGACCCACTGTGGTCATGGAATTGTACACGCGGTCAGGTGTAAAACGTAGTAGGCACATTTTGTAAATGCACGGGCATGCCATGGCTTCACCCACAATGTATGGTACACTGACTCCAGTACCACAGCCAGTGCATGTCCATCAGATAAAGAATTACTTATGGCCAACATACTCACCTCTAGTTCACATCCTGATATCCAGTATACTGTTCTGAAGGCCAGCGCCCACGGATAGCAGTCACCACACAGGCAGGGAAGACTACTCTGACATGTCAACCTAATCTAAGCCCAAGCACCACCTTGTAAAGCAACAGTATGCCAGGAAGCGGTTATGCCTAAGAAAAGGAAAAAAAATTAGTTCACCACATACCTACAACAGAATTGCAATATGTATTTAACCTCACCATTTTTGTGTAACATAAACAAAGTATTCAGCAAATCACATCCCCTGACCCCCACCAGACAAACTGGCCCATAATTACCATGCACTTCTCCACACTCACATCGCTGTAAGCACATGCGAGCAGTGAACCTGAATGGCATACTGATCAGGGAGCAACCACGTTACCAATGAACTACACAGTTTGGGTCAGCAGTTTGCAGTGACACAAATGACCATGACATAATGTGACAATCAAGTCAGGTAAAGGACAGGAATGGCACACAGAGTTATTTTGCCAAAGTAAGACACCACTGTATCACAGTACTTTACTGCTACTACTTGGTGCACTCACATCCTGGCGACACGCGTGATGACATTCACAGGTATGGTGACATGGACTTGATTCTGCAGAGTACAAAGACGGTGTGCTACGCCAGTGGCATGTTATTTTTTTTTTTCCCATCATAGTTTTTTTTATTTTGAATTAAAACAGTATGTTACAGACATAGAGATAACAATATTTAGCTAATCAAAAGGATATCATGTAGAAAGACTTTCTTATCATATTTTTCTATAACTTTGCTAAAACAGTTGAGTCTAAAGCTGAATTTGACAGTATTTTCTATGACAAAGGTGCAATTCTATCAATTTCCTTTACAAAACTATAACATACACTATATCTAGGCTCTTAAAACAACTGTTGAGGCCTATGAATTTTTACTTCCCCCCTAGTGCAATAAAGAGAAACCAAATACTGTTATAGTCTTCTAATTTGTCCTGCATCTGATAATAAATTCTCTCATTACTGGAAGTAAATTCCATTTGATTATACCACTCCTGTATCGAAGGCACGCATGTTTCTTTCTAATATCTTAGAATAAGCCTCTTGACGCTAAGGGAAGCACTACATAACCACACCTTTTGAAATGTACTCGGATCCTGACATTCAGAGAATATTCCTAGAATAAAGATCAGTGGGGGAGGGGGGAACACTAGATCCTATAACTAAATTGCAAATTTTAATCACTTCTGACCACAGGCTTCTAACTTCAGTGCACCCCCAAAGCATATGTAGCAGGGCAGCATCATGACTCTTACATTTCCAACACTCCGCATTTCTCACTGTGCCCATTGTAAGAAGTTTTTTGGGCTCAAGTAGAAGTAGAGTGCATAGGCAGAGGAATCACAGGCAGAAGGTGGGAGGTGTTGATGCCATTTTACGAAAGACTGGTACCACCCCACCTGGAGTACTGTGTCCAGTTCTGGACTACTCACCTTGGTAAGGACACAGACTGGGTGGAGGCAGTTCAGTGAAGGGTGACAAAGATGGTGTAGGACTTGCACCAGATAACATATGACAACAGACTAAAATAGATGAAGGTGTACTCACTGGAGGGTGGAGGACCTGACAGAAAATTTCCAGTAAATCAAGGGTATATAGAAGGTGCTGGGTGGGAGACGTTTTCAAATTTAGAAAGAAAACAAGAACAAGGGGGTATGATATGAAATTAGAAGGGGGTTACTAGGGGACATGTGAGGGAATTTTTCTTCATAGAAAGGTTGGTGGATACATGGAATATCCTGCAACAGGAGTTGGTGGGATCAAGGACAGTGGAAGGGTTTAAACATGCTTGGGACAGACATAAGGGAGCCTTAAGGGTGGAGAGGAGAGGTCAGAGGTCATTAAACAGTTATGGTCAGTGGCATGACAGAAGTGTAGGGCTTACAGGCACACTGGATAGCACTGGTGGCCCTTATCTGCCGAGACTATATGTTTCTATGTGGTTCCCCCCACCACACAATCTCCCATGTATCCAGTCACAGAAGACTACACAACTTCAATGGTATGTCTGTGGACACAGTCACATAACATTTGGTGTTACGCAAAGAACAAGTTGCTACCAGGAACTCCAATGGTGGCACCTAAGGTGGAGGCGTTCAGGAGTGGCATAAGCAACTAAGTAAAATTACACAAAGCAATAAAGAAAAAAGGGTTCAAGTCATGACATAGGCCAGGACAGCATCCGTTACCTGGTTGTAACATGTCCAATGAAACTCACATATCACCAGAAAGCTGAACTGCAAGCAGTCATAACATGGTGAGATAGAGCCCGCCCGGTGGCGCTGAGGTATCTCGCCTTAGCTCGCACTACGCCGGCGACCTGGGTTCAGGAACAACCTAGGGTCGCCGGGGTGCCACATGGGGAGGTTACCCATCTGTAGTCCAGCTGCCACCAGATGGAGGTCTGGTGGCTGGCGCAGACGATAACAGAGCCACCGGTAGGGTGGGGGCATCCCACGTTGCGTGATGTACATGTGCCTTCACTTGCGTGCGTTGCATTGGGGACTCATGGGAGGGGCAAAACGGGAGAAAATACGATAAAAAAATAACAACTACATGATGAGACCACCTTCTACTCTGTTTCCCGTGGGCATCCACCCCAGAAGCACCATATTCCCGCAGTCTCCTCCCTTCCTCCCGGGAGGTGCACTTCCGGTATGGTTAGTGACAAACCACCCCGGGGGTGGGGACCTATGGGACCGTGACCTACGCAGGTGAGACAGTGTTGCTGAGACGGTGGCAACAGTGACTTATGCGGCCATAAGGACTCGTAATGCTGGTGCCCCCCCCCCCCAAAAAAGAAATCTATGGTGTCATGAAAATTGAAAATGTGATGGACGTGTGGCAAGCAAGTAATGACAGTTTCATTCTCATAACAAATACTGGTATAACTTCCATGGAAGCACTAATGTGTAGTGTCAGGCTTACAAAGATAGTAGCAATCATGTCATACTTACTTATTAACAGGAAGATCCCACCGACCATGGTATTTGCAGTATTCTGCTAATGCCATCTCCAGCACCTACTGGCTTCAGCAAACGTCCTGGAATCCTGTATGACTTGTTATACATTCTGGGACCGGTACGTTAGGAGCAGAATCTTCAGCGTCCATCGTTTTGTCCAATACCCGTGTGACTTCACAACAGCATACACATTCTCCTTGACTCGGCATACGCTCACAATGTCCACATTGACACCTTTTGAAAAGAAACATAACATTTCAGTACTTACTGATCACCAAAACATACAAAGGAAGTCACATCACAGCCAGAATCGCAGAACATGTTAAGAATGACAGCAATGGAAACAACCTCCTCAGTAACTATGCATTTACACTTGTAAGAGGAGGCAGGCAGTAGGGATGAATGCCATCTACATGCATTGATCACTGACCAGAAGTGATCAATAGCATGTCATCACTCACTCCCCACCAAAGGTTACCCTGTGCCTGTCCCAGCAATATTAAACAAACTCCGCTGGGCTTCTCCACAGCACCACATGTGGCAGACTGTTCCAGCTGTCAACCACCCTCTGTGTGTAGGAACACTTCCTCACATCACCTCTTAATGTACCTCCCCAAGTCCATATCGTATACCCTCACTGTGATATGTTTCACACATTAGCAAACAAAACACCCCCATGCACCTTGTCTATGGCCTTGAGTTACTTGAATGTGGGTATGACGTACCCCCGTCCCTTCTGTTCTACACTGACTTCATATTGAGGGCTGTTGATCTCTCCTGGTATGATCTGTGGTGCAAGCCCACTACCATCTTAGTTGACCTCCTCTGGACCACTTCGACCCTGTAAATGTCCATGCGAAGGTATGGCTTCCAGAGTTGCACACAGTACTCTGTGTGATGCCTCAATAGCGTTTTATACAATGGCATCGACACCACCCTCCTTCTGCTAGTGATACATCTTCCAGTGCACCACATCATACCATTGGCCATCACTGCAGTCATTGTACTCATATTTCACTTCTTGTATGTTATCCGAAATGATAACCCCCAGGTTCTTTTGCTCCTTGGTAACTTTTCTGTCCACACCCCAAAATTCGGAAACTCTACCCATGGTTCCACCGACGTGTACCGACCCTCTCTGATTCATGTTCCAAGTCACCAAATTTAAAAAGTGTATCAGATTTGTTTGACCAGAACGTCCTTCTGTGAATCTATGTTGCCTGTGAAACTGTGCACCACAGGATTACAGGTGTGCCAGTACTCTTTCCTCCAGCACTGTCTCCATGATGTTCTGCACCTTTGAGGTGAAGCTGAGTGACTTGTAGTTCCCAACTTCAGTCATACTGCCACTTGCGTGCAGTTGGACTACATGCGCCATACTCCAGCACACTGGAAAAACACCTGTGTTGACTGATTCTGTGAACAGTGCAAACAGAGGCGCTGTTAGTTCCCATTGCAGATCCCTTAATATACTGGGGTGGATATTGTCATGCCCCCATGGCTTGATCCACCTTCAGATTTTGTAACTTCTTGAACAACTATCTGCACTGTGAATGGACTGGTGACCACTTCCTACAGCCCCCACCCCTTGCCTCTGCATCTGAACTGTGGTTCTTGAACGTCTCACTCCTTAATGAATACTGGACAAAAGTATTTCTTCAGTACTTCAGCCTTGTCTACATCAATCTCCTTACACTCTCTCTCATCCCCTTTAAGCCTCACAATCCCACCACACCCTTGTAGTTCTTCTATCGCTGATGTACACATAGAATGTCTTTTCCTCACTGTTTCACTGTCCGTGGTAAACACTCCTCCGTCTGTGCATTGATGCGCCACAACCCACCGAGCTTCCCGCCTAGGTCGCAACGCCCACAGGCCAATGTAGGTTCTGTGTGGTGGGTTAACAAACGCAGTAAATGCCCCCCGGATGAAGGCCAGTCTGGGTCCACGGCACACCACGAAGCACAGGATGGGAACATACTGATCACTCCACCACAATTCACCAGGTTAAGCACAAGCGTATCGGTAATAATAAATGGGAGTCCACAGTGAAGAAAGGGGGTTTAGTAGTGGGCTACCGCAGGGTTCAGTACTGGGGCAGGTCCTTTTTAATGTCTATGTAAGTGACATTGCAGAAGGACTGGAAAGAAAAGTAGGTCTCTTTGCAGATGACAGAAAGATCTGCAACAGGGCTGATACGCAAGGTGGGGTGGAAAGGATAAAAAAGGACTTGGCAAGGCTGGAGGAATGGTCAAATGTATGGCAGCTTAGATTCAATGCAAGGAAGTGCAGAGTAATGCACCTGGGAAACAAAAACCCAGGGGAAGAGTATGCAATGGGGGGTGAGATAATGACAACAACAAAAATGGAAAGGGACCGGGGGTAGTCATGTCAGATGACCTAAAGGTGGGCAAGCAATGTGAGAAGGCAGTAAGGAGGGCTGGGGGGATACTGGGTTGCATAGGGAGAGGCATCACTAGTAGAAAACAGGAAGTTGTCCCTCTGTACAGACAGTTGGTAAGACCACATCTGGAGTACTGTGTACAGTTCTGGAGACCCCATCTCCGCAACCAAAATGATGCGGGGTCTGCACCAGAAGACATATGAAGAGAGACTAAAGGAGCTTAAAGCACTGGACACACTACAGAACTGTTTTTGAAAACAGTTTTTAAAACCAGTTTAGCTAAACCATTTCAGTACAGCTACACTACTCAGTAACTATTTTTGATAACGGTTTAGTGTGGCCACACTGCTAGTGTTAAACCTGTTCTCCTTGTAACTATTTTGTTTTAAGTCCAACACACAGAACTGTGCTTGCCTGGACACACTGCAGCTAGAACTGTTTTAGTTAAACCATTACAGCTTAAAACACTTTTACTCCTGGACAGACCTGTGAGTAAAACCATGCTAGCTCTAAAACATTTCTAAAAATGGTTTCAAGACTAGGTATCTAGCAGGGTTTACAAACACTTTTGTTAAACCATTTTAAGGGGCTTGTAGTCTGTGTGCAAACAGTGCTAGGTGGATTTAAACCATTTTAAGGCACTTAAACAGTTTTAAGTTCCCCAGTGTGTCCAGGGCCTAAGATGCATAGCCTCGATGAAAGGAGGGAGAGGGGGGACATGACAGAAACTTTCAAGTACCTCAAGGGAATCAACAAAGTCCAAGAGGGTAGCATCTTTCAGAAAAAGAGATGGGCAAGAACGAAGGGGCACAATCTGAAGACAGAGGGAGGACATCTCAGAGGTAATGTGAGGAAGTATTTCTTTACAGAGAGGGTTGTAGATGCATGGAACAGCCTTCCTGAGGAGATTGTGGGGTCAGAAACAGTGGGGGTATTCAAGAATGCATGGGACAGATATAAGACAATTCTAGTGGGGGGGTAGGAGGAAGTAGGCTGCTGATCTGCAGCTTATCCGTTAGGTAGGGAAATGGGCAGACTAGGTGGGCCAAGCGGTCCTTATCTGCCATCAGATTCTATGCTAGCCGTCCCCCAGAGGGGGTGGACACACCCAGCAAGATGTTACACCAGGTCACCAAAGTAGGGGGACCAATTGGCGGCTGTGTGGAGTCAGTGGATGGCAGCCTGTGGAGGTGTTGGCCTAGGTCGCCAGGGGTGGTAGGAGAATAAAGACAATCACCATACACGTACTGTCATCATTATCCCAAAACGTATTTATACAAACGTGTAATTTCATATCTTCATTTCATATCTTATTCTATCACATGTGCACTTTTAGTGTTCTGCTGCGCCAGTGTTATCCCACCATGCGATGCAAGGTATGATACATGTGACCGGGGAAAGTTAACTTGGTCTGTGGTAATACAGTAAAGCAAGGACACAAAACAGAAACAACACCCTTATGAACAGCAGTGCGAACAGTTTCGCCTTGCAGTAATGTCAAAGGTGTAACAGGAGGAGAACACTACTGATGGAACTGTGAAATGTAACAATTCAAAACCATAGTAAGATGAATCTTATTTTATTTAATTATTTCGTTTTTGTTTACTGGGTAAGTGCACTAGCCATAGCAATGACAATTTTCAGGCATGACCCGGGAGGATAAAATACAATACAGAAAAAACACAACACTTCAAAATAAGAAGTCAGTAGGTGTACAGTACAAAAGGAAAAATAACATTTAGGCAGTAGCGTAGCAAATTCCCAGAGGGCCTGGGTGCAAGGCGATGTTACAGGGCCCCTCCCCAGTTTTAAAAAACATCAAAATTATGATTTGGGCCCCTCAAACCTCTTGGGCCTGGGTGCCACTGCACCCTTGTAGCTACGCCCCTGCATTCAGGAATAGCAATTTGTTGCAATGCCAATGGTAGGCCAGGAAACAATACAAATAAAGTGTTCATAATGGTGATTTAAGGGAGAACAAATACGATGACAACAGTAATGCAGAAAACAGTCAAGCAGGATAGGTGTACGAAATGAGGGAACAGGAGTATAGTTGATAGGGTAGGTTTGAACAAAAATCAGCATATAAAACAGTTTGTATACTTAGGGCCAGATATTCAAAATGTTGCCCTGGGGCTAAATTAGCACTGCCCGGTGGGCAAAGTTAGCCCGGGGCAAAAACATAGCTATATTCAAAAGGAAATAGCCCAGTGCAAAACCAGCTGAATCTAGCAAGCAAAGGAAGCCAGGCAAACAGGGCCAGGAGTGCAGAGCAAAAATTGCCCGGGATTAAGACAGCACTGAATATAGCAGATAAGACAGCACTGAATATAGCACCCAGACAGAGGCAGTGCAAACACCCATGTGCAAACACCCACAGAAACAAAGTGCAGAGGTGTAAGTAGCTGTCCAGGAACACAGGAAAGCAAAATAGCCCTGGATGGGAACACAGGAGCAGACACGACTGCAATACTAGTGAACGGCATGGAATAATCAGGACTCACAAGTGACAATGGAATACCACTTAACACTGTCAAATCCGAGCCCTCCCCAAAAAGACACAGGAATGTCAAGTATAACAATGTATAATTCAAAAAGGGAACAAGTATGACACAAAGGCGACAGGAACAGATGTACAGAAAACAAAAAAGCAATACAAAGCAGAACAGAATATGCAAAAATTGGGTACAACACCAACAAAATAAAAGGTATAAGGGCTGGCAAAATATAGGGACTGAAAACAATGGGGAATACAGCAGTGACAGCGCAAAACGGCAACTATGTACGGTATATACAGTGGAATGGGGAAAGGATGTGGAAGGGAGAGGAATGTGGACACGGAGCAATGGAGGGAAACAGGATGTCAGAAATATGGCTAGGGAAAGTAGGCCGGGGTCGGGATGCAGGACATTACAATGTAAGGTAGGGCCTGGGTGTGGGCAGGCGCTGGCAGACGTTCTTCTAGGATGGCCGCAACCCGTCTCGTCTTCGCGATAAGGATGGCCTGTTCCTCGATCAGCGCTCGCTGTTGCCGCACCAGGCTCCGTAATAGTTTGTCCCTCCCTTCAGCCTCCTCTGGACGGGTGGCCCATAGTGATGACCGACGTGGAGCTACAGGAGAAAGGGGGACCATATCAGGACATGACGATGACACAAAGGCACCATGTACCACCACATGGCGGACAGCATGCCCCAACAACCATGCCCATGTGCCAGTACAGAACAAACCACAACGCACCCAGTGACAAGTGCCTGCAGGACAAGGCAGTATGTAACAGGCAGCATGCACCACCCCAATGTACATGGACATGCATAGATGGATGCTGAGAAACCTAACACAGTGGAACCAACACAGCACAGCGGCGTGCACACTGGAACAGTGCAAACAGACAGCCACCCTCTGAGATGTGAACGACAAGTGGACACTGAACGACACGCACTGGGATGACACATGTTGGGACATGCTGCCTACAGTTACACAGCTATGGTACATAACACAGATGACACCCACTGGAGAAGGTGCCATAGCCACAACCAGGTGTGTAACCAGATATGCCTGTCCTGTACACATCTTCCCCCAACAGTGGCCCCACCGACTGCTGCCCCCCCACCAAGAACTGTACAGACTCAGCCAAACCGCTACCCACAATGCCATAACATAGCAGCAGTACAAATGATGTCAGTAATCCCTGAACAGGTGGGTCACTGACATAAGTACGGAACATTGGCAAGTGAAACAGACAGAGGCACGACGTGGAATACAGAGACCCAATGACTACAGAGGACAACGACAGTGGCAACAGAACAGTAGAGAATGCGGGACAGGTACCCAGGCAGTACACAACCAGGGAAAGTGCCAATGCCTACCCACACCCATTGCCACAACAGAAGGATGAGGAGCCCATACCCGTAGAGAGCATGGCATGGGGCTATGCCACCACCCACAGCGGCAGCACATTGAAGGCACATATGAAAGGGAGACACACACATATGAAACAGGGACACAGGCCATGGTCCACCAGTGGCAGGGCAGCGGTAAGCCAATGACACACACAGGACAGTGTCACCCTGGTGGCCAAGGCATATCGAGGCACACTCCCCCACTGGTGGGAGCAGCATCTGCCACAGGGTCCGAAACCCAGCACACCATGCTACCACTGAACAACCCCTGCAGCACCCATGCTTATCCCATGCACGAACACCATGCACTGCAGGGACTGAGGGACAGCACCCTGTAGGGGAACATGGCCCCCGCAACACAGCTGGAGGCAACAGGCACACGACATGCACAGTCACACAAGCCCGTGTGGCACCATAAGCCCAGAGGCCTCCCCAAGAGCCCTGTGCATGTACCATGGAGTTCTGGGGTCAAGGGCACACAATAACATACCAGTGTCCATACTGCAATGGCAACACACTGGTAGGAGAGGCAGGCACCACTTGACACTGTGGCCCCTGTGGGTCTGGCGTGAATAGCTGTGGCAGGCATCTACTCGTTGTGCATAAACACTGACACACTATACGTGGTAGGTGGAATGACACACGCCATGCGCGCAGAACAGCGATGCTGCGGCAGACAGGGCAAAAGCAGCAGAAACAGCCAGCACAGCAGGCTGACCCCAGTAATCCCCCAGCTGCAGGCACAGTGAATGGTCACCGTCCATGCATGGACCTGCTGCATCCTGCCACAATGGTACACATAACAGCAACATGTTGCACATGACACAGTACAAGACAGATAGCAGTGCACATGGCAGTAACGGCAACAGCAGACCATACATAGATCCAGCCATGTCACAGGCCGTGCAGCTGAAGGCAAGTCAGTGGAGACACGGAAGACAACACAAATGCACGCAGCCAGCATATCAGGCCCCACTTACGTAACAGTCATGGGTGCGCTGAATGGTGCCACTGGTGTGAAGCATCCAGTGCCCCCCCCATCCGGCACACAGTCATGTGTGAACACTATAGCCCCATGTAGCTGTACATATTGTAGCCACCATGGCAAAGGGGTCCCTCTAAGTGAGCACCCTGGAATCCCAATGCAACATAGCTAAATCACATCAGACCTGGATGACCCAATCGACTGTGACACGACACTAGCCACAGCAGTCCAGTGCCTGCAGTGGTGACACAGAGACATAGTAAAAATGCACAATGGCAAACAGTACTCACGCAATACACTCCTGTCTCCGTCACTGCTCTCCTCCGTGCGCTGCAGCATCGATGGCACCCTCCGCCTGTCTGTGGTGGGCCTCTGGTCAGCCTGCTGGTCACCCCTCCCGTCGCTGGCGTGATCTCTGCGCTCTGCAGTGGGAAGATGGTACAGCAGCATTACTACAGTATCAGCCACTATGATATGCTAAAGACCACCCCTGACCCTGGTGGCATGGCACAACACACGCATAACTGGCTCCCAGGCACAGTGCAGCACTCAAGCCATGCCAGGCACGACACGGGACACTGCAGAACACACAGAGCATGGCCAATGTGTGTAGGAGTGGAGCCTGACATTGCCATTCTGTACGCACAAGCTACAACAGCCCCCCCCAATTATATGTACACAGCCCCTCCGGATGGTACCCCCTCACAAACAAGGCGGAATGTAGTTAGATGATTCCTCTAACCCGTAATGAGGGTACACAAGTATCTAACTCCTCAACAACAGCTGTGGAAACAGAGACATGCCTCAGTGGCATACACCAACCCAAAGACTACAGATTAGAATGACAATGATGACAGAAAGGCATACGGGATGTGACAGGCACACAGCATGACTGTACACAACTTAGTACAGTGAGTATGCTGCCTACACCCTTGACAGTGTGCAGCACAGCAGGGCCCCAATGCCATGGATCTGTCGCACTAGCCGGTGGCTAATGTCATGGCACAGACACAGCAGTGGTGGTGTGCCCCACACCCAGACACATACCTCTCAACAGTACCACATTACGAGGAACTTTCCTCAGTGTACTCCACAAAAGCTCCCTGTTCCACATTGTGAGGACTTGTCCCACATTCAGTGTTAACATACTAAAGCAAAGAGCTATAGTAAATGATGCAAACTATATATCATACAATTAATAACAGACCTCTTGAACATAAATGCAAACATTGTAACAGTGTTCTGAGCTTCGTAGGTGAAGATATGATTAACTGTTCCATAGTTTGCTCATTTGTGCCACATTGTAAGGGCAATGTACCACATTTGGGGGAGAAAAAGTTGGGAGGTATGCCCAGACAATATACCCAACCACACACTGCGGATGTACACAGCAGGTATATCTGCACGCAGCCCCCTGGCAGCATGGCAGAACGCAGTGGATGTGGCAGGGGGCCAGGTGTCGTGGGTCCATGCAGCCACAGTACGTGGTATGGTGCAGTGCGCCACCACAGTGCAGAACACTGCAGACAACACTCCCAAAATGCTATGTCCCCCTGGCCCACACAGTCCACACTCCCCTGAGCAGAGGACCACATGGCAGAGGTCCAACATATGTACCCAATGACACCGGCACAGCACCACAGCCCCCTAGGATGGTATGTGAATGGGCCATGTCTCACACACACACACACACACACACACACACACACACACACACACACCCAACATGCATCCCCCCAATGACAACACCGTGGTGAGAGGCATCACATACCTGTCACAGGCACAGTCCCCTCCCGAACCAACGCATGGCATCGTTCCAGCAGTGGCTGCTGCCTGCGCCTAAGATCCACATATCGGTGGCAGCACTTCTCCCCATCATGTGGTATGCCAGTCAGTGCTGTGAGGCAACGAGCAACTGAAGCCCACACACCTGGCTATGGGGACGGTCACCCTCCCAGACCTCTCCAAACAGGCACCTATGGCGCTGCTGTGTGAGTTGCACCAGGTTAGCTGTCTCCACGACATCCCAGCTCCTGTCACGCCCCACCACTGCCCTCTGCCTACGTCTCCCAGGCATGGCTGACACAAAAGGTACTGCTGTAGTGGTAACAGATGGCACACACACCCTGGCACTCCCCAACTGTTGAGCCTAGTGCCGTGCAGAAGTGTGCAATAGCGCCGTGCTACCCGGAAGTGTGTGCAATGTGCATATGCGACCCTGCCATGACCCTGGTGCAGATGTAACAGGGATGCGCAGCACCATCGCGCTAACAGGGTTAGAGTAGCACTACGGCACATAGCGCGGCCATGCTTGCGTGGACTGGCCCGACCTGCGTAGCATCTGCGCTAAGAGCCCTATCGCGGCGCTATGGTAACAGCGCTGCGCTAAGCACAGCCGAGATAGCCCGGCGCTATATGGTCTACCCGGCGCTAAAGGCTTTCCCCCGGCGCTAGTATCGGCCATTTTCAAAGGGCATAAGCAAATGATGGCCATTGTGTATGCACGGTGCTAACATGGTGATTAGTATATCATTACTGGCCCATTAGCATGCTTAACAGGCTTGTTTGCCCAGCTGTGCTACATAAGGGCTAACAGTGCCCCACCTGTGTTGCTGATAGGTAATACATGTTGATGTGGGATTACTGCTGCAGCACACAGGATGTCATGTCACAGGAGCAATCACAGGGGGCAGCCAGGTATGTACTGCATGTGGGCTATCACAGAAGTAGAATTCCAGGGACATATCAGTTATTTTGTGATGTAGTATATGTCGACTGGGAAGTGCACTAGACATCAACTGCCTAGTGCCAGGCACGACCCGGGGGAGGGGGATACAGATGAATGCTAACTGACTGTGACCCGGATGAGGCTGTTGATTATGAATGATGTGTGTAATCACTATGCTAACAACTTTTGGGTATCCCCATGTCACATGTGTGTGACTTGATAGCACTGGATGATGGCAGACATCCAGGTTAGGGCCGTAACACATGTCTACTCTGCTTGTTGTATAGGCTGGTCTGCACAACTAGTATGTACTGCCACAGTGGGGTTTTCAGTCCATGTGACCTCGAGAGCACAGACGCCCAAGGTGACTGAACACACAGGCTATGCATAACATTGGCATCATGTATGTGATATACTGTATAGAAGTAGTATGTGACGTATGTAGTGTGTTACTCTGCACGCTGTTCCATACTGAAACTGACATGCGAGTCTCAAGCGGTTCTAGAATACTGACACCACAGAGGTACTGAGAGGACTGTAACACTGTGCCAGCATGCCATGTGGTCCGGCAGCAGTAGTGACATCACTACTGCAGCAGAACATCATAATGACAGCACTACTGCAGCAGCACATCATAATGACAGCACTACTGCAGCAGAACATCATAATGACATCACTACTGCAGTAGAACATCATAATGACAGCACTACTGCAGTAGATCATAATGACAGCACTACTGCAGCAGAACATCATAATGACAGCACTACTGCAGTAGAACATCATGACAGCACTACTGCAGCAGCACATCATAATGACATCACTACTGCAGTAGAGCATCATAATGACAGCACTACTGCAGTAGATCATAATGACATCACTACTGTAGCAGAACATCATAATGACAGCACTACTGCAGCAGAACATCATAATGACAGCACTGCTGCAGTAGAGCATCATAATGACAGCACTGCTGCAGTAGAGCATCATAATGACAGCACTGCTGCAGTAGAACATCATAATTTTTTTTTTTTCACTAAAAATACCACCAACAGCTTAATCTGGTTCAAGGTCAGTTGGCATTCATCTGTATCCCCCTTCCCCGGGTCGTGCCTGAAAATAGGCAGGATTTGTCTAGCGCACTTACCCGGTCAACAAAAGCTGAAAATAAATAAATAAATAAATGACAGCACTGCTGCAGTAGAACATCATAATGACATCACTGTTGCAGCAGAACATCATAATGACAGCACTACTGCAGCAGCACATCATAATGAAAGTACTACTGCAGTAGACCATCATAATGACAGCACTACTGCAGTAGAACATCATGACAGCACTACTGCAGTAGAACATCATAATGACAGCACTACTGCAGCAGCACATCATAATGACAACACTACTGCAGCAGCACATGGGGATACTGGATGGGCAACTATGCAGCACCAGTGTGATCTGCCACAGAGGGATTCTGATGCCGTATGACCCCGAGAGCGTAGTTCGAGAGGTCCATGAGAATCGGAACCCCGAGCTGGCAGAACACACTGGTTGTGCACAGAGCTGCTCATCCTGTCATATTACTAGTGTATAGTACTGTGTGCAATCTGTGTTTTGTCATATTTGTTGCTGTCAAACTGAAACTGACACATGCAGTCTCTAGAGGTTCTAGGATGCTGTTCTCCCACCGTAGGGTAGAACAGCATTCCATGACCTTGGAACTGTGGCAGAACAGCATTGGTGAAAGGGGTGGAATTCTCTACAGACCAACACTCCACAATACACTATTAGCATATTACAGGCATGGAATCCCATGCATAACAGCATTCCACTATACACTGCATAGTGGATGATGCCTGATGTACAAGTGATAACCATGATGTAATCACCTCGAGTGGTTGCTAGGACATCAGTATACCTCGAGAGTGCAGCTCAGGTGGACTTCCGGTGACGTCGCGAATACAATGGCTGCCTAGTTTCAGTGGCTCCCCGAGAGATCCCTCTAACTGCCTTCCTAGCCTTGTGAATCCTTAGTCATCAGTTCAGCATTTCAACCGGAGGGCTCCAAAAATGCCCAGGAAGTGAGAGGAGGCAAGATTTTCAGTGCTGGCTCATCAAGAGGAGGAGAAATCTTGCGATGAAGGGTCGGGAAGTGAAGACTTGAACTTTAATGGCCTCGCACTGAGTAGTGCGCGACCGGATCAGGCCCCACATACCATTCTACAAAAACAAATGGCCCAGATGTTGGCTGAAATTAGAGACTTTCGAAAAGAAATGAAATCTACTGTAACGGCGTTACGTACGGACATCGGGAAATTAGAGCAACGCCAGGAGAGTGGAGAGACCCGAATTGCAGACACAGAGGATCGGATGATGGACGTGGAACAAGGTGTAGTACAGCTCCACGGAGAGCTGAAGGCCTTAAAGCTTGGGCTGAAGATGCCGAATGCTGGAACAGGAGGAACAATCTGAGGCTATCAGGGGTTCCTGAGGGCTCGGAAGGCCCAGAAATGATCCCATTCTTACAGAAACTACTGAAGGAGCTGTTTCACTTACCCGAATCCGTTACCCTGGAACTCAAGAGGGCACACCGCACCCTGGGGCCAAAACCACCGTCAGGATCCCGCCCCCGCACCATCCTGATCAGATTTCTCAGGTACCAGGAGAAGGAAACCGTCCTGCATACTGCATGGAGGCAGGGGAAAGTACTTTTCGAAGAGCAGCGCCTGTTTTTTGACAATGACTATGGCCTGGAAATCATGGCGCGAAGGAGGGCCTACGCTCCTGCAATGAAGACCTTGAAGATGGCGGGAATTAAGTTCCGTATGTCCTACCCCTCCAAGATGGTAATTCTCTTCCCAGATGGCACCCGTACTTTCGAGACAGCCGAGGAGGTGTCGGCAGAGCTCCGAAGAAGAAACATGGAGGTCCCCCAGAGCAACACAAGCAGGGAGCCCTCCGTTGCCTCTAAGCTTGCCCAGAAAATGTGGAGCAGTGGTCAGAGAAACATGCGACGCAAGCAAGGCCTGGAGGCCCTCCAGAGGATCGTGAGTTCCCTGCGTGCATCCCAGCTGACCACGGAGAAGAAGCAGCCGAGGACTGGCACGAATACCTGAAACTGCCGCAAGTACCACTTTAAACACTACTCCCTGAGGGAGAAACTTTGCTGCAAGGCGGCTACTAACTAATGTTATTAATTATGAAAGCCGGGGGCAGGGAGGACAACGATTAAGCGCGTGGGGAAGGAGGGGTCTTCAAATCACGGTGCCAAGTTCTGGTCTGGAGGGAGCTGGGGCGGGGGTTGATGGTCCCAGGATAGAAAGTAGGGAGGGAAGATATGGGAAGGAGGGAGATAGGCCCGATGTGTTTATGCCTCCTTAGGACCAGTGTTAAACTGAGTGCAGCGGAAGTCACCGCTCTGGATTTTAGCCATCAGGGAGAGTTCGCCGAGGGCGCACAATCCGGGGAGGGTGTCGAGCCATGAGCTGGGAGCACGTAGAAGGGGGATGGAAGGAGGCGGATTAGGAGAGGAGGGAAAGGACCGGCTTTTGGAGGGACACCGCCGTCTGATGTGGTGAGACCGATACAGATGCAAGATTCGCACGAAGGCGGATGGACCTCTCCAGGCCAAGGAGGCCATGTACAGGGGATGCAGGGGCGGGGGGACCGGTGACCTGGGAACAGGGGAAGGAAGGGAAGAGTAGGGTGGGGAGGGTAAAGGAAGCCGAGGATAAATGTGCAGCAGACATCATCGTATCCATGGACTTTGAACTGCTATAAAGTATGAAAGACAATCACCGCTGCAAGACATTTATGGTTATCTACTCGGGAGTGTGGGGGTTCTTTTGGGGGAAAGGTGAGGTGGAGGGAACTAGGCTTTGGTGATGGTCAGACTGCGCTGCCATGGGGGGGTGGCACCCGGACCCCCTTTTTTTCTTTCGGAGGTTGAGGGGGGCCCCTGTGAGTGAAGGGGCGTCAGCGGGACCCCCTCCTCCTCCTGATGGGAATAGTTGTCTTTTTGGTATGGGGGGTGGATGGCACCCTACGAAGGATAAAGGGGTGCGCTGGAGTGCCCGCACCTGGTGTCTGGGATCCTGTCCTCCAGACACTCTTCACGTTTACAATGGTGTGACCGAGGACCGGGTCATTCGCTCCGTCTGAGTTTGGAGCCCCTGTGGGGGTGCAGACTCGGGGGAGGGGCCCTCATATTTTGGGGCCATAGCCTGGGGGTTGAGCCACCCTGGAGGAACTTGAGAGTTGCCTTGCAGTCACACTCCTTCCTTGCCCCGGCACTTGGAAGAGAGCTATGGGGGATGGGGAGGACGTGCGCTCTCGGCCGTGGGACCCTGGAATGTCCAGCTGGCGGCATGGGATGTTGATGGCTGGGGGAATAACACTCCCTCCTGACCTAGGTCGCCTACGGCCCCGTGTGAGCTGCTATATGAAGGCTGGAGTACCCCACACCCTTCGTTGGGAGAATAGGGGAGCAGAAGCTCTCCCATCGGTCTGGTACTGCGGAACTCCCGTGAGTGGCGGGCCAGTAGAATGGTGGAGGCCGTCCGCCTCACTGGGCCCAGACGGTGAGGTAGTGACTCCCTGTGTGATTCTGGTTGGCCTCCCCTATAGGATTCGGGAATGGAGATCTCCTTCCTAGAAAAACAATTCCTCTCTCACCCAAATGTAAGGGGGATCGTAAGGGGGCCTATGTGGCACCTATACTAGTCACCCTACTCCAATTCCCTTTTCCCTTGGCACAGTAAGGGTTTCCTTACCACAAGATCAGGTTTCCTGATCAGTGGAAGTACTAGTTCTTAGTTGATAATGACTGAAATGTTAAATGGTTGTTATGTGTTATGTGTTGTCATTTATAGTTACCATTTGTTGTTCAGTAGTTATTGTTGTCGTGTCATAGTCGCCAGATCTGAGCCAATGTGTTTAGCGAGGGCGTGGTCTAAGAGTGGCAGACCCAGGGCCCTTGGGGGGTGGGAGGGCCAAGATCACACTGCACTTTTCCGAGTGCTGCAATGTGTTCTCCCAAGGTAAAATTACTATCCCTCAATGTTAATGGCCTGGCATCACCTATAAAACGGTCTAGGATTTTGTCCTTTGTCAGACGCTCTAAGGCAGATTTGACATACCTGCAGGAGACTCATATGAATCCTGCCGAACATACAAAACTGGCTAAACTGAGCAGGGGTCAGGCCTTCTTCTCTTCGGCTAGGTCGGGCAGGCGGAGGGGAGTGGCCATAATTATTTCCCCAAGCCTCCCATTCAGGGCCGAGTACACCTGGGCTGACCCAGAGGGCTGTATAGGTATTGGTGCAGGCTCAGTAAACAATAAACCGTAACCTTGGTAAATGTATATTTCCCCCTGGGTACCTTGATACCCCATATGAAACCCCTGCTGGATAGGATTATACAGAAGACTAAGGGGGTGCTTATGATGGCCGGGGATCTTAATCTTACCATCGACCATAATTTGGACTCCTCCAGCACTAGGCCTCCCAAAATGTCAGCAACCCAAAGATACTTTAAGAAATTTGTAGGAGAGGCAGGTTGGTGCGATGTGTGGAGGAGGCTTCACCCTCAATCTAGGAATTATACATATTACTCCCCAGTGCAACGCACATACTCCCGGATTGACCAGGTATATACTCAGGTTGAAAACCTGGGAGTGTTGCATGAAGTACAAATTGGAGATATCTCCATCTCCGACCATGCTCCTCAGTTATCCATGTGGGATTTTGACCTACAGCCCAAAAAGACACTCTGGTGGCTTAATCCATATTACCTGCGCTCTAAACAATTTGGGGAATTTCTCACAGAGAAAATCCAAGAGATAAAAGCCGATAATCCGATCGCAGATTCCCATCCCTCAATCCACTGGGACACGGTTAAGACTGTGCTCAGAGGCCATATAATAAAGTACACTGCAGAACAGGAAAGACAGCGCAGGGCGCAGAGGCTTAGACTGGAGGATGCCCTCCATTTCCTGCAGATGGCACACAAGCAGGGGGACACATCGGTACTCCCCCAGCTACAACATACCAGGTACGAGCTGGAGCAACTTGCTCACCAGGAAACAGAGATTGCTTTAACCTTTTTACGTTGTAGTTCTACGAGGTGGGCCCGAGAGCTACACGGTTGTTAGCATACCAAATCAGGAAACAAAAAAAGGCCGCCACGATTGTGTGTCGGGTGAGTCACCCTATTGGGGGTCATCGTCTCACTAGGACACATGATATTGCAGAGACATTTACTTCATATTACAAGTTCCTATACACCCCTGAAAGATTAGCTGCCCCGCGACATACATCAGAATTTCTACAGTCAATTGCCCTGCCACGACTTACAGAAGAACAGGGCGAAGCCCTGGTCTCTCCGATATCTGAAGTTGAGCTAAGTCATGCAATTGTAAATGCCAAATCACTGAAAGCCCCAGGCCCTGATGGATACGGTGCAGAGTTCTACAAGGTGGCCAGGACACAGATCTCTTCTAGTCTCCTGTGAGTTTTTAACTCTGTTCTGGAGGGGGATGCTTCTCCCTCATCCTGGTCGTATGCCTCGATTTCCGTAATCCCTAAACCCGATAAGAACCCACAATTTTGTGCCTCCTATAGGCCCATCTCGGTACTTAATCAAGACTATAAGTTATTCATGAGCATATTAACCCACAGGGTGGACCAGGTGCTCCCACTATTGATCCATAAGGATCAAACTGGATTTGTTCGTTCCCACACCACCACTGACAGTATTAGGCGGACTCTTCACCTCGTTCACCATGTGCAAAACTCGGGAATCCCAACCCTGCTAGTCAGTCTGGATGCCGAAAAGGCGTTTGACAGGGTAGCATGGCCATTTCTATATGCAACCTTGCATAAGGTTGGTTTCTCCCCTGCCTTACTCACAGTCCTTAAAAATATTTATGTCTCTCCACAGGCCTGCGTTAAAATAAATGGACATCACTCGGCTTATTTCCCTTTGCACAGGGGGACGAGGCAGGGGTGCCCTTTTTCCCCCCTCTTCTTTTTGCAGCCTGCATCGAGCCGTTAGCTCAGAAGATTAGGGAAGACAGGAGGATAGAAGGGGTGGAGTTGGGGGGTGTCGAGCATAAGATAGCCCTTTACGCAGATGATATTCTTCTCTACATATGTAGCCCTGAACAATCTCTCCCCATAATTAAGCAAATTCTGGAAGACTTCAAATCAGTCTCGGGATATAAATTAAACCTCACCAAAACCGAGCTGCTTACCTTCCACTATGCCCCCTCGCTAAGAGTGCAATCTGTCATCCCAGGTAGATGGAATCTGGATAAATTAAGGTACCTTGGTGTCTTCATCCCTAAAAGCCCACGGGATTATTATAGATATAACTACTCTCCTTTTATGCTACAGGTGAAAACGGACCTGTCCTCCTGGGCGACTCTTCTTTTGGGCCTTGCCCGGAGGATTGACCTAGTTAGAATGATTGTCCTACCAAGAGCCCGATACCTATTCCAGAATATCCCTATTCACCTACCATTAATGACCTACAAAGAAATAAACCGCCACATTTCTAAATTTATTTGGGCCAGCCGTAAGCCACGGGTTCGCCTGAAAATTCTTACGCTTCCCCGTGACAGAGGTGGATTAGGCCTTCCAGACTTGAGACTCTATCAACAAGCCATATGCATGATGTACTTGATGTTCAGACAGAACAAAGGGAACACCCCGCATTGGCTGGACATAGAGCGAGCGCTGACGGACGATTACGCTTTTTATCGAATCCTCTATCAGCCTATGATGGCCGGGACCCCACATAAACACATGAACCCCTGGATTGCGGCATCACTGCGGGGATGGCAGGGCATTAGGAAAATTTACCAACTGGGACCCTTTCTACCTCTCATATGCCCAATCCCCAGTCTGGGTGATTTCGGCCCAAATAACTTAGATATCAGTTTCCGGCAGTGGGAGTTGAGTGGGCTGAAATACCTGGCACAAATAGTCACCCAAGGTGTCATGTGGTCGTATGCGGAAATCCAGAGGAAATACAACCTACCGTATCGGGACTTTTTCCGATACTTGCAGATCCGGCACTATGCAAACAACCTGCCCCGTGAGATCTGGGAACGAGAGCGACACCCACTGTTAATACAGAAACAAATGGCCCTTAATGGGGCTCCAAACCGAGGCCATCTGATCTCTCAGTACTACCAGGCCTTAAACTTACATAGCGACGCTCAAATAGACACAGTACGGGAGCAATGGATCCAGGAATCGGGCTGTCAGATAACCTCTGAGGAATGGCAGAGAGCTTGGAGGTACACGGCAAGACTCTCAAGCTCACATGTATGGCGGGAATACGCGTGGAAATGCCTAATCCGATATTTTAGAACCCCTGTAATAACTAGTCATTTTAAACCTAATTTTCCATCTAGTTGCTGGCGCCTTTGTGGTTGGGATAAGGCAGATCATACCCACATAATGTGGAGTTGCCCGTCCCTACAACCATACTTTGCCCACCTGCAGGCCCACCTCCGGGAGGTGCTAGATCCCCAGTTCCAACTGACCATGGAGCTGTTTTTGTTCTCCGTGTTACCTAGGCACCTTTCTAGCCCAACCACCAGATATTTGCTCCTTATACTTCTTACCGAGGCAAAGAAAACTATCACAAAGCTGTGGTTGACACCGAGGATCCCTACGATAAATTTATACTATGGGGAAAATAACACACAGTTTAAATGACCAAAAAGAAAAATTCACCAACAGATGGATCAGGTGGCAAATATACTACATGTTAAAAGACCCCACCTTTACGCCTTAGAGGTGGGACCTGTGAGGGACAAGGCCTCCCCCCCCCTTGTGTTCTGTGTTGAGGGGGGCTGGGAGGCAGATGAGCATTGGGCCCTGGGGTCTGCCACTCGGGAGTACACCCTCAGGTGGTGGGAGCCTCTGGGTGGGGGCAACAATTCCACCTGCAACAGGCCAGATCTATACAGAAGGAGGCTTCTTAGATTCTGACTGATCTTTCTAATCATATATTCAGAAGACCAGGTGAGTACTATTACAGAGGAAGATTTCGAGTCCAGCTATGTCACTGTGGAGGTAGGAAGAACTGTCCGAGGATCCCTGCCCCCCTTTGGGCTCTGCTTGACGGAGGCATGGTGACTGTAATTGCGGCTCTAAGGACTGCACCTAAGCTGATTGTAGTAAACCTGCTTTAAATGTAATTAATTTCTTTGATCTGGTCGATTTGTATGTAAATAAGTCGTAAAATCTAAATAAAGATGATATTTAAAAAAAAAAAGAGTGCAGCTCAAGAGGGGTACAATTGCCCTAGCAACCACGGGAGATGATTCCCATGGTTATCACCTGTACATCAGGCATTGTCATTTATAGTGTATGGGACTCGACACGAGAAGTCCCCCCCCACCCCCCGAACACAAGTAAGTGAGCCTTACCTTATTAATGAATCTGCACTACAGCCACATGATTGTGTAGGAAAACAAATTATTAGGATACACGGACTGAATGACAGTGGGCCAACATAGTACCAGAGTTAACCTCTATCAGACATAGACATTGCCAGACACAGGAACAGTAAACTGAGACAACTGGAATGTTATATGAATACTACAGTGTATGTTGGAACGTTGTATTCGCTGGAAATCTAGCTTTTCCTAGTTTTGTTGTACCACTGATGTGACATCACAATGTTGTTGTACCGTCGTGAGTACATCACATCGATGGGCCAACAGCACGGATTACATTTGCGCATGTGCAACTCGCGCTTTGCAGGTGGTCATACAATGGACGGCAGTTAAGCGAAGGCACAGAAGGAGATAGAGGTGCTGTTTTTGTTAAATCTTTGATGGCACATAGTAGTACACCAGTCAAAGGTAACAAATAACTACCGCTGTGGACCGGGAATGAGCGGAGTGTTTGGACACGGCAGGGCGGGGAGGTGGGTGGTTCTCCGACATCACAGCGCGACTGAGGAGGATGGCATAAGCTGTTTTTGATTTACTTTTGCCCATACACTATAAAAAACAGTGGATGGGCAAGTGAACAACAACTGTGTTGTAACTTCTCGAGGTTTCATGACAACCTCTCTAGCTTTGCTCTTGAGGTTTACTTGGTTGTCATGACAACCTCTCGAAGTGAATAACAGTGTTGTTGTTCACTGTTGCCCATCCACTATCCTCTATGTACTGAGGCTATCAAGCACAATCTGGGTGTGTAGAATACCGAATAACACTGGCATTCCGTTTTGCAAACCCACTGCTATGACATAGCTGAGATAGGTTTATAAGGTTCTGACATCACAACAGTGGGATTACAGGGTTGTAATCAGCTGGATTTCAGTGGGTAATAAGGGCTACCCATACATTATAGTACTGTTCTGAATGGACAACAGGCTGACCCAGAAAATGCCAGCCACCTGCCTGTGTGAGGGGACAGGACCAGATCCCAGGTGTGGCAGTACCACATGTGTGACTGTAAAGTCCTGGCCACGCACAGGTTGGTCCTGTACCACCTGTATGTGTCAGGCTATGGTATCTGTGATCCGTCCAACAGTGGAGTACTGGTAATGGCCTTGGGACCACAGCCGAGTACTAACTGGTGCAGCCTGTCTGTGCTTGCACGTGGCAGTGCTGGGGGGCTGGGCGGCCACTGCCCCTCCTGGCTGTCCCTGTGTGGGTAGTGGTGCCCCACCAGCATTATGCACTGTCCAAAGCCCATTGTGGAGACCATGCCTGACTGACTGCATGCTGTGGTGCTACAGAAGGCAGTAGGATGCGATCAGCAGTGTGGAGGCTGCACTCTGGAGTGCATCAGTAGTCCACTGTGACCGTAGGGTACATGTCATCCACTGTGACAACTGCCACAGGTACCTGTGCTGTCACCCATGTAACTGAGTGACATCTGCATCACATACAGCCAACCCCCACCTCTGTATTATGTTGTGTGATGTGTGCATGTGGGTCACAGCAGACAGGGTTCATGCAGTTATTAGAGTCACTACACTGCGGTACTGGCTGGTGTCTGTGTGTGCACAGCGCTGTGCATCCAGGGGCAAGGGCAGTACCAACGGTGTAGCAGTCCAGGGTGTCTACCCCCATGACAGGCCAGTGCATGTACAGTGTGCACACCCCGGCCATTGCGTGACACGTGCTGACACACATGCTGGACGTGCAGTACCCCAGTGTCGTATTGCTGTACAGTACCTGCTATGGCTCCACATGGTGAATCACACACAGGCCTTGTGCACAGCTGTGCCAGGACCGCCTATGCACCTGCCACGCCTGTATGTGTGTGCACTGTGCCTGTATATGTGTGCACTGTGGCTGCACTGATACATGCACTGGCACATGCAACAGTGCCTAGGCAGCGCCACTAGCGGCACATGTGTTGTGGTCAGCCATCTAGCCCTGTTGTGGGGATGCAACCCATGGTTCCACAGCATGTGTTCCACAGTGCTGGGTGTGCACAGGCCCAGCATGGCACTGGATGTGCCTTGGGGGGGGGCACCATGGGTCAGACATTTACAGCCATGGCTGCACAGTCCCACACATGTGCATGTTAGACACTGTCTGTGGCTGTAGGCCTTGTGATTGCTTTGCAGTGCACCAATGTTCATGCCAACATGTGCAGCCAGGCCACCTGTCACATGCCACAGGCAGCAGCATGGGCAGCGCAACTGTGTGCTACACACACACAGAGCTGGCTTCCACTTGTGCTGGCCTGCAGGACTCCACAACACTGAGGTGCATCATGCATGTCCCGTTGGCATTCCTTAGGGGGTTGGGGTGTGCATGGCGGCTGTGTGTTGCACCATGGCTGTTTGATACTGTTACAGCTGTGCAATGTTTGTTCACAACTGTGTGTAACCCTTTCCCTGCCTTCTGTCCCACACAGATGAGGCTGCAGGGCAGGAGCGGCTCAGGGCCCACAAGTTTTCAGGGGAAGAGCTGCGTGCTCTGGTACATGCTGTGAAGGAGCAGGAGATGGTCCTATGCCGTAATAAGTCAACAGATGCCACTGTTCGGTTGATGTGGGAGGAGATTGCCACAGCGGTGAACGCTGTAGGTGGTCATGGCCGTAACACCGATGCCGTCCGGAAGCTGTGGAATGATCTGCTACACAGGGCAAAGGAGGAGGAGGCACAATGAATCAGGGACAAGCTGCGGACCAGTGGGGGACCACAACCAGTGGAGCAGCGGGACTGGGACCCATTTATGGCCATAGTAGCCTCTACCCTGCGGTCAGTGGCAGTTGGTGGGGTTGAAGGTGGGGGGGTGTGAGACACCGCTCACGCCACCCAGGGCAGGTAAGTTCGTGGCATGTATCCACCACTCAGTGGACGGCAACATCATGGGGACTGAGGCACACATCACTACTGTCATGGTGCATGCATAGGGCCCACATAGGTATGTTCCATTGTAAGGGTGGCGTTGGGGCTGCACAGTGGGGGACAGAGGCACACATCACTACTGTCATGGTGCATGCATAGGGCCCACATGGGTATGTTCCATTGTAAGGGTGGTGTTGGGGCTGCACAGTGGGTAAACAGAGGCACACATCACTACTGTCATGGTGCATGCATAAGGCCCACATGGGTATGTTCCATTGTAAGGGTGGTGTTGGGGCTGCACAGTGGGTAAACAGAGGCACACATCACTACTGTCATGGTGCATGCATAGGACCCACATGGGTATGTTCCATTGTAAGGGTGGTGTTGGGGCTGCACAGTGGGGACAGAGGCACACATCACTACTGTCATGGTGCATGCATAGGGCCCACATGGGTATGTTCCATTGTAAGAGTGGTGTTGGGGCTGCACAGTGGGGACAGGCACACATCACTACTGTCATGGTGCATGCATAAGGCCCACATGGGTATGTTCCATTATAAGAGTGGTGTTGGGGCTGCACAGTGGTGGACAGAGGCACACATCACTACTGTCATGGTGCATGCATAGGGCCCACATGGGTATGTTCCATTGTAAGAGTGGTGTTGGGGCTGCACAGTGGGGACACAGGCACACATCACTACTGTCATGGTGCATGCATAAGGCCCACCTGGGTATGTTCCATTATAAGAGTGGTGTTGGCGCTGCACAGTGGGAACAGAGGCACACATCACTACTGTCATGGTGCATGCATAGGGCCCACATGGGTATGTTCCATTGTAAGAGTGGTGTTGGGGCTGCACAGTGGGGAAACAGGCACACATCACTACTGTCATGGTGCATGCATAAGGCCCATGTGGGTATGTTCCATTGTAAGAGTGGTGTTGGGGCTGCACAGTGGTGGACTGAGGCACACATCACTACTGTCATGGTGCATGCATAGGGCCCACATGGGTATGTTCCATTGTAAGAGTGGTGTTGGGGCTGCACAGTGGGGACACAGGCACACATCACTACTGTCATGGTGCATGCATAAGGCTCACATGGGTATGTCCCATCATAAGGGTGGTGTTGGGGCTGCACAGTCGTGGGCATCTGCTGGCAGGCACATGTCATGAGTGCATGTGTGCCATGGTGCAGGGGGCTCCTAGGGCACAGGCTGCATTTGCATGGGATGCACAATGGGGTCTGCATGGGTATGCTGTGGGGCACACATTGCTGGGGGTGCATGTGGCATTGGTGGGGGTGGGTAGTCTGTTCACTGTAGTGGCCACTCACATCTGTCTGTTCCATGACAGCACTACATGCCCAGCAGGCCATGTCTCAGGTGGGGCCAGGCACAGCGGTGCAGGAGGAGGATGGCAACACAGCAGAGGTGTACCCTTCCACATCAGGCATGGCTGCCACAGGCAGACCTGCAGTGGCCATGACGGTCAGTGCAATATCTGGTCACAGATGACATGAGGCAATGGTGTATGCAGGAACCTCAGAAAAAAGAGGATACGGCATTCCTGGAGTCCCTGAATCCACCGGAGTACGCCCAGGTGGAGGATCTGAGTGGAGAGCAGGTGGTGATCCTGACTGTGACGAGTGACCACGGCTCGGGGGATGCAGGGGAGGAACCTGACCTGCCGGTTATGGGTGCGGCTAGTGGCACCAGTGGTTTTGGAACAGTGGGGGATGGCACCATGCCTGAATTGAGGGCGAGGGATACTTTGACACATGCCACCTTTGTGCCCACAGCTGCTATTCCACTGCCCGCACAGTGTTGCCCGCTGGATATGTCCCACAGGGCAATGACCGCAGGGCCAGTCCAGCAGTGTGCTCAGTCACCTGTGAGATCACAGTTGCAGTGGCCGATGCACCACCAGCTGCCACCACAGGTCCCTTCACATCTGCAACACACTGCCCAACGCCAACCATAACCCCTGCCACAGGAGCAGGATGCTGATGCTGCACCTGCACAGGATGTCCAGGGTGCGCGGCCCATGCTCCAGGAGGCCTTGGCCTCACAGCATGCAGCCCAGCAGGACCTGCATGATCTCTGCAGGGAGCTGCATGAGTTGTCACAGCTGCGGGATCCAGTGGGCACTGGCCTTGGCTGTGCTGAGCAGCGGTTGGAGGTGCAAATGACCCATGTCCTCGCCACCATTGAGCGTGGCTTTGGTGGCCATACTGCTGCTGTGCAGGCCCATGCTGTGGTGCTGCAGGACACTACTACTACAGCGTGCACCCAGACGCCAGCGTGGTCATGCCTCACATAGGCAGCAGCATGGCAGAGGTGATGCAGGGTGGGCGCCACCTCCTCCAGCCCTATCTCCTGTTCGCCCACAGGATGTGCATGGTGTCATGGCCGCTCTCCCTCCACACCTGCACAGGCCTCACGGCGTGGCCGCGGATGGCCTGCCCTCCCAGCCTCACCTCAGTCCACCCCAACTTTGTCCTCAGCACGTAGCACGCCCAGCAGTTTGCCACGCACTCAGGGCGTGCGTCGTGAGCGCGGTGGCCGGCGCAGCTGATGTGCTCCACCACATGCATGGTGTGGCCCTGTCCCACTCACTTGCATGTCCATGCACACAGCCACATCCCATGTCCCCTGCACACACACAATGTCCTCCACGGCCCATGATCACTCCCATGCCACAGTCACTGCCAACACATGTCTACACTGCTGTTTGCTGTGCACACCTGAGTGGTGGCCGTAACTCTCGACCTCTTGTCCCCCGACCGTAGAACAGTGTCTCTCAGGATGTGGTATGACTGAGCAGACTGTGGAACACTTTATCAATGCTTTCTCTCAGAAGCTCAGTAGACTGTTCCATTGTTTGCATGTCTGTTCAGGCCGTCTGTTATTACTTGCCTGATGTTTTGTTGGCATCATTTACAACAGGGATTTACTTTACAATGTTACTACTGAGTCTGGGACAGGTGCTCTCACTCTGGAACAGGGAGCTGCTGTGACATAACAGGAGGTCCGTCCCTCGTACTGTGTTACAGTTGAGGGGTATGGTGGTGGGCAACACACATCACACACACTGCACCGCATCACATCACCACACTGGCAACTTGTACAGCACCTATAAATTACACTGTTCACACTGTACTGTATCTACACTACCATTAAATGTACTGTTGATACCATATTATTTGTCTGTGTTGTGTTTACTCACCGTCCACCCTGGTTTAGTGTCTTGATGATGCTGCTCCTGTGCTCAATGGCTCGGCGGGCCATGCGCAGATCCCACCTCTCGAGTTGCTCTACTATCCCCCTTACCCCTGGCTCTGGCTTACTGTCAGAATGTACCTCAGGTTCAGGTGCACATATCCCACAGTTCATCTCAATATCCCATTGTGCCCATATGCAGGTACCCGCCCCTCCACTTTGCCCCTTGCATACATTATGTTTTAGCCCGGCGCTATTGCGTTTAGCGTGTGTTATCTCCCTCTTTGAATATGGCGGTCCCGCGCTAATCCTGTGCAAATGGTTAACGCGCCACGCTAAGTTTTGAATATCTGGCCCTTAGTATGACATTAGCCAAAGTGACAGGAAAGTGCTTATGACCACACGATGATCAGTATGATCAGTACTCATTACAGCTGTTGTCCCACAGGTGCTGAACAGATGCATGGTGGACCACTGCTTTGGGGTAAATACCGATGCCATACTTGTCAGCAATGAAAAAATATCAACTATTTTGTGCAACTGTGACTTACACTGTGCAAGTACATAAATAACTGCAGAACAAGGACCAAAATTCAGGGAATGTGTAGCACTGTAACATACACAACATCTCACTAGCTGCTACAGCATAATGCATCAAAATACATTTAAAAGCAATGTTTAAAATATTCATACCAGTCAAGATTCTGCAACCTATCAACCCTGTGCTCATGCTCACTATCTGCATTACGGTTCAATTCCCCATCTGACTTACTGACAAGGGGATCTAGGCAGTATGGCTCATCGAAAATGGGCCCACTATTCTCAGACAGAATCAGACACATCACTGTCTGTGTCCACGTTATCAGAAAGGGCATTATATGGTGACCCAGGGCTACTAACACTTGTTTCTGGAGCCACAGTGGCGATTTCACCACTTTACAATCACCCATCCATGCCAATGAATGCTGCTGCGGTTCTGGAAGTGACGTCATTCCTCCCGTGCATGCGCAATGCCATTTTTTCCGTGGTCAAATAGAGGGGGAAGGCTAAAAATGGGAGAAAACACGTGGACAAGGTAAAAAGAAAACCCAGTAATTTATTCGCAAAAAAATGACTATGCACCTTATAATAAAATGGCGTGGCACTGATAAATAGGAAGAACAGCACTGATCGCCGGACTCCTCCTTTAATGTCATTCTGCAGTGCCGTGAGTATGAAGAGCCAGCAGTTATGTGTTTTATATCCATTTATTAATGTATGTTAATATTTAGTTATGAATTATTTATGCTTAACAGAATTTTCTGAGCTGTCTTTGTAAATGTTGTTCATTATTGTACTGTGCCTCGGATCGAGAAAGGTGTATGCAAATAATCTAATTTATTTTAGAATTACCGGTAACATTTATATGGGCAGATGGGAAAAATATACTGTGGTTAATCATGACAATGATACTTTTTAACTGGATATGTGGCATCAGTACATCAACAAATTTTTTTTTATTTATTCAAGTGTTTCACGAGGAAAGCATACTGAGCAGAACTGCTCGTTTCCAGATGCTGGCTCCGTGGGAGGGGGGCAGAGTAGTGCAAGTACAAAATCACACGAGTACAATGAGAGTAGATATACAGTACATAACAGGCAAACATTTCTAAATATTATACCAACTTTTACAGTACTTACAAAAAAAATACAGGCTGACTCAGTGCATGGTAGATGTAGGTGCACATATTCAGTCAATGGATTCGGGGGAGTTGAGGAAGCAGTGTGTGAAGTGAGGCTGGAAGGATTTGGCAGGAGCAAGTAGGGGTTGTGCAGATATGTAGCAGGGTGGAGACAGAGACATGTGAAGTGACATAACAGATGGAAGAGGGAGAGCATTCCACAGCTGAGGACAGTGGAAGAAGAAGGCAGATAGGCCAGTGGTGGTAGCTCGGAGGGGGCTAGTAAAGGATCTTCGGTTAGAGTTGTGGAGGAAGTAGATGCATTAGGTGGAAGTGGAGATGGAGGAAAAGAGATACAAGGGAAGGTTTCCAGTCCAGAATTTTGCCATGAACGTGACAGTATGGGACAGATGTCTGGACTCTGGGGATGGGAGAGAGAGAGTGCTTTGTATAGGTCACAGTGATGAGTGTGAGGGGTCCGAGAAAGAATAAAGTGTCAAAAGGAGTTGAACAGTGTGTCCAGCCTGGCCAGGGTAGTTTTAGGTGCAGCACTGTAGACTATGTCATCATAGTCAAAAGTGGGGAGGATCATTTTCTGCAGGATTCCCCTACGAGCATCTCATAGAATGCAATCCTTGTTCCTATAAAGAGGACCAAACTTAGAGCGTAGGTTCTTATGGATAGCATTCACATGTGATGAAAAGTCCAGATGATGGTCAAGCCAGACTCCAAGGTATCTACAGGTAGTGACATTTTCAATAGGTGTACCATCCAGGGTGTGGAAGGCGTGGGGAAGATGACTGGAGTTTTGACAGCCTCTGTCTAGTGTGGAAGGATATGGAGACTCTCTTTTTGGTGTTTAGGAACAGATGGTTAGCCTGGAACCATAGTTGGACCTTACTGAAATCTTGCTGCAGTTGAACCTCCACATCAAAGAGAGAAGTACTAGCTGTATAGAGGACTGTATGGTCCGCGTACATGTGGATTTGGGATGAGATGCAGGCAGTAGGAAGATTGTTAAGGAAAACTGAAAATAGAACAGGGACACAGCAGAGCCCTGGGGAACACCAGTGTTGATGGGGAGAGGAGGAGAGAGGGAAGAGGCAATTTTTACGATCGAGATCGTTCTGATAGATAGGAATGAAACCAAGGGGCTGAGGTGTTTAGCCCAGCAGCTGTGAGTTTCTGGAGAACGACAGTGTGAAAATATTAATGTTATGGCGGGGAGGCACGTCAGAATTGTATCAATTCATTTAATACTGTACCTTGAGGCAAGTAATGCAACTTTAAAATTGGGAAAAAAAAAAACAAAAACCGCTGTCAAGTTCAAGATCCACGTCTTAGATCTGAAAATTGACACCCCTGTCATATGATCAAAAACACACCTAAAAGAAAATGTATTTGGCTGAAGAAAAACTGCAGTACTGCTTCCAGTTTTGAGAAGAGGTCTTATGAACTCGTTGATTGTTTGTGAATATAAGTTTTAGTTTCAAGACAATACAAGCTGCCAGGTATGATATACATTGGGAACATTTTTTTTATAGGGACAAAACTGTTAAATTAAAGCAGCAGTACCAGATAATCAGGAAGTGATTATCAAAATTCTGCTTTTTGGCTGGAAGCATGAAGCCATATATCTGGTTTCCATATCTGTAAATATTTGTTTCTAGCGTCTTTAATTGTTTAGATATTTAAAATTGATTTCCATTGTTGTGGATCTATGGTAAATATGGATGCTGCCTAATTTGAAGGCGAATTCCCCCCTCACGTCGCATCACGTCTTTTGTTTACTTCCTTGGGACCCTGTGCTGCGTGTTCCCGCTGTCCCTGTGGAGTGCTGCGAGTCATGTGCATGTGCGGCTGGCAGCAGAGGGTTCCAATGCAACATGGTGGGTGGGAGAAATGTAAACAAAAACAAAGAAAAATGGAGCAAATTACAGGGTGATAGTACAGCAAAAACAAGAAAGATTACCCGGTAAGTGCTCAACAGAGCACAGGAAACAAACTGTTGCAAAAGATCCGATTATTTAATCGAGTACTGCTGCTTTAAAGAGCACATTTTGTTACCGCATTCTGTTGATAATCTTCACAGGTTCAGGAAGGTATATCCAAGAATCAGAACATCTAACGGACAAATCCAGCCCACCATACCCACATAAAGGAGCCTCTTCGGGAGGTGTGCAGGAAATACAAAATAATCAACAAATTATGTCATGTAAGAATTGTCCTCCGGCACCACCACGTGACTCTCGGATACAGTAAATGTAAATGCTGTAACACAATACAAAACACTATGGCATTTATCAACCCTTATACTGGTAACATAAAAACATAGATTATGTTACCAGAAAAAGATGCAGAGGTCCATGCAGTCTGCCCATTTCTCTAACTAGTTCCATGCCTGACAACGCTGGGCTGGATGTAGACATCTGATAGCTCTAGTGGCTTGATCGTTACCCCCTTCCCCTCTTCTGCTTGTGGGACCCACAGTTCCCTTATATCTGTCCCACCTAAATTTAGACCTTGTCACAGTCTTGGCTTCAACTACCTCTCTGGGGAGTCTGTTCCATTGGCCCACCAAGATGCAAGGCCTGGGAGCAGACTAGAAGCCAGTAGTGGATGCCCAAGAGCAGACACGGTATCGTCTGCCCAGCCAATGGCCATTTTCACCATGCCTTTGACCACTGGGTCATGGTTAAGGAATGACACACAGGGCACACTCCCAGACATGCGTGGTCTGTGCCGGCATCAGTTGAGGCCCATGCTTCATCTGGTGATCCAACTGCACTACCACCCAGCCTTTGCTAGGCAGCAGTCACATGGCTGGTCATGCAAGCCCCCCCCCCGAAGGAAAGCAGTCCGTTGGACATGCCATCCTCCTTCCCCTGGTGAATTGAGCTTGTTCCCAAACTGGACCAGCCAGTGTCATGAGCAGTAGCCCTACCATTGCGGTGATGGGCCAGCTTCAAGATTAGTGAGCTTTTCAGAGGCACAACATTAAATATTCTGTAGCTAATCACTCATGGCATTTGGGGACAAACATACTATTAGGGCTACTGGGACAGACTGTGTGAGAATGGAACCCAAGGAAAAAGATATAGAGGGTCTCCTAAATAAGAATGGGGCCTTATGGATTTATTCTATGAGGGCACGTTCCTTGCCGGGTCTAAATGAAAAAACTGAACTTGCCCGCCTCGAGTTCGGGACGTCTGGTGCCAACCAGTGAGGCAGGACTGGGCATCCTTTGGATGCCTCCTGCCTCAGGGAGGGAAGGTACCTCCTTCTGATGCATAACTGCCCCTGGTGACTCAGGGGCAGGGGGTGTCGTGCAGGAAGGAATAAGTGGTCCTGCTGAGGTGATCTAGAAACACAGAATTTGACGGCAGGTAAGGACCGATAGGTCCAGCCAGTCTGCCCTTTCCCTACCTACTAATAAAAGCCGCAGATCCTATAAGGTTCCCCTATGACTATCCCATGCAGTTCTGAATTCCGGCACCGACTCTGTCCCCACCACCTCTGCTGGGAGGCTGTTCCATGCCTCCATGACCCTTTCTGTGAAGAAGTATTTTCTCATGTTGCCCCTTAGTCTTCCTCCTTCCAACCTCATGTCATGCCCTCTCGTTTTAGAGTAACTCCTTTTTTGAAAGATGCTACCCTCCTGCACCTTATTTATTCTCTTTAGGTATCGGAAGGTCTCCATCATGTCTCCACCCTCTCTCCACTCCTCCAGGGTATACATATTGAGTGCCTCCAGTCTCCCCTCGTATGACCTTTGGTGCAGGCCCTGCACCATTTTTGTTGCCCTTCTCTGAACTGCCTCTACCCAATGTCCTTTTGGAGATGTGGTCTCCAGAACTGGATGCAGTACTTAAAATGAGGTCTCACCTATGACTTGTACAGTGGCATCACCACCTCTTTTCTTCTGCTGGTGATACCTCTGCCTATGCAGCCCCGCATCCCACTGCCTTGGCACATTGCTTGGCCACCTTTAGGTCATGAAATATGATTACCCCCAGATCTCTTTCCTGCTTGGTGGCTGATAACTCCCCACTCAACCTGTAATCCTCCCCTTGGTTCCTGTGCCTCAAGTGCATAACGTTGCACATTTTCGCACTGAATCCTAACTGCCACACTCTGGACCACTGTTCCGGTTTGGCTATGTCCTTCTCATTTTTTCTACCCCTTCTGGGATATCTATCCTATTGCAGATCTTTGTGTCATCTGCAAAGAGGCATACCTTCACCTCCAGCCTCTCTGCAATGTCACCAATGAAGCTTTTGTACAGGACGGGTCCAAGAACTGATCCCTATGGCACCCCACTGGTCACCCCACCCCCGGATCTTGCTCCATTTACCACCACACTTTGTGTTCTATCCCTCAACTAATTTCCAGTTCAGTTCATCACCTTGTGACCCAATCCCATGCTACCCAGCTTGTTCACAAGCCTCCTATGTGGAATGGTGTTGAATGCCTTGCTGAAGTTCAGGTAAGCCACATCCCCGCCTCACTCCTCCTGATCCACTTCCCTGGCCACCCAATCAAAGAAATCTACCAGATTCATTTGACATGACCTTCCTGACATGAATCTGTGCTCCACTGGATTCCAGATGCTCCACTAGTCTTTCTTTTAGCAGCGATTCCATCATTTTCCCCACCACTGACGTCAGGTTTGCAGGTCTATAGTTTCCTGTCTCCTCTCTGCTCCTACTTTTGTGGAGTGGAACTACATCTGCCCTTCTCCAGTCCTTTGGAACCACTCCCATATCTAGTCACTTGTTGAATAGGGCTGCCAGTGGTGCCGTCAGCGTCTCCCTTAACTCCTTTAATATTCTACAGTGTATCCTGTCTGGTCCCATTGCTCTGTCTACCATCAAGTTTTGTGAGTTCTACTCTCCTCTGTAAATGGACTTGTGTCCACCTCCCCTCCAATCCTGTTTCTTAGCTGTGGTCCCTTCCCTTCTTCTGTAAAAACTGAACAGAAATATCTGTTCAGATCTGATGCTTTTTCCTGGTCTCCTTCCACGCTGTCACCTTCCTCCTCTTTTAATCTTACAATCCCCCCGTGTTTTTCTCCTTTCACTAACGTACCTGTAGAAAGTTATCCCCTTTTTTCATTTCTCTTGCTATCTTTTCCCCGTCTGCGCTCCTGACTTTTCCTGCCTCTCTTTGCTTCTCTAGATGCCTTGTCCTGTCCTCCTCCTGTATTTCTTTATACTTCCTTAAAGCCACCTTTTTTGCCCTTACTTTCCCAGCCACTTCCTTACAGAACCATAGTGGTTTTCTTTTTTCTCTTGCCTTTGTTTATTTGCCTAACTCATGCTGGCCTGTATCCACTTGCCTGGTGGGTGACATGGAGGCATCACCCAATCAAAGTAGGGACCGGCAGGGGAGCATCGAAGGAGGGGTGGGGCTTACCCACCCCATAGACGGCCCTGACAGACTGATTGCTGGGTCACCTCTCAGGACCATGCCCTGGGGTGGGATAAGTGGGGGGCCTAGCAGGGGACAAAATGCCCCCAGCAGCACCGGGCAGATGAAGCCACCCTGCCTCCCACACCATAATAGGGTCATTTTGACTCCTCCCATGCCTCGCCAGCTCCTCCTCACAGGCCCCGACCATCAATTGAAGTTGCTCCTCCTGACTTGGGAAACCAGGGGGTCCCACCCATGGGGGACAAGCCAGGGGTTATGGTCGGGGTGGCCAGGGAGATTGTAGAGTGAAGGCTGGTAGTGGGCAGGACCACCAAAGGACTTCCATGGTGGGGCGGGCATAAGGGCTTGGGTAGGCAGAAAAAGGGCCCGGCAGCTGGTGAGGCAAAAATTGGGGATAAAAATGGAAAAAAAAAAAACTGAACGCATAATCTTTTCAGTTTGATCCATAAGTGATAATCCCCTTAGTTGGTATCTGACATTTAAGACTGTTTGCTCTGTCTGGCCCAGTCGTGTGGTGGTGCTATCAGGAACCACACCAGTGGACTGGGAACAATCTCGGGTTGCAGAGGGTCAGCCGAGGGTGGGAGGGTGGGGGAAGAGATGGCGCATCCGATGGACTGCTCTCCTCTCCCAGGGGGGTTGCCAGCTCCACCGCATGACTGCCACCAGGTGAAGCCTGGTGGTAGGATGGGTCTGAAAGTGACACAAAGGGGTGGAGCTGGGGGACTCCATGGTGCCTGCATGCCTCCTCATGTATACGCCAACGCGTTTGCCTAAGCTATGGGGAGGGAGGAACTAGAAAACACAGGGAAAACATGGGAACAGGCTACGTGAAGTCCTGATAGTGGTGTTGTGGCCTGCTCGGGAAGCATGTCAGATGTGTTCTCCGGAGGGGGGGGGATAGCCCTCCCCCAGCCCTCCAGAGGCAAGCAGCACCTGGTGGGTCGCCATCAAAGTACTTCTTAGTGTCCTTAACTTGGGGCTGGCAAGACAAATGTTCCACGGGAGAGAAATCTTATAAACCAGCCACACCTTGGTTACATATGTTCATATGGATTTTATTCATACACTGTATCAAGTAAAGATCCCCTACAATAAAGCCAATGTTTTGCCCCTTTTGGGCTGCTTCAGGGTGGGGATCTACAACTGAACAATAATACAAGCATTAATATTAATATAAAAGTCAGTACTTATGTACAGTTACTCTTCAGTATTTCCATGGCTAGTACAGGAAGGAAATAAACTTATTGGTCCATTACAATTTAATACAGACTTGAATGAATTCTGAAAGCTTCCCTAATCATTAATAAAAGAATACTGCACAACAAGGTGTGTGTCGTGCTGGGATAACATCATGCCTTGGGTGGTTGGGTATGAGGCTGCAGGCCGAGTGCATCCAATGCCCGAGAAGTGACGTTATCCAAGCATGCACACATCCTGGAGTGCATTATTCCTATTATACCATGGCTTGATTGTGTGAAAAAAAAAAAAAGATGCAAAAAAAAAAGTACGTTTAAAAAATAGATTTTAGTAGTGTTTTTTAATGGGTAGGTATACACAAGAAAAAAATTGTGTGGATTTACAGTTTTGTCCTGCTGCTTCAAAACGTCTTCTCAGTCTCCTAGTGTCTCTGCCTAGCCCTTGCTATTTCTCCTTTGTTTGTCCTCCCTTGCCCTTTCATTCACCCCCCCCCCCCCGGAAGCAACTATTTTACCAAGTTTTGAATGGCAGTCAAAGTTTTATGCTGACTCTGTGTGGTGAGAAGAAAGTGGAGCCGAGGATCGGTAAGTGGGGTGTGGTACTTTAACTAGCACACACACACTGATGGTCCATTTACTGATACAGCTTCCTCCCAGAACTGCCAGCTGCTGTTTCACCCAAAAAATGTTTATTGGTATGTGCACACAATGTACTAGAACTTCCTAACAAGGAGTTTATGTGCAGTTGAGTGGCATTAGTGAAGCCGGGAAAAGGGAAATGGAGCTGAGGAGCAGAAAGTGGAGCACAGTGCTTTAATGTTGGTGGGCGTTTTAACACCCCCCCTATAAAAAACAAACAAAAAAATTAATTGGAGCCCGGCCGCGTTGAGGGTTGAGGCGCTGGACGCCATACCGGTGACCAGTGTTTGGGAACGGACATGGGCCACTGGGGGTCAGTAGGGGCAGGGAAGGATATAGTGTCCGGAGGACTGCTCTCCTTCCCTGGGAGAATCACGGCACCAGTACCTGAGTGCCCCCTAGCGGAGGCTGGGGAGCAGGGTGTACATCCGCATACATGGGGGGAGTCGGGTGCAGACGCCTCGAGGTGAGCGTGCACAAGCCGCCTTGGCTGGCGGCATTGCACAGATCTGGCTCCAGAGGGAGCTTAAATAGAAAAGATCCCCGCAGCGCCTCCATGAAGCCGCCTCGCCGTCCCTCTGTCGCTCTCAGGCTGACTCCCATTCCAGACCCGTGTCTGTGACACTGTGGCCGGTGGCATGGCCCTGCCCTGGGGGGCAAACCAGGGGGCAGGGAGGACAGCTGATCTGACAGTGGGGGCAAGGGGGCCGTGACGGGGCGGATACCTGGTGCTGGAGCGGACAAAAAAAACCAAAAAAAAAACATTAATTGGTACCTGGACCCAAGGCAGCACTTCCTATCAAGGAGGTTATGGGGAGCCGAGTGGGGTTAGTAAAGCTGGCTGGTGAGCAGGAAATTTGAAAGTGGTTGGCTGATAAGTGCCTGAAGCTGATCGCAATCACGGCTCAGTGATTTCTTTCACTTTTGATGTGGTCCTGTGTATATGTGTGTGTGTGTGTGTGTGTGTCGGGACTAGATCCGTGATGTTATGCTGGGATAACATTATGGGTCCAGTCCCAGACTAGCCAATCACAGGCCAGCATTCTTTCTTGCCATTCTATAACTGATTAATTTAAAATTAAGTCATATCTATACACTATAGCAAGATTCAAAAGTTCAACTAGGCATAATTACTCTCATTGCACAAATCATAACCACACATTAGTCTTAACTGTGTAATATAGTTTCTTTTGAAATTGTAGATCTCCATGTTAAAATATGACCAAAGCACCTACCTAAGCTGTGATGTTCATGTAAAAGCCAAAGTACCGTATTTAACAGCTTCAAATTTCTGGATAATTACCTATGTAGAAAAAAAATAAAAATTTTATTAAAAAAAAAAATAAATTACATATTCTCTGTTAAACAGATGACCTAAACATATATTACTCCTATGTATGTATTACTGGTGTTAGTATGTCAGCTCTAAGTACTGTATATTCACCAAAAGGTGGATAGATTCTGTACCCAGCCCTGCCATTGGGGGTCTGCATGGTAAATAGAACCCCCAGGTGGTGGAGGTGATAGGGTCACAACCAGGAGGACAAGACTGATGAGCCGCCTGCTTTGTATGGGGTGGATAAAAACCATTATGGGGAAAAAAAAAATGTATTTCCTCTGTCCGAGATAAACTATGTTGTTTTGTAAATCTCTGCTGTTGCTTTTATTAAGTGTGTATGTGAATCCATTTCTTTTTTCTTTACAAGTGTTCATAATCTTGGATTCGGTACAGGTATGGATTATGACCTGTTTGCATCACAATGTTTTTAAAACCCTTGTAAGTTAGTTCCTTTATACAGTGTAACATGCACTGTAGTTGAATGACTCATTGTTAGTTACAAATTTGGTGACATGAAGTCCATTTGTGTATACAACTAAAAAACAAATAGAAAAAATCCTGAAAGCTGACTGGTCTACGGGGAGTTCCAGACATGATGTTACCCAGTATATTCATTATGGTTAGTCTGAAACTAATCTAGAAAAAGAACCTCCATAAAGTTTTATTTATTTATTTATTTTATTCTACAGGATCCATATTATAATTGCAATAAGGCACTCCAGGGGGTGTGTTACAGGGATTAACATAATTTCTCAGATGGCTGAAGCCATAAGGTGCAGCACACCTGAGATGTGATGTTACCCCAGCTTATAACACGGGTAAGAACCTTCTAGCCACCTTAAATACATGTAAGAGTGTAACTATCTGGCCCTAATTTATTTCAAAAGTTTCAACAGGAAAGACATACTGAGCGGGTAACAGCTCATTATCGGATGTGTCCTGGGAGGAGGGGGAAGGGAGAACAATGAGGAACATTAAGAACAATAAGTGAATAAGCATAATAAATAACAATGTTCAACTCCTTTTTTCACCACCCGTGCCCTATCCTTTCTTCCCTCCATCTCCTCAACACACCCTCCCCTTCTGCCCCAACCAGCTCTTCTCCCCAATATCCCTTCTCCCACACCACTCCCTACACAACCCTCAAGGCCCTCCTCGCTCATAACCCATACAAAGGAGGGAGCGCCGATGGCCCCGATCTCAAACTTCTGTCTTTCTCCGCCCTGGCCATTGCCTTTCCCATCACACACCTCCTCAAACGCTCCTTGTCACTTGCCTGAGTCCCTGATCAGTCGGAGAAGGCCACTGCCATCTCCCTTCCCAATGGGGGAGATCCCCTCCTTCCCTGGCAACTACCATCCCATCTCCCTCCCTGGATAAACTTCAGGAACATCTGATCCTTTCCCAACTCTCCCCTTTCCTTGATAACTCCTCCTTCTTTACTCCCTTCAAGTCTAGCTTCAGGAAATCCCACTCCACCACCATTTCCCTCCTTAGACTCACTGACTCCATCCTTTCTAGCATGGTCCAGGGGTTGGTCACCTCCACCATCTTTGTCAACCTGTCCAAAGCCTTCAACACTGTTTCCCACTCCATCTTTCTGGGCAAGTCAACAGCAGCCCTTTCTCCTTCTCCTCTATTGAGTGGTTTCACTCATACCTGGAGGGTAGGACCCAAACTGTCCATATTGGTGACGCCATCTTCCCTCCTCTCCCCATTTGCTCTGGCGTCCTTCAAGGATCTATCCTTGGCCCTATCCTATTCTTCATTTTCCTAAATGACCTTCCCCTTGCCTGCTTCACTGTGTCCATTTATATGTACGCAGACAACACAGATCTCCACGCCTCTTGTTCCTCTGTCTCTAACCTCACGACCCATCTTCACCTGGATTTCAACAACATCCAACACTGGTTTCAGGCAACTAGCTGTTCCTCAATGCCAAAAATATGCTCTCTCCGTGACCTTTGGCACTAGGTAGAGACTTGCCAAGCTCTCCCCCTCCTCCTTGCAGACCCTTGATGGAGTTGTGATTAAGGATGTCTCCTCCTTTAAATACCTCAGGGTATAGTTGGATTGTCATCTGGACTTCTCTACTCATGTGGATGCCATCAACAAGATGCTGCACCCTAAACATGGGGTACTTTACAGGAACAAAGCAAGTATCTTGCTTTATTCTCATAACGAGATCGTCACAAAGATGATTTTATCTATCTTTGATTACGACAACATTATATATAGTGCCGCTCCCAAGTCCACTCCTTCTGCCGCTTTGCCCTGGATTGCCTCCCCAGAACCCACCATTCCCTGTATTCCTCCCTCTCCTTGCTCTCCCTTGACGCCAGGCACCTAGCTCATTGTGCCACCTTCATCTGGCTCAGCTCCCTTCCCTCTACCATCCCCCCCCCACCTCCTACTCCCTTCACAGCTCTGACACCGACTCTCACCCTCCCTCTGTAAAATCCTCTGCTGGTCAAGCCACTGTCTCCTTCCGCTTCTTTAAGCTTTGGAGCACCCTCCTTGTTGCTATTCACAATGCTCCCTCTTCCCCATCACTAAAATCCCTCCTCTGCAACTTCACTACTCACTCCTGCAATTGCCGCTGATCTTAGGCTAATGCCACTGCTCCTCTCTCCATACTACTCCCCCTCCTCTACTGCCCTGGTTTATTGGTCCGCTTCTCCCCTTGACTAGTCCCCTACTGTACTCACAATCTCCCTTCCTCATGTTGCTGCCAGTTGCCCTTGCGAACATACGAAAGTTGCCAGCAGATACAGGCCCTAGGGTCTACTGAGTCTGCTCGAGTGTGCAGCTATCAGTGTTTTACTCTGCAGCTGCCCCCGTATGGTAGTGACCTTCCTCCTGACTCATGGGTGTCAGCAGGCACACTCAATGTACTCTGCTGAGTACAGTAAAATGTGGAAAACCCAGGGGCAACATGAGCCTCAGACCAGGGCAACAAACAAAAACAGAGCTCGATGTACCTGAAGAACTGTTTTCCCCCTTCTTGGATGCTTTTGTGTGAGTTTGTGAATGATCTTTGGAAAATATGTGGGTGCCTAACTTAGAGGCCATGACTGTATGAATGGCTCGATCATGTATGCATGGGTGCTGGTGTGAATGGACTTCTGTAAGGCTGACTACCTTGATGAGGTACAGAGACTCATCACAATGTATCCTAAACATTGTAACTAACAGCCAGTCAATGTCTGCCTAATAGGTAGTGTGTGTGTGTTAGATAAAATAAAATGTTGTGAATCTATCTGGATCTATGGCTTAGCAAAAGTTCGTGGTACCCCGGGGGATTGGCACCTGCCAAGGGCTCTGAATACACTTTGTGCTTCTTTGTAAATAAGTATAACTTGGAGGTAAAGGGCTCACCCGACTGCTCTTCGTGCTCAATAAGTGGTACTTTATTAAAAAACAGCAAAATCCACAAAATCCATGAGAACACAACAGACCAAGCAGTGCCTAGGTTACTTCCTCATTCCTCCATCCACTCCCTACCTATGACGTCGGTCACCTGACGCGTTTCGCCAATCAAGGCTTTCTCAAAGGTGATCATGTCATACTGGTGGACCCTACCTAAATAGGGAGATTCCTTAAAGACACAGTGTGCAAAACTCACATAAAGTGCTTATACGTTGCATATACACTAATGTGTGGACCTTTTCAAACCAGGTTTTTATATTTCTTATTTACAAAAAATGTGCAAGTATTCATCTTTGCAGCATTATTTCAAATTAACAGTATTCACATTAATGGCATCAATTTCATAATGAACAGTACTTCTCTTAACTGTTCATGCTTATTTTGTAAGCATTCAGTTAAAAGTACATTTTTTTATCTCTGTTTAAAAACAGGCGTGCTCTATGAGGCCAAGGTACCTATTCCGGGTGTTTAAAAATAAAATGTATCAAACCTGGTAATGGGAACCCGGTGACATGCAGGTATCCATATTACCGTCACTTAAGGTGACCGGTGCATATCTGTGAACAAAAAACAGAATATTCTGTTTAATTCTATAGCCATATTGATATTTACAACAATGTTTTCAACATGCCTCATCATTTCTTTAAAAATTGTTTCATCTCTATTCTACCATTCAGTCCTTTTCCCTCCATACCTTTCAGAGAATATCCAGAATTGTTTGCTTTTTAGTAACAAGTTGTTATAGTCTCCCCGGATAAAGTGGGTTTCTCCAAACCAGTAAAGAGGAAGGCGTGTTCTGTTTTTTTCTTCTTTTTAAAACATGCATAGCCAGAGCATTCTTTTGCTCTCCATTTTCTATGGCTCTGGTGTGTTCACCTATACGTATCTTGAATGCCCTTTTTGTTTTACCTATGTAATGGGCTCCGCACTTGCACTCTGCTAGGTAAATCAGACCACAGGTGCTGCACGTTATAAAGCCTCTGATATTGACTCTCCCAGTAACTGGGTTTGTGAAAGTTCTGGTGTGCTGCACTTGTGGGCAGTATTACAATTTTCCACATTTAGTACTTAGATTTTCTCTGTGTGGCTACTGCGCATGCCCGAACTCGGAGCTGGAATTTTAAAAAATAAATTTAAGCACCTTACACTGCTCCGATTTCAAGCGGGAATTACTTGTAGAGGTACAGCTCAAAGACCTCTACATGGGTCATAGTTTAGTTTTACTCAGTTTAAATGTGCCTCGCTCGTCATGAACGAGCACTTCGGCAAAGGACAGGATGATCCGGGAAGTAGTGAGGTCACACTCTGTCTTCTGGTGCGGCGGAACCTTAAAAATGGTGCATCCAGGACCACATTACAAAGAATAACTTTGCAAAGGTTAGCTGCAGTGATTGTAAACTTTACAGGGTATGTTAATCGGGCATTTCTGCAGCCCTGGTGATTGCAGGCACTGTTTTGCTCAGTTTTCCTTCTAAAGTCTGTAATGCAGGGGTCATGGGAGGGCAAAATGTAGAGAGGTTTAAAAGTTAATATATTAACCCTCTCATTGTCAATATTCTCACCTGTTCCAGGTTCCTTTTCTGCGGGGTTCACCATGTCATCATGTTCCTTTCTTTTAAAGAAGGATTTCAAACTTAGATTTCTTCCCACTTTATTCAGATCCACTATGGTTTCAAAAATGTCACATTTTTTCATAGGGGTAAAAGACAGGCCTTTGCGTAACACTCTTTTCTCCAGATCAGATAGTGGGTAGCTTGATATGTTAATTACATTTGGTGAGTCCTTTACCTCCAAGTTACACTTATTTACTAAGACGCACGAAGTGCATTCAGATCCCTTGGCCGATCCCCCCGTGGTACCACAAACTTTTGCTGAGTATTATTTAGATCGTGGCACTGCCATCCTTGGTGCAGTTATCCCTCTTCTCATTTTTGTCTATGGCTTACTACAGATTGTGGATTGAAATGCAGGCAAGGCAATGTTTGTGTGGTGGGGCAGCACATCTTTTGGTTTGTGTTTACGGGGGGGGGGCACAACAGTTCCATCTGCTTGAGAACAAGTTTAAAATTCCTGGCTAAACCCCTGTCCTGACTCTGTCCCACCCCCTCTTAAAACTGCCCAGAGTTTAACATTACCACCTCCTCTGGCAGTGTGTTCCACCCATTCACTACCCTTTCCGTGAAGTAGTGCCTTCTCATCTCCCTCTTGAACCTCCCCCCTCCAATCTCTGACCGTGCCCCCTAGTGTTTCTCCCTCCCTTTAATCTAAAGATCCCCTCTGTACTAATCCTGTTTATGCCCCTCATATATTTGAACATTTCAGTCGTATCCCCTCTATCCCTCCTACCCTCCAGGGAGTACATGTTGAGCTCCCTCAGTCTCTCCTCCATTCCTGTGATCATCCTGGTGGCTCTTCGCTGGACCCCCTCCAGTAGCCTGACATCCTTCTTTAAGTAGGGCTGCCAGAACTGCACACAGTACTCCAGGTTTGGTTGTAACCCCCCTTCCCCAGCCTATAACCGGAATTTTGGTTTCTAGCTCCCATGTGCATAACCTCACACTTCTTTGCATTAAAACCCAGCTGCCAGGTGTCCGACCAGTGTTTGCGTTTATCTAGGTCCTCCTGCAGTCCTAGCCCTCCCTCTTTGTTGTCCACCACTGCACCGATTTTTGTGTCATCTGCAAATAGGCTTATCTTATTGCTAACCTCATTTGCAGTGTCGGCAATGAAGATGCCAAACAACACTGGACCCAGCACTGCGCCCTATGGAACCCTGCTTGTTACAGCTCTTGGAGATGAGAGTTCCCCCCCTTACCACCACCCTCTGTTGCCTATCAAGCAGCCAGTTTCTGACCCACTCCACCATTAGCTCCCCTTCCCCTAGCTGACCCAGTTTGCTAACCAGCCTCCAATGTGACACCGAATCGAAGGCCTTAATGAAGTACAAGTACAGGGCATCCACTGCCTGGCCCGTCGAATGCTCTTGTAACCCAGTCATAGAAGTCAACCATGTTTGTCTGATAAGTTCTATCTGAGAAAAAAACATGTTGCCTGCTGTCCTGGAGTCCATTCTCCTCCAGAAAGGCTACCAGCCTCTCCCTGAGGATAGACTCCGTGAGCTTCCCCACAATGGAGGTGAGGCTGACTGGCCTATAGTTCCCTGGCTCATCCCTGGGCCCACTTTTATGGATGGGCACCACATGTGCCATCTTCCAGTCCTGGGGCATGCGACCAGTCCTCAGGGAGGTGCTAAACAAGTCTGCCAATGGCCCTGCTAGGATTTCTGCCATCTCCCTCAACACCCTGGGGTGGATGCCGTCTGGATCTGGTGCCTTGTCCATCCTCAGGGCTCTAAGACCTAGTACTCTGCTCTCTCGGATTTTCCTCTCTGTAAGTTCTGCCCCCCTCCCCCCCAATTCCCACTGCTCCCTTCCCCTGTGGCAACGTCCCCAGCTTCTCCCTGGCAAATACAGAGCAGAAGTTGTCATTGAGTGCTTCTGCCTGCTCCACCCACCCTTCATCCACTCTGATCCTAACAGTTTGATCCTTACAGGTTCTCTTCTCTCTTATGTACCTGAAGAACTCTTTCTCCTCCTATCCTTTGTGCAAGCCTAAGGTATCTTGCCACCTTGGCTGCCCTTACTGATCTGCTCACCTCCCTTGATTACTTCATCTACTCCTCCCTATCCACCTCCCTCTTGGATCGCATGCATTTCCTGAAGGTGGCACTTTTTTCCTTAACTCTTCCTAACACCTCTCTGCTCAACCAGCTTGGCTTCCTTCTCCTGGTCTTCTTGCTTTGGCGCTTTGAACATGAGCTTTTGCATCCGCTAACCCAGCTTTGATAATCCCCATTTCTGACTGGCATCCATGTGTTTGGATTCTGGCAATGTGCCCTTCCAGGATGCCCCCCCATCCTTTCAAAGTCTGCTCTCTTGAAGTCTATTACCTTAGTCCTGGTACTGGCTGTCTCCTTATTCCTTCCAAGTGAAAACCACACTGTATTACGGTCACTCCCTGCCAGGGGATCCCCCACTTCTACCCCCTGCACGTTCTCACCATTCGTCAGCACAAGGTCCAGTACGTTTCCTTCCCTGGTTGGTTCCCCTACCAACCACACCAAGAAGCTGTCCTGGAAAGCTTCCAGGAGGACCTGCTCCCTGCTGTTTGAGGTAGCAGGGGTAGTCCACTCCCCCCCCCCCGGCAGACTGAAGTCCCCCATTATCAGGTTGTGACCCTTTGTACAGCCCCTCCCGATCAATATCTTCGTTTTGAGCTGGTGGCCTATACACCACTCCCAGCTTTACCCTCCTTCCTTTTGGGTCTGTATCTGTACTCATAAGGCCTCCTTTCTTCCCTCCTCCCCCCATCCCTGCTACATGATACTTCTTCCTTCACATATAATGCCACCCCACCGCCTTTCCCCCAACCCCTGTCCTTATGGTGCAATCTGTAGCCTAGGATCACCAGGTTCCATTCATGGTAATGGGTGGCCTACGTTTCAGTGATAGCAGCTATGTCCACCTCTCCTTCTGCCATCATTGCCTGTAACTCAGCAGGCTTGTTCCCAGGCGCCTCTCTTTCAATAAGACCACCCTTCAATTTGTCCCCCTCCCTTGCATGTCCGTCCCTAGACCACTCTTACTGCTCCTCCTTCTTGAGTTTGAATTCCCCCTTTTCCACTGATTTTGTGGGAGAGGCCTATTGGCCTCTCTGTCTTGGAGATTTAGTATGGCTTCCAACCTTCTGCCCCCAGTTTAATGGAAACTTGGTAGCTATATATTCCCCCAGCTTCTGCTTCAGGGTCACTTTGCCTTCTCTACTCAAGTGTAGCCTGTCAAGGGCATACATGTTCTTGCTCCCTCATGTAGCATCCCACTCTCCCACCAATCCGTACCCCCAGACTGACACCATTCTCCCAACCATGTGTTGAACTCCTCAATCTGCTGCTTCCTGGCTGTGCTAGCCCTGGGTACTGGGAGAACTTCAGAGAAAGCAACTGATTGTCCTACCTCCTCACATAGTTTTCCCACCTCTCTGAATCTCTCTTGCACCTCCCCAACTGTGTCTCCTGCCAGGTCATATGTGCCCAGATGCACCACTATGTGAGGTTTCTCCCTTTCCTTCTCCACATACTTTAGAAGAAACAGCCCCACCTTTCCTGCTGTCATGCCTGGCAAGCACTCCACCCATACGTGGCCCTTTCTGGTGCTCTTGCCTCGACATCTCACCCCTCGAAGAACTGAGTCTCCCAAAACTATACAGGGGTCAAAATTGGCACCGGCCCGCTAGCTAAATGCTGGTAGATTTTGTATTGGACTAGTAAGATTTTCATTTAACTAGCCCTGTGGGCTTGTACTGGAGAAGGCAACACTTCAGTATGTACACCAAGTGGGCCAGTGGAAAAGTCTGTGGGGCTAGTGGATTTTCCCAGTCACTAGCCCTGCTGACTAGTGGCTGCAAAAATTAATTTTGACTCCTGCTATGGCCCTTCCTCCTCCTTTGTGGTCCCTCCTTATGTTTCCCACTATCCCGGTTGCTGCCCCTCCTATCTTCGCTATCCATGTATCTGTCTCTCTTACCTCCCGTTCTATCCTTCACACTCCCATCCCGTCCCCCATCCTCTATCCTCACTAGAGCGGCGCGTCACCCCCCAGTTCACTGCCCTCCTGTCCACTCACCCCTTCCCCAATATCAGGATCATCCTTCTCCTTCTCTTCCTTCGCCTGACCCCCCTTTCCTTCCTTCCATATCCGTCCCCTTTCCAGCCACCCTCCTGCATGTGTGCCCCCTCCCTGTTGCCTCCTTCCTCCAGACTGCTAGTTCCACTGCTATCTCCCCTCCTATCACTTCTCTGCGCCCCCACTGCTGGTCATTAGGCTTGCCAGCATGGAGAATCTATTACCCTCTCCTGATCATGCCCTGAGCCACCCCATTCTCCCCGTTTGCCACTTTCCCTTCCTGCACTGCCCGTGGCTCAGTTTTCTTCTTATTTCTAACCACCATCCATTTCCCTGACCTTCCTTTGGTACCTGCCAATATGGTGGTTTTGGCTCGTTTAGTCCCCCCCAATTCCCTCCCTTGGGCCTGTCGGCCAGGCCGTCTGAGTGGACTCCTCTATAGCCCCTTGGCTTCAAATGCCCCCTCCCCAGTCAACCCCCCCTCTCCACAGTTCCTGTCTCAGCCATACAATCTCTTCTCTTAGCTGCCCAAGTTGTCTGCATACCAAGCACCCCCCAGCCCTCCATGCTATTCTTAAGAAGATGGCTGCCCCACAGACATTGCATCCCACTACTCGTCCTCTATCCCTTCCTGCTCTACCCCTATTCATCTCCTCCTACCGCAGTCCACTCCTTCGGTCCTTCCTGTCCCATCCCTCTGGACCCTCCATTTCAACAGGCTCCTCCCTCTATTACTCCACCCCTTACTGCCTTCTCCCAAATTAGACACATTTTGTTTCTCTCTTTTTTACGCTCTTCCTCCCCTCCTTTTACTCTTCTCTGCCCTTCTGTATATTTGTAGCCCTGGACGCTCTATTCAGGCAAGTGTAATGGGCTGGGTGTACACCTCTATAAATCTAGATGAGCCTGGGGAGGGTGGGTTGGGAGGGAGGGCAGGATATACCTGCATCACCCACGACAAGCAGACAATCAGCCCCTGATCCCCGGCTCACCCCTTCCTAGTCACCCACTCTTCACTGGACAGAACTAATCAGTCCAGAATTAACACACTCCCCCCCCGAACACAACTCAGATTCAAGCAGGTAGCTCAGTTCAGCACGATTAACACCCCCCCGACCAGAACTCAGATCAACACATTCGCAAAACATATAAAATTAGGAATGCACTGCCCTGTTTATTGTTAGGCTGCTCCTCCACTCCTCTGTGAGCTCCAGCGCTTCCCCGATACAGCCACTCCGTTAGATGCCCTCTGACACCATCAAAGGAAAATGCACTCTGTCCCCACACAATATATTCTCACTGCGACCAAGGTAGTTCTTCCCTTTACCTTGTGTCCGGATGCTCTCCACCCCCCAACCCCTCTCGTGGCTCTGATTGTACTGTGTGGGCTGGGGCGCTGCCAAAGATTTTAAGGCCCTCTCTCCTTTGTTTACCTTTGGCGCCCTTTCTTGCCTCACCAAGTGGCCTACATGCAGCTCGCATCACCCATGAGAGACAATCAGCCCCTGATCCCCGACTCACCCCTTCCTAGTCAAACACTCTCCACTGGACAGAACTCAGTTTAAACAGTCCAGAATTAACACCCGGCCCCCCAACAGAACTCAGATTCAAGCAGGTAGCTCAGTTCAGCATGATTACCACACTCCCCCACCGAACAGAACTCAGATCAACATATTCGCACAACAGGTAAAATTAGGAAAGCACTGCCCTGTTTGTTGTTAGGCTGCTCCTCCGCTCCTCTGTGAGCTCCGGTGCTTCCCCAATACAGCTGCTCCGTTTGACGCCTGCTGACTCCCTCAAAAGAAAATGCACTCTGTTCCCAAACGATATATTCTCACGTTGGCCAAGGTAGTTCTTTCCTTTACCTTGCGTCCAGCCGCTTTTCACCCTCCACCCACTCTCATGGCTCTGCTCGTACTATGTCTGCCCAATTAAAGAACTTGGCACGTGCTGTGTTTTGCACTACTAACTTTGTGCTTCCTCTCAATCGTCTACATTTTATAAATATTACCTGCAGCAGTTCAGCACATTAGCGCTTAGCATTTACCCACCCTGCCTCCCCAGCCACCCCCCCAACCTAAACTGGTCCACCTTTTATAGGGCTGTGTGTGAAATAATCAGTCACCTTTTACAAACCTCCCAAAACACTGATTTGGTTGCTCCCATTCCCTTCCCTAGATTACTAGTGGTCTTTTCCTGCCCAGCCATCCCAACGGTACCCCCTTAAGTGGGCTCCAGGTGTATAACCACAATCCAGAATACTAGTGGTCTCCTCTTGTACAGCCATCTCAGCTATACTCCCTCTAGTGGGCTCCAGGTGCAAAACCACAACCTGTAATTTTAACTGAAACCCCACCCATTCTTGTGCACCTAAATTTCTACTAGTATCACTCCCCGTGAAATGTGTCTGCCTAAGGATATAGGATTATTCCTTTATTCTGCATGTCTCCTACGCAGGATAAGCTATATTGCCTAGCACTACTCCTTCTTCTTTAGTTGCCAATTATGCATATGAATGATATAAGGACAGCCTCATATAACTACTAATGCAGAGATGCCTGCCCAATTAAAGAACTTGGCACGGAAGCCTGCCTGTTCTATTCACATCTGTCTCCCCTCGAATGAAGCAAAGGTACACCATGCACCATCCTACTACTGAACCCAATTACCTCCAACTGAGGTGCCCCCTTATGGAACATGCCCCTAAAGTGCCCCACAATATGGTGACCTGGATCAACCGCCTATCACTACTCAACAACCTCTACGCCTCACTTGGCTACAGCAGGGCCAGATTGAGCCAGGACCTGGCCTCCTCCCAGCCCAGCCGAAAAACCTTAATAACTCTGCTCCTACTTTTGTCTGGGAATATCCATCCCAACCCAGGACCCATCTATAGTAATAAGGCACACTCTCCTCACAAAACTAAACTTAGATTACTATCTCTTAATATGGGAAGGCTGCACCCTAAGCTCTCCCTGCTTGAAGCCTGGATAAAGCAGATAAAACCCGACATTATATCCATCACGAAATCCTGGCTGAACCCTAAGATATCTGATGATACTATCTTCCTTGATGGCTATAATGTTTATCACCAGTATCAAGTTGGCAAGATGGGGTGGGGGGTGTCTCACTTATATCTGCACCTTGCTCCAAGCACAGAAAGTCAAGTGGCATTTGTGTCCCCTTCACCCAACTGTGAATGCTTAGCTGTAAGAATCCTCATGGGGATAGCAAAAAAGTCATCAACCTGCTAACAGTCTACATCCCACTGGGGAAACAACAGACGGACCTCAACCCGCTTGTAAACTACCACTCCCAAGCCTGCTCCAATGGAGAAACTACAGTAGTGGGGGGCTTCAACATCAACTGGTCGTGTAACACAAGCACCACTCACAACGACCTAACTGCAAGCCTCTAACTGACTCGGGTAGTTCAGGACCACTCAACGGTGAATTGTAGGACAGGCACCAAAACGTTAATTGACTGGGTATTCACCAGCCACCCTGACACGTTGGTTAAGGTTCACGTGCTACCAGATGCAATAAGTTACCACTCACCAGTACTGTGTGAATGGACTGTACAGATACAGAAATCACTTCCTAGAATAATCAACAGCAGAGTTCTATGCAAGCAACTCATTGATGATTTCAAGGAGCATCTAGCCAGAACTGAGTGCCCCCCCCCCGGACAATTGTTCGGATGTTAATCTGACACTAGAATACTTCACAATGCACTTCATGGCAGCTTGTGATAAACTGGCCCCTTACAAGAGGCGTAAAGTCATAGGCTGCACTGCAGACTGGATCACGCCTGCCGTTCTCACTCTCATGTGGACCTGGGATAATCTATGGAATAGGGCATAAGACACCAGGACTCTCGCTGATCTTAACAAGTACATGGAAGCCCGGAACAAGTGCACCAAGGCAATTAGAGCAGCAAAGGCAGATTTCTACAAAGAACAGTTTAATGCCACGGTAATAGTCAGAAATTCTGGGCTACTCTAAAAGAGCTAATGGGAAAGAGTAATAAGGCCCTGCCAATCATGTTAACCACCCCTGGAGGTGTGGTCACCTCCCCAGTAGACATAGCCAAAGCTTTCAATAAAGCCTTCACTGGCTAATCAGCCCCAGTAACAAATAGCTGAGGAGGTTCACATGGACACCAGCCCAACCATCCTTACATTTTGCTTTAGGCGTATCACTCTAAGGGAAACCATCAAATACACTAAGCGAGCACTAGATAAAACCAGGCTTGGGAGTGATGGGGTTGACATGAAGCTGTTAACTATAGCCCTGAACGAACCAGCTCACCCCCTGAATAAAATCTTCAACCTCTTGCTGAGGCTCTCCCAATTTCCACAGGTTTGGAAGAAAGCTATAGTTACACCCGTCTTTAAGACTGGGGACAGCTCAAATATCAGTAACTATAGACCTATCTCGATTCTGTTCCTCCTGTCTAAGGCATTAGAAAGGATGGTGTCTGTTCAGCTCGTGGAGCATTTAAACAAGTATAACCTAATGTGCATGGAACAACATGGCTTCAGAAAGCAGCATAATACAGTCATGGCTCTAACCGAGTACACCAACTTTCTCCATGAAGTGCTGGACAAAGAGCAAGTAGTTGGTGCAATCTACACGGACATAATAAAAGCATTCAATCTCGTGGCCCACACATTGCTAATCACGAAGCTATACTCTCTTGGGCTTGCTAAGGAAACCGTTGTGGTTCAAGTGTTACCTAGCTGATCGATCACAGAGAGTGAAGATAAATGGGGCCCTCTCAAGTGACAGAAGTGTCACGGTAGGGGTCCCACAGGGGTCAATCTTGGGCCCCCTACTATTCAGTCTGTTTATCAACGGCCTGCCTAAAGTGAGTTCTATGGCAAAGATGTTGCTATATACATATGACGCGGTGATATACTACAGCAGCCCACTGCACAACAACCTTACTCAAGGGGCCCGATTCTAAAAGCGGCTGCAATCACCGCAGGGGACTTGTGGCATGCTGTTTGATGCAAGTGCTGACTTGCGACAAACTTCGTATGCTAGAAGCCAATGCCGCAAGTCCCTGACACCGCACAGTTGGTTTAACTTTGCGTCTGGGGGGGCACCCTTACTACGGGGCTTGAGCCAATAATCTGGTGCAAGCTGCCGTAAAGTGAGAAAATTGTCGCAACTATGTCAACCTTCTGGAATGGCGCAGAGTTGTGTCAAGGGGCTTCAAACATAGTGGTGAATGCAGGGCTTGACGCAAGCCCTGCGCCCACCTTCTGGAATCGGGCCCAAGAACTCCAACACAGCCCTGAGGCCTTAGAATCGTGGTTTAAGTACAATAAACTTGTCCTTAACTACAAAAAAAATGAAAACTATATGCTCTTCACAGGGACACAAATTAAGAACAGGTCAACTCCACACAACCTACACAACGCACTGGGTGCCCCACTGGAGCAAGTAAAAACATTCAGATACCTGGGGGTTATTCAAGAGGCCACTCTATCGTTCAAAGAACATGTGGACATCGTCGTACAGATTGGAAATAGGAAGCTGGGAGCACTCTACACACAAAGGCTGAATCTAGCTGAGGAAGCAAAACGCCTGGCAGTATCAAGCTCAGTGCTCTTATTCCCTGACTATGGTCTTCCAATCTGTGAGTCAGCCACCGACATGGTCTTAGATAGAGTCACGATACTGCTCAATAAAGCATGCTGCTTTGTAACTGGCTCACACAAATACACACACACCTGCCCTTACAAACTGGTTCCCTTTCTCTGCCAGGCTCTGCTACCAAACAATCTTACTGGCCAAGAAAGCACTCCGAGGCCTTACTTCACCCGCCATTAGCTCCCTCTTGAGATCTGTCCACAACAACTACACCACATGGAGCATGACCTGACAAGCCGTAGCAATCCCACCACAAAGAACTAGCCTGGGTCAACGCTCCTTTACTAACAGGGCAACCATGTGGCTAAATGAACTCCCTGTCAGCATAACCAGTCTACCCAAAATCTCACAATTCAAACGGGCCCTCAGAGCTAATATTACCCAGAACTCAGCTTGCCACTGACTTGACCCGACCTGTACAGCAGTGGTAGTATTTCCTGAGCGTACTCTGTAATATTCTACTACCTGGTTTTCTCACAAATGTGTTAATTATGCTGCTTTACATCATGTCTCACTGTTACTTTAATTTACTGCAGATGGGTTATCTGTAAAATAGTGTACCATATTTACCATATCTACCTTCTGAAACACTAGTAGCCATGCAATGAGGCTCCACTTGAGCTGCCTAATACGAATTTATACCTTATTTTGTATCCTGTATTGTCTTCTGTATTGTTCTCATATGATGTGGAACCTTTGCAAATGAACAATTTGTGCTTAAAGGTTGTTTCTGATTATTTTCAACAAACAAACATATTACAGAGGTCTTACTGCATATGTTTAAAATGGCAAGAAACAAAATCTAGAAATGTGGCTGAGAGATGTCACCTCACTGGGCATTAAATATCTATAAACATACAGGTGCCAAATTTCATTTCCCTCTCCATGAAAAAAATAGTTTGGAGCCATTTTATAAATGTAATAAGCCACAACACGGTGTGCATTATAGGAGTTTAGTGCACTTTCCAGGGCAGAAGGACACTCGGCCTTCAGCCTCACACCTTACTACACCCCGGGCACGCATTAGAGAATAATACACGAGGTGGTGTGCTTTATCAGAATTTAATACACATTCAAGGTGTGTGATGCCACATAAACCCCCAAGAGTGACGCAATGATGTGTATTAAATTCAAGTGAGGCACACCACGCCATGTTTTATTGTTTATAATTACAGACCATCAATTTTTTCCTCACCCCCCCCCCAGTCATGTTAGTCACAGCAGGGAAAAGTGATCAATGCAGCCGACTGAATGACACAGAGAGGCGCGAGCTATCCAGATACGGAGATCAAATGGCACCTGCCCCAAATAGGGCCAGTAATGAAGGTAGTTATTTTTTTTAAAACAGTTTAAACAATGATGCCTTGTGATGTGAGCAGAGCTGGTCATAAGCAGTGCTATCAACTATGTATATGGAGGAGTCACTCTGCTATCGGGCCATTTGTAAGTAATTAAGGACAGTGTTTGGGGAGCGGCCACAGTCCATTTGTAGCCAAAAACAGTATCTGTTTAGATTTGTTTTCAATGATGCCCTTTTCAGTGAAAATGACTGTCTCACTGAACATAGCACTAGAGGATGCCTCGAGCCAGAACCTGCTGCTCAGTGTGTGTGCGACTGCTGTAATAACCAGACGGTTATTACGGCAAATAATAACTGGCCATCTCCATTGAAAAAAAAATTGATGGCCAGTTATAATCCTATAATGCACACCCGGTCATGGCTTGTTACTTACATAACATGCTCCATCTCATGCCTTACTGCTTCAAACACATCTGCATACAAGACAGTATGCAAAACATCTCGTGACCCACGGTCGCAATACATTTCTAATCCTCTGCACACCCCTTTTTGGTGCAGTTATTCTCCCCATTCTTTGCTGCTCTCCTTGTTACCCCTTATGCCCCCTTCTGCTGACCCCCCAGCCCTGACACCTACCTTCTCTGGGACTCCCCCAACACTTGCCCTGGATCAGTTGTCAGGTGGGGGCCCACAGTCGGCAGTGCAGTGCAGTGCCTACGAGGGTGCAACTGTTATCCTGCTTGCGGGGAGGGTGGGGGAAGATTTCCTCCATTAGGATTGCCGGTACGCAATGATGCACATGCATGAGCATGGTCACATGTTTCATCTGACGGCATCCCTCCACTGACTAAGTGGCTCCTGTTGCACTACCATCCAGCTTCAGCCAAGTGGCAGGTATGTGCCGGGACTGCCCCCCCCCCCCAAAAGGAGGAATGCTGTCCCTGGGATGCTCAATCTTGCTCTAGCTGACTCTATCTCCTTCCTGAACTCTGGTGGCTAGCGTAGTGAGCGGCAGTGCTACTGGGCTAACTATGTAATGAATGTTAATGTTGTATATATACTTTAACTCACTATACATCTTTTGCATTGTACTGTCATTTTGGGCATGCCCCACATTTATTACCCAAGAGAAAAACAGAAAAGAAAGAATGTTACTAAAATAATGTTAATGCCTCTTTAGGAATGAGACTACAAATAGAGACAGTGTAAGGGGCTAACCCACCTATAAAGAAACGCACACTTCTGTTGTGTGAAACATTACATGTGTGGACGCTATGGCATCCTTAGTGGGGGTGTGATGTTGCTGTGACCACTTACTGATTCTTGCACTTCATAAAACCTTTTGCACTTTATCTTTCTTGCAGTGCTGCCCATGTGAGGGTATGAATGCTCTCTTTGTTGTGCTTCTCTGTATTAAAGCTCATGATTGTGGAGCCGGAGGCTCAAGGTGCAATTTCCGCAGGGCTGACCAAGGTTTATTAGAAGTAGGAGCCTTCCGGATCCACTGCATTGGCAGGGGAAGAAGCAGATGTTTGGGACTCCAGGGAGGATATCTTCAGATGGGACAAACTGTGTAGCATTCGAGTCCCCATTCCAGATGGTACCAAGAAAAGCAAAGCCTGAACTGGCCCACTATGTGTAGGTTGGTGAAAGAGAGCCCCAGACATTTTGGTTTTCTCACTGGGGACTTCAGAGTGTTGGTGCCCACACCCATGAGGACTTAGGAAGTGAGTCTGGCACCTTCCTGTAGGAGGAGGGTGGTCCCACTACACTCCCCAAGCTTGATGTTACAAGGTTCACCAGTTTCAGTCACTCTGCTAGAAGTCACTTTTATGCTTGTCCCCTGTGGGGAGGGTTGAAATTCTACCTACTCCCAGTGAGGGGTGAAGATATTGTAAAATGGACTCGTTTTTTTGTTGCTTAACCTAAAAATTCAGGAAAAAAAAAAAAAGAAATGTGAAAACAAGTGTAACCCCTGGGGACACTGTGGGCTCTAAAAAAATTATGTCAGAGTCTCTAGACCTCAAAGAGTTAAAGAGCAGCTTCTTAGCTGCCTACTTGCTGCCCGCCCCAACATATGTAATCGCTCACCTGGCCCAGAGTTGAGTGGCATAAATAATTCCTCCCATTTCTGCACATAAAAGAAGTTATAACACTCGTAAAATTGAAATTGGATAATGCGGTAAAAAAACAGAGGCATTTCCTGAGCCTTTCGACACGCCCGGATGCAGGCACACGCCTTGTATTCTTGATGTCCAGTAAACTTGTTGTTGCTTAGGCGTAGCTCGATTATCGGGTGATTTTTCTTACATTTATTAACATTTATAGTAGAGATTTTAATAAATCAAAGCAACCGCCTGACTAACAGGGGTCTTTGTTAGTGGCAGTCGCTCTGATTTATTAAAATCTCTACTATAAATGTTAATAATATGATGAAAAGTCACCCATCGGAAGTCAATGGAGCACTGCCTGCGTGCTCTTCATTTACTGACATCACAACATGGGGCTGCATGTGCCTGCATGGGGGTGTGTCGAAGGGTTCAGAAAGTGCCTCCATTTTTTACCGCAATGTCCAGTTTCAATTTTATTAGCGTTATAACTTCTTTTATGTGCAGAAACAGGAGGAATTATTTATGCCACTCAACTCTGGGGCAGGTGAGCGATTACACGTTGGGGTGGGCAGCAACTAGGAAGCTGCTCTTTAAGTTCACAAGCTCCTTGGTGAGATGACCTGGGCATGAGAGCCAGGGGCTCTGGTCAGCTGCCTGAAGCTGGAATGATCCTGACAGTTGGCGGGAGTGCAGTGTGCTGCCTGCAGCTTTTTCGAGGCCAGTGCTGATTCTCAAGTTTTCTACAGGTCACCCCAGCCTGTCCAGACTGTGGTGGCGGAAGTTTACATTACTCCCTGCTGAGGTACAGTCCTGCCTGAATCTCCAGAACAGCAAGTAAAGCCAGGAATATGAACTGAAAAGAAGTTGAGCTGCTTTGGCGTTGACATCTTGAAATTCATGTCTCTCCTTGTGCGGAAGGCCTTCACACTCAGACAATGGGAACTGAAATATTCTTCTAAGTGTGAGACTGTAGGATGAAGCATGTAGTCCCTTTATGTTTCTGCCAGGAGCATGAAGGTGATACATGATCATTGGAATGACGATTCCTGTGTTCGTGGACCTGTGGAAGGTGGATAGATAGCCATTTCCAGCGCAGCCCCTTAACTGAGGAACAAACAACCCCCCCCTCCCCGTAGGTCCTTCCTAAATACAGGATGAATCTTGCACCGGGGCACTGTATGCTCAGTGTGAAAATACCAGTACATGTGAAAACTTAAACCAGTCACCCCCCGTTACCGCTGAAGGCTAAAGAGTGTTCCCAGTCCAAAGTCACTGTGCCACCTGGATTGTTTGAATGACAGCCCCAGGAATTTAACCATTAAATGAAATAAAAACCTCCCTGATGGGCGTTTGATGCACCAGGACTTTTAACACCTTTAAAAACATTTGCCCCATGGAGATTAAACAACTGCAGAGTGTGAACTGGAATTTTACTGAAAGCTGTTGTATTATGTGTACCATCCTACCTGCTGGCTAAAAAATCCAATCAAGTGGGTGAAATAAAGAGATCCAAACTCTTTTCCCACAGTTGTGGACATCGATTTTTGTGTTACGATGGATGTCTATTGCTGCCAACTCCTTTTTGCCCTGTTCTAGTGATCCTGTGCTGTGAATGCCTGGTATATCATCCCAAATCCAAAGGTCAAGTAAGTGGCACAGTGATGTGAGCATCTTCACCTGAAAACAAGAGCTAGCCATCTGTACTGCTACACATCGGAGGGGGCTACACCAGAATAAAGATTTTAAAAGTTTCTGATTCCTTCCCCATAGCTGAAGCTTACTCCTTTTTCTGTGCAGCACTCCTTTTGTTTACCAGGCACCTAGGCATTCTTTCTGATAGATCACCAAGTAATGAATGTAGTGGCATCTTGTGAGATGTCTGTATTTGCCCCCAGCGTGGTGCCTAAATAACAGTGTTACAGAGTGGCGTATTTATTAGGGGTAGCAACCAAATTGTATCGACTGCCGATTAGCTGTGTTCAGCCAAATTTGGAATACCAGCTGTATTCTGCATGTGTTTGGTGCAAAAGCACGCATTTAAAATATGTATTTTAAAGGGAAACGTTCATGTCCCGGTGGACCCCACCTCCGTGTGAAGCGGGACCCGATTAGCAAATGCATAAATGTTACAAAATGTGCCACTTACCGCTGATTATTTAAATTCATATCTGGTTGATCCTGCACCCTCCCCATCATGCCCACAAGCACCACCGGCTGTCCCCAGGATGACGTGGCAGGTGGGGAGCAGCCGGGATGTCTCCACATGCTTGCTACATTGCTCGATTTTTAAATGGCTCCAGTTTGGAGCCAGTGTACCGCCGCGACATATGGAGACCAGTTACAGACAGCCAGCGTGCCTGTTGGTCTGTACCTGGTCTTGGTATTACAAGTACACCAATAGACTCCAAACTGGAGCTATTTGAAGCTCCTGCAATACCGATTATATGTATTGTGGTAGCTTCAAATAGCAAGGAGGAAGACTGAGAAGCCATAATTGTTTTAAGTCTTTTTTGCAAGGTTTTAGGGGGAAAAAAATAAGACTCACAATTTGTAAAGTGATCTGGACCCAAGCACTTTAAGCAGAGCTCATGGCAGTCTGCCTTTGGCAGGAACTGGAAACAATTTAAATAATGTTTTGAGCTTTTATGTCCCCCAGGTCTGTCTGACATATCAAATTAGAGAGATCCAAATATAGTATTTGGAACAATTCCCCAAAAATACAATAGAGTAACAGTTCAACAGTAAAAAAACAAACAAACAAACAAAAAAAAACTCCTCTCGCCTTCAAAAACTATGCTAAAGGCCAAATTGTGGTTTCCTGTCAGCCTACATAGTAGCAGGCAAGAGAAAGTCACTGACTTCACAATCCATTTTCAAAAGCCTCAGTCATTTGTACACTCTGGTAAAGGACCCAGTCCCACCATGGGATCTCAGTGTTTGCCTGCCCAGCTTATGGAGATTCCATTCGAGGCTATGGACATTGCTGACTTGAAATATGTCATATGGAAAACCATATTCTTGATTGCTATGACCTCTGTTAGGAGGGTAAGTGAACTACAAGTCCTCTGAATAGAGCCAAATAATCTTCCAGAGAGATAAGGTAGTCTTTAGAACCAACAAGAAATTCCTACCTAAGGTGGTGTCCGAATTCCATCTGAACCAGCCAGTAGCACTTCCTGTGCTCTATCCAGAGCACTCCAGTCCAGGAGAGCAAAGACTGCACAGTCTTGACCTGAAATGAGTTCTGGGTATTTACATAGATCAGGCAACAGAAGTCGGGTCCCAAAACACTCAGTTTTTTGTTACCTATGGTAAGGTTGGCTAAGATAAATCAGCAACTAAGAGGTCTACAAGGGTTGATCACAAAGTGTGTGGCCTAACACAGAAGGAAATGCACTATGAACCTAGTATTATTTTCAATGTATAGTTACACTAATATGAATCGAATATGACCTACTGGTATAATGATCAATTGCTTTCTTTTGTAGGTACATGCTGGACAAAGTTTGACAGGTGAAGATCATTTGAGGATGGAGAAAACTGAGATCAGAGCAATCATCAAGTAACTCCATATCGAAGGAATGACACTCCAATGCAAATCCACGAGGATGTGGTCAACACACTTGGGACAGAAGCCCCTTCATATTCAACTGTCAAGAAATGGGCTGCTGAATTTAAGAGTGGCAGAAGAAATGCTGAAGATGATCCCAGGCCAGGGCACCCAAGGGAGGTGACCACTAAGGAGAACATTGATGCAGTCCATCAAATGGTGATGAAAGACAGATGAGTAACTATACAGCATGTAGCCAGCACCTTGGGCATCAGTTTTGGGGCAGTACAGTCAATCTTGACTGAAAACCTGAGCATGAGCAAAACGTCAGCAAGATGAGTGCAAAGAATGTTAACACCAGATCAGAAACGAGCCAGAAGGGACATTTCGAGCACCCAGTAAGCGCAGGGGCTCCGAGCCGCCAGCGGGCGGGCGGCGACCGCAGGGCCGAAAGGAGAACCAGGAGGCGGGAGAGACAGCCAGCAAGATGCAGGGAAGCCGTGACCAATCGGAGAGGCGGCGCTACCCCTCAGCCTTGCTTCCGATTGGTCCCTCCTTCTTCATTGACTTTGCTCAAGCTTGCACTTCCAAACACTGCCTGGGAATAGTGGTTTTAGCTTAATTTTTCTCAAAAGAGCTGTTTTACCAAATTGTTTAAAAATTCTAGGTTTTATGTTGCTTTCCTTGTAAATGTCTAAGTGATACAGTCCTTTGGTGGGTTTTCTGGTGGGCCAGACGCTAAGGCGCCGTCCCCCAGTCTTTTGTTGTGCAAAATTGTTTAGCACCTCATTGCAGAATCGCTTGATTACTGCAATTGTGCTTTCCTGACTGTCCTCTCCTCTGTCTCCTTCACTTTAGCCAACCCTGCCCTCGAGCACCCAGTAAGCGCAGGGGCTCCGAGCCGCCAGCGCGGCCGGCGACCGCAGGCGGAAGACAGAGGCCGGGAGAGACAGCCAGCAAGGTGCGGAAAGCCGCCAAAATTTTGCTCGCCCCCCCTTGGGTGTTTCTTTTATACACACCTTCCCGCCCAATTTCCTCTCTCCGCCCATAGCCAAATTCTAGCCAATAATCTGGAATCAGTCCCCCACTGCCTTCACTATTATTAACCCATAGTTACCGTAATCATGCTGATGCTTCTCCTACTGCTTCTTTTTCTCTCACCTATAATATATCTCGAGGATGATACCCTTCCAGTTCATGCCCTCTTGAAAATGTGGCTTGCCAGGGTGGCCTCCCTGTCTCACCCCCAGTGGATGCCAATCAATTCCTCAACTATGCATTACCGTTGCTTCATTATAATCCATGGGGTAGCCCTCAAAAGGGTCACAACCATTCATGTATCCCTTAGCCCTTGCTCATATCTTGGTTCTATACTGCCCTTGTACCTGTCCATCAAGTTGGTACTCTGTGAAAATTTATTAAGCCTCAACATCCTGGACCGTCTCTAAAGATTGGGCCCCGAGCAGGAAGAGAAACCCTCTTTTGGTCCCTCATGCTATCACTTGAAGCCCTCATTAAACTATTACTCTTCTTGTTGATCTCGCTGGCAATATTGAAATCAATCCAGGACCCCCAGAAGGCTTTACCTCCCCATCAGACCTAGCCTCCATTAAAGGTTTAGCTTCCTTCACATCAACGCATGCAGCCTCCTTAAAAGATCTCATTAATCCAGGCCTGGGTCGCCCACACCCTGCCAGACTTTCTGGTAATTTCTGAGACATGGCTTAAACCTGCTACATGACAGGAAATAAATCTACCCAACTACCAGCTATTCAGATCGGACGCCTGACAAGGCGGTGGAGTAGCTATCTATGTTAAATCAAACATTTCTGCATCTTGCCTCAGTTATACAGTGCCCAAAGAATTTGAATGTTTATCCCTTAAAATAGCTCTCCCCAATATGACAGCTTTTCAATTGGTTGGCTGCTACAGGCCCCCCTCTGCCGGCCTTCAGCTCCTAAATCACTTGGGAAATATAATGAATCTGGGCCCCGAGGACACCATCATTTTAGGTGATCTGAACCTTAACTGGCTCTCCAACGCATCTGCACCTCTAGTATCTTTTTGTAACACATATGGATTCACTCAATTAATAAATGAACCGACAAGAATTAACTCAAAAAAACAAAACTAACAGCACCTACTTGACATTTTGTTGGTAAACAAACCGCACCTGTTTTCCCATGCTGGAGTGCTTTTCAGTGATATAGCGACCACTGTCTTATTGCAGGATAAAATCATCAGTCAAGCCATCAACCCTCGAAATTCCTTATAAGAAGGTCTAAAAAAAACCTTAACATCGAAGGATATCTCCGTGACCTATATCATTCTTACGCTGGCAAGAATTCTATCACACAGCTTCTGTGGAATCAGCACTCAAGGTGCTAAATGACATTATCATAGGCGCCCTCAATACTCATGCACCTTTCACTAGCGTTAGAATAAAAAGCAAATCCTGCCGCTGGTTTTCTGCCGATCTTAAATCTGCACTGCTTGCTAGAGATAAACTCTGGAAAAGGGCTAGAAAGACCAAGGATCCGTCTGACTGGCTTCAGTTCAGAAAAGCCAGAAACAGCTGCACCAAAATAGTAAGAGAAGCCAAAGCTGCCTTCTATACAGCCGAGCTTGATGCCTCCTACCTTAACCCAGCCAGATTCTGGGGCACCATCAAGGGGATCCTAGGGCAGGACTCCAGTACTTCCTTGCCATCCCAAGTATACCTTAACAATGCTGTTATCACTGATAAGCGTGAAATCTTAGATGCATTCAATAATCATTTCACTACGGCTGGCCTAGCTTTTGACTCCTCCCAGCAAATCTATTACGGTCACAACTTAAATTCCAGTCTATTGATGGTCAGAAGGCTGCCTCTTCATTCTCCTTCAAGCCCATTTATTAAAACAAGTGGAAGACCTATTGCTACATCTAGACACCAAGAAAGTGCAGGTGCAGACTCTCTGGACCCTATTTCTTAAAATTGCTCTACATGCCATTGCAGTTCCCTAACTCATCTTTTTAATCTGTCCTTATCCACTGGTTCTGTTCCTACATTGTGGAAAACAGCACAAGTGTTTCCCTCCTCAAATCAGGGGACCCATGGATCTCAACAATTATAGACCTATATCCATCCTACCTGTGCTGTCTAAAATGTTAGAAAAGCTGGTGAGTATCCAACTAGAGACTACCTCGATGCTAATAACCTACTTAACCCTGCTCAATCTGGGTTTGGGACAGCCACAGTACCATTTCTGCATTAGCAAAAGTAACAAATGATTGGCAAACTGAGTTAGACAAAAAAACAGCATCTGTGCTGTATTTCTAGAACCTAAGTAAAGCCTTTGATACAGTGGATCATGAGCTGCTAATTTCCTCACTGCACTCCTTAGGCCTGGTTCAACCTCCCTTGGGTGGTTCAGATGTTACCTCACTGATAGAATACAGCAGGTGAAAGATGAAGGTGCCCTATCCTCCTCAAAACCACTTCTAAGGGAGTACGCAGGATCCATCCTGGGCCCTATCCTCTTTGCTGTCTATATCAATAACATTGATTCCAACCTCACTGTTGCCAATGTCCACCTTTTGCTGATGACACTGTCTTGTATGTCAGTAACCCCTCACCATCAAAGGCCTGTGAGTTATTACAATCAGAATTCTCCCTGCTGCAACATCAACTACTTGAAAAGAACTACTATTAAATGCCAAGAAGACAAAGGCTATGTTCTTTTCCACCAATATATATTCTACCACTCTCATTAAACATTCTTCCCCAACTATCCACCATCCTTGGAGAAATCTGGATTATGTGGATAAATTCAAATATCTAGGGGTATGGATTGATAATAGACTTGATTACACTCAACATGTTGAGGAACTCCTAAAAAACTCAGACAGAGGTTCGGCCTATTCTTCAGAATCAAACATTATCTAACCATAGAGTCCAAACAAAGACTAATACAGGCATCATTTCTATCTCTCATCAATTATGCAGATTTCCTTTATGGCCACTGTACTATGTCCTGTTTAAGTAAATTGGATACCTTGTATCACAGAGCTCTAAGATTCATCACAGATCTTCCCTTCAACACTCATCACTGCTCTCTTTATAATGCTGTTGGCTGGACATCCTTACACCTTAGAAGGAATAAAAATGCTGCACTATGGATTTACAAAGCTCTGTCAAATAAACTTCCATCTTATATTTCTGATTGCTTTACCCTGGCTACACCTAGATCATATGCCCTAAGAACAATAACCTTATCACCTTGAAAATACCTAAAGCCTGTACCCGGCATGGGAGATCTGCAATCAGCTACTTCTTAGCATCTACCGAATTCTCTGCAGAAGACCCTAAAGTTGAACACCTTCATCCCTATAGCATCCTTTAAAAAGCTCTTTATAAGTCTCTTTCCTGAGAGATGCAACTGCTTTCACTAAGCCTAATCCCTCTTCCCTTTACCCCCTTTTTCTTTCTATCACAGTTTATATACTTTTTTAAACTTAGCTACAATATACCCTAAAATCACTGCCATTCCCTTTCTTTTTCCCCCCATTTCTACTTGCTTAAGTATCTACCCAATTACAACACAACCTGACCAATTCCACAATCCCAATACCTTCAGTCATCTAGGTCAAACCTGTCTGAATTATTTTGTTTTGTGGTCCAAAATCATTAGCTACCTTGCTTGTATATACGTTTTTTTATTATTGTAGCTGTTTATTTATATTTAAGTCTTTGTCTCTTTCTCTGTATTTGTTTATGTATGCTACAGTACCTTATTTTGATCTTGACCTATCAGGTCCATCTTGTAAATGAGCTTCGCTCAATGATGTCCGCCTGAATAAATAAAGATTTTGATTGATTGATTTTTTTTTTTTTGATTTCAAGCCAGCTTCTTGCACAATACAAGAGGGATCCGGCAAACGTTATCAGTCATATTGTAACAGTGGATGAAACCTGGGTTCACCATTTTGATCCAGAGTCTCTGAGCAAAGCAAACAATGGAAACATCAAGTATCTCCAATGCCAAAGAAGTTCAAGCAGGCCTCTTCAAGTTACAAAATCATGGCCTCGGTCTTCTGGGACTCTGAAGGTGTGATCATGATTATCTTGAACAAGGAAGGACAATAATTGGAGAGTACTATGCTGAATAACAGTGGACGTTGAGGGAAGCCATCAAAGCCAAATGCCGTGGAAAACTGAGACGAGGTGTTTTGCTCCTGCAAGACAATGCTTCCCCACACAGCACAGGCTGCGGTGGCCGCTGCAACAGAATGTGGGTATGAGCTGCTTCCTCATCCATCCCACTCGCCAGATCTTGCTCCTCTAGACTTCCACCTGTTCCCAACGTTGAAAGCTGAACCCTGTGGAAAGAGATTTGCTGATGACGAGGTGATAGCTACTGTGGAGGGGTTTCTGGGAGGCCAAGACCCAGAATTCTACCATGAGGGAATAACAAAGAATGACGCTGGACTAAGTGTACTGAACTGAAAGGAGACTGTTGGAAATTAAAAAATACTAGGTTCATAATCCATGTCTTTCTATGTCAGGCCACAAACTTTTTGATCAACCCTCATATCTCCTGATGGATAGTCTCTTTGATCCAGTTTTGGTATGCAAAAGCTGGGAAAATGCCACTTATAGACTTAAAGGAGAACTGCACTGAATCTATAAGTAGTTTTTCCTAGTAGAAGTTGTTTTAAAATACTGGTTCAAATTCTGTTACCGCTCTAGTGTTACAAGTGTTTCCGTTATCCTAGTGGGTGTTTCTCATTTACGTGCTGCTAGTAAGAATCATTTTATTTATTGTTTTTGATAACCAGGTAAGTGCACTAAACACTGAAATGCCTATTTTCAGGCACAGCCCAGGAGAGTACAATTGAGAACAGTCAAAATACAAATACATACAAGATACAGGACAATAACGTACGACTCATTGCCTTAATCAAAAACATCACAGGAAAAATACCAATTGGATATAGGTAGCACACAACGTAAAACTGGACTGAGATATGCAAGATATACAATTTTAAACAAAAATGTACATAAGAACAGATTTCAGAATACAATTACAAATAAGGTGGAGCAACACATTAAGCGTGAGCTACCTAGGAGCTCCACTCTGGATCAACTCCCTGCAAACTGACATATCCAATGCAGCTATGCTGGGCTCTTTTAAACGTAAGCTTCGGCAACATCTAATTGCCATGGGCACCTGTGACTGCTACCACTAGGTCCCTCCACTCTTATCCCTAACTGATCTGTAAGCCAGCCACCCCGTCTCCCACATGGCACTACCTGCCAATTACTAGCACTTATTTGCACTTCTCGTCATTGCTCCACCTTCCCTTCCCCCTTCCATCTCCAGCCCCCTTCCGCTTCTCGCCCCTCCCTCTCTCCTCTGTACTTGTGTCCTCCACCCTTCTGTTCATACCCTCTCTCATTCCCCCTGCCCAGGCCTCACGCGCTGTTCCTTACCTTAGTTCTTGACTACTTCTATTCCTAAACCTCCCCCCCCCCACTAGGCCTAATGGGATGATTATTACCTCCTTCCCTAGGCTTCCTGCTTTCCTTAATGTCTGTAGTAATTTAGCAATCAACCGACATAGCCATACTTTGTACAATGCCGCTACTATATTTACTATGTTTCATTTATACCCTATGTTATCTGGTAAAGTTTTGTCTATAATAATGTAATGCATACCCTACGTTATCTATGAAAGTTCTGTTTATAATAGTGTCATGCATACCCTATGTTATCTAACATACTAAAAGCCAACAGAATAGGCCTAATGGTCAATGTGTGTCTGCTCTGTAGCCAGTCACCTAGTGGGTGCTGCTTCCCCACCCCCAGCCCCCGAAGGTGTTCTTTGGCTTGCTTCCCTTGTACCTGTCCCACCCCTTCTTGAAGCCCTCCACTATGCCCTCCTCCACCAGCCTCCCGGGCAGCGCATTCCACGGCTCCACCACCCTCTCAGTGAAATAATGTTTCCTACATTCCCCCTGTAATTTCCCCCCCAGCTTCCACTCATGCCCCCTGGTTGTTCCCCCCTTCTTTAGTTGGAACAGCTCCTTGGTTCTGCTTTTGGTTATTCCTTTTACGTACTTGAAGACCCCTATCATGTCTCCCCTGTCCCTCCTCTCCTCCAGTGTGTACAGCCCAAGCTCTTCCAGTCTCTCCTCATAGAGCCTCCCCTCCATGCCCCGAATCATCCTGGTCACTCTCCTCTGGACCCTCTACAGCAGCGCTCTGTCCTTCTTCAGATGAGGTCTCCAGAACTGTACACAGTACTCGAGCTGCGGCCTGACCAAGGCATTATATAGAGGGAGGATCACCTCCCTCCTCCTGGATGTAATTCCCCTGGCTATGCAGCCCAGCATCCTGTTTGATTTGGCTGCGGTTCTTCTACAGTTTTGGGAGTTATTCATTTTGACGTCTACCACCACCCCTAGATCCCGCTCACCCAATGTGGCTTGCAGTGTGACCTCCCCAGGGTGTATACATGGCCCGGGTTCTTGACCCCCAAATGAAGTATCTTACATTTCCTTCCCAGCATTACACTTCAATCCCCACCTCCTTGACCCCCCCCAGGGTATCCAGGTCCCCCTGGACTGTCTCTCTTGCTTCTTCCCTATCCACCAATGCTCCCAGTTTGGAGTCATCTGCAAAGAGACTCAGCCTACTCCTAACCCCCCTCCCTATATCCGAGACATAGGCATTGAACAGAAGTGACCCCAATACTGAACCTTGGGGGACCCCACTGATTACCTTCCTGGGGGAGGAGATTATCCAGACCATTACCTTCTGTATTCGCCCCGAAAGCCAATTTTTGACCCACTTGAGAACCTGTCCTCCCACCCCCATCTCCCCCAGCTTTGCTATCAGCCCATTATGGGGTTCCAAATCAAACGCCTCGCTGAAATCCAGGTATAGGACATCCACCGGCCTATGTCTGTCCGGGGCCCCGCCACCCAGTCATAAAACTCTACAAGGTTGGACTGGCACGATCTCCCCAGGACGAAGCCATACTGTTTATCATCCCGGTGCCCTAACCTTTCCAGCTGCCTCCAAGCCTCTCCTTGATAAAGCCCTCCATTACTTTGCCTACCACAGATGTTAGGCTGACAGGCCTATAATTCCCCATCTCCTCCCTAGACCCCCCTTTGTGGATAGGCATTGCATGAGCCACCCTCCAGTCTTGGGGCACCCATCTTGTCTGCAGAGAGGTGTTAAAGAGTGCAGCCAGTGGAGCTCCCAGCTCCTCTTCCAGTTCCTTCATAACCCTCGGATGTAGCCCATCCGGCCCTGGTGCCTTATCAGTTTTTAGCTTCCGAAGGGCCTCCCTCACCTTATCCACTGTGATTTCTCCCCCTCATGCAACCTCCCCACCCCTTCTGGGTCTGGCCCAGCCTGTACCTTAGCCTCTTTCTGTCCTCTGGTCTCAGATTGACCTCTCACGTTTGTTGGCTCCTCTTCTCTCCCATCAGACTGTAGAGATCTCTTACCTCCCTCTGCAAAGACTGAGGTAAAGTACTCGTTTAGCACCTCTGCCTGTTCCCCTGCTTCCTGAGCCCACCCCCCGTCTTAATCCTGCTGATCTGTGTCCTCTCTTTTCTCTTATGTATCTATAGAATCCCCCCCCCCCGGGATATCCCTAGCCAGGTTTTGTTCCATCTCTGCCTTGGCTCCCCTCATCACTCTGGTGACCCTCCTGGCCATCAGTTCATACTCTCCAAGCTTCTTGTTCCCCCTTGAGCGTTTAAAATGTGCAAAGGCACCCTTTTTTTCCCCTCACTGCCTCCTGCACTTCCCTGGTCCACCAACATGGCTTGCTGGTTCTACCATGCTTTTGCCTTACTTCTGTACAGGACCTAGTAGCCTCCTGTACCCCTTTTTTAATGGTCTCCCACAAGCTTCCAACATCCATGTCCGGCCTAATCTTGTCCAACCTCTCCTGTAGAATCCTACCCATGCCCACGAAGTCCGCTCCCCTGAAGTCTACCACTACTGTATTAGTGTGGTTTTCCTCCCCCCTAGATACAGCAGAAACCATTTGTGAAAGTTTTGTCTATAATAGTGTCTTGCATACCCTATGTCATCTGTGAAAGTTTTGTCTATAATTGTGTCATGTATACCCTGGGCAGGATTCACAAAAGGGATGCGCTGGGGCATCCCTGACATGCGTCCAAAGGTGATTCTGGAAGGGGCCAATGCGCGGTGCAACCCGATGTGCGGCGCATCTCAATGGTTGCATGCGGCCAGTAATGCTATCGGCCGCATCTGGAGGGGACTGTGAAGGGCATGCCCATGCATATAGCGCATCCCTATTCACAGCCCTATTCTGTGGCGCATCCCCGGGCAAGTTCAAGGATGCGCCACAGAAAGATAAGTCTAGTAAAACCAGACTTAAGTGGGTGGCCACCCACAGGCAGGCTGCGTGCTGCAGGCAACCTACCCACCCTGGCAGTTCACTGCCCCCCCCCCCCAGCACCGGTACATGCCACTCCTTGTGGCGGCATCACTGACATCTGCGCTCAAGCCCCATAGAATGCCGCTCCGGTGGCGGTAAATGACATGCTGAACCTCCCCCAAGCCTCTGGTGCAGCTACCACCACGGCAGTAATGGGCAGAGCATAGACCCCCGCCCCCCGTTGAAGCTGCCCTCCGTGGCGGTAGTAGGCAGAGCATGAATCCCCCTGCCCCAAGCCCCCACTGAAGCTGCTCTCCTTGGCGGCTGTCCGTTACGAATTAATCCCCCCATGCACCCCAACCCACCCCTCTCCCACCACCCCAGCAGGGTCCCACTGTCGGTGGGCAGCTCAGTCCACCGCACACTGACCGGCCGCCCGCCGACAGAGCTGTCTGTCAGTGACAGCTACCATCCCGAAGCCCGATGGGCATCAGGATGTACGGTAGCTGTCACTGTCAGTGCAACTCTGTCGGCGGGCGGCCGTAACGACTGCAGGTGAGCTGAACTGCCCGCCAACAGTGGGACCCTGCTGAGTGGTGAAATGGTGGGGGTGAGAGATCGATTCGCGTTCCGTAGCGGACGGCGCGGGACAGCGGCTTCAGCGAGCTTGGGTAATCTGTGTTCTGCCTGCTACCCCCTGGGGGCGGCAACAGGGAACAGGAGGGTTCAGCAAATCATTACACGCCGCCCGGAAGCAGCATTCAATGAAGGCTTGGGGCTAGGAGGGTTACTTACAGTTACCACTGCCATGGAGGGCAGCGACCGGGGTCTGCATTTCTTTTACCACTGCTGGTGCGTCATCGGGGCTTGGGTGGGCGTGCTTCTTCGTCTGTTGGTGCATTTTCTGGGGCATCCTGCAGTCGCAATGCAAAGGGCTATAATGGCATGCTAATGGCCCCATTGCTTCATGTATGCCCACGGCCTCATTTGCATGCCCTGGCTCTGAATCGCATTTTTGAGCGCAGGGCATCCCGAGATACCTTGCCCCGAAGGGTTCACAGCCTGATATGGGGGATGTGCCGGCACATCCTGGGTAGGGCATACCTGTGCTATTCACAGAGGGGATGCGCCGGGGGCATCTCCCTGCGCCTCCTCTGTGAACTGCCCATTTTACACTCAGTGCATCTCCCCTGCGCCAGGGCAGCAGAGATGCACTGAGCGCATCTTCTTTGTGAATCCTGCCCATGTTATCTGCGAACGTTTTGTCTATAATAGTGTCATGCATACCCTATTTTATCTGTGAAAGTTTTGTCTATAATAATGTCATGTATACCGTTATCTGTGACTGTTTCTTTAAGCCACTCACCTGCTTCTGTAACACTTTAAATGCATATGCTTGGAGACACTTGCTATGTAACCTGAAATTTGTAACATTATCCTACGTTATCTTCCGACGAGGAACCTATATAAAGAGCATCTACTCAAAGATATTAATCCAAGATTACAATAAATAGGGATTGTGGAGGGAAACCGGATTTCCTGGTGCATTTGGGAACTAACGATCTAGAGTGAAATAGCATTTTGCAAATCCAAGCAAGGTTCTGAGAACTTGCCAGAGTCTGTCGGGATAATGGATGCAAAATTTCCTTTTCGGAGATACTGCCGGTACCAAAGGCCTCAGTGGAGAAAAAAATGAAAATCACAGAGGTTAATGACTGGCTCAGGAAGTGGGGTGAAGAAAGTGGGTCGGGGGTGTTAGGGAACTGGAAAGGAGCTTGGGAGAATAAGGTACTGTATGCCAAGGACAGGCTTCATCTTGCCCCGTTAGGGAAGGAAGTCCTTAAACAGGGGGTGGTTGACTACATTTAAGAAAGGTGGGATTTAAACTTGTGGAGGGCTGACCAGAAGCCTCTCCTCCAGATGAGGAGGAGGCCTTCAATCCCGGGGGGACAGACTGGGAGGAGGTTTCAGGAGGAGCAGAGGGAGGATGGAAGTATAAGGAACCTGGGTGAGGTTCAAACAAAGGATCAGGGATAAGGGTGGGGGTGGTGTTAGTAAATGCCAGGAGCTTGGGAAAAAAGTTGCCAGAGTTCCAGGCCATGCTGTTCGGGGGTGGATGTGGCAGCTGTCACCGAAATGTGGGCCAACAAAAACCATGACTGGGACCTAAACATGCGGGGGTACACCATGCTTAGGAAGGACAGAAAGGAGGGCAGAGGGGGTGGAGTGGCTAGGTTCATTAGAGATGACACAGAAATGGCAGAGGGAAATGTGGAGGCCTTATGGGTCACCTTACGAACCCTGGCAGGAGGTAAGGTCAAGCTAGGTGTAGTATATAGGCCCCCTGGGATGGGTGATGTTCTGGAGGATGGTTTGCTGGACAACATCATTGCCCAGTGTGGACCAAAAGGGGAGGAGGCGGTGTTGATGGGGACCTTAATATGCCAGGTACAAGCTGGGGAACATGTCCTCTAAGGTGGCCAAGGAGCAGAGGCTGCTGGGCGGCTTCCAGGATGTGTTCTTAACACAGCATGTGATGGAGCCCACAAGGGAGGGCATGTCCTGGACGTGGTTCTGGCGGATGGGGATCTGGTGAGGACTGTTTGTAGAGGATCCCTGACTGGGAGTGACCACAATACTGTCTGGTTTCAAATAAGCATGGGGGAGGGGGGGAAGAGATCTAGGACACTGGCAGTGGACTTCAGGGGGGCAAACTTTGTGGGCATGGGAAATATTCTCAAGGATCACTTGAAGGGGATTACAACAATGACAAATGTGGAAAAGAGATGGACGATCATAAAATGGAAACTTCATGAGGCAGTCAGGACCTGCACTAAGGTGAAGCGTAAGGGAGCAAGGTCACATAAACCATGCTGGTGGTCCAGTGAGGTTCAGGTAGCGGTCACAGAAAAGAAGGCTGCCTACAAAAAATATAAAACAACGAGAGGGGATAGGGAAAAGGAAATGTACCATCTTGCATCTAGAAAAGCCACCTAGATGGTGCGGCGGCAAAGTCCAGTAGAGAGCAGTGGCTGGCACAGGGGATACGGGGAGGGGAAAAGAGGTTCTTCTGGTACATTGGGGAGCGGAGAAAAACTAAGGGCCATCTCGGCAGATTGAGATGAGAAGGAGGGTGGGTGGAAGAGACGAGGGTTCAGGCAGAGGTCTTAAACGAGTACTTCACCTCTGTGTTCATTAGGGAGGGGGATGGGATATCTACAAAGCAAGGCACAGTGGGGATAGAAGTGGTAGTGAGTGGGATCAGGGGAGCAACAGAAATGGAGCAAGAGGGAGGGAGAGGTACCCCAGGGGTGTCACATCAGGATAAGGATAAAAAGGCCAGTAAGATGGAGGGGACGGATGATGCTATCTCCACCGAAAGGGAGTGGTTAGCCCTTAAGAAAGACAAATCTAGGCCGGATGGCATTCATCCAAGAGTACTATGGCAATTGGTGGACATACTGGCTGCACCCCTGGCGGAGCTATTCAACAGGTCGCTTGAAACATGTAGGGTACCTAGGGAGTGGCGAGAGGCATATGTAGTGCCAATCCATAAAGGGGGGGGGTCAAGGGAAGTACCAGGTTAACTATAGATCCATCAGTTTGACCTTGGTGGTGGGAAAATTAATGGAGAGTATACTAAAGGAACGATTGGGGGTGTACTTGGAGGAGGTGGGAGGTCTGGATAGTCGGCAACATGGGTTTGTGCCAGGTAGATCGTGTCAAACCAATCTTGTGGAGTTCTACGAATGGGTAACATCAGAACTGGACAGGGGAAAGCCTGTGGATGTGTTATTCTTGGACTTCAGCAAGGTGTTTGACTCTGTCCCCCACAATGGTCTGGTGGAGAAACTGACAAGGTTGGGAGTAAGCCCTTTGATGGTTAGATGGATTGAAAACTGGATAGCTGGACGCACTCAGAGAGTAGTGGTCGGTGGGGGCTCTCAGACCTAGAGGAGGTCAGTGGCGAGAATTACCATGAGCTCGGTCCTGGTCCGATCCTGTTTAATGCATACATATCGGACATCAGTGAGGGTATAGGGTGTGAAATGAGTCTCTTCGCTGATGACTCCAAGATGGGAGCAGTAGTTGAGGGGGAAGAGGGGAGGTTGGCCCTGCAAGGGGACCTGGACACCCTGGAAAGGTAGGCTCACACATGGAAATTAAATTTCAAAATTTCAATATCACCAAGTGCAGGGTGTTACATCTTGGGCTGGGAAACCCTAAACACAGGTACACCCTGGGAGGGGAGGCGCTGGAGGCCTCAAAAGGGGAAAAAGACCTAGGGGTCATGGTGGATGCATGAATGAATAACTCTGAGCAGTGCAGAAGAGCGGCTAGCAAAGCAAACAGGATGTTGGGATGCATCATAAGGGGGATCACCTCTAGGAGCAAGGAAGTGATTCTGCTGCTGTACAATGGACTGGTTAGACCACACCTTCTGTACAGTACTGGAGACCACACTTGAAGAGGGACATACAGCTCCTGGAGAGGGTACAGAGGAGGGCAACTAAGATGATACGAGGACTAGGGGATTTGACGTATGAGGACAAACTTGAGGAGCTCTGCCCATTTTCACTGGAGGAGAGGAGAGACAGGGGGGACATGGTTGAGGTCTTCAAGTACCTCAAGGGAATAAATAAGGTAAACACAGAGGGGATCTTTAGACTAAAGCAGGGAGGTATCACCAGAGGGCATGGTTTGAAGTTGGAAGGATGAGGGGGAAAAGAGGAGGAGGATTTTCACTGAGAGGGTGGTGGATCCTTGGAACGTGCTACCTGGAGAGCTGGTTCAGAGATCCACAGTGGAGGGCTTCAAGCGAGGGTGGGACACACACAGAAAGCGGATGTATCGGATGATGGCCTGGCCCAGGGGTGGGGATGGATGATAGGGTTTCTGGAACACAAGGGGGGGGGGCCTCGGTACCCAACTAGGGATCTGAGGTTCGAGCAGACTCGATAGACTGTAAGGCCTAATCTGCTGGCAACTAGTATGTTAAATACATAAAAATAAATAAAACCTAAATGCATAGGTCAAAGGAGGAGGAAAGATCAGAAATTCTATGGAGCAGTCTACAGTGTTAGAAAAAGAAGCAGATACAGACAGGGTGAGGGAGAGGAAATTGGGCGATGTTGCAAAAGAAGGTTGGCGATGGGAAAAATCAGAATTTAAGTGCAGGGTGAGAGCTTAAGACAGCTAGACATGGCTGTGGGGAAAGGGGAACAGAGAGAAAGGCAGAGAGTGGTAGTGGAGGGAAATCAAGAAGGATGGAAACAATTGCAAGAGTTGGAGGTTATTAGGTGAGTACATAGCATCCTTTTGAAGTTGTCATGAGATTGACAGAGCCTGAAACCTACCAGTAGAGTGTTCCAGAACTGGGGTGCAGCATGGGAAAAGGCCCAGGTCCCCATTAGAGTTTTGCACCTGGGTATACTTAGAAGGGTTTGATCCTCTGATCAGAGGTTATAACATGGATTAGCCAGTGTCAGCATGTTAGCTAGAGAGGCGGGAATGCCAGAGCAAATTATACCATCTATAGGGCAGCCAAAGGATAGAGATCAGTGGGCCAAAGGGGAGGGCCAGTTTAGGTCACTGTAAAGCTTATAGTGGTGAGGCCGGGAGATGCTAGGGCATAGCGGCAAATACTGTTATAGGTGACATCCCACTTGAGAAGGTTGGTTTTCGCTGCTCCAGCATAAGATACTGAGCCATAGGCAAGGGCAGGAAGTAGAACACCCTGCACAATGGCAGTTCTGGCCGAGGGGGATAAAGCATAACTTGTTCTATAGGCAATACCAATTTTGGAATTTACAGCTCTGCATGTGATGGAAATATGTTGGTCAAAGTTTAACGAGGGGTCGAGCGTGATCCCAAAATATCTGAATGAGCTAACATTCTCTAGAGGGGAGCCATCAACACTAGTAACAGACAGCTTCTCATCACATTTCCTTAGTCTGGTGGCAGAGCCAAATAACATGGACTGCGTTTTACTAGCATTTAGATCCAGGTTGTTTTTAGTGAGCCAGTTTTGGATAATGAGGTAGTCGGATGTGAGCATGGTACTTAGGTCGGAGATAGATTTTGCACTATGATAGAGAACTAGATCATCTGCATAGAGTAGGGATGAGCAGGTGGAGAAAATATTTGAGATATCATTACTAAAGAGAGTGAAAACTAGAAGACCAAGGATAGAGCCCTGAGGACACCAATGTTTACAGCGGAGACTTGAGACAGCAGAGTTGAATTTAACCCCTTGTCTTCTATCTGACAAGTAGCTGTTAAATCAAGAGACATCGGGGAGAAGCCTAGGGATAGTATTTTAACTAGGAGAAGTGGGTGATTGACCAGATAAAATGCCTTTGTTAAATAGAACTGTATGATGTAGTTTATGTCCCTGTTCTACTCTTCTATTGTTGGCACAATGCATCCATGTTCTAATACAGAACGTGGTGGCTAGGAGTGTCAAACTACATCATATAATTCTAAAATGGTACTTGCCATCAGACTGTAAAGCAGAAACACCCACTGAGGTTGCTAAAAGGCCTAGATAGATGGAACAATAACATAATTTTAACCAGTACTTAAAAACAACTACTACTAAGAAAATGAACTACAGGTTCAGTGCAGTTCTCCTTTAAGGGCACACTCCACAAGCAGTACCTCTGCCTCTGTGGCATCCACAAGGGACATCCCCTTAGACATTTGCAAAAGCAGCTACTTGGAAAACAGTGCACACTTTCTCAAAGTACTAGTGCCTCGACATACAGTCTAAGAGGGATGCCAGCTTTGGAACTGCTGTATTCCAGAACCTTTTTCCTAAGTAAGTTCTGGTCCCAGCCTCTCAAGGTACTGCTACTGAGCCTGCATAAACATTATGTGAAGGATTCCACGGGTTGGAAGAAAACAAAATACCCCAATAATGTTGTTTCTTCTCAGGGATCCCTCAGTATACTTACACTCCTCACCCAGTCTCCCATTCCAGAACCAGAAAAATAAGTTCTGACAAAAATAAGTTATTTTCATTAAGGTTGCTTGAGCATTACTACTGCAGTTACTCTACAACTGTAAAGTTTGAGGTTTTTTAAGCATTCCTATTTTTTTTACGTCTGGTTTGATTTTTTTCCAAAAAAATTGGTAAAATTAGTAGCGCCATTGGCTAGTTTCACTAGCCACTGCTCCACCTGGGCTACAGAAACAAATCTGGTTAACTATCAGAGTGAAACTGCAGAGATTTAAAGAAACCAGTACTCTAAATTAGAATAGGTGCCCTCTCCGGGGATATCTGTCACTATGGAATTAGATGTACAGACTGTTGCCAACCCTCCTGCACCACCCCAATCTCTAGAAATACACCCCCACAGAATGCACCCCCCCATGAGGCACTATAATGAATAAAGTCTCACCTTTCACAGAGTTTGACCCAAATTGAGCAAATTCCAACCCATATGCCACCCATAGCTTTTGTAAAACTCACCATCTCCTTCCCTTTCCGAACTCTGTTAATACAGATACCTACCATCCACACCCTCCTCCTCCAGTGTAGGAGTTACATTTTGTGAACGTTGGGTCAATAAGGGTCATATCTTTACATTGAGCCCCCCTTCCCATTATAAGTCAATGGCAGTGATGCCTGAACTACCGTGGTCCAATTCAAAGCCAGGGGGGCCGAGCCACAAAAAAAAACAGAAAGGTGACCCACAGTGTGTGCCAGGCACAGCCCTTCCTCCACCTCAACTGGCCGCAGTCTCCTGAATGGAACCAGGCATGTACTTTATAGTAATATTCTGATTGACTCTGGTCTGTTCTTCACCCATTCCTGAGACGGAGATAGTGGAGTGTGTCGGACCAGTTGTGGTGCTGTGCTTAATGCGTAACCGACAATGCGAATCATCGGGGAGGGGGTGCGGGGGGCACAGCCCCCGACGAAAGGTAAAATAAACTGATTATGTCTATGATTGATCAGAGATGGTCTGAATTAGAGGGGGTGCCCCCCCATGAAAGGTAAAATAAATTGATTATGTCTACCATTATTGAGAGATAGTCCGACACACTATCTCCTAGTTTTTCTTTTTCACTTTTTTATATTAGTTTTTTTTATTGCCCTATTGATGGTAGCTGTGTGATGTGAATGGGGGGGTGGGGGAAACAGACCCCTGATAGCAGGGTCACTTGCCAGCCTATCTCGTCACCGTTACTTCAACTTGCCCGAGTAGTGTTATGTTACGCTTATAGCGGCGTGCGATTCCTGTAGCGTTTGCGCTAGCAACATTGGCTGGTCCGACTCTCTCCACTGTCGCCCCTGAAATTAGGTAAAAACCAGCCCCATCCCATCCAAATTCACACAACGTGTGCCCTCTCCAGCTGTTACCTAGCTGGTCTGGTTCAGGTGGTCTAGCGTTCGCCCTGAAGCCCCCCATGGGTCTCACTTTTACTTTTTTAATCTCATTCCTACAACCAAGGGTGTGTTTCAACTAGACAATACAGAGTACAGTACACTGTGGTCCATCCCTCCACTAAATCATTCAAACATTTACCCAGTAATGCCGAAGCAATGTCCTATAGATTATACGATTTCAGTCCTCCCAAAATCTCACTTTTTCCTGGGAAGTCTTATTTTCTGAGTAAGAAACTTGTGATGGATAGCAGCCCACCAGAAGGCAGTAAATGTGCAAACTGAAGTCTTGCTGACTCCAAGAGCCGGAAGCCTCCATCCCCAAGGATTTTCCCGTCCCGCCTTGGTAAGAACACACAGCGTCCCTCACAGAGGCCCTCGACCGTTTGCAGCTCTGGACTGTTGGCAGCTGCGCTCGAGAATCGCAGCGCTGTGATTGGTGCCCTCGCCCGCAGCTCGGGACCGCGCCGCATTGCCATTGGACAACGCGTTCATATCACGTGACGCGGTCGCGGTGCATGGTGGAGGCCAAGATGGCGGCGCAACTAGTGGAGGTTAAGGCAAGTGGTGTTTTTGTTGTTGGGAAGGCGGCTCCGGGGTCCGAGGGATTCGCGAGGAGAGGGCGAAGAGGGCCGAGACGCCCGAGAGGGGGCAGGGCGTGCTCTCATCCTTCCTCCGGATCCCTGTGGCCGTAGTTGCGGGGATGATGCCAGGGGGAAGGGGTGTTTGCTAAACAGTGGTACCAACCGGGAAGAGAGGGAGGCGGCTGTGGGCCCAAGCCGGCGGTTGGGAACCGACAGGGTACGGGTACGGCACCCCTAACGATAGGGGTGGTCTATCAGCGGTGCTTCTCATTGTTTGGCCCCCTCTCCCGGGTTAGCAGCAGACGGGGTCTGTGTTATTTGTAGGAGACACGGAGTCTAATTCCCGGCTTTTGTTGGAGGTAGATTATACGTGGCTGGAGACTACTGTAGCAACACAACAGCCGGGGTTCCTTCTTACAGTGATGAAGCCGATCTAACAGCAAACTTTGTATTCGGGAGATCAGTAGTAAACCGGCCTTTCAGAAATATGCATATAATCCCAAGGATCAGTGGTGTTTTTTATTTTTTTTATTTTTTTTTATTTAGTGATTGTTTAACACAGCTTGGTTTGCTTTTAGACACAGAGATAACCCATTTTGTGATAATTCATCTAAAAAAACTAAATCTCACTATTTAACATAAAAGGGGTCAGCCCCTCATTTTACCATTGGAATTCTTTTCTCCCAAATTGAGAGGGATCTCCTCCGCATTCTGTACCAAGATTTTTTTTGCAACGAAAAAGGATGTGTTCGTGTTCATTGAACAGCACATTTGGTGAACACGAAAGCACTCATTTCCAGCGTTTGTAATCAGCATTTTGCCTCTCTGTCTGCATTTCGAGGAACAGGTGTCCTACATTTGTACAGTTAAGGGTTTCTGTTTGTATTTCTTTTTTTTTTTTTAAGCTGTCTTAACTTTGCTGCAGGTGCCTCTTGGTTGTAAGTTAACGGGGGTAGAGGAACTGAACTATCAAGATCGTCGATATAACTATTACAGTGGGAGATGGTGTGTATATTTGTATAGTGAAGTTCTGAGTGAAAAAAGTACAAATATGAAGTGAAACAGAGTATAACAGTTTCTGTATTGTGCACCATACAAACATAGTTGTGTGTACAAACACGTGAGGGGAGGATTTCCAGGATGAGACTTTGGAGAGAAAGGCATATCTGCAACTTGTATTGGTTGCTGAGCATTACAGGAGGGTGGTTTATCCCCTGTGTGTCTGGGAGGCTATTCCATAGACTGGGAAATCTTGGGAGAAGACAGTTTGCCTGATAGACTTCTTATTTATTTGATGTGAAGTACCCTGAGTTGCAAAAGATCATTTTGTTGAGCATAGCTGGATGGGGAAATGGGAGATAGAAGAGAAATGAGGTAGCAGGGGAAATATTCACACCAGAATTTGTAAAAAGTGTGTGCATAATCATACATATGTGTAATCTTACATATGTCATTTAATTGTCTGGTATGGTTGTTGTGAAAAGTGCAGTTGAGGTGGTGATGGGCCTTGGAGGGTAAAATGGCCAGAAGCGACAGTGTCTTGTCTAGCAAGTGTAGATTTAGCAATGCATACTTTGTCTATTTCACCATGGTCTAGAACTAGGAGAATGTTGGTGATTATTTTTCATCTGGTTGGAAAGGAAGGCATATCTGCAACTGCGATTGGTTGCTGAGCATTACAGAAGAGTAATGTTATCCCCTATGTTGGGGAGGCTGTCCCATACACTGGGAAGTCTTGGGAGAAGACAGTTTGGCCTTTAGACTTGAAGTACCTTGGGAGTTTCAAAATATTTTGTTGGGCATAGCCAGATGGGGAAACGGGGAAATAGAAGAGAGATGAGGTAGCAGGAGAGAGATTCATATCAGTATTTGGAAAAAAAGTGTTGTACTGCACATGATGTGTTGTGTGTTAGTCTGTTGTCTGGCAGGGTTGTTGTAGAAAGTGCTGTTGAGGTGGTGGTGATGGCCTTTGGAGGGCAAAATGGCTAGAAGCATTGTATACCGTGCCCTGTCTAGCAAGTGTGGATTTAGCAATGCATACTTTGTCTATTTCGGGTTTAGAACTAGGAGAATTATTTTAGTGATAATTTTTTATCTGGTTAGGAGTGGATAACAGGAGTTCATGGCATCAAGCATGGGTTATTGGAACATAGGGTGTCATTATGTCAGGGAGTCCAAGTGCAGTCAAACCAGATGGCAAAGTATTTGAAATGGTTTAAATGCTCTATGATGGAGCCATAAAGGGTGGTGAGGTATGTGTTTAAGGGTTGCAAAGAGCTTTGAGAGCCTATGCTTACTGCCAAACAACATGTCCATTGTTCTATATTTAGTGTAAGGTTGATGGACTAAGTTCAGCAAGAGTTTGAGCTGTGGGGCCTGAGGAGAAAATTACTGTTGTCTGCATACTGTATGTGCGAGGCGGCACTTGGGGAGGGGTGGTCTTTTGGTTTGGAAACATCATAGAGGTTTGAGGGACTCTTATCTGGTGGAGTGGGGGTGGAATATTGTTACTCTAGACTTAATGTGGAACCTCTATAAAAGAGCCCCTGGCTCAAAGGTCTTTCCGATTTGTTAAATAAAAATAAATAAAATATGCAAGTGAATGGGCTGGAGGCAGCCTTTACCGTCTGAGGGGAGTGGCCTACCTTAGACAACTTGGCCACAAGGGTATGACTGTGTTGGAGGCTTTGGCCAAATTGACAAAGATGACAGGATGAGCAGTCTTCTGCTCTTGACCTAGTGAACACTGCCAATGAATCGTGGCAGTGAAGTGAGAGTGGAGGAGTTTCTCCGAATCTACATTGGGAGGAACTTGGGACACTTGATTTTTTGGGGGAAATGACAGCAAGACATGGACTATTTGTTTGAGTTATTTTGCCAGAGCAGGTATTGGACAGTAGTTTGTTCCTTAGTGCACCGAATAGCCTTTGTCTGCTTCTTTGGATGGAACATTGAGCTATAGTAAGTTCCAGGAACGTTTGGGGGTGGGTTTACAGTTACACTTCCGTATCATTGTGCTAGCAAGAGGTGTGAGGGGTTGATTAGGTGCGTGATGGGAGATGCAAGGTGGTAGCACTTAAAAAGGTGAGGATCAAACCTGTAAGAACTGAAACAGCCGATTGATTCCAGAATATTAGGTTGGGTCACAGGTGATGAGAGAAATAGTGCACCCCTCTTTCACCTTATGGTCACTCGCGACCACCTGTGGCACGTAGCACATGCCACTAATAAGTCTACAAGGAGTTTAGAAATGCAAGCACCTGGGCAGTTCGCCTGGCAAAAAATCACCCACTTTCAAGATTCATTCTCCAGCTGCTGGGGTAACAACAAAAAATTTTGGGAGAATATAAAAAAAACCTTGCCGGTAAATCCCTCTCTCCCCCTGACGCTTAATGTTAATGGCATTACCACTCTGGATCCAAAAGAAATAGCAGACATATTCAATACCGCATTCACTGACCTGTGTGGGGTACTAGCCCCCAACTTCTTTATTGACCTTCCCTCTCATGACCGTGATCACTACACATACCAGGTGCATAACGCTCCCCTCTTCTATTTCAAAGCAGTCACTACAGTGACCACTAAAAATATCTGCAGTGGGTTCTTGGTAACTCTAGACACAGTAGTGACACCCTTGATCTTAAAGTGAATTTCCGATGAAATGGCATAAGGTATTGGTCTGCAAAGTAAATTTTTTACTTGCTGTGTGAAGGGATCGGAGCTGGCTCCATGGCCATCACCAACCGATCCTTCCAGCTTCCTACTTGCTCTGCCCCGTTCTGCCCCCGTGCTCAGTAGAGTGGTGGCTTTCATTTCCTTCTCGGGGTGTTCCCAGCCTCATAAATTGCCTTTTAAAGAAACAGCCCATTGACATGTGTAGGGCTCGCCCCTGCGCTTTCTCTGCTCGCACATCACAAAAAAACAGTGAGCGCGGGGGTTGGAACAGGGCAGAGCAAGTAGGAAGCTGGAAGGATTGGCTGGTGATGGCCATGGAGCCAGCTACAATCCCTTTACAACAATCACACAGTGAGTATATATAAAAAAAAAAAAAAAAAAAAGTATTTTCAGGCAGATCAGCTCATGCTGGCATAAGGTATTGGGCTATGATGGAAACGTCCTTTAAGTTGCTGTGTCTCACCCTAGACGCAGTCCTGATGCCCCCTCACCAAAATCCTCAACATGTCTCTGTCTTGGCCAGTTCCCACTGGTCTGGAAAGCTGCAGTGGTGACTCCTGTTCACAAGAGTGGGGACAGGGCCACACACTCTATCGTCCAATCTCCATCCTGCCACCTCTCTCCAAAGCACTAGAGCATATTGCAGCAGATCAGCTGACTGAGTACCTTACCACCTATAACATACAATGTGCGCAGCAGGATGGCTTTCATAAGGGCTATAGTACCACCTCTGCTTTGCTTGAGTACACTGACTATGTCCACAAATCATTGGACCGTGGACACTTGGTGGGGGCAATTTATATTGACCTCACTGAGGCGCTTGATACTGTCAATCATGCCCTAGTACTGAACTCTCTACCCACCTTTGGGGCTCTCACAGGAGGTCACAGCTTGGTTTAAGAGCTACCTTGGTACTAGAACCCAAAGAGTAAATATATGTGGCACTCTCCCTAGCATCCAACCTGTTCACTCTGGAGTTCCCCAAAGAACTATCTTTGGGGGGCCCCCCTCCTATTTAGCCTATTCCTTAACACCCTTCCCCAAGTGTGTCCTTCCAACCTGCTCCTGTATGCTGACGACGCTGTGCTTTTCTCCAGCCAGTCTAGTCCTTCAACTCTTGTCAGCTGTCTACAACGTAGTTTCACTGCAGTAGAAGCCTGGTTTCCCAAGCACAAACTTATCATGAACTACAAAAAAAACAAGGTGATGCTCTTTGCTGGTACACACAATAGATACAAAAACTCCCAATTACTGATCACGAACAATCTAGGCTTACCACTAGAACAAGTCCACAATTTTAAATATCTTGGCATAATCCTGGACAGCACCTTATCTTTTAATGAACACGTAAACACTCTATCCAGAGCTGTCAGCATATGGCTTGGGATTCTGTACAGACACAGATGCAGCTTGTCCAAGGAAGCCCTCTGCTTGGTAGTCTCCAGTTCTGTCCTCTCAGTTGTCGACTTTGGGCTTATAATCTATGGGTCCGCCACCAGCACCACACTCTGTAGGCTGGGTGTTGCTCTGAACAAAGCCTGTCATCTAGTCACTGGTGCCCAACTGCATACTCACAGCTGTGACCTTTACACCTCTGCGAACTGGTTAAACCTTCAAGACAGACTATCCTATCAAACTTGCCTGCTGGCAAAAGATTGCCTCTGGGACTGGCCTCCTTCACTCCTACACCTCCTAAATCGGACTCACAATCAACACAGCACCAGAAGCATGACCAATCCCACCTTCCATGTCCCGTTTTGGCCTACTGCACAAGCCGAACAAACACTGTATAGAACACCCAAATGGCATAACAGCCTCCCACCTGACCTAGTGAGCTCCAAAATGGGTCCCTTCAAAGCCAACCTTCGTGAACACCTATTAAAACTGAGTGGTTGTGAGTGCCCCACGTAGCTGTATCCTGTACTCTCCCGAATGCCCACCCAGCTCACTCCTCTCCCTAGTACCACTCCATCAGCCGCCTTCTAGCCTCCTCCCTACTACTTTCTGCCTATACACTATGCCTAACTGCCCGCGTTTCTCTCCCCAAAGCTCTTACATCGGCACCTTCCTCCGATACCTCATGCCCCGCTACTCCCGGAACACTAACCTTCTCTACCCTTTCCCTCCCACTCATCTCTGCCTTACCCTTTCTACTCTCTGTCGCTACACTGAATTTCCCCACCCTCCTGCACACATTTTCCCACATTGTGATGCCTGTACCACCTTTTTTTTTTTGTTCCTCCTTAATCCCTCTTCTCCCCCTTGGCTCGTGGTTCTTGACACGGTCTCCATTTCTGATCGCTATAGTAAACCTGGATAAAAGGAGAAAAATTATAGCAACTGTAACCCGGTAACTCGTTACTTATGCTGCACTTATATATTTTTTGTACTTATGTATTTTGTTTATTCACTTTGCCTTTGTACGAAGTATACCTTTCTGTTTGTAATTCTGTTTCTCCTCTTGACATGGAGCCTTTGTAAACGAGCGCCGATTGAAAGGTATTAATTGAGATTTCAGTAAATAAAGGGGTGAGAAAAGAGCAGAGTCTAATGAGGGAGGAATGGTGGGGCTCAGAGTCTGGGACAAGAGTGCACATGACATCCTTTATGCTCAGTAAGTGATTCAAGTTCAAGTGGTTCTCCAGTTTTCTTCCCTGAGGTATATACACTTGCATGGGCCAGAAACCTGCACTTTTGCCTGGTAAAATATAGTAGAACCCACTGCCACCCATCTGAGTGCTACCAGCCTCCCTTCCCCACCCAGTCTTTGGGCAGTCCTCCTTCCAGGCATGCTTAATGAGTAATAATTCACTGTCTAGTATAGTGCATTGATCATAATCCTCTTTCTTCTCCAGGCCTGAATGCTTGTATCTCGTCCCGGTAGTGCTTTGGTTGATCGTGTCAAAATACCTGCATTTGTGTTCAACAGAGAGATAGTGGGGGGTTAGGAACATCACAGTGCATTACATGGTGTCTGTTTTAAACAGGTTAAGTTGGAGAAATGGTGTCTGATGACTAAGTGGAGAGGGTGGTGGGGCTCAGGTGGGCTGGAAGGTAGATTTTAGTATTAAATGTGTGATCTAGTGGTTAGAGCAGTTGTTTAGGAACTGGTAGATTGCACATTCAAACCAAGCTAGGGTCAATAGTCACCGACCGCGGGCAAGTCTCTTAATTTCTCTCTGAGCTTTGGTCTACCTAACGTGTGGAAATGGATAAAAATAGGACCTCACGAGAAATGAGGTTTCATCTCAATTGGGCTAGTCTGGGTGAATAACTTAAAAGGTCCTACTGTATAAGGGGTGGGAGCACAATGCCATAGTGGGACCCTCAAAAGTTGGATGCTCAGCATTTTTTCTCCTGGGACTAGAGTTCTCTTAACTACAGGGAGTCCCAGATCCTTGAAACAAATCTACTGAGACCCTTACACCTGGTTTAAGCACCTTCCCACGTTTGTTTAAAGGGACAGTGTCAACCGTTTCTGCATCATTCTTTGGTTGAAACCCCACATTTTACGGAAGCACCATGTTTTTGTTGACGGTAAATTTGCTGACCCACAGTACATCGACAGCACAATACCGACCCTCTGTATTGTGGCGTCGGTAACCAGTGTGTGTTTTGTGGGGGGTGGGATGCGCACCCCTATGTGGGAGTCTCTGCTCCTGCACCCCACTGCATTTGAATAGAATCCGCTCCAGGTCGGACTTGTTTCGGGGAAGGGGTACAGCACCGGGAGAAGCTGTGTCCATGAACTGCAGACCATTACAGCGACTTCTGCTGTAATGGTCTTTTTTTTCGTGTCTAGCGGTTTTGGTGTCACTGTAGGCCACTGACATTTTATTGCATGCATCATGAACATTAGGAACACCCCAGACAGTGCAGCCACTCATTATGCAATAGTTTCCTTTTCTCCCCCTGCATTATGAGTGTCTAGACTGCATTGGGGGTGTTCTTAGTCCAGGAAATATGCAGTATAAATTGATCAAGGAATGTAAAACATGTTTTGGTGGGCTAACACCAGTATGGTGTGCAGTCTGTTTTCCAGCTTTTAAAATAAGAGGAATCAGAATAACAGAATCAGTAGTTTCTACAGAACAAAATAACAGTAACATCTGTAGTTTCTGCAGAATATGACCAATCATAATGTGGTTTTTAAACTAGACATTTTGAGGCCTAAGGGGTTTGATGGTGTCCCTTTAATATTCATTTACCCAGGAGGGGGTACCCTGTTTGGTATTGCCCATGTTACATGTGGTGTTTCTCAATGTACTTGGGAGGGATATTTTTGCTCTGTACAGCTAGAGTTTTGGGGGGGGGGCACTCTGCTTTGGTCTTGGTGGGATTGCTTTTGTAGCTATGTGGGGAACTTTTCTTTGCCTTTAAACCTACTAGGATGATGTTTGGGTAGTGCTGGCTACTGCAAGTTGGGTACTGCTTGTCAGATTGCTTGGCTATATGCTGGCTGTCACAGATTCACTCAGCAGGTCAGGCCCTCTACTCCCAAAGTGCCAACCTCTGAGCGCAGTCTTGTGAACAGTGTAACAGACAAGGTAACCCCCTTGTCTGTTTTTGTGAGTTCGGATCAACCTTTGGTCTCTGTTCTGGAGGGATTCAAATTGTAACCTCTTGCTAGCATACCCAATGCACAGGCTCAGATATATCTGTCTTGGGGGGGCCAGATATTTTTGCCTGCGGTCACCTAACCAGGTATTCAGAGATGAACCCTTAAAACTTAATAAAGACCTCAGATTTTAAAATGCTTCTGTTTCCAGTTTGGTACCACCATACAAGCTATAAGTCTGCTGAACCATGGATATTTCTTAGCAAAAGAAATCAATTCAAAGACAGACCAGGTTTGCTCTAAAATTAGAGTGTTTACTAAAATATATAATATGTCAAACATACAATACAGAATTCGTGTAACAAAAGACATACATATCTTTAAACAAAGCAAGGTTTAAAACAGTACAATTCCTACAACTATGTTTAGATTTTGTCTAGCTTTGTAGATACTTGTTTTCAGTGCTCGGATGTTTCCTTAGTGTTGGATACAAATGCATCTCTATAGTGAAAGAAAATAATCTTTTTAAGGGCCTGTTGGATAAGCTGGGAGAAATGGGGAACCAGATGATCAGATGGATAGACAGTTGGCTCCAGGACTGGACCCAGAGGGTCGAAGTTGGTGGGATAGTCTCATCCCCAAGGAGGGTCATTAGTGGGGTCCCACAGGGATCAGTCTTTGGGGGGCCCCTTCTGTTCAATGCCTATGTCTGACATAAGGACAGATATCAGGAGTGAGATGAGTCTCTTTGGGATGACTCAAAACTGGGGGTGGTGGTGGATGGGGAGGAGGGGAGGGTGGCCCTACAGGAGGCCCTGGAAAGATGGTCTAGAAAGTGGAAGCTGAGGTTCAATGCCAGGAAATGCAAGGTACTGCACCTGGGGGCCAGAAACCCGGGCCAAGTGTGCACCCTGGGGGGGGGGATGCTACAAGTCTCGATGGCTGAGAGGGACCTGGGGGTGGTGGATGTCAAGATGAACAACTCTGAGACTTGTAGGAGGGCAGCGGCCAAGGCCAACGGGATGCTTCGCTAGGGGGGTCACCTCGAGAAGGAGGGAAGTGATGCTCCCTCTATATAACTGCTTTGTGAGGCCGCACCTCGAGTACTGCGTGCAGTTTTGGAGGCCACACTTAAAGAGGGACATTAAACTCCTGGAGAGGGTCCAGAGGAGGGCAGCAAAATGATTTGGGGCTTGGGGGGACAGGACCTATGGGGAGAGGCTCAAGGAGCTAAATATGTACACATTGAAAGAGAGAAGGGACCAGGGGAACATGATAGAGGTCTTCAGATACGTGAAGGGGTTAAATAGGGGAGGAGCAGTCAGGGTGCTTCGAAGGAAGGAGGAGGGGGCAACTAGAGGGCATGGGTGGAAGCTGGAGGGGGAAGATTCTAGGGAGAAAGGAAGAGGTGCTACTTCACTGAGAGGGTGGTGGAGCCATGGAATGCTGCCCAGGGGCTGGTGGAGGCAGAGACGGTGGAGGGGTTCAAGAGGGGTGGGACAGGTACAGGGAAGGGTTCTGGAAGCAAAATCCAATGCAGTGAGAATATCCAGAACTGGGAAGGGAGAATCCAGAGAAGGTGAGGGGGGCAGCAAGGTCAACTCCCAGGGTGGGGGCTGACCAAACGAGCAGACGTGAAAGACTGTTGGGCCTGTTCTGCTGGCATTTTAGTATGTTAGTATTGGCCAACCCCTTTTGGATAAAGTTATCCAGCCCCTCCTCTGGTCAAATATCTAACAAAAATATATTTTTATACAACCACAGGATGTAATTTTATTAATCTATACTATACAGCTATTATTAATTCTGCAATCTTAGCATAACTCAAATTTCAGTGACACCTCTCTTGATGTCATGCTGTACCCTCTTCACACAGGCTTCATAGGGTCATTTACAACCTTACATCTCTATGTAACATCTTAGCTTCCTTTATTTTAACGTCATAAACCTAGTTTATGATTTCTCTCAACAAAATTAACTTAACTCTGTAATTAGCTCAGAGAAACAGGATCCTTAATAAAAGTCTTCCAGTAACGCATTGTCTCTAAAAGACTGAGTGTGTGATACAATGCTGTCAGCAGTTCTCTTGGCCTGCATCTGTCAGCTAAAATCTTGGGGAGAGGTCATTCCTAGAGCATTTAATTTTCAGCAGAGACAGTCATAATACATTAAAAAAAAAAAAAATAAAAAAAAATATATATATATCCAGCACTTGGAGCTGGCTGTCTACGCACACTGGCTACTGCTGGGGAGGAGGTAGATTGACTGTATACTGATTGCCGGGTACTTTTAGTGCTGGTGGGGTCCCGTATTGCTCACACCCAAAAATGAGGATGGGATTGAATGATGCAAGAGCGGGCATCTTTGGGAAGATGATTAGGTGTATGGGGTGCCATAATACTGAATTGGGCATATGGGTCTGGAGGATGCCTAGTGTGTTACCATTTGGCAGGTCTCAGGCAGGAGTTAGAGGGGGTATCAGGAGGCAGTTGGGGGGAGGGTTGGAGAGGCAGGACACATATGATGATAGATGAGGACAATATGGCATACCCAGAGTATAGGGAGTGAGAGGACTCGGACCACATGTATTCTCCCCGGAGTGACCAACGCATAGACTTCACTCTGAAGGGAGGGGCTGTCCAGAAAGAGTCAAGGAGGGAGGGGAGATAGGAGGCAAACTTGGGGAAGGCAACACATTATTAATAGTTTCACCTGCTGTATCTGGATGATGAGGTGGAAGAGGCTGAAGCGAGCAGGGGAGCAGCCGACAGGGAGGGATTGGTCTGGATTGGAGGGGGACGGGAGGGGCCAGAACCAAAGGAGGGAGGGCTTGGGGAATGTGAGACCAGGGCACCAGATGGGAGGGGCAGGGTAGCCCGGTCTGAGGAAGGGCGGGGGTAATGACCAGAGGCAGGTAGATGAGGCCAGGACCCAGGACAGGGCATTGTCGAGGATGGGGAAAACTGCTGGGGGGGTGGAAGGGAGGTAAGGGGGGCACTTGAGTAGGCCAGTCCTGAGACTGGAAATATCAGAGGAGGGGGATAGGGAGGATGAGGGGGTGCAGAGAGCACTAAGGCACAAGGGTTCATTAGTGCAGAACCTGAGGGGGGGAGGGAGGTGAGAAGGGAAGCAGTAAAAGGAGGTCTGGGTGGTGGAGCCATTGGCAACAGTTCAACCGGGGAGGAGTTAAGAAAGTAAGGTGGGTGACTAGTGATACTCCGGCTGTGAGGGGTGCGAGGAGCAAGCTGGGAGTAGGAGATAGACATGGGAGCCTGGAAGGGCACAAACAAACTAGCGATGCCCAGGCTATGGGAGGGGTGAGGAACAAGCTGGGGCAGAGACAGGAGAAGGAGCTTGAAGGGCACGACAAATTAGGGACACCCAGGCTGTTGGGGAGGTGTGAGGAGCAAACTGGATGACTTACACAGAAGGAGCATGGAAGAACACAAATGGCTAGTAATTTTTTGGGGGGTGAAGGTTCTCCTGCTGGGTAACTCCATGATTACGGGGTATCCAGTGGGAGGGGGTTGGGGAAGGAAAATGCAGTCCAGTCAAGGCTAAGTGTATCCCAGACCTATCCGTACATAAGGCCAAATTCCAGCTATACTTAATGGCAAGGGAATGTGGGGGATCCCCAGACTTTCTCGTTCACCTGGGCACAGATGATTAGAAGGGAACAGTGAACTGGAGATAAATGGGCAAGATTTGGGGAATTGGCCATGGTTTGCCATTCTATAGGATGCTCAGTCTCCTCCTCTGAGATACTGCCAGTACCAAGGGCGAGTGGGGAGAATAAGCAAAAACTTAGAGGGGTGAACCAGTGGCTCAGGGAGTGGTGCAGTTCAGAAGGGTATGGATTGATGGGGACTTGGGTGATATATGGGAAGACAAGGGGCTATATACCAGGGATAGGCTACACCTCAACTTGGAGGGGAGGGAGATCCTTAAACTGAAACTTTCTGGATTCATAGGCGATACGTGGGGTTTAAACTTGTAATGGGGAGAGGGATAGAAAGATTGAAAGCCCAAGAGGGTAAGCTCAGGGGTTCAGGACTAGGTCATGCAAAGGGGGATGTGAAGAAGAAGAACCAGGGGAACTGAGTGGGGAAGAGAGATGGTCTGAGCTGGGCTGAGTAGACTGGGGAGGAGTGAAGGGATTGGGTGGAGGACGGTCCTGATCAATGCCGGGACCGGATAAATTACATCCCAGAGTGCTGAAGGAACTGGCGGATGTCATGACGAAACCCCTGGCGGAGCTCTTCAGCATCTCTCTGAGGACAGTGTGGGTACCCCAGGACTGGAAGGTGGTGCATATAATGCCTTATCCACAAGGGGGGGATCAAGGGAGGTGGTAGGAACTTCAGGCCTGCCAGCCTGACATCAGTGGTGGGCAAGGTGATGGAGGCATTGTCAAGGAGAGACTTGGGGGAGTTGGAAAAGTTAGGGTGCCTGGACGATGGACAGCATGGATTCGTCCCCGGGAAATTGTCAGACAAACACTGTGGAGTTCTATGAATGGGTGACGCGTGCCTTGACCTGTAGACCGGTGGATGTCCTCTTTCTTGACTTCAGAAGGTGTTTGACTCTGTTCCTCACGGGGGCCTGTTGGATAAGCTGGGAAGAATGGTGGTGGGAAACCAGATGATCAGATGGATAGGCAGTTGGCTCCAGAACCGGACCCAGAGGGTTGTGGTTGGCGGGATAGTCTCATCCCCAAGGAGGGTCGTTGTTGGGGTCCCTCAGGGATTGGTCCTTGGGCCCCTCCTGTTCAACGCCTACGTCTCTGACATAAGGAAGGGTATCAGGAGTGAGATGAGTCTCTTTGAGGATGACTCAAAACTGGGGGCGATGGTGGAGGGGGGGATGGTGGCCCTACAGGGGGACCTGGAGGCTCTCGAAAGGTGGTCTAGAAAGTGGAAGCTGAGGTTCAGTGCAGGGAAATGCAAGGTACTGAACCTGGGAGCCAGAAACCCTGACCAAGTGTACACCGGGGGGGGGAATGCTACAAGTCTCGATGGCTGAGAGGGACCTGGGGGTGGTGGTGGATGTCGAGATGAACAACTCGGACACTTGTAGGAGGGCAGCGGCAAAGGCCAACAGGATGCTGGGATGCATCGCTAGGGGGAATCACCTCGAGAAGGAGGGAAGTGATACTCCCACTGTATAGCTGCTTCGTGAGGCTGCACCTCTAGTACTGTGTGCAGTTTTGGAGACCACATTGAACTCCTGGATAGGGTCCAGAGGAGGGCAACCAAAATGATTTGGGGCTTGGGGGATAGGATAGGACCTATGGGGAGAGGCTCGAAGAGCTAAATATGTACACATTGGAAGAGAGAGAGGGGACCGGGGAACATGATAGAGGTCTTCAGGTGCATGAAGGGTAAATAGGGAGGGAGCAGTCGGGTGCTCTGAAGGAAGGGGGGGCAACTAGAGGGCCTGGGTGGAAGCTGGAAGGGGGGAGATTCAGGGGAGAAAGGAGGAGGTGCTGCTTCACTGAGATAGTGGTGGAGCCATGGAATGTGCTGCCCAGGGAGCTGGTGGAGGGGTTTGAGGGGCTGAGACAGGTATAGGGGGAGGCTGACTAAGTCCAAAACAAGGGGAACATCTTTGGGTGGGACAGGTACAGGGGAAGGGTTCTGGAAGCAACATCCAGTGCAGTGAGATTATCCGGGATTGGGAAGGGAGAAGCCAAAGAGGGAGAGGGGGGCAGCAAGGTCGGCTCCCAGGGTGGGGGCTGACCAAACGCGCTGACATGAAAGACCGTTCGGCCTATTCTAATGGCATTTTAGTATGTTAGTAATGCCAGAAGTATGAGCAATACAATGCCAGAGCTCCAGGCAATGCTAGTTGAGGGAGCAGCAGACGTGGCGGCAATTACTGAGACATGGGCCACCTAGAGGCATGATTGGGACCTAAATTTAGAGGGCTACACAATGTTTAGGAAGGATAGGGGAGTGGGAAGGGGGGTGGCATTGATAGTCAAATATGACATAGTAGTTTGTGGAATCGAGGAGGCATGGGGAGATGTGGAGGTGATTTTGTGTAGCCCTGCAAACGAAGAGGGGTAAAAGATTAAAAACAAGGGTGGTGTACAGACCCCCTCCCCCCCGGCAATGGAGGCGGAACTGAAGGATATTCTGGCTGAGAACATCAGGGGTCACTGTGGCCTTGGAAAGGGCAGGTTTGTGGTCATGGGCGACCTGAACATGCCATAGGCAGACTGGGGCACCATGACATCCTCTGTGGCCAGGGGACAGAGGTTGATGGATGTCTTCCAGGATGCCTTCCTAGTCCAGCATGTGGGGGGGGCCTACTAGGGAGGGCCGGATACTGGACATTGTCCTAGCAGACAATGACCAGATGGGCCTGGAGGTGAACAGCCTGCTGGGAGGCAGTGACCATGCCACGGTGGGGTGGTTTCTTCTGTACTTGGGGGAGAAGAAATTTGCACTAATACAGTAATAATATGACATAGTAACACAGTATGCAGGGAAATGCAGGGTACTGCACCTGAGAGCCAGAAACCCAGGCCAGGTGTACACCCTGGGGGGAGAAATGCAGTAAGTCTCGGCTGAGAGGGACTTGGAGGTGGTGGTGGATGTCAAGATGAGCAACTTGGAGACTTGTAGGAGGGCAGCGGCCAAGGCCAACAGGATGCTGGGATGCATCGCTAGGGGGATCACCTCCAGAAGGAGAAAAGTGATACTTCCTCTGTATAACTGCTTGGTGAGGCCGCACCTAGAGAACTGCCTGCAGTTTTGGAGGCCACACTTAAAGAGGGACATTGAACTCCTGGAGAGGGTCCAGGGGAGGGCAACCAAAATGATCTGGGGCTTGGGGGGAAGAACCTATGGGGAGAGGCTCTAAGAGCTAAATATGTACACATTGAACGAAAGAAGGGACAGGGACGACATGATGGAGGTCTTCAAGGTTATGAAGAGGGTAAATGGGGAGGTGCAGTCGAGGTGCTCCAAAGGAAGGGGGGCAACTAGAGGGCATGGGTGGAAGCTGGAGGGGGGGAGATTCAAGGGAGAAAGGAGGTGGTGCTACTTCACTAAGAGGGTGGTGGAGCCATGGAATGTGCTGCCCAGGGGGCTGGTGGAGGCAGAGATGGTGGAAGGGTTCAAGAGGGGATGGGACAGGTACAGTGGAAGGGTTGTGGAAGCAAAGTCCAATGCAATGGGAATACGCTGGACTGGGAAGGGAGAAGCCTGAGAGGGCTGGGGGTGGCAACAAGGTCAGCTCCCATGGTGGGGGCTGATCAAACGATCAGACACGAAAGACCGCTAGGTCTATTCTGCTGGCATTTTAGTATGTTAGTATGTAATAGATTTCAAGGGCGGACTTTGAGGGCATGGCAAGGATTCTTGGAGGGTGCTTGGATGAGATAAGACAGGACATGGATGCTGGTGGCTTGTGGGAGACCATTAAGAAGGGGTGCAGGAGGCTACGAGGGCATGCGCAAAGGTAAGGCTCAAGCAGTGTAGGGCCAGAAAGCCGTGTTGGGTGGACCTGGAGATGCAGGAGGTGGTGGGGGAGAGGCTGCCTACGCGCTTAAAGTGCCTCTAGAGGGGTAAGGGAGAGGGAAAGAGACAGTTACTGGCTAGGAGGGTTACCATGGTGGTGGCAATGAGGTGAGAAAGGAGCTAAACTGGCCAGGGATATCCACAGGGGGGTAAGTGGTTCTATAGATAAATAGGGGAGAAAAGAAAAGCGAGGGCGTAGATCAACAGGATTAGGACTGGAGAGAGAAGGGTGCAGGAAGCTGGGGAACAAGCAGAGGCACTAAATGAGTACTTTGCCTCGGTCTTTACCGTGGGAGGCAGGGGATCCTTCCATCCTGATGGGAGAGAGGGGGGAGCCCACTGAACCGGGAGGTCAGTTAGAGAGTGAAGGACTGGAAGAGGCTAGGGCAGGATATGGCTTGAATCTAGAGGGGGAGGGGTGGGTGCATGCGAAGGTGGGATGGGAGGGTGAAATCACAGTGGATAGGGTGAGGGGCCCTCTGGTCGCTAAAGACTGAGAAGGCACCGGGGCCTGATAGGCTGCATCCAAGGGTACTGAAGGAGCTGGCAGATGTGTTGGCAGCTCCACTGGCCTCACTGATCATCATCTTTCTGATGACAGGGTGGGTGCCTCAAGATTGGAAGGTGGCTCATGTGGTGCCTATCCACAAAGGGGGTCGAGAGAGGAGATGGGGAATTCTAGACCTGTTAGCCTAACGTCTGTGGTAAGCAAGGTTATGGAAGGCATTATCAAGGAGAGGCTGGGGAGGGCAGCTGGAAAGGTTGGAGCACCTGGATGACTGGCAGTATGGTTTTGTTCCAGGGAGGTCATGCCAGACCAATCTGGTGGAGTTTTATGACTGGGTGACAGGTGACCTGGATTGACATAGGCTGGTGGACATCCTCTATTTGGATTTCAGTAAGGTGTTCGATTTGGTTCCCTATAATGGCCTGCTAAAAACCTTGGGGTTGCAGTTGCTCAGCTGGGTGGAAAACTGGCTTACGAGGTGAATACAGAGAGGTGGTTGGAGAGTCTCCTTCCCCAGAAGGGTCATCAGTGGGGTCCTGGGGCCACTTCTGCTCAATTCTGTGTTTCGGACATAGGGAGAGGTGTTGGGAGTAGGCTGTCTATTTGCGGATGACTCAAAACTGGGAGCACTGGTGGACAGGGAGGAGGGGAGAGAGGCCCTCCTGGGGGATCTGGATACCCGGGGGTGGTGGTCAAGGAAGTGGGGATTGAAGTTCAACGCAGGGAAATGTAGGGTGCTGCATCTAGGGGTCAGAAACCCGGGCCGTGCATAATCCCTTTGGGGGGGTGGTGTCGCACTGCAAGCCACATTGGGTGAGATGGACCTAGGGGTAGTGGTGGATAGCAAAATGAACACTGAGAATTGGTGAAGAGCTGCAGCAAAAGCAAATGGGATACTGGTCTGCATAACGGGGGGTTACCTCCAGGAGGAGGGAGGTGACCCTTCCTCTGTATAATGCCTTGATTAGGCTGCGTCTTGAGTACTGTGTGCAGTTCTGGAGACTCCACCTTAAGAAAGACATAGCGCTGCTGGAGAGGGTCTAGAGGAGGGTGACCAGGATGATTCAGGGCATGGAGGCTAGGCCCTATGAGGAGAGACTGGAAGAACTCAAACTGTATGCATTGGAAGAGAAGAGGGACAGGGGGGACATGTTGGAGGTCTTCAGGTATGTAAAGGGGATAAATAAGGGCGGAGCCAAGGAAGTGTTCGGGCTCAAGAAGGGGAACTACCACGGGGCATGAGTGGAAACTGGAGCGGGATAAGTACAGAGGGGGGGTGCATGAGACGCTCCTTCACTGAGTGGGTGGTGCAAACATGGAATCTGGTGGAAGAGAACACAGTGGAGGATTCAAGAAGGGTTGGGACAGGTACAGGGGGAGACTGAAGTCTGGGAAGACCACCTCTGGGGCTGGGGGTGGTGGTGGAGTGAGCTCCCAGTAGGGGGCTGGCTTCCGAGCAGACATAGACCATGGGGCTTATTCTGCTGGCTTTTACTATGATTAGGAATCCAGATCGGGGGTTCAGTGATTAAAAAGATGGTTCTCTCTCTCTCCTAAGCTGGTCTCCGGGCTTCCTTACTCCTGGACTGTACCTCCTGATACCGATAGTCAGGCAGGAATCTGACCTCTGCAGAGGGGACATCCAGCCCTCCACTTCTGTCTCCCTCAGTTTCTTCCTGCCTGCCATGAGGCAGGTTCTCTGCAGGGGCTCTGCCACTCTTGTGGCAGAACTGAAGACACCAAACTGTAAGTTCAGTGTAATTTTATTTAAGAAAAGGATTGGCAAGGGGGAACTTAAATTCTGCGTTGCCTCATAGTTTCTGGAGGGTCCCCAGTCTCAGCCATGCATGCTGCACAGACTGGACCCCTTCTCTCCTACTCTTTCCCGTTCTTTGAGGCACCCCCCCCCCCAAACGTTTCAGTGAGAGACACAGAATTCACTAGACAGGATTACTACCATCTTGCCTCCTCCAACTCTGCAACGCAGGTCATCTTGAACCAACACCAGAGTCTGGCAGGCGGCAGGGCCCCTCGTGCTGCACATTTATTTTCGGCTCTGGAGAGCTGTGCTTCACTTCCTCGCTGGCGGCCCTACTGCTCAGGCCGCCAACGCAGCAGGCTCGCCGAATTATTTTCGGCAGGTTCAGTGATAAAAAGATGGTTTAGTGTAAGAAAGGGTATGGCATTCAGGGGTAGGATTTGAGGAAATAATCTGGTGTGGGAGGTGGAATACCAAAAACAAATTTTTGGTATTTTGTTTCAAAAGTCTATTTCGTCAATCCAGAAGAGCATGCTGCAGAGTGACGGCACGGCAGAGTGGCATTCCAGCTGGGATATCGCAGAGTGACGTCACGGCAGAGTGGCATTCCAGCTGGGATATCGCAGAGTGGCGGCGTGGCAGAGTGGCATTCCAGCTGGGATATCACAGAGTGGCGGTGTGGCAGAGTGGCATTCCAGCTGGGATATCGCAGAGTGGCGGCGTGGCAGAGTGGCATTCCAGCTGGGATATCGCAGAGTGGCGGCATGGCAGAGTGGCATTCCAGCTGGAATATCGCAGAGTGACGGCATGGCAGAGTGGCATTCCAGCTGGAATATCGCAGCGTGACGGCATGGCAGAGTGGCATTCTAGCTGGGATATCGCAGAGTGACGGCATGGCAGAGTGGCATTCTAGCTGGGATATCGCAGAGTGGCGGCATGGCAGAGTGGCATTCCAGCTGGAATATCGCAGAGTGGCGGCATGGCAGAGTGGCATTCCAGCTGGAATATCGCAGAGTGGCGGCATGGCAGAGTGGCATTCCAGCTGGAATATCGCAGAGTGGCGGCATGGCAGAATGGCATTCCAGCTGGAATATCGCAGAGTGACGGCATGGCAGAGTGGCATTCCAGCTGGAATATCGTCGTCATGGAAATGGTATCCCACCTTAAAAAACTAGTATGCAAACCGGGGAGATTAAATTCTAACCCTGGCAGTCTTTGGGGGTGCGACGGGACAGAGGGTGGTCAAAAACTCTGACCACCTTCCAGAAGATTTTTTTTTTTTTTTAGATTCTGCTGGAAGTTTGATGCAGAATTGCAGGCTCCCCCCTCCCCACCCCAGCTCTAACATGCACTCAGAGTATTGCAGGGCCACAGACCAAAAGATCGAACACACAATGTCTAACCACTTGCAAATATAGATTAGACATATAGTGTATAAGGTACTTTAATGGATACAGCATTTAAAGTGCGTTAGTACTTACGAGCAGTAGTGGAACCAACAGTGTGTCAATGTTTTGTGCAGAGCACTTTGTCAAGTAATAAAACACTGCCCACTACAGGTGCTCTGTATATACACATAGATTACAGCTGTTTAAGTAAAGTGACTAATGCAGTAAAAACAAACAAAAAAAAAAACAACTTTAAAGTGACAATGAATATGTAAAGAGAGAAGTTTTTCTCAAGCTCTAACCACAGAGACTTGTTAGGCAGGAGTTTCATACGAAGGTTGCTTGCAGGTTGACCTAAACGTTTTGCACTAGGTCACAGGAAAAGCGATTTAAAAAAAAAAAAAATACACTAACCGCCATAAGCTTGCAGTAGTTGGCAGTCACCGTCGACGTGGGATTAGACGGATGGAATGGAGACATTGACGTACCAGTGCTACTACAATGAGCTCGGCCCCCTCCATGGGCCCCCTCTCTGTCTTGCACTTCCTTTGGTCCCTCAGTGGCATCCATCAGGATCTTCCTGGTCCACTATGGCACCTCCCTCATCTCTGCTGCTCGCAGCTGGTCTTGTGAAAATGTGTGGGGTTCGAAAGGAAGGTGCACTTCTGGTCAACAGCTGATTAGTCACTTCTGGGATTGTTATGGTTCGAACTTTACCTATGGCGTGGTGCACTTTCCCCATACTGATCCGTACTGGCTACTATGGAGAATGGTATTGAAGTTATGGTTCTTTATTTCTGTGAGTAACACAGCCTTCTCTTAAGAGTGGCAAATACTACCGAGGTTATAAAAATGAAACTGTTTATAGATTACTTACATTTGACTCGGAATCAAAGGGAAGAGGATATTTGAGGGGAAAAAATTGGGTGATTACGACTGTCTAGCCCTTTGTGATGAATGTATACTTCTGTGGGAGCCTCCACAATAAGGCAAGTGATGATTACGTATTTTGCTTCTATCACTTGCTTTAGGAGTCCCTCATAGAAGGTTTGACATCACTTTAGAGGTTAGTGCGGGCAATGAGAATCTGTTTTTGTCTTTATTTGTATAGTAATACGCAGCTTTATTTGGTTGCTCATTGGAGCCCCTGCTCCACCATACCAATAAAAAGAAATGCACCCCACTGTCCCCTGGACTGAGCCTGTAGTTACTTTAACCAACATGCAACAGCAGGACTCTTGTGGAAGTGGGACATTACATTCTTGACATGCCAGCAGCCCATTAGGATGCAAAGCTTGTAAGTGCCTTGCACCACTGGGACATACTGTCGGGTCTTCCGGATACAGTAGGGGCTCTGTGGGGACCACCTGCACTGCAGTGGGATGTACCAAAGGATGCCAGTGAGATGGACAGCATTTTGCTCTCTGATCCTTTCTGGAAAAATTACCAAGAGCCCTGAATATAAAGTGCTCCTTGCTCTTATGATGTCTAGAGAGATTGTGCTCCACTCCAGGCCACACAACTTGGGCTTTTTTGGCACTTTATAAATGGATTTGAAACCAGAATGAACAGCAGGGATTGACAAGTTGGTGTTAGTGGCTCAGTAGGTAGCACACTCACTCCTATTGGTCAGAAGATTAGAAGGTTGTGGATTCCAGTCACACACCAGATACTTGGGCTACTACCCAAGAGTGACACTGTAACAAGGGTTGAAATTAGTTTTGCACTCAGGGTGGGACGGATCAAGTAGACGGGTGGCCAGTTGCCACTAGGTTGGTTTGATTACCAGATTTAGAATACTGTTGACGAACTGGATACTTGTCCACACAGTGATATTTGAGCCCTTAAGAAATGGCCATTAAAATACCAATTTGGCAGCCATATTTTGAAAGTTGGTGGCCAGATGGACCCACCTGCTCACACACTGACTTGATCCACCCTGTCTGAAGCCACTAGGCAGCAGGGCTAATGACTGGGAGGGAAATCTGTGCCCTAGCTTGCATATTTATTGAAATGTTAGCTTCAGTGCAAGCCAGCAGGGCTAGTGGAAGGACAATTCTACTGTCACAATACAAAATCTACCATTTCGCTCATGTGCTGGTGCCCGATCCCTGCTATAGTTAAGCACAGACTTGGTGCTGCACTGTTAGTTGCCGTCTTTCTATTGATGTGTCCTGAGGCCCCTTGTGCTCCTCACAGGTGGCTGGACCCATGGCACTTTTTGCAAGATTAGATGATTCTTTTCCTGGGTAACATTCTCCTTTAATAAAATGTATTTATTTTGATTTTGTTTACTGGGTAGGTGCACTAGGCAAAAACCTACCTATTTTCAGGCACGACCTGGGAGAGTACATTGCAGGTAACAGTAATACAGTGATCAGGATACAACGATTAAAGAAAAGTGTGCAGATTGCAACCAGTGGGTAGGTACATCAGTGTCAGTTGTACAAAGTCAAGTTAAAATACCAGTAGACAATACAAAGACTAACTGGCAGTGATGGATAAACTCAATTGAAAGAGGTTCTAGAGAAAGAGAGAGAGAAAAAAAACTGGGCAACTGCACCAAACAGAAGAGATGTGCAATGATTTGGGTACAAAATAAGGTTAAAAATTGCAAGTAAGTGCCCCTGGTTCCTGCACATAAAAGATCTCGCTATTAATGTAGGTAAAGGGAACAGGTGTATGAGGCAGAGCATAGAAACAGGAAAAACAGGAATAGACAGTAAAATGAGCAAGAACATTTATCAGAAAATCTAAGGTAACAGTGTATATTTTTTTAAAGATGTGTGGGATTTGGAGACCTTGAGATGATGAGGCAAGGAGTTAGGGGCGAAGTGGGCAAACACTTGTTGGCCCATCTTGTTGGCGCATTTGGGAACAGCCAGGAGGGCCTGGGTGGGTGACTGCAAAGAATATACATGGTCTGCAGAAGTAAACCTAGAGGCCAGCGAGGCTGGTTGAGGATCTAAGGATGATGTCAGTTAAGCAGCTGAGGATGTAGGTATGCCTAGAGGGGATGATAGCCAGTTTTAAGTCCGAGTAAAGCAAGCAGTGGTGGGTGAAACGAGGGGCAGATGATGCAAACGTTGTAAGCAGCATCCCATTTGAAAGCAATTAGCATTGGCCTAGGGGGAGAAAAGGGATTGTATAACATAGCCTAGGAAGTAAACACCCTGGGCTAGTACGATTCTAGCTGCTGGAGTAGGGGCATGGCAGATACGGTAAACAATACCAAGCTTAGAATTGACGGATTTACAAATATAATTTATGTGTTGGGAGAAATCTAGGGCTGGGTCAAGTGTGACGCCAAGGTATCTGAAGGAATGGGTTATAAAGACAAAAGAACCATTAAGACACCAGATGGCTAACTCGGAGGCTGAGGTACAAGTCTTCTGGGGGATAGGGGAAGCACCAAAGAGCATAGCTTGGATCTTGCTAACGTTAAGGATGAGATGATTTAGGGTTAGCCAGGTTTGAATTGTGTGAAGGTCAGAGTTGAGCTTGGAATTTCTATCATGCAGCGATTGGGAGCTTATATATAGTACGAGGTCATCGGCGTACAGAAGGGTCCGCCAATGGGAAGGGGAGTTTTGTATGTCATTAATGAAAATTGGAAAGAATAGCGGGGCGATTTATAGAGCCCTGAGGAGCACCTAATGTTATAGAAGCGGGGGTGGAGAGGACCTTGTTGAAGGAGACAAACTAAGCGGTTGTGAAGGTAACTAGAGAACCATGGTAGGGTTGAGTTTGAGACCCCAAGGGACTCAAGCTTTTGCAGTGGGGGGGGGGGGGGGTGATTAACCAAGTCGAAAGCTTTGGTTAAGTCAATGAAAATGGCACCAGTGAGCAGACCTTTATCCAAACAAGATTTGACATCGCTAGAGAACTGTGTGAGGGCAGTGGAGGTTCTGTGAACAGGCCTAAAACTGTGCTGGTCAGGGGTGACAGATAGTGCGAGACCTGGGGGTGAGCAAGCTCCTCAAGAAGTTTACTGAGGGTTGGTAGTATAACAATTGGATGGTAATTTGTGGTAGATTTGGGATCACCCTTTTTAAACATCGGAATGATCCTAACAGACTTCCAAATGTATGGCATTGTGGGAGGTGTTGAGAGATAGGTTAAATAGGTGCATAACTGGGGTGGCCAGTTTAGAGTATTTTGGGTTCTGTCCCATCTGGGCCAGCTCCTCCATAGGGAGACGTGGTATTAAGGAGACCCAGGATCTCGAGTCATGAGACTGAGTGAAGGTACAGAGGAGGAGGAGCTGAGGTAGTAGGAGGAGGTGAGTTGGGATAGGACATTTAAAGCTTCAGAGTGAGACTGATTGGTGAATTAAAGGCAGCAATAGTGGTGGGGTTATCACAGCTAACATTGTCAATTAAAGGAAAACTGTTATGTAAATTGTCCCACCCCCGAAAGCTTTAGCCCCCAATTAAGCTTTCTGCACAAGAAAGAATTTGTTTTGTTAGTACTAATTTTATTTTGTAAAGTTCGCTCTGAAACATGGCGGATGGTGTGCGGCTCCAATTCAGCTGAAGTTGTGGTACCGCATCGCTAGCCACAATGCATTCCATATTGGGGCTAGTGATGTGGCGCCGCAACTTCATCTGAAATGGAGCTGCGCACTGTCTGCCATGTTTGAGAAGTGCAGACTTTACAAAATTAAAATTCTGAGCACCCTTACTAAAACAAATGCTTTTTTGTGCAGAAAGCTTAATCGGGGGGCTAAAACTTTTGGGGGTGGGGCAAATTTAGATAAGTTTTCCTTAACATCTCACGGTGGGTGGGTTGTCTTGGCTTCTGTCCCCCAAATGAGGCCACTGATTTGGGACTAGAACATTTTGGGGTCACTGGCTGTAGTTGCAAGGAGGTCCCTGTAGTATTTTTTGGCAGATGGGATTTCCCATTTTGCAAGTGTTTCGAATGGTGCGATATGTGACCCAGTTAGAGAGCAAACAGGAGGATTTGTACTTGGCCCAGTGTTTTGTGTGTGTTTTTTTTTTTTTTTTTTTCATTGTCAGAAGAGGGAGTTGTGACCATTTAGAGGGCCAACCTTTTACCCTGTGCCTTGTGGTCAGTATGTGTTTTTGTTTCAGGGAGAGGGTGGAGGTGAGATATTCAGCAGCACAGTCGAAGTCACTTGTGGAGAAAAGAAACCAGTCAACTCGTTTTTAAGGTCATCAAGAAAGGCGTCTGGGTTTAAGGCAGAAATATGTTACAGTGGTAATAATTGTGGTGGTAGGAAGGGGGACTAGCATCCCAGACACAGAAAACCGGTTGATGGTTGCTGATCGAGCCCACAAGAATGCGGCAGCAGTGATCCTGTCCTTTCTGTTGGTTAGGATCCAGTCAGTGAGGGTATGGTGATGAGACCCATTATTGGAGTGCCTAGTGGGTCAGTTATGAGGTGACACATGGGCCTTGCTAACAATGGATTCAAAGCTACTTGGACCCAAGCCAATCGAGATTAAAATCCCCCATGATGATGCCTTCATTTTTCAGAACAACCAATATACAGGGTCACGTAATGCATTCCTAGGCCCTTACTTAGCTGTCTCAGCTCACTGTGCATTGCCTGGGATTACAGATAAACACATTAAATATTGGGGTTTAAAAGGTTAGCATAATGAAGTGTTTACAAAATTATTTTTAACTGAGTTTGCACACTCCAGCACAGCCAGGTGAAACATTTATGTAGCTTTCCCACGTAGTTCTGGGTGAACAGTATAGCAATATTCTTTAGGGTGCAGTGTACATACATTTAGAATATAAACAGAAGTGAGGAAATAAGCCCGATACTGTTTTCTCACTTCTGTTTGAACAGAACAGCAGCAGAGGTGTTACAGAATATTTTATTTAAAAGTGTTTTACCAGGTAGACCTACAGAGATACACAGATAGTCTTGTTTACGGATGTGACCTGGAGGAAGGGAGAGAGACAGAAGCGGCAAAAACATACAAAGAATATACATTATGTACCGATTACAGCTATTTCAGACATGAGTCTCTAAAGTAAGGACAGATGCACACAAAATAGCTAGCATCAGGTGCAGTCACAGTATGACAGTTTGGTTTTTGAGAAGCATTTTAGCAGAGGCAGTACTGGTGGGTGAGCTGTTGCCCAAGGCTAGCTTGTTCCAAACCTGTGGGAGCCTGTAGCTAAAAGCAAGTTGGCCAGAATTCAGTTTGTGCGTTGGTATGAGGAGTGTAGTACCCGAGTGGGAGTGAAGCTGGTGTGTAGACAGAGCAGTGTGGGTGAGGAGGGTGCACAAATAATTTGGGAGCTTAAGATGGTATTGAAAACCAGTGAGAGCAAGGGGTTGGACTCTCAAGTCTGCCAGTGACAGCCAGCCCTGGAGGCCATATAGCATATGGTGATGCATCTGGGCAGGAATGTAGAGGCTGAAACTGCAGAGGGCATTAAAGGCGAACAGTCTGTACTAACAGTGCCAAAGACTTTTTTTTTTTTTTTTTGTACTCGTGGTTTAGTGACTGGGAAGGGAGAAGCCAGAGAAGGCGAGGGGGACAGCAAGGTCAGCACCCAGGGTGGGGGCTGACCAAACGAGCAGACACGAAAGACCGTTAGGCCTATTCTGCTGGCATTTTAGTATGTTAGTATGTAGATTGTATCAGATTAGTTTTGCTTACTTTCAGGTTGACTTTTTCTGTAACTACAAATCCCAGAATCCCATGCAGATTTCATCAGTGCAGGACTGCAGCAGTGGGAGAAATGGCCTGCAGCGCATGTGAAAATTTACATAATCACTGATCTGTTGCTTGCTGGTCCTGCTGTCCTCCAGGGGGTTAGTACAGCCACAGAGGACTGCACTTAGCCCCAAGAGAACAGCATAACCGGCAAACATCTGATTGGAGCTTAGAAGCTGCTAGTAGGCACTGCAGATTATTGAATCTCCTGCTGCTGCAGTCTTGCTCTGATACCCACTGCAGGGGATTTTGGGATTTGTGGTTTCAGAAAGTGTCAGCCTGGCAGTAAGCAAAATTAGTCTGATACTGTTTACTGTAGTACAATAGATTGTAATTTTAACAAAAGAAAAAAGGTTTTGCAGACATGGCAGATGTGACTAGCCCCACACTTGAGTGTTGGGCTGTTAGTGATGTCTGTTCTTTGGGGTTCTTGGTGATTGTTACGTGTTAAAATCTGCCTGTTCTGGTGGTAGATCAGGTGGATGTTAAAGATCCTATGGCACTTCTCGAAAAGCGTAGAAGTTTCCCTGGTGTCCTGGCCAAATTTCCCTCATTCACTAAAAATACCACCAACAGCTTAATCTGGTTCAAGGTCAGTTGGCATTCATGTGTATCCCCCTTCCCCAGGTTGTGCCTGAAAATAGGCAGAATCTGCCTAGTGCACTTACACGGTCAACAAAAACTAAATACTGTAAATAAAAAAAATTAAAAGGGTATTCAGTTTGGTTAACTGGAGTTTTGGTGTGACATCATAAAACACATCCCGAAAGTCAATAATTGGAATGATTAACCATTCAACCAGGCATTTGAGCATACCTGGTTGCTCACACGATAAAGGACACCAGCTTTCTGTGGGATTTGAAAACCAGAGACGAGATATGACACGAAAAATCAAGTGACTGCTATCCAGTATGACACCAGGATATTGTATTCAGAGACTAACATTAAAAAGCCAGTAGAGGAGGCCCAGTGTTCTTTCGTGTCTGCTCGATAGCCCCATACTGGGCACCAACTTTGCTGTCTCCTCTCTTCTCTCTCTCCCCCCCCCCCCTGAGTTTCTGTCCCCAGCCCAAGATGTTCCCCTTGTTTTGGACTTCGTCAGCCTCCCCCTATACCTGTCTCAGCCCCTCTTAAACCCCTCCACAGGCTCTGCCTCCACCAGTCCCTTGGGCACCGCATTCCATGGTTCCACCACCCTTTCGGTGAAGTAATACCACCTCCTCACTCCCCCGAGTACCCCCTCAGCTTGCACCCGTGTCCTCTAGTTGCCCCCCCCCCTTTCCTTTGGAACATCCCGACTGAGCCTCCCTTATTTATGCTCCTTCATGTACTTGAAGACCTCTTCATGTCCCCCCGTCCCTCCTCTCCTCCAGGGTGTGCATGTTGAGCTCCTCAAGCCTCTCCTCATAGGTCCTGCTCCCCAAGCCCCAGATCATTTTGGTTGCCCTCCTTCATACCCTCTCCAGGAGTGCAATGCCCCTTTTTAAGTGCGGTCTTCAGAACTGCACACAGTACTCGAGGTGCGGCCTAACCAAGTGGTTATACAGAGGGAGGATCACCCCCTAGTGATGTGTCCCAGTATCCTATTGGCGTTTGCCGCTGCCCTCCTGCAAGTCTGAGTTATTCATTCTGACATCTAGCACCACCCCCAGATTCCTCTTGCCCTTTGAGACTTGTAATGTGTCTCTTCCCCCCCTCCCCGGGTATACCCTTGGCCCAGATTTCTGGCCCCCAGGCGCAGAACCCTGCATTGAACCTCAGTTTCCACTTTCTCTACCACCTTTCCAGAGCCTCCAGGTCCTCCTGCAGGGCCGCTCTCCCTTCCTCCCCATCCACCACCGCTCCCAGCTTTGAGTTATCCACAGAGACTCATTTCACTCCTGATACCCTTCCTTATGTCAGAGACATAGGCGTTGAACAGGAGGGGCCCTAGCACTGATCACTGGGGAACCCCACTAATGACTGTCCTTGGAGATGAGACTAGCGCGCCCCCCCCCCAACCACCACCCTCTGAGTATGCTCTAAGAGCCAATTTCCTATCCATCTGATCATCTGCGTCCCCACCCCCATTTCCCCCAGCTTAGCCAGCAGGCCACCGTGGTGTACCGAATCAAACGCCTTGCTGAAGTCCAGAAAGAGGAAGTCCACAGACCTACCCTGGTCCAGGTCACTTGTCACCCAGTCGTAGAACTCCACAAAGTTTGTCTGACACTATCTTCCTGGGATGCAGCTATGCTATTGTGCAGGTACCCCATTTGCTCCAGTACACCCCTCATCCTTTCCTTGACAATACCTTCCATCACCTTGCCCACCACCGATGTCAGGCTAACTGGCCTGTAGTTCCCCACCTCCTCCTCTCTTGATCCTCCCTTGTGGATAGGCACGATATGGGCCACCCTCCAGTCTTGGGGTACCCACCCTGTCCTCCCAGAGATGTTGAAAAGCTCCATCGGGGGGCCACCAGGGCATTCGCCAGCTCCCTCAGCACACTGCGATGTATTTGGCGCTTTCTTCATCCTAAGGGACCAGAGGCCTTTCCTCGCACACTCTACCGTGATTTCATCCTCCATGTCCTCCCCCTTTGCTCTCTGTACTACCCTCCCCCCCACCTGACGGTGCTGGCCCTTTCATCTCCCTAGTCACTTAGTAATATACTAAAATGGCAGCAGAATAGGCCTAATGGTCTCTCGCGTCTGCTCTATTTTCAGCACCCGCACTGAGGGCTGATTTTGGTGTCTCTCTTCTCCTCCCCCTTCCCATGGGTTATACTGTCCCCAGTCCCAGATGTTCCACCTGTATTGGACCTGGTCAGATTTACCCTTCCCCTGTACCTGCCCCATCCCTTCTTACTAAGATTGAACAGAAGCCAGAGAGCCGTGAGGCCCATGATTGCTCCTTTTGTCTAATAATGAGTAGCACCAGAAAGGATCAGTGTCCAGTCGGATTTAAACATAGACTTTGAACTGCTAGTAATCACCTCCACTGGTAAAGCATTCCAGGGTTTAATAATATGTAAAGTATAGAAAAATTTCTGTGGCATTAAGTGGAATTTCCTATGTTGTAACTGGAGCGGGTGACCTCGAAGGTTAAAAGTCATCTTTAAGCACTAGCCCTAGATTCGTCAATAAGTATGGCTCCTTCATGATATCATACATAAGAAGGAGGTTCCCTCTTAATCGCTGAGTTGTGAGGGACATTAAGTTCAAGGAAAGCAGTCTAGTTTCATACGTTGCATTATGCAAACCTCTCACCAGTTTGTGTAACTTCTTTGCACTTTTTCCAGTCAAAATGTCATGTTTCCTAAAGGGGCACCATACCGGAGAAGAGAAGTCTAGATGTGGGCGAACGTAGGCTCTATATAAGGGCATTAGTACCTTATTGTTTCTTAATTTAATGCTTCTCTTGATTGACCAAATAAATTCTGTTGGCCCCAAGTATAATCGCATTAATTGGTGAATCGGGCTGAAAGTCTTCTGACACCAGCACCCCCAAATCTTTCTCTATCAGTGCTGGTCAACACTCTAATATGTAAGCGTGAGAGGGATTATTGGTACCAAAGTGCATGATCCTGCATTTATCATGGTTTAATTTCATCCCCCAAGTATTGATCCATTTAGTGATGTTGTCCAGGTCATTTTGAATGGATGCAATCTGCTCTGAATTGGAGCATAATCTTAAATCTGTCCACAGTCTCCACCTCCGCCAGCTCCCTGGGCAGTGCATTCCATTGCTTCACCACCCTTTCAGTGAAATTACATCTCCTCCTCTCTCCTCTGAGCCTGCCCCCTTCCAGTTTACACCCGTGACCTCTCGTTGCCCCACCCTCCTTCCGTTGGAGCACCCTGACTGGGCCTTCCTTACTGATCCGTTTCATGTACTTAGACATCTATCATGTCTCTCTCTCCCCGCCCCTCCTCTCCTCCATGGTGTACATGTCGAGATCCTTGATCCTCTCCTCATAGGTCCTCTCCCTAGGTCCCAGATCATTTTGGTTGCCCTCCTTTGGAACTTTTCTAGGAGTGTAATGTTCCTCTTTAAATGTGGTCTCCAAAACTGCACACAATACTTGAGGTGTGGCCTAACCAAGCAGTAGTTCAGTGGAAGGATCACTTCTGCCTTTCTGGAGGCAAACCCCCTGGCGATGCATCCCAGCATCCTATTTGCCCTTGCTGCAGCCCTCCTACAGATCTCAAGAGTTGCTCATTTTGACATCTACCACTACCCCAGGTCCCTCTCACCCTCTGACTTGAATCATGTCTCCTCCCAGGTGCAGAACCTTGCACTTCCTTGCATTGAATTTTAGTTTCCATTTTCCCCGACCACCTTTCCAGAGCCTCCAGGTCCTCCTACACGGCCACCCTCCCCTCCTCCACCACTGCACCCAGCTTTGAGTCGTCCGCAGAGAGACTCCTCTTACTCTTGATCCCCTTCCTGATGTCTGAGACATGGGTGTTGAATAGGAATGGCCCCAGCACTGACCCTTGGGGAACTCCACTAATAACCTAGGTTGGGGATGAGGCTAACCCTCCAACCACCACCTTCTGAGTACGCTCAGAGAGCCAATTTCCTATCCATCTTAACAACTGTCTCCCTGCCCCCATTTTTTTTTTTTTTTTCAGCTTAGCCAGCAGGCCACTGTGTGGTAGCGAATCAAACGCCTTGTTAAAGTCCAGAAAGAGGACGTTCATTGGCCTACCCTGGTCCAGGGCCCTCGTCACCCAGTCATAGAACTCAACAAGGTTTGTCTGGCACAGTCTTCCCATGACAAAGCCATGCTGCCTATCATCCAAGTACCCAGTTTGCTCCAGTAATCCCCCCCCCCCAGCCTTTCCTTGACAATGCCCCCCATCACCTTGCCGACCACCGATGTCAGGTTAATGGGCCTGTAATTTCCTGCCCCCTCTCTTGATTTTCTCCCCGTGAGTGGCACAACATGGGCCACCCTACAGTCTTGAGGCACCAACCCAGTCCTCAGATATTGAAAAGTTCCGCTAGAGGGACTGCCAGGACATCGCCAGTTCCTTCAGCACCTTGGGATGCATCTCATTTGGCCCAGGTACTTTCTCCGTCCGAAGGGACCTGAGGGCTTCCCTTACTCTCTACCGGGATTTCAGCCTCCACATCCTCCACCTTTTCACCCTGCACTGCTGGCCCCCCAGTTGTCTGTGGTGGCCACTCCCTTTCCCCAGACCAGTCAGGGCCCTTGGTCTCTACCAGTCCCACCCCTTCCTCTGGTTTTCCCCCTCTCCCTTCGCAAGACATAGTCCCTCCATCTCTCCCCCCCCCCCAGTAAATACTGAGGTAAAATACTCATTTAGGACTTTTGCCTGTTCCCCCGCCTCCTGTGCCCAACCATCCCCTATCCTTATCTTGCTGATCTGCCCCCTTACTTTCCTTTTTTCCCCCTATGTATCTAAAGAACCCCTTGCTCCCCCTCCAGATCCCACTGACCAAGGACTGCTCTTTTTTTGCCTTAGCTACTCTCACCACCCTGGTGACTCTCTTGGATGTCGGCTCACATTCCTACTGATCGTTTCACTCCCAGCGCACTTGAAGCGCCTATAGGCCACCTTCTTTTCCCTCACCACCTCCTCTATCTCCTGGGTCCACCAGCAGGGTTTTCTGGCCTTATCAAACTTGTGCCTTTCCCATGCTCAAGATCTGGTAACCTCCTAATGATCCCTCACCTGCTGTCTGCATCCATATCCGGCCTTATCCTGTCCAGGAAGAGGGGAAGGATCCTTAGATTGTCTGACGTGTGCACCCCTAAAGTCGGTTACTACTGTCCTTGTTTGACTCCCCGGTCCAGGAAGAAGCAGACTGTGGCGTGATCACTCCTTGCCAATGGGTCCCTCACCTCTATGCCCCTAATCTGATCACTGTCCGCCAGGACCATGTCCAGTGTACGGGCCTCCCTAGTTGGCTCACCCACCTGTTGTCAGAAATGCATCCTGGAAGACATCCAGCAGCCTCTGCTCTCTGGCCACTGGTGACTTCCTAGTACCCCAGTCTGTTCCTGGCATGTTGAAGTCCCCATTACCACTACCCTTCCCTTTCCCAATGTACAGTGTCCCTTGAGATTTGCCACCAAACTTTCTTCCAGAACCTCCGCCAGTGCTGGTGGTCTGTATACCACTCCTACCTTCACTCTTACCCCCCTCCGTCAACAAGGTGACCCAAATAGCCTCCATATTCCCCTCTAACCCTCCAATACCCATGCCACTTCTAACAGTGCTGCACCACCCACCCTTCCCTCCCAGTCTCTTCTGAACATAGTATGGCCCTCCAGATTTAGGTCCTACGTGTGTCCTTGAGTGGCCTAGGTCTCAGTGACTGCTGCCACAGCTACCTCCCCCTCAACTAGCATCTCCTGGAGCTCAGGCATTTTATTTCCTAAGCTCCTGGCATTTATCAGGACCACTTTCCACCCCTTTTCTTTCCTCCCCTTTCTCCCCCTTGAGCTCCCATTTCTCAGCTTCTGCACCCCACTTCAGGACTCCCGATCTCTAAGGTGCAGATAAGGAAGTACTGTTTAAGGGTAGTAACAGTTAGGGCAGGTGACTAGACATTTTTTTGGTCCCAAAGAGTATGGAAACTTTTGGAGTGGTTGAGAGGTAAGCAGTTTGCTTTAAACCACTGAGTGTGTGTGGTCTGACTGCAGGGCAGCCAAGATGCCAGCAGTACAGCTTCTGGCTTAGAGGATGGTGTCGTCTGTGTACATGTGAATACTATAGGATTTTACATACTGTGATAAATCATTTACAAAACAACAGTAAAAAGGAGAGGCCCAAGAACAGAGTCTAGTGGGGCCCAGATGGTGATTAGTCTAGGATTGGATTTAGCCAGACCAGAGGAGACTGACTGGGTGCAGCCAGAGAGGCAACATGAAACCCAGGAAGGGGAGATGCTGGAGAGGCAAGAAATGGCAAGTTAAGAAGAGAATGATCAATGGTGTCAGACGCTTTGGCCAAATCAAAGAATATAACACTTGTTTGTAGACCCAGGTCTCTATTGGAGAGCATGAAATCAGTGAGTCGAGGCAGAGTGGTTGATGTAGAATGAGCTGCATGGAATCTATATTATGATTTGGAAAAGTCTTCACAGAGATGGAAGCAGATTGTTTAGTAACCGGTCTCTTACCAAATACATTATGAGTTGGTCTGTTTATGTGGAGCACATACAAATACAATTCAGTCGAGTGCAACAAAGTACATCCACTATAGACAGATGTCTGGAGCAGCTTCCACCTGCAGGAACACTTGGAAAACATAATATTTGAACACAGTTCTGCTTGTGTTTCACAGCAGCGTGTTATGTCTCCCCATTATTGTGCATGAAAACAGGATCTTTGTTCTTTTGAGAGCTCATCTGCTCCTGTTGCTTATTCCCCTCCTGATGTCGTCGTACTCTGTTGCCATAAAAACATCTGCTTTCACAAGCAGACTGTCGCAACAGGATAAGCTGCAGGAGCAGACAAGTCCTATATTAGTTTTGGAAACTTGATTAGCAAACCTAGTCAAAATTACCACAGTTATACCTCATGGAATAACATCAAAGCCTGGTTCCAGTCAGTAGCATCCTCTCCTAGATCACAAGGCATAAATTAGTGTCTGAGACTTGATCAGTGGCCTTTGCTAATCAAAATAAAAAATGATTAACAATTGACCGAAGTTGATTAGCAATTACCAAAACTTTATATTTTTGCTCAAAACCCCATGAAATGTACTTATCTTGCTCTAAATTGCTAAAATACACATTTACACAAGTTTCTGAGACTATCTGTTTTTATTTAGCCATTTCCAGAGAAATACAGCAATTGTGCAGCAGCACACATACATTTTAAGAGCCAAGATAGGATGTCTGCCAAAGCAGACCATGAATTTGTGTGTGATTGTGAGTCGTGACCAATTAAACATAATGAACCCCTGCCCCAGCATAAAACCTCCAGCACCTCGGACCGTGATTGACCACACAGTTACCAACAAGGAGTGGGTGCGATCTGTTGCTACTCTTCTCCACCACGCATGTAGCCAGTAATTCTGGCCTGTTTTGGGGGCCTAGGGTGGTCCAACATCCTCAGCTGCTAAATCACCAGGACGCCTTGGTTTAGCACTAAAAAAAAATGTCTACAGCCCTGTCTGGGTTGAATTCAGCTGGAGGGGGCCCTGCTTTTTAATGCGAATCAATGTTTCCTACAGTATCTTCTGCCAGCCTCGCTCTCTAGTCAGTTTTTTACCTTGTTCATAGCTGCAAAACACCTTTCTGCAATTGCATTAGACACAGGAAATACTCTCAACACATCGACAAGCTTCAACAGATTTGGATTAGAATTTTTTGAAATCACATGCCAGCTTTGACCAGATAGCAGAGGCAGAAATACTGATGAAATTGGTTTGAGCAAAAATCTTAAACTCTTGCCATTCTGCAAATAGCAGAGTACTGTCACGGTCAGGCTGCAAAAGTGCTGAAAAGTGGTCCGCTACTGCAGTAATGTCACTGTTACCATACAGCTCCAGTTCCTTTCTGTCTCCAGCTGGCCAAAGTCTGGTATCTAACACTTTTGCACGGTTATAGATATTACTGTCTTCAGTCACACTGAACCTTTCTTCTCAACAGTTCACAATGTTTGTAATGTATTGCTTAGTTTGCTGTTTAAAAGTTATGACAACTTGGCCACTAAAATGTGTTAATTTCACACCCTTGTATGTGACTTGAGCACATGCTCCTGAAAGAACATCAGACCCATTATTTTAAGAGAATGTCAAGTTCACTGCCACCTATGGGACCACTCCGCTTAGCATGGTCAAGAATGTTTCTCAAAGTTTCAGCAGCGCTAAGTAGCTCTGGCATTTCAACTACTACTTTTTGAAGTGCTGGTGAGTACATGGCAAGTGGCTGAAGCAGCTGTTCAAAATACAGTACAAAAGGTGTGCCACCATTTGAAATTTAGTCATAATGTGCAACACTCCCCTGGCTTTGGCTTGGACATGAGTTGAGTCTGCTGCCATAGATTCTAAATGGGCACAAATTGTGGGGAATGATTTGGTAACAGCACGGGTGGCAAGAAGTTTATGCTGCACCCCAAAGTGTACAATGGACCTTCTTGGGCTTTTCAGCTGACCTCTCCATGGCCTGGGCAAGGGACCATAACTCTGAGTCTCTTTGGACTTTTCTGATAGAAATAAAACAGTTGGGTCAGAAAGTTTGAAACATCGTTGAAATCGGTGTTATCCAAAGCGTCTTTTATGGCCAGTTGTAATCTGTGTGAGAAACTGTGTACACCAACTAACCACTGTATGTCTTCCCATAAAAGAGCAGCAAGCCCCCATCTTACACCCGTGTTGACAGACGCCCCATCAGCCCCAAACCAACCATGTTTTTTTATGTTAAGGCCAGACTTTGTAAGAATGTCTAAAAGGATCTTTCAATCCCTCACTTGTGCCATCTGATACTGCTTTCATTCATAAAAACTTAGTCGCCACTTGACCACTGATGGGATTTACATAAATTACGTAAACCAGTTCCTTTTCAGTTACACCACTGTCAGTACTTCCGTCCATAAGCACTGAAAAATAATTTGCATTTTTGACAGTTGCCAGCAGGTTTTCTCCTAGGTTCTTGCCAATACACATTGAGTTTTGTCCCCCACTAACAGCGTTCATGTATTTATTGCCCAAATGACCTCCATGGTGCTTCTCTTCTGCTATCACTTTTTAATAGGGATGGCCTCTTTGGCAATCATATACAGGATCTCCATCAGCCTGCCTAGAATCATTCTGTGCTGTTCCTCTGCATTACTGAAAGCTTTCCCTGCAAATAAGTTTTTAAGTCCCGGTCCTAACACCCCCAAAATCATTTTAAATTTACCATTTGTGGTATGGCAATATATATAAAGTGGTGACCTTGTTATACCAAATTTGAAAATGTTAACAGCTTTCTTGTGCTGCACTGTTGGAAGATGTTTCCGGATGGTATCAACTTTTAGCTGGGGGGCCTGTAATCCCTGCAATTAATGCCTTACTGAAATTCCTTAACCCATGTAGCTCATCTCTGTATTCGCAGCATAATTTGCAACTGACACACACTGCACAGTCTCCCTCACTGCTAATCTGTAGCTAATTTTTCTTCTGGATCATACTTTTGGCACCATCCCTTTCTAGTTGCTAATTTAACTAGAGCCATGTCAGACTGTGATTATTAAAGTTTGAAGTTGGCAAAACAAGACTCTCAAGTTGTGCACTTAATTTTTTTTTTTTTTTTAACACATCGTTACTGTAATCTGGCTAAGTGTGTGTGTGTGTGTGTGTTACCCAAAAAAAAAAGGGCAACTGCAGATTTGCTGTGACTCCCGAGCCCCCCTCCCCCAAAATGTTCCCATATCTGCCATAGGCAGGGCACACGCTTAAAGTTTCAGAGCTGTGAACGGAACACTCACCCAAAGTTCACTGCTGCAGCAAAGCTCTAGCTAGCAGCAGGGCCAGTGTCTCAATTTGTAATGTCCCCTCAGGTCTGATGGGCAGGGCACACAAAGTTACAGCTTCCCCAGTGCAACAGAGCAGGTGTATTTTGTTTTTGTCCCTTTCATGTCTGCCAAAGCGGGGCAGGCACAGATAGTTTTTTTTTTTTTTTTAACTGCTTTGTTTCCTCTCCGCGAAGAACTCTGGGGGAAAAACCAGGGCACAATTCTTAATCACTGCTGCAAAAAAGGGCTATCTGGGCACAAAAAAAGCAGGCAGGGTGGGCATGACCACCCATTGTTCCCTTCGTCTTTGCCAAAAGCAGGGTACATTTACTTAAATGTCACAAGTTTTTCTTTTGTTTCCTTCCCTTCATAAAACTCTCTGGAATAAATCTGGGCACAGTAATTCTTGTTGTTCTGTTCCCAAAAATGTTCTGCCACTTGCAAGTCAATACAGTTTGTTTGCTTAATCCCCCATCACCATTGCTGCAATAAGGGCTGGGTGCATTTTAAAGCTGGGCATGACTATTTAACAACTGTTGTAACATGGCAGAAATTTGACAGCGCTGAGGAGCAACGGCGATAAGAGAGAACGCGTCACATGGTACAGGAGTATTATGAGACGATGCTGCCGTGTTGCTTCTGAAGTACAGAAAGTAGCCACCAGAAGCAAATTAGTAGGGTTTGCAGGTGGCACAGCGGAAAAAGAGCAACACAGTTGAAGAGCAAGAGAGTAGTGCAGATAGGCAGAGGGATAAATAGAAGTGAGGGACATAGGTGGGAAGAGGGAGCCGGGGGCACATCCGGGAACGCGTTGAACTTCAACAATTTTACTGTCCACGGCACGGTAATCTGTAACTATGCTGGAGGAATGACACACTGAGAGCACACCACAGACACGGGATAACTGCAAAAAGGTACAAAAAACGAGGAGTGCGCAAGACAGAGCGAGCAGCATAGAAATACAAAATCGAGTGAGGTAATGACGCTGCCCGTATGCAAATCGGACACGCCAAGACACACACTGCACACAGCGAAAGCGATAGAATCGGTCATCCCAAGTTACCTAGTAATGAAACAGCCGCACAGAAATCGTTTAAATGTGCAGCAATCGTTAAGAAAGAAACCAGAGTTCACTGTATTGAAAAACAATGACATATGTAAGTAAGAGTACTGTTGAGAAATGTGAAAGTAACATTAAAAATGACAGCAAATCATATCAGTCTCGTAGTCTTTTCTGTTCTATGAGTAGCAAGACGTGTAACCCATAGTAAGCATAGTTCTGTCCATGTTACAAGTGCATTAATCTCCTCTGAAGGTGGCATCTGATGGGCAGTTAATGCATGGTTGGACCATTGTATGCACTCTGCCTCCAGCCTCGTGCCACAACGGTCCCAACCATGCATTAACTCCCCATTAGATGCCACCTTCATCAGTGATTAATGCGTACTTGTCCCTTCATCTCTGTCAAAAGCAGGGCACAATACATTAGTCCTCAAAACTTTCTGGAAAAACCAGGGCACAATATTTTTCTGTTCTCAAACAGTTTGCAAGACCACAGTTAAGTCTGATATTTTTCCCCATCGGATCAGTCACTTGCAGACTATTGGGCAGGGCACAAAATAGACTGTTTACACCTTTTCATTCTCTGCCAAGCAATAGTTCACATTTACTTGTTTCCCCTCCCTGATTCTTCTCCATTAATTTTTGCCCACATGGTGCCTGCTTTGCCCTGACCATGCCCCCTCAGTCATACCACTGCCCTGCTGCATGCCCTCCCATTGAGTTCATTCCTCCAGGCTCTCGGGACAAAAAATTGAAAAGTTTTGTATTTTTTTTTTTTTTTTTTGTCTTGGTAGAGACTCTCCTGATCGTCTGCTCAGCTCTGTGTGCTGCTCCTCCGTGAGTAAGTTGCTCGGCGGGGTATTTGCGTCATGCCTGCTCGCCATGATTCTTCGCACGTGTCTCTGGTCCCCTCTTGCGCCATATCTGCCTCCTTGGCTCCCCTGCTCCAGTGCGATTCCTCCCTTCAACACAAATTGATTACCAGACATCACCAACGAGCTAAACAGTACTATTAATTTAAAAACAAAAAACAAACAAACAAAAAAAACTGGAACTTACCTTAAAGTAAATGTGTGATGTGCTAAAATCACACTTTGGGCTTCATAGCCTGCTACCTTGGGGCAGCGACAGCCCCGCTGTGTAAGAATAGACTTTTTTTTTTTTCCTCACGGATCAACATTTAGAAAGGGATCGTAATTTTGTTCAAACGGCGAGCTAGCTGATCCCTTTCCACTTCCTAGACTGCCTGCTCCGCCCCATGCTCCCCTGTTTTGTGACGTGGTACCAGGGAGAGCACGAGGACGTGCCACATGCAAACCTATGGGGCTTATTTTCAGAAATTATTTTTTTAAATACTTTAAACTACCTTTTAATAAAGACACCGCTCAACTAATAGGGACCCTATTAGTTGAGCGGTGTCTTTCTTTTTTATCAAAAGTAGTCAAAGTGTATATATTAAAAAAAAAAAAAAAAAAAAAAAAAAAAAAAAGTTCTGAAAATAAGCCCCATAGGCTTGCATGTGGTATGTCTCCGCACTCTCCCTGGTACCATGTCACAAAATGGGGGAGGAGCAGGCAGTGTAGGAAATTCATACACAGGGACTGCACAAGAATAATAAAGAAGCTATTTGTACATCGATGGCTTGAAAGTGTTGTCCTGGAATATAGAGAGAATTTTTTTTTTTAAATAGCTGACCCTGAGGTAGCCTGGTTTCTGGAGACCTTTGACATAATTTGCCTTCAAGAAACCTGGGTGATGGCAGGGGAATCCCCAAGATTACCTGGCTACCATAATCTGGTAAAATCAGCTATTAAAATAAAAAGATATTTATTTATTTATTTATTTTTATTTATTTATACTTTCCGAGTTCCATGTCATGGTGGACAAATAGGACAATATACATAGTTTTTTTTTTTTTTTTTACAGAAAGCCTGCTTAGTTGGCAGACAGGAGCAATTACATCATAGTTGGACAAATTATGTACAAGAATTATAACAGAACTTGAAGGGTTTTAGTAACAGGATTAAATGCACCAATTTTAAACCAGTTTTAAACCCCCCTACCCACATTGACCTCCAGGATGGCCTATTAGACTGACGTTGATTCTACTGAGAAGTGGTTCGAGATTACTCCGAAGGTAGCGGGTTAGTTGTAAATAAACCAGAGGGTGGGTTTGAAATCACTTCCTGAGGGTGGGAGGAGGGCAGTGGGATGGGGTGCAATGGGGTGGGGGTGGTGGTAGTAGCACAAAATGCCTTGTCTGTTTGGGGGAGGGGAGAATGTGGAGAGGCCTAACTGCATGCAGATAAGAGCACATAATACAGACATAGTAGAAAGATGGCTGGAATCTGTTTATTTAAAAACTGATCTAAATTTCAAAATTTACAAAATGATACATCAGATCTCTTAGTTTTATCAGTGGAGGTTGGAAATGCACATAACTAATTTTAGTTGATTATTTTCCAGCCTCCAAAGACATAAATCTTTAAAGGAGAACTCGCATTATCAAAGTGGCCTCATATCCTCAAGAAAGCTTACCTCGATTAGGTTTCAAGAGCTTTTTTTGAAGTTGAACTTACTTGATTTAATTTTTGTCTGATGTTCAGCAAATGGCGATGATCTGTGGTGCCATTTCGTGACTATGAGGTGCCGCACTACTCGGCTCCAATACAAGTGTGTCGGAGTAGAGCAGCAGCTGCACCGACACACTTGTATTGGAGCCGAGCAGTGTGGCACTGCACTTAGTCATGAAATGGCACCACAGAGCATGTGCCATTTTGTCAAGGTCGGACTTCACAAAAATTAAAGTAAGTTCAACTTCACTGAAAAGGGTTTATTTACAAAACCCCTAATCGGGGTAAGGCTTAAGTGATGGGTAACTTATGAATAATACGGTTCTCCTTTAATAAAACAGCTTAACCCTGAGTGATATTTTGAGCAGGGAACCTGATGTGCCTATGGTATTACTAGGCGACTTTAATGCAAGAATTTCAACATATTGTAATAATATAGATTTTCTATCTATCTTGCCAGAACTTAATTCTGGGATCAGTAATATTGGACAGAGCCAGGGCATGAGATCAAATAAGAGGGAAATTACTTGCTCTCTCGTTGACCAATAAAAACCTATTATTGTTTAATGGCAGGTTACCAGGAGATGGTAAAGCAGAATTAACATACAGTGGACCGTTGGGCTCCTCAACTATAGATTTGATTTGGGGGAATCTTGAAGCTGTTAAAATAGTACAAGATCTGGAAATAGAAACATAGAATTTGACGGCAGATAAGGACTGCTTGGCCCACCCAGTCTGCCCATTTCCCTACCTAATGGATAAGCTGCAGATCCTAGTTAACCAGCAGCCTACTTCTTTCTACCCCCTCCCCCTAGAATTGCCTTATGACTGTCCCATGCATGCTTGAATTCAACCGTTTTTGACTCCACAACTTCTCCGAAGGCCGCTCCATGCATCCACAACCTCTCTGTGAAAAAATACTTCTTACATTACCTCTGAGCGCTCATCTTCAAATTGTGCCCCCTTGTTCTTGCACACCTTTTTTTTTTTGAAAGATGCTACCCTCTTGGAATTTGTCAATTCCCTTGAGGTACTTGAAAGTTTCTATCATGTCCCCCCTCTCCCTCATTTCCTCGAGGCTGTAAATATTAAGCTCCTTTAGTCTCTCTTCATATGTCTTCTGGTGCAGACCCTGCACCATTTTAGTTGCCCTCCTCTGGACACCTTCCATCTTGTCTGTCCTTGCGGAGATTGGGTCTCCAGAACTGCACACAGTACTCTAGATGGGGTCTCACCAACTGTCTGTACAGAGGGATAACAACTTCTGTTTTCTACTGGTGATTCCTCTCCCTATGCATCCCAGTATCCCCCCAGCCATCCTTACTGCCCTCTCACATTGCTTGCCCACCTTTAGGTCATCTGATATGACTACCCCCAGGTCCCTTTCCATTTTTGTTGTTGTTAGTATCTCACCCCCCATTGTGTACTCTTCCCCTGGGTTTTTGTTTCCCAGGTGCATTACCTTGCACCTCTTAGCATTGAATCCAAGCTGCCATACATTTAACCATTCCTCTAACCTTGCCATGTCCCTTCTCATCCTTTCCACCCCACCTTGAGCATCAATTGTGTCATCTGCAAAGAGACCTACTTCTCCTTCTAGTCCCTCTGCAATGTTGCTTAATGGTGAATAGAATCTACACATGACCCAGTGCTTAAAAATCCAAATGGATATTATCAAAGGCAGATCAGAAGCCCTTATTGGGGGTGGAATGGAAATAATCGGAAAGGATACAGTGGTACCCTTATGCTATAAAATTTTTTGGTAATCTTTTGATTAACTCTATGCTGACAAGTCTTGGATTATTTGTGGAAGAAACTGATTTTTGCCTCATCTTTTCTTAAATGGAATGAGAAATACATTAAACCCCACTGTGTGCTTAAACAAAAAAGGAAAAAAACAACAAAAAAAACACACTAACACAGTCATGGCCAAGAACTGGTTTAATTCTAAATGTAGAAAGGCAAAAAAACTCACTAAAACCTTGAGAATCCATAAACATAAAATTACAGAATTTTAATAACTTAACATAAAAAAGGAGAAAATATAGGAAAATATTGGATCAAGAAAAGCAAATGTATATTAAGAAAAGAGACCTTATTAGTTGAGCTGTGTCTTTCTTTTTTTATCAAAAGGTAGTTTAATGTATTTAAAAAGTTCTGGAAAATAAGCACCTTAGGCTTGCATGGAGTGGGTCCCCGCGCTCTCCCTGGTACCATGTTACAAAATAGAGTGCGAGGACGGAGTAGGAAGTGGGAAGGGATTGGCTAGCTCGCCGTTTGAATAAATTACGATCCCTTCCCAAACTTTGATCCGTGAGAGTTTTTTTTTTTTTTTTTAACACGGCGGGGCTATCTCCTCCCCAGATCAGCGGGCTATGAAGCCCAACGTGTGAGATAACACAGTTCCTTCAAGTTTTGCTCTGTCTGGAGCTCTTGGACATGCTTGCTCTTCTACTGGGGTCACACTACAAGAGGACGTAAGGTTTCTCCTGCGAGAGACTGGGGATTTGCTGGCCAGTTAGAGGGGCGAGGGAGGAGGCCAGAAGAAAAAAACCGGGGGGGAGTGAGGGTAAATTTGAAGAAACATGGTCCAAAATGCCGAAAAGGGAATTTTTAAAGGAGCCAGGGCCAGTTCAGAATGATTAGCAATGACTGCTAATTATTCCAAAAGTTGACTTACTTTTCCCCGATCTTGGGTTGCAAATTGAGATGCGAACTCACTTATTTTATGCCTTGGATCATGCAACCAGGCTTTGTCCCCAGATAATACAAACCCCATCCTCACCTCTCTCCACTGTATAGAGACATGCCAAACCTGTCCTCACACTGCTGTCTCTCTCCCCCAAAACACGGGATATCTGACGGTTCCCACTGCCCAATTGCAGCCTGTCATTTTTGACACTGCTACCTTCTACATCTTCCTACCTAGATTCTTATTATATTTTTTATTTTATTTATATGAAGTCTAGGAATTACAACCCTTTGAGTCAGGGACTCGTATACAAAGGCTCTGCGTCATACATTGAATGAGGACAAATACAGAGTAAAATAAGGTACAGTGAGTACTAAGTACAGAGACAAAATTGGATAATACATGTACAGAGCAACACCAAAGGTGCATAATTATGAAGCATATGTTAGAATCCGAGTTGTCACTGAACATAAATGAACTATGCAACCATGAGAACCAAGTAATTCATGTCAACATGTAACGCTAGAACTAAAACTATAAAATGTGAAAGCAATAAGATATGACGGTGTGTGTTTAACGCATGGCTAGGGGCGTAGTGAGACATGAGGCCATAGGCAGAGTGCGTCCAGCCTCCTAGCCGTGCGTTAAACTAACACAGACCCTGAAGTGACTTATTGCGCTTATGAAATGGTTATGTGAAAGTTTGAATTATTTGGATTAATGATACAAAAGTTTAATTTCTGTGTTTAAGTAAAGTAGTTCCTGTGTTTGGATGGGTTTGCTGTGTGTGGGTTTTTTTTTTTTTTAAGTTTTATTCTAGGATGGCCTCCATATTGTAATGTCTCGTGCTGGTTGTCATGCCCCCCCCCGGACATACATACAGATAGATGCTCACTTTCATTATTTTATGGTGTGCACTTTTATTTTATCTTTTGAGGTGGAGCAGTGTGACGAGCAAGAGGTGACAACCATGTGTACCATAGTGGGATGCCAGATCGAATGGAAGCCTCATTATAGAGATGGTATTATTTTTTTAATTGCCAGGGGTCGAAATTGCCACCTGCCCGCTAGCCAAATGCTCGTAGATTTTGTATCAGGCTAGTAAAATTTTCCTTTAACCCTGCAGCTTGTGCTGGGGAAGGTAACATTTAAGTACACCATCTGGGCCAGTGGAAAAGTCTGTTTTGGCTAGTTGGTTTTCCCAGTTGCTAGCCCTGCTGACTAGCAGCTGCAAAATTTAATTTCAACCCCTGATTTCCCTTGTTAAATAACGTGCTTCTTTTTTGGTTAGGTCAACTTTTGCTGAGGTGGGGACTTGAGTGAGCTTAGTGAACAGAAGACAGAGTGAGCGGTTGGGTGGATGAGCGACAAATGTTTGCTGAGTTAACTGGAGAACGAAGGGGATAGGGGGAGAGAGAGAGAGAGAGAGAGAGGCTGACCGAGAAATCTTTAGACGTTTTTTAATTTTCTGTGGTGAATCTAGTGTTTTCAGCTTTGACAAAAAGAAACAAAATGTTAGACATGTGATTTTACTGACAAAAGTAGCGAGCGTCAGCTGATCAGTTGCTGAGTAAGGGAGTGGGCTGGTGGGCAAGGTAGATGTCTCAGCAGATCAGTTTTTTTTTTTTCCCCCCTGTGTGTGGCATTCATTCGGGTGTGTTCTGCATTTTGTACGTTTCTGCTGTGTGCAGCAGGAACTGAAGGAGATCGTTGTCTTTGAAACCTGAGGTTGCTACTGTGGCTAGCAAGAAAAAATGGCTGCCTTTGAATTCTGAAAGTTCTGAGGTGGTAGTGTCACTCGGATCAGTGTTTAGCTGCATAGTGCTGGACCTTTTTCCTGTGTGGTGGACACTTTATCGCAGGGTCACTGGCCAATGACATTGCTTATATTTTGTTATCCATTTAGCCTTTCACAGGTTACAGCTGTCCCTGCCAGGCGCTCCTTGGTGGCTCTGACAGTGTCTCTTAGTAGATCTGGTGATTTTTCATTTGCAGCAGAAAATACTTTGGTGGGGGGGGATGAGGTTGACAATGCATAATTTTTTAAACCATCACTGCACTTAGTTTTTCATGAACGTTTTACTGCTGTATTATGCAAAGAGCCAACTTTTTGTGTAAACTCTCCATTTTCAGCCAGATCTGTGTACAAAACATGTTTGCCATCAGTTTTTTGGGAAAAAATCTGTTTTAAAAAATTGATTTAAAAGATTTTTGTGAAAAGGAAGTGGCCATTTTGAAAACTGATGACGATTGGCCCGCTTAACCTGATTGCCTTCTCACAAACAGGGGTGACTGAAGAGCTGTGGCAGGTACTCTACCAGATGCTGTTGGCGATCACATCACCATCTCTCAAGGCAATAAAATAAGCGGACTGCGTAACATTTTGTTACTCCCAAAACACAAATTGTGAACCAACTGCAGACCTGATTAGCAGCATTTGCTAATCAATGTTGTAGGCCGCTGCTTTGTTTTGAAAATGGTCAGCCCCCCCCATCTTTGAAGATTCCCCTTTCTATGCATCAGGAACAAAAAATCTTGGGGTGTGCACCTCTGCTTGACTTTGGAACCCTGCCTCATTTCGCAAAATGTTCACCCAGTCAAAACAAAACTAAGTCTAATAATGTATATCGAAGGTCAGAGTATTTATAGTCGTGTTAATGGTACTAAAGATGGGTCTCCTAGAGCCCGACTCCTGATGGCAGACACGGAGGGCAGATAAGGACCTATGGCCCATCCAGTCTGCCCATTTAAGCTAGTAAGTTCCCTTTGTTTTTCTAGAAGTCTGTTGTCCCTTACCCCTGACCTCCAGAATGCCCTTATGTCTATCCCATGCATTCGTAAATCCCGTGATTATTTCACCCCCCACCATTTCCTCTGGCAGGGTGGTCCACTTGCCCACCACCCTTCTGTGAAGAAATTCTTCCTCGTGTTTCCTCCGAATTGCCCTCCCTCCAACTTCATCCCATGTCCTCTAGTCCTGGGACATTTTTTGCTGGAAAATGGTGTATTCCTGCACCCTGTTCTTCCCCGTAAGATACTTGTATGTCTCTATCATATCCCCTCTCTCCCTCCTCTCTTCCAGGGAGTACATATTCATGTCCTTCAGCCTGTTCTCATAGGACTTGTGATGCAATCCCTGTACCATCTTTGTTGTCCTCCTCTGAACCTTCTCTACCCTGTCTGTCCTTACGTAGGTAAGGTCTCCAGAACTGTACGCTAGGTGGGGCTTCACTCAAGTGTCTTGTATAGTGGTATTATGACCTCCCATTTCCAGCTGGTGTTGCCCCTGGCTATGCATCCCAGCATCCTGTTTGCTTTACCTGCTGCCTTGTCGCACTGTTTCCCTACCTCAAGTCCATCAGAGATAACCAAGGCCCCTTTCCTGCTTCGTGCATGCTATATCCTCACCCCCCAAACTGATACGATGATCCAGGGTTTTTGTGCCCCATATGCATTATCTTGCACTTCTTTGCGTTGAATTTCAACTACCAACCCCTTGACCACTCTTCAAGCTTTTGCAGGTCCCTCCTCATTCTGTCTACATCCTCTGGCGTGTCAGCTCTGTTACAGAGCTGCTTCTTGTCGACGAACAGGGAAATTCTGCCTTCTAGGTCCTGCACAATGTCACTGATGAAGATGTTGAATAGGACTGGTCCAAGCACTGATCCCTGTGGTACCCCGCTGGTCACTCTTCCCTCTGTGGAATGCCAGCCATTTACCACGACCCTCTGTCCCCTGCCATCCAGCCAATTACCCACCCACCGCTCTATTGTCCTGCCCACTCCCATATTTCTCAGTTTAATAGCCTTCTGTGTGGCACAGTGTCAGAGGTCTTCCTGAAGTCCAGATAGGCCACATTCACTGCCCTCTCCCGATCCACCTCCCTTGTCACCCAGTCAAAAAATTCAATAAGATTGGTCTGGCATGATTCTTCTCACCCCCCCCCCCAACCCCCTCGGTAAAACCACACTGCCTTGGATCCTGTAGTCTGTTGGCAACCAGGTGTTTCACCGATCTCTCCTTCAGTAGTGATTCTGATCTTCCCCACTACCGAGGTCAGGCTAACTGGTCTGTAGTCCTCTCTCCCCGGTTCCCACTTATGTATAAGGGACTAACATACTAAAAGCCAGCAGAATAGGCCTCATGGTCTTTCGTGTCTGCTCGTTAGCCAGCCCCTATTGGGTGCTAGCTTCTCCGTCCCCTAGAGGGTCCACTTCAGTTTCAGTATACCCATGCATCTGTCCCACCCCCTCTTAAAGCCCTTCACTGTGCCTTGTTCTACTAGACTCCAGGGCAATGCATTACATGGCTCCACCACCCTCTCAGTGAAGTAATGCCTTCTACGTTCTCCCTGGTAGGTTCCCCCCCTCCAACTTCCACTCATGCCCCCTGGTTGTTCCCCCTTTCCTTAGTCTGAACATTTCTTTGGCTCTGCCCCTGTTGATCCCCTTCACATATTTGAATACCTCAGTCATGTCACCCCTGTCTCTCCTCTCCTCCTGCGAGTACAGCCCAAGGACCTCCAGCCTTTCCTCGTAGGTCCTGTTGCTCATGCCCAGGATCATCCTAGTTGCCCTCATCTGAACCCTCTCCAACAGTGCTATGTCCTTCCTTAGGTGAGTTCTCCAGAACTCCACGCAGTGTTCAAGATGCGGTCTGACCAAGGCGTTATACAGAGGAAGGATCACCTCCCTCTTCCTGGATGTTATTCCCCGGGCTGTGCAGCCCAAAATCCTGTTTGCTGCAGATCTTCTGCAGTTTTCAGTGTTGTTCATTCTGATGTCGACCACCCCCCCGGTCCCTTTCACTCGTTGTGGCTTGCAGAGAGACCCCTCCCAGGGTGTATACATAACCTGGGTTTCTGCCCCCCAGATGCAGCACCCTACACTTCCCTGGATTAAACCAGAGTCCCCACCTCCTTGACCAACCCTCCAGGGTATCCAGATGCCTCTGGACTGTTTCTCTCACTTCCTCCCCGTCAGCCAGTGCCCCCAGTTTTGAGTCGTCCACAAAGAGGCTCATCCTACTCCTAACGCCCCTCTCTATATCAGAGACATAGACAATGCCCGTAGTCTGTGTAACAAGCTCCCTGAACTAGTGGCCTTGATGGAAGAGGGTTGCCTGGATATTGTGGCAGTCACAGAAACATGGTACACGGAGAACCATGACTGGGATGTCAACATACCAGGATACACAATCTACAGGAGGAATAGGGAGGGTAAAAGAGGAGGAGTAGCTCTCTATGTAAAGGAAGGGATCAAAGCAACAGAACTAAAGAGTAAACGGAGCAGATGAGGCACTTTGGGTCACCCTGGAGACAGGAAATGGCACCACAATCCACATGGGGGTTGTATACAGACCCCCATCTCAGGGGGAGGGAATGGACAAGGAAATGATAGAAGGCTTTCTTAGAATGGCAGAAAAAGGGGAGATATTGTTGATGGGGAACCTGAATATGCCAGATGTTAACTGGAGCACCTTTGCTGCAGGCACATCCAAGAGCAGGGTCATTCTTGATGCCCTACAGGGGCATGTCTCAGACAGCTAGTATTGGAACCGACTCTGAGGGAGCAATCTTAGACCTGGTACTTTCAAATGGGGATGGAGAAAGAATCTCAGATTTAGAAGTGGGTAGCCATCTGGGAACAAGTGACCACCAAACAGTGTGGTTCACGTATAAACACAGCCATACAATCAAGCCATACAAAGCAAGAGTACTAGACTTTAGGAGGGCTGACTTTGGGAAAATGAGAGAGTGCCTCAGAAAACACTAGCAAACAGGCAAGAAGGAGGGTGGAGGAACAATGGGGAGTGATCAAAAAGCCATCACAGAGGCAACTAGCCTCTCGTGTAAACAAAAAAAAAAAAAAAACATTCAATAAAACACTACGAAGGAAAAACCGCTATGGTTCACAAAAGAGGTGGCAGGGAAGGTTAAGGAGAAAAGGGCAGCATTCAGGAAATATAAGGAAACACAGAAGGAGTAGGACAGAGAACTTTATCAGTTAAAGCAGAAAGAGGCTGGGAAGGTAGTCAGAATAGCAAAGGCCCAAACCGAAGAAAGGATAGCCAATTCTGTTAAGAAGGGGGATAAGACCTTTTATAGGTACATTAGGGAGCGAAGAAAGACCAAAGGAGGGATACTGAAGCTTAATAAAGGGGAGGGAATCTGGGTAGAGGGTGACAGTGAAAAAGCAGGGTTACTGAATGAATATTTCTGCTCAGTATTCACAAAGGAAGAGGAGGGAGAGTTACCTAAACCTCTGAAGACGGGGGTCAATACCAGTCCATTTACAGAAGAAAGGGTTCTGAAAGAACTAATAAAATTGAAGGTGGACAAAGCAATGAGGCCTGATGGGATTCACCCAAGAATTCTAAAAGAACTAAGGGTAGAACTAGTGACATCGCTGACTACTCTCTTTAACAAATCATGGGAGGATGGGGTGGTACCCAAGGACTGGAGGAGGGCAGATGTAATTCCTCTTCACAAAAGTGGGAGCAGGACAGAGGCAGGAAACTACAGACCAGTTAGTTTGACCTCAGTGGTAGGGAAAATGATGGAATCACTTCTGAAGGAAATAATTGTTGAGTACCTAGAGGCCATTGGGGCACAGGACCCGAGGCAACATGGATTCACGATGGGAAGGTCGTGTCAGGCATGATCTAATAGATTTCTTTGACTGGGTGACCAAAGTAGTAGATCAGGGAGGGCTGTGGACATGGCCTACCTAGATTTTAGCAAGGCATTTGATACAGTCCCCCAAAAGATTAATACACAAGATAGCCAGCCTTGGAATGGGTCCCAAGGTGGTAGCCTGGATAAAAAATTGGCTAGACAACAGGACGCAAAGGGTAGTAGTAAATGGAGTACACAGTGAAGAAAGGAGGGTTACTAGTGGGGTACCGCAGGGTTCAGTACTGGGACCGGTCCTTTTTAATGTCTTTATAAGTGACATTGCAGAGGAACTGGAAGGAAAATATGTCTCTCTGCAGATGACACAAAGATCTGCAACAGGGTTGATACACAGGATGGAGTGGAAAGGATGAGAAGGGACTTGGCAAGGTTGGAGGAATGGTCAAATGTATGGCAGCTCAGATTTAATGCAAAGAAGTGCAAGATAATGCACATGGGAAACAAAAACCCAGGGGAAGCGTACACAATGGGGGGTGAGATACTGACAACAGTAAAAATAGAAAGGGACCTGGGGGTAATTATATCAGATGACCTAAAGGTGGGCAAGCAATGTGAGAAGGCAGTAAGGAAGGCTGGAGGGATACTGGGATGCATAGGAAGAGGCATCAATAGTAGAAAACAGGAAGTTGTTATCCCTCTGTACAGACAGTTGGTGAGACCCCATCTGGAGTACTGTGTGCAGTTCTGGAGACCCCATCTCCATAAAGACATAGACAGAGTGGAGGCTGTCCAGAGGAGGGCAATCAAAATGGTGCAGGGTCTGCACCAGAAGACACTACGAAGAAAGACTAAAGGAGCTTAATATGTATACTCTTGAGGAAAGAAGGAGAGGGGACATGATAGAAACTTTCAAGTACCTCAAGGAATTAACAAAGTCCAAGAGGGTAGCATCTTCCAGAAAAGAGATGTGCAAGAACAAGGGGCACAATTTGAAGATAGAGGGGATGGCTCAGGGGTAATGTGAGGAAGTATTTTTCACTGAGAGGTGTGTGGATGCATGGAACAGCCTCCTGAGGAGGTTGTGGAGTCAAGAACAGTGGGGACTTCAAGAATGCATGGGACAGGCATAAGGCAGTCCTAGGGGTGGGTAAGAGGAAGTAAGCTGTTGATTAACTAGGATCTGCAGCTTATCTGTTGGGTAGGAAAATGGGCAGACTAGGTGGGCCAAGTGGTCCTTATCTGCTGTGAAATTCTATGTTTCTATGTTTCTATTGAAGAGGAGTGGCCCCAGTACTGAACCTTGGGGAACCCCATTGAAAACCTTCCTAGGGGAGGAGACTATCCCACCAACCACTACCCTCTGTGTTCCATCTGTAAGCCAGTTTTCTACCCAGCTAAGCAACTGTCTTCCCACCCTCATCCCCCCCAACTGTGTCAACACCCCGATGTGGGGTACCAAGTCAAACATCTTACTGCAAATGCTGTCCTCCAGCCTTCAGGTACCTCCCCTGTTTCCAGTGATCAGCTAGTTAGTATAGCAGTTTGAAGTGGAGAGACACTGCAGCTTTAAGAGTCAAAATAAACAAAGCAGGGAGGAGTGCATGTGTGTGTCTGTCTGTATGATGAAGTGGACGCCAAAGAAGAAGACTAGAGGCAAAAGGAGGATCACAGATGAAGATGAGAAAAGTTAGTGTAGCAATCGTCACAAAGGGCCTGAAGTGTGGGGCTGATCCCAATCTGCATTTCATATGCAAAAACAATTTGATTTACGTACAGTCTACTATAGTACAACAAACAGTATCAGACTAATTTTGTTTACTTCTAGGCTGACATGTGTTACAACAAATCCCAGAATCCCCTGCAGCTGACATCAGAGCAGTAGGCAGTCGTGGGAGATCCGGTAGCCTGCAGTGAATGTTGGAACTTTAATAATCTCTGATCAGACGTTTTCTGGTTCTGCTTTTCTCCAGGGGCTAAGTACATTCCTCTGTTAACTTAGCCCAAGGAGGACAGCAGGACTTTCAAACAAAAAACCCAAAACAGAGCTTATAACATGCACTGCAGGCTGTTGAATCTCCCACTGCTGCCTACTGCTTTGATGTCAGCTGCACAGGGTTCTGGGATTTGTAGTAACTGAAGATGTCGGCCTAGAAGTAGTGGCAAACAAAATTAGTCTGATACAGTCTAATACAATAAACTGTAAGTAAACCAACATGTTTTGCACAAAGTGAACATTAGGACCAGCCCCACACTAGAATGTGGGTCCTTGATGCTGACTGTCCCCCGTAATGGAATTGTGGGTAAAGGGAAAATGGTATTTTAGCACGGATGTAAAGTTTAAAAGTTGCGAATTAAAACTGGCAGATTGCTGATCAACACTGTTTCAATTAGCAGTTGCTGCTAATCAGTTTACAAAACCGTATGCCTTGACTTTGCTGTTTGGAGTGCCCATTCCCGTAGAATGCCTCTTAGGCTGCTCTGTTTTAGGGATCTTTCCAAATTCCAGCTGTATGATGACTTCAAGACTTGGTCCAAATAGACTGTTCATCACTGTAGTATTTCCTTTTCAAATGTGGCATTAACTGTATTCCTGGACTACTTCTCAGAACTCTGAAACAAGCATTGCCAGTCACTAAACATAGACGGTTGGACTCTGCCACACAGTGACTTACAGGCAACCTTCTTGCCCAAATGAAAACAGAGGATGAACTCTTGTCATCTGGGCTGTTGACTGAATGGGGCTGAATAGCCAAAATGGCAGAACAAGTGCAAAACTGGAGTTGGAACATAAAACCGCTCCTTCTGTAGAAAGTAATTTGATACTTATGCCATCAATCCTTGCATGTTCTGGGGTAGCATTTAGTGACTTATGGGAAGGAATAATAAATGCACTCCGTATGATATAGTTATAGATGGTTTGAATTGTAATAACCTGACTGTTGCCAATGATTTTAATGTCTTATTCTTGGATCAGTCTGTCTACATGACTAACAGCACTGTCTTACATGCCCCTGGCCATACCTCCCCTTTCCTTCCCGATACTGGGTTTTGCTCCCCACTTCTATTTCTGGATGCTAAGGGTATCAGAAGTCCAGAAGCTAATGGCTGGTGCATCCCCTGACAACAGTCTTGGAGCAGATAGACTGGAACACGTTAATTAATAAAGTTGGTTGCCCCTTGTATCTCAGTCCCATTTAATACCTCTTTCTCATTTGGGGTTATCCCAGATGTGTGAAAAGCTGCCAGGGTAGTACCAGTCTTAAAGCAGGTAGCTACAAAAATATTGGCACCTAGCTGCCAATGGACATTCTCTCTGTTCTGGTCAAGATACTTTAAAAAAATTAGTGGCTGCACAGCTTACTTACCATCTAACTAAATATAACTTGTTTTGCCATATGGGCAGTCTGAGATGGTATGATCTGTCCTCCCCTGCTAGTGGGGACAGGATGAAACAGAAGTATTACGACAAACCCCATCTTCTACTTTCTCAAGTCTTTTGTTTTCATCCTTTCCTAGCTGGTAGATGGCTCCCTTCTCTGTAGGACTCTGCAAGTGAATTCTTCAGTTTCTGCAGCCGGTCTAGTTCCAGTACTGCTCTAGTACTCCACGTACAAGCAGGAGTGCAGAAGAACTTCTTCAGCATTTAATTCATTTTGCAGGGGCTCAACCTGCAGGTGGACCCTAGGCTGCAGTGCTTTAAGATTGCTGTGACCCTCACTGTCCTTATGGTGCCTTGCAGTGCCGACTTTATAGCCGTTCCCACCAAAGACCAGGTAGATTTTGAATGTTTTTTGAAGGGGTTGCCGAGTTGTCTTCCGTGCATATGTGTCGGGCACTATCTAGGGAGACCAGATCTGCACTTTTTCGGGTGGCCATATGGGGGTCGTGCATGCACAGTAAGTATGGCAGCCATCTCGGTACAGCCTGTGCATACAAACTGGAGTGTCAGCCATTTTGGTAAGCTATTTTAATGCAGAATCTCCACTGCAGCTGTTAAAGGGAGAGTTCCCTCAATCTGTTTTCTGTATACGTGCGTAGTTTGTAAGCATGAACAATGATTCCCTATCTTGCACCTTGCTAATTTCAATTGGTGTAGGAAAGCGGCAGCGAAGGCTAATAGGATGCTGGGGTGTTACAGTAGGGGGAAGTGCCTCAGAGAGTGAGGATGTGATCCAGCCATTGTACAGGGCATTGGAGTGGCCTCACTTGGAGTACTGCATGCAGTTCTGGCATCCCTACTTAAACAAGCATTTGTCAGTGCCGGACGTTTGCTTGCAGGTATTTGCAGTGGTGTTTGGCACGTATGGTGCTTTACCCTAATGCCCTGTGCGATTGCTGGTATTTGCACTACAAATTTTCAGCATGACCTTTTTGTTACCCCCACCTCATAAAAGCATTTGAGACCACTGTTATTTTGTTCTGTCCTGAACGTTGATTTCCCGCATCGACCACACCATTCTGCTCCACATGTGCAAAAACACAGTTCGGGCAGGATGTGAAAAATGACAGCTGTAGCATTCATAGGGAGGTGTGAAGGGATGGCAGTGTTGAACATCTGGAGTGAAAATACAACAATTTCTTGAACTTACGAGCGTACATGGAAACTGCGCAATGAACGAACGCTCATGACAGTCATTTTGTGGACTTTTGTCACTAAATTTTCAACATCGGCATTTTGGGACCTCTGCTCATGAACAGTGTCGCTGTGATTTTCATAATCTGTCCTGAGCATTGATTTCTCACTGTGACCACACCATTGTGCGCTGGATGTGCAAAAACACATTTGTCAGGATGTGAAAAACGTCAGCTGTACTGTTCATAAGGAGGTGTGAAAAAATGCCAGTGGTGAAAATATTTCAAATTCTCGAAGTTATGAGTGTGTGTGGAAACTGCGCAACGCACGCTCGTAACAGTCATTTTTTCACCAAATTTGCAACATAGGCTTTTGGGAGCCCACCTCATTAACGGTGACACTGTTGTTTAATCGATCCCAAAAGGTGATTTTGTGCAGTGACCATGAAGTCACCTTTGGGGACCGAATAACTTGCATGACAGTAACTGAATTCATGAGGTGGGGTCCCAGGAACCCCCTGTTGAAAATATGGTGCCAAAATTTGCAAAAATGCCCGAGATAGCCACCTAAATTGAAGAAAAAAACAAAACAAAAAAAACAAAACATTTATGCCATTATACAGCTTACCGTCATTTCTTCAGTTTGCGTTCTGCTTTCAAGAGTGCAGACGTGTTCCCACTCCACTGAAGATCATTGCACCAGGCTCCGGAGGTAAGTATGGGGTGAGGGCGAGGTGGGGTATGCAGAGGGTGGGTGTGGGTTCGGAGAGGGGGCACAAGACACAGCGAGGGACGGTTTTCTGTTTTCACAGGTTTTAAAACAAAAGATGTTGCAGGACAGTTTTCCCATTTACAGGGACAATGGGCACCCCAGCATGCCACCTGGGTGTTTTTTTTTTGGGGGCTGGAGACAATGGGGACTGGGCACTCCGTCTGCACTGTGGGGGCAATAACAAGGGAGCAGGGTAGACGGCAGCAGAGGGAGGAAGTGGGAGGGATTTTATTAGCAGCCAGAGGGAAAAGGGTGACATCAATGTGTTAAATACACACACGTTACCACTGCTGATTGCAGTGGTGCTTTTCTTTTAACTGAAGACCACTGCAGCCAAACTGCTGTCAAAGACAGCTCATGCATCCATTGGTGCAGTAGGGTTGCACACATTACACTGAGCACTGCATTGGACAGGAGGGTCACACACCTTCAAAAAGGCGTACTGTCCCAAAACATTCCTTGCACATGCATGCAAGCGAATGCAAAAATAAACAAGCATTTGTCCATGCCGAATGTTGCTTACTTCTATGTGCTGTTTAGGTATTTGGAAGTCATTGGAGTGCAAATATTGAAAATTCACGAACTTACGAGCATGCGTAGGAACTACGCAACGCACGCTCGTAAAAGTCATTTCTAGGAATTTTTTCACCAAATTTTCAACACAGCCATTTTAAGACCTCTGCTCATGAACAGTGTCACTGTGACTTTCTTAATGTGTCCCATACATTGTTTGCACACCGACTGCGCCATTGTGCGCTACAGGGGCGGAAACACATTTTTAGGCAGGATGTGAAAAATGACAGCTGTACACCTCATGAGGAGGTGTGGTAAAATGGCAATGTTGAAAATCTGGAGTGAAAATATTGAAAATTTGCAAACTTACGAGAGTGCATAGGAACTGCGCAACACACGCTCGTAAATCAGTCATTTCTAGGAATTTTTCCACCAAATTGTCAAAATAGGCTTTTTGAGAGCCCATCCATGAGCGGCAGGCAGTGTCGCTTTCATTAATTGTGCTCAAAGGTGATTTCGCCGCAGTGATCATGAATCACCCTTCGGGCCCAATAACGCCATGACAGTGACATCATTCATGAGGAGGGGTCCCAAAACCCCATGTTGAAAATTTGGTGCAAAAATTCCAAAAATGCCTGAGATATGCAACAAAGTTGAAAAACCCATCTAGCCCATTATACAGCTTACCGGCATTTCCTCAGTTAGCGGTCGGCTTTGAAGAGTGCAGGCGTGTTTCGGTCAGCGAAGATCATCGCGCCCGAGCTCGGAGGGCAAGTATGGGATGAGGGTGTGGGGAGGCAAGGTGCGCAGTGGGTGGGTGCGGGTTGTGGGAGGGGGTGGGGAGACAGGATGGAACATTTTCTTATTTACAGGTTTTTTTTCGGACCAGCGGGGACGTTTGCCACGCTGGGGTGGGGCTCAGATGGCAGCGAAAGCTGTTTGGGACTGGAGCCGACTGGGTTGGGCACCTCCGCCTGCCAAAACAAGATTTGCCACGCTGGGGTGGGCTCCCAGCATGGCACCAAAGCTTTGGGGAGGGGGGTGTGAGGTGCTGCCAGCACACAGCAGTGCGACGTGGGACGTTTGCCATGCTGGGGTGGGCTCCCAACGTGGCACCAAAGCTTTGGGGGGGGCGTGAGGCGCTGCCAGCACACAGCGGTGGTTTTCTTTGAAGTGAAGACCACCGCTGTCATACACAGCACCCGCATCCATTGGTGCAGGACCGCCACGCCTGCTCAACGGAGCAGTGGATTGCACAGTACAGTCACACCTCCAGAGTGTCCTATTCTTCCAAGACGTTCCTTGCGCATGCGCGCAAGCGAACGTAAAAAGGACATCAGACTATTGGAGGAGTACAGAGGACAGCAGCCAAGATGTTGAGTGGGATGAGGAGAAAAGCTTTGAGGTGAGGCTACAGATACTCAATATGTACTCTTGATAACAGAAGGGATGGGGGATTATGATTGAGACATTTAAATACTTGAAGGGCATTAATGGGGTAAGTCATGAGGGTCTGTTTAAAATTAGGAAGGACTTACAAGAGGGCATAGTCTAAAGTTGGAGGGGGAGGTTCAGAAGGGAGATGAGGCGGCACTTTCTCACTGAGCGGGTGGTGACAACATGGAATGCTCTGCCAAAGGAACTGGTTTCAAGGGCATCAGTGGGGGGATTTAAAGGGGGTGGGATAAACTTAAGGGCAGAATCAAAATGGGGAGGAAGGAAAGGGTAAAACAGTGGGATCAGTTGGTGGGGAGGGAGGGTGAGGGGAGTGGGGGGCAGCATCCGTGCACAGCACTGAGAGCTGCAGACTTGATAGGCCATTAGGCCTTTATCTGCTGGCTTCATCGTATGTTCGTATTCTAATTTAAATATAAATAAGGTTGCTTTACTCTGTGTTGCCCTGGTGTGAAAACCTACTTGTCTCTCGCAAAGGTCATGACCCCACTCATTCAAGGCATTGTAGTAGTTGATGTGTACCTGCACAAGCTAGCAGAAGTTCGTTTGGTTCTGTTACGTATATTATGAAGTTTCTGCATTCTCTAAAAATAAAAACAAACTTTTTTTTTTTCTAACTCAGATGCACTATTAACTACAGAAAACAGCAGGGTAGTTATTATGAAAGTCTAGAAATAAAATCCTGGACCTAGTGGCCATTAAGGCAGAAGCTGAGCTGGACATTGTCACCATTACCGAGTCACGATGCAGTGAGAACCATTACTGGGATATAGCACCAGGCTGTACTCTATTCAGGAAGGAGAGGGAAGAAGGGGAGAGGAGTTGCTCTGTGTAAGATATACCAAAAAAGCAGTAGAGATGCAGGGAACACAGTGGGGGGGGGGTGCAGAAGCACTCTAGGTCACCCTACTACAGACTGGGAATGAACCACTGTTCGCACTGGCCGTGAACTACAGACATCCAGCGGGGGGTGGGGAAGGCACGGTAAGCTTCTGGTGGAGGCCATCCAAAAGATGGCGACTAAGGGGATGATGGTGCTGGTGGAGGACTTTCTGCTGGATGTGGATTGGAGCATCCCAACTGCAGCTTCAGCTAGGAGCAGGGCCATCCTGGACTTCCTGCAGGGGGCTTTCCTCAGGCAATTAGTAAAAGAGCCCACTGTTGAGGGAGCAGTATTAGAATGGGGACAGTGTTGCAGATGTCGCAGTGGGTGGCCACGTGGGGGACCAGTGATCACTGTACGGTGGGATTCGGTTTAAGGACTGTGGTAGAATCTAACACAAAGGCAAGGGTCCTGGACTTCAGGAGGGCTGGCTATTTATTTATTTATTTATTTATTTTATGTGAGTTTTACCAGGGAGGCACACTGAGCAGAGTATTGCTCGATTCCAGGTGCACCCTGGGGGGGGAAGGAACTATTGGAACACACACGTATTTGGACAGATTAGTATAGAACATTTTACATAACTGTGCAGACTGAGTAGCTACTAGCAGGCAAATTGCATTACAGCTTACAAGTAGCAGTGGTAGACAAAGTACAGAGCAGAAGTAAACACACTGACGTACTAAAATGCCAGCAGAATAGGCCTAACAGTCTCTCGAGTCGGCTTGATTTTTCAGCACTCTTCACTGAGGGCTGAGTTTAGTGTCCCCCCCCTCCCCCACCCCTTGGGTTATACTGTAATCAGTGCCAGATGTTCTACCTGTATTGGGCCTGGTCAGATTTACCCTCCTCTGTACCTGTCCCATCCCCTCTCAAACCAGCCTGCAGTCTGCACCTCTACCAGCTCCCTGGGCAGTGCATTCCATGGCTCCACCACCCTTTCAGTGAAATAACATCTCCTCCTCTCTCCTCCCTCTGAGCTTGCCCCTTCCTGCTTACTCTGTGACCTTTTGTTGCCCCACCCTCCTTCCTTTGGAGCACCGGACTGGTCCTCCTTTGATGATCCGCTTCATGTACTTAGAAGACCTCTCGTGTCCCCAGTCCCTCCTCTCCTCTAGGGTGTATATGTCGAACTCTTTGAGCCTCTCCTCATAGGTCCACTCCCCCAGGCCATTTTGGTTGCCCTCCTTTGGACCCTCTCTGAGTATAATGTCCCTCTTTAAATGTGGTCTCCAAAACTGTACACAATACTCGAGGTGTGGCCTATCCAAGTAGTTGTACAGTGGAAGGATCACTTCCACCTTTCTGGAGGTAATCCCCTGGCGATGCATCCCAGCATTCTATTTGTCCTTGCCACTGCCCTCCTACTGGTCTCGGAGTTGTTCATTTTGACATCTACCACTACCCCTGGGTCCCTCTCGCCCTCCATGACTTGAATCATGTGTCCTCCCAGGGTATACCCCTGGCCTGGATTTCTGACTCCTGATGTACTGATTAAGCAAGAGTTATTTGCATGACATAACAGGGCTGGCTAATAAAACAATTTCTAAGAGTAAGAGCAGTATTGTTAAGCAATACTGGGTGCGTGGACATCACCTGAGTTAATAGATCAGGGATCCTTGATGGCAGTCAGCCAGCCAGTTCAAGGAGCACGTGTAGGAAAATTTGTCACCACAGGAGCAGGTGGTGAAGTGGGCATGTACAAGGGAGCTTAGGTGCTGGGGAGAACTCACCTGCCGGGTGTTCTCTGGGAGGGAGTTCCACAATTTGGACATGTGGTATCTGAAAGCTGCCTGACCAGTCGAGGATGCCATGTGAGGCACAAGGCACCGGGAGTCAGCTTCTAAGCAGATAGGCGGGGGGTGGTTGGTGAGTTAGGGCAGAAGCTAGGTATGGAGGTAAGGATGGTGACCAGAACTTGGTCTTGAGTTTTGCACAGTGGATCAGCCTGTGCTCTTGAAGCGAGGGCAATTCCAAGGACTGGTGGTAGAGGTCACAGTGGTGAGTAGAGGGTGGGCAGTTGAGGGTGAAATGACAGAATTAATGGAAATGTGGTTCACTCTGGCTAGGGTGGACTTGGGAGCGACACTATAGACTATGTCGCAGCAGTCTAACATGGGGAGGATCATTTTCTGCACAAGTGTGTGGTGAGCTGGCAGCGGGATGCATCCACGGTGGTGGTATAAGGCTCCCAATTTGGGATGAAGCTTTTTATGAATAACATTGACATGCACCAAAAAGCAGAGGTGCTGGTCTAGCCAGACCCCAAGGTAGCAAAAGGAGGTACAGGCCTCCAGAGCGGTCCCATCCAGAGTGTGAAAGGTGGGGGGGGGAGATGGGGAATACCTCGGGGATGTCCTTGAGGGTGTAGGAGCAGTGGACAAAACTCAAAGGGGCCATACTGAAGGCAAGTAAGCAAAAGAAAGACTGCTATGGGTCACAAGAGTTGGCTGGGAAGGTAAGGGCAAAGAATTTAGCATTCAGCAGGTATAAGGGGACACAGAGGGAGGCGGATAGGGAAGTGTATCAGGAGAAGCAGGTGGGGGCAGGGAAAGCAGTCTAAGAGCGCAAAGGCACAAACAGGAGAAAATAGCTTGGGCAAAAAAAAAAAAAGGGGGGAGAGACATTTTTCAGGCTTGTAAGTGAAAGGAGAAAAGACCGGGGATAAGTAAGGCTGGGGGTGTATACGTGTAGGAGGATCAGGAAAAAGCTGATATCCTGAAAAAATAGTTATGTTCAAAGGGGAAGGTGAGGGATCACAGGTAAGTGATGGGAGTATCAAAGGAAGGGAAGTAGACACTAGCCCATTTACAAAGGAGATGGTCCTGAAGGAACTCTAATCAGAAAGTGTACAAGGCAATGGGGCCAGACTGGATACATCCAAAGATATTGAAGGAGCTCAGAGAGGTGCTGCATGTACCTCTGGTCCCATTTCACAGAAGTGGTAGCGGGGAGGAAGCTGGCAGTTACATGCCAGTCAGCTTGACTTTGGTGGGGAAATTAAAGGAATTGCTACTGAAGAAAACGATAGTGGAATATTTTGAATCCAGCAGCTTACAGGATACGAGGCATGGATTCACTGGTGGGAGGTCATGTTAAACAAATCGGATAGATTTCTTTGACTGGGTGACCAGGGAAGTAAATAAGGGTGGAGTAGTGGATGTGGTCTACCTAGATTTCAGTAAGGTCTTCAACACCGTTCCACATAGGAAACTTGTAAACAAGCGGGGTAGCCTGGGAATGGGTCCAAAGGTGGTAAACTGGGTAAGGAATTGATGGAGGGGAAGGCAGCAGAGGGTGGTTTTGGTGGTAAACAGTTCACTTCAGGAGAGGGTGTCCAGCTGGGTGCTACAAGGATCAGTACTGGGACTGGTCCTTTTTAATGTCTTTATTAGTGACTTTGCAGAGGTGCTAGAAGGGAAGGTATGCCTTTTTGCAGATGACACAAAAATCTGCAGTAGGGTAGACACTCCGGGTGGGGTGGACAAAATTATTAGGATCTAAGAAAACTTGGAGGATCAAGAGTGGGGCAACTCAGTTTTGTGTGAAAAGTAAAAACGATGCCCTGGGCACAGTAATCCAGTGGAGGAGTACAAGATGGGAGGAGAGTGGTACTGGTGACCACCAAACAAGAAAGGGATCTGGGGGTAATATTATTGGATGCTCTAAAGGTGGCCCAAACAGTGTGACAAGGCAGTGGGGAGAGGCAGTGGAATGCTAGGATGCATAGCAAGGGGCATCTCCAGCAGAAGGAGGGAGGTGGTGATGCATAGATACATAGAAATTGTCAGCAGGTAAGGACTGCCAGGCCCATCCAGTCTGCCTCTGTATAGGTCATTGGTGAGACCACATTTGAAGTATAGTGTCCAGTTCTGGAGACCACGGAAAGACTTAGAGCAGAGGCAGTCCAGAGTAGGGTAACTAAAATGGTGCAGGGTCTGCACCAGAAACCCTATGACGACAGTAAAGGACCGCATTGTGTACACCCTGGAGGAAATGAGGGAGAGGGGGATATGATGGGGACTTTGAAAATACCTCACGGGTATAAATAAGGTACAAAAGAGGGGACTTCCGTGACGTCAAGAAGAGATGGCAGTCGAGCTAAGGGGCCCTGAATCCATCCCACAACATCCCTCCTAAATCTCACATCCATACCATCCGAACACTGCCAAGCAATGAGGGTATCCCCAAAATGCCTAAGAAGAAAGGGGACAACAAGTTTGCGATCCTGGCACACCTTAATGAGGAGAAATCCCAGGACGAAGGGTCGGAGAGTGAAGACTCAAGGGCCTCGTCGTCCTCGCTCCGGGGTGGCACAACATCTGAGCAGGCATCTCACCTAATTCTGCAAAAGCAGATGGCCCAGATGTTGGCAGAGAGCAGGGATTTCTGCCGAGAAATGAAATCGATGGTGACCGCCCTCCGTACAGACATGGGTAAAGTTGAACAACGACAAGAAATCGGCGAGGCTCGTCTTGTAGGGATGGAGGGAAGGCTTGACGACGTGGAACGCGCCATGGCACAGCTTCACGGGGAAGTTAAGGCCCTGAGAGCCTGGGCTGAGGATGCAGAAAGTCGCAGCCGGAGAAATATACGGATCTCTGGGCTGCCTGAGGGCTCTGAAGTTCCGGAAATGATCATTTATATACAGAAGCTCCTGAAAGAATTACTTCCCTTACCAGAAAATATTTCCCTGGAGGTAGAGCGGGCACATCGTGCGTTGGGGCCTAGACCCCCATAAAAGATCACGTCCTCGTACCATCCTGGTAAAATTTCTGCGGTTTCAAGACAAAGAAGTCTTCCTAAGGGCTGCCTGGAGGATGGGGAAAGTCCTTTTAGGAACACAGCGCCTCTTCTTCGATAATGACTATGCCCCCGAGATCACGGCATGAAGGCGCGCCTACTCTGCAGTTATGAAGGCACTGAAGCCAGCTGGGATCAAATTCTGCACTCCCTACCCCGCGAAAATGGTGATTCTGTTCCCAGACGGAGCATGAATGGTGAAGTCGGCAGAAGAGGCAGAAGCGGAGCTGAGGAAGATAGTTTCTCCACACCAAAACCTGCAAAGAGCCTTCGATAGCATCCAAACTCGCCCAGCAGATGTGGAACAACGGACAGAGAGACGCGAGGCGCAGGCAAGGAGCGGAGGCCATCTAGCGGATTGTGGGAGCGTTGAAGGCCTCGCAGTCTATCGAGAAGGAGCAACGGACGCCAGAGACTACCGGAGAGACATGAGGAGGCCACAAGTAACTCTGTACTGTCTCGTAGGAATTGGAGACAGGGAGGCCTGGGGGTGACAGCAATGATATATGTATAAACCAGCAGCTGGGGGGGGGAGCACCGAGGGATAGCGATGCCTAGGTTTTGATAGTGGGCAGAGACATCTGGTGCTTGAGGTGTAGAGAGGGAGCCTTCACAGGGGAGGGACTGGGGATAGGGAAGGGGCTTGGAGGACGATGGGGGACAGATCTGGGAGGTACTGGTATGGGAGGGTGGGAGCTGCTACATGGACGGGGGGGGACAGCTCAGGGTTTCGCTGATTGGTGAGGGAGGGGAGGTGGGGGGGCTGAGTTCACTAACAGTAGTGCAGTTGGAAGAGCTACACAGGTAACCCACCTAGATTCCTACCGGGGCTACTGTATGGGAAGGGGAGGAGCAGAACGGATGGAGGATGCAGGAAAGAACTAGAGGGGACGGAAGGGGGGGTACAGAGGAATGAAGAACAAGCAGACTGTACAGATAGTCCCTAAGTACCCGAGCTAGAAGCAGCCACCGACATGAAGCGATGCTGACCTCTGTGCAAGGAGGAGGGGTGGGGGGTGGAGGAATGGGAGGAGGGAAGGGGTGAGGAGATGAGAATAAATGGAACCAGAGGGTAACGTAGCAACAAGCAACAGACTGATCTAATGGACCTCATAGTCATGAATAGGATCCAGTAGCTAATTATTAATACACAAGTATGAATGTTTCACATAAAACAAGACTGACTACCACTCAGGACGGCGCAGCTGGGAGTGGGGGCCCGGGACCGAAAGATCCTCCCTTGCCTCGTAGCCTGACTTGGGGAGGTGGGTGTTCGGTGGGGGGGGCCTTCTAGTGGCCGTGGTGGATTTTTCTCTCCACTCCCCCCCATTAACTGGGGTTGGGGGGGTGCTGGGGCCAGTAGGGGGAAGGACAAGAAGATTTAGATGAAGGGATGGGTGGAGGGGTCCTGGACTGGAAGCATGACCACTGGAACCATGTACACAGAAGAAGGAGGGTGCATGGACCTGGCAGTTTCCCTGGTATGGACCAGGGGGGGCGGAGGTACCTGGTCTGTTGGAATGGGGTCGGAGGTGAGGTCAGAAAGGGGGGGCGACCTGGGGTTGTCCCCAATGCCGGGTCCTGCCCCTGGGCTTGTTCCCGGAGACAATGGGGGAGGGGTTCCTCCCTGAAGCTGGTTATGACAAGATTGGCAGAGGCTCCTGCCGTGCCCTAACGAGGAACCCCAGTCTTCCTGAGGAGTATTGTAGCTGGTTCCAGTGGGAGGGGCGGGGCTGGAGCCCCTTATGAGTTGCAGCCTGAAATTGTGCACAGCTTTTATGTGAAGGGCGAGGCCTGTCTGCCCCCCTCTTCCGGGTAGGAGGGGTTGAACGGCTAAATGACTCATTACATCTGACTTTATCTCAAGTACGTAGGAGCGAGAGTCGGGTTGAATGCTTGCCTTTCCTCCTCAACTGGGCACTGGCTGTGCCACCCCCCTTGAGACTCGTGATAGAAGAGTCTCCTCAGACTAGCATATTCGCCTTTGTTATCCCGGGGGCCATATTCAATAGTCACCTATTCTGTTTACCCTTTCCTAAGTAGCACTTTGTGCTAAAGCCCAGTGACTCTGGGCAGTTGTTAAGGTTCCCTTACCATAGGGTCAGAGCTTCCTGACTCGTGGAAGTACCAGTTTGTAAATGTTGAATGTTAAGATGTTTGGATGTTATGAAGTATGTTTAAATGTGGTTAGGAGGAATTATGTACGGTTTTGTATTGTACACTGTGGTGATAGTCGCCAGGTTCGAACAAGTGACCTTGGTGGGGGTGCTCTCCAGGGATGGCAGACCTAGGGGCCTGTATGGGCAAAGTGGGCGTAAATCAGAAAGGAGACCCAGACTGGAAAATGGACACAGCTAAGGTAAAACTACTCTCTCTAAACCTAAATGGCCTTACATCGCCTATCAAGAGGTCAAGGACTCTGGCCTTTATTGAGCGCTCCAAAGCCAATCTAACATATTTACAAGAGACCCATATGAGCGCGGCAGAGCATACAAAGCTGACCAAATTAACTAGAGGGCAGGTGTTTCACTCTTCGGCCAAATCCGGTAGGCGTAGGGGAGTAGCCGTAGTGATCTCCCCAGGGACCCTGTTTAAGGCAGAAGACACCTGGGCTGACCCAGAGGGGCTCCTGATTCTGGTGCAGGGCATATTACACAATAAATTAGTAACACTGTTTAATGTGTACTTTCCCCCGGAGACTCTGGTTGTTCACCTTAAACCTCTACTAGATAAGATTATATAAAAAACGAAGGGGGTACTCCTGATGGCAGGGGACTTCAACTTTGTGATTGATCCAAACCTGGATTCCACTAAGACGAAACCTCCTAAACACTTGGTTCTTTAAAAGATGTGCAAATGAAGCAGGCTGGTGTGAGGTCTGGAGGAAACTCCATCCTCATTCAAGGAACTATACCTATTACTCACCGGTCCACCGAACTTGCTCCCGCATCGATCAGGTTTACACGCAAGTGGAGAATCTGAGGATGCTACACAACATTCAAATTGAAGACATCTCTATCTCTGATCATACCCCTCAGACTTCCACTTGGGATTCTGAGCTCCAACCCAAGCGGACACTGTGAAGGCTCAACCCGTATTATCTGCACTCTAAAAAAAATTCTGTGATTTTTCTCATGAAAATGATCAGAGAGATAAAAATAGATAATCCGGTTACGGATTCTACCCCAGCCATGTACTGGGACACGATCAAGACTGTCCTCAGGGGGCATATAATAAAATGCACAACAGAACAGGGAAAACAGCGTAACGCGCAGAAACTCAAGCTGGAGGATACCCTTCACTTCCTACAGATGGCACATAAACAGGGAGATGAGACGGTGCTCCCTCAGTTGCAGCAAACCAAGTTTGAATTGGACCGCTTAATCCAACAGCAAACCAAGACAGCCTTGACCCATTTACGCCAGAAGTATTATGAAGTCGGGCTGAGGGCTGCTAGCATACCAAGCCTGGAAACAAACAAAACAAACAAAACAAAAAAAAAAAGCGACCACGGTCACATCGGTGTGCCACCCCATAGGAGGACAGCGCCTCACCAAGACGCATAAAATTGCGGAAGCCTTCACCACGTACAAGTCCCTATATTCCCCAGAAAATTCAGCGTTCCCGCATCAAATAGTGGAATACATGAGAAAGGTCACCCTCCTGCATCTGACGGAGACCCAAAACCAAGCTCTAACTTCCCCAATAACAGAGGCAGAATTGACTGCTGCCATAAAGAAAGCTAAATCACAAAAGTCGCCTGGACCAGACGGTTACAGGGCAGAATTCTACAAATTGATGAGGGACCAGATCCTTCCTAACCTCTTGGATGTCTTCAATGCAGTAATGGAAGGGGAACCCCCCCCAACCCCGACCTGGTCGTATGTTACGATCTCTGTTATCCCTAAACCAAATAAGAATCCACAACTCTGTGCTTCCTACAGGCCTATATCGGTACTTAACCAAGACTTTAAACTATGGTAATTTTAATGCACTGGGTAGATCAGGTACTACCTCTGTTAATTCATAAAGACCAGACGGGTTTGTCCGATCTTGCACTACAGCTGACAACATAAGACGGACTCTGCATGTGGTGCATTGTATGCACACCGAAGGAATTCCCTCTGTACTGGTCAGCTTGGATGCCGAAAAGGTGTTCGACAGAGTGGCGTGGCCGTTCCTTTATGCAACACTGCATAGTTTTGGCTGCTCACCAGCTCTAATAAATGTTTAATACAGAATATATACGCCTCTCCACAGGCGTGTGTCAAGGTGAATGGACACCATTCAGCTTATTTTCCACTACACAGAGGGACCAGACAGGGGTGCCCTTTCTCACCCCTTTTGTTCGCGGCTTTTATTGAGCCTCTAGCTCAGAGGATTAGGGAAGCGCAAAGTGTAGAGGGAGTGGAGCTGGGGGATCCGAACATCGAATATCCCTTTATGCCGATGATGTATTGCTATACTTAAGAAACCCTGAACAATCGCTTCCTGCAGTTAAGCAAATATTAGAATCCTTTGGTAGGGTGTCGGGATACAAGCTAAACTTTACAAAAACAGAGATGCTCCCCTTTCACTATTCACCAACACAAAAAACTCAAGCTGATATCCCGGGAAGGTGGGACCTAGGAAAACTAAAGTACTTGGGGATACACGTCCCTAAATCCCCCTTAGTTTTATAAACATAATTACGCTTCCTTTGTAATGCAACTCAAAGCAGACTTGGCAGCGTGGGCCACTCTTCCTCTGGGGCTAGCTTGAAGAATTGACCTGATTAAGATGGTCTCCCTTCCGAGAGCACTGTACTTATTTCAGAATGTTCCTGTCCACCTCTGCCCACAAAGCTTTAAAGAAATAAATCGTCAGGTTTCCAAGTTCGTCTGGGCAAACAGCAAACCCCGGGTGCGCTTTAAAATACTCACCCTCCCTGGGGAAGAGGGAGGCATGGGGCTTCCAAACCTGAGACTATACCAACAGGCGATGAATGTCATGCACCTCATGTCTAGACAAACCAAAACGAACAGCCACACTGGCTGGACATAGAACAAGTACTGATGAATGATTATACATTCCATAGAGCCCTATACCATAATAGGGAAGACGGGACCCTGGGTAAACAGGGGAATCCATGGCTCTTGGCCTCGATTAGAGGTTGGCGGACCATTAGGTGGAATCACCAACTAACTCCTTTCTTACCGCTCATATGCCCAATACCGAGCCTGAGCGACTTCCGCCAAATGACCTTGATGGAAGCTTTCAGCAATGGGAACGAAAGGGACTGAGATACTTGGTCCAGATAGTGAACCAAGGCATAATGTGGGCCTATACGGAAATTCAAAAGAAATACAACCTACCAAAGAGAGACTTTTTCCGGTACCTACAGCTCAGGCACTACATAGACCACTTAACTCGAAAGATCTGGGACCAGGACCAACTCCCACCACTAATACAGAACCAAATTATACTTAACAAAACAACCTAATCTCGTTATACTATCAGACTTTGAGGACGCAGAGCCTCACATGTACAGATAGTATCCGGGAACAGTGGAGTCAAGAGTTGGGCTATCCATTAACTTCTGAGGACTGGCAAAGGGCCTGGAAATCCTCAGCAAGAGTGTCCAGCTCACATTTCTGGAGGGAGCTGGCATGGAAGTGCTTAATCCGCTACTTCAGAACCCTGGTAATTACGACCCACTATGTGCCACAACTAGGGGCCACGTGCTGGCGCCTCTGCGGAAACACGAGGGCAGATCATTCACACATAATGTGGAGTTGCCCATCCCTGAAACTGTATTTTGTGCTTCTGCAATCCCACCTCCAGGAGATACTTGATCCCCATCTCCAGCGGACAATGGAAATGCTCTTCTTGTTAATTCTCCCCCAAAATCTCCGTGGGCCAATAACTAGGCATTTGACACTCATTCTCCTTGCTGCAGCAAAGAAGGCTATCTCAAAACACTGTCTGACACCTAGAACACCCACGATACAAGACTGGTGGAATATCACTAGACAAGTTTACACTATGGAGAAAATAACACACAGCCTACATAATCAAGAAGGGAAATGTGCAACCAGATGGGCCAGGTGGCAAATATACTGCATGCTGAAGGACCCCGCTTTTGTGCCCTGAGGAGTGGTGGAGTGGCGATGGTAGGGCCCCCGGGCCTTTCCTTGTTGTGGGTGGCCCGGGAGCTCCGGGGAAGGGGGTGAGGACTGCTCCCTGAACAGGGGAGCCAATGGTCTGCTGCCGTGGAGGGTACCCCCAATGGATCCCTGTAATGTAGGTAATGAACATGATGTCTGATGCGCAGTACGACCGGCCTGACTGGGGCGCCGAGAACTTCTTATAGAAAATGGAATTGATCTCCTTAACCAAGGAGACTCTTTATAATATTGAACATCTGATGAACTACTAACTCGCTTATAGACTAATAGGCCCAGACTTTTAGTTAGAAAGTACTCCCACCTGGGATCTGTACTTAACCTGGACTCGTATAAAGCCTGTTTTACACTGTCATGAACTTTGCTACCAACTCTGGAACTGATACTGTATGTAACCTTACATTAATACTGTCTATCTGGCTGACTTATTTGTAAATAAGTTATAAAATCCTAATAGACTATATTTATATAAAAAAATGTACAAAAAGAAGCATTTTTCACAAAAAAAAAAAAAAAAAAAGATTCTCAAGAACAAGGTGGCATGCTGTGAAGTTGGAGGGGGTTAGATGGCGTGGGGAATGTGAGGAAGTACTTCACAGAAAAGAGTGGTGGATGCCTGGAAAAGCCTCCCAGCGGAGGTTTTGGAGGCAAAAGCAGTAACTGGATTCAAGAATGCATGGGCTAGACATAAGGAAACCTTGGTGATTCTGGGCATTGTCCTTGCAGACTGCAACCAGATAGGAGGTCTGGAGGTGTGTAGCCCGCTGGCAGGAGGAGACCATGCCACGGTCTGGCTTCTGCTGTGTCTAGGGGGGACGACAACCGCTCAAACACAGTAGTAGTGGATTTCAGGGGGGTAGGATTCTGAGGGGGAGCTTGAGCAAGATTAGGCCAGACATGGATGTTGGTAGCTTGTGGGAGACCATTAAAAAAAGGTGTACAGGAGGATACTAGCTTGTGTGCAAGGGTAAGGCGTAAAAATGGTAGGACTAACAAGCTGTGCTGGTGGACCGGGGAGGTGCAAGAGGCGGTGAGGGATAAGAAAGCTGCCTCACGATGTTTTAAGCACTCTGGCGGGTGTGGGGGGGGGGGGGAGAGACAGGGAGAGAGGCAAGTACGAGTTGTCTGCTAGAAGGGTCACAAGAGTGGTGAGGGGAGCCAAGGCTAGGATGGAGCAAAACCTGGCTAGGGATATCTGAAGGGGTGGAAAGGGATTTTATAGATACTTTGGTGGGGAGCACAGATCTCCAGGATTAGGACTGGGGAAGGATGGGCTCAGGAGGCGGGGGAGCAGGCAGAGGTACTAAATAAGAACTTTGCCTCGAAATTTATGGAAGGAAACATGGGATCCATTCAGCCAGAAGGCAGAGGGGGGGGACAGCTGAGAGGAGAGGACAGATGGAGATGAGGACCAGAAGAGGCTGGGGCACCAGGTGGGCCAGGCCTAGAAGGGGATGGGTGCCTTTGGGGGGTTGGGGAGGGAGAAATCGGAGGACAGCGTGAGGGAGGCCCTTCGGGCGCTGTAAACTGACAAGGCACCGGGACTGGATGGGCTGCATCCCAGAGTGTTGAAGGAACTGGCGGACGAACTAGCAGCTCCACTAGCTGTGCTGTTCAGTGCCTCTTTCCAGACAGGATGGGTGCCCCAGGATTGGAGGGTGGCTCATGTGGTGCCTATCCACAAAGGGGGAGTCTAGGGAGGAGATGGGGAAATTACAGGCCTGTCAGCCTAACGTCGGTGGTAGGCAAACTAATGGAGGGCTTCATCAAATGGAAGCTCGGGAGTCCGCTGGAAAGGCTGGGGCACATGAATGACAAATGGTATGATTTCATCCCGGGGAGATCGTGCCAGACCAACCTCATAGATTTTTATGACTGGGTGATGGGGACCCTGGCCAGACAGAGACCGGTGGACGTCTTGTATCTGGATTTCAGTAAGGCGTTTGACTCGGTACCCCACATCGGGTTATTGACAAAGTTGATGAGGGTGGGAAGACAGTTGCTTAGATGGGTAGAAAACTGGCTTACAGATAGAACAGAGGGTAGTGGTTGATGGGATAGTCTCCTCCCCAAGGAAGGTCTTTAGCGGAGTGCCCCAAGGTTCAGTACTGGGGCCACTCTTTTTCAATGTCTATGTCTCTGATAAGGGATGGGGGTTAGGAGTAGGATGAGCCACTTTGCGGATGGCTCAAAACTGGGAGCACTAGCTGACAGGGAGGAAGCGAGGGTGACACTCTAGAGGGATCTGGATACTAAAATGCCAGCAGAATAGGCCTAACGGTCTTTCGTGTCTGCTCGTTTGGTCAGCCTCCACCCTGGGTGCTGACCTTGCTGTCCCCCTCGCCTTCTCTGGCTTCTCCCTTCCCAGTTCCGGATATTCTTGCTGCATTGGATTTTGCTTCCAGAACCCTTCCCCTGTACCTGTCACACCCCCTCTGGAACCCCTCCACTGTCTCTGCCTCCACCAGCCCCCTAGGCAGTATCTCCATGGCTCCACCACCCTCTCAGTGAAGTAGCACCTCCTCCTTTCTCCCTGAATCTTCCCCTCCAGCTTCCACCCATGCCCTCTAGTGGCCCCTCCTCCTTCCTTTGAAGCACCCTGACTGTTCCTCCCCTATTTACCCTCTTCATGTACCTGAAGGCCTCTATCATGTCCCCAGTCCTTCTCTCTTCCAATGTGTACATATTTAGCTCTTGAGCCTCTCCTCATAGGTCCTGTCCCCAAGACCCAAATCATTTTGGTTGCCCTCCTCTGGACCCTCTCCAGGAGGTTAATGTTCCTCTTTAAGTGTGGCCTCCAAAACTGCACGCAGTACTCAAGGTGCGGCCTCACCAAGCAGTTATACAGAGGGAGTATCACTTCCCTCCTTCTGGAGGTGATCCCCCTAGCAATGCATCCCAGCATCCTGTTGGCCTTGGCTGCTGCCCTCCTACAAGTCTCCGAGTTGTTCATCTTGATACCCTGGAGGGTTGGTCAAGGAGGTGGGGGCTGAGGTTTAATCTGGGGAAGTGTAGGGTGTTGCATCTGGGGGTCAGAAACCCAGGTCATATATACACCCTGGGAGGTGTCTCACTGCAAGCCACAACGAGTGAAAGGGACCTGGAGGTGGTGGTGGTGGACACCAGAATGAACACCACTGAAAACTGCAGAAGATCGGTGGCAAAGGCAAACAGGATACTGGGTTCCATAGCCCAGGGAATAATGTCCAGGAGGAGCGAGGTGATCCTACCTCTGTATAATGCCTTGGTCAGGCTGCATCTTGGGTATTGCGTGCAGTTCTGGAGACCTCACCTTAGGAAGGACATAGCACTGTTGGAGAGGGTCCAGAGGAGGACAACCAGGATTGTCCTGGGCATGAGTGATAGGACCTGTGAGGAAAGGCTGGAAGTTCTTGGGCTGTACTCGCTGGAGGAGAGGAGAGACTAGGGACATGATTGAGGTATTCAAATATGTGAAAGGGATTAACTGGGACAGAGCCAAAGAAATGTTCAGGCTAAAGAAAGGGGGCACAACCAGGGGGCATGAATGGAAGTTGGAGTGGGGAACCTACGGGGAGAATGTAGAAGGCATTACTTCACTGAGAGAGTGGTGGAGTCATGGAATGCATTGCCCGGGAGTCTAGTCGAGCAGGGCACTGTGGAGGGCTTCAAGAGGGGGTGGGACAGATGCATGGGTGTACTGAAGCCCAAGTTGACCTTCTTGGGGGCCAGGGGAGCAGGAGCCAGCACCCAAGAGTGGCTGGCTACCGAGCAGACATGAAAGACCGTTAGGCCTGTTCTGCTGGTTTTTAGTATGTTAGTATTGGGGAAGGGCTGGCTAAGCCGGAGATCAAGTAGGGTCTGCAGCATTACAGTAGGTAGGGAAAATGGGCAGAGTGGGTGGGCCAAGTGGCCCTTATGTGCTGTAAAATTGTTTCTAATTCTCTGCATGGGCACACACAGGGCAAAAAGTGGCCGCTCTGTGAAATGGCGGTTTGTAAAATCTAGAGAGGGATTGGCAAGCATACTACATTGTGGTATCTGAGCCCTGGAATACAAGCATATTTCTAACCCCAGGGATTCTTCAATATGAGATTAACTGTAGCAGTCAGCCTCCTGAGTTGCACTGCCCTGGAGATGAATGGAATTTATGTAAATGATGGATCATCTGTTGGGTTGTGCCACCATTCAGACTGCTGTGTTCTGTAACGCTTTGATTTCTTTCTCTGCTTGTTTAGTTAGATGCCTTGGAGACTGCTCCTCAGCAGATCCTTCAAAAACATTTTTTACCTTTTACGAGTATAAACATTTTATTCTCTTTTTTTATATCTGCTGCCTTTAGCTGGCCTGGTGGCACTAAGGTGCTTGGACACCTTACCTCGCGCTACCCCGGTGACCCGTGTTCGGGAACGGATCAAAGGCCGCCGTGGGTCGGCAGGGGAGGGGAGGAGAGGGATTGAGCGTCCAAAGGACTGCTCTCCCTCTCCGTGGAGGGGGGACTCCAGTGGTTGGTGTGCTTCTGGCGCCTAGCGGAGGCTGGGGGGCAGTGTGCCGATGCTCTGCAGAGGTGGTTGAGATGGGCAGGCGCCAGGAGGAGCACGTGCGTGCGCATTCCGCCACTGGAGTCATTGCACACCCCTGTCATTTAAGGGGAGCAAAGGGGGAAAAATGGTCCCGCCAGTCGTGCATAGTGAAGCAGTCACCCACTGCAGGCCCTGACCCTGAATGGCACTTCCTGAACTGGAATCGAAGTGAGTGAGCTTATGGGGGCTTCTCGCCACCCTGCTACGGGGGGAGGTAATCCGTGGGGGAAGAAGGGATGCTGGCTGATGTCAGGATGTGGGGCTGGACGAGTGGACTGGGGACAGAAACGTACGACGACAAAAAAAAAAAAACCTGCTGCCTTTACTTTTATTTTAGTTAATGCTAGTTTTAGTTAGTGTTTAGTGATTTTTGCCTCCGGTTCCTCATTGTCAAGGAACCAGTGAAACTTGTTGTTGTCTGTTTCTAGAGGTTTTTTCTTTTTCTTTTTTTTTTTCTTTCTTTCTTTTTTGTGGGATGCAGACAGGAAGCTCTGGTCCCTTCCTTTGAGGGACTTATCCGACGTGATAATCGGGTCATCCTAGACCCTGTTTGCTCCCGATTTTTGCTGTTTTGCCCCTGGGCCCACGACTGTGCAATGGGCGGAGCGTCTGTCTCTGTCTCTGCAGAGGCAGCCAAACACCCTGTAGGTGGGCAGTGGTGACACAGTGCGCCACGTGACACCCCCCCCCCCGGGAGAGCTGCCTACAGATGCTCAATCTGTCCTCGCCCCTCCGACCCCCGAGCAACCAGAGTCTGTTCCTGAACTCGGGTCGCCGGTGTGGCGTCAAGTGCCTCGATCCTCCATGCCACCGGGCCGGCTGAGGTTTTTAATTTTTATTAAGTTTAGGTTCCAGTTGTGTTAGAAGTGTTATGTTTATCTTGGTGGTCTTTTTGATGGCTCAGTAACTGACCACTTTAGTTTACCACTTTATTTGAACAGATCTGTCTGTTGAGAACCGGACTTAAGTCCGATTTTATTTTTGTATAATTTTTGAGCTTTAATGCAAGAAAACACTTACAAGAAGCTAGCAATCACAGACAGGTGCCAGAGATTGTACATTCAATGATCATTTCCAGATACATTTTCACCCATCCTTTGGATGATGACAGCAACATGGGGAATTAACTATTCAATATTCAAATCCAACCCCATAGTCTACAGCAAAGGGATTGCCTCAGAGGAAGAAATAACCCCAGCTGACCCCTTTAGGCTTGCTAGGGCGTGAGCTAGCTCGACAGCCCACACCTCCCCTGTAAGGCAACATACCCATAGTTACATAAAGCCCCGTATTAGCTATAACATTAGTCCTAATATTAATTAATATTCCCAGAAATCCCATTAGAATATTAAAAAAGGAACCCATGGTGTAATCCCTTTTTCAAAACCAGTTTTCTACAGATCAACACAGCCCACCAGTTCAGCATAACACCCATAATATGCAGTATATTCAAAAGTCCAAGATTCCAGTCCCTTTTTATACTTTAGCCAAATTCGGAGGAAGCTCTTAATTTAAAGCAGACGATTCCATCAGGCACCTGTTTTAACAAAACAAGAAAGAGGGGCATCCATAATATACAGCCCAAATCTCTGTTCTCACGAAAACAAAAGCAATCTATAATAACAAAGAGGCAGTGTAAGGCCCAAAATTGCTTTCCCCAAGAAATACCAGTCCCTCCCCAGTTAACCCCGGTAGTACAGGACAATCGGTTATTAAACATCAGCCAATACCGGGATATTATACAAATATCTCATCATATAGAATACAGTTCGCAACATTTCCTTATGGAAGTCACTCTCCCTCCGATGCAGCCACTTCCAGCTCCTGATCGTCGTCCTGCTGTATAAGTTCCAACATCCTCTCCGCCTCCGAAGGATCATTGAAAAGGTACACTTTACCCTTCCACGCCACCCGCAATCTAGCAGGGTATAGCAGCTGGTGAATAATGTTCAAGTTTCTAAGGCGACTACGGATGTCATTGAAAGATTTCCGATGCTGTCTGGTTTCGTACGAGAGGTCCGGGAAGATTGAAAGGGTCGCTTCTCCATATTTAATAGTTCTCCTTCTGTTTGCCGCTGCCATAATCCGATCTCTATCCCTCACACCAGAGCAAATAACCATGAGTGTCCTAGGGCTGATCTATCCCTGCGGTGCCCTGTGGAGGAGTGAGACGAAAAGCCCTCTCAGATGTAAGCTGTGGCTTGTCCTCTGCAAATCCCAGTAAATCCGGCAGAAAAGTTCAGACGAACTCCAGAGGATCTTCCCCCTCTTCCAGCTCCGGTAATCCTCAAATATGAATATTCCATTCCCGGGCTTGATTTTCAAGCGTCTCAATCTGTCGCCTGAGTGCTGTATTGTCTCCGATGAGCTTGGTCGTAGCGTCCACTGTTTAAGATTCTGCCCCATTTTATTCATAGACTGCTGTGCGAGGTCTGCCTTCATCTCTAATGCTAGAACCCTGGGGTCGAGTCAGATTTATGGTCCACATCTTGAACTATTCTAACCAGCTGTTGTAGTGTTGAGTTGACCGTCCCCAGAGACACCTCCTCAGGATCATCGGGACTCTCGGCCCCTGCCTCACTATGCTGAGGAGGCCCACCTCCTCTTATTTTTGGGGTGGAAAAAATCCTGTGGAGTGGCCGTAAATCCCTTGATCTTACCCATTATGATCCACCAGATAACTGCAGCAATCGCTACAGAATAGAAGGATTAGAAAATAGCTTCTCAAATATCGAGTATTAGCCAAAATGTTTGGAAAATATACGGAGCATTAAGTGCTTGCTTCCTCCCTCGTGGCTGCTCAACAGCACCCCTCCTGAAGTCAGATTTTTAATAATATTTTGGGCTTCTATTTGGGCATGTCAAGTACTCCTAAAAAAAAAAAAGACGGAGCCTACCAAATTTAAAAAATCTGCCCAGTGTGGGGAAGTTTTTGCTGAAGCTGGCAAACATGATCTGTGTTTATTTTGCCTGGGGGCTGGTCACTTTCAGGCAAATTTCCCAGAAAAGATTTTTAAAGCGCTTTCAAGAAAAAAATAGCTTCTCTGGATCCAGCCAAAGAAAAAAAACAAAACAAAGGGTGTAAATAATTCCACCCCTGAAAAAGGCAAAACATCCAAGAGGAAAAAGAGCTGCAGAACCAGTGAGTGGAAGATCCGGTACTAGTAAGGGGGGGGGGAGAGAATCGAACCCAAGGCTGGAAAGCCAACGGGCTTTCGGTTATGGAGTCTTCTGTGCCCACAGTGGAGGCTGTGGCACAGGTTTGAAAAGTTTTACAAGTCCTTCAAGTGGCTGTGCAACCACAACCAATTCTAGGAGAACCATCGGTTCAGGTTCCGATTACTGTTCCGGCTGTTTCCTCTGTTCCAGGATCTGCTCCAGTGATCCTTGAACCCTTGTATGAAGAATGAGGAGGAGGAAGATCCTATTGAGCCTGAAGTATCAACAGAACAATTTGTTGGTTCTCCCCCCAGGGTACCAGGGGATTACTCCTCACACTTCACCTTTGTGAAGCAGATGGTGGATGCCCTGGATCTCGCCACACATGAATCTGTGCATGATGAAGAGGCTGAATTCATAGAAGTTAGATTGACTCCCTCAAAAAGGCTGTTGCTCCCCATTAACAAGTTTCTAAAGAAATCTATACAAATGATTCTGGAGACTCCAAATAGCATTCCCCCCAGTGGATAAAAGGCTGATGAAAATATCAGCTGGACCCACTATGTGCGGAGTTTCTGCTTTCACATCCTGACCCTGAAGGGATGTTGCAAGCAGTGTCCTCTGATAGGGCAGAGGTACCTCTGGCTACCCACCCTCCAGAGAAAGGCTCAAGAAAGCTGGATAGCGTGGCCAAGAAAGGCTACTTTGCCACATCACTGGGCATCAGACAGACCATTTATATGGCTTATGCTGCCCAGTACCAGAAGTCACTGTGGGCATTTGTCATGGCTATGGCAGATAAGGCACCACCTGGACTGGCGGATGATTCTCTTGGAGACAGTGAAATTTGGCTTGGAGGCCTCAAAATATCAATTTCTTATGGCAGTAGATGCCAGTGATGCAGCCAGGTGGATGGCCCTGACTGTGGCTCTAAGAAGACTTGCCTGGCTTAAAAACTTAACACAGGACACCCAGAATAAGGCCATGGATTTTCCTGTGGATAATAACTCCCTCTTCAAACAACATGAAGTCTTGCTGTATTCAGACCTAATGCAGTTAGCCCCAGCACTTTAATGGCCCCAGAGAGGAAAGGGTTAACTCCATGCAGAAGCATGAAACGTTGAGCTCAAGCTTGGTTTTCAAACCTCTGTCTGTGGTACTTCCCAATGTAACCATCAGATTCTTTACTCCGCCTAACAGTGAAGTCGCTCCGGAGATTTCCTCTGCTCTGTTCGGTAAAAGTGAAGCGTTCGGTTTTAAACCAATTCTTTTGTTATTCGGATTTCCAGCCTTTGTCTACAGCACAGGTAGTGTAGTAAATAGGTAGTGACTATTTATTTTAACAACTTGTGGAAATTGTTTCTTTTCAGTCGGTCTGGTTAGGAACAGACCTTGTGTTTTCTTCTAATTTTGAGTAAATTTTCCTGGGATTAGAGTGGTGTTCCGGTACCGATCGGTCTCAAAAGAACTGGGCTTTTTTCTCAATTCTTTTCTAAACCCATGACATGGTTGTTACCGATCGGTTGGTATTACCTGGCTTGAAAGCTTCTATAGAGTAATTTTGGTAGGTTGGCCATGTCTGAGAAACCCAAAAAGAAAACCGGTCCCACTGGGTTTAGTACTGTACTGAGTGTGGGGAGGCCATTGCCAAGGCTGACCCCACCTCATCTGTGTTTGTCTGGGGTTTGACCACCTCCAGTCAGACTGCCAAATTTGTAAAAACTTTCCCAAAACCACTCTAGAAAAAAGATTGAGTAGGTTGAAGAAAAGGCAGGCTGAGAAGTCCGTGGATCTGGATGGCCAGCCCGGTTCGGTTGCGGCCGAACCTGAGGAGGTGCCTACTGACCTAGGTGATACCTCCTCGGGCAAAAGGAGAGCTGACTCTTGAGGGTTCGGTTCAGTCAAAAAAGAAACGAAAGTCTGCCGGTTTGGATCCAGTATCGCATACTCCAACCGCAGAAGAGATGGCCAAAGCAATTAGTATTGTCCAATCTCTTCGTCCGGTTCCGTCCGAACCGGCACCGTCGGTTAGGCGGTCGGTTCAGTCGGAACCGGCTCCTTCGGATTACAATCCGGATACTTTCTATGAGGAGTGGGAGGGGGACTAAGATTATCCAGACGATGACTACGACCAGCGGGGTCTAGATGTGCCCATTGAACCAGACATCTCCCCGTCTGGTGTCTCCCCTCCCAGGCTTTGAGTCCCCTTCACACTTCTTGTTTTACAAGAAGGTGGCCGAAACCCTCCAGTTCCCTATGGTTGAAGCTGCTGAGGAGGAAGAAGAGCCTGATTTCGTGGAGATGGACATCCCAGAGTCCAAAAGGTTGTCTATCCCTCTTCATAAGTCCTCTGGGAAACTGACACAAAAGATTCTACAGACCCCTAACTCTTTACCTCCTGTAGATAAAAGAATGGACAGGAGATGCATGTCAGGCTCAGCTGCGGAGTTCTTTTATTCACATTGCAGCCATGTTGGGGTAGTACAGGCTGCAGCCTGTGACAGGGCAAACATTCCTTTGGCTTCACACCCCCAAGACAAGGACTCCAGGAAGGTTGATGCCATGGCCAAAAAACTATACTTGGCATCATCTTTGGGACTCTGGCAGGCAAACTGTATGGTCTGTACAGCCAGGTACCAGAAGTCCAGGTGGTGATACGGTTCTGGAACTGGCTAAAAAGGCCTTCCCTGCCCCCTGCTAGCCAAAGAGCTGGAGGAGGTGGCTGCAGATGGAATTGAGGCATCCAAAGTACAATTTCATGCTGCTGTGGACTCCAGCGATGTGGCATGCAGAGTCATGGCTACATCTGTGTCTCTCAGAAGGCATGCTTGGCTCAGCTGTACTAGCCTGTCACAGGACACCCAGTCTGAGGCTTTGGATTTTCCTGTAGTTGGTAACTCTGTGTTTGGGGAGCAGAGACTTGCATGAAGAAAATGGATGAATATATGACCACTTACAGGAGTGCACAGGCCAAGGAAAGGCAAGCCACTTCTCAAAAGCAGCAGTCCGGGGCAGGCCCTTTCACAGGCCTTTTTACCAAGCCCAGGCCTCCTCTTCTTACCCACAAAGGGGGTTTTTCTGAGGGAGGGGTAGAAGGGGGATGAGCAAAACTGCTTCCTCCTCCCAGTCTAAGGCTCCTGCCAAGCAGACACCCTGGGGTGTCGGCCCAGGTAGACTGTCTAGTCCCAGTAAGAGGCAGGCTGGCTTACTACTTTCAGGCCTGGAAGTCTGTTACTTCAGACAAGTGGGTCCTGGAAGTAGTCAGCCAGGGACTGGTCCTCAGCTTCAGAAGGTACCCAAAAAGGATGGCCAAGTATTTTCCACCTGCATCAATTTCAGAAACCCTTGCCCTAGAGGCAGAGGTTTCATCTCTCCTGGCTCTCTGAGCCGTAGAGAAGGTTCCTACTCAACTCAAGGGAAAAGTCCTGTACTCCTAGGTACTTCCTTACTCCAAAGAAAACGGGCGAGTGGCGACCCATCCTGGATCTAAGGTATTTGAACAAACATATATCAAAACCCAAATTCAAAATGGTAACTCTGGGAATAATTCTTCCTCCTTTAAGGCCAGGAGATTGGCTAGCATCACTGGACCTCAAGGATGCCTACTTCCGTATCCCTGTCAGGTGTTCCCACAGAAAATACCTCTGGTTCGAGTTGCCTTCAGGCCATTATCAGTTCAAGGCCATGCCTTTTGGCCTAACATCCGCTCCAATAGTGTTCACAAAGTGCCTTGCAGTAGTGGTGGCTTACCTCAGAAGGCAGGGTATCACCATTTTTCCATATCTGGACGACTTGCTCCTAGTAGGGCAGTCATCAGACCAGACCAGGTCAGCTCTACAAACCACCCAGGACTTGCTCAGTTCTCTGGGGTTTCTTCTCAATCAGCCAAAATCTGTCCTCGAACCAGTACAACTTCTCACCTTCATAGGGGTGGAATTGGATACTATCCAAGCAAAAGCTTTCCTTCCTCTGGCAAGGGTGAAGGCCTTAGTAGACCTTGCTTCCTCCTTTCAGCCTCAGGTTTCTCTTCTAGCGAGACAGTTCCTCCAACTCCTGGGCCACATGGCATCCTCCACTGCAGCGGTTCAGGGAGCCAGATTTCAGATGCGGGACATTCAGTTCCACCCAAGGTCCTTCTGGTCCCAGAGAAAGGGACTCTCTCACCAAACTGATTTGAGTGACCCGAACGGTGGTACAAGCTCTCCAGTGGTGGCTGGACCAGGACAATGGGTTCCATTTCTCCCTCAAGTTCCATCCGTAGTTCTGACTACGGATGCTTCTCTCCTAGGCTGGGGAGCCCTAACAGCTCAGGGGATCTGGTCCCCGCAGGAGTCTGTTCTTCATATCAACCTCCTGGAACTCGGGGCAGTTTTTCTAGCCCTTCAGACCTTCTCAGATTCAGTCAAGGGCAAGGTGGTCCTAATCAGGACGGACAAACCTACCACAGTGTGGTACATCAACAAGCAGGGAGGCACTCTGTCCACGGCCTTGTGCACACAAGCCATGAAGATTTGGTCTCTGGCCTATTCCCTTCAGAGTTCCCTGGTAGCAGTTCATCTTCCAGGGAAAGATAATGTGTTAGCAGATGCCCTCAGCAGGATTTCACAGGGACATCACAAATGGTCCCTGAACCCTCACATTCTGAGGATCATTTTCTCCAGGTGGGGCACTCCAGAGATGGACCTGTTTGCAGCACCAGACAATCAGCTTCCTCTTTTTTGTTGCAGACCTCCAGTCCTGGGGACAGTTCCCCAGGATGCCCTCATTCTGGACTGGAAGGGCAGGTTTCTCTGCCTTCCCTCCTTTCCCTCTCGTTCAGAGTTCTGATCAAGATAAGAACTCAATCCTGCACAGTGATACTGGTCGCTCCAGATTGGGCAAGACAACCCTGGTATCCTCTACTGCTGTCCTTGGCTGTGTCACGTTCCCTGTCTCTTCCCAGGAGATACAATCTTCTGTCCTCCTTCCAGGGGCAGATCTAGTACCCCAGTCTTCAGTCTCTCAACCTCAAGGCCTGGCTCTTGAAGAGTTAGAATATGCAGCACTACATCTCTCTCAGGGAGTTCTGGATATTCTGAAGGTCTCCAGGAAACCTTCCACTAGAAAAACTTACAATTCCAAATGGAAGAGGTTCAGTAGTTGGTGCTCTCAGAAAGGTATTGTGCCTGATTCTGCAGGCATTTCCACAACCTTAGATTATCTAGTTCATCTGAATAGTCTAGTCCTTAGGCTTGCCACGTTGAAGGTTCATCTAGTAGCTCTCTCTGCATTCCTTTCAGCAGGGAAGAGCTCTTCCCTGGCATCTCATCCTGTTTTCAGGAAGTTTTTCAAAGGCCTGGTTCACATTAACCCTCCCTTTAGGGAGCCTGCTCTGCTGGATCCTTCTGTCCTGTCCACACCACGCCTGTAACGTTACAGGAGTATGCCAGAATCGCTGTTGAAACCATATGAGGTGGTTTCAACAATGGTTATGAAACCGTCCTCGCCTGGTAACGCTGTCGGCGTGTAGTGTGGGATCGCCGTAACGGTCCCCGCAGGGCACGGGCGCAGCGTGAGCCGCAGGATCAGCGCCACTGTAACAGTTGCCCGCTCCCGAGTGTGGACCGGCAGTGCCGGTCCCATAACGGACACCACTGAGGTGTGGACGCACTGCACCCCGGCTGTAAGGGATTTCATCCGTTACCGGGCGCGAGCGGTATAGTGTGGACAGGGCCAAAATGTCTGCATTGCTTAGCTTATGCAGCCACCCTTTGAGCCTATGGCTTTGGCTGAATTGAAGTACTTGACCTGGAAAACTGTGTTCCTGGTAGCTATTACTTCTGCCAGGCGGATTAGTGAATTACAGGCCCTGTCGGTTGAACCCGACTTCATATCTTTCCATAGGGATAAAGTGGTCCTAAGAACTAATAGTAGGTTCTTGCCTAAAGTGGTATCGGATTTTCACCTAAACCAGTCTATATCTCTTCCTGTGTTTTTTTCACTGACCATTCTTCTTCAGGGGAAAGAAGATTACACAGTTTAAATGTTAAAAGGGCTCTTGGCTACTACATAGAGTATACTAAGGAACACAGGAATGACTGTCTTCAATTGTTTCTCACTTTTGGTGAAGTGGGGAAAGGTAAGCCTGCCACTAAAATATCTATTGCCAGGTGGATTGTTTCTTGTATACAATTCTGCTATAACAAATTGGGTAGAACACCTCCTTCAGGCCTGAGGGTTCACTCCACCAGGGGTACAGCTGTTACTCTAGCTGCGGCCAGAGATATACCCTTGTTAGAGATCTGTAAAGCAGCCACCTGGAAAACAGTACATACATTCACCAAGCATTACTCCCTGGACATCCAGGCTAGGAGTGATACTAGGTTTGGCACAGCAGTACTGCAGAGCCTGTTCCAAAGTAGGTTCTGCATTCCCTCCTCCATAGGGAACTGCTTGGTAGTCTGCATTATGTCTGAATACAGCAAGACTTCCTGTTGTTTGAAGAAACAAATTACTCACCATTGTAATGTTTCTTCTAATGGAGTCTTGCTGTATTCAGACCCCCCCTCCTCTCTCAGAACCTGTTTTTGGGAAGTGGGCTGGCAGGTATAGTGTTGCACCTCAGGGGTGTACCTTGTACCCTCCCTCGTGGTAGGGTAGCTGTTATGTTTATCTTTCTTGTGCTGCACAGCTTAATTTGTCACTACCTTGTTTCTTTTCGGGTTCTCGACTTGAGTCTTCTTTGGACCCCAAAAATATTTTGCCTTTTGGCTATCTGTTTGGCAATTTCCGTATATTTTAGCGCTAGTTAGTTGCTCGTAAGAATCTGACTGTTACATTGGGAAGTACCACAGAGGTTTGAAAACAGAGCTCAAGCTCAACGGTCCATGCTTATGCATGGACTTAACCCTTTCCTCTCCGGGGCAGTTCAAGTACTAGGGCTAACTGCATTAGGTCTGAATACAGCAAGACTGCATTAGAAGAAACAACATTACTATGGTGAGTAATTTATTTATTCATTTATTTTTTTACAAACATACGAAATTTGCCAGCAGATAAAGGCCTAGAGGTCTATCAAGTCTGCTCGAATGTGCAGCTAGCACCCCTTATTCTGCAGCTGCCCCTCCGTTTCACCCTTCCCCTTCATTAACCCTCCCCCTTGTCCTGTCCCATCCTCATTTGAAGCAGTCTACTGTTCTACTGCATACCACTTCAGCAGGTAACGCATTCTACCCAGCCACCACCCTCTCTGTAAAAAAGTGTCTCCTCATCTCCCTCCTGAACCTTCCTCGCTCCAGTCTCATATCATGGCCCTGGTGGCCCCCTCCTTACTTTGAACAGCCCTCTGTACCCATCTTGTTTATTCCTTTCATGTATTTAAAGGTTTCAATCATGTCACCCTGTCTCTCCTCTCCTCCAGTGAGTACATGTTCAACTCCTTCAACCTCCTCTCGTATGTTAAGTCCCCAGCCCCTTGATCATCTTTGTCGCTCACGCTGCACCCTCCAGTAACTTAATGTCCCTCTTCAGATACGGACACCAGTACTGCACGCAGTACTCCAGGTGTGGCTTAACTAATGACCCATGCAGTGGCAGAATCACCCTCCCTCCTCGAGGATATACCCTTGCAATACAACCCAGCATTTTGTTGGCCTTTGCAGCTGCCTTCCTACATTGTGCAGAGTTGTTCATTGACCCTGTAATGAGCACACCCAGATCCTTCTCCTCCTCCTCTGTCTGGGCTAGCTGCACTCCCCTAGCTGGTAACTCCTCCTTGGGTTCTTCATCCCAAAATGCAGCACCTTGCACTTTTTGGCATTAAAGCCCAGTTGCCAGGTGTCTGACCAGGTTTCAAGCTTTGCCAGATCATCCTGCAACCCCTGCCATCCCCCTAGGTCATCCACCACTGCGCCTACCTTGGTAGCATCAGCAAACAGACTGATTTTGCTCTTGATGTCCCATGATATGTCTGCAATGAATATCCCAAACACTGGTCCCAACACTGAGCCCTGTGGGACACCGCTAGTCACTGCCCTTGGGTGTGAGCTCCCACCCACCACCACCCTCTGTTGCCTTCCTGCAGCCAGTTTCCTACCCATCTCACCAGCTTTGCACCCGCCCCTGTGCCTACTAACTTCTTTCCCAGCCTTCCATGTGGCACTGAGTCGAATGCTTTACTGAAGTCCAGATACAGGACATCCACTGCATGGCCCCTGTCCAATTGCCTAGTTACCCAGTCATAGAACTCGACCTGGTTGGTTTGGCAGGATCTGCCACGTATGAAGCCATGCTGTCTGCTGTCCTGTAGTCCTTTGGCCTCTAGGAGGGCCACCAGCCCTTTAGTGATAAGATAGATGCTTATATGAAAAAGGTGGAAGAATACAATGCCACCTACAGGAGTAATTCATCAAAGGAAATGGGATCAACCTTCTACAGAACCCAGAGGGGAGGTAAAGGTAGGAGTTACAGCAGGCCCATACTATGCCTGTTTAACGGCAGCCGAGGGGATGTTTCAGAGGAAGGGGGGGCCGTAGGGGCTCCAGGCGAGGGAACTATTCCTCACAGACTGCAGCCCAGACAAAACAGAACCCCAGATATGCCAGTCAGGGTCGCCTCCCCTTTACCACTAGGGGGCAGGCTGACTCACCACTTCCAGGCATGGAAAACCATCACTATAGACAAGTGGGTGCTGGAAGTGGTGAGTCAGAGACTGGCCCTAAGTTTCAAAACTTTCCCAAAACTAAAAACAAGGTTTTTCAGACAGTCGACCCCACAGAAAGGGCACTCTTGGAAAAAGGTGTCCAAGCTGCTGGTGGCAAAAACAGTGGAACCAGTAGCCCTTTCTCAAAGTGGGAAAAGGGTTCTATTCAAGATAGTTCCTAGCCTTGAAGAAAAACTGGGACTGGTAACCCATTTTAGACTTAAGAGCTCTAAACATACATTTGGAGCCAAAGTTCTGAATGGTAACTCTGGCAATGATTCCTCCCAGACTTCAGCAGGGAGACTGGCTGGCATCATTGGGTCTAAAGGATGCCTACTTCCACATGCCCATCAGAGAATTGCACAGAAAGTACCTCGGGTTCAGACAACCTTCAGGTCACTACCAATTCTCAGCCCTGCCATTCGGCCTAACCTCTGCTCCCAGAGTGTTTGGCAGCAGTGATTGCACATTTAAGGAGGCAGGGCATCACAGTATTCCCTTACCTAGACGACTGGCTAGTAATCAGTCACCACAGCAGGTAAGAGAAGCCCTCAGGTGCACTATGTCCACACTGGAGTCACGGGGGGTATAAACATAAACTCTCCAAAATCTGCACTACAACCTACCCAAGTACTTCATTTCATAGGGGCCGAGTCGGACACCCTGCAAGAAAAGGCATTCCTCCCTCTGGACAGAGTGGATACCATCCTGCAACCAGCGGGGTCATTTGCTCTAAACAGGCCAGTGTCAGCAAGGTGCTTCACACAGCTGTTAGGGCACATGGCTGCAGCAACAGTGACAATGCAGGGTTGCAGATTTCAGGCGAGGGATATTCAGTTCCATTTCAGATCACACTGGTGTCAAAGGAAGGACCCTCTTTCAGAAATGGTTTTCTGACATCTGCCTCTCCACCCTTGTGGGTGAAGCTGCCACCACTGCAGCCCTTAAGTGTTTTTTTTTTCTTCCTTTTGTCGTCTTTTTTCCCTCCGGTCATGGATCGGGGAACTCTCTCGGCATCTCATCCTATGCCTGACCACCTGAGATCCTCTAGGTCTGTTGCCCCCCGCTGCCAGCACCCGGGTTTAATCTGCCCGGGAGGGTAGCCAGACTCTCCTTGGGCTCCTTGGAAGGCAGACTCTGGCAAGTGGGCGAACCGGTGGAGGAGCTATGAGGCCCAGCCGAGACAGATCCGGCACCGGGCGTGGAGGATAGATGCCGTCGCCTATCCCTCCGATCCGAGTTTTTCTGTTTTATTTTTGTTTTTTTTTTCTGGCCCTGTTACACCCCTCCCCTTACGTGGGCCGTGCAGTGCTGCCCAGCCTGTGATGTGAGTGTTCCCACCCATGTCCGGAAGGCAGCTGCCCAACGTAGTCCCTTACTTTTTACAAGCTTGAGTGCATAGCAGTGCCGCCAGTCTCCACCGGAGGCCGCTGCTTCACTGGGCCACCCCTGGAACCCTCTCCATGACAGGAGAGCAGTCCATCGAATGCTCGATCCTCTTCTCTCTCCCCCCCCCCCCCACGACCCCCAGCCGTCTGGGCTCTTTCTCAAACCGGGTTACCCGGTGTGGGCGTAAGTGTGGTGTCCAGTGCCTCAGCCCTCCTTACCAAGCAGGCCCCTGCAGCCCTTGCTGGGAGCCCTGACTTAAGGACTCCCGTGCTGTAGTTGGCTTGTCAGGTCTCTGTCTGAATAAATCACCCAGTCATTAGACACTTGGAAGGTACACGGTGGTAAACTGTTGAGGGCTGTTTTCGAAGAGTCCTCATACGACTTGGACTGGGTCGTCCATTTTGGCATCGAGGACACATACTTTCGACTGGGCTTTGGTCGAGAGTGTCCAGCAACCATGGGCTGGTGTCATTTGGGACTCTCCTTTGACTAATGTCTTGGGTCCATAAATATGTCCTTGGATGCAGTTCAGAAGTGAGCTAAATACCCCTTTTACTAATATCAGGACAAGGATGATTCCCCAGGGGATATCTGCTTTCTGGTGAGAGTATTGTATGGACTTGAAATTCAATTAAAGCACTAAGCAAGAGAAAACAAGCGCAAGTTGCATGGAACATGGAAGGCTGGGAAGGAAGTTAGTAGGCACAGGGGCGGGTGCAAAGCTGGTGAGATGGGTAGGAAACTGGTTGCAGGGAGGGCAACAGAGGGTGGTGGTGGGTGGGGAGCTCTCACACCCAAGGGCAGTGACGAGCGGTGTTCCACAGGGCTCAGTGTTGGGACCAGTGTTTGGGATATTCATTGCAGACATATCATTGGACATCAAGAGCAAGATCAGTCTGTTTGCTGATGATACCAAGCTAGGCGCGGTGGTGGATGACCTAGGGGTTGCAGGATGATCTGGCAAAGCTTGAAACCTGGTCAGACACCTGGCAACTGGGCTTTAATGCCAAAAAGCGCAAGGTGCTGCATTTTGGGATGAAGAACCCAAGGAGGAGTTACCAGCTAGGGGGAGTGCAGCTAGCCCAGACAGAGGAGAAGGATCTGGGTGTGCTCATTACAGGATCAATGAACAACTCTGCACAATGTAGGAAGGCACCTGCAAAGACCAACAAAATGCTGGGTTGTATTGCAAGGGGTATATCCTCGAGGAGGGAGGAGGTGATTCTGCCGCTGTATAGGTCATTAGTTAGACCACACCTGGAGTACTGCGTGCAGTACTGACGTCCGTATCTGAAGAGGGACATTAAGTTACTGGAGGTGCAGCGTAGAGTGACAAAGATGATCAGGGGGCTGGGGGACTTATCATATGAGAGGAGGTTGAAGGAGTTGAACGTGTACTCACTGGAGGAGAGGAGAGACAGGGGTGACATGATTGAAACCTATAAATACATGAAAGGAATAAACAAGATGGGTACAGAGGGGCTGTTCAAAGTAAGGGAGGGGAGGGCCACCAGGGGCCATTATATGAGACTGGAGCGAGGAAGGTTCAGGAGGGAGATTAGGAGACCCTTTTTTGCAGAGGGTGGTGGCTGGGTGGAATGCATTACCTGCTGAAGTGGTATGCAATAGAACAGTGGACTGCTTCAAATGAGGATGGGACAGGACAAGGGAAGGTAATGAAGGGAAGGGTGGAAGGGAGGGCAGCTGCAGAATAAGGAGTGCTAGTTGCACATTCGAGCAGACTTGATAGACCTCTAGGCCTTTATCTGCTGACAAATTTCGTATGTTCGTAAGTCTCCGAGTGTTTGGAGTGCAGCTGCCTTTTGAAACACATCTTTGAGTAAGGGTAGCAATTTCCATAGAACCACCCCTGGTATTCCCCTGTGTGCAACTGAGTTTTTACCTCTGCAGCTATGCTGTCCTGGTGGCCAGCTTTGGTCACTCCGTTTGGGAGTGCTGGATGAAATCCTCCTTCACCTCCCCGCTTATCAGCAATTGCTTTTGAAGTTCATCAAGGACCATGGTCAAGCACTGGGTAAACACCAGCTCCAGGTGGCCTTGGACATGAGCGACTCCTGTGCCACCCATACCATAGCAGCAGTCGTCGTGATGTGTCATAGGGCCAGGCTGAAGAGACTCCACCTTTATGACTGATTGGCTCAAGCTGGTTGATGTCCTCTTCTTGGGCACGTACTTGTTGGTCCAGAGGTGGAAGAACATTTCACCAGGACAGAGGAGTCCATTGCCACTATGGATTCTGTGGCTTTGTCCCAGAATGACGCTAAGGTCGGTGTCAGTGGCTCAGCAGGTTGCACACTTGCCTCTGGGGCTGGAAGACCTGAAGGCTGTGTTCAAACAACATGAAGTCTTGCTATATTATGACATATGCAGTTTGTCCCAGCCTTACAACTGCTCCGGAGGTGAAAGAGTTAACTTCCATGCCAGGCATGGAATCTTGAGCGCGAGCTCGGTTGAAAACTGTCTGCTGTTGTTCAAACTCAAACTGTCAGATTCTTTACTCCGCCTCACTGAACAGTTGCTCCGGAGATTTCTCCTTCTGCTCTGCTAAAAAGTGTAATTTCTCGGTTTTTTAAACCGCATTTGTCTTAATTTAACCGCAACTGGTCGGTTCAAGCTCTGTCTGTGGTATCGTAAGTAATAGATAGGTTTTACATTTTCTCTGTGTGGAACTTGCTAACGTTATCGGTTCGGTTTGAACCGATCAGGTTGTTGTTGTTAAATTTAATTAAATTGCATTTAGAGTGCGGTTCCCGGTTCTTATCGGTTCTAAAAAAAAAAAAAAGCGGATTTCATTACGTTTTTTTTCCACGACCCGTGACACGGTTGGGAACCGATAAGGGTGTCTTGCTTGGTGATTTGCCGTAAAATGGCAAGTTTTTGGTTAGGCTGTCATGTCTGAGAAACCCAAAAGAAAAACCGGGCCCACTGGGATTCAGCACTGTGGTGTCTGTGGGGAAGCCTTTGCCAAGGCTGACCCACACACCACATGTGTTTATTGTCTGGGGTTTGACCACCTCAATGCAGACTGCCAGATTTGCAAGAATTTCCCTGCAGCTACCCTGGATAAGAGAGTTGGTAGGCTCGGGGAACGAGAGGCCAAAAAGTGCGCTGACCTGGATGGCCAGCCCGGTTCGGTGCCAACCGAACCGGAGGGAGTGCCCTCTGACCAGGGCGAGACTTCCTCCGGCAAACTAAGAGCTGACTCTGAGAAGCCAGTTCCAGCAGAGAGGACTAGAAAATCAGCAGGTGTGGAGCCAAAATTTCCTTCTCCAACCGCTGCCGAGATGGCCAAAGCGATCCAAATTGTCCAGTCGCTTTTCCCCGTTCCGACCGAACCGGCACCATCAGGTAAGCGGTCGATTCGGTCGGTTCCACCAGTTCAAGAATATGATATAGAGGAATTTTATGAACCGGAGGAGGATTATGAAGAGAGTGAATATGATTTTTAAAGTCTGGATGTGCCCATTGAACCGGACATCTCGCCAGACAGACCTTCAGGAGTGTCTCCCCCTAGGCTTTCTGAGTCCCCTTCTCATTTTATGTTTTATAAAAAAGTTGCTGAAACCCTCCAGCTCCCTTTGGAAGAAGCTGTGGATGAACAGGAGGAGCCTGCCTATGTGGAAATGATGGATATCCCAGAGTCCAGGAGGTTGTCTATTCCTTTACATAAATCTTTTAGGAAACAAACAATAAAAATTTTAAAAGCTCCTAACACTATACCTCCTGTGGATAAAAAAAATGGACAAGAGGTACACATTGTCAGGCTCTGATACGGAGTTCCTTTCACAACAATGCAGCCATGTTTGGGTAGTGCAGGCTGCAGCCTGTGATAAGGCAAATATTCCCTTTGCTTCACCTCCCCTGACAAGGACTCCAGGAGGATTGATGCCATGGCAAAGAAACAATACATGGCAGCATCCTTGGGACTCAGACAGGCAAATTATATGGCCTATGTTGCAAGATACCAGAAATCCAGATGGGTTACTGTTATGGCTTTAGCGAAACAGGTCCCTGGCCAGCTTGCCAAGGAGCTGGAGCAGGTGGCTGCTGATGGTATTGAGGCATCCTAGGTGCTTTAGTTTAGTTTATTAGTCTAGGAATTAATACCTTTGAGCCAGGGCTCTTTTACAAAGGTTCCACGTCACAAAGAACATTTAACAAAGCACGATACACATTACAGGTAAAACCAGACAGGAAAGTTACATCATAAACTTGCTATTAACAGTTTAAGGCAGTAACTTTTTTAAGTTTCATAGAAAAACAAGCTATAACAGGTTCAAGCGAGTAGACAATTTCGAGGTTAAGGAAACCCAGGAGAGGGTGGATCATTAGCGCCAAAAGGAGGCTAGAGAGGAGGGAAAGGTGGTGAGCGGGAGAGTAAGTGAGAGAGGACAGGAAAAAGGGGGGTGAGTTTGGGTGGGAGACAGGAAGTAGTAGAGGTACCAGAGGGTTTATTAGTCAGGGAGGAAGAGGCCTCAGATGTGAGGATGGACATGAGGAGTAGTAGTCTTTATCTAGCGCAATCACAGTTGCTAGTGGTGGTGAGGTGGGCATAGAGCATGGATTTGAAAGCTTCAAGCGAGGTTGAGGATAGAGTAGGTGGACTAAGTGCATTGAACCATGTCGGGCCCTGTATGCGAAAGATCTTGTCCCTGTGCAGTCTGGCATCTCTGAACCAGGAAAGGTTGCGCTCAGATCTGGTGGAGGGTCGTGGAGCCAGGATTCAGTCAGTGGTTTTGAATACATAATGGAGTCAGTCCCAAGATAGATTTTTTTTGCCATTGTGCAGGTGAGATAAGACGATTTGATAGGTTCAACCAGCCTGATTCATAGTACAGATCACACGTGTGAGTCAGTCTTTGAGCCCCCGTGAGGAGCCGGCAGGTCTTATTTAGAGTGATTGAGATACGCCTTAGAGCAGTGGAGGTAGCTGAGCCATAAATAATAAGGCCATAGTCAATGATTGAGATTATGGAACTCTGTATAGCTATTCTCAATGCCGCTTGATTTAGAAATTGACTGTTACGGAATAGTATTCCAAGGCGTTGTTCACTGTTTTCGCAGTGTTGTCAATGTGGATTGCAAAGATGAGCCCTTGGTCAAAAGTGATGCCAAGGTATTTGAAAGTATTTACTTGGTCCAGTGTAATTCCCGCAGAGGTTTGTATGGTGAGTGGAGTATGCCTATTTTTGTTTTGGTGATTGGAGAAGAGCATGGCTTTTGTTTTATTGTGGTTTAGCACAAGTTTACTATCCAGGAACCACCTTTCAACACTAGAGAATGCAAGTTGCAGGCTTTTTCAGAGGGAGTTTGGATCCTTGTGGAAGAGAGAATTACAGCATCATCAGCGTATAAGATTATTTTCTCCTGGCAGATATCTGGGAGGGAGTTAAGGAACAGGCTGAAGAGGAGCGTCCAAGAATTGATCCCTGTGGTACACCCAGAGAACTGGTTTGAAGTTGAGAGTTCATTAGAGATTTTACAGCTCAGGACCGATTGACAGGTAACTCTTTACCCAAGCACAAGGACCTCGCCAGGCCTAGGCTAGAAAGTAGGGAGGTAAGTAGGCCATGATGGACTGTGTCAAAGCTTTTGTCAGATCGATAAAGACTGCACCTGTTTGGCACCCTTTGTCCAGGGCTGAGTGGACTTCTCCAGAGAAATCAAGTAAGGCTGTTGTTGTACTATGTCCTTTCCTAAAGCGCGTTGTTGATTACAGAGTAGATTGTATTTGTCCAGGTAATCAGAGAGTTGGTCTGCCACTATTCGCTCAAGTGCTTTGGAGAGGGAGGGAGTATTGATATTGGTCGATGGTTTCCTGTTGAGGTGTTGTCCCCCCCTTTGTGCACTGGCGTCACTATGGCAGATTTCTATTTGTTGGGAAATTGACTTTGGCAAAGTGACAGATTAAGAATGTTTGCAAGGGGGTGAATTACTTCATCCAGGGTGAGACAGGATTTTTAGATCTAGCGTGTCACTACTTGTTCTGGATTTGGAGCAGGCCTTTCTTATGTACTTGTGTGCTTCGTGCACTTTAATTTTCTTGAAGTAAAATTGTGGTTTGTCACGAGGGGTGTTTTGTGATGCTAGGCACAGGTAAGTCCGAGAAGAAATCTGGGGGGAGGACCCCACTAAGGTCTGTGAATGTCTTATTAAGCGCATCTGCAATAGATTTTGGGTCAAGAGTGGTGGATCCATCAACTTTCATAATGGTAGGTGACGATTTTGATTGTTTACCCATTATGTTTCGGATGTTGTCCCAAAAGCTCTTCCATCACCCCAGGTGGATTCAAGGCAGTTTTGAAATAGGCGCTTCATTTGCCTAATTTGTGAGGTACATCTGTTTCTGTGCCTGCTTGTATTTTAGGGTATCATGAGGGTGAGCCTGTGTCTCTGGCAACTGCCCAGAGGTGGTCCCAACCTTGAGCTCGGCAAGTGGTTTGGCAGTAATCCATGGATTTGATAGCGCTTGATTTTACGTTTTTACAGGGGCGTATAAGTCGCATGCAGAGTTGAAAGATTTAATGAAGTATTCTAGTGCGGTATTAATATCAGTTGATTCAAGGATTGGCGCCCAGTCCTGTTGTAGGAGATGGGTTTTCAACTTATAAGATTCCCATAAGGCAATACTCTGCTTGTTATAACTTTGGGGGGTGGCTTGAGAAATTTATTAGACCAGGTACAGGACACTGGGGAGTGGTCACTGAGGGAGTCAGGGAGGACTTTAATGTTTTTTATCCGGTCAGGGTGATTTGTGAGAACCCAGTCAATAAGGGTGCTTGTACCAGTTTTGTAATTTTTCCGGGTTGGGGAGGTTACCATCTGAGTTAGGTTTGCTGCTAGGATGTCATCTTTGTAAGAGCCAGTGTCTGAGGCGAGCCAGTTTATGTTGAAATCCCCGAGGAGGAGGAGCTCATTTTCAGAGGGCTGCAGACTAACAAAATCAAGTACAGACTTAATACTAGCACGGTGGTCTTTTGGAGGGATATAGACTGTGGCCACTGTGAGAACTTTGTTTTGTGCACCAAGAAGCAGTTTGATAGGGAGGAGTTGCATCTGCGTATTTGTGGGGGTGAAGCTGCCGCGTTGACAGGAGAGGTTGTCCTTTATGTAGCTAGCACAGCCCCCACCTTTCTTGCTTGCCCGGTCGAGTCTGAAAAATTGTAGCCTTCAAGCGAGACCGCATGATCCGGGTGCTGGGAGATAGCCAGGTTTCCGCAATGGCTAGTATATCAGGGTTTTTGTCCAGCGAGAGTTTGAAGAGATGCCAATTTGGGAAGGAGGCTGCAGATATTTAGAGTGATAATGGAGAGACCACTACCAACTTTCCCTGTTTTGTCAGCTTCAGTGCAACAGGACCAGGGTTTGGGTGTATCCCACCAGATATTAAAAGTAGGAGGAGCAGGAGTTTCAGCGATGCCATTGTAGTTCATAATAGGTTGGAGTGAGTTTCTGCTTGTACTTTTAAGATGCTTGGATTGTCTTCTGGAGTCCCAGTAGAGGGTGATCGTTAGTGAGTTATAATGGTGTGCAGTTTCCAATTAGGAAATATGGCTCTTTACACCCAGGTATTAATTGGGTGATGTTTGTTTAAGACTTCCAGAGTAAAAGCCATGGTACAATGTTTCGGGTAGTAGTATAGAAAGGTGAGAGTAAGTGGAGGGGTAGGGTAGGCGGAGGGGGGGAGTTGGCATAAAGGGAAAAGGAGGGTGAGGGTGAGCAGAAACAGGTGGTGGGGACTAAGCCAAAGCATTTTTTTAGCGAGGCAGGAGAGAGCCAGAGCAGTGTGGGCTAGGCAGTCGGGGGGTGGGTGGCGAGCAATAGGAGGGTGGTGGGGTGCAGATTTAGTGGGCTAAGGTAGATAGCTAAGCACTATGGCTAAGGCACAGAGAAAATGAAAAAAAAAGACTGGGAGGGTTTGGTGCCAGAGGGTTTAAGAGAAGTACTATAGTACTGTTGAGATCCAGGATCACATAATATGTTAAAGTTCCTGAAAGGTGATAAACTGTGGCCTGGGCATATGCAATGTTAAAATCTTTTGTCTATATGTTTCCTTTGTTCTTCAAAGTCCTCAGAGATAAGTACAATACCTTGGGAGTAGGTCAGACAGTAGGCATATGCAATGTGTGAAGTCCTTTTGTCTGTATGTTTCCTTTGATCTTCAAAGTCCTCAGAGACAAGTACAATACCTTTGGAAAAGGTCAGACAAAAATGTTGATTCAGTCACAAAATGTGTTAAAATTCCTTTGTTCTTTAAAGTCCACAAGTGCAGTTGCTTTAGGAGTGGTCAGATGAGAATGTTGAAAATGTTGATTCAGTTGCAGGACCCAGCATCACCATGTTTGTAAGACTAGTTGTAAGGCATATGCTTCCTTGGGAGGCTTCAAGAAAGTTGATTTAAAATTAAAAAGCTGATACCTGATGATGGCGATTTGCAGAAATTCAGTCCAGGAGACTTTCACCAATGTTGTGTGCAAGAATGGCACAGGTATTCCCAGCAGAAAAACATGTAAATGAACAAAAACTAACCCACAGACAAGCACAAACAGCCACCCACACAGCCCCAGGAGGAGGAGCTGTTCCGTGCTGAAGTGGAATCTAACCATGTATCTTCAAGAGTCATGGCTACATCTGTGGCTTTTCGCAGAATGGCTTGGCTCAGGTGTACTAGCCTGTCACAGGATACCCAGGCTAAGGCCATGGATTTTCCTGTTGTGAGTAATTCTCTGTTTGGGGAGCAGACAGAGAATTACATGAAGAAAATGGATGAGTATAGGACCACTTACAGGAGTGCACAGGCCAAGAAGAGGCAAGCCACTCCTCAGAGGCAGCTTTCCAGGGGCAGGGGCAGGCCTTTTCACAGGCCTTTTTACCAAGCCCAGGCCTCCTCTTCAGCTTATGCCCAGAGGGGGTTCTTCAGAGGGAGAGGCAGATGGGGTACGAGCAGGCCTGCTCCCACCCCTCAGCCTAAAGCCCCTGCCAAGCAGGCACCCTGATGGGATGCCCAGGGCCAATTCTCCATTACCTGTAGGGGCAGGCTGGCTTACTCGCCTAGGACTGGGAGTCTTTAACGCCAGACAAGTGGGTCCTGGAAGTAGTAAGCCAGGGACTGATTCTCGGCTTCAAAAAATTTCCAAAGATGAGAACTAGATCCTTTCCACCTGCAAATCCATTAGAGGCTCTCGCTTTGGAAACAGAAGTTTCAACCCTCCTGGCTCTCAGAGCTGTAGAAAGGGTTCCTCCCCTACACCAGGACAAAGTACTGTATTCCAGGTACTTCCTTACCCCAAAAAAGACAGGAGAATGGCGGCCCATCCTGGATCTCAGATACGTAAACAAGCATCTTTTAAAACCAAAATTCAAAATGGTGACTCTGGGAATTATTTTACCCTCCCTAAGGCCAGGGGACTGGCTAGCGTCCCTGGACCTCAAGGATGCCTACTTCCATATTCTCATCAGAAGTTCCCACCGAAAGTACCTAAGATTCGAACTGCCCTCAGGCCATTACCAGTTCAGAGCAATGCCCTTCGGCCTCACCTCTGCTGCAAGGGTATTCACAAAATGCCTGGCAGTAGCTGTTGCTCACTTAAGGAGGCAAAAGATTGCCATCTTTCCTTACCTGGACGACTGGCTTATAGTGGGTCAGTCTCCAGACCAAGTCAAATTACACCTTCAAGTTACCCAGTAGCTGCTTACATCTCTAGGGTTTCTTCTTAATCTTCCAAAGTCAGTTCTAGAGCCTGTTCAGTTACTCACCTTCATAGGCGCAGAACTGGACACAAAGCAGGCCAGAGCTTTCCTTCCTCTAGAAAGAGTAAAGACCCTGGTGGCTCTGGCCTCCTCCTTCACTCTGCAGGTCTCTCGACCAGCAAGGCACTTTCTACAGCTCCTAGGGCACATGGCTGCTTCCACAGCTGTAGTGCAAGGAGCAAGATTTCAGATGAGGGACATTCAGTTCCATTTGAGAGCCTTCTGGTCTCAAAGGAGAGATCCTCTAACCAAATTGATCCCAGTAACTCGAACCCTGATCCAGGCCCTGCAGTGGTGGCAGGACCAGAGCAATCTGAGACAGGGGGTTCCTTTCATCCCTCAATCTCACTCCTTGACCCTTACTACAGATGTGCCCCTCTTGGGATGGGGAGCTCACATGGGCGACCTCACCACCCAGGGATTGTGGTCCCCTCAGGAATCTCTGCTCCACATCAATCTGTTGGAACTCAGAGCTGTTTTTCTAGCAATTCAGGTTTTTTCTGCATCTGTTCAGAACAAAGTGGTACAGGTCAGAACAGACAACACCACTACAATGTGGTACATCAGCAAGCAAGGGGGCACTCGGTCTTCGGCCTTGTGCACCAAGGCAATGAAGTTGTGGTCTCTGGCTTATTCCCTGAACACTTCCCTCACGGCAGTTCACCTCCCAGGCAAGGATAATGTCCTGGCAGATGCTCTCAGCAGGATTTCCGAGGGCCATCACGAATGGTCACTGGATCCCGTAGTACTGGAGTTAGTATTTGCCAGGTGGGGCACCCCTCAGATAGATCTTTTTGCAGCCCCAGACAATCACCAACTTCTGCTTTTTTGTTGCAGGCCCCCAGTGTTGGGCTCAGTCCATGTGGATGCCTTCCTTCTCGACTGGGAAGGGAAGTTCCTCTATGCCTTCTCTCCCCGCCCCTTGTTCAAGGTGCTAGTCAAAATCAGATCTCAACCTTGCAAGATGATGCTGATTGCTCCAGATTGGGCCAGACAGCCCTGGTATCCACTCCTTCTGTCCTTAGCAGTCCACCTTCCCCTGTGTCTTCCCAGGAATCACAATCTGTTAACCTGTGCCCAGGGGAGAGTTTGGTATCTGAATCTCAAATCCCTCAACCTCAAGGCCTGGCTGTTGAAGAGTTAGTTTCCTGACCTACACCTTTCTCAAGGTGTACTCGATATCTTGAAAGCTTCTAGGAAGCCTTCCACCAGGGCTACTTATAATTCTAAATGGAAAAGGTTTTCCATATGGTGCTCTGGAAAGCATATCTCCCCAGAATCCGCTGCTTTGCCCACAGTCCTGGATTATATGATCCATCTAAATACTTTGGGTCTGAGGCCAGCTACCCTGAAAGTGCATTTGGCAGCTGTCTCTACTTTTATTTCAGCAGGAATGCCCTCTTCTCTTTCTGCTTACCCTGTATTCTCCCAAGTTTTTCAAGGGATTGCTTCACACCAACCCCCCATTCAGGGACCCTGCTCCTGCCTGGGATCTTAATGTTTGCTTTGCTCAGCTAATGCACCCCCCCCCCCCTTGAGCCTTTGTCTTCAGCAGAGCTTAAGTACTTGACTTGGAAAACTGTGTTTTTAGTAGCCATCACTTCTGCCAGGCGCATAAGTGAATTACAAGCTTTGTCAGTGTGCGCCTGATTTTCTCCTTTCACAGAGATAAGGTAGTCCTCAGGACTAACAGGAAGTTCTTGCCTAAGGTGGTTTCAGATTTCCACCTCAATCAATCTATCTCTTCCTGTGTACTTCACTGACCATTCCTCCTCTGGCTAGAGGAGGCTGCACAGTTTAGATGTAAAGAGAGTCCTTAGTTACTATATAGAGCGTACCAAGGGTCACAGGTTTGACTCCCTCCAACTGTTCCTCACTTATGGCGAGATTGGTAAAGGGAAACCTGCCACTAAAAGATCCATTGCCAGGTGGATTGTCTCTTGTATCCAATTTTGTTATCAGAAACTGGTAAGGTTCCCCTTCAGGCCTGAGGGCTCACTCTACCAGAGGTACAGCTGCGTCCCTAGCTGCGGCCAGGACATCCCTATCTTAGAGATATGTCAAGCAGCTACCTGGAAAACAGTACACACTTTCACCAAGCATTACTCCCTGGACATCCAGGCTAGGAGTGGTGCTTGGTTTGGCACAGCGGTGCTTCAGAGCCTATTTCCTAAGTAGGTTCTGTCCCTTCTCCATGGAGGTACTGCTGTGTAGTCTGCATATGTCATAATATAGCAAGACTTCATGTTGTTTGAAGAAAAAATTACTCGCCTTAGTAATGTTTCTTCTAATGGAGTCTTGCTATATTATGACCTCCCCTCCAGCCTGCCACTCTCAGAACCTCTGCTCTTGGGATGTGGGTGGGCAGTGCAGTGTTGGCACTTAGTGATGCCCACCTTGTGTTTTTTCACCCCTCCTTTTTGAGGTGTTTGGGTGTTGTATTTTATTGTATTCTTTCTTTTGGATCCCCTGACTTGAGTCTTTGTTTTGGGACTAAAAAATGTGTTAATATTTTAGTAGCCAGTTGGCTAGTGTAGGTTTACAGCTTCCACACAGAATCTTAGTGAGTTTTGCTCGTAAAGATCTGACAGTTTGAGTTTGAAGCACAACAGACAGAGTTTTCAACCGAGCACGCGCTCAAGATTCCATGCCTGGCATGGAAGTTAACTCTTTCACCTCCGGAGCAGTTCTAAGGCTGGGACAAACTGCATATGTCATAATATAGCAAGACTCCATTAGAAGAAACAACATTACTAAGGTGAGTAATTTTTTCTTCTATCTCCATACCCAGGCACTGGGGTTAAATTCCAATACTGACACTGTAGTGCAGCATGAGGAGGGTGTTGCACTCTTGAGGTGCTGTCTTTCGGATGAGATGCTAAACCGAGGTCCCATCTGCCTGTTCTGGTGGATGTTAAAGATCCCATGGCACTTCTCGAAAAGAGTAGGGGAATTTTTTTTTATTATAACTGGAAAATCAAAACATGAAAGCAATACATGTTAATCACGTGGTAAACTTTGGGACATAATCATAAATAACAGAAATTAAGTATTACAAGCATACAGGAAGAAAAAATAAGAACACAGAAAACATTCTGTATTTGGTTCATACTATTGAAACAGTAAAAAAAAAAAAAAAACCCTGTAAATCAGAAGAACCAATAAAAACAAAATCCAGTGTAAATAGAAACCTTCCGCCATCTTCTTATCCCATGCCCCCCCTCCCCCAAAAAGCAGAGTAGGGGAATGTCTATTAAACTGAAATCAAATAACAATACATTTCAAGTTGCATGAAAAAAATGGAAAAGAATCATACATAACAAACTGAGTATTTCGATCATACTAAATTAGGAATAACTAATGTATCATACGGCATCTGTTTCATACCGAAAGGAACACTTGCTGTAGACGTATCCCCATGCTTGCTTCTCTTCCACCCTTCCTCTGCAGTAAGAGTAGGGGAAATTTTAATATAACAACTTGACATGAACGCACATATTGTGTCAAGTCCTACTTATTCCTGACACATCCTGGAGATTCATGGGATCTAATCTGTACTATCCCACCATGCATGGAAAACCTGTGGTAGGACCAAATTGCGCTCATGGGACTTGTATTTCCTGGTGTCTGTCATATAAAACAGTTGTTCTTCCGTGAAGATAAGTTGTTGGATTTTAAATCTGCATCGAGCATACCATGTATAAAATTGAAAACATACCAGAAATAACCATAGTGTTGTACTGTAATGTTTTGTCCAGAGAAAGGGCAAGATCCCTAAACATCATATATCTAAGGTTAGATTAAAAAAGGGAGATGTATGCCATTTGTTCTGTAGAGTGTGCCAACATTTTTGGACAAAAGGGCAGTCTAGAAATAAAAGGTCCATAGTTTCTGCATATCAAGGGCAAGTACTTCTGAAGCAGTATCGTTCTTCAGGTCCTTTGTTTAATGTTTCCCTTAACATTAAGCTTCCCGTGCAGGGAGAGCCACATAACATCCCACATGTGTGGTGGTATTTGAGAAGAGACCATTTTACTAATCCAGTTATTTTTCCATTTTATTCCTAAAATCAAAATGAGCGGTATCTTGAGGAAAAACAAAACACATAGAATATGGTTGTATAATTCTTTTCTACTGAACCTACAAATTTGGTCGTAGTCCCCATAGTTTAATTTGACTAAAACAGACTTTAAATGTGTCCGAAATGAGCTTGTAAAGATCTTTGTCTTGGGATGCCTGTGTGCAAGGGCCACAGTGGTAATATCTCTGCTACAGAATCCACTACCCACGGCATCTAGACTTTATTCTGAGATATCAGAATTGGTCGTATGTTAGTGTAACCCCTAGATGGCGCTATCCTATGGGCTACTACTGCCTGCCTGCGTGACTCTGCACAGGTTGAGGGGCCTGAGCTCTGTGAACGGGTGCCTCCGCCCGGAGGTATGGTCTTGGGGTAGCATAACTGCTGTTGGTGATATAGCGCTCCGGGATGCTATAACCCACACCAGTCCTTCTAGTGGCCTAAACAGTACAGCAACAGAACACACATTTACCATATGACAGTAATAATAATATGCTCATACTCCTTGCACTTACCACCAGGGCTGGATCTTCTGCGGTTGCCCTGGAGACCCCCTGGAAAAATATGACCAGTGATACAACAATACAGTAGTAGTACTGTATCCCCACTAAGAAGGTTGGTTAAATGTAAAAACCAACAATCTGATTTATTCAGGGGGATGTGAACAAAGGTGGGGCATAGGTCTAGCAATTGATTTGCAGTTCTGGTGAAAATTCAGGTTGATAAACCATGCACAGCGAGTCCCTTTACCGGTCTCTCTCACAATCCTGGGTACCCAGTATGGAAGACGGGCTAGCCTGAAGCATTGCCTAGGGTAGGCCGGTGTTGCAGCTGATCATTGGAGGCCCTTGCGAAAGAAAACAATTAGCATGCACTCAACCCAAATATTTGTAATCCAGAGCTGGATGGATCAGTCTATTGCAATAAACCCAAAGCAACTAAATCAGTTGATGCATAAATGATTGCTGCATTTGTTGCAGGGAGCTACCCTGTTTATACTCACACTACCCAGACCGGAAAGTGATCCGACGAAATGAGACCTGGTGCAGATAGTTTCATAAGGTTGAAGAAGGATTACCTCCCTTCTGGTCCTCGTAGAGAAACTGGTCGGGTGATGCAGGAGCAGTTCAAGCACTGGCTGAAACATGCACACCGAACGTCACAAACTGGTCGGCCGTGCAAACACTTCAGCAAACTAAGCACATTATATGTAAGGCTTGTCCTTCTAGCCAGCTTGCAAGCTGATCCCCACTTTTCAGCTTGATTGCTGCACGAATCCCCTGCTGCTGCTGCTGCAGCCCCAGCGTGGGCAGACTGGACACTTGGACCCGCGAACTAATGGCCAAAAAAGTCTAGGCGTGGCAGGCCTAACCTCTGAGAGCTGGCAAGCTCCCCAGAGGGGCACACACTGAACTCTTGGGCAAATCAAATCTGAACAAACTGAGCAGTTGCCCCCTTTATATGGGGCTGAGTTCCAGAAATCTCATTGGCTGCCAGAGCCGTCTTGAACAATTCCCAGTTGATTGGCTTACTTTCTGGTGCATAGAAATTGTCCCAGCTTATTCCCCACTAGTCTCCGGCAATGTCCCACGATTCCCTTGGTTAAATCCTGGCTTCTGATTGGTTAAAAGGCACAAAGATGGTGGCTGCAGTTCAGGTTTAGGCAGTCTATTTTGGTGTCCCCACACAAAGTTCTGGTGCAGCCAGGAGCAACATTATTTTTATTTACTTTTACCACGGTCTTGTAGCCCCAACTGTTCTCTTTCAAAAAAGTCCTATTAAATTAATCAAATACACCCTTAGGGAGTCGCTGCTCTTGTAACGCACTGCCCCTAGAAACTCATCATTCGGCTCATCAGTATTCAGTAGGGCCTACTGCCCTGACCTTTGCCCTTTGGCTTCTGTGCCCCAGAGGCAGCGCTTTAGGCGTCTGCCTGTTTATTTTAAAATGCTCCTCTCCTGCTTTGTTGTGTCCCTGGTGCCTCTTAACTTGGGCACGGCACTGGGAACCACGGAGACACCCCCCTGACTGACAGCAGCGGCGGTTGGATGCACAGTGCACCCCATGATGATTTGAGCAGCGGCTGAGCAAACATGCCGACTGCTCGCAAATGGATTTACATGAGCCGCCAAAATATCACTAATACAGGAAACACTGGGGGACATGGCTGAGTGGCAGGAGGAGCCGCAAAGGTAGCTTAGATGCCGGGAGGCAGCGGGAGAACACCCGGAGGCACATTAAAGGTATGTCCCCCAAATGGGGGGCATTACAGTCTTCCCTGTCTAGGAAAGTTTGACGTCCGCGCCAAGTCTATAATAGACTGGTAGCCATTAAACACACTACTAGATGTACTCTTACTAATACTCTATTACAAACAGATATATCTGAACAACCCAGCTAGGCAGAGAATGATGTACAAGGTAGCATGCTATTAATTTGATCTTACTTAGCATTTGGATGCCCTATACTTAAACATTGTCATGACATTTTGTATTAATTTGGTATACCTCAGCAGTTTAGAATTATAGTTTTCACATTTAGACAGTATCACATATTCAAGAACATTATATTTACCTCATTGTATCAGAGCATGTCACTTTATTCCCATCTTTTTAATGTTATACCCTTTTTTACACTGAACGAGTACCTTATCTTGGGTGGAGGCTTTGGTTTGGGTGGAGGCAGTGAACACCATTTTTGGCAAGGAATTGGGCGTGACAGACTTTGTGCACAACATTCATGGGCAAGTTAACAGGCTGTCCTGGGGTGTCATATGTGAGCTTTAAGATTGGCTTTACAGATCTTTCTGAGCGACGTGGCAAAGTTGGCACTGGCACTTCCACTTCAGCATTTGGGGTGATCAGTCCCGGTTCACTGTCCGCCAGTGAAACGGCTTCAGGAGAAATGGGTTCCACTGCTTTCTTGTTCAGTATTAGTTTCAGGCTCTTTTGCTTGAGCACCACTATCACTTTCTGGCTATTTAGGCTCACTTTCATTTGTCAGAAGTATTTCTGCAAATTCTGAATCATCCAGGACACATCTCTCTGGTTCTTGGAACAGCACTTTCATTAGAATGGAACAGTTCACTTAGCCCACTTAGTTCATTAACACTTGCATGGTCACTTGTAGGTTCACTACTTGCTTCATGGTGTTGAGGTTCACTGATTGCCATTAGTTCCACCATACAAAGGGATTCGGCCTCTTCAAAATCCACACTGTGAGCATCACTTTCTGGTGGTTCAGGTACAATTGATGAATTGGAATCTGTTACCACAGCTGGAGGTAGAGGGTGGACGGCTGAGGGTGAGGAAGTATTTTTTCACAGAGAGGGTGGTGGATGCATGGAACCACTTTCCTGAGGAGGTTGTGGGGTCTAAAACTGTGGGAGAATTCAAGAATGCATGGGACAGACAAAAGGCAGTTCTTGTAAGGAGTAGGAAGAAATAGACTGGTTAACTAGGATCTGCAGCTTATCCAGTAGGTTGGGAAATGGGCAGACTAGGTGGGCCAAGTGGCCCTTATCTGCCATCAGTCTGTTTCTGTGAGGTTCATAGTCGTCAACGTAGTTAATTGAAGGAATTCCCTGGAACACTCTCTCCAGTTCAAAAGATGGGTAATAGGCAGTACAGAACTCACTTTCGTCATCCCTTTCAGACTCCGCATTGTTGGTATCTACAATGTTAGCAGGATTGGCGACATTATTAGGAGCAACAGGCTGGTAAGCAGGAGTTTGCCGATTTTGTTGCTTGACCTTAGTAGCAGATCTAGTTACGGGGCGCTGAGGAGCTTCAGTCTCTTGAACGTTATTGATTACTGTTTGGCTGATAGGTAACAGGTGATTCCTGTGAATGGTTTTGACAGCACAAGGGTCCCCTTCTGGACGTACTTTATACACAGGCAGATCATTTAGCTTACTGACTACTATGTATGGAATGTGACTTCAGCGGTTGGCTATTTTGTGTTTACCTGAATCCAAAATTTCTCATTTGTACCAGGGATGGCATTAAGGTTTTGGCAATGTGTGCTTCATCGAAACTTAGGAGCACACATTGCCAAAATCAAGACCCAGAATATGTGCTCCTGCTGATTGGATCCGTGCTCCTACATACTGATTGCTGTTTTTGTAAGACAAGTGAATAAAATGAATTTTACCAAGTTTTAAGTGTGCCAAAAGTATCCATTAAATGTTTTATGTAACTGTTTACAAATATTACTGCCAACTGTGACTGACTGAGTTGAAAGACACAAAATATAGCAACAGTTGGTTGGCAAATTGCCTGTGGGATCTGCTCCACCAGCAACGGCTCCTTTTTTTTTCTTTTTTTTTTTTTTTTTTTTTTTTTTTAGGTGCACTGCAATTCTTGAGGTCTGGGTGGGATGGGAGCAGCAGCACCTGGATTGGCTCCGGCTGTTATCGGTCTCATCACAGATTATTTTCACAACACTTTTACTTCAGCATCAGCTGAGCTCAGTAAATACAGGTTACTCACCTGTAACAGTTCTAGGAGTGGTATATGTTGTTCATCCACACTTGTTGGCAGGTACCTTGCCGCTTTAAGATGAGACAGAAAGTCTTCAAGCTGGCTCCTCCCACCCACCTGGGTGGTAAAACCCTCTGCTCTGCCCCATGATGCCAGATCTAGCCCGCTGGAAGCCAGGTTGGGCGTTGAAGCTGGGGAGGTCGGGTGGGTTTTGTGGATGAACATATACCATTCCTAGAACTCCTGTTACAGGTGAGTAACCTGTATTTCTAGGGACATGGATATGTTGTTCATCCACACTGTCTGGCAGACTCCTAGCAGTTCTCCGGGAGGAGGAAGGCAAGGCACACACCCCCTACTTAGGAAATAAAGACTGGAGAACCGAGGTCCCAAAACCAGCATCCCGGCGTGACTCAAGGTCAGTGTGGTAGTGGGTAATGAAGGTGTCTGATGACTTCCAGGTAGCAGCCCTGCAGATTTCCTGGATAGGGACGTCCCTGGAAGCAGCCACCGATGCAGCGGTATGGCGGGTAGAATGAGCTCTTATCCCTCTGGGAGGCTCCATGCCCGCCAACCTATAGCAGAGATCTATGCAGGAGATGACCCACCTGCCTATCATCCGCTTGGCTGCAGGTCTGCCAGGTGCGGCTTCAGCGTAGGTGACAAACAGCTGGCGAACCTCTCCCCGAACTTCAGCCGTCCGTTCCTTGTAATAAGCGAGCGCTCTTCTAGGGTCCAAAGTATGGAGCCTATATTTGGCCTCCGAGGTGTGATTGGGGTAGAACACCGGCAGAGTCAACACCTGGTTAAGGTGAAACTCCGACACCATCTTCGGAAGGAATTTCGGGTGGGGGCGCAGGACAACCTTGTCCCTGTGGAAGACCAGATAAGGAGACGCTATGGAAAGTGCCTGGAGCTCTCCCATTCTTCTGGCTGACGTGATGGCCACCAAGAAGGCGGTCTTCCATGACAGGTGGGAGATATCGCACCTGTGCATCGGTTCGAATGGCTATCCCATGTGCTTAGCCAATACCAGCATGTGATATAAGCCTTTGAAAAGGTGCCAGACCACCTTCTCCTGCGCCATCAACTGCTTCCTGGCCCGCGCCCGGTAAGCAGAGATGGCTGCCAGGTGCACCTTAAGGGTCGCCGATCAAGCCCTAGCTGAGTAGGGCAATACAGGTAGTCCAAAATGCTAGCCAATGGACAGTGATGAAGGGTCCAACCCTTGTTCTGACAACAAATGGAGAATCTCTTCCATTTAAAGGCATAGCATTTTCTGGTCGACTCCTCACGGGACACCTCAACGACGCTGAGGACCTCGTCGGAAAGACCCAAGGCCTGGAACTCTAGCCGCTCAGGAACCAGGCTGTCAGGTGCAGGGATTGAAGGTCCGGATAGAACACCTTCCCCTTGCTGACTGAGATCAGGTCCGGGTGGGCTGGAAGCTGCCTCATGAGCCTGGAGCTGAGGCTGAGGAGATCTGGATACCAGAACTGGCAAGGCCACTCTGGGCTACCAGAATCACCTGCGCCTTGTCCCTCTTCGCCTTGAGATCCACCTTGTGGATCAAGGGAAATGGAGGAAAGGCGTAGAAGAGGCCTGGGGTCCATGGCGTCGAAAAGGCATCCCCCTGCAGCGAGCCCTGCTGAGTGGGGCGGGCATGAAACAGTCTCAGCTTCGCGTTCTCCCTGGAGGCGAACAGGTCCACCTGAGGTGTGCCCCACTGGGAGAACAGGTCTTGAACTACCTCTGGCAGGAGAGACCACTCGTGAGATACAGCGCCTATCCGGCTGAGGGCATCGGCCAGACTGTTCGAGGCTCCTGCCACATGGATGGCAAGGACATCTGCCTCCAGGCTGATCATGAGACCAAATGCGGAGAGACTCCTTGCACAGGGGCAAGAAGTGCGTTCCGCCCTGATGGTTGAGGTAGTGCATGGTCGTGGTGTCCATCTTGTCCTGGACCACTTGAACCCGAAGAAACTGAGCAAAGGTGGAGAGGGCTAACTATACCACTCGCAGGTTGATGTGGCATCGGAACTCCTGATGGCACCAGAGGCCGTGTGCCCTGAGCTCCCCCAGACTGGCACCCCAACCCATCAAGGAGGCGTCGGTCGTAAGGATGACCGGCTTGGAGTGGACAAACGGGATACCCTCCTGCAGATGACCTGGAACAAGCCACCACTGCAGGCCGTCTCGCAACTTCTGGGTCATGGTTACTGGCTGGCCCAGAAGATCTGAGTGCTGAGACCACTGGTGGGCTAGTCCCCATTGCAGGGGATGTATATGCCAGCGGGCCCAACGGACCACGCTGGTTCAAGCCACCATGAGACCCAGAAGGCGCAGGAAGTCCCGGGCAGGGTGCATTTGCCCAACCTGAAATGATTGGGCAAAGGAGGAAAGGACCTCAGCTCTGTCCGCCGGGAGCCGGGCTCTGGCTCGAAGAGAGTCAAGCTGTGCCCCAATGAACTGAATCACCTGAGATGGCACGAGTTCCGATTTGGCCTCGTTGATGAGGAGGCCAAGTTGAGAGCAGACCTGGAGGGCCAGATCTCTGGATCGCTCCACCTCCAACCTGGAGGGGGCTGCTATCTGCTAGTCATCCAGGTAAGGGTACACCCGGACCACTCGGTGCTGCAGGAATGCTGTCACCACTGCCATGCATTTGGTGAAGACCCTGGGAACTGGAGAAAGGCCGAAGGGCATGGTCTGGAACTCGTAAAGGGATCCCTTTGCTCTGAAGTGAAGGAATCGCCGATGAGATGGACGGATTGGGACGTGAAAGAACTTGTCCTGGAGATCCAGAGAACAAAACCACATGCCTAGGTCTAAGGATGGTATGATCTGAGCCAGTGACCATCCTGAAGGTGCGCGGCCTTAGGAACTTGTTCAGGTCGTGCAGATCGAGAATGGGGTGCCAGCCCCTTCCCCCAATCTGTTTTGGGACCAGGAAGTACCTGGACACAAACCCTGGGCTTAGAGGAGGATCTGCCACCTTGCTGATCACCTCCTTTTGGAGGAGCTGAGCTATGTCAGCTCGATGAGCCAACAAAGGCGCTGCGGAACCGGTAGCCCCCCGAGGGGCGATGGCTCGAAAGGAAGGGGTCTGCTCGAATTCCAGAGGCAGACCTCCTGCCGACCACTTAACACCCAACAGTCCGTGGTTATAGCAGACCAGGCAGAAAGGAAGTGGCTGAGCTGGCCTCCCAACGGGGGGGACGCAGGGGAGGAGTGACGAGGTTGGGGGCGGCACCCCTCAGCCCGTCACTGGGCAGACTTGGAAGAAGAGCCGGCTGAGGAGCCACCTGGACCTTTCCCTCCAGGCTTCCTGTTGGAGGAAGCAGCAGGCTTGGCCTTGGGGTGCCAAGCGTGAGTCTGCTGGCCCTGCTGCTGGTGCTGCTGGGCCGGTCGTGCCGCGGGAGCGGAAGGGCGAAAGGGCTTATGCTGTTGCTGGTGGCCTTTGTCCTTCTGGGCAGATGTGACAGAGTCCAAGGTGGCATTGGACTTCTCGATCCGCTGGAGGTGGCCCTCCACCCCAGGCCAGAACAAGTCTGTGCCCAAGAAAGGGATGTCTGCCAGCTTGTGCTAGGTATCTGCCGTGAAGGTCGAGATCCGCAGCCAGGCTCTGCGGCACATGGCTACTGCGGCTGCTACTGACAGGACACAAGAGTCTCCAATGTCCAGAGCAGTCTGGAGCTGTTGCTGGGCCACCGCCCTTCCCTGATCACGTACCTGCTTGACTGTCATTTGAAGGTCAGCCGGGAGATGAGTATTTTCTCAATCCCTCATGGTACAGTTCTTGAAGATTTGGCGTATTCCAAGTGACTCTGTCAGTCTACCACTTTCAATTCGGCCATACAGATTGAGACATCTAAACCTTCACAACGGTATCCATGGGGTGACTCATCTGAACTTTTAACACTTCAATATAACAGACTGCCTTATTTCTTGGTGTGATTCTGTGAACTACCGCCTTCAAAACAGCCATCAGCAGTCTCCGTCTCTACTCCCTCTCTCTCACAACCTCCTCAGTAGGTGGATATCTACAGAATAACTCCAGGGAACCACAAACTAGACCAACACAGTCACCCATCTGCACGATTTGCGGCAGACGGGGGTCTGCATTGCAAGCAATAGACCAAGTACTGCGGACATCCTGTAGGAGGCGCAAAAAAAAAAAAAAAAACTCGCCTTTCAAATGTGCATATGGTCTCTCACTCTTCTGCCCTTATTTGGTGTCTATCTGCTTCTACCAATGGGGGGGAAAAAAGGGCGTCTTGTCTACGCCACTGGCTACTACTCGCCTCCCAACTGCTCGCACTCCTCCTCCCTTGTATCTGGTCTACTCTGCAGTTGGCGCTCGCCTCCCTTCTGCAACATAAAACTGTGTGAAGACCAATCATTCGATGCCCCCTAGATTACCCGCCCTCACAGCACATAGATTGATGGACAACATAACCAGTAGTTTTAGATAAATTCCCGCTTTAAAATAAGGGCATTTTTTTTTTTTTGTACACAACCCCCCCTTCCCCCAGAGCTCCGGTTTCCAAATAAAAAGTCTTGGCGCGATCTCAGTGATGTTAGCAGCCCTTCCCTCATCCGTGCTCTTACTGTACAGCAGGAGCACACACAGGGCCAGGAGGAGGATTTGAAACGTGCTCCTACAAATGCAAAATGTGCTCAGAGAACGGAGTACGCCCTTATCACGACCCCTGATTTGTACAGTCACCTGGTTGGAGCTCCTGGGCTTTAAGAAGTTTGTCATGGAGAGTTTTTTTGCCCAGGTTTCTCTCTGCTGCCATGGTATTTGCAAGCTAATAGGCATGATCCAGCTGAACTTTTAAATTCTTGACATAATGCAGGTAGTTTTCTGACTGAACACCATCAAGAGACGCTCCAAAGCACACATCCACTGGGAGACTAGCTTCTCTGCCAAACCTAAGATGGTATGGTGAAAAGCCAGTAGCATCGTTCTTTGTGCAGTTGTAAGAATGGACAAGTGCGCTTATCTGTCGGCTCAACTTTGGCTTGTCTTTAGGTTGCAGGGTGCCCAGCATATCAAGCAAGGTTCGATTAAACTTCTCTGGTTGCGGATCTCCTTCTGGATGATGGAGTTGTTCTAGATTTTCTTACACCCCACAAGGGCAACGGTCCTTTGATAAGTCTGCTTTCGAAATCACGGCCTTGATCCAAATGGATACGCTGGGGGGCGCTGTAATGTACAAAATACTTTTCAGCAAGAACTTTGGCTACAGTTGAGGCCTTTTGGTCTTTGGTTGGATAGGCCTTCGCATGCCTCGTGAAGTGATCTGTGACTACCAGTACATTAGCAATGCCTTTTGAATCTGGCTCTAAACTAAGAACATCGATCGATGCATTCCATTGGTGCACTTGTGATAATGTTGACCAGTGGGGCTGCTCTTTGTGGGGGAGCCTTGCGCTGAAGACACCTACTGCAGGTTTTAACATGTTGCTCGATGTTTAAGCCCATTTTAGGCCAGTAGAAGTGAGTGGGCCAGATCAAGGGTTCTTTCACTACTCAGATGTCCCATTTGGTCGTGTGCAAGGCTTTTAAGACAATATCTTTGAACGTAGCTGGCAGTACTAGATGTTTCCTTACAATTTCACCTTGACTGTCAGTAAGCTGTCTGTACAATGACTGTTGTTGAAGTTTGAATTTGGGCTTCTCTCGAAAAAGTAAAGCAATTTTTATTTATTTATTAGCTTTTGGTAACCGGGTAAGTGCATTAGGCAACAGTCCTACCTATTTTCAGGCACGACCCGGGAGAGTACAACAGAATAATACAGTGATATCAGCACAACACAGTTAAAAAAAAAAAAAAAAAAAAAAAAAAAAAAATTAATTCACTCACAACAGTATGGGAGGACACATATGATATAAATAACTAAACAGTACATAATATGCTATAACAAAATCTAGATGCAACAAGATGGGCAATGCCTAGAGATCCCCAAAACAGAAGAAATTGGATCCTAGTACTGTTCTTTGTGGATGTCAGCTGGAGTTAGCGGTGGTAAAGAAATTGAGTCCAAAGCTGCAAAATTACAGTAGGCAACTGGAATACAAGTCTCTGGAGGTCACAGACAATCTGCCAGACAGTTTACAGCTTCAGAGGACAGTTTCCTCCTGGTCGACCTTGTGGCATAGTGTATATTTCTTCGAAGGCAGTATCACAATCGAGAGTCCATCTTGAGCCAAACAGCTCATTGGGTCTGAAATCCGCCCCCACCCCCAGTGGCTCTGTCAGAACCGTTCTTAAACATTTTGTGAGTAGGTGGATACCTTTGAGTTAAGTTTAGTAAGGGTCGGATCACCTTGGTATTGTCCTTCAAAAATCGGCGATAATATTTGGCACAATACATTAATCTATTATTCAAAATTTTGGTGAGGAGTTTGAAATCAGTGTTTAGTAGGGTAATGGGTCTCTAATTGTGTAAGTGAGACTCACCTCCTGCTTTGTGCATAAGTATTACCAACCCACTACCCATGCTGTCTGGTAACTCCCCTGTAGACAGGATGTCATGTAAAAGTTACAAAAATTCAGTAGTACAGAGAGAATAATTTTGTATATCTTGTAAGGAAGCCTATCCTTTCCAGGGGCAGAGCCATCTTTTACCTGGGATAAGGTCATTCCTGTTGTGTAACTAGGGGAAATTAATGTAGCAGTGACCTGCAGCGAAATCTGCGGTAACATGCAATCTTTAAGCCATGTTTTAGGCGGTGTAGTAGTGGAAAAAAAGGGATTTAATGTTTGTCCACTTCCTGTAAAATATCCGTTTTTGTGGTTAGAACTGTGCCCTGGGTACTCATTAGATCTGACTTGTTTTTATTGATGTTGCATTGAGCAGAATTGGTAGGGGTTTACAAAATCCTGTTTACCTTGCGTACCAAATCTTTGCTGCTGTTCCAGGTATTTGTCTATTATATTGTAGATCTGCCAACTGTTTGTCTGCCAATTCTGTGACAACTGTACTATTCCCTTGGGCCGTCCAAGGACAAAAGGTCCTGAAATTTTTCCCTGTATGTGTTATAGAGATCAGTTTTATATTTTCCATTAATTCTACCTATATGTTTAAAGTAGTCCTGAAATGTCACGTTTGGTATCTTCCCACCGTACTTGGGAGGTGTCATATAAACATTTCCCTGACTTTCTGGCTTCTGAAAGGGATTAAAAAAATAAAAAAAAACTTTTACTGTAGGAATAGATAAAGGTTCTAGACTAAATGCCAGTACCTCAGGCCATGATGCATACCATCATAATTTGAAACGTTCAATTCCATTAAAGCATGATCAGAAGATATCACTGGCGTAGTAGTGGTAGACTTTATCCCTAAGGAGGAAGAAATAAACCAAAAGTCCGATCCTAGTGGCTAGGGTGCCACGAAAAAAATGTTTTCTCAGGTGTCCCTATTTGAGCGAAGGCATCCACCAATTCCATCTGCATTATAAGAGTATTCAAACAATTAGTATCACAATACATTTTATTAGTTTTCAAGTCCCTATCTTTGAGGTATTGACTGCAGTTAAAATCTCCCAGGAAAACACATTTGGCTGTAAAAAGGTAGGGCTGTAAGTAGATGAAGTTCTGTTCTACTAGCTTTGGATTGTGGGGCATATACATTAATCTAAAATGCATGTTACAAAGGGACAAATCTAGCAAAAGGGCTGTCCCTAGAAAAATGTCCAGGGTATGGGTTACTTTAGCAGTTGTATTATTGATGCAGATTCCCACCCCACTACAAATATCTTCTCCAGTAGACCAATAGGTCATCCCCCATTTCCAGCCAAGGGTGGCTTGTTCTAGATCTTGACGGGTGTGTAGTCTGGTATCCTGTAGGAAGACTACAAAAAAAAAAAAGCATATGTAAGTAGCCTTTTCCTTTCTGACTGAATACTATTCGTATTCAGGGAAGCAACTGTATTATCATGACACACTCGTCATAAGTTTAAAGAAAGCAAGTGCTAAAAAAGAAAAACGCACATTATGCATATTTTCTTTTAACCCATTTACAGGATCCCATTCTAGTCTTTCTTGGTATAGGGTTCAATTCTTCTGTTACTTGTTCAGTATCTTAACCTCCTTCTGCTTGTGATGACTGAACAGATGTAGAAGCCAACTCAGTACCTGCATCCGTGTCGTCTTTCTGAAGTACTGCATATGCATTTTGCATAGGGATATGGGGGGGGCCTTTTGCCAGAGGAACTGTACCCCTTTTCCATAAACTACTACTCCTGTTTTTGACCACAGTAAAGGTGTCTTCAGGTGGGGGCGGCATAGTCGTCGTATCTATGGCAGAGTCTAGGGCTATACTCACAATCACAGAAAGAGGTGGAGGGGTTTTGGATGGACCAATCTCAGGTTGAGGTGTTTTTGTCTGTACATCAGGTGTTATGTAAGTATTTCCTGGTAGGACAGTGAGGTGTTCTCGAACAATAGGAGGAGGACCATATTGTCTCTGGGCAACTTTAACAGCAGCATTAATATAAAAATCCTAGATACAAAAGTCTCCGGTGGTGGTGGTGGTGTGTGCTGCCCATGGGCAGTCCGCGAAGGAGTGGCCTTCTGCACAAAGGCTGCACTTGGCAGGATGATGGCAATCTAACATAGTGCCCTAATTCCCCACAGTGGGCAGTGTAAGTGGGTCACAAGTTCTGCTTAAGTGTCTACATTTGTAGCAGTGGCGAGGTTGCCCTGGGTATAAGATAAAGCCTTTGTCATGGCCCAAATAAAAGCAACTTGGGAGATGCTGTAGACCATCTGTCTGTTTTAGATTTACTTTATAGCGCCGTTCCTCCCCATTCCAAAACCCCTTGGATTCTATGATGGGTTCAGGGTTGCCCTGGATCTTACATTTTTTCTCATGCCAATAGGTGATATCTACTACATTTACTCCTTCGTTGTGAAAGAGGACTGTAATGACTTTAAAAGTTTGTTTAGTGAGGGGTATGGCCTGGAAGTGGGCCCATGCTGGGTTTGTTTTTAGAAGCGCATAATTCATCCAAAACCTGTTGGGGGTTCTGAAACTAATGTCATAAGTATTCTCCCCTGGGGTATGTATAGGAGCATAAACTTCTGCTGGGGAGAATCCAAGCATCTGCTTTAGTAGTACTACTTTCCCAACATAAAATCTGTCAGGCATATTATCGATATAGCTCAGAAATCGCAGTCTAACAGCATTCCGGTGTTTGACCAGGGAAACAGGTTTTTGAAACAGGCTGGCAAAGGTAGGAATCTTCCCTTGCATTGCACTAGCATCCGACACTGCAGAGGAAGCGGCAGGCGGTTGGCCCAGCACTAGTCTCATTGGGGTCATCAAAGAATTCTTCTTGGGAGAGTACTTCCATTGGTGAAAAGGAAATGGTACCTGATAGGTCTGGCTAGCTCTGTACATCCTGCTCCGGCATTGCTATGGAACTTGCCTCCCCACCAGGAGTTGAGTAAGCTGAGTGCTCTGTGTGTCTCGGTGAGGTTCCAGCCTGGCGCGAAGAAGTCTGCTTGCTGATGGGGATCTTTCTGTAGATTTCTTTCCTGCGTCCAAATTCACTTCTGAACTGCCTGAAGACCCAGGGAGCAAGATCTCGGGTTCACTATCCATCGGTCTGTTCCCGTTTGTATCCACCCGCGCGCATTCCGGGGACCATTGCTGCTTGGCATCTACTTCCTGGTTTTCCTCCGTTGCCTGCGTATGAGCTGGTGATCCAGTGGCTGTGGTAATAAAAACTTTAGTTGCCGACTCCGGAGTAACATCTGGTGAGTGCAATGTGGCTTTTTTCCTCCTCTGCATTTTACTATGCTAAACGATATTTTTTTTTCTGCTTGCAGCAATTATTGCCTCTTGTTTTTAACAATTTGTTCCACAGAGTCCTCCATCTCCGAGGATTCGATAGCTGCAGTGTTCCCTGCCGGGGGGGGGGGCACTGAGCTTACTTTCCTGTCTGTGGCCACACCACTGTTCATCACTGCCCCAAGTGGCAAGGAATTGGGTACAATGTGCTGGCCACCATCTTGATTCATTCCAGATGTACCATTCCCCTCGCTGTGATTAACTTGCTGGCTTCCAGCAACACGTCTGCCTCCGCTGTCTTCCTCCATGCCTCTGGGGATCCATGTCTCTCTGTAGTACAGCGTCCCCTGCAAAGAGTAGGGGAATTTCCCCGGTGTTCTAGCCCAATTTTTCTCATTCGCTAAAAATACCACCAACAGCTTAAAATGTGGTTCTGTTTCAGTTGGCATCCATCTGTATCCCCCTCCCTCTGCAGGGGTCACGCTTAACTTATTTCTGCACTGGTCCACCCGGGTAAGTGATGCCTAGCTGCACTGGCCCCCCCAGAGATTGCACTAGCCCCAAGCTCAACATAACTTTTCGAGGTGTCTGGGGAGGGATAGCCTGCTGCATTGTTGCTAATTCCACAATTGTGCCATGTGTGGCCTAAAGGGGCCTATTGGAACTCATGCTGCCCACCAGCACAGCTTCAGGAATTTGGTCACCGTGCCAGGGATTCTTTCCCTCAAGTTCACCAGCCCCAGTCCCACTCTTTACCAACTGCAAGATGTAGTGTGGCTCAGGATTCTTTTTTCCATGCTTGAAGTTCACCAACCCTCCCTTCTCAAATCCTCATCCAGTCCGCCTGTGATACTAAGTGTACGCAGGTGGCATGCATCATTCTGCCAGGTCACACAACATTTTTGCCAATGTAAGGATGCCCCACAATACCATCTCCATACCTTTATGTAGGGTTGCTGCCCCGCTGTGCTTTCATGTGGGAAGGGAAAGTTCATGCCATCAGCTGAATCAAAAAGTTAATGCTAATCCAAACACAATAATAATTATGTGGCACAGAGCGGTCCGTGCTAACCTCCTTCCATCCCCCAACCCCTCTCGAATTTCAGTGCTTTCACCATTGTCAGTAACCTCAGATTGATTTTCCTAAATATAGTCCTCTACAGTGTTTCATTCATTTTCTCTACGTTATAAACCGTGCAGTACACAGAAAACCTTTTTTGTAAGCAGAGTAGGCAACTTAACAGGCACATTTTACTTAAATCCCTCAGCCGCTCCGATACTGCAGGATCCGATCAAATCACTCCACAGCAGTCTCATTGGGGCACAGCCTGGACTTGCGCAACACCTGGGCTATGATACTTCAGCCAGACTCACTACTCCTGCTTTTAAAACAACGTTCCAGTGACTTGGAGAGAGTGTTTTTTTTTTTTATTTTCTGCTTAGTAGTGGGCAATAGCAAGTTAAGAGGCCCAATAATTTACTTGCAGCTCCTTCGGCAGCTGCGATACTGTAACTTTTGGGGGGACACACTCCAGCCAAACTCGCACTTAGTTGCTTTAGATTGACATCCCCGTGTCCTGCAGTGAGCGTTTCTTTTTGAAATAAAACATGATTGTTGAGACTGTTACCTTTTTGGGAGGGGTGGGGGGCTTGAAGTCGTCATGATTGCAGCGATGGATCCTCCTTCCTCAGCTGCAGACACACGACTTTTCAGTGGGCTCCCTCTCAATCATCTGTGCAGCAACAGCAGCTCAGAAGGTTGGGATGGGCAACAAGAGGCACAAAATGGATCTTTACCAATGAAAGGGCTCCATGAAGACCTGGGTGGAGTTTCTTTCAAGCTGGCGAATGGGGTAAAAAAAAAAAAAAATAAAAAAAAAACGCATTTCTCTAGAGATTCCCTTAAAGGGCCATCACCCAATTGGTTAGATTTATAGCTCTAGCCACACTGGGAAAGTCAGGGGACGATCACACTAGCCAGAGGCACTTGGCACTATGCCCCAGGCCAATAAAATAATGTTAAGATCGACCCCTGCTCTGGACAAGGCTGAAAATAGGAAAAAGATTGTTTATTTTTTAATTGTTTAATTGTACACCCCTTGCTTGTCCAGGCCTACAAGCTTCTCAAACCCCACGCTCCGCCAAGCATTGCCAGGACCATAACCCTCAAACACAACCCAAGGAACCTAAGGACCTCAGATAGAACGCTATTAGAAGTCCCTAGGGTAAGGACAAACGCTGGCGGAAGATCCTTTTCCTCCCAAGCAGCATGTCAATGGAACAAACTCCCTCCCCAGGTCCAGGCTTCCTCCTCACTCATGAACTTCCGCACCAGGCTTAAGTCCCATCTGCTGACCTCAAGCGCATGCCACTGTCATGGCACTTAAAGCTCCTAAGGTACTCCCCTCCTTCAACTCCCGTCTCCTAGCTTAACCTTCCTACTACCTGCCTTATACAGACTGCTTGCCAGAAGCCACATGTAACCCCTGAATAAATTATATGCAAAGTACTACCAATTGCTTGCATGTCATGATGATAACCATGCCTGTACCCATGCCTGCATCCACTGCTTTTCTTTTACCGTGCCTGTAAGCCATGCCTGTATCCACTGCTTTTTCTCTTACCATGCCTGTATCCACTATTTTTCTTTACTGTAACCACCTCATGATGTAACTCACAATGCCTCAAATGTTTCTTATGTCCTTGTTCATTCTTATAACTTGTATTGTTATGCCGGGTTGCCCCGGAAAAAGGGACCTTCGGGGCTCAGTGGGCCTACCTGGTCACAAAAATTTAATAAATAAATAATTCTGCTTCCTGGTCAACAAAAAAAAAAAAAACCTCAAGAAAAATAAAGGCTCAGAAGCCTAAGGAAAACACCTTCCATTATAGGTCCTTCTAGCCCCAGCAGCCTTGACAGCTGCCCCACCAGGGCAGGCACCTCAAGGCCAAGTTCAGGTTCAGGGGCTAAAAAGAGGCAAGGGCAGGGGAAGTGGTGCTCCTGCTGCCCCCTCCAGAGCTGCCCAGTGACTGGTCTGGGGTGTCATCCTCCGACCTGTCCTGTCCCTGACCCAGCTCACAGTGGGTGGGGGTGGGGGGGTCGACTTTACCACTTTTGGTCATATTGGTCTGTCGTTACTACGGACAGGTGGGTACTGGAGGTGGTAGGAAGAGGGTTGTCTCTAGATTTAGAGACTCTCTCTGCGTTACCAACTCACCTATGCTTGGGAGTTCTCAATGTTACAGGACATGCCCACTGTATGGGAGAACATTGCTTGGCTCCTGGCGAAAGGAGCCATAGCCTGTGTCCCAGACATCCTGGAATTCAGAGGTACATGTCCAGGTACTCCGTCCCAAAATTGATGGGGAGCTGGCATCCCATACTGGATCTGCACAGTCTGAAACGGTTCATGCAGAAGTGCAAGTTCCAGTATGTCATTCTGAACCAGATTATACCACCTCTGAAGCAGGGCATGTGGTTCAGCTCCCTGGGTCTCCAGGATACATTCTTCCACATTCCAGTTAGACCCACTGGTAGTACCTTTGGTTCCACACAGAAAGGGTCCTCTTGGTTCCAGGACATGCCCTTCGGCCTCTTGTCAGAGTCCAGAGTCTTAACCAGTTGCATGGCAGTAGTGGCAGCCTTCCTGAGGCACAAGGGTGTCTGATGTCTCCCTGCCTGGTTGATTGGCATATAGTGGGGTTGTCCAGGGAGGCTGTATAGTGGTCAGGTGATCCACCTCTCCAGACCTACAGAGACTTGGGCCTGTTGGTCAACACGGACAAGTCTGAACTGATCCCTCTCACAGGTAATTACTTTCATCAGGGCAGAACTAGACTCCCTGCGGCCAGGACCGGTCTCCCTGCAGACCGGGCTCAGGACTGTACCTGTTTGCCTGATCATTTTAGGTTGGGCGCTCGTGCCGTGCCAGAATTCCCTCAGGCTGCTGGGGTACGCAGTATCCACCAGCAGTGTGATCTTTTGGGCACATTGGTGGATGCGCCACCTGCAGCAGTAGCTGGGCCACTAGTGGTCTCAGCACCTGGGTCACCTTGACTAGCCAGTCATAGGGACCCAACTGATGTGGGATGTCATCCGTTGGTGGCTGGTCCCTTGCCATCCGGAGGAAGGAATCGCATTTGTCTGCTCTGAGCAGACAGTCGCGCTCACAGTGGATGCATCTCTGTGGTTGGGGGGTACACCTGGGAGCCCACAGAGCCCATGGGTTCTTGTCACCCAGGGGAGCCTCACTACCACATCAACCTACTGGAGCTCTGTGCAGTGCTGTTGGCTCTTGAGGAATTTTCTCCTTTGGTCAGCGGTCAAGTAGTGCAGGTCCAGATGGACAATACCATGACCATGTGTTACCTGAACAGGCAGTGTGGAACTTGCTCCCTTCCTCGGTGTTGGAAGGCCCTCTGCATCTGCACCTGGACCTTCATGTACAGCCTGGGCGCCGATCTTCTGGCAATCCATGTTATAGGAGTGAACATTCAGCTGGCAGACGCTCTCATTCAGGTGGGAGAGATGTCACATGAGTGGCCTCTGCATTAGGAGGTGGCAAGCCACATGTTCTCCTGGTGAGGCACCCCTGTGGTGGATCTGTTTGCCTCCTGGGATAACAGAAAGCTGAAGCTGTTTTGTGCCTACCCCCCACTGTTTGGGACATTGTTGGGGATGCCTTCATGAGGTCCTGGACCCAAGGCCTTGTGTACGCCTTCTCTCCCTTCCTCTTGATCCACAAGTTGTTAGTCAAGGCCCAGAAGAGCAAGATGCAGATGATCTTGATAGCTCCATACTGTTCTGCTACTTGGATCTCCTCAACCTCAGCAGCAAGCCTTTGTGGCCATTGCCTCTTCACCTGACCTTGCTGACCAGACAGCAGGGAAAGGCCCTGCACCTTGCTGTCTGGTTCTTGACCAGCTGGAGTTTTAGGCCTTGGGTCTTTAGGAAGATGTGCTCCACATCATGGAGGCCACCAGAAAAGTCGCCTTGCTGGTGCCATACCTTTAAATGGAAGAGGTTTTCCATTTGGTGGTGTAGCAGGGAGCTGGATCCCCTTGCCTGCCCTGTGGCAAGCATCTTGAAGTACTCTGGTCCCTTTCTCAGTTGGGGCTGCAAGTGACAACCCTCAAGGTGCACTGGGCAGCCATCTCTGTAGTGGATGCATGCTGGTATGCCAATGGTGACTCAGGAGAAGGTGGTCAGGTGCTTGAGTCCTTGACCACCTGTCTCTTCTGTTGCATGAGCCACCACGGGACCTACAGCTGGCTCTGGCAAGGCAAGTTTTATTTGGTGCCCATTCCCGGAGGCTCTGGGTGCCTCACAGAAAAATAAAATTAATCTACAATACATAAATATACAATATAAAGTAACTAAACTATAAAACACTGCAAGCTGATAAAATATCGTAAATGGGGACCACAATATGTTAAAATTCAGAATTCATTAAAGGCCAAGCCGAAAAGGTGTGCCGTCAACCTCCGCTTAAACACTTCTACCGAGGGAGCCTCCCGGACTGCAGATGGTAATTCGTTCCACGGGGACGGCCCAGAAATGCTAAAAGCACGGTCTCCAGAAGTCTTGAGCCATACCCTGGGAACAACCTGGAGGCCCCTGAAAGTGGCACGGAGGGAGAGGTCAGAGGTCACTGGTGTCAGAAGCTCTAACAGATAGCCAGGGACCAGTCCATTTAGGGTCTTATAGGTGAGAAGCCTACCTTGAAAAGGACCCTCCACCTGACCGGCAGCCAGTGCAGAGCACACAGAACAGGGATCACATGACTAAACCTAGAAAAGCCAGTCAGTAGCTGAGCTGCTGCATTCTGCACTAGCTGCATGTTTGCTCATGGGCTAGCCGTTAGAACCTATGCAAAGGTGGGAGGTGTCACAGCTGTTGTGGAAGACTGCCTTCTTGGTGACCAATGTCAGCCAGAAGGATTATTGAGCTCCAGGTGCTCTCAGTGGATTCCTTATCTGGCCTTCTGGTAGGACAAGGTCATCCTTCACCCCCACCCAGAATTCCTCTCTAAGGTCTTATCGTAGTTTCACTGTAACTAGGTGATGTACTTTACTAACCCGTCCTCTGAGGCCAATTGCGGGCTCCTTACCCTAAACCTGCGGAGAGCTGTCTATATTACAAGGCCACATGGCTGGAGTTTAGGGTGAGGCTCGGCAGTGGTTTACTTTCACTGAAACTGCACCTGGCACACTGGCAGCAAAGTGGATGATTGGCAGGTAGATAATATCCTGCAGCAAACTTTGCTATAGGTTGGCTGGTAGGGAGCCACCAAAGACTAGGAATCCCCAGTCATGCCGCTGACTTGGTGGCTGTCTCCAGAGACACCCCATTACAGTAAAATACAGTAAATCTGTAGGACTGCTACCTGGAGGAAAGCACACACCTTCTACATTTCCCACTACAGCATTGACCTTGAGTCGTGTCGGGATGCTGCTTTTGGGATCTCGGTTCTCCAGTCTCTCTTCGCCAAATACGGGAGTATGTTAATAGCTCTGACTATAGAGGACCCCTGTTGCTTCTCTCTCGGCTGCTCTCTAGCTCGTAGTTCATTCTTGGGACATCCATAGGAAGTTATGGGTGCACCGCTAGGGGTGTTTCCGTTCAAAATGCTGGCGGGAGGGACAGCAGGATCAACCAGATAACATCTTAATTACTATACTCACTGTAAGTCAAAACATTAAAAAGTGTTTGCTGACAGCCGGCCCGCTGGCGCAGTGGCTGGATTTCCTCTTGCGATGCCAGCGAACCGGGTTGGGGAACGAGCCCGGGTCGTCGGCGGGCCGGCCGGGAGGAGAAGGATTGAGCATCCTCAGGACTGCACTCCTTCTCTGGGGGGTGGGGGTGGGGGTTCTTGCGATCGGTGCAAGAGTGGCACCTAGTGGCAGCTGGGTACATTGCCTGACGCACGGTCAAGGGGCACTGGGGCGGGACAGACGCTGGCGTCATTGCATGTCTCCGCCCCAGCCTATAGGGATAAAAATTCCTCTCTGCATAACGTCTCTGACGCCCTGCTCCCGGACTGAATCAGCCGCCTGGCTGAGAGCTACCCCAACCAGATATGGATCCACGGCACTGGTGCCGTGCCCCGCCTCCCGGGGGTAAGCCAGGAGTGACTGGGGGAGCGAGGGGCTCATAAGGGAGTCTCGGAGAGAGATATGACGGATGGGGAGGATGGGCAAAAGTAAGAAAATATATATATATATATATATATATATATATATATATATATATATATATATATATATATATATATATATATATATATATATAAAAACTGTTTGCTGAAATGCTAATCGAGCCCTGCCTCACACTGAGGTGTGACCCAATTACAGGTGGACGTTTCCCTTTTTAGCCTCTGCACTGACAATGCTCAACACTTACACAGCAAATACAAGCAAGCAAACATGAGGCACTGACAAGTGCTTGTTCCCAGTAGAGGCTGTTTTTCAAATATTGGTTCATATCCTTTTATTATTCCGTCTGTGCTGGCTCATTAGTAACCTTAGTTGTTTCTGATTTACACCCCGATGTCAGGTGCCGTTTTAGAACTGTAATATGTAGTTTATCCCCCTTTCAGCCCCAGTTTTATAATGGGACATTGATGTATTATATAAACAATGGAAGAGCTGAGCAATGACAAAGTACATCCCACAGTTCTAAAGTGGTGCTTGCTACTTGTATGTAAATCAGAAGCACATACTAGAATAGCAGAAATGTCTAGAGATGGAACAGTGACAGAATTGGAACGAGGATCTAAAAATCAGCTTCTGCAGAGAAAAAGGACTTTGTTCAGCACTGTTCTTTACAAGGTATATTTTTTTTTTAAAAGAAAATAAACCCAAAAGCTATTAGTGGGGTAAAGAAAGGAAACCAGGAATCATTGGACCATATGAGTATTCAAACTAATTTTCCAGTTTCCTTAACAAGAACCAAAAAAAAAAAAAAAAACTGCTGCCTTGATGTGCTGCCATGTAGGCAGCCAGGAGCAAACTTGCATCACCACGTCGGGAAGCAGGCCAGACGGGGGGGGTCGCTACCATGCACCAGTGTGCCTCGGTCAGGGAGGGTTGCTGGCGAGTTCCTGCACCACAGTGACCTCTCTGGCTGAGTCTGGGAGTTTGCTTCTGCCACAGGGAAGTGCTGTATGTGCACGAGACCACCAAGCATGCTGCACTCACATCCTGCCATGTCCATCTGTGACCATCTGGGCTTCAGTACTGCCCTAGGTGCTAGTGCCTGCCATGGAGGGGAAACTGTGGTGATAGTTGGAGGGGTGCTGGAGTGGGGGGGGGGGTCGTCACAGGGCTTGAACATGGAAAATTCCTGGGAACGGGTATATCCCTGGAGATGAGCATGGCTGGGAGAAAAAGCTCTATGGGGTGTGCTGGACTTAAACTTTCTAACATTCCAGAACAGACAGAATTTCAGGACTTTTTGTGCTTTGTAACTAAAGACTTTTGTATAAAACTTGGCGTTTTGCACCTTAGTCGTCATCTCCTGCAGCTCCTCCTGCCTTGAAGCTATAATCCTCTGCATGTGACATCAGAATTATTACCATGGTAAGGCTGCGACATTAACTGAGGATTAGGACTTCAAGACACAGATAAGCAAAGGAACTACTGTGCCCTTTCGCTTTCGGGCTGTTTCCTCTCAAACAAACTGCATTCTGCAATTTGTTAAGCAGACTAAGGAGAAGCTGCCCAACGCTCACCCTCCAAGCAAGGTACGGGTTGGAACTCTGAATTTTGGCATCTACCCCTGGAGGAATCTCACTTGCCCCTGTTTGCCAGTGTTTCTCTCACTATGTGCAGCAATCCAGAAGTCTTCTAGGAACTGCTGCCAAGAAATTAATGCTAGGACTGACCTCTGCTTGACATGTTCTTGATTTCTCACTTTAAGTAATGTTTAGTCTGATGTAGAGATTTCTTAAGAGTTGATTTTAAGTTTTGAGAGAGGTTTTAAAGTAGTGTGATTTTGCTAGCTGGCCTGAGCCCTGTGCCCCTTCCCTTAGAGCTGCAAGTCTGTGGGCTGCACCCCTTGACCTCTATGTCCCATGCAGTGCCCCCCAAAAAAAAAAAAAAAACTTTTTTTGAAGTGCTGACTTTTCCATCAGCAGATTATATCTTTTAGCCACTAGCAGGCCCAGTTATAAGCACACTTACCCAATCCAACACAATACAGTTCCTGTCTCATTTCACTTTTTGTGTGGTCAGTCTATCACTATTCATCAGTCTTTGTCCCCTCTCTCTTCTACTGATTGATACTGATTTTTCCAATTTGCAGCTTATACTCTGTCCACTAGAGGGTTTTTTCCCCCCAACCGTGCCAAAGCTGCTCTACATCTCCTTACTCTCTACTACTCGTGGACACTCTTCCTTTACTGCTCAGCTGCTATGGGTACCTATATTCCATTACTAAGTCTGCTCTCCTTCACCCTCTTGGTACAGACCTCACACTGACCAGAGGAACTTTCTTCCACACTACGCACCTCATCCCCAGACTACCCCACAGTGACTCTGCCCTCCCCCACCCTCGACACACCCGTGATTCCCCAACACCCCCACCCTGCCAACTTCCTCTGTGCTCCAAGGCCCGACCTGGACCCAGCTGTCCCCTGCCATTCCCTCTCTTCGCACTTTATCTATCCCATGCACCCTGATGGTAAAGTCTTCAGCTGGGTGTCGACCCAAAAGGGTCTCCATCGCCACCGGCCACTAACCAGAATAATTACACTGCTGCTATTATCTGGTAATGTACACCCAAACCCAGGACCTATGGCTTCCAGCACTTCTAAACCCTGTACTGCAACTGGCCTCCACTTTGCATCCTTAAACATTTGCAGTTTCCTAAGGAAATCTTCTTGCCCTCCAGTGCTGGGTCGGTCAACATCAACCTGACGTAATTGCAGTGGTAGAGACATGGCTCTCTAAATCCACCCCTGACTCTATCACCCTCCCTGGATGTACAATCTACAGGGAAGACCGAGTAGGCAAACGCGGTGGTGGTTGCGCACTACTCGTACGGGACTCCCTTATAGGTCAGGCACTCCCAGCTCCTAAACTTGATTATGGAGCCCAAGCCCTCACCTTAAAAATCACACCTGACCCTGCCCGAGGCCCTCTCTTCCTCATGGTCTCCTACGTACCCCCGAGGAATCAAAACCAAGTGGTCCAGTCACTCATTGACTACCTCACATCTCTCCCTCACAAAGTGGAGCAAGTCATCCTAGGTGATCTCAATGTTAACAGGCTTGCCTCCACTGCCTCCCATATAAGGGACTCCTTTGCTGCCCTGGATATGTCCCAGTTAGTCACCCAGCCCACCAGATTCAACCACTCTACTGGCACCAGCACTCTCCTAGATGTTGTTATATCTAACCGCCCCTACAAAATCTGGGATGTCACTGTCCGCCCTGACTCTCTTAGCGATCACTCCCCAGTCCTCTGTCTCTGGTCATCCTCCACTCTGAAGCCAGTGTCCCAGGCCACTCTATGCCCCGGTGGCCTCAGAAAATTTAAACCAGTACCTAGCCCAGCTAGACTGGTCCCCTATCCAGCGCGCCCCTGACATTGACTCAGCTCTTGACCACTTCACAAATTCCTTTTGTAAGGCTTGTGACCTTTTCGCCGCCCCTCATCAGGATCCGCTCCAAAAAATGCAGTGCCCCATGGATCACCCCACCCCTCCTCCAGAGACTCAAAAACAGAGATAATCTCTCCCACATTGCTGTAGAATCTGGAAAGGTGTCTGATAGACAGGCCTACAACGCAGAATGCAATAAGTGCTCTTGGGCAATTAGGTGGGCCAAGGCAAAGCGCTACCAGACCACCCTCGCTTCCACTTAGGGTTCAGCCCGGACCTTCTGGGATTTGAAAGAGCTAAATGGGAAGTCCCGTTCCCCGCCCCCCACCATCTCCGCTCTTCATCAATGGCACCCCCACCACAGATCCACTCCTTATAGCCGATTGCCTTAACACTGCCTTCTCTGACCTAAGCTCTGTCCTCCCCAGCAGCTTCTTTGACCCAATCTCCACTCTCTCTCCTCGGTCCTGCGCCATCACCATTCAACCTGACACCCTATCCCCAAGCCAGGGCCATCCTGCTAAAAGCCTTGGGCAGCAATAACCAGCAGTGACCCCCTCGACTCCAGGATCCTCTGTATGGCTTGGACGAAGTTCTAGTCCCCCTGACTGACCTTCTAAACCAGTCTCTATGCCTGGGTCAGTTCCCAAGTGCTTGGAAAACTGCTGAAATCACACCAATACATAAGAAACTAAGTATGACATTATGTGCCCAGAGCAGCACGGTTTCCGCCCAGGACACTGTACAACCACGGCTCTCCTGGAATTCTCCCAACACCTGCATGCTGCTCTCAACTCTGGCAGCCTTGCAGGAGCAGTGTTCATTGACCTCTCAAAGGCCTTTGATACTGTCTGTCATCCCCGTCTACTCGACTCTCTCCACCAACTTGGCTTCTCTGGCGGTCCCATTTCCTGGGTTCTCTAGCTACCTCTCTGCTAGATCCCAGCGTGTCAAGATCAGCGGCTTCTCTCTCGCACTCTTTCCGCTCCACCGACGAGGTCCCTCAGGGCTCCATCCTGGGTCCAATACATTTTAGTCTGTACCTCAACACCTCCCCAGCTCATGTACCGGTAAAATGCCTCTCACCGCCGATGCAGTCCTCGTTACCACATCCCAATCCCACCTCCCTCCAATTATCCCTCCAGCAAACTTACAACCAAGCGAGAAGGTGGTTTGGCAACCGCAGACTGGTCATTAACCAAAAGAAAACCAAATTGATGCTCTTCTCCCACCACCAGAATAAAACTAAAAATACCCCCCCTATTGATTATCCCCAGCACTCTGCACCCGCTAGAACAAGTGACCACATACAAGTACCTAGGCATCACGTTCGGTACTGCCCTCTCCTTCCATACCCACATTAATGCCCTGTCGGCTGCAATTAACTCTGATTGGCCTGCTATACCGGCACAGGGACTGCCTGCCTCGGGTTGCCCTCAGGCTGGCCATCACCTCCTCCTTCATGTTCCTCGTGGATTATGGCTTGCCCATCTACGCCGCAGCTGATAACACTGCCCTTTCCAAAATCCAACTCTCCATCAATAAGGCCTGTAGGCTCTTGACCGGTGCCCCCAGCTGCACTCACACCTGCCTTCTCTATACTACCACCAATCTGCTCAACTTTGAGGAGCGACTGCTCTACCAGACCTGCCTTCTCGCTAAGAAATCACTGCTAGGGGTCTCCACCTCCCTACTGCAGTCATCGTCCGTCACCACCATAGCTCTGTTAAGGCCACTTTCAAGGTGCCCAGAACAAAGACCTCTCTTGCCCAGAGATCCCTCCTCTACTCAGCCCCCACCTGGTTCAACTCCCTCCCTAGCTGCATCTCCAACTTGCTAAAAATTGGCTCCTTCAAAACAGCCCTTCGGAACCATATCTTTAATACCCGCTGTTGTAGGTGCAACTAACCCCCTGTTGTAACCTGAGGTGCCCTCCTTGCCCCCTGGCTCGACAGCATCTGCTGTACAGCCTCTCTCTCTCCCAGACCCACTCCTTCCCTACTAGGTCCAAACGGGGATGTAACCCACTGTCTTCTCTGAGGACCTACTATATCCATGAGTGTAACTCACAATTTTGTAACATTATGTAATCTAAGTAACATACAAACTACTACATTATGTAACCTAAGTGTATCTTTTAAATGTTCCCTTTACTGCACCTGTAATGTTATCCTCTGTTTTAATCTGCAGTGTAATAACTGTCTTGATGTCTGCCCCCCTACAACGAGGTGCTTTTGTAAATGAGTCTAACTCA